>JAREIS010000062.1:1263750-2527500 GCA_030060385.1 Muscicapa striata striata | reverse complement strand
TTGCTGCTTTTTTTAATAATGGTATGCAATTAAAGGCAAACAAAACTACAAGCGTTCATTATCTTTCACTGCACTTCAAAATATCCAGGCTTTCTTTGACTTCAGTTACAGAAATTTGACAAGGTTTTCTTACTCCTGTATAAAAGCAACCTCTTTCTGTCTTTATCAATTTATGAACAGGTTCTCACTCCTTCGTCTGGGGAAGCCAGGCAAAAGAAGTCCTGAAAAGAGCACTGAAGAATAGTCACCTGTCAGTTTCCTTGCTAGTAATCTGTTCCCATTTAACTGTGGTTTTTTTTCTTCTGCTAGGCCTTTCCAGCAAGACCTGATACATCTCCTTCTAAAGTTTTCTTTTAGAATATAATTTAGTTCTATCGTTACACAAAATAAAAAAAAAAAATTAAAATTTAAAAAAGAAAAAGAAAAAAAAAAAGAAAATAGGAAAAAAACCCCAAACAACCCAAACAAACCCGTCAGGTATGTATCAGGTATATATATTTTATAAAGATTTCACCTTGATTATCAGATAATGTAAGTTAATTTACACAGATCCACAATGTTGCTAAATCTGTTCCAACAATTTATTGGGAAGTGATCCCAGTGCACTTCCTGCAGACTTACATTGATGTCACAACAAAAACTTACGGAGACGTATTCTGAGATTAAATGGCAAAAGGAATTATATGGAGTTATCTAGGTAAAATCATTCTTGAGATATTGGATAATGAAGAAAGTGAATAATTTCTGGAGGATATTCACATTTTCTATGAAAGATTTCCTGTGAGAAGATTTTGTTCACACATTTTGTTTGAGTTTGAAAAAAAAAAATCAATTAAATAAATTTGTTCTTTCACCTCGTTTTGCTTTTTACCTTTTTAATCTTTTCTTTCTCTTCTTTTTCTGTTGTTTTCTGCTGCATTCCGTAGTATTGCAGGAGTGCTCTTTACTTTTTCTTTTATTTTCCCATGCTTAACTCTTCCTACTTATTACTACTAGTTCTTTAACTGTTGAAAAGTTGCAGAATACCACAGAGAATGAAAGGGTTTAAGGGAAAGGTATTTTTTCCATCATTTGTTATATTTGTAGCATGTTGATAAAATGCATTTATGCATAAGCAATTGATGAATTGTTTCTTTCTCCCCTTCAATACACTAATAAACGTACAAAGTGCCTTAAAAAGCATTTTAAACAATCCTTATAATAATTGATATTTCTCATCTCAGGCTGTGACAATGTGTGATTTTTAATACTATAGAAGTTGTGTTCAGTTCTACAATCTGATTTATTGGCACCTATATAGTGCAGATATTGCATTAGTCACAACCAGGCACAGATACAAGAAAATATAGCCTCACTATACTGTGATGAAGTTCAGGTTCAGAGAGGCAAAAATGTAATGTGGTATCTCTCTTTATTCTGTAATAATGGCACAGACAGTTTTTCCTTTTGTGTCTAGTGGTAACTTAATTTCATGGTCTACTGTGTAACTATACTCTACAGACTACTACAAAGTATGTGAGAGATTAAATTATTGATGTCAGTATGTTCCTCCTACAGATGTTTACAGAGAAAGAATTACTTGAGAAAACAATTATTGTCTTCTAAAACCGTGAGGGCAAATTAATTCTACAAGGCATAACTTTGGAAACACAAGAGTCTACATAACCTAATTTTTGGTTGGGCTTGAAGGAAGTGTGCTTGGAGGAGCCCTGTGCAGGATAAGAGCTAAAACATGCTAGATTTCATCTGCAGTATATTGAGCCCTACTGAAAAATACTGTTTCCAAAGTTCCCCACCTCTCTCCAAACTGCTTTGCTATATTTTACAAACAAGTCAAAGTTCTACTGCCTTTTTTGTTGCCTGTTGCCAACAGGGGATGTAATAAACCCCAGAGCAAAATTTATCCTCTTCTGTACATCTTACTGTGTATACATAGAGACTGGCAAAACCTGCACCTCTACCTGCATACAAAAAGTCCTTAAATATTTCTGTATAGTTTGTGTAGAGGTGCCCTAGCTCAAAAGGCCAGTGAAAAAAACCAAGGTATTATGCTGGAATAGTATTATTCAGCTGAAACCTAAAGGAATTTTTTTTTTTTTTTTTTTTTTTTTGCTTTTTGCAGGTCAGGATAAAGTTAGTTCAGGAAGACCTTGCTGAAGGGAGGTGAGAATTTTGTCATTAGCCACCATTTAGCAGGTTGGCTCCAGTTAAAGTGTATCTTTTAGCTTCCTCCTTCAAAATCCAGTAAAAAGTTTTTCTAATTTACATTGAAAATTTTAAACAGTATTTGATACATAGTGAATTCCTTGAAATAAGATTGTCATTGTTAACTAAAAATTTATTTCAGTAACTGGGATAAATATTTACTTTAAAAACTTGAATAAATATTTATTTGGTGGCAGGTATTTGTGGTGTTTGCTAAGAAGGTAGGGAGCTTAATGTCTTATTACCTTTGTGCGTAAGAAGTTCATGACTAAAATTGTATAAGCTTCGAGTTTCTAACTGAAATGGGAGGTCTTGGTGATCCAGATCTTTATCTGAAAAATGAGTCAGAAGATGAACTTCAGTTTCATGTGCTCGAAACACCCCACCTTTCAGTTTACTGGGGAAGATGGGCTATTGCTGGCCTGCCTACTTTTCACACCAAGGTTTCTGAAATCCGGGGTCCATAGGTCTTTGTTCCTAGCTAAGACTAAGACACGTGGGGATGTCTGTTTGAATAGTATTTGTATTTGAATAAGAGTAAGAGCCTTGAATATGCAGTAGCTTCAGAGATCCACCAATCATAATATCTTAATTGCAAAATCAAAAATAAATTATCCAGCAATGGACCATGACAGAAAATCTGGACCAGTATCAGATGAGCTGGATCCCACAAACCAATTTTTTGCCATTGGAAAAACTACATCATCAGAGGAATGAAGAGACCATTACAAAAATAGTCTGTTGGATGTAAAAGAGAATTTTTATTGTGCTTAACAATAAACAAGAATGAAATTACCTATTTCGTCATATGCATAAAGAAGAGTGTTGGACTTTAAGGTGGGAACAATCCTGCACTGTTTTATAATGTTTAACATCTGATGAACTGAGATACAAAACCAGCTGGATGGCTGAAGAGACTTTATAGACATTACCTCTCATAATTCCAAGGTATCAGTTGATGTTATCAATAACAATGAATTCTAAGATTAATGTATAGAACAGTGAAAATGTAATATCCCATCCAGACATTGTGGAAATACTGTATTGCATATGAAATGAAATGTAATGAAGATAAATCTGGGAACTGCTTAATTGCACCATACCAATTTTATAAAACTAAATGCTATATGGTGACTTTTTTCTACTTTATTTCATTCCCCCCTGCTCCCTTAAGTGTATATCTAACTCGGAACAAAGGTTAAGAAAGCATCATGACCTAGATGCCTCATTTGGCATCTGTTCCCTGACCCTGTCATGGCTTTTGCAGAGCCTAATTTGGATGTAGGAAACAGGAGAGAGGGCACTTTCACAGGTTTTAACTTTTTCATTATCATAATTTGCTTGCCAAAAAAAAAAAACAAAAAAAAAAAAAAAAAAAAAACCTAAAAACAAACCAACCAAAAAAAACCCACCCAAACTATACTTTTTCCTTTCTCTGTTATTCAGAAGTAATGGTTCAAATTCCGACTAGTGACATTGAGCTAATGAAGTTGAAATATCAGATATGGGGTGTTTTTCTTTTTAGCTGCCTGAACATACAGTGAGTTTTTTCTACTTCATGGAATAATTGAGCAGCATGCACTGTATTGTTTGTGGATTTCCATGTGCCATCCTAAAAACTATATCTCCCTTAATTACTGTGTGAAAATAATGTGGTATTTTCTGTAAGTGGAGGATCTGTTACTGTACCTTTGTGGAGAGTTTCTCCATTGCTGCTAGGATCTCTAAACTGGCTGATTTCCCACTCCAGAAATGACTGCCTCATTACTGTGTCATGAAGGTTTCCTTACACCAAGGAACTGCTGAATTGTCTAGATGCCTAGTGATAATACTTGTAATCAGAAAAAATTTTAATTATTACAGCATTTACCACCTTTTTCATAATATTAATCATGTACAAAATCCTAGAAAACTCTCAATTTTAAAACAGAGCACAGTTTTCTGATGTGGTAAATCTAATATACTGTTCTCCAGAAAGTTGCATCTTTTCATGAAGAAAATTTGTATAAAAAGTGATGTCAAATATTAGCAAATATAAACTTATAAAATAAAAGTGGTAGAATCAGTCACTACACCTATTTTACAATTTGATCAGGTCAGATACAGTCTACCAGAGAACTTTTCACCTAAAACATTACAAAAATTTCTGCAAGCATGCCTGCATTTTATGTCTGCAATTGTCTCTACACACACATACCAAACAAGGGTCCAAAGAAGGACAAAAAAGCTGGAGAAGGGAGAAGGGTTTGGAATAAAAGTCTTAGGAGTAGTGGATGAGGGAGCTGAGTTTGTTTAGTCTGAGAAAAGGAGGCTCAAGGAGACCGAGAAACCTCATCTCCTCTGTTATGAGATTAATCATTCCATTAATTAGACACTCAGGGTTATTTTGGTAGAAGTTTTATCTCTCTCTTAGTACTTTAATGAGGATGATTTACTTTATATCAATAAACTAAATATTCGTTGGTCTAAATGAAGAAAGTGTGATTCACTATTATCTAGGAGTTGCATCACTTAGCAGCAGCACAGGAAGCCAAAGTTCAAGTCCGTGCTCTGGTTAATGCACACATGCCAAACTTACTTTTAACAAAAAAGTTGGTCTTGCAGTACTCAAAGATCAAAGTATATCTTAATGCAGTCACTGGGAAATCCACTGCTGATTTGACATTGTATTGCTTTCAAATCCATAGAACAAGCCTTTGGGCAAAGGACATAGAGTGCTGCTGTAAACTTCACCGTGCCAGGTCTGCTGTGAGCTGCAGTAATCCATGCTGCACTTACCAAATGCTGCCTTTCAGCTGAGCTGGTAACTTATCACCTGCCTCCAGCACCTTCTGGAATGAAACAGGGCTTTTTTCCAGTGGAAATGAGTAAATAGTGCAGTGCATGTTGCAATGAACTAAGAAGAAGGTTTATGTCGAATTAAATAAGACATCCAACCAGAATTTACTTTTTTATTGAACTTAAAAAAGAGGGGAAAAAAAACCCAAAAAACCCCCTCAAAAATAAAACCAAAAACCAAACCCACCAAAATAGAAGGTATTCCAAAACATTCAGATTTCACCTTTTGAGATATTTGCATTTCCATTCAAATCATGACCATGACTTTAGAACCATATGCTTAATATTTTGTTTTGATTTTGATTCTCTAAATTCAGAAATTGAAGCTTTGCATCTAGAAATGTAGACTTGAAAAATAAAATGAAGAATGTAGGAAAGTTAAGACTTATAAACAATATGAAAATTTAAAATTATTTCACAATTAAAACATAAAAATTTTATTTAAAAAATTGTTTTAAGATGAGGGACAGTGAACCCTTCTTGGTTTGCAGAACTCAGGTAGGTGTACCACTGAACATGTATCAGTATGTTAGAGTACCTTTACAAATATTTATTTAGAATCTTTTGTTTTTCTAATATTGAGGTGGAGTTTAAATCTGTCAGGCTGTGTTTCTCCTGGCATAGACTGATGGCATAAAATTGATGAGTAATAGATGAGTGAAAACTTGCTCTTGTGTAAGTGAATCCTTACAGAATATCTTCTGAATATAGGAAGGTAACAAAGGTTGGGATGCAAAAGTATTTGTAGAAAGGCAGATGTGTTGCAAAAACTTTATCCTGAAGGAACATATATTACAATTCAGCAAGGTCAAAAATCAATAAGTTGTCAGATTTTTAATGAACAAATTAAAATTTCTTGAATTCAGAGTTTGATCAAATGTTCAAGCTGAGAAAATAGCCTTAGCAAGTCCCTTTGCTCTTTTTGAAAAAGACCTCAGAGTACTGAAATAATGATGTACTGAGCAATAGAAGTGGCATTTTCTGAAACACTGCATCTTGCAGGCTGCACACCCTGCTCAGGGACTCTTGATCATGCAAACTAAATTGAACTATTGCATGAACGATGAATGCACAGTGGGTTGCCCAATGAACCCCGAGACTCCTCTTATATTCCAAATGAGTGACAAAATCCAGCAAGATAATCTTACCTATACTAATAGGTAATAAAACACATTAGAGTTTCCATGCATCATGGAGTTTGGTTTTTTTTGGTTGGCTTTTTATTGTAATAAAGTTAGGGGGATCAAAAAGAAAAAAAAAAAAACAGAAAAACCAAACTATAACCCGCATTTGTCAATCACTTGTATTCAGACTTAAGGAAACTAAATCACCAGTTGGGTGTTTATAGTCTTGTGCTTTTTTACCTTCACTGGTTGTATTTTTATGTATTAATTCTGTGCTGGTTTCACCAGTGCTACTCTACTTTCAGATGTTTACATCCATTTCCTGCCAACACAACACTCCAGCCTGGGAGGATGCTTCCTTAATGTGTGAGCAAAACAACAGCAACCAAGTGATGTCAAGCATGCAGCAGGCTACCTATCTAACTGGTCAGAAGCCACCACATAAAGAATAAAAAATGTTCCTGAGCAGCAGAAAATCATATTTGTTAATGGACAGAGGAAAACATGTCAGAGTTCGAAGACCCCAATCTACACCGGGTCTCCTAAGAAGATGAAACTCAAATTTCTTGCAATATTTGGTAATATTTCATAAAATATAGACTGTTATTGTGCATTAATATTTTGGCTATGAAACAATGAGAACTAAATTAAAATTATTTAGCCTTATAAAGAAGAAAGAAAGAGGAAATTAATCCACCTGAGGACATATACTGCACATGTTAATGGAGACTAGTGTATATTCCACTGGAGAGTAGGACAAAAGAATGATTCTCAGCCTGGTACTAATTTTTATTTTCCCTCAATTCCATTGCTGTACTGAAAAATTAGTTGTAGATTTCTCTCCAGAAACATCATATTGCCCTAGCAGAAGATTTTCCTCCTACAAAGTTAGCCTCACTCCTATAAAACAGTTTGTTGATAGGTGAGCTGTTTCAAACGTTTTTTAAGTTTGAATTTTGCTCCTTTAAAGGTAAAGGCATGCTAAATCCAGAGTTCATGAACACTGTGTGCCAGCCTGCCTGCATAACATCCATGTCATTTCCTCCAGTAATTAATAAATGTATACATTTGGTGTATTTTGTACTTCAGAATCAAAGCTTACATTATGTCTCAAGAGGCAAAAGACTCATACATTTGATTTGCTGAATGATTTGGTACTGCATTTACCTTTCCAGCCTTCCCAGAAGTCGTGATCTTTTTTTTATTTTTTGGTTGCAAACAGTTCCCAAGCTCAAGCCAGAGCCAGCACAGGGAGATTCTGCAGCCAGTGATAGACAATCAGGAGAGGCAAATTAACAGATCCTGCCCATAGCAAACCTGTACTTCTGAAAAATGTTTTATGTTTTGACTACACCTGTTGGTATGAGGGAGAATCCAGAGATAAAAACAAGCCAAAACATAACAAATCACCTTTAGTTAGCTAATTAAAGCAGCTTTACTTCATACACCAATGCATTCTTGATGAACAAAAAAAGTCCTAAGCAGGCAATTTTTCCTGGATAATAAAATAATTGTGCAAGGAATTTGATTGATACAGCTGTGGAAATTAAACATGTTACAACACGTGATGGAGTATGTTGTGTTCTTGCAGCAAAAGGTAAATACAGTAACATTTACACAGCCAGAGCACCAACTTATGCCTAAATTCAGGAAAGAACTCTATGAAAAAGTAAAGCTTTGGATGTGTAAGTCATAGAAAATATTAATCTTTTTCCCTGCTGCTTCTTAGAGTACAGTTTGCCTCAACACATTTGCATTCTGCTTGGATCTCCAGGCTAGCCCCAAGGAAGCCTGGGGATCTCGCCTCCAGCGATTGCCGGCTCAAAGAGGAGTGGGCTGCTCTTCTCCTTTGTTGCCATGGCACCTGGAAAATAATTGGCATGTTTTCACAAATGGTGGCTTTCAGCAGCTGTGGCATGCAAGGATTACAGCCTTAGCAGATATATCAGTTTCCCAACTGACATTTCAAGAGGGTTTCCTGATGCAAGAGCAGCACTGCAATGTGGGCTCAGCGCTAAGAGAGAAGCCTCACAACTTCATCTGGAGTGACAAAACTACTTCTGACATTTAGGAGAGCAAGGAGCTGGCCTTCAGATCACTTCTTTTGTCTGAACTAGGATACCCAGTGGTCACCACTGACATCCTCTGGGAGTTTAGTTGCTCAGATGAATAAAGAATCCATTAGTGGCCCTGGTTTTCAATGGAAATTTTTCCTTTCTGTTACACAGCTGTTCTTGCAACACTGTTTTGCATGAACTCAGTCTGCTTCAGCTTGATCATCTTTGTAGAAGCTGTACCAAAAACTTCCCTGCCAACATGGGAGAATTCTGAAACCAGTACTATTTTGATCCAGCCTGCTTTATTATCCAAAACTCAATCATTGATATATCATTTACTTGGTCTTCTTGGAAAATATAAAATTTCTTTAACAAATTTTCACAGTTATAAGTCATGAAAGAATATGCTTCCTAGCTAAAGTCTGGATAAGAACATAATGCAAAAGATCATTGATATATCCATTTTATTCTCCAGACTTTTAGCTTAGGGTTTTAGGTTTTGTTGGGTTTTTTTTTTTTTTCTTTTAATTGAAAATTCTTTGGATTAAGGGTCATACTATGTGTGTGCATGTTCTCATAGCAGCAAAACCTGAATTTTAGTCTTGGCTAGATTTTCAGGAAAACTTACCACCTCAAATGTCTGTTAGAGAGTTCTGCTTCCATATTAGAGGAGAAATCAAGACTGCAATAACTATGTAGTCTGAAGCACATTGATGATGACAATTTAAAATGTAATTTCATATCTTCCCACATTTCTGTCCCAGTTTTCATGCTCTGATCACAGACAGCAGAATGGAAGGAAGGTGGGACAGAATTATTCAATTCTCATCTGCCTCTATTGTGCCATTTTAATGATAGGTTCACCTTTTACTTTCCTGTGTGAAACAGAGCAAGACAACAGAAGATCAAGTGAAGTAAAGTAGTAGTGAATGTGCAAAATAAGTCAGAATAAAATAGGCCATGGGCAACAGCTAGAATATATTAAATGGGGAGAGGGGGAACAGAAGTGGACAGCTGGAAGTGGAGTGAAAAGTTAAGCAGATAAATCTTAATGCAACCTGATAAATTGCAGCAAATTTAAAGGTGCAGTAACTGAGATGGAAAAAGTAATCATTAAATAGAAGAAGACTGTTTTCTCAGAGTACAGAATCAGAAAAAAATGGTGTCTAAGAAGGTGTAAGAGAATTATTCATCAAAAAAGGCATGGGGGAGAGGAAACAGGAGTAAGAAAAGATAACAGTGCAAAGATTGTGAATCAGGAATGTCATTGAAGAATTGGAAAGCAAATAAAAAGATGCCAAGGAGCTAGGAAAGCATATAGGGTGAAGAAGGGAATGAGAGCATAAGTAATGAAGAATACATTTCATAAACAGAATCAAAATATAGAATAAATAAAAGATATAAGCACACATATAAAGATTAACCACAATAGACAATGTGCCATGTGTGTATGAATTAAATTTCCTGTAAGAACAGGTAGTATTTTTCCCACTGCTGGTGTGGAATTTGTTGCTTTAAAGTATTAATATATTATACTAGTGAAAATATATTTCACAGTGAAAATGTGTGAAATTTGTATTTTCACGGTCAAATGCTGGGTATCCAGAATAGGAATGGATTTGGTACCTACAGAGCCTGAGGACATAACTTGTTTTTTGCATTTCAATATGCTCCCTTACCTGTGGCTTTATCCTATCATGCTGATGCATGCTGAGTGGTATCATGACCTGTAAGTGATTTGAGTGAAATCAATAGGACCTCTTGCTGAGCAAGGACAGGGTTGTTGCTTTGCCTAGGTCCAACAGCAGAATTCCCATTACATCCTGAATAATGATTAGGCAGTAAGATAATAGTTGTGAGAAAGAATGACAGAACTGCATACTGTATATAATGATACATGTGTGTGTGTGTATATATATGTGTGTGTATATATATATATATATATATAATATATGCATTATATATAATGTTAATAATGGGTGCACAGAAAAATATTATGTTATATATAAATGTAAACTATTAACAACTCTTGGCAATGCTTCCCCTTTTTACCACTAAATGCAGATGAAAACCACAGCAGAGCAATAGGATATTGAATGAATGCATTACTTTTCAAAAATATGGCACTGATAAACTCTAGCCAGTCATCATGTCCAAAAGGTATAATGTGGTCTTCAGTACACTCAATTTTTAATCCGATGTTAGAAAAATTATATGCACTTTGAAATGTATAATCATATATTAGACAGTGAGTAGATTATGGATGGAAAGTAAACACACCTCTCTTTGTCTTAATACAACGTAAATAAATAGAATGGGTCCTGAGGAAGGAGTCTGGAATGCATTTAACTACACTTGTCTTCCACCACCTTGAAATTCTTTTTTCCACCACATCAGCAAAACATTTAAAGATCCTTGTAATGCAAGCAATAGTCCATTGACAAATTTTTTAAAAGTTGGCCCTTCTAGTCTTACTGTATCTTCTGTTTTACATGAATAAAAAGGAAATAGTATCTGACTAAATGTCTTTAAAAAAAAAAAAAAAAGGAAATTTTTTCAGAATTTGCTTCACTGCCCTGAACTGACTGAGAATATTCATTTGATTCATCTGTAACTTTCTTTCCACTTCATGCAGTAAGTCAAATATTGAGAGAGGAACTGAATTGTTTCTCTTTAACTGAAGCTCTTCTTTTATGATACTTGCCAGCCTCTTAATATTTCAGAGGTTCATTTTTGAGCACACAAACCCACTAAAGGTTTGAAGTTTTCATAACGAACTATCAAATTACATTTTTATGTAACAGATATGTTTACCAAACCTAATTTTCAGAGTACACCTCTAGGGGGAAAAAAACCTATAGGTCACTCCAGAAACAAAGCAAGTAAATACATAATGGTGAAACCAGAGAGTTCAAAAGGCATGATTAAATTATCAAAGAAGACTGCAAAGAATAGATAAAGATGTGTCTAGGCTTATAACAGCTGAAGTTTTCTTGCAATTCAAATGAGCTGTCTTTTAATATCCATAGTATAAAATACTGAAACTTACGGGTTTTGTTAGTGTGACTAGAAAATTGCACATAAGGGAACATTTGGAATGATGAATCAAGGGAAGGAAAATGTGAAATAGTAGCAAGAAGACAAATACAAGCATTGTACTACCCACCCCTGTCACAAAATGCCTCCTACTTAACTCCATGCTATTGGAAATCCATCCGAGCTCATGTTTGTTAAAGGATAAAAAATATCACACAAGGATCTTCTTTCCAGATAGATCTTTGCTAAATGGCTCTTCTGTGCCTAGGAATAACTTTTTCTTACAGTTGTTTTGCTTGAAATGAGCCAACACACAATGGAGACGTATTCATGAGTGAAAGTAGCTTCATATATCTTCATATATGGCTACAGTCATGCAGAAAATAGCAATCAGTCACAATAAAAAGCAATAAAAAAATAATGCCAGAAATGAATGTAGTGCTATAAATTTTGTCACACTGTCTGGGTTTGTGATTCAGTATGATTTCACAAATTAAATAATCTGGGGCCTAGTATAATAAACTTGTGTGCTTACAGACAGATTAATTTACCAGATGCATCATATAGGCACCTCATGAGTCACTTCATGGAGTCCATCCCTACCACCCCAAAGCCACCAACCTCTGGGGCATACAGGGAGTGGGCTAGCTGCCTACACATTCTGATAGCCCATTGTCTTCTCTGTCACTCAGCTACTGTCAGAAAAGCAGAAGCAAAAGCTTCTACCACAACTTCACTGAATTCTGAAGAAATATTTGTATTATTTTTTTAAGAGGTGAGGTTTCATTTTAGTTTAGCTCAAATGTGCTGCTGTTGCACCACCTGTAAGAGAGGGCAGCTGCAGTGGTGGTACCCTGGCTAATTGGGGCAGCAGATCCCCAGAGTATTCCCACCATGATTACTGGGCTTTAACTCATACTCTATCTTCAGTATATATCTGGGAAAAAACAATGAGCCCCCCTAAACTTTGCAGCAGTGGATAGACTTGGAGTTAAGTCCTAGGTGTGTTATCCCAATGCAGAACAGATAAATGAACTATCTCCACCATATTCTGCATTAAATCAAAACAGATACCTCTGGTTTGTTCAGGAAACTTTACTATCTCATTTTTTGTAGTTCGAGAGTACCTCACACGTGGTCGTGAAACTGTGTATGTTCTGTAGACTGTTGTTTTCTTACAAAGAAAATATCCATGGGGAGATTATAGAACAAAAGAAATCCTGATATTCATCAACATCTTTGACAAGATCCTCAAATATACTAAAGTACCTAAGTCCTGTTATAAACACATTAAATCTAATACAAAGACTAGAAAAGCAACAAATATGGAGGCAAAAAAATCAGAGTATATTTCATACAAACTTTCATTGAGGTTGATGCATTTGCACTATGTTGGCTTAGTGCCCACGGTGGGATGCTACAAAGGATAGAGAATGTTGAGGAGGATTTTTAATAAGCTGGCATTCCAAATGCATCTCCAGTTCCTTGCAGCTCATTCCAAAACTCAGACATGCAAGGCTGTTGCTAGAAAACCTGCTGTCCTTTGTGAACAAGGCTGTTCCTAATACTAACAGCACACAGCCACATGTTCTGTTAGACATGTTTCATCTAATAAGAAGAATCACTTTGGAGAGAAAAAACATATTAGAAGCCAACTTCATGAATCAAACAGAACCATAAGTATTTGTAGGATATTTTATAAATCACACAAAAATGTGCAAATCTCAGTGCATCTTTTGGAAAATTAAAAAAAAAAAAAAAAAAAAAAAAAAAAGTATGGTGTAAAAGCAATTATATTTTGCAGTACCAGCTAATAGCTCCCAATCCATTGGGCAGGGATGGAATTCAATATATAGTGAGACAACATATGATTTACCTGATCCCTTGGAGGCTATTATTTATATCCATTTTCCAAGCCCTAATACCTCTGTAAATACAGATCTCTGCATTTTGTTGTGCATGTTGGCTCAATGTGCAGGGTGGGCTGACTGTAAGGAAAATCTATTTGCTCTGGAAAAG
Source organism: Muscicapa striata striata (assembly GCA_030060385.1). NCBI lineage: Eukaryota > Metazoa > Chordata > Aves > Passeriformes > Muscicapidae > Muscicapa > Muscicapa striata. The sequence goes on along the minus strand of JAREIS010000062.1, from coordinate 2,514,221 downwards.
ATTCAGAAAGCATCATTAATCCATGATCTACACAACAGTCACTTGGTGTTCCAATAGGGCACCAGAGTTACTGTATCTCAGAGAAATAGAAAAAAAATAAGGTTTTTATCACGTGATAAGATTAATTGTCAAGGAGAGGAAGTCCTCTTTAGCAGGCTCTGCTATCCATAGATTCTCTCATATTTCTTTTACTATTCCATCTGTTATTTTGACATGCCTTAGTATTATTCATTTCCCTAAATCTTTGTTCTAGGTGTCCTAAAATAAACCTTCAGTAGGAGACCAGTTCCATTGAATTCAGAAGAAATACTTACATTGTTTGGTTTAAGATTGCCTGGATTCATTGCTACCTGATTAGTAGCATCAAAGAGTTCTGCTGCAAAACAAAGGACATATTCCACTTCCAAGTGTCTAGTTTTAGGACTAAAGAGTTTTCAATACTGATATGAATTTACATCACACACTGATTTTCATACATATTTTACAGCCATTTTTACTTAAATACTGTAAGAAGATGACCCTAATTTCTCTATTTCTCTTCCTTCCTTGTGCAATGCTTTCAATCACTCTATTACATAATTTTATATTGTAAAGGCTTAAAAAAAACCCTATGCACAGCACCAACACCAACAACAAAAACAATGGCAATCCAACCCTGAGGAACTTGTCCTTAAATGTTTCAAAATTTCTCAGCAACGGTAATCTAATCAGGGATATTAGGACCTGGCAAGTCAGGATCCCTAGTTGTTTTTAATAGCAACCTTGCAGGAACTTGACTATCTCATTAAAAAATCTTCCTGGTCTCTTGGAACGATTTCATGTGTCTCTAACAAGAGGTCTGGATATATCTGCAGCTTTTGCAACCATAGCTGGCCTTTGCTATTTCAGTCCTCTGAAGAATGAGAATGCATCCACCCTCTTCTCTGTATCACTATAATTTACTGTTCTCACCAATCAAAACCCTCTGAATGAAATTGTGAAAGGGGAGTCACACAGTCTATATGTAGATGGAAACCCTAATAATGTAAATTTGAGTGTATTTCAGGAACAGAACAAGCAAATAAAAAAAATCACCCTCCAAGTGAAGAGTTTTATTGTTTTGGTGTGATGTCCTCACATCATCATGGACACACACATTTTTCATGAGACTCTTCAAGTCACTCCACACCCACCCCTGGGGGAAAACACTTTATGGAAAGACAAGAAATTGCCTTTTTGTTGCTTTGCTTCTCTATTATGGTCACAGTAGAAGGCAGCTAAAAGAAGACATTCATGAGGCAGCTCAGCTGTAACACAGAGAGTGGACACTCCTCTCCAGCCCCAGCCAGGTCCCCTCTGTGGCTGGGACCCAGTTCTTTCCAGAGGCTCCCATGCAGGATATTTCCCTTATGGGCTGCACAAACTTCCTCACTCCAGCAGATTGCCTTGGTAACCAAAGGGGAATTTGCATTTAAGAACAGTTTTCCACAGGTCAGATTTATCAAATGAAGCCCCAAATGAATCAAAGTAGCAACAGCCATGTAAGATGCCAAGTGTGTGAGCTGAGGCACACGATGGCCCTTAGACATGCTCATGTCCTCGGTATTGCTATTGCTGCCCTCAGGGTGAAAGGAAGAGGCTAGTTGCTGGTTTTACAGGAAAAGGATTAGAGCTACAGTTTGGTTAGACATTTCTTTTCTTGAACTTCAGAGAAATAGAGAACTGATGACACATTATCTAGCTTTGTCTTCTGTTCTTTGGTCCTCTGTAAAGATACCCCACAGCAGGACTCTGTAAAGTGAGGAGGGTATTGGGTTGACTGCCACTAGGGAAAAGGAAACTGAAATCCTCACAGGTTACAAGCAGAAGTATAGTAGACAACCAAATAATACAGAAAACCTGTAAAAATATACTGTTTTTCACTTGGATAGAGTTGATTTTCTTCATAGCATCTCATGTGATGCTATTCCAGATTTGTGACCAAATCAGTGTTGATAACACACCAGGATTTTAATTGCTGCTGAGCAGGCTTTACATGGATAAGTATTTTTATGATAGGGGCTTGAAAATAAGAATGAAAATGCCGGAAATTTGAGTTTTCATCATTTTTGTTATTTAAAAACATTCGATTGTCCTGAAGTAATTTTATATGCTAATAGTAGCTATTTATCAATGTTGGATAATCTCATTACGTGACATCACATTAAAAAATCAACATAACTGAACATTTTGGATTTTTCACTGTCTTTTTTTTTTCCTTTTCATATGCATTTAAGTTGCTTTATCATGGCTAATTAAGTGATTTATCTTCTCCTGGATAAAATATTGATGAAAGAATCAGGAGCTATGAGCGATAAAGGTAATGGCAACACTGTGCATTTTTTCATTCCTGATGAAATCTTTAAGCCAGGGAGAACAGCAAAAAAAAATTTTGTAAGACCATTAGCAAGTTGAGAAACATAGAAATAGCTGCACTTCCATATAATTGGCATTTGGTTCTCTCTAGATTAAAAAGTATGCCTTGGAGCCCAAATGTAATACTTAAACATATTTCACAATTTTTATACTGCTGATTTTAAGAACAAAATAATGATTGCTGTCACCTCCCATAGTGTGTGTATATGCACTCTGCATCATACATGTGTCCCAGGTGGAAAACAGAGGAGTACACAAAAATTTTTTTTCTAATAATAAATATTTTATCTTCTTTCAGCCTTCATTCTAGTGCAAGGTTGCACATAATAATGCCCAACTAAGACATCTGCTTTTTTATCCATTTGAAAACAATTTTTCTTTAAGTTGCAGTTAAATGCTAAAAATTTTCAAAATTGAATTTTTTGTAACTGAAAAATCAAAGAGACCAATGGGGGAGGACAGAAAGAAGGGATGTAGAGTGGGAAGAAAGGAGCAAGTTTTCGAATAAAGTAACATACTCATCAGAGATTGTTCTGTGACTCATTTGTTTGGAGACACAACAATAAAGTAGGACAGTGGGATGCTGAGATGCTAATCAGGAATAGAGACTGTTCTTTTCCACAGTCCTTAAGACATATATCCAGTTTGGTGATATAAAAATAAGTCTTAAATTATAGCCATTACCATGGTAATTTTTTCTTCCCAAATTTTAGATCTTGGTGCTCTTCTTACTTCCAGATATCTGTCATTGCCTTTGTTCTTGCTGCAACAGGGGGACCAGAATTATCCTCACATAAGGAAGAAGTCAAATAGTCCAAGCTGTCTTAGTCTTCTTTTTTTTAAGCCTCTATTGTCAGACAATACAATGTCTCCTCAATCACTTCTGTGCTTTGGTGGGATTTGACTCAGAATCAGTCTTTTATCTACTGTCTTGGTACTCAATATCACACAGACTTTATAATGCCCAATCACATACAAATTTGCCTATCCTTTGTAGTGATTTTGGTACTAGCATCTCTTCTATCTTTACTAATTAACTTTTAAATATTTTGCTCCACAAGCTGCACTGACTGTTGCTCATTTTGCCTTCCATCTTACCATTTTTTGTCACAGGTCATGTTTTCATTGTGCATTTTTCTGTCATATGTTATAGAAGCTTAAATAATAAACACAGATGATACTCCTGCAATGGTTGTAGCCAAAGTGGCTGGAGTGGTGACTGACATAAGATAATATACAGTAGAAGATCAAAGGAAAATAAGCATGCAGAATGAATTGAACAGAATCTATTTGTATTTCTACACAAACAATTCCTAATACCAACTGCCTGTCTGGCAGACTTATGTGTCTGTATATGGAAAATCAAACAAAGTAGGTGTAAGAAATCACAGAACAGATTTTAAAGCTTATCTCCTAATGATCTCTCTCTGTCATAGCTTAGCTATGATATCTTTCCCCTATTTTTGGCAACCATATAGAGGATATGCTTTCTGTTCACATGCAAAAAAATGAAATCCAAGCAATCAGTGAAGGTCCAATCCAAAAGACTTCCACAAAATTCAGCGAGTCCACTACTTAGCTAGAAAATCAATGTTTGTCATGTACAGCAAGAAAAAAGTTGAAGCATGAGTGAAAGGTCCAAATTATCTGGAGACAGAAATTCAAACCTGTCGTTCAGTGATTTTTCATCCCAGCTGTTTCCTTGAGTAGCAGTCTGCATTTCCCTTTTGGGCATAACCCAAAGCCTGGCATACATGGTGTGAGAAGAGCAGTAACTGCAGGTGAATGCTATGGGGCACTGTCCCCCAAAGCTTGGGGAGCTGACCTGATGATGGCTGTGAAAAGGCTTGGGAGAAGACTGGGATGCTGGTGTGCTTCAAGTTCCAAAATATTCTGCTTAATGCTAGAGATTTATTCTAGGAAAGAGAATTATGGACTCAAGGGAAAACAAGAAACTAGCCATGGCTCTCTGGTCATAGCAGTGTGGTGCAGGTCTTGTTAAAGTTTGACGGATCATGTTTAAGGTTTGGGATGACAGTCTAAGTGTTTATCTGGACATTCTCAGTGTCTCAGATATCAGGTTTCTCCCTGAGATCCATATTTCTGACTGCTCCCCAGACTCTGGGGCAGCAGCTGCACCCTGTCATTGTACACAGTGAAGTTATAAAGAAACTATTTTTCCTCTGAACGCTGTATGACTGTGCCGTGGTTTAACACCAGCCAGCAATTAAGTCAAATAAAGTAGGTGGGGATCTGGGTTAGATGAGAGGCCAGGTTGGAGGACACTGGGCCAAAGGGCAGCAGGCTCTGTCTCCATCCCCACCTGCTTGAGAATTTTGGGGGTGATGCCATATGGTATGGAATGTCCTTTGAGTCACTTGGGATCAGTGTCCTGGCTTTGTCCCCTCCAAACAGATTCTTAATGCCATGGGACATAGGCCTGACAGAGATAATAATAACCAACATTTAGACAACTTGAAATAATAACCAGGTTTTTCAGACAAACACAGAGACCAAAAATGTTATGAAAAATAATCAGGACAGCAGGTTTTTTTTTGTTTTTTTGTTTTTTTGTTTTTTTGTTTTTTTCACACAGTCATTGAAGATATATTTATTTATATACTTATATTTATATATATATTTATGTACTTTTCCTTTTCTGTGACTTTCCTGCAAACTTAAACCAGTATCATGTATACTTAAATAGTCATTGCATTCATTAAGGACCAGCTGTCAAGTAAAACTGTAGCAGCCCTGGGTATGTAATTGAGACAGGCTCCAAGCAGTTGTTGTGCAAGTTATGATGAAGAGCCTTTACCAGGACTGAAATGAGGGGATTGTTTTTGTTGCACGTGTCAACTTGTGCCTTCCTGAAATACTTCTACAGACTGTTATAATCTCTTAGCTAAACCCTGAGCTTATATCAAAATACATAAATCAATGAAGAGATACTTTTCAACTGTTTTGGAAGATAATTTATCTCCTTGCTTACTTAGCTGTTTCATAGAAAAACGTTTCTTATTTATTATATTCTGTATTTCATGTCGAAAAACAAGGTGTGTGAAAGCAACTTGAGTCAGAAAGCTTGATAGTTTGGAGGAGTAACTACAAGACTTTTCTCTTGTTCCAGCTCCTCTAGCACTCTCAGTGAAAGCAGTGGAAAATGTGACTTTACTAGGAAAGAAAGAGAGATCAATATTTCAAATTATTTATTTATTTAATTAACTATCTTGAAATAAATCAAGCTGTAGTTCCAAAAAGGCTTCATATTTCTTACAGACAGCTGATTGATACTTGCAGTGAAAGCCATTAGCAAATCCCATGTGAGGTATTCACCATTTGTGCCGAGCATTTGCAGTTCTGTCCTAAGCAAGTGGTGGAAGGGTAAATAATTTGCCTTATGGAGCAATGTGAGACTGTTTTTTATTAAATGCAGAACGACATGAGCTGTTACAGAAGGGAAACAAATTGCAACTGGAGTTAAATCTCCAGGGAGACAGTAATTGCTCCAGCATGAGAGATATTTGGAAAACTTTCCTAAAACATGAATGTAAAAACCTCAGTGCTGCAGATGCACCAGATTTCTGTTGCCCTATGGATTGTCCATTGTGTTCACCACAGCCTGGATTTTGTAGAGTTATGTACAAATGTGGCACAATGGTTGGACCATAAAATCCCACTAATTGCTCTGCTGCCACAGATCCAAGCTCTCAGCTGAACTACAGCTGAAAAGTTCCCTGTGCCAGAATTATTATGCAGCACCCTGAAACATAATGTGTGGGTGAGGTGTCCAGGGTCACCAGTAGGAAATAATGGGCAGAAAGGCTATATCTAAACCCTCTTGAAGAGAGGTTTAAAGGACAGGGATCCATTTGGACCAATTAGAGAGGAGAGTATTCAATATGTAAGAAACATACTGGAAGAAATCACAAAGAGGTTTGCAAAGTAGAGAGGAAGACACTGAAGGACAGTGTCACTGGCACAGCAACACTGATTTTTTTTTTCTGGATGGAAATATAAATGTTGATTTCTGTGTGGAGCAATTCATTAAATATTAATGAAGAAATCATCACTGCTGCTGCCCAAGTCATTTAAGAAAACCTGAAAATATGAGGTATATTTTCAGCTGTGTGTTCCTGCTGGCTTTGGGGCACAGCAGCAGCACATAGACTGTGAGCTCAGTTACCTTCCTTATAGAGCTTGTGCAGCCACATCCAGGACTGAGTCCCAGCCATCTGCACTCCAAAGGGACATCAAGCAGAGATGGCATTGAAACACCACCTGATGAGACAAAATTATTAAGTGCAGAAAATAAAGCAGTATCTTTGTATGTAACAACCTAGGCATCCAAACCTAGATAAAAATTACCAAGTTCTCCCTGGAGAAGTTAACAGTGAGGTCAACCTAATGGCTTTTAACAAGGGTCACATTTAAAGTTATGCTGACCTGACTCGGTTCAGGTCATATAAACAAAAAAATAATGTGAAAAAAAATTTTTTTTACGATATTATAAACAATATTGTAACGGGTAAACCAGAAAACCAGGATGCAAAATGGTAATGCTGAAAGACATAGATATGGATATATAAAATGTTGTATTTATGGAATACATTCATTTGCTGAAAGTTGTTACCAATAATCTTTGTGCACAGATTGAAGACTGAAATTTTATCCTTTGTGACATTTCTATACATTAACTCTTCGTGCTTTTAGCTTTGTGTCTGCAACTCAAATGGAGAAGGAAAGTTCACAATATGGTAGAAGAAGGAGGTAAAGTGTCTCTATTCCTGGAATTCATTCACAGGAATGCCTCCTCTAAAAATAAATTCCCTGGAAAGAAAAGAGAAGGGGGAGAGAAGGTAAGAACCAATTGTTTTGTTTATCAGTTCAAAATGAATAGTGATATTTATGCAGCATATAAGCATAAATATCTCAAGATTTATTATGTTTCCCATGTCATAATAAGTTATGAAGCTTATTTGCTGTGATCATGGGCTTTTCTGGGGTCTTGTCCTTTACTTGAATTAACAGATTCCTATACCAATGGAGGCAGCTGGAAGAATGAGTACAAGAAAGAATGAGAACATATGAAGAAATGGGAATCTTAAGAGAAAGGAAGTACAGGAACTGAAACTAGAAATGCAGGTGATTTTACAATAAACTGATTTTGGAAAAAAAAAAAAAAAAAAAAGCAGAAAAATTTAAAAGAAACTAAAGAAAAGAAAATTGACATGAAAATCTTGCTGAGCTGCTGATACCAAGCTCTAAATCAGAACTAAATTTTAGAATCACTTGCAGTGGTTTTTTTTTGTTTTCTAGATTAATCAGATTTAGTTGCTTCAGCTGCTTAGTTGCTTTCCTGCTCAGCAGGAAAACAGTAGAACAATTGCCCCCTTTATATTATTTGCTCCCCTCTACATTTACTTTATAGCATATCTTTCTAGGATGTCTCCTCTTACTCATTCTCTCTCTAAATGAGACAATATTTCAATTTCCTTCCACAGAGTAGCCTTCATGATAACATTTCTTTTCTGTTTGTGAAACTTTTATTGCTGTTACATCCTTTTCTGAGATAGAATGATAAGAAGTGAACCAAATATTCTGAAGAAGAATCTATAATTGATCTTCATTATGACAGTATCAGTTTCTTTGTGCTGTTTTCTTGCTTATTCTTCACATCTTGTTCTTGCAAGTGGTGTTTTGGACTTGAACAATTACTGGAGCAGAAGACATGAGCAGCTTAAATTTCCTCTCAGTTGTACAACAGCCTGATTTTTTCAATAATTCAACTATTTTGCAGCTGTATACCCTTCTTCCAAGCATTCTGACCTCTCTGAAGGTGTTCAGAGCTTTCCCTAATTATTTACATCTCAAATATTTGCTCCTCAAATATCCATGCTGAAGTAGCCCATCCTGCATCACAAGATGCATGCAAATCTCCTTTCTCCTCCCAGCTCCCATATAGTGAGTCTCATTTCACAACTTTCCAAAAATATTTTTTTAAAAAAACCCAAAAACTCAGAACAAAAGCAAGGATGTGGGATTTCAGGTTCACTTTCCATTATAACTCTCTGAGGGGATGCAAATACATCAGCTCCAATTCTTCTTACTGACTTCTTTCACCAGCCATGAGAATAAGAGAGAACTTGCCATCAAATGTGCTGAAAGATTAAAAATATTATTTACACATGATACTAACAGACAATTTTTGCAGACAGCACTCCCAAATTAGTCCCCTCCTTCCCCTTAATCTGGAAGCCCTTGCCCAGAGACTGACAGTAGCTGTGCCAAGAGAAAACCTCTGTGCCTGTCTTGTGCATATCTTCCTACCACCAAGCCACTTACAGCTTTCCCCAGCACCAAACCAAGTCCTCTCTCAATGCTTGTGTCAGTGTTTGTGTAATGAGATGCTGCTCCTCTCTTTCCCTCTCTTAATTCCCTTCTTGTTTTGCAGCCTTTCATCTTTACTAGCCCAGCTCTCACCTCTCACTGCAGGTCCCCTGCCTTCTCCATCAGCAAGCTGCACCAGCTCCTGTCCCCTTCACCATGGGGATAAGAGTGTCTGGGGAGGGCACCACGCCTCCAGCCTCCATCACTCCTGCTGACCTTGGTCCAGACAGTGTTCTGATCTTGGCATAAGCCCTCCTGCATGTGTCACCCCAAGAAGAGTTCAGCCTTTTTATTTGTACAACCATGTCAGCCTCTTGCTCCCCCAAGACTTTCTCATTCAGAAAGTTCACACAGATAACACAATTAGCAATGCTTTCCTGTAACCTTCTGCAATTCATTTTGTCCACTGCCTTTTCAACAGTTTCACAGTACAGCACTTGCTGTTTTTCTCCAGGTAGGATATCTAAAATTCCCTTAGAAGAAATCAAGGCAAATTTATACTGCTTGTTACAAGTCTGTAATTTTCTCTTTATATTTAAGGGCTATTCTGTTGTCATTTTCCTTACAGAGCAGAATTTTATAAATACATAAATATATTAAATATGTTTGTTGTAAAGTGTTGCCTACATTTACTCACATGCTGGTGCACCTCTCAGTTAAATGACTCATACAGATCAATGACTCAAAGGCATTTTATATGCAGATATATTCTGTGTTTATCCTGCAGACCACCCACTGCCAGTAAATACAATTATAATTTCATAATTAGGAGAAAGCTGGAGTGATGCAGGGTGTGTCTGCCTTGCTTGCTATGTATTTGTGTGTATGTATGTACCAGTGCACAGATGTATAAAATACATAAGGGTGAAAAACAAAGGAAATGAAGTGAATTAAAATTTCCTGGGCAATATGATTGCAACACATTAAAAAGTAGCATATTTGCACCAAGTGCACTGTGAATGACTGTGGAGGTCTCCATTAGCTACTCCAAATCCCCTGCACTGGTTTGCCTGGCTTTGGCAGAGCATTTAAAGCACAGCACTCAGGGAATGGGATGTGGGAAGGGCAGTGCCATGGTTCTGCCTCACCCACAAGCACACTTTTCTGTCATTTCATATCTTCCAAACAATTAAGATTAATTAAGAAAATAATTGCAGAGGATTAAATAATAGCATTAAATTCTGCAGGAATGTGGTTTTTTCAGACTTTCAAAAGCTAGAAGTACAGTACAAGAGCAGCAAAATAATATAATTAGAAATAATAATTTTGAAATAAGGCACCTTGCTGTGATGTGGTTTGTAGAAACAGCCAAAATTACTAAGTGTTTGCAGTGCTATTAGGTGTTTATTTCCATATAGAGATGGCTGTGAATTTTTCAGCAAAACATCATTTGAAATAATTATGCTGATTTTGTCTAAATCAAAGTTTAATTTTCTTGAAAAAAATTAAATGTGGCATAAATTTTTTGGGTTTTTTGAAAGGTCATAATAGCTTAGTAAAATACTCTTTTCTCTTCTGGTACTTCATTTTCACCCAAAAATGAGAATAATTTATGTTTGCATTATCATTAAAACTGAACACTGAATTTTACAAGAGGAAAAGAGGATGTGCTTGCTCTGAAAAAATAAGAGAAAGGTTTCAGTGAGGTAGCAGCTCTCTTTAGCCTCGTTAATGAAATCGAAGTAGAACATCCTAACTGCATTAACAAGAACTAGCATTATGCTAATGACTGCAGTTTCTGACAGTGAAGACAAAGAAATGAGAGACATGGCTTAGAAGTTTGAAAACAATTTTGAACTTTTACCAACAATTTGGAACTTTTCCAAACAACTCAAAATCTAAATGTTGATTTTCCTTTTAAAATAATGTTTTTGTAATATTAGAACTGAAACATATTGAAAGAGAGTGGAAATGAAAGCAATGGTTCTTAATTTCACTATTTAGTTTACATACATAATTGTGGACAGATGTTGCAGCATGAAGTCAAATGAATTGCATAAAGTAGGTTAGTATCATTCTCATGTCAGCAGGAGAGACTTTGCCAGGTTTCATAGCAAACTATCACAGGGAAGAGGAACAGATCCCATGGAGCTGGGAAGAAGAAAACAGTTTTGGCAACCAAGACCTTCAGTGGCTGGGAAGAGCAGAGGGGGAGCCCCATGGCCTTTTCCCTCCGTGGAGAAATCATGGGTGTGGCTGTGACCTCACAGGCAGCCAGCAAAGCACCAGGGGACCAAGAGGAACATAATGCAGCAGCTTAATCTGTGAGACTGTGATAGCTCTGAAGATGTTAATTCCAGGTGTGTGTATGCAAGTGTGGTGTATATCTCTGTCCTTATCTTTTATAGATAATGATTTTTTAATGACTTTTTAAAAACAGTAAGCTAGAAAAATTTCAGTCAGCTGATGGGTACTCATGACAAAAAAGTCTCTGTGTAGCTGATTACATGTGTATTTCAGGCCATATAGTAAAGCAATGCTTTTAAATGCACATATTCTTCCTTTATCTTACCAGATATATCCACTGACAGGGGCTGGTCTCTTTCACAGTCCCATGTGGTTTCTAGAGGAAGAAATTTAGCAAGGAAATGTTGTTATAGTTTATTCTCCAATAAGCTTTACATAATGAGTTGTTAGATTTTCAGTTCATGTAATTTGGATAATTATTTTCCCATTTTTCCAGCTAACCACTTTAAAAGAGTTAGAGATATACACTGGACTCATGTGATGATGTTTCTGAGAGGGGACACCATGATCTGCACATACCCATAGCAGTGGAAAACCTCACTTAGAGTCTGGGACTGCAGATTTTGTTTTCCTCTCATGGACCTTTCCATGTTCATCCCATTGCCTTTTTAAATAAGGTATTGAGGCTGAAAAAATAACCCCAAGCACTTCTTCTCCTACCAAACAAATCCCCTAACAAAAATAGCTGATGGAGTGCACGCAATGGATTTTACATGATGGGATTTTGTGGTCACTTTTCATTTATTTTCAGCTATTTGAAAATGCAATGCAGATACCATGACCATGGTTTTAGAGCAAAGTATCTGCTTTATTTAAAAGTATGAAAAGGTGATATATGCTCTTACATTAATGAAAGCTACTGTCTTATTTTCATGAAAGTTAGAATAACTATACAAGATTGAGATTTTGGAAATATAAGGTTAGAAGAAATCTTCCAAACGACTTGAAATAATGTATATATTCAGTGAAAAAATTCACACTTTCTGCAAACAGCCTGTTAACATCAAATTTCTAGTGTCTGCCAAACTCCAGCAATTTATTTTTTCCCCTCTTTTAGGTCAAGGTTCACTCAGTCAAGTTATTAATGTCAGTGTCTGGAGAAGGTTGGACACAGTGGTTCCAGTGAAATCCTGTGTGTTGTGTCAAATCTACTGCCTGCTGTGCCTCATCAATCATACCATTCATTTCACATCTTATGCATTGTGTTATTGGAAAGGGAAAATATTTTCTCTTCTGCTTCTGATTTCCCAGGTTATACTGTCAGTTCATCACTGTATTTACTCAGAGTATGCCACATACCACACTCCAGTAAAGGTAAAGAAGTGAGATCACCCACATCATGATTTTCAGGAGTTAAATCCATATGCCTTAGTAATAAGTAGTAATAGTAACTAGTAATTAGTAATTATCAGTAATTAGTAATGCCAGCTGTTTGCCAGCAACATTATTTAAAGTTTATTTAACAGCTTATAAGGGTCCCACCAGGAGGGTAGCCAAACTATAAATGAGCATCTTGAACTGAGAGGCTTCCTAAGGATGGGCAATTAAAAACCTGCAGTCTCCGTGAAGGGAGCAACATAGGTAGTGGTGGCAAAACATTGAATTGGTGTATTTCAGCCACAGACTGCATGGATCACCCACAGGGGTGCAAGAAGAAGCAATTTTTCATGCTTATCTTGCAAGTCCTGACTGTGACCATGAGTTTGGATTAATGTGGGCCACTAAAAACTGTTTATTTGCACAGGCATGCTTTCTGATAAGCTATCTCCATCTTTTTCGTCTTTGTGGCATCACATTGAGGCAAAACATTGTAAAGTCCAAACAGAATTAATTGCTGCAGAAAAAACTCTTGACAATGACCTACCTGTGAAAACATATTCATGTTGAAACTCCCAAACAAAGGAGTAATTTACCTGATTAATACTGGTTATTTCTCCTCTTTCTCTTACTTCTGTGAAGCCTGTGTCTTTATACCTTGCTGAAATGTAGCAAAACCCCCACTGACAGATCATGGTCATGCAGGATACATTTCAAAGTGCTTTCTTGCACTCTTGACTAGCTTAATCTAGACCTAAATTGGATGCTGCACACACACAAAAAAATACATACTATTTTTAATCAGTCTACTGAAACATCTAGTCCTATTCAAGAGCTTCCTTCATATGCAGTTATTGAAATATGGTGTGGTGTAAAAATGTCCTCTTCCTACATGACAGCCCACACCATGAGGCTACCAAGGAATTTTCCGAATATTTTCAAAATATTTGCAAAACCACCCTTCACTTTGACAAGAACTACTGAGAACTTCACTGAGAACAGTCTGTGATACAAAAAAATCCCTGATGGTGCTGCTTGTTGTGGTGTAAGAAGGAATCATCATTTTCCAGACTAAGTGCAAACAATAAGGCTCACAGGGAAGGTGAACCAATCAGCTCCTTTCACCTCTTAAATTATTTTTACTGTTTTTGTTGGCCTTAGTTCCATTGCAGATTTGTCACCTGCATCAGCCATACTTTAAACACTTTTCTCTCTTCTGTTGCTCTAAAGTCTTGATCAAGATTGTACTGAAGGAAACTTATAAATTAGTTTAACAAGACATTGTTGTGTGCCCACCATCTTTCTTGTTCATGCTCTTTGCCCCAGTCACTAGGTACGGGCCTCTTTGGCCTGGAAAAACAAACCAAAACAAAATTTCCACCTAATTTACCTGTTGAGGTTTTTTAGAGTAAGGTATATGAGTAAAAGAAGCTCAAAATTGCATCAATTTCTCTTGACCTTTTGGGCAATTTATTTTGCATGTTCTTGCACATTCTTGACTTTTGGCTTTTCTACAACTGCAAGAGCTTTGTCCAACACATTACTGCATCCTACTGTAGGACTTTGCATCACTCTTCAGTCAGCCTTATTTATTATACAGTGCTCTGTTTGATTGTACTTGCCTTCAATTTTCAATTTGCATCCTCCAGTTAAGTTTTACACCCACTGAAGGATCAGTGCAACTCTCTTCAATTAATGCTTTTCTTTGTACATGATTAGTGATAACAAAAATTCAGGAACAATAATAGAAATAAGGCAAAGGTGGCTCTGATGAATGAGTGCTTGTTCTGGTTTTGGCTGGAATTAATTTTGTATTTGTGGTGGAAGCAGTGTTGATAACACAGGGATATTTTAGGTATTGCTGATCAGGGGGGCTTGCACAGCATCAAGGCCTTTTCTGCTCCTCAGCCCACCCCACCCCACCAGTGAGGAGACAGCAGTGGACAAGAGGCTGGGAGGGGACACAAACAGGACAGCTGACCCCAGCTGACCCAAGGATATTCCAGACCATATGGCATCATGCCCAGCATGCAAAGCTGGGTTAGAAAAGGAGGGGGGACTTGTTTAGAGGGACAATGTTTGTCTCCCCAAGTAACCATGATTTGTGGCAGAACTCTGCTTCCCCAGGAGTACTGAGCACCTGCCTGCTTGTGGTGGATGGAGTCCTTGATTGGCTTTGCTTGCATACATGGCTTTTGCTTTACCTATTAAATTGTCTTTATCTCAACCAACAAGTTTTCTCACTTCTGCCCTTCTGTTCACTCCCCCAACCCATTGGAGGGGAGTAAGCAAGTGGCTGTGTGGGACATAGATGCTGTCCAGAAATTAACCATAATGATGCTTTTTAAACCAGCTACATTTTCAGCTAAAAACACAATAAAAACCTTTGTTTGTGGCCTTAATCAATCTTGAACTGTCCTCTAGATGAAATGCACTTTTCATTTTGGATGTATAGTGTCTTCCAAAGCATTAGTGCTTTTGGCTGGCTAACCACTGCCTTTCTCCTACCAAATTATTAATTATACAATTTATCAAACCAAGTAGTCAGATAAATGTTTTTTCCTGTCTCCTTTGCCTTTTTGCTCTGTCAAACCTTCTTCCCACTCACAAGGAAGGATGAATATCACACAACATTCTTCTTCAGCCTTAACCTGAAAGAATTTGGGGTTTGGTGTTCATTACTTAAGGGTGCAAGGAGGGAGTGAACTTTTGGGGAAGACTTTACAGAAAAAGCTAATGTGACCTACAGTGCTGTTAACTGTCCTGAACCTGAATTTTCTGATGGGAGGAAAGTCTGTAGAGAGTTTTGGAGGGAGGCATACTCAATCATAAATTTTTCTGTACTGTTCTGACACTTATTTTTCTACCATTGCCAGCTCATTTGACCCTGCTGAACTGGTGGAATAAGCTTTTCAGAAATTAGGTTATTAACAATTTAAAAATAAAAATAGGTACTTTGGTTCTAATTCAGCAGTAAGAAAATCATTATCTCCTAAAAAAAAAAGGGATCTAGAGTCTGGCAATTCATATTTCACACCTCTTGATTGAACAGCAGAACTCTGCCTGCTAGGACTCTGAAGAACTCCTCCCAGTGTTCATTATTAATAACTCTATTCTAGAATCCATTCCATCTTAAATTCTTCTGCTGTTTGTTCAAAACCATGCAAATCACACACAGCTCAAAGCTAAGTTTAAATCTTTGCCTTTGTCCCCATGTACAGCCACATCCTCATGTACAGTCACTAGCTATCCAATTTGATCAGCTTTCAGAGTGGAAAGAAAGAATTATTAATTTTGTTTGCTATTCTTCTTTTCGTTATTCTCTTTAGAAAAATAATTATTTCCCTGTGGTAACCAAAAACTTCTTAAAGTAGTTTAATTCTGTGAGTTCAGCAGAAATTCAACTCTTAATAGTTCCTTCTGGGCCAAGGAATAAGTAATAAACTCAATCCCACTACACCTCTTCTTTATTAAGAGTATGTTTTGGAAAGTGAAAAATACAGTCTTGCTTGATTGCTTGAAATACTGTGATCCCACACCAGCTCTGGGTTTTAATTTTTATCTTCTGATTACTATAAAAAATGCATCTGAGTAAGTGAGGAATTTTCCAAGTGCTTTCTCTTCTTACACTGTTCAGCACAGAGTGACTCTTTCCCAGACCTACATCCTGCTGTGCCTGGAGCTCAGCCCTGATGCAGACATGGCCACCTCCAGTACACAACATACTGACTTCACCTAATGAACCCATTCCCTCAGTCCTGCACAATACAGGGGTAAAACTATGTGCCTTTCACTCCTTAACTCTTCTCTGCCAAAGTGATTTGGACTACAAAAAAACCTACCAGTGAAGTGTCCAAGCCTTGTCTCTTGGAAGCCACCTGGATGCTAACTTGTGCCACTGAGCAGCACAGCTCAGATTTTTTAATGTTTCTTTCACTTTGAGCTCCTTCTGAAACATGGGTTGTACCAATCTAGCATTTGTCAATTTCAATACTTCAAATTTCACAAGTGGGGAAATGAAGCACTTCTGTGTCTCCAAAAGCTGTGATGAGATGATGATGGTGTTCCTACCTAAGAGATGATGATTTTCCCCTACCACAGTGAAAATTGCAGCAGTGTATGAAGAAGTCATCTCTGTAGCTGACAGAACAAAACATATCCAAAAATGTTAGTATAGGCACAGACAGGTGCTCATTGTAATCAAACCTTTCTAGATGGAGAAATCTCAATGTAATTTTTCATTGAAAAAGTATTTAAAGGGCAGAAGGAATTTCAAATAGGTTAGAATAAATCTTCCAGACTATCAGGGGTTTTCATATTATGCAACAGTTCTTGACAAAATTTTACAAATACTTTTTAAAAAGTTTGCTGTGGTTGTATTAAATGCAATGAGGTGATACAGGCAGCTTATACTTTACTTGTATACTTTTGCTATCAGTTAACCTTGCATGAGAACCACATTTTTTGTGTATTGATGACATCAAAGAGAAACTAGACAAGTTTTAAGGGGAAAAAAATTATGTTTCAAAACCATGAAGGGCTCTTTAAAGCTGTCTCTACATTAAAAAAAACAAAAAAACAAAACAAACCAGTATTCAGTCACAATCCCCTCATCAGTGCTTTCTACTGGCTAATGGAAGCCATTCAACATGCAATATGATGAGACTCTTTCTTCTGGGTAGATCACGAGTCATTTTCTAACAGAAACTATAGAGCAGCAGGTTCTCATTCTGGCTGCAGACACATAAATGTAGGTTCGATGACATTTGCTATACCATCCCCTGATAAGTAGTACTTAAGGCTGCATAGAATATTCTGAATTATTTTAAGAGGGAAGTGTTGCCTTTCAAGTGGAAGAGTTGTAATCTGTGTGATATCTCCTTCCTGTCTTTGGAGACTGCATATGTGTGCAGAATGGGAAAAAAACTTATGCTCACATAATGGTTTTGTCACGTTAATTGGATCCAATCCAGCATGAGATTTCTAATTTCAGTTTAGATTCTATTATTTTGACAAAGATGCTGCATATGAAGGGCAAAAATAATAGCTACATTATATTACCTGCCAGATAGAACTGATGGAAGTGATGAATTCTGAGTTTGAAGTCACTAGAATTTTAATTAAATTTAAGAACTCTGGTGCAGTCTGACAACATTACAAAATTCACTGTATTATTGTTAAATGATTGTTTGCTATTAAAGATAAGAAAGTTGTCATATGCATTTGTTTTATTTTAGTATGCATTCAAATCTGTTGGTAACATTTAAATGTTGCTCTTAAATAACTAGGTTGCTTCAAGGTTAATTTAAAGGGGTTTGTTTTTGTAATGTACTCATTATTCCTCATGATATTATTTTCTTGCCACTGTTAGAAGAACTGAGTGCTTTCTTTAGTCAAATATTGACCAGAAGAGCATCTGCAATTGTAATAATCTAGTATGCTTTCTCCAGAATAAACATTTATAGATTAAAAAAAAAAATCCTATTCCAGTTACACAGTTAGTCTAACTTCATGGACTCATCCACAGACATTTTTATCCCTTCACTGTCACAATGGGAGCCTAATGGACTGTGCTTTCTAATAGCATTTTACATTATTGCTGTCCTGTGTCTCGTGCTTCAGGCAGGCAAATAAACTCCTACTGTTACTGACAAGTACTGCCTAAAAAGAGTGCTGAAATTGTGTAGTTTCTCAGCTGGGGATGCACAGAACTGGCAGGGGTATTTCAGAGCTCAAGGGAAGGCTGATGCTTATGTCTACATAGTTGGTGCCACAGATTTCTGATTACTCACATCAATCCACAGGTCATATTTAGATGATACAGCTGCCCCAGTTCTCCACCATACACTACAGCTCCTGGCATAGGCTATGTTCAATAAATGATAAGGCAAAAGTGGAGAGAGCCCCTGTCAGCTCTTTTTTCCACCCAATCTCATTTGGTTCCATTTAACTGCTTTACACAGTTCAATTTCTATGAATGTTAGAATAAAACATCAGGTCTCTTACCTAGAAGGCAGATAAAGATTTGAAAAAACTAAGGACTTACCAAGTGTTGGCTTCTCCTTACCCTGAAATGCCAATTTCTGTGTTCTGGTTTCGGGATCTGAGACCTCAGGGTTTCAACAGCAAGTTCTGAAACCTGAGGCACAGGAAGGACCTCTCCATAACCCCCATGCAATTACTTTAATTCCTTTTCTCCTTCAGTTTTTGAGAACTGGTTTTGTTGTTCTCACTTGTTGATAGCTCTGTTGATAGCTTGCTTGATAAAGAAAGGTATTGGCAAACTGGAAAAAAAGAAAGGATAGGATGAAACAAAACATGTCCTAAATGTATATACCTTGACAAAAGCATGGTGGTCTATAAATAGCTAGGAGTTTTAAGGATGGATTTTAAAGACAGTGTTGGGATAACAGAAGTCATCTTTAATGAAATATCAAAATTTTCCCATCAAATTATTGAGGTATGCTTATAAAAGCTTAAAAATAATGGGATATTGGAAGTATCTCTGTCTCTTTCCCCTTATCTTCCATATTTCCAAAATACGGAAGGAATGAGCCATTCTTTCTATAGATTATGTAATTACATGCTAAAGCAGCATTTGAAAATATTACAGTTAATACCCAAAGAAGATTCTTAAATGCAGAAAATGAAAGATGGCCATAATTAGAGCTAGAAACTGCTGAAGTCACGATCAGGTATCATCTCAGTGCCCTTGTCAGCAAGGAGTGGGACACAATCACTACCCTTGCTAGAAGGCATGGTTCAAGAGGGAACATGGAACCATGAACTCACATTTAGGGTGCACTCCTTGGGAGAAGTTCACAGGAGCTAGGTATGAATTTCTTAATAATTTCTAAAGAACAAATTCTTGGCAGCCACTCCCAGAAGTGCTTCTGATCTGCAGCCAACACTGCCAAGGCTATCAACTGGGTTTGCATAACCATGTTCCTTCTTATGTTCTTTGGGTTTACCTCTGTGAATCTCTCACTGCTTCCTGAATCTTTCATTGCTTTCTTCACAGTGTTGTAGTTCCATCAGGGGAGACTGACATGACCCACTACAAAGCTTGTGACGTGCACTGAGTGCCTGGCAATGGTTACAGCACAGTCAATAAGCTCCTGGCAGATGCTCTTGGCCTTAGTTTTGCCCAGAAGGACACCAGTTTCTGTGCTCCCATGCTGTTCCACACTGCAAACCAAAGCACAGAGAAAATTAATTAGGACATTTGCTTTGAAGGTGCATTCTTGATCAAATAAAACTTCTAACATATGTAAAAATCCTCTTAAAACTAGGATACATTGCTTGGACACTCTGAGGATGACAAATGAATCAAACTTCTGTCCCTACCATCCTGTGCAAATGTTTTAGTCAATGTGTTCACACATTTAAAAAAGAGAGATAATAATAACTTTTTCTCCAGCAGAGAAAAAGTGACCTTTTCCAGGTCACTGTAGATTTGGGGTTGTTGTTCCATCCATGGAGATAGCAGTTCTCAGGGCATTAGTCACCACCGAGATTTGGTACCTGTGAGCAGGGGGTTTAATGTATTTTTTGTAAAGCTCCAGGGGTTTTCTTACTTAACCAAAAAAAGTGTTTTGGATCCGGGTTTGGTATCTTCCATGGAGGCCAGTGACACAGTTTGGGGGATTGGTATCCAGAAGGTGGGCAGTGTGGTATCCAGCAAACAGAGAAAGAAAAAAAGTACCAAACTAAACCAAGGAAAAAAAGAAGAAAAAATAATTATGAGTATCTTCTGCATAACAGAATCTCACCAAAACTTAAAGTTTCATAATCATAATGTAAGGCCACATGTCAGGTAGAAATGTACAGGTAGTACTTACTTAAAAGGATCCCCATTCTAATGGTATTTCTTTCTGACTTATTTGGCATCACTGACTCCTGGCTGCTGATGACAGTTCTTAATTGGCACTGATCTCTTTTGCTTACTCTCAGTCTTTCATACAAACACAGCAAGTCCCCAGCAGTAGCCTTTTACAGATAATTTCAGACATTTGTTCTTTTGATCAAGAGCAGGCAAAACTCCCATATTCACCTCTCCACAGGTTAGAAGGCTATCACACTACAAAATAATTTAAAATATCCACACCACTAAAATTTAAGCACCAAACTAACTCTCCTGAAATAAATTAGTACAATGCAGCCAACTTTGCAAAAATAAATAAAAATAAAACAGTTCACCATATGGGGCTCTGTCAAGTTCTGTGCCAGTGGCTCTAGGCTAGTCATCCCAAAACACCTTCTTGTATCTGACTGATTTTATTTCTAAAATATATAAAGGCAAAGCAGCAACAACAGTAATATAAGGACTAACTTGGTATTTTTCACAACGGGGTGCTTCCTATGCAGCAGATGTATATGAAGCCAGAGTAAGACAGGCAAGTGCATAAACCCTCCTTCTGTTTACCCACATAAAGAAGGGCAAATACAGCTCAAACAACAAGATGAAATTAAAATAATTCTTCCCAGATTTTGTGATTTTTATTGCAGAACATCCTCTAGTCTGAATAATAAGGACTAGAGAAGTTCCCTTATAATTTGCATATATACATCATAACTTCTGCTTAATCTGAAGCATATCTTTTGGACAGATTACCTTTTGGATAGTAAGCTTTAGAAGCTGGAGCATCCTGTATTTTTCTGGGCAAATTAGTACAGTGTTTTTTACTCTTGATACTAAATTGCATATAATTTCTATTCTGAATTTGTCTAAATTTAATTTCCAGGCATTGGATTTCATTATCCTTATTTTACTAAATTAAAGAAGTCATTATAGGAAGTCTTCTCTCCACTGAAGTACTTCTGAAGGCCATGATCACATCACATGTTTGACTAATTAACTACCCTGGGTCCCTTAATTCTCTCTAGACCTCAAATCAAGCTTGTAGGTCTTTCCTGAACTTTTCTAATATTTCAGCATCTTTTTCCAAAGTGTGGGAAGAATCAGACGTGTCCCTGCTCCACAGGAGTCTCACTGTGGTGAGGCTGTTACTTTCCCATCTTTTCCTGGCAATTCTCAGCTCAAACTTCAAGGATTGACTTGACCTTTGTGGCTTCAACACTGAAATGAGAATTTGCATGCAAATTATTTGGCTCCTAGATGTCTGACTTTTATTTAGATATGCCAAAAGGCATTTGCCTCTGATAAACCTCTGTAACTGCTTTGTCGTTAGCAACACATAGAATGTTACCTGGTTTTGTGTAATTTACATTTTTTTCTGATAAGGACATTTTATATTTTCTCCAGCTCATGCTTAGTGTTACTGAAAGGCACAAGGAGCTCAAAAACCATATATGCATGTAGGGATTATACAATTTGAACATAATGAAGCAATGCTTAAGTTGTACATGGAGCTTGTTTGCTTTGTGAAACAACATAAATGACCAAAGCATTTGAAGATGTATAAACTCGATATAATACACTGTTACTAAAAAAATTTCTAGTTTTAACTAAAAATTGAATCTAATTTGTTTGGGAAGAATAATTTCCCTCCTCAAGCTCATGTGAATTTGCATGAACTGAAATTCCATCCTTTGGGCTGCCCTGAGGAACATTCCCATGCAGCACATATACATCTCAGGCTGCACACCATGTCACATAGTCAAGGTTGAATCCTAAGTAGCATTCTTTACTTCCAAAATTCTATAATTTTCCTGCAAATCTTTCTTCACCAGTGATCCTGAAATGTTTAAACTCTTTCAATTCCCTTCCTGTGCCTGGATATAATTTGTGATGTTTATTTCAGTGCTGTGTTTTAACTTCCTGTACCCTTAAAAAGAGGCATCCTGCAAACTTAATCAGGAAACCTGATGCCTGCACAAACAGCAAATGCAGGGCTTACAGCAGACCCTACTTTGCAGTGGGTTTGACTCACATTTTCAGTCCTAAATACATTAAATGCTCACTCAAAAATGATGACTTCAGAGAAGGAAAAGCCATTATTTGAAATTGGTTTAGTCTGAAAGTGTACCTGTAAATTCATTTGATTTCTGTTCAGAAGATCTAGTGCCTAAAAGCAGTCAGGTGAATCTCAGGCGCCTAGCAGGAGTGGGGTTTGGGTGTCCTTTTGGAAGGGCAGTGTACCAGTAATGCCAGAAAGCATATCTGGGGCTTGGCTGGATCCCAGCTACCAGTTCAGTCCTTCCTCATTCCTTCTTCAGGCCTCACTGAAGAAGTTGGGGCTGGAGAGCAGGGAGTCAGAAAGATCTCAGCCTGATTTCAGTATTTATTTGGGGCTTGTTGAACAAGGTGTTTGGAAATAAGTCTACTTTCTCCATGTAAATGGAACATTAATTTTATCTGCAAATCTCAGAGAGAAAATGATAAGTGGAATCCACAATGCCATTTCCAAAGTGATTTTGTGGAAAAGCTGTGTTTTCAGAGCACTTAAGAAGGTACTTTGCCAATTTCAACATACTTTAACTATAAAAACTACCCATTGAAAAGTACATGCGTCAGATTCTCTGAAGATTTATTAATATAATCATGATGAGCAAATTAAATGAGGAAAACTTCCAGGAAGGGTAAATTCACTTAACAGTATGGAGAAAAGGTAATTTATACTTAAATAAAACTCTGGTCAGGATGAGCATATTAAACTCATATTTTTTTCCGTATTTTGGGAGAGCTTCCTCTGATTCAGACTTCTTCAAGTTTTTCTTTTTCCTTCATAGGATACCTAACTGATAAAAAAATTACAAAAGGAGTTTTAAAGATTGAAAGGGTGTCAGGTTTCCTACTTCAAAAAGCGACATGATTCGTTCCTGGCTGAGAAATAACCATCTTATATCACACTTAAGAGGTTTCCATGAGAGGGAAGGTGCAATCACTGCAACCAACACAATAGAGGTTAAACAACATTCCAGCCCTGTCTAATTAAGATTATACATACTGAGGAAGCACTGGATGCTCTGTCAGAGCAAATAGATTATTTTAGATTATTTTCCTATATTCAAAATGCATAACTGAAGGAACTACATGCTCAGACTTTACTCCATACACATGCATAACCCAAAGTTCAGGAGCATTCTTTCCCATATAGAAATGCTGTCTCTTCTTGATTCCTGAAAAATCAAGGGATTTCTTCTCAGGTAGTCTGAAAAACAAGTATTGAGATAATCTGAAAATTTCCCAGGCTAGAGACATAGGTTCCTGTGCCAAGTCTTATTAGAAACATAAGTCATAATTTCATTTGACCTTAATGAAAGCACTGTAGTTAAATCCAGGGTAATCATTTCATGAGACAGAGCTAAATCTCTCCAGAATACTTGCACAATAATCAACTGAAGCAAATTTTCAGTAATGTCAGCAGAAGCAGTGAGCAGCAGAAGCAGATCAGCAGAACCTACCAAAGCCATAGTAGATAAACTAGTATGGTTTTGTCACATGGTTATCTAACTAACCAGCTCAATTACTTCCATGGAAGGTACCTGAAATAGTGAAAAATCACTCAAGTTTATAAAATAGTTATATTTACAGCTGTTACTCTAAGTACTGTTTGACAAATAATGTATCAAATATAATATAACAAATCAAGTATGTATCAAGTATAATATAACAAATATTAACTTAGTCACCCAACTGTTGCTGGGAATGTACTCCTTATTTACCCAGCTGTGAAAATAAATTCAGACATTCCCTTGATAATTGGTACAAATGTATCATTATGTTAATGACATCTCTTGAGGATGAGCTACAAAATGAAGTTTACTTGGGAATATTTCCAGCAACATATATAATTGCAGATTTCAGAAAACATTTTCTTTGAACAATGCACACTACTTCCTATGATCATCATTCTTATGCATAATTATCTTTTAATAGTCCCTTTAGAAAGCTGATAGGTCTAATCAGAGCTTGCATAATTTCTGTTTAACATTTAGGAAAGTTAGCAAGTCTTCACCAAAGGAAAACATCTCTTGCAAATAGTACAACTCAGCTCATTACATGTATGACTGAGAGTTTTTCTTTTCTGGTAAAATTCATGTTTTGTTAAATCAAACTAAATTTGACTATGGGAAGTCTGGAGATGTATATTATTTTATTATTATTTATTTTAAAATAAATATTAATATTCCTAAGTATGAAATACACAGGAAACAGAATTCTTGCCAGCAGACAGATATAATCATCTGTGCAATCAGCAAGAACACTGGTTATAAATAAACAGTCTTTGCTTAATGGCTCCATCCCAGCTCTTCAGCTGGTGCAGTTCCAGAGGCAGTCCTGCACAGGGGCAGTCACAGACCCATATGCTTCTACCAAAATGCAGCCTGGAGCTGGTGTGCTGGCAGCCCTCTGGTTCTGTCTGTGAGGTTTACTGAAGGATAGATCTCCTCTTTTGTTTATTGTTACAAAAATTGCTTCCTAGAAATGCTTTGATTATACTCAACTGCCTTTAATTTTATAGAGGCAGAAGTGCCTTTTACTGATGATGTAAAGCCTACACCCTTCCTGGCCCATGTCTACTATTGCTCTCAAAATCAAAATTTCTGATACAATGAGGTATTCGCACAGTCTGCAGCTTGACTAAATTTCTTTCCTAAATCTTATCATGCATAAAGAGAGAACCTAGCCACTGGTATATGTGAATACAGACTATTTTATTTTTTGCACCTTTAATTGTATCCAAATGTTTTTAAGACTAATATACAGATGGATATTTACAGTAGGTAGTTTCAGCATCTAGAACAAACAAGTCTGAAATGTTTTCAAAGCATCTTAATGAGTAAAAGCATAAGAAAAAAAATATTGTTTATACAGTAGGGGGTGAGAGACTGTTTAATGTGCACTAACTTTTTTTTTTTTTTAATTTAATTTAATTTGAAATGCTATCTGTATAGGAGATTTTATTGCAGACCAGATTGCTGATGCATTGTGGAAAACCAGATTGAACAGGGATAAGATGCAAGGTACAGGACTACCCAGCTTCTTGTGGTGTGATGGGGGCTTTGAGCAATTTCTTGTTCATATTATCTGACCTACAGAAGATCTTCAAATTATAGCTAAATATATATGTGTTCCACTGCATTATGTATGTTAATGTAAAGGCTACTATCAAAACCAAACCTTCTGAAAGTTATTGCTTCCAGGGAGAAAATAAGTGACAAGTACCTGGGTTGGAACAGACCTCAAGCATCATCTAGTCCAAACTTTTTCGCCAAAACCACCATCTAGACAGGGTGACCCAGAATCCTGTCTAGCTGAATCTTAGAAACATCCAACACCATGGAATCCACATTTTTGCTGTCCCCATCCCTGAAACACAGTGGTAAAATCTCCCCTAAGCCTTCTTTTACCAAGACTGGACAAACACAGTTTTCTCAGATTTTCCTCAAGTGACAGATTTTCCTGTCCTTTGGTCATCTTTGTGACCCTTCTATGGACCCTACTAAATTACCTGAAACTAATATTTGTCACTACAATTATGTTCATTGTGCATTCCAGTGAGTTCAGAGGAAATTACTCTACATGTCTGTTTCTTGCAGTGTAAAATAAGCATAATACCTGTTAATCCACCTGTCAGGTGGATTGGAAACAAAAATGTAGATACCTGGAAAGAAGAGGCTTCAAAAACATAAATCCAGATAAGCTACCCCCAGTCTTAGATACTGTCTAGATGTTGTGTATGCATCTTCCTGACTCATCAGACAAATTAGATTTCACTCTCCATACCTTTGATGTTGGACTTGTGCCACTACCACAGCTGTGACTTTCTGGATTTGCTTCTTTGCCCTTCTCACTGCTGTTATTTCTTTTCAGGCATCAGAAATGTACATCATGTAACTACTTAAAGCTACTACCTGACCATTTTAAAATATATTTTTAACAGATTCTTAAGAACTATTTAGAAGAAGAGGATTAAAAATTATGGGTTTATGTTATTTCTATATTTTCAAACATACACAAAAGAGAGGGAAAGCATTGGCTTTCTGGGTGTGTAATTTTGAAATAGGATCTTAAAATAGAGTGCAATCTAAAAATTATTCACTAATGAAATTCTAGAACTTCTCTTTTTTTCCAGAAAATTATTACTTCACTGTTAATCCATGATAATTTAAATACAGCTTCCTTATGAATTCCAAGTATATGTTTGTACACCAAAAACTCCTAATCAGAATGGGATTTACAAAAACTCCTTATAAGAGATAAATAGATGAGCCAATGGAGATTTGAATCATTAAAGATGCAATAAGCAGATGTTCATCATGAGATATATAGCTCCTACTCAAAACAGAAATGCTTTCAGGACTTTCGTTACAATGCCTTGGGTACCTAAATTTTCTTATAAGGAATTAATGGGTGTCTGCCTGAAACAAGGTGTTCAGCCCTGGGCTGATAGACTCCTTTAAAATCCCAGCCCAAAAAATCCTGCTTCTTGCTTCCTATTCTCTTTTTCCTCAGAGCAAAAAATTAATGGTACAGAAGTAAGGAACTAACTTCTTAACTGACTTAGCAATTTTTAAAGACTTTACTACATTTGGAAGGATACCAAATAGTGACTGTTTGAAACTATTTTTTTTTTTTCTCTTGCAATCAAATGGTCAGATTGGGTGGTGCATCAATCCTGGATGGTGGTCTGGCTTTCCCCACTGTCACTGTCCTGGTACCTGCTCAGTACTTCAGAGAAATCTGGGACAATTTCCTATATGCCCTATTAAGTTAAGTGTTGGTAAAACACAACTGCAGCACTGTTGCACTGTAACTTCATTTATGGTGTACATGTATGTGTGCATCTGTGAAGAGGAAAGCCTGTACCTAGTGCTGCTCCCTGCTCCCCTGCACAATCTGCAGCAAACATTTTCTGTTCAGCTGTGTCTCTACAACAGACACTCTGTCTGAGCAAAGACACTCTCTGAGCATGAATTAAGTTACCCTCAGTATGAAAAGCAATTTATTGATCCAGTCCCTGATAGATATCCTTTTGACTCAATTTTTACCTACTGTTAGCAAACCATAGAGCTTTAAAGGGAAAATTCAATAACTGCTGCTCCTCTTGGGTACTGTGTATCTGGACAACCTAGAGCTTTAAAAGCATATGAACTTGTAAGAGGAGTCCTGTTCTGCACAGGGGGAAAATGGCTTGAAAGAAACAGAGAGAAACTGGTACCTTGCTTCTTTGGGAAGATCAGGATTTAAATCCTTGGGTTTTTTTGAGAAAAAACTGAGAGAAAATTTGAAGCTGCATCAGAATTTGTCACCATCAGTCTGTAAGCTATTTTTTTCCCCACATTTAAAAGGAAAGAAAGACAAAACAAAAACAACAAAAAAAGCTGAAATCTTAGAAATATTTCTAGCTTTAAGATGTATATCTACATTTTCCTTTGGACGAAGTATTCTTCAAATGAATAATGTTTTGATTTATGATGACAACCCGTTTATTAAGTTTTTGTTACACCAGGAAGATTTCTGCTATTCTGTTTGCTTTAAAGTGAAGCTAATACACTTTTGAAAGCTTTTTTGTCATCCTAGTGAGGTGTATTAGCCAGAGGTTGGGAGTAGAGCCTCCCTTTTTCCATATTCACCTTCCGTTTTTATCCTCTCCCCCATGTCTAGGTGTACTCTTTCTTCCAGCATTGCTTAGGGAAAAAATGTTCCTGTCCTTTCTTAATTCAGATGAGTGATTAGAGCTTTTAATCTTTCTCTAGTGTATGTGACAGGCTGGGCTTGGGCCCTGGTTCCAGGCTGGACCTGGCAGCACGGGTGCCCCTCTGCAGGGCGTGCTGCTGTCAGCGTGCAGCCGTTCACGTTCCTGCTACCTACTGTATTTCTTGTGAATAACCACTTGGCCTCTCTCCATGCAGCTCACTTTGCCTTCATGCCAGTTAAACAAACAATAACTACTTTATTTTCCTTCTTCTTCACTGCTTTCTTATGTCATTGCTGCTTTAGTAATAGCAGGTGAGTGATCTTGGCAACAGTATTCCCACAAATGCCAAAATATTAATTGCTGGCTGCCACAGGACAGTACAGTGTTCAAATTCCCAGGACTCATTGCTATAGCACAAAACATAAGGACTTCTGTTAAGACAAATACAACATATCAATAAAATAGCAATCATTAATGATAAATGGTTCCAGGTGCCCATTATATAACAGACATATAGGGGTTTGTGACCTCAAATACTCACGTGCACTCAATGTTTACAAAGAATTACATTCTTCCACAATAGCACTAATACAAGGAAGTTTATTTTTTCATGCTCAGATTTCATAAAATAACATCTTCAAGTATAACTTCCCTATCCTCATTAAAACAAGAAAGCTTTTGTGTATTGCAGCACAAACACAGAATTCAGATCTTGAGGAGCATCTTAAATATATCGAGACTTTAAAATATTCTATGATTTTAATATGATTTAATACAGAATATGGCAAAAATTATAAGGCCACATTTGCCGGAATTTCTTCAGCAAAGTCTTAATCACCAGAGGAGACACTTACTATGAAAATCATACCATAGACTTTGATAAATGGTAAAGATAAATTATGTGAGTTAACAAAAAACTGGGATCAGAGTATATTCGATGGATTCGGAACAGGAGTTGACGTTAAAGAATAACACATAGAGAGAAGGAAGGATTTCAGAGCAGCAGGAAAAGAAAAGCCCATATTTAAAGGAATAGACAGATAAGTAGGAGTTTTATTGCAATTCTACACTTATCTTGCAACATGATCTCGACATTTCTGACATTTCTTGATGTCTCTGTCAGGTTTGGTATAATGATATGGTAGTTTTCTTGCAGAAAATGCCTATTAAAAAGATGCTCTCCACTGCTTTTTTTTAGTTTTTTTCCCCTGGAATCAAAAAAATCACTGAATCTCCAAACACGTTAGGTTAAAAAAAAAAAAAAAAAAAAAAAAAAAAAAAAAAAAAAAAAAAACAAAAAAAAACAGAGAACAAAAAACCAAAACTGTAAATGTAAAAGAAAAAAAGAAAAAGAAGTTCCAAAATAATTCTTCCTTTGCATTGTCATATTGTCACCAAGGATTTTCAAGGAATGCCATCACTTTCCCCCCCTTCCCAAAAACAAGAAAAAAAAAGAAAAAAGAAGGAAAAAAGATTTGTCAAGAAAAAAGCATTTGTCAAGAAAAAACACATCTACCATTAAACTTAACTTTTACTAGAAAAACACAACTCAGATTTGGCCAGCCAACAACAATACATGCCTACTCATCTATCTATCATGAAACAAGAGCTTTCAGTGCCCAAAAGGATGTGTTTTTTAGCTGACCAGGTGGGCTCAAAGACACAGAGCTAGCACATAACAATCTCCCTCCAGCCTCTGACCAGCAGCATGCCATACCCTTGGAGGCATCCAAGACAAACCTCCTAAGAACACTAAGAATATGCAGTTCAAGTAATTTTCTCTTAGCAACAACTCAACATGATTCCTTCAATGACATTCATTTATTTCAATCACTTTGCTTTTAATTAGTCCAAATGATTGTTCACTGCTTTCTCACACAGCTCCCACTACTTCATGTATAAACTGGCAGGGTAGTGACAAAACTGTCTGCTCAGCTGACAAGATAGAATTATTTTTGGATTCATTCAAACTGTAGGGCATATAATGACACATATTTGGTAGGGATGTGATGAACACTCTACAGAGTTAATGGGCACATCTTGGTACAAAAGCCATGCAAGAGACTGACAGCCGATCTCCATACCCTGAGGTGGGGTCCTTCCAATAAGGAACATGAAAGTGGCTACAATGTCATGGTCATAAATAAGGGGGAAACACTGAAAGCTGGTGAACAGAACACAAAGTTCATAGGATTGCCAGAGTCTCTCTGAAATGCCTTCCTTACTCCCTCACTTCCTGATGAAGCCAACAAAATGTGACTGACTTTTCAGTTTCGTCACACTTTTTTTTTTTTTCCCCACTTCAAAGCTAATTCCTTGGGGTTTGGCTTTCTGGCTACATGAAGATTCACATGGCAATGAGTTTGTTTTGTTTTAGTAATGAAGGATTGGGTTTTGGTGCTAACTGATCATACATCCCTCCTGAAGATGTCTGTAGTTTCAGCAGCTGGTTTGTTTTTGACAGAAACAAAATTGAAGTTCCCCTAATATTTTCCTGTCTTTACTGAGACTGAAGTTAGTTTTTGAGACAGACTAGAGAGGGAGTGTTCACTGGTTTCACTCTGCTTTACACCCTTGGTAAATAAATAAGGCATGGACAGTAATTCATAGCACCTCTAAAATAATATTATTATAATCTTTTTGTGCTCATTATTTGTTCTAATAAATCCAGCCTAAATGAACTCTTATGTCATGGCCACAGCTCAGCAGTTACACTTTTCTTGTGCAGAAAAAATTCTAGATGACTGTGAACTTGATTCCTGCCTGATTTGTGTAGTCATGTACAAGTGGACATGATGAGGGATAGTTAAATTTGCTTATAAGGAATTGATCAGTGTCTGCACGAAACAAGGTGGTCTGCTCTGGGCTCATAACCTCCCTTACTAATCTTCCTCAATTTTTCTGAATATATGGCTTAACCATCAAGTCAAGAGACTGATGGCAGGTCTAATCAGACAAAGGTCTCTGCAGCTCTAAGCCACACCAATGGCTGCCTAGTTTTGTGACCTGGCTGCCTGGCTTCAGCTACAGCTTTTGCAATGATAATTTTTGAACTGCAGTTCAGCAAGACAGATTAAGTAGCAGTCTGTCATGACCAAGCATCATCCAGAACTTCCCAGCAAGTTCCAAGGCCTCACAGACCCCCACAAAAGCTCTGCCTTTTCTATCCTATTCTTGTTTTCATCAAATTGAAAAATTAATGGTTCAGAAGAAGTAAGGAGCTAGCTTCTTAATTTAGCATTGTATTACTCAGCAGTTTTTAGAGGCTCAAAACTCATCTGCTTGTTATCTCATTGTGCTCATTATTGCTTCTGCTGAGTCCAGACTAAATAAACTCTTATGTCATGGACACAGCTGTGCAGTTACATCTCTCTCATGAAGAAAAATCCTAGAAGGCTGTGAGCTTGTTTTCTGTCTGTCCTGTGCAGCTATGTATAGTTAAGTGTTTATGAATTGCTCCTTTTTTAATTTAATATTTTGCACTTATTTTTGGAAGACATAGATATAGGATAGCAGAAAGCATTGCAGAAAGATTAAATCACAGGAGAATAGTATAAATCTTTAACAACTCTATGTATTCTATATAAATTGACTAATCTAGAACAATTAAATATATTAGAAATAGCACAGGCCTGTGCTGAAAGCTTTTCAAATATTTTTTTCTTTATTTTCCATCAAAGGTTACCTTTGATTGCTGCAAACAAAATGAATCATGTTCTTTAGGAAAATATTTATTATAAAGGTGACTAGCCTTTTAGTTAATCTTTTTCTGACTTAAGTTGTTATTTAGATAATAGAAAATGTAAACTTTTTTAGGCAAAGGCATTATTTAGAAGACAAAATAGACTTACATATATGTAATAGGTTACTCAAGATTTTTGAACATTTAAGAATATTTCAATTTGAGTCTAGCCCTGAAATGAATGATACTGAGTTTTGAAAAGCAGTCCTTCATAATGCTTTTTAACTTGTTACAGGTAGTCATGTAAGGGCTGTCCAAGAATCTCAAATGCTGCCACGACATCTCTGGACTTCCTTGGCTGCTTGCTAACCCATAAATGTGCTCCAGCACTGTCTCCCTGGCCCACGCCCAGCACTGACAGGACTGAGAGATAACATGAATGGCCTCTTAAAGGTTTGGGCGTATGCACACATGGAAAACCTCAGTTTGAACATAGCTTCAAGATCAGAATAACACCATATTGGACTAAGCATTTAGTTGCTATTAACATATCTTTTTAGAGTAAATAAATCTCTAGTATAAAAAAACCAAGATAAGATCCCTAAACAACCTTTGTGCTTTTTATCCTGTCTTATTTTTTGCTTCTGAAACATTTCTGGTTTGAGGGTTCCCTATCACATAATTTCCTGTTACCATAATGAAAATGAAGTCAAATGTATGCTCCTTATTATGGTTCCTCACATTTGCTAAGCTCTTGCTGATTTTTATATTCCCATTGAGGGATATTTTTTACTGTTCTTATATAATCCTCTACTATTTACCACCTATAGACTGACTAAGTGATCGGGCATTGAATAAAAGGGTAGTAGCAGAGGAGTAGCAGGAGCAAACACCATAAATGCAGCCTGCTCTGATCATCTGCTCAGGAAACTCTGCATTAAGGGAGTTGATATAAAAACATGTTGACCTTCATAGGCTCATCCTTTTGTACTTGCTTCCTTTATGTTTCCTTTAGTATTTGCACCTTGATCTCTGGCAGGCTTACAGTTCTTCAGAATGACTTTCTATGGCCTATGGAACTCACAGTGTGTGATGTACAGCATTAATCTCCTGCTCTCTGATCATATTTATTTGTGTATGTTTGCATGGCATAACTTGCACTGACAGAAGTTCTTCAGGTGTGCTTCAAAATCAGAGGTTTTCCAGCCATTCTTCACTCGAGTGAATACTCAATATTCTTGCTGTGCCAAAAGATAACAGAGAATATTACACTAAATCTTTATGTTTACAGTTAAGGCCATAATATTACAGCAGCACAACTAAAAGCTACAAGGTATAGAGTTCTTGAAAATAATGTTTCTACAGACTGTGAAATTTCATTACTTCTGCTACCACCTCAGGATCCAGGGTTTGCTTTCCTAAGGGCTTCCTAAAAGGCTTCTGAAAGGGTCTATGTTTTCTTTCTATAGGAATTCTGAACACAATAAAGAAGGAAGTTAATCAGAGCAGTTAATCTGATAACTCCATGTTTTGTTTTATTTCTATTAACATTCCACATCTAGCAGTCCCTGTCTACTAATATGTAAATCTGGAGTAGTTCTTCTCCTACCTTTTAACTGACCATGATCTCTATGAACATATGCATGCTTATCAGTATAAATATGTACATTTTAGGCTTTGGCTTCACAAACAATTAAACCAAATATTTACAAAATATACACAATAGAATCCCACATTCGTTAGTGTGATTCATGTTTAACACTAGTGTGTAATAAATCCATGTCTGTGTTGGCATAACCATTTGCTTGCACTTTTAAAATTTCTCTGGATTAAAAAAAAAAAAAAAAAAAAAAAAAAGAAATTGTCAATCTTCTCTCTCAGGTGTGCTACCCTAATAAAAAAATATTTTCTAGAAAAAGTTCTGCACCAAACTTTGAGAAGAGGTTGCTATGAGCAAAAATTAAATATGTGGGCATTTGGATGATTTGTGAAATTACAACAAGCACAGCAAAATGAAAAAGGGGGAAAAAAAAGGAATAATAATGAGAACATTCCATCTTTATTTGTTTGCATTTTTTTTTAAATATAAACTGTGGCACATACTCTGCCTGAATCTTAATCTGCATTAGTGTAAAGTGCTTTTCAAATCTGTTAGTTTCTTGATCAACTTTCCTAACTGATTAAAATATCTGCTGGAATGCCCCAGAAGAATATATTATTTTATGGGCATGACTTTTGCATATGAATATGAACATACAAAATGTATGAAAAATCCATTATTGACTGAATCAGATAATTAACCTCAAACAGAAAGTTGTTAAAAAAAAAATCCAACAACTTGATTTGTGAACCTTTTGACTGCATTATTCTCATAAATTTAATTATACTGTAAATTCAGAAGAGTGGGATTTCAGCACCCATAAGTTGCCTTTTATTATTCAGAGCCCTCAAAATAGATCACAAACACTTATTTATTGACCCACCAACTCATGAAAAAAATGGTCTCCTGCCCTTTTTATCATCTTTCCTTTCAAGAGCTGTTTCTCCTTGCTTCTTCATAGAAGCATATTGCTGCCCCCCTTGGAAATAACACTAGCCATACAGACAAATCTTTCCCTCTGAATAATTTCCACTTGAATATACTTAACTTAGGGAAGCTGCCAAATCCTTTTCCTACACTGCTCAGCTGCAGGGATTTTGCTGCATAGATGGCATCTAACTATTCCTCAGGGGACTACTATGAGAATTTGTTGAAGCTCCTGAGGATGAAGACCAACCATAATTGTTCGCTCTTTTTTCAGATCTCAACAGGATCTCAAGTTATTGCTCTCTAATCTGCAGCAAGATGTGCTCTTTTGAAGTGATATAGCACCAAAATACACATTTTTCTGTACTGAGTGAATTGGAAAATCATGTGGTTTTAATTAGCTGTAAAAGGACAGTACAGCAGCTGGCACTACAAAACATATGAAAAGATTTGCCTTGCTTTGGTTCTGCACTTAGAGAATCAAAGAGTTAAGAGCCTGCTTTTGCACAGTGAGTGATGAATGTGAATTAAGTGGATTGGGGAAGTAGTGGGGTTTTAAACACAGACTCTTCCCATTTCACTTTGGTGCTGCTGGGTGGCTGCTAATTAACTCCTGCTCTAGTTGCTATGTCTGGATCGTTACTGAAACTGTGTTAGTCATAGACTCCCTGAGATGTTTTACAACATTTCTTGAATAACAGGCAGCTGGTGTACAGTGACAGCACAGCATACAGCCTCCACTCGACTGTAACTCACTTGTATGCTCCCAGACAGGGGCAGGCAAAACAGAGAAACCTGCAGAACAATCTCCGAGGAGTGCAAAAGGAGGCATTTCCAGAGTGGGATTTCTGCCTCCCTGTTCTGTAAACTGCTTTGTGTGGAAGAAAGAAAACAGGAATTTCAGGTGGTCAGGTAGCACGTTTCCCTTCCTTGAATGGCTGCTTTTGGAGAAGTTGAGGAACAGTGCCAAATGTGTTCCATTAATATTTATCGACACCATATGAATTTGTCTCATGTATTTGGTGGTACTCATTTTAGGAGAAACAAACTTTTCTCAGGCTCTAACTTCCCAGCAATCTGCATTAGCCTCACTCAGATGAAAAGGATACTGCACAGAAGGATTGAAGATGGGAATATGCAAGCAATGAACATTATAGGCAAATTAATATTTTCTCTGTTTTGCCAGAGTTTGCCTTCAACCTTATAGAGTCATAGAATCAATTTTCTTCCTAATATCTAATCTAAACCCACCCTCTTTTAGTTTGAAGCCATTCCCCCTTTTCTTGTCACTACATGCCCTTATAAATAGTCTCACTTCATCTTTCTTGTGGGCTCCCTTCAGCTACTGGAAGGCTGCAATTAAGCCCCAAAGCCTTCTCTTCCTCAGGCTGAACAACACCAGTTCTCTTTGCCTTTCCTCATAGGAGAGTTGTTTTATTCTTCTAATCAACAGTTCCGTGTCCTCCCTGTGCTGTGACCCCAGAGCTGGATGCAGTGTTCCAGGCAGGGTCTCACCAGAGCAGAGCAGAGCAGAAGAGCAGAATCCCCTCCCTCCCCTGCTGCCCACGCTGCTCTGGATGCAGCCCAGGACACGTTTGGCTCTCTGGGCTGGGAGTGCCCATGGCTGGGTCATATCCAGCCTCTCACCCACCTGCACCCCCAGGTCCTTCTCCTCAGGGCTGCTCTCAACCTATTTATCCCTCAGACTTTACTGATACTGGAGGTTGCCCCAATCCCAGTGCTTGCACTCAGTCTTGTTAAACCTCATGTGATGCCTGTTAGCTCACTTCTTGTGTCTGCCCAGATCCTCTGGATGACATCCTGTTCTTCAGGTGTGTCAACTGAGCCACTCAGTTTGGTGTCATCATTTCCAGTTAGCAATATCACACTATTATAATGACATGGAAATGACAGATGTGTATGAGTATTAATAAGCCAATATTATGTATTGCTATCAAAATTATATACCCTTCAAATCTGTGCCCACCAGTCTTAAGGCTCTAGAAACAAATCCCACTTTTATCAAATTTATCTGGCTTCGTATACCATGTTCTAGGCACCAGTGTGAAGAGTTTCCTTGTTTTGATATCTGCTGTTATCACAGAATATTTTGCTGATGTGCTAAGGTCCTGGCAACAGTTGCACCACATAACTACAGACCTCCTATGTGTATACCTACTTTAGTAGACCTTTAACACTGACTTCTCTAAAGCCTTTTTCTCCTTGTCACCATTTCTGTGCAAATCACTTCCCTTTCAAAATATTCCTATAGGTTTTTTCATTGTTTCTAGCAAAAATAAGGAAAAGTGAATTATTTAAAATTAGGAGTAGCAAATACACAGTTTTAGAAAAATTTCTAGGTCAATGATCAAGAAATTGTACCTACATCCTAGAGGTGGAGTTGCATGAATTGGCAGAGTGCTGATTTGTTGCAATGTGAAGAAGTATCTCCAGCTCATTTGATACTTCACTGAAGAAATTCCTCAGTGCACACTCTATATGAGAATTGGACTCAATCAATTTCCATTAGTTGGAAATCTATCTCTGGGGGAAAATGAAAACAACCAACCAAACAAAAACTGACAACAAAAAATCCCAACAATTTTTTAACTCAGAGAAACAGCATGTAATTTTCTTGAACCTGTCAAAAATTAGAATCTTATTGGCTTAAACAGAATTTAAATGTGGAGATACTGGGGATAAATTACTTGATATTTGTGTGAAAGTACTCCAGAATTAACTTTTGGTCTCCCAAAACTACTGAACTTCATTCTTCCAAGGTGTTCTTCAAAACAGCACCAAATAAGCCACTAGATGTGTTGGCTTTTCCCCATATAATACATGCACCATAGTGGCTGTCCACATAGATCCCCCAGCAGCATTGCAAATTCAGCTATAGGGGCACGGTGGCTTAACCTTGGACAACTGCCAGACATCTATACAGCAGTTTTCTCCTAAATCTCCTAGACAGGAAGGGAGGAGAAAATAAAATGGAAAGCTTGCATGTCAGAACAGAGAGACCACTCACTGAGTATTCTCATGGGCAATACAGACTTGAATGCCAGGAATTAATTTAGCTTATCGCCAACTAGTAACCGTGTTGGATGGTGAGAAATAAAGGGCAAAAATGAAAATACCTTCCTAGCACCTCTCACCTTTTTTTCCAGGTTCAACTTCACTCTTTCATTTCCAGCTCCCCTTCCTTTTTCCCAGTCCTGGGCAGCACAGGGATCAGGACAGGGACTGTGGTCAGTGTGTGGCAGCTCTCATGTGCGGCTCTATCCCCTTTCCACTGCTCCCTGCTGACCCTCCCCAGAGGCTGCAGGGAAACCATGCTCTGGTGCCTGGAGCACCTTCCCCACTTCCTGCTACTCCCTCCTTGCTGCTCATTCTGCTGTTTTTCACCATTTAAAGCAGTTGTGTTTGGCCTTTTCTGAACCATGCTTTCCCAAAAGCAGCCGGAGCACGGCGGCAGGGCTCAGCCGAGCCCTGTGGTGGGCACCTTGGAGCCAGCTGGAATCGGCTGTGCCCAGCTGGGACAGCCCCTGCCTCCCCAACAGGAGCTCCCTCCCTGCCAGCACCTCCCCAGCAGCACCTGGCAGAGCAGGTAAGGAGACTCCTAAAGCACAGTTTGGCGTGTCTCACATCAAATCTCAAGAACACGCCTATTCTTAAAAGCAAGTGAAGTAGGTCAGATTTGAAAGGGATGCAGCTGTCTAGATACTCTGAGTTTATGGAGCTTGACCTACAAATTTCCAATGTGTGTAAGGAACTTCTGTAAGGAATAATATGTACCTAAAGGGTTTTTTATACTTAGAATCAATTAAAATATATGCTGACCTGAGTCTTACCAAACTGAATAATCTGAAGGATTTATCAGTTTTAAATATTCTGTCATAAGTGCTTAGAAATGTATGATAAGCAATATAATGTGCCTCTGGTTTCTGCCCAGCAGACCCTCTCCCAATGCTTCCATTACCATGTCACCACCTACACCTGATTGATGGTGCTTCAGGGCTTCACAGTCTGAGATTAATGACCAAGTTCCCACATCTTGGTCCTCTGATTTTGATGGAAGAAGTGGGATTTGAATTGTGGAGGTTAAGAAAGGAAAATATTTTTCCTGCCTTGCAATGGCTGAAGGGTCATTCTTGAGCTCAAGTTGTTTAAATAATTTATTGTGAGCTACTGAGTCATAACAGAGTTACTGATCTGTCTTTTACTACAGTGACATTCTATTTTTTCAACTCTGTATTTTTTATTCTGTGGTATTAAATAGCTCTCAGTCTGCAGTAACCAGAAATGTTTAAGCGTGCTGCAGCTGCATAATGACATATCAGATCTGTACCTTTTACAGAGTGTGTAGCAGAGAAGTGCCGTGGTGGGATTACATGCTAAAGAGAAGTGTTTTGCTTGGGAATAGCATTCCTCTACCAGCCTTGAGTGTATCATTTATTTTCTAAGCAGCCTGTGCATACTTGCTTTGCAACAGATGATTTGAGACTCCAATGCTGATCTATTTTTTTCATTTCTGCATTGATACTGAGAGCCTTCCTACCTCATTAAATTTGTTTTCTTTATTTTGTCTGCTTCAGTGTATTGTGCAGTGTAGGGGTTGATAAATACCTTATTAGTGCTTTCAGTAACTCTGAAAAGTTGCCTAGAAGATAAAATTGCTAGTATTTCACAAATTTAATTTTGTATTCAAGTTAAATAACAAAGTATTTTTATTTTCCCCATCTAACTTAAAATATTTTTAAGTACTGAAGACATTCAGTACAAATCACATTACCTGAGAGAATATGAAAATCTGATCCCTTGAAAAGTGTTTCTACCAAAATTGCTTTCCAGTTTCTAAATACTTTGATTGCAAACTCTTCCCTCACCATAACTGCATATGCTTCTAGTTGCTGTTGAAAACAGTCAGAACATCTTTTCTCAAGTAAGAGTGCACAATCCTCCTCTTCACACTTGTTTCTTTTCCCTTCTCTCTTTTTCTTGACCCTGAACAATGATTATGGACTGGAGCTATGGCATCTGCAGTGATAGGGATCTCATTATGAGAAAATGGTCCCATTGGCAGAAAATTAAAAGTAAAGGAGAAAAAAAAAAACCATAACAACCCACATATAAAGAAAGAAAGAAATGCTGGATCCAGCTATCATGAAGCTGCTGGGCTCCATGCAGAGCTAGTCCCTAGCCTGGTTGAGGACAGAAATTCATTTGTGTGGGCTAGGGACCCACAGGGTGCCACA
This sequence comes from Muscicapa striata striata, assembly GCA_030060385.1. Taxonomy (NCBI): domain Eukaryota; kingdom Metazoa; phylum Chordata; class Aves; order Passeriformes; family Muscicapidae; genus Muscicapa; species Muscicapa striata. The sequence goes on along the minus strand of JAREIS010000062.1, from coordinate 2,474,801 downwards.
GACTTCCATTCTTTCAGCTCTACAGCCCAATCCCCCCATCAAGCCACTGGAGTCTCTCTTCATGCCACTCATTCTGCACAAAGTGCTCAGCCCAGACTGAAGGGGGGCATCCTTAAGAGGCTGTTCCCAGCAGAGAAAGAGGTGGAAGTTAAAATAAGAAAGGTAAAGAGCATGAGAAATCATAATACTGAAAATGAGTTATGGAAAAGCTGCTTTTAAAGGGAAGAACTGCTGTTAAAATGAGAGCACACTCAATTTATACTTCTGCTGGGCATTAACAGGTGTCAGGGGAGGAAAGCGATAAATCTATTTTTTTGGTATCATGTTAAGAAAACCCCTTCATTTCTACTTACCTCATTGTTAGATCTGCTATTGCTATTGCATGCGATTCGCAATTAAGAAATAATGATATAAAGCTTACCAATTTCTTCAAAATATTAATTAATTGTTTTGGAAGTGTTTCCCATTATGTGAAATCAAAGTGCTACAAAAATCAAATTAGTATGTTAGCAAATATTTGGCCTAGAACTTGAATTGCTGTCTTGACTAGCCCAGCTTTATATAGATAAGGGCCCATCCAAACATGTTTTTCTGCTTGTATTTGTTTTCCTTGCAAACAAATGGTTAGGTGTTATATTCAATGATGCTTGAAATTATCAATATGGAAAATTGTGGACCACTGTCATCTTTGTTGGACATTTTCTGAAACCATTGTGAAACGTGAATGAAACAATATTCTTTAGATGTATTAAGAAAAGGGCACAAATTGTGTCTCGTTTCAGCTATGCTTAGCTGCTGGCTTCAGTGTGACCCTGATCATCAGTCATTAACACAACTTTTATTTTGCTTATACTACAAGGATCACCCGAGTTTATGGAGTGGTGCGTGGTTTGCACTAATTTACACAATGAAAATTGGATAAAAAGCAGTTTTAGTAGATTGTGACTAACTTGATCCCTTTCTTTAGACAAGATCATTTTCGTGACAAGGGTAATTCTGTAGACTTGATCTGTTTGGAGCTCAGTAAACATTTGGCACAGTGAGACATGGGAAACAGTTAAGATGAAGGGGATGAGGATTAGTGAATGTCAATACAGTAAGGCATTGGACAAAGAGGAGACTGAGGTGTGTTGTGTTGACACACCAGCACACTAGATGTGTACTGCTGGTGAAATTCCTTATGGAGCAGCAGCTGCTTGGCCAAAGTGAGGCATCTGCCAGCTGGGGCTCTTGGTGAGACAAAGTTTAGAGGTGCTGCCAGGGGTGACTGATGAGTATGTGATGATCGGATTAGAAAAAAAATGGAGTGCCCATAAGGTCATAGCAAGGCACAAAGTGAGAAATAAAGTGAGGCAAAACAGAATAGTACACATAGAAGCTAATTACAGGAATTTCTATTGTGAGCTGGGCATCATCATTTGGAAATAAAAGAAGCAAATGAGTTCTATTTGTCAACACCATTTGGCCAGAAGGTAACTATTAGCTAGCAAAGTGATTGAGCTGAGGAAGCAACAGAATGGACACCTGCTTACAGTCCAGGGCACTCTCACCACACTGAGCTCTAACTGAGTATAATTGTCCAAAACTGGTTTATAATTTCACCTATATTGGAGGAAACTCAATCCAAAAAAAAAAAAAAAAAAAAAAAGAAAACCACAAAAACAAACAGCAACAACAACAACAAAAAACAACAACAACAAAAACAAACAAACACAAAACTCCCCAAAAATACAAAAATGCAGCTTGGATAAGCAAAAAAGAGAAGGATCCCATTTACTTAATAAGACTACGAAAGCACAGGTTCCAAAGCAAAAGTATGGAGGGGACATTACAAAGACATTAAAACACAGAGAATGGTGAGCTAGCTCAAGTCAGGCTAGTATCATCAGGCAAGATGAATGGGAATAAAGTACTCAGAAATAAATTAAGGCTTAAAATTAGAAGTTCCTAACTATTATAGATGTGAGGATCTGCTGTTCCAGAAGAGCAAAATGGGCAGGAGCAAAATGTAAAATATGATCTTTATCATCTGAGTTCCTGAATGAAACTACATGATTCCTGATTCCATGTAATGAATGAAACCACAGACGAGGAAGTGATGTCACTCAAGAAGGTCCTTCAAGGATAACTTCAAGGAGCACTCAGTTGATTTCTTAATGAGCTTTTTTGGGTCTTAGCTGCAAATACACAACCATAGAGCATCCAGAGGATGAATGCACATATTCTGGGAACAGCAGTGCCATGAGCACAGGCACAAAAAGCACAGTAGTTCAAGGACGCCGACTCAAAACTTCAAGGGTCCTCAACAAAGGAGTGTATTTTCCATCATTTGTCCAGTCATCCAACTGCACAGTGCTCACTTTAACATCCCCACCTTTCCTGCAGCACTGTTCTTTGTGAGGGCTGGCATGCTTACAGTGATTTGATCTTGGTCCTCCAGGGCGGGCATCCTATGTGTCATTTACCTTCCGCATTGTTCAGTAAGAGGAAAAATAAAATAAATGTTGAGAGGTGTGCAGCTTAGGATGCCAGATTTGCTTCTTATTCCTATAGATACCTCATAAAAAACAAAAATAAACTCTCCTCCCCAAAAAAGAAAAAAAAAAAAAAAAACAAAAATCCAACCGCCTTCTAATTCATCTCCACCTCCGTGCCTTCTTAGGAATATAAGGTAAAGACCTGTATCATACCTAGGAGCTGTACTGTGCAGGTTTAAACTTCTGCTCTCTGCTCAGCTAAAGATCTTGTTAAAATCAATGGATATTTTCTGTGAAGAGTATTATCTAGCAGTATCGTTGCAAAATTTATTCCCATACCTTAGGCTTCTCTAACCAGTTCATTGCCTGTCTTGACACTTACTTCTTCATACAGACATTGTCCTGTATAGGTTTTCTAGGATCATTGATTTTAGTGTGTATACACTTGCTTCAAAGGCTCACTTTGCATGACTCAAGGTTAAATACATTTATGTTATACAATTGTACTAGGCAACTGAGCCCTTACTTATAAAGTATTGATATGTGCCTTAAAACATGGCAAATTCAAAGCCAAGCTGATCTCAGCTTGCTTTGAATCTCAAAATGAATGGATTTTCTAAAACACATTCTGCATTATGCACATAGATGACTTTTGCCACAACCTCAGAAATTAATCAAGTTGTGGTAGGTACAAAGCTATGTATTTTTCTACACTGGCCTAATAATAACATAATTTACTATTTGGAGTGGTATTCCTCCCCCTCATGAATGGTCTATGCATTATAAAGATCTCAGCCTGAGATTACCTTATCTATATTTAGTGTTCTTACAGCTGGAAAGTCCTTACACAAATTTAACAGCTAACACAAGTGACAAAAGGGAAAAAGATGATCGAATTTTCAGCCACATCTTGGGTGGAACAAAAATAAATGCACTATTTCTAATATAATCTCAAAAGCCAGTGGTGCATTGTGTGAGCTCATCTCCAGCCTGTGGGGAAGGTGAGCCCTCGGCAGCTGAGGTGCAGAAGCACCAAGGACAATTGCACTGGGGAGGGTCACCTGGGACGACTCAAAAGGGTTTGCAGCTGCTCTCAAACCCCAGCTTCCTATTACACCCGACAGAGCTTTTTTCTCGTGCTATTTTGAGATGCAAGGTAAAAAGAAAAGATAGGCGGGCAGTAAAGCAACATACCCAGAGCTCAAAAGCAGGGGAATCTTTGCACAGCAAGAGATATTCATTTTTTATATGCAAGACGTTTTTGTTTTCTGGTTTTTCTTCCCACAGGTATTTTACAGAGTGTCATGAATTACCACTGAATTAATTAAAAACCAGCAGATTAACAATTTTTCCAAGTGTTGAAAATTTATAGCTGGAATTTTACATAGTCTTTCACAGGCTCTGGTCGTGGCTGCTCGTCACAAAGGATCCTATGACATGTCCTGTGAAAACCCCGGCAGAAGGACACAGGGTGCAGGGGCTTCTTCCTCAATAAACACATAGGCCAAAAGATGGACCCCAAGTTTTAATTTTTTTTTTTTTCTGAAGGTAGTAGATAATCTAAACAATATTATTTATGAGATGAATAGAGAAGTGGTGCCCTCGAAAGGATACTCCGCTGTTTTGTTTCTGTTCTCCAGAGCACTACTTTGTAACTTTTCTCTTACACCTAGCCAAGAAATACACACGCAGGCAAGCAGAACACACCCTGCTCCCTTATGCCGTAGCAACTTGGCGGCCAGCAACGCTGCCCGCAAAAACAACCGCTAAACGCTGAACTTCTTTTGTGTTGGAGGATTTGAAGTTAAATTCATTAATCTTTCACGACAAAAGAAACATGGCAGTGTGAGACACCTCAATTTGATGCAGTAAATTATCACATACTTCTTTTAAAATGCAGATTTCTTACATTCTTCATGTTTTAATGGAGTATAAGCATATATTAATAAATTATTCGGCTTCCTATGAGTTTGTAGCATACCCTGATTAGCTGAGAGGGGAGAATATTTTAAGCAGACCTTTCAAAAACTTGATAGTAATGAATAAATATCGTATTAATATATATTACAGAGCTATATGAGGGTATGTGATTTGGTTGATGTCACATTAAGAGGCATATTTAATATGCAACAGAAAATGATTTGCTCTCCACAAACAGGACCACAATCTTCAAGCAATAGCTGCTCACACGTCTCAATTAAAACTAATAAAAATAGATTAAAAAATTGGCAGGGGGAGGGGAAAGAGAAAAAAAGAGAGAGAAGAAACCATCGCAGACCGAGGGAAGGCTTTCCCACACAACCTCATCTTCTGTGAGTCCTTGGTACTTCGCAGGTTGTTGGCAAGGGCGAGGGACGGTTTGGCAACCCTCTGCTTTTAACTGTCTGCACCCCGGGGCGGGGGCTGCGGGCAGGCTCCCTCCCGCTCGTCCCCGTCCCGCCAACCCAGCTGGTCCCAGCAATGTCCCAGCAATGTCCCAGCAATGTCCCAGCCGTCGGGGCCGCCAGCTTCGCACCTGGCCGGGCCGCGGGCAGGCGGGGGCCGGGGTCGGCGGGCGGGGCGGGCCCGTGAGGTCACCGCGGCCGCGCCAATGAGCGGCGGGCGGCGGAGCGGGGTGTCCCTCGGGCGGCGGCTGCACGGGGAGGCTGCGAGTGGTCCCGGCGCGCCCCGCCCACCCAGGGCCGGGACTGAGGGCGGCGCCGCTGCCCGAGCACAGGTGCGGCGGTGCCGGCGGTGGCGGCGGCGGGCGGGAGCGGAGCGCCCTCCTCCCGGCGGCGCCCGGCGGGGATGTTCCGGCCGCCGGGGCGCGCCGCCCGTGGGAAGCGCGCTCCTAACGCCACCTGGGCGTCGCACGGAGCGCTCGGCGCGGAGCGGCGGGCTGGGGTCGCCGGGAGCCGGGCAGGTAGGAAGGAGGAGAAACGCCGGTTCGGGCGGGTCTGGGGAGCTTTTGTGTGTCTGCCCTCCCTAGCGTGCGCGGGGGCAGCGGCGGGGAGCGGCGTGCGGCGCAGCCCGGGCCGGCGGGGCTCGCCGCGGGGAAAGTTGAGCGGACGGTGCCTGCTTCGAGCGGCTGGGAGCCGCAGAGCCCTCCGTCCAGCCGGGGCGGGGCCGAGGCTGTGGCAGCGGCGGCGGCCGCCGGAGGGCTCCGCGCACCGCGGCGGGGCTGCCCCGCTCCGGGGCGCTCGGAGCCGCGGCCGCTGCCCAGCCCCGCTGCCCAGCCCCGCTGCCCAGCCCCGCTGCCCAGCCCCGCTGCCCCTCAGGCGCCCCAGGCTCGCCGCGGTGAGGATCGCTGCGCTCGGGGCTCGCCGCGGTCGGGGATCGCGGCCGCACGGTCCCGTCCGTGGCGGCTCGCCCCGGAGCCCGGGGCAGGGCTGGACGTGCCGCCGGCTGTCCGGCTGGGGCAGCGCGGAGTGCGCGGCCTCCCGGGCAGGTGCTTGCAGTGCCCGCGGCTGTGCCGTGCCCGCTCCGCCCTGGACCGAGCGAGGTTCCTCGGGACTGCGCCCCGGAGTGCGCGCTGTCGTGCGGCTGGAGTTTGGGAAGGCATCGGTGCGTAGGGTGTGCGCTGCCAGCGCACCACAGGAGCGTCTGAAGCAGAGCCCAAGTGTTTACTTAAAACCAGAACTAGCCCTATTCCCTTCGCTGTGTAAGTGTCGCGGCAGAGAAACCCGAATGGACTCGTGTGCAGGGCTATGGATCCGCTCATGTGGGTTTTCATACTGATTAACTGTCTTCTGATTGCCTGGGATTACTTTGGAAAAACGCAAATCCCGGGTAATATCTGTGCTGACCATATATAGAAGTAATCGCAGACAGAAGTACTATAACTTCAATATTGCTGACACAGGTCAAGAAACTTTAAAAAGAGCAAGTAAAAACCGAGATTTCTCCTGAGGATGTTTTTGTCCAAGGGATATGTTTTCTTGTGTTTGCATCCTTCATTGACTCAATTATTTCTACTTTTTGTTTGCTTGTTTACCTGCCTATACACCTCAAAGTTGATAAATGATATATTGATTTTATTTTGTCTGCCTCTATTTAATCTGGCAGTGTTTGGTTTGCTTACTTGTGTTGGACCAGGACTGCAGTAGGGAACGCTGCTTTTTCCGGAATGAAAGCCTGGTTTGATGGCTTTCAGAAACGTGCCTCAGCTTGGAAGCGAGCACATTGCTCATACAGTACCAATTTTCCATGGCGTGGAAGAAGTATTGTAGGGTTTTCTGATATTGTGTGTTTGTGCTCTCTTTTCTTTTTTTTTTTTTTTTTTTTTTTTTAATACATTGAGTTGTTTGGTTTTTTAATAGCTCTGCTATTACCAGTAGCTTTTATGTGTACATTATTGTGCTATGGAGCAATATGAAGACTACATTTTCCAGTGCTGAATCTCATTCAAAATAATGTGCTTTTATTTCAGTGTCATGTGCATGTTAGCAGGATAACTCCAGCAATAGGGAACAAGAATCTGTTGACTTGAGCTGAAACACTGAAAACAATTCTCTTCGACTGCTTTGAATGTAGCAATTTTGCTGAATTTTATTAACAAAGAGATGAAATGCTCCAGGGATAATCCAGTATGAAATTCATCTGACTTACTGGCAGCTATCTCAAAACATGTTGCAAGTTCTCTTCTTTTACCAGATACACTTTGCCATCAAAACTAGAAATTCAGTTTTTGTTTTCACGTTTAATTCAAAAGAAATAGAACCTAACCTAATTTATTACAGAAAATGTCATGCAGTGTAAATTCATCTCATTTTCAAGTAGATGAATAGTAACTTTCTGGAGGGAACTGATTGCATACATTATCATGCTTCTGTATATTGTCAAGTACAGTGCATTTTTCTTTCTGTTACTGAAAACAAACAATCATCTTACTTATAGTAATATAGTCTGCATCCAACAACTTATTAATGTATTTTAGAGCAGCAGTCTCAGAGGTAGGTTTTCATAGTGAAAACCAACCATAGCCATATGAAACATCATAAACACGGTGCTCAATGGTGCCTTAAATTACAGTTCTAGGTATTAGTGTTAAGGAGTAAAATGTCTTGGTTAATTTGTAAGCTGGTCTAAAAAATTGTCACACTTAATGCATTCTTCATTCTAAGCCTATAGCAGCTACTCTAAAACTATCCAACCTTCCTTTCTTGAATTAGTATTTGGATTTTAGACTTAATGCTATGAATGTTTTCAGGGCCAAATCCTGAAATGGTAAAGAAAATCTTGTGATGACTAATGTGGAAATTTCTTCTACATGAATGTTACAGCGTTATGGTTCTTATGTTCATATCCTCTATTCTCCCTCAGTCTTCATTGTAGCAGACAGCCTAATTGTGTACTTTGTGCCAGCAATTACTGTGCTTACGCAGTGTTATGTGACTCAAAAAGGAAGGGGTGCAAAAGGTGCTTGACTCTAGGAAAACGTTTGAAGTGATCTGGATGACCTTAATTAATATTGTTCATTATCGTATTACGTCTTGTTTGCCATTAAGAGGAGATGGTGTTCTGAGGACGAGACCAAGTATCTGTGCAATATTTGAAGGCAATGAAGGCTCTGCTCAGTGCATGTAAATGCATGGCTGCTTAGTTTAGTACAAAATATGATGGAAGAGCTTACTAATATTAATGGTATCCCTTACTGTAATGGCAGATTCTCATTTAGTGAAAATATATAATTAAGCTTTTAAATAAGGAGCAGTATCTATAAGATTACGTGGGGGAGGATGTGCAATGCCATCTCACTATCCTTATCTGCATTTAAGTACCATAGTTTGTGAATTTGTAACAGATGTTTAAATGGATCTGTAAACTTGCAATAAAAAGAAAGAGTCTTGTAACACCAAAAGTTGTCAGTTTCACAAATCCATTCAACAGTGTTGCTGCTTTCTCTGTCACTTTGCTCTGCATCTCTTTTCTGTTGATGAATATCAGTTCTGCTGGGCTGCATGGTTGCTGTACATCTGAAACTGTCAGAGGTGCTGGGAGTGTCCATCACCTGCACCACTACGAGCACAAATTGTGCCTCCCAGTCCACCCAACAGTGTTGCAACATATACCAGGCTATGTTGCTGATGGTGTTGGGGTGCAAAACATTATAAATACATTTAGCATAAGCCTGGTGTGCCATGATTACATTAAGACTTCATGCTCAGGAGTTATGTCTTATTTCTGTTTTAAGAGAGGATAAGAGCAGGCTGCAACATTTTCTTGCCTTGGTTGAGTGCCAGCAGAACACATCCGTGTCCATGCACGCCTGGCTAGGAGATTCAGAGAGGGCAAAGAGAGAATCCACTTTTGTGAATGTAAAATGTTGAAATTACTGGCTGTAAAATAGGCGACAATGAACGATTAACCCCCTTGCGTATTTTAAGTATGTAGTTTCATGCCTGAGGCATCTGTTAGTGCAAAGGAGGGAAGGCTTAAGTTAGTTTTTTTATTAAATGTTTGCAAACTGGAGGCAAAGTCTTTTCTACGGTTGGAAAATCTTTGGAAAAACAAAATATGTCAGTTATATTACAAATGATAAATAAATCAGTTGCTGCGATGAGAGCTAGAGGTAGTTTCATACTTCTCCAAATTAATCTTGATGGAGAGAGTTACAGAGAAATAATCCATACTGAAGCTGCATTATTATCAGAAAGTGTTTTCCTGGATATGATTTGAAAATACAGATATTTGTCAATGTCATTACCTTTCCTTCTCTATTTTCTTTTTAAAGATGGAGTAAAGAAAAAAAAAAAAACAAAACCAACAAACCTGTTTAATTTAAAACAATTTCCTGCAAGCAAATTCAAGGTTTTGTACATTTAGCCCAGTGCAATATAGCATTTTAGCCACGGTATCAGTGTCACAAACGCCAAAGATCTGCTAAGTTGTCTGTTCTCTGTTGTGGGCATTAGGCCTGGGCTTGATCTCCAGGAGGTTGTGGCTTCTCTGCAAGTACGTAGACAGTTCTTGTAGGGGTAGTGAATGTGACTGGGGGCTTCCAGGATTGCTCAGTTACATTCAACAAGTTGATAGACTTGTGCTCTATAATGATATATATTTCTATAATTTCTATATTTTTCCTTTCCCCCTCTGGATAAGAAGGCTGTGTGATGATGTGTAAGGTTAATCTCTCACCTTATTTGGATGATGATCTGTTCTCCTTTGTTCCCCTGGGAAGAAGATTAATTATGACATACAAAGATTTATAATAAAAAAAGTCAAAAGTTTACCTCTTACAAATAAGTTCATAGACAACAGAAATTTGGAAGGAAGTGATTAAAAAAGATGTTTGAAATTACTAGGACACGTTTCTTCTGTGCACATGTCTTCTGTCAAAGAAAACAATCTAAGCTTTGTGCCAGGGGTTGGCCACAGGGCTTGATTGTACAATATTGTTTACCTGCTGAGCTCTAGCTGTGTTTGTGTGCAACATTTTGTCCATTACTACCTTATTTGACAGCACCAGGTGTACTGGAGCCAGATGCTGAGGGCATCTCATGCTGGACTCCATATGAAGTACGGAGGGACAACTTTTCAGGTCAAATGTGTAAAGTTGTGGCAACATACATTGTCCTGCAGCCTCGTTATTCCTGTCTGTCCTTCTCATGATTAGGAGAAGACCCTGCCAGCATCTAGGATTAATGGGATTTAAGAAATTCTTGCATGAAGGTCTGAGGTATCAGCTGTAGCACCTAAAGGAAATAAACCTGACAGTTTTGAAGGGGGAAAATGCTGTCTATCATCCACAAGGATTTAAAAAAGCCTCCATTATTTCATTATGAAATAAGTAAATTTGAATTCAGTAATTGTGTGGGATTCTAATAGCGGAAAATACATTATTAAGGCTGTCAAATCGTACATTAAAAAAATCTCACTAAATATGTACTGAAAAAGCAAAGCATTTCATTTCCTTCAGTCTTGCACTACAGTCACATAGGGCCACTCTATATCCTTTATAGGACTGAAATAACAAGCCAAGCCTCTAAAAAAACCCAAAACCTTAATACTTTGTAGGAGGTCCTGGGCTACCACAAAACCAAATAATTTGGTGAGATAATATCAGTCTTGGTGTAGAAAATTAATTTCCTCTTATGGTTTCGTGTGACCTGGAAAACACTTGTCTGCTTCCTGGCTGTTAATCAGGGATGAGAATAAGCAGGTCATTATCTTGAAGCAGCATACTTTCATTCACTAAAAATGCCAAAGAAAGGTCTCTGCAAAACACTGGAAGAATGGTGTCAAAGCTGTAGAGAAAAGTATTTGATTCCCCTTCCTGATACTTGTCCCACAAGGACAAGAAGCTTGTCCCACAGGGCTCCATTATGTGTGAAAGGAGACACATCCTGGTGGTCTTATGGGAATTCCTGGAACATAACAGAGACATAGTCTGAAGGCAGCAATATTCATGCTGCATGTACTGAAGCATGAAATATCCATTATGCTTGCTTTTACAGCTGTGAGCTCTGTATTGGTCACCTATGCAAAATCTTACTGCCTCTTTTTTTTTTTTTTTTTTTTTTGGTTTTTTGGTTTTTTTTTGGTTTTTTTGGTTTTTTTTTTTTTTTTTTGCCTTTGGGCCAGAACCCCGTTAGCACTCTGCCTTGTTTCTCTAGTAAAAATTAATAGTGCTAATTGCCACTTCTTTTATCAATAATTTCTGAATCAACATGAAGGATTGCTATAGCAACAAATCCTTTCGAACTTCACTGCAGGCAATTAGTAGGAGAATTCAATCTCAATATGTAATAAGCACAATTGTAAGAACTATTTGGAGGATTAGGGAATGAACTTCTTAAAAAGAAGGGGAGTAATGCAAATACTCAAAACTGTCATGAAAGAACAGAACTTGAAAATTTTCAGCATTCTCTTCCTATTAATCATTTCCAATTGCTGTAAAAAGGTGCATAGGTGTTTTGAACAAAGTAATTGCAGCGCATTGTGTCCCCTCGGATTAAAAATACACTGTGGAACACTCCAGAGATTTTTATTTCTGAGAATAATGTTTTGAGGTAAACTGCTGCATCTTCTCTCAAAGTATGATTGTTCTTCTGCCCTGATAATGAAGTGCAGGAAAACCCTAAAGAGGTTTCAGGATGAGTTGGACAAAATAATCCAAATTTATGAACCCAGATTTAGATGTTTCTTTACGTCTCCTTTTTCACCAGTTGAAGCATCTTTTTCGTCGGAGTGGATTGGTATTTGCATTTTACCTTGTCATCTCCCTTGATAACAGGCACACAAGGGAAGTTACACATATATGCACACACAAAAATCATGAGGCATGAGTGGTGTGGAAGTGTAAAATACCCAAGGAACACTGAAAAAAAGGGAAAGATCTGGCACTGTAAGTCTATGATTGATGTTATTACCTGTGATAGATTTTGAGGTAGTGAAAGCTTATAAATCTTTAGGGGGAGCTATGCTTCTAAGGATGCTGACTGCATTGAAAAAAGGTTGTGTGAGAAGAAAGTATAAGGACAATGAAGGGTAAGAATGATAAAACCATAAATTAAGGAAATTAGGAGGGTAGTCAAAGGAGGGGCAGTGCTTGTGAGAGGGAGGTCTGAAGGGAGTATCCCAGGAGCCTGTGACTCTTGCATAGATAGAGGACAGAGAAAAGAAGGGGGGAACTGTAAAAGACCCAGGAAAAAATGAACAATGTGACCCTAGGTGCCGAGGGGAGAATGTTCTTGTGGTAGACATCTTGGGAGGGACATGATGGTTTCCTGGGGAGCAGAGGTTTTTTGTGGATTCTTCCTTCACCTCATGAAATGGGTGGCTTCTTAATGGTGCTTTGCTAGATGTCTAGGCTGCTTCTTCTGTGTGTTATCAAAGTATGTTTCTTTACTAGCAGTGCCCCCACCAACCAGCAGACCATCTGTGGTTACCCTGGCCAGACTGTTTGCCTTGGTGATAATAACTGGGAGGAAATAAATACTTAAAATGAACACCTCTGCAACTTTCTCTTGGAGAGCCTTTGAGAGCCCTCTGCATAGTGTCAAAGTTACGATTTTCAAGCAAAGTTTTAAATTTATTTTCAAGTTGTATCTCTTTGTATTTCCTTTTATTAGCATGGTGGTGTGGCTTTGTTAACTAGGAAACTTTAAAGAAAATTCTGCAATAAAAGCTAAAACAGCATTACAAAACACAGCAGTAAAGAAATGCTGAGTGTCTTTTACTTCCAGGATTCTTGCAAGACAAATGATCCCTGGACTATTTATTTATGTAAATGTTGTTCTAAAATATCTATTGCAGAATGCATCTAGTAGCTCAGATAGCATCTGAGTAAAGCCAGTTTAGCAGTGTCTCTTAAGCAGAGGTTGGAAAAAAAGAAGAGTTGGAGTCCTCTTAGGCTTCAAGCTGCTTCAAGAGGTAAATTCAAGGAAACTTAAATCTAGTTTGGAGGCTTGCAGGGGAGACTTCTGGATTTCAAATGTCTTTGTATTTTTTATTTTTCTGATCAGTGTTTTATATAAAATTGTTTTGTATTTTTTATGGAAAGAGATTTTAAAAATCACTCAAGACAAAAATTATTTTCTCTGAAAGAGACAAGAAATTGATCGCTAGTGTCTGGAAACAGTATTAAAAAAACTAACAAAGAATGACTTTAGAGCAAACACTGGTGAAAGGTCTACATTGAAACAAATATGTGTGAAAGGGAAACTTACAGAACTACAACTCAAGGGATAAAGGATTGTGCTGTAGAAAATAGTTGCCAAAAATACTTCTATACAATGCAAAGGGAACTCATAGAAAAGCAATGAGAATAATTTGTAGCTCCCATTTCTGGAAACTGCAGTTCAATAGCTACTAGCTGGTGATGATGTGTTAGGCACATGTGTTGGTTCTCCTTTTCCTTGGAGTTAATTTGCAGTGTGATATGGACATGCATCAACAAGTCCAAAGGCAGTGTCTGACTTTCCTGTTGATGGGCAGTCATAGGTATGTACTTTGGATTGTCAGGTTTTCCTTTTCAGTCCCACATGTAGCTTTCACTGAAAAAGCACAAGGCCTACTAAGACTTTCAAATAAAAATGTGAGTGACTGTTTTCCTCCTGTTCCATATCTCCATTCAGACAATTCAGTTGTTTTGTGGAAGCAAGTATATGGAAGGTGGAGATGAACTGTACTTTTCAGAAGCAGCAGACGGTGTTTATACTGTTCACTACTGAGCCAGTAATTTTCATTCTCACTCAGCTCAATGAAAGCTGTGTTTGTTTGCCAAAGAGAATGCTAAAGAGGCAAAAATATGTAAGCAAGATTGAAAAAAGTTTTACTGGGTTCACGTGGCTGGATTTTGGTAGCAGGGGGATGCAGGGGCAGGCTCTTTGTGAAGCTGCTAGAAATTTCACCTATGTCAGATGAAGCCAGTGCCAAGCAGCTCGAAGATTGTCCCACTGCTGGCCAAGGCTGAGCCCATCAGTGATGGTGGCAGCACCTCTGGGATAACATATTCAGGAAGGGAAGATGTTAGTGTGCAGGACAGCAGCTCTGCAGATCCAAGCTCAGTGAAGAAGAAGGGGGAGGGCAGAGATTCCCCTGCTGCCCCTGGTGAGGCAGCTGTCTACCTGCAGCTCCTGGAGATCCATGATGGAACAGATATCCACCTGCAGCCAGTGCAGGAAGCCTGTGCCAGAGCAGGAGGATGCTCGAAGGAGACTCTGACTCTGTGAAGCTTCTGGAAAAGGAGCCCATGCTGGAACAGGTTTTCTGTCACAAAAGCCCAGATCGAGTTTGCCTGTGACCTTGCAGGGGACAGTTGGAGCAGTTCATGAAGTGCAGTCTGTGGGACAGACTCAGCTTGTAGAAGTTGGTAGAGGACTGTCTCCTGTGGGAGGGACCCCATGCTGGAACAGGGTAAGAGTGTGAGGAATTCTTCCCCCTGAGGAGCAAGGTGCATTAGAGGTGATGTGTGGTGAACTGTCAGTTTCCCCTAACCAAGGGGGGAAAGTGTTTTTAAGATTTGGGTTTAATCTCCATTATCCTACTCCAGTTCTGACAGGGAAAATTTTACAGCTTGCCACCAAGGTGGAGTTTCTTTTGCCCATGATGTCAGTCAGTGATCTCTCCCTGCCCTTATTTTGGCCCTTGAGTCTTATGCTGCATTTTCTTTCCCCTGCTCAGTTTCAGAGGGGAGCAATGGAGCATCTTTGTGGGCACCTGGTGTCCAGCCAGGGCCAACAAAAGGTTTATAAATACAGCAGTAGGCTGAAGCTTTACATGCTGAAGCTTTTCAGGGCATTGAATTCTGCTACTGAATTCTACTCTTGAATTATGGTTATGATAAAATCAAACTTTTAAGTGCCCAAAATGAAAGAATTATGATTATGTGACTGTTGTAGGCTGACAGGAACAATAAGGAGAAAAAACAAATATGATCTCAAGTTAACTTGAAATAAAATAGGACACAAAAAAAGCTCATCTCACCCAATTTCCTTCCCACAGTTTTGGTATATTTACACAGTTTTAAGTTGTCATATTTGCAAGCTAAGAAAATGGAGTTTCAAAGATAAGTATGATCAGGTGTGTTGTTTCCAAGAAAAAAATATTGGAATTGAAACAATTTAAACATACTTTTTAATGTCACAAATTATCTAATACCTAGTAACCCACTAGTATTGGCATGCCGAGGTCTTATCCTCGTTACATTTGTTGGAAACTTTCCATGGTACAGGGAATCACACAGGTGATTAGTCCCTTTTTCTGTGTCAGATAGGATCAACTTCTTTCATTTGGTATGTTGTTGCTGAGTGGACTGGTTTGTTTCTAGGAATAACACATTCCTTTTACACCAGCTGTACAGTCTTGCTTCTGCTTCTCTTAGATTTCGCTTTTGTACTGTTTTTATAGAAGGTAAGGAGGGAAAAGGTTCCTTTAAAAAAAAAAAAATACAAAACCAAAAACAACTCTCATCAAAAATCCCCAAACAAACAGAAAACAGACACAATCCCAAAATCATGTCCTTTTGGTTTACCAGATGGGAACATCTACTGGATATGGCTCACATAATAATTTATTTGCATTGTGTATTGATTTATGTTCCAAGAGCTAGAATACTGAGGACACTTGGGCTGCAGTCTTCTGTGGTTGTGTGACATGTAGGACTCTGATTCTGCTTTCTGATTCTAGTTACAACTGAGTTTTGCAGTGTCATTAAGTGTTTCTGAACCTTAATGCTGGGCATACTAAAACCCTGGATTACCATACTGGTCCTTTGAATTACTCTGATTTTTTTTTTTTTTTTTTTTTTGTTGTTGTTGTTTTTTTAATTTACCATGTGTTTGAACCTGAGGTTGTGTTTCTTTTCAGCCTGAGCAGCTATTTTCTGTTATATATTTATTTTTTATTACTGTAAAAATAATATTTGATTGCCTTTCACTTGGTCTTTCAATTGATAATGCTGCTGCTACTGATTTAAGAGTAAACAAATTTAAGGCTTTGTGGACTCATTAAATATTAATTTAATTTTTGCCTGGATCATGGAGAGTCTTGCACCTAACTCATGGCCGGTTGCAGGTTAACATTGTCAGTTTAGGGAATGTAAGATAATTACCATACTGTTTTTGACAGAAGTACTAAAAAGCAACATTTCTGTAGGGCATTTGAGAAATCTAATGATTAAGATGCTATGTTATGGTTGAGCCTGAATCTGTTTGCTAGAAAACTGTAGCGCTGATATTTCCTTTTACCTTCCTGTTTCTCTACTCCTCCCCTTCTTTAATTCCAAGTGTCTGGGATTATTGATGATTAAGAGCAATGGATAAATGCATAAAAGGTTCACTAGTTATGTTTGACCAGCTCATGGAGAAGGTTAAACCTAAAAGATAAAACATTAAGAGGGAGCACTATAGGAGTGTTCTTACATTTGATAGTTGTATGTATGCATCATCTGACTCTTTCTATCTGACTTAAAAATGTGGAGTGACACTAAACACTGTTAAACTAGAGGCTGGAGATTCTGGTTTGGATTTGGACCAACTGAGGTTTCACTTTAGTCTATATTTCACTTTGAGTTTTCCATTTTTGCCCACCAAAGATATCAGTCTCTCTTGGTTAAATTGGAACAGAAACATGAATGTTAGATGAGTGTGGCCAGTTGGTATTTGGTCTTGTTTTAGCTAATGATGTGCTTGGAGTGTACGTGTGCAAAATATACTTCAAGGCCTGTCCTAATCTACTTAAGAAAAATAAATTGAAATAAATATCCCCAAACTATTTGCAGCTGTTAAATTATATTAATTTAAATGAGATTAAACCTATAATATGTGTAGCTATTTTCATATGAAGATAAGCTCAAGCAATATACTTCCTCTGATCCTAGTTCAGAGTAACAGCCAGACCAGAACCTTTCATTGGGGGATTATAACTTCCTTTTGAATTTCTAGTCTTATCTTTTTTTCCTTCTATTTGTTAGCTGTATATAATTTTTCCAAATATTCTTATTTATATGTTATTTGCAAGTTTTTTTCTAATGCAGTGATCCATATATATGTTAAGACTAGTGAGATTCATGGAATTGGAATAAACATTCTAAATAGGTAATTATGGAGAACATCATAAGACTAGAGGTTTTTATTCATAAAACCTTGGGTAGGAAGTTTTGGTTTTATTAATAGATGTCAAATGTAGAAAAAAATCCATGAACTATTTGAGAAACTTGGGTGCAATGCCACACGTGGAATGGAATTGGGATTCTGTGGAAGGAATCCCTCTTGTATTGTGCATGTGAAGATAAGGAAGTCGTATTCTGAATCAGCCTGTAAGAGTGAAAGATCCTTGATGCAGTGTAGCTGTATTAGTAGTAGAATTAATGATGGATTTGTGTTGTTTTGGCATTTTATCATTCCAGCAATATTTGGACAGAGCTGAGAGAGCTGACTAATACATAGAACAAAAAGATGAGCAGCTAGTGACTCTTATCAGTAGGCTGTTGAAAACTGCTTGGGGTTTCAATGATACTAATAGGTTATTTGACTGCATTAGTTAGAAGCAAGGCTTTACCTTTCTTCTAAATTCTTACTGTCTGGATTTAGTGAGATGTTATGTCCACTAGAATATTGTGTAAATATGTGAAAATGGCTTCAGCAGACAATGTAGAGCACAATTCTTTAAAATGACTACGTTAAAGTTTTGTTCACTAGCAAAATACTTACTGAGTGTTTGCTAGCCATCTGAACTTTACCTAAATTGATGATCATGTAAAGTTAACAAAAATTTCAGATATGGGTAAAGAAAAGATGATTGAAATAAGGAAGTTATGTTCCTGAGTCTCTACTGTCACCAAAAGATTGTACAAAATTGAATGTGCACAGTACGTTTGACTGAAAGGCTGGTTTTACTTCTGTAATTGTAAATATTGTGTGCAAACAACCATAGAAGTATATTGTGATATTTTATCCCCAGGAGGTTAATGTAAAGAAATGTGTGCTAACATCAGAGTGGTTATGGACTAGCCATGTCCTGTTAGCTCACAGTTACTTATATCAATTTGTAGTTCCTCTGAAATAGTTGTTATTCTGTAGACTAAGTCCACTCAGCTTCTGCCCCTCCCCTGAGAATTTTAAGTACCTACTGCTGAAGCTCTTTAGGCCTCTTGAGGGGAAAAAAAAAAAGGCACTCTCTAAGCAGACACGTGTACCAACTGCTTTGTTTTCCTTTTGCACACACTTGGTGTTACACACTTCTGGTTCTTTCTTATTGTTTATTGATCTTTCTGAGATGGAAGTTCACTGAAAATGTCACCTGGATGTTGCAGTTTCCATACTGGAAAAGCAAGTGTGTAAGTAGTGAATTGTGAATTCCTCTGTTGATATTTAAGTGCTTTGACTGCCAATCCTGCTTTTCAGGAGTTCCTTGAAATTGTTGTAATGAGAGTTGAGTTGAAATACTCAAAACTTAAAATGCTACAAAGTGACTTTCTTACATAAAAACTTCAATAAGAAATGTGAAAGAAATAACTCTGGCCTGAGGAATTTGTTTACTCTTCTGACAAAGCATGTAAAAATTACTCAACTAGCTACAGTCAAGGGAACTGATTTTTCAGGCATGACCTATAAATCTCTGCTGTTCCACGACAACTATATTGCTACCTTGGGAAACTTTTAAACTCTCTACCTTAGACAGCAGGTGGACATGAAACTGTCTAATTTTCACTGAGTTAGTGCTATAAGGTTTCCCCTTTGCTGCTTCTGTTAATCCTCTAGGTTTAGTTAATATTCAGAGAAGGGAGCTGAGAACAGTTATCTTACTGCAGAGACAAGCTGGCCACCCAAGTGAGTTTATAATGACTCTAGTCAAGGAGAAGGAATTGGGGAAGTTTAAATTTCTGTCATTCACAGATCTGAAGTGCAATGCTTTCAAACTTTGGCATTACCTTTATGCCTTGAAAATCTAGACAGATATTTTAGTTTCCACGAGACAGTGCAAGTTGCCTGATAGTGAGGTATGGGAGCCTGGGGGCAATGGCAGGCATGAGATAATGGAAAGTTATGTTGAAATAGTTCCCTAGCATGTATCCCTGACTTGGAAACATGTAAGCATTCACAAAGGCACTTCTCAAGGAGGGAGAAATGTCAAGATTTGGCTCCTGTAAGTCTTTGTATATAATTTTAACTTGACTCTATCATGGTAGGATGCAGCTGTAAACCAAAGTACTTGTGAGTTTGTAAACTGCTGGTCATTAATAAATCTTCAAGGGTTTAATTTTTTTATCCCCTGAAAAATGGAGCTGGTAATCTACTTTAACAAAAAAAAACTCCCCTCCTCCCAAAAATTTGCTGTAATTCTGTGGCAGCTAATCAAATGAAACATTGACTCTGATGTGGGTTGTGTGCTTGTGGTTTTTTCTGGGTGTTTAGCTTGAGGAAGTAGTTTAGAAGTGTGTTTCCTGAAACAGCCACCTGTTACAGCTTGCTTTCTTGAAACTGTTTGTTATTTCTGAGGCTGCTGTATATTTCTTGCTAGACTATAAGGCTGTAGTAGTCAAATATTTCTACAAGCTGGGTTGCTGAAAAACGCCTTGGTGACAAATGTAAACCGGTACTATGTGTCAGTATAACAGGTGTGTTTCACCATTAGTGTGCACTACAAACAGAAACATAAGCATGTCACAGGAAAGAACCAAATTGTGCATGTTGGAGAAAACAGTGAGTACCAATAGGGTGATTGTGGATTAAGGCATTTGGAAACTCTTTCACAGGGAATTGGGTAGATTTAGCAGTGCTCTTATGCCCTATCGCTTTTGCCATAATCAAGGTGTAAAGAATTCCTCTGTATGCTCAGACAAATTGATTCCCCCCCTTTACCACTTCTCCACCAGAAGCATGGTAGTCTGGCAAGCCAGCAGAAGGGATGAGGACATGGACAGCAATTGCCAGACCATCACAGTACATTAATTTTACCTAGATTATACTTTGGCCTGTGATTAATACAGGTCATTGCTGCCCAGTCACATTGTAGATCATGCTGAAAATCGTACAATGACAAGTGCAATTCCTCTGAGTCATTTTGACTCCATGGCTTAACTAATCATTGTTGAAACACAGTAAGGAAATTGTTTATTTTGAAAATGTTTCCAAGAAGTCCTAATCCCCTTTTGGGGTAAATGAAGAGGTTCTGCTATGGGATTACTCTTAACTGTAGAAAGCAGTCAGGTTGAATACTGAAAAGGAAACAGAAAAGATAGTTGTCCTGCTTTCTCAGGAAGTAAAGTGAAAAATTTCTTTGGATTGGGTAGATTTGCTCTTCATCATAAGGGCAAAATGGGACATCTTTGTAGGTCAAAATATGGGTTAATCAGGCAAAAAATGTGTTCTGCAGAGAAGACTTTGGACCAGGAATGCTTTGAAACAGTCTGGCTCAATGCCTGCACATTGATAAAATGCATCACTGGATAAGAAGGGGGAATCATTAGCTTAGGATAGTTCATTCATTTGCCATACAAGGTAGCATCAGGTACGTTGTTCTAAGGAGCTTTCAGTATTTCTCCTTTTCCCAGAGACTTCCTCAAACATGCAACTTTTCTGGTTTGCACTGCTTGTAGATCATGGTTGTACTTTTTGTAACCAGCTAGCACATACCTGAGCAAGAACTGCAGCCTTGCTATCACATCCCTCTTTGTTCCTTAGCAAGCATCCATCTTTCTGTCTTAATTCTAAGTCAGATGTTTTCCTCCTCCATGTATTTCTTATCTCATGGCATAGCTTCAACAGGAAGGTCCAGTGCCTGTGTGTCATGAAGTTGCATGTGAGTGAGCTGGGGGATGGCTGCCCTGTAGCTGCATCCCCTGCTATCACTACACTGACCACTGAGCAGCCTTCCAAGAGCCATGCTTTGTCTTGGGCTTTTCAAATAACCACTGCTTTGCCCAAAAGCTATAAAATGCAGAAATCGTGGTGCTATCTCAGGAGTTGCTGGGCTGTGAAGCAAGGGCAGGAGCACAGCTGGGGCTGAGAGTCTCTGTGTGTACCTTGTTCCTGTCCATCATCCAAAGCCTTTGGAGAAAAGCCCTGCCAAGGAGAAAAGTAAAGTCTCAGCTGTGTCCTTGGGAAGTCGGAAATGAATGCTTGAACCCATGGGTTCAATTCTGTGCTGCCTCTGTGGATACTGTTTGGCCTGACTGATAACTAAACTCTGTGCATGGGCTTTTCTTTTAGATATAAGTCTTTATTTATGCACCTTTTCCCTTCTGGTTGAATTTAACATATTTACTTGACAGAAGTTTGCCATTAAAAATATCTTGAAAAATAGTAATTTGGATTGAAATAAATTGATTGCAAAATTGAATTTGTTTGCTTTACAGTTTCATTTAAAAGAAAAAAGAGTTTATAGTTCTGAGTTTCTTGTGTGGTTATGTTAAAAAAACAAAACAACTGTGTGAAAGGATTTAAATTTAAGTCACTCCAAGTCGTAAAGCAAAGCAGATTATTTGTTGACAAAATTCACAGCAAAAAATATTTTTTAAAACTCAAACCAACAATGCAAACTCCTTCATGCATAGTTGTGGTAGAGGTTATACTGTTGGAAGTTGTTTACTGGCACCTTCTTTCAGGAGCAATAACAGAATACATGTGTATATAAGCACAGTTCTGTAACCCCTACACCTTGTTCATATTGCAGGAGTCTGGCAGGACCTTCCATAAATGATAACTGCTCTTCAGTTTTAGATACAGTATGTACATAGAGTTATTACATTTTTAGAAGCTCACAATTCCCTTCTTGTCATTATGTACAGCTATGTGAGAACTTTTTTGGTTTTGCTTATAGGACCAGATAACTTGCAGTGATGAGCAAGTGGAAGCAGGAGAAAAGAGCTTTGTTCACTGAGTCCTATATAATTACATTTAAAATGATGAATGAGTCAAGGCTAAGTTATTTGGGCATCTATACATACTAAGAGGTTAGTATAGGTATAGTAATTGCATTTCTTAGATAATTTTCTTATTCTTTTTATGTAAGTGTTTGCAAGAACACAAAACTTGCATTCAATAATAGCTTTCTATCACCAGGCAAAAATGAATATCAGAAAGCTCTTCCTTATACTTAAGGAAGTATACTTAATTCCATATACAAAGTACTTGACTAATTTGGCCACAGAAGCTGTTCCATTCTCTCATATACATATATTCTTCATTGCCTTGATATCTCAGGGAATTTTGTTCTTGGGTGGAAGTAAACAAAAATGTTCCGTCTGCTATTTTAAGCAGCAAGTGGAAACTTTCATGGGTGAAACAAAGAGTTGAAATATAAACTTAAGCAGCTTTCAAGTTTAAGTTCAATTTTGAGGTTATAAGCTGCATTTATAAGACTTCACTGGTAGCTTCATTGGTTCTTACAGATGCATGATTTTGCATGACTGCAAAACACTATTGGCATTTCCCTGAGGTAACAGAAGGGAGAGGAGTCTTGTCTGAGAAGACTGAGGAGCTGGAAACCTTCACTCATCCATTTGATGTTCCTCTTGGCTTCTGTAGTGGGAATCAACTGATGAAGAAATCATTTGACTAAAATCTGTCTGCTATTTTTTCTCTCATCTTCATCTAATTTTTGGTCTCTTCTAGGTGCTTTGTACGTTGAGTCTAGAAAAACTCTGGTCTTGCCAAAAGTGCTCTTTAGGTGCTCTAAACATACTGTTTTGTTTATTTACTCAGATTTTTGCAGGATCTTGTCTTGTATTACCCACTGTCAAAATAGAAGTTGTAACTACTGATGTGCCTCTTCTGAACTCCTGCTTTTGATTTGCATTTAAGCTGAAGGTGCCTGCAATTGTGTGTCATGTTTAGTATGCTGCTCTGCTGTAGAGATAACAGCCAAATAGAGATACTAATCTGTGGTATGAGAGTCATAAAATAACCATACAAAGCTTGTAATGATCCCAATTTGTCACTTTGGATACTGAATAGCCTTTTCTGGGGCGCCAGTGTAGATCTGTAAGAAATAAGTTGAATATCATTTTGATCATCAGATGCTTGATTGAGATGAATGATGTTGGAATTGATACAAACGTTGTGCCCAGTTCTTTTCCGGAAACACGCTTGATGGAAATGTGCACTGAATTCTTCCTCTGTAAGAGCCAAAAGAAATTAATTAATTCAGGAAGAGAGCCCAATTAAGTTCAGTATGTTGGACTTAAATGTTTTTCTTGATATTCATATAAAAAAAACGTTAAAAGGAACATCTAGTAGCTGTTGCTATGCAGGTATATTAGCATTGTTAGTGCAGTTTCAACTGCTTACATCTTTCAGGTTTGTGTAAAACGTGAAATAAAATGTTGTGGTGTTTGTGGTCTGTTTGTTGTGTTTCGTCCTTAGCATCATTTTGCTCAGTCTGATGGAAGTGTTTATTTTTTCTAAAATTATATTTTTACTTTGCTGTTTTGAACTCTGAAAACATGATAGACTGCAAGGCAAGAGTACCTAGATTAAAGTTCAGTTTATGATGAGTCTAGGGCTATAGAACCAGTACTAGGGCAGCTTAAATAAAAACATTCAATTTTTTGAAGACACTCCCACCTTAACATGGTTTGAATTTTCTGTCGTGGACCTTTTGTCTTTAATTTTCCAATTTCTTAAAACTCTCTTAAAATAATTACCATTTGGAAAAGGGAAAACATGCACCTGTGAGCTAAAGATTTATTGACTTGAATTCTTTGTCTTGCGTATCTGGTTTAAAAAAATGTATGTTTTATTATTAGCAGAACCCATTTAAAGTTGGAGCAAGTAGGAAATAAGATGGAATCTGAGCAATATTCTGCAGAAGGTGTGTCAACAGATACTATTGAATGTTGTGTTTTAGTAGCCCATTCTGATATGTACTTGTGAAATTACAGATACTATTATCATTGCAATAAGGTTTTTCTGTGAAATGTGGCATAGATGTGGAACCATAGTATTACCTCATTCTAGTTTCCAAGCTGGAGTAAATATTACTGTAATCATAATGATGTAACCTAGTAATACCCATAGACATTGAGGAGATGAAATGGTCGCATGCAGGAGGAATGATGATGTTGTGGGAATGGTTGAAGCACAAAGGTCTTTGGTACAGCTGAACCTTTAAAATCTGCAAGGATGATCACATTTGCTCCTGAAGCATGGCAGCCTGAGGCCACATGAGGACATGTGAACCTCTCACACAGCCATATGCCAGTCAGGAAAGGTGAGTATACAGTGATACAGTTTCCTAAATTGGAATTTTGTTGCTAGGTCAAGAAGGCTTATCTCCATGAAGGTCTTCAGATATCTGCTTACAAATGAACAAAGATTTGGTTTTGAAAGTATAACTGAGAAGCTTCCACCTCTGTGATGGTTTTCACTGACAGGCTTGTGGGTTTTTGTTGCAGTACTGACACATATAGTAGTGACTTCCATAAAGAGACCAGTTTGTATACACTGCTTGGTTCTCTTCCCCTGAAATATCTACATAATGCAAAATTTGGGGTTTTTGTTTTCTTACCAAAGCTTTTGTCTATGACATGAGACTTTGTCACACCTTTTTGCTTGCTGTGAAGTACCTGGCTAATTTATTTTGTATGATGATTTGCATAATTATACTTCACCAATACATGAATTTGTTAATTGTTAAATGTTGTGAAAGCACTCAAGCTTTCATACATCTCTTTAAAAAGTGCTAGTATTAAAACTGTAATTCACAGGTGCAATATTGTAAACTCAGTGAGATACTTCTCTCCAATTTATGTATGTTGTTCTCCCTTAGGACTAGATGGAACTGTCCTCACATATGTGGTATAATTTGTTACACCTTAGAAAAGAGATGGAGACTTTGCTTCAGTGTTTCCCTATTCATATACATCTCTTTTGTTTTGTTACTGTATAATAGTATTGATAGTTGTGTTTTCTGAAAAGTATTTTTACTTGACATGAGTAACTCCTTGACGACGTTACTCTTTTTGTTTATTCCACTGAAAGCATAAGTTAAGGTTACATCACTGTATAATAACTTTATATGTATGCATCTTGAACTGTTAGTGTGCCTTGCTCTTAAATTCCAGTGTTTTTTCTCAAAAAATTGCTTAGTTTCAAACTCCATACTTCCTTTAAAATTTATACCCACGAATAGAAATGGTGAACATATTTTTTGAGAAATAAAATATAGTAAATTGAGAAGATGGATGGGATTTATTTATTTTCTATTACAAAAATAAATAATTTTCTTTTTTTTTAGTTTATGCTTTTATATTATTGGATTAGTTTCCTGCGAAGTAATAAAAATGCTGCTTTCGGATATTCATGGAAAAACTTGAAAAATACTGATTGAAATCTAAGCCTCCTACTAAGACTATGGCCAACATCAAAACTACCTTCAAGGGTGATTGTATGGCTTTGTTTTGTTTGTTTGAAATTACATTGATTTTTAGTGTTCATAGGATTAATTTTAAGGTGGTAGTTGCAATTTGTGGATGATCTATAAAGATTAATTTAGGAGATGTTTCATGTGATGCTTAGAAGGCAAAGCAGGTATTTGCAGGTTTTGCTTGGTTTTTTTAGTGCTTCCTATTCTGTTTATGGTCTAATGTAAATTTAATGAACTTTCCTGGTCTAAAATACTTCTTGGAATAAATGAAATTTACAACCCATTCTGAAATTTTGTAAAGAAAGGAATAGGCATGTTTAGTCAGGAAACATGAAAATAAATGAGGTCAGTTTAATTGAGACTGACATTTTAATCTCTGTCTGAGTAACTGTGGTATATTATGAGGGCTGCTGCACTGTCTCACACAATGGCTTTTATCTGTATAAAGCATGGCCATTGTTAATGTGTGTTGTGTCCTGGCTTGCTTAGAAATTAAAGCTGACCCAAACTAAAATGTATCTGCCATTTTCAAAAAACTGCTCATTTTGCAAAAGTTAGTTGATTTTTTTTTTTTTTTTTTTTTTAAATTCATTTTGGAAGCGAAGTGAATTTTGATCTATTCAATTAATCCACACTGTGCTTATGTAAAGTACCTAAGGCCCACTACTGCAAAGTTTGTCAAGTGGCTTAGCTTTCAGCTGTGGGAGGATGCAGACCCCTACTACCTCCCCTTCAAATGTATTTTAATTTTACAGTTCCTTTTAATAATTCTGCTTTATTCTAGTGTTTTTAGTCTCTAGAGAGAGACTATGAGCACCTAAACTGCAGCTCAGAATTCAGGAATTTCTTTCTAAAGAAATGTATGCCTTGCTTGTTAAGTGGTAGTTTAAAAATGTCTCAATGCTCTAATATTTCTGCCACAATATAGTGAAAAGTGAAACAGTGTGTGGAAGGCTGTATGCCCTCTAGTGCTAAGTGATTTGTGGAAGGTAGGGATAAAAAATCCAATGCTGCCTGCAGTGAATGAATGTGGACTAGAAAAAAGGAATGAAATCACTAGGGAGCTTTCTGGTTGTTGGCCTTTCTCTGTGGATTGAAGAGCATTCCTTCCCTTGACTCCTCCAGACATGCTAAAGCTTTAGGTGGCCCAGTCTCCTTGGAGATTCTTGACTGCCCTGCAGGGCCTTAGGAAGGGCTGGCTGGGACTGTGCTGGGAACTCAGCCCAGGCTGTGCAGCCAAGAAAGGAAGGAAGGTCACACAGAGGGAAAACGTGTGTGTGGAGTCTGAGGACCCATTCACCTGCTTAGAAGATGATGCAAGATCAGTCTTCTGTAACTGCCCACAATGTTGGAAGTTATTCCTTTGAGGAGAGTATCTTTTGCATATGGACTGGAAGGCAGCAGAAGCAGCACAGACAGTTTTGTAGTCTGCTGGTGCTTGCTGGGAAAGGGCAGAACAGCTTTTGTTCCTTGCTTTCAGGGCAGCTTATATGTTATTTCTGGTGAGTCCAAATATAAAATGAGTAAGCAATCCCAGAAGCAGAGAATGGAAGTTGGGAATGTTCTCATCACTTTATTGCACTAACTACATTACCAATAAAGCATATGCTAAATGGATTAAGGATGCCATCTCAAAAGTGACTCTTCAAAAAGAAATCTCTGTCTCTTCAGCGCCTGAAATAATTTTTGTTAATGATCTAGAAACAAAGATGAAATCATTGACAATTATGCTGTCTACACATTTTATCAAAACAGTAAACAGCTATGATGGTGAAATCAAAGGAGTTTCACAGTTGAAACAGCCAGATTTTAATACTGAGGAAATCAGACAGACCCGAGATTCAAGGATGGGAATCACAGTCAAAACACTTGGACTTTGAAGGGATCCTTGTCCCCTAGGTGGTGCTGTAGAAAAAAAAAGATTGTGATATTTATATATTCATTTTATATATATGTATATATATATACACACACACACACATATATTTGTATATATATATATTTATGAGAATATGGATATATGTATGGGAATATGTGTATACCTATGTGTTTGTATATATATGTAAAAAAATGTAGTTGAGATCAGTGAGGCTGACCCTAGACACTTACTATATGAATTGAAAACAAGTGTTAAGGAATGAGGAAGAAAACATTGAGAAAAGCAAATGTTCAAGAACTTAGAATAAATGTCTCTGGAAAAACTAAACAAAAAACCAAAAACAAACAGAACAAACAACAAAGCAAAACTTCCTAGCTAAGTTTGCTAACAAAATAAAAAATTGGAAGTTAACACAATAATGCACAGAGGAATTTTGAAAACAAAGGCCAAGTATTAAAGCATTTTCCTCTCTAATGCTGTGATTAGATCCAGGATGACTGAGAGCAAGGTCCAGATTTTAGTCTCAGAAGAGACAAGTTACCAGAATCTGTGAAGGTTCTCCAGCCCCCAGCACTCCTTCATCACACCTCAGCTAGGCATACAGGAGATCAGGAAAAAAAATATTTTTGTTTAGATATAATATCTTCTGACCTTAAATTTGGTTAAATGTTGTTATACCTCAAAAGACTGTTCTTGATGTTTTACAGTTACATTGACTATTGGCTGCTGTGCTGTTGTGTAGTAGAAGGGGTAATGGTTTTAAGAGTTTAGGTTCAGACTAGATTTAAGAAGGATTTTTTTACAGTGAGGGTGGTGAAACACTGGAACAGGTTTCCTGGAGAGATAAGATGCCACATCCCTGGAAATACTCAAGGTCAGGTCAGATGGGCTCTGAGAAACCTAGTATTCCATCTAGATGAAAAATGTACCTGTTCATTGTAGAAGGGCTGGAATAGATGACCTTTAAAGCCCAATATATCACCCTTCCAGCCCAAATTATTTGATTATTAATTTGTCTTCACAGGGATTGTATGATTGCCTTGCTAATGTGGTGATTTTGGTTAAAATATAGTTCAGTTGCATGGGTTAGCATCACTATTGGACACGTTCTGTTAGTGCCTCCAGTATCTCTGTCTGATCACAGACCACTTATTTCTGGTTATGTCCTCATGACACAGGATTTAGTTGATCTTCTAGAACAGCTGTTATCATTACCTCAAAAGAAAATAGGAAGAAAAGAGACACTCTTCCAGAAAACTTTTTTCCATTTAAGTCTGATTCTTTCTTTTGCCTTGGTTTTATATCTTGAAAATTATACAAAAAATCCTCCTCTTAGATTTTTTTTTTTTTAAGTTTTCAGAAAGGGTAAAACTTGGTGTTTTTTGCCTTTGCATGGTCTCTGTATTGTGATATTTCTAAAAAGTGATATTATGGGCATTTAATATTTTTAAGTCTTTGAGTACTCCTAGTTAAAGAGGGCTGCTTAGTATTTCTTCTAAAGTTATCTATTCTTGTGGAGATAAAGCTCTCAGAGTTTACTTAGTGTTGAAGCTCTAACTTTCAGCTATTAGAACAGAAATCTGGAAAGCTCTATTTAAAGCAGGGATTTTTTTGTTGTTAGAAAGCAAAACTAATAAAATTTATCATCCTAAATCTGTGTGTCTCTTGCTTTTGCTGTAGCAAATTCTGTGCAAATAGTTCTTCATAACCTTTAGTTTTACATCTAATGGTAAAACAAAAGAAGACCTAATGAAGATCCTAGTCTTAACTTTTATTGTCATGGCTCAGAAGAATTGAAGATAATGACACATTAGCCTCAGTATGCTAGTTGTTTTGGAGGAAACAATAGGGAAATAATTCTTTGATCTTGCACTAATAACCAGTAGATGTTTAAATTACAGTTTCCTTCCATGCAACAATGATTAATTAGTGCGTTAATAATTTCTATTCACTTAAAGAAAATTATGTAAAAAAAATCCCCTAGGCTTAAAGACCAGAAAAATGTTTTAAGAGTTTAATGAGAGTTAATTAAAAATGCTGGTTTTTTTCAGTTGCTTCTGATATTATATCAGCAGTAAACTATGTACCTAAAGAATCTTTCACTAAGCTTAGTTATTAGTGGCATTTTGGGGGATTTTTGTTGTTGGTTAAAACTTCCCAAATCACTACTGTTGCTTCTAATTACAACAACCCTAAAAGGCAGCAGCAGAGGGGAGAGAGATCTCTTTTGGTCTGTACCCACAAATGATGCTCTTTTTCCCCGCTGCACCAAATGCTGCCAGGGACTCTTCATTCAATTCTGAGAAGAGGGCAATGGCCATTTCCTTACAATTTGTCTAATGAAAGAGATGGAGTTTTTGAAGAACAAAACCTGTTTTCTTTACTTTCATCAGTTCCCATTCAGTAAGTATCTCTGAAGAGATGGGTGGCCCCATAGCAATAGAAAATGTCAAAAAGCAGCTACCTGTCAATTTTTTCTCCATTATATCATTCAAGTAAATTAAAAGTAAGGAATACAAAATTAATTCAGGTAATGTTAATTCAGCAGCTGTTTTGGATATTGGTAGTATACTGGAAATCCTGTAAAAATCAAGGAAAGAATATTCAGGCTGTTAACTTTCAGCACTGATCATGCTGTAGTGTTATTAGTACTTTTATTTTTATACTCTCACCTTGGGGAAGGAAGGAAGATAAAGAGAATGTAAGGCCTGTGTGCTAGTGTGTACCTTATGGTTTGCTCAATCATTATGCTATTAATCACTACGCTGTTAATCTCGGGGGAGTTTTGTTTCCAGTCCAGGAAAAGATTGTGTATTTATTGAAAGCAGTGTTCCATAGGATTTTGAAATTTATCATTCTTTTTTTTCTCTTGTACCTCACACGCAGTGCATTTCCTGAGGTCAGTACACATGCGAGCAAAGAAGTTATTTTTGCATTATTTTCTGTTCAACGGTTAAATCATTACCTGCTGATCCCTTTCTTAGGTCTTTTAAGTGCTTTTTATCTTGATGTTTGACTTTGTGACTGTCTGTACCATAAATTTTTTTAAGTTCTTTTTGTATGCTGAAATGCTGAGAGAAATCATTGTATTATCAGGGATTTGTGTGGTGGTAAAGGTAAAACATCAGAATCTCAGAACTGTCTCTCAAGGATGCTTTGTTGTTCCAAGGGAAAACAGCTCTCAAACTAAAAGTTTCCACTTGACTTGTGTGAAGATACTTTGAACAGCAGAATACTCCAACCTCCCAGACATTTGTTTCTCCAATGAAATTCTTAGTCAAGTACAGATAACTGGGCTCTATCTCAGTAAGTCTTCTAAGTATTTGTGGCTTCAGAATCTTTAGGTCTGTGGTGCAGCTTTTATCAACCCTTTTTTTCCTCTATTTTTTTGCACTCCTGCTGTTGGCTGCTGGTTATTTCTTTCTTATTTATTCTGCAGACAGTTAAAAAAAAATACGGAAAAAAACATTTTTGGCCTGATTGTTATGCTGTCACTTATCTGTGTTTACATCCTGTCATTTAAAAAGGAAAAAAAGGGCAACTCACTCCTTCCTTCTTAGGATAAAGCTTTTAGTAAATCGAAGGTGGGATGAGTTGGGAGCCTGGGTGCTCTTGTCTCTCTGTGAACTGAGGTTGGTTGTTCTGGGCAGCTCACAGTCCCTGTTGACCAAAACCTCTGGTCTCATTTTTAATGTTGATGTAACAAGCATTTTGTATATATTTAACTGCTGCTACACTTAATCATTGAAGTGAGTGTTTGAAACAGGCGTCAAATCTCGGTTGTTTAGCATGCTTTGATCTCATAAAACTTTGGGCATGAATGTGCCAAATACATATTCAGTCGTATCTGTTAACATCTGCCTTCCTTAGTAGGGCAGGGTTTTGCTTCAGAGATGAGTAACTCAGGATCTACAGTGTTGGACCTGCCATTGTCCTGTGGCAATAGTGGCACAGAAAAGTGTGGGCAGGAAGGATGTCAGGGAAAACAATAAATCCTATGCTAGCAGTTAGCTGTGAGCATCTTCAGGATCCATGGTGCAGCCAGCTGTGTGTTCCATTCCCCTTTTATCTTCTCCATTACCACTGGAGGAAGAGAGAGAGACCTAAAGATGTGCTCATATCTGCCTGAGCCAGTCCATGAGCAGGATAGCGAGGAATGGGTGTTTGTTGGGAAAACTGTGAAAGCATAAGCAGTGCTCCTGACCCTGTGCATTATATATGTTGTTATTAGAGCTTTTTGAGTGTGTCTACCTCTTTGTGCTACTTGCTGTATCAAAGGTTTCATGGTAATAGTAACATACTGAAAAAATGGAGGATTCTATTTATAAAACAGATTAGCAATGAACTTTAGTAAAATAAAAGCAGTTTTTCTAAACTTCATTTTTATTTCTTGATCTCTTAGTGCTTTTTCTGCCATAAGCTGCTGTGTAAGGACTCATAGAACTGAAAGGGTAGATATGCTGGAAGGTTGTGCTTTTTTGTGTTTTGTTAAGAAAATAACTATTGCTAGTGTGCAGTTAGGAAAACCAAAATAAATCAGATGTCATTTTATTACAGAAATATAAGCAATGCAGCACTCTAAATATTCATACTATTAGCTTCATATAAAAGCTCAAAGACCTGCTTAATTTTATTAACTAATAAAAAAATAGGATTGCAAAGCATTTAGTGATACCTGTACCTGACTCTATCTGAGAACCATTCTGTACAAAAAGAAAATACAAGTTTACATTTTGTGGGGAAAAAGCAGTAAGAATATTTTAGATTTTTGACAAAAATAATAAATTCTGACGTAATGGTATAATTTAACTTTCAATACAAAACATGAATAGCATCTAACGTAAAGAAGCAAACTGAAGAAAGGCAAATGAAAACGTCTTCAGAGGAATCTCCAAAATGCACACAGCTTGCCTGGCATGAGCACTGTGAAGCACAGGACAGAGAGGCCTGCTACTGGCATAAGCATTATTTTCACTTTGGACAGGGAGGCTGCGTTTGTAGAACAGTTATGCTTCTCACAAAACTGAGCAGAAAAGAACATAATGTACCTAAAAAAGGAAACGTAAGTACACATATCCTGGAAAATGATTTGTTTAATAAACTACTACATCCCCTAGTTGGAATAATTTCCTTGAACATGATGGAACATTGGTGTTGCTTATTTACTTGACACTGAAACATGGTTTTTTTGATAGCCAAAGTAGAAGCAGCTGAACAAAATACTATTTTCAAGTGAGCATAAGTTAGGTGCTCTAGTAGCTAAACTGAAATCCGTATCCTTGAAGGCTGAAAGCAGTTTAAATGTAATTCTGAAGAGCACATCAGGAGCCTCCTTCCTCTGTTTCTTTGTGACATTTGATTGTGTAAGTAGAAATGTTTTACATAAAAGTAAATTTAAAATCAAACAAAATAAGAATGACACAAGGGCATCGCACCACAGAGAAAAATAAACCAGTATACATCGTGACTTAAGACTGCATCAGTTAAACTTTCATAGCTACAAACAATATGCACAAATGGTGAAAGAGAAGGCCAGAAGCCTTAGAAGGGATGGGGGGATGAAAGGGCAGCCAAGCAGAAAAAGTATTAAATAACTTCTGTAACTTTATTGCAGAGGTAAATGTCAATGCTATAGCAGGGGTGCTAAAGCATTCAGGGAGAGTTCTACATATGGTCACTGTGTGAGTTTGGTTTTTTCTTGGACCTAATGTTTTCTAAAGCTGGTCCCTTCCCTCCTTCCTTGGGTTTGTGGCCTCGTGTGTGTTGGTTTGTCAGCAGCGTTGCAGTTTCCTTCCAGAGGGTCCATCATGATGTTTCTCTGGCTCACCTAGTAGAAGTGCAGTCTGACACTTGTGTTTGTGTCACCAAGCTACGAATGCAATTGCTGTCATAAACAGTGTGCATATCAACTCTATGGTAAAGGCTGAGGTACAGCTCCAGTGAGGTGAATTGCAGATGGACCAGTTATGTAAAACTGAGAATACTCCTTTTACAGGAGAGCTGGAAGCTTTGCCATTTTGCCAGACTTTCACAAATGAAGTTGTGTAAAATATCCAAATGTTTTGTTCTTATAACCTAAACATCCATTATTTTCCTATTGATGATAAATCAGAATTCTTAATATTGATCTTATTTTATCCTTCTTAAAGGAAAGGGAAATAACATTTTTTGATCTCAGTTTGTGCATGGTAACTACTGGGGCTTCTGTAAAGCTTCCTAGCTTTTTGATGTATATGCATGTTCTCCTTTTCAAACAAAATCAAAAAATTGCTTAAAAGAATGACTCCAGAGTATATCAACAACTTCTAGGTTTTTGTGTTTAACACATGACTTAAATTTAATACTGATTTTAAAACTACCTTGAAGGATATTGATTAATTCCTTAGTGTTGGTGATTTCATCTCCCTCAACCTTTCAAGCCAGTCATATTTTCTGACTAGAGTGAGGAACCTTGTTTTCCTCTTGGTCTACTGATCTGATTGAACAGATGAGAGAATAACAATGCTAATTAAACTTACAATTCGGTGTATATAAAATAGGTCTTGCTAGACTTTTATTTGTAGGACCCAAACATTGGCTTAAATACATTGCCTTAAGGGGTTACTGTAGTTCATCTGAGCTGCATTTTGACCTCATTTGCAGGGAACTGAAGTCATGGATGTGGCTGATGATTGTTGGTTACCTGACATGCCGCATCTGCGTAAGCCATGAGAAGGCAAATTTATGTCATAGGTCTTTTGAATCACTATCCAAACACATCTGACTGTAAATATTTTTTTTAACTGTGCCACACAGTGTTTCTACCCTGGAGAGCATGTTGATCCTCTGAATCACTGGTCTTGAATAATTAGAAAATAAAGCCTTGTGTACTTGATTCAAATAGTTGGAATGGCTTCTGTCTCTAAAGAAAGTCTTGTTTAAGATTAAACTTTCTTGTCTTTAAAATTTATTTTAGTATAGCTTAAAATGCTTCTTTTTAGAATAAATATCATCTTAAACTGTACACAGATGGGTATATATACAGACAATTCCACAAATTTAATTCAAGTCAACTTTAATTCAGATTTTCCGTGAAAAGGATTTGAATGCTGATGTATCTATAGCATGCAGGCAGCATTCTTGGGAATAGGTAGTTCTTTGTGTTATAAGTAACATTTGCAGCTTTTTTATATTCTTCAAACTGTGAAGTTAAAATTAAAAAGAAAAAACCACCAAAACTAAAACCTTTCCATTCTACACCAGAATGGAATCCATTGAAATTTTGAGAGGAAGATTTCCATGGTCAGGAGTAGGCAAGCATTTGGTGGAACTCTGGAGAACTTGCTTATGGGAGAAGGGGGAACCTTGGTACCCATCCTTGCCTGAGGGACCCTGATGGATTATTGTCAAGCAATTCCTTTGGTCAGGGAGATATTGCTTGAGGGGCAGTGCATGACCTATCACCTTCTCTTCTCCCACAGCCCCTCCTTTTTTTGTTAATTAAAAGAAACATGTAAATGCTTGTAAGATAGGGGAGGGCTCAGTTTTGGGGATAGTTTGAAGATTTGTGAGGAGTTGAGTCTGTCGTTGCTTTATAATTGTTGGACCACTAAGGCCAGTATGGAATTGGAGGTTGGGTATTTAAGGATGTTTGTGAAAATCTAAATCCCAAAGGGGTTCAGGGACTGGCCAGGATATTTGAAGGTTTCTCCTTTCTACATTGATTCTACCTGAATTTCTAACCTACCTTAAAGGACAGAGGATAAAAATCTTTTCTAAATGACAGGAAAAAAATATTGTTTTAATCATTTTACTTAAACCACATATCCCTTGTAGATGAACTCTAATGCAAACCAATATATTATGCCACTTAAAGTGTGCTTCAGGGTGCAATAATCATGCTTATTTCAGTAAAAAGATATAATGGGTTGCAGAAGTCTGAGCTAATAACTGTATATAAAGTTGCCAAGGACTTCTTAGGCCTGCAGTGTCTTCCTTCTTAATCCCCAGTTCCATTTGTAACTATATATAAAATTAACTGAGGGCAAACAAGAATTCAGCAAAACTTACAGTAGTTGTTTTTCATACATAATTAATGAAAACAAAAATTAAAGCTCTACAAAGGCAGAAAAAAAAAATGTTCCAATATTTAATAATAATTCAGATTATGTAGTCTCTTAAGAAAGTAAAATAAAAACAAAACAAAACCAGTAAGTCTCTAACCTGAGGAATAGGGCTTAAGTCACCATGATGTTTGCTTTATGGATCTGTGTAATAATTTAATAAATAATTGCTTGAATATAAAAAAAAAAGTTCCTATTAAGAATAGGTTTGATTAAATATAAGGATACAGATTCACTTTACAAGAGTCATAGGAAGGTGTGACAGCATATAATTGAAAATTTTGTATTTAACACTGAAACTATGGATTGAGTTTTTCATATATGGTATCTTCAGAGCACAAAGAACTTTATTAAAATGTCAATTTGGAAAAGGATAAAGTGTTTTAAAACACAGTCAAATTTTTTTTACATAAAATTTCTGAAGTGTGTAGTGCATATCAGCAGTTTAAAAATAAAGTTATTGAAAATAAATGTCATTTTATGGAGCACTTTAATTTTTTTAAAAAATAATATTAGTATTCGAAATGAACCCACACACATACTTTAAAAATTGTCAGAAGAAGTATTTTGATATTAAATGTGAGCACAATGGATATGACTTTTGTGCAGCATTTCAATTTCAATAAAGCAGCATTGCAAGCAGTGGTGGATAATTGCTTGGTTGTAGTTTTTTCCAACTACTAGCTGTAGTATACAGTAACTTATTTATGCACCTTTTATTTGTTTACATTTTATTTAGTATGGCATATTTCTATTTCATCTTAGGAGTTTTATAAAGATTAAGCTTTATAGAACCCTTTTCTGGAGATCTTATCCCCATTACACAGGAAGGTAAGCAAATACAGAGGAAGGTTAATTGAATTGCCCTGCTGCAGTATGTGAGTATTGGAGCTGGAACTATAATTTGGGAATGATCATTCCCAAGTCAGTACCTTAATTTAATATAGCACAGGAGTCTTTCCTCTGGTGTTGTAAACATAGAAAAAAAGAGGGGCAGAAAACACAAAGCTAACAACAAAATCTTTACATTTATCTGTAAAGTATGGCTTTGCATCCTGTTAAGACTGTTTTGTTATTCCTGTTTCCAGTAACAGCCTTCTTTCCTTCATGCTATAGCAAGTAAGACAAGTGGGAACATCTGTGGCCAATAGGAACCTTGCTGGTCATTTTAGAGACCAGAGTTTTAGCTGATCTTACATCATGGTTGTATTTTCTTATGTATTTGAATAAGGAACAAGGCACACATTTTTAAGGGACTTTAAAAGCTCAGCCTGGCAATGAAGAGCACTTTAAATCCATCTGTGTAGCTAATGAACAAGATTGCCTTGTATTCATTGTAATGGCTTTGTGGTCTTGACTGTTTAAACAAAGTATGTATGGTTAGTTTCACAATAAAAGTAAGTCTCTGACACTCTGAAAAGCTGTACAAGTGACCTGTCACAGGTATTGGTGGTTGCCTTCTACCAAACTAGTCTAAGTCTTTGTTACAGCTTTGACTCCTTTTTGGTTTTCTTTTTTCACTTAAATGAAAATTGACAGTTGAGATCTGGTCACAAAGTACATTGCATTCATTCTCGGATTTTGGAACTATTTAGTTGCAGCCTTTACTTTTTACTTGTGTTTCTATGAATCACTTGGTTCGGGGAAATTGTTGGACTTACAGTGGAAATTGAGGTAGGCAGTGCTGAAATGGAGCTCATTTAGTGGCAAACAAGGAGAGAAGGGGAGCACAGCAGGGAGGGAGACTTTGATCCTGCCCAGGAAGGAATCATCATGGGTGTGCTATAATAGCAGCACCAGCCACTGGGACCATGCTCTCTTTCATAGACCCTGCTTAAAGCAGCCAAGGGCTTTCAGGGAGGGAGGGAACAGCTTGTTAGTGGTGGAGAAAAGGATGAGCTCAGTATTCTGCATTCTCCCTTGTTCTTGGAGTGTTGATGAGAAGCAAGGCTATGGATATATTGCAGCCTTTTCAGGGATTGATAACTTTGTAGTTCTGTGTTTCAACTGTCCATTATCCTGAGTATTTAGCAGAAGTATGTTTATGGGAAATGTAAGTCTTCATGTGGTAGTGAAATGGCAAAAATTCCTCTTAGTTCAGGAGGGTTTTTTACTAAGAAGCATTTTTTCTATCAAATTAAGTGTCCAACTCCTGTCCTACTTTTTGTGACTTTTTTTAGGTTAGTGTACCTTGGTTTTAAACTGCACGTCAAAAAATGATTTACAGCAGCATCTGTAAAATGTTCTAAGGATCTTGGCAAATACCTGATAGTTTAGGTCCATATCCAGATACTGGGTCCTGTCCCCAAAATAGTTTTGTGATAAATGGTTGAAAACAACTGGCAGGTAAGCATGAGAAAAAATGAAGAAAATAAAAAAAAGGAAAAAAAAATTAATTGGTTATTTTAGTTTTGAGAAGTGTCTTTTCACTAGTTTTCTTTTCTGAAAGGTGTTGGTAGAGCTTCTATTGTGGAGAAAGTTGTTTACTCAGGACTGTAATTTTAATGCAGGATCAAAATCTGTGCTGCTTTTTTCTTGCATAAACCTTTGGAAAAAGGACAAAAGTATTACAGCTTTGTTATTTATCTAAAAACCCAGATGTTACAGCACAGTCCAAAGGGATTTGTGTGGGTATGAGAAAGTGGGCTAACTTGTCTCCATGAGGAGAAGTATCCATGAGGAGAAGTATCCAGGGCTCCTTGACTTGTCTCCTAAGGAAAACATCTTTTTATACAAACATGGCAACTCTGTACTAGGGAATGTTTTTTGACACTGACAAGCTCAGGATCTAATTTATTCTATGTCAGTGTGTTGGTCTGTATCTGTAATTAGCTTTAGTCCCAGTGTCTCTTGCAAGTTTGATCGTTTTTGCCAAAGATTGAATTGCTAGACCTGTACAGACTTTTTCTAGTTTTCATGCCTGTGTGCTAACAATAGTGGTGGAATGCTCATTTTTAAGGATACAGAAATACAAGTATGTATGAAACACGCTGTGAAATATTAACTTTTAAAATCAGTTTATTGAAACTGCCCAGATTATCCCTAATGAGTGCTGTTGAGCTGTGTTTAGTGGGCTGTGGTAGAGCTGGGTCACCACATGAGACCAAAGCCATGAAGAACTTTTGCTACCTTATGGTTCTGTAACTTCTGCTCTGTGTAATGCTCACCTCTGGTCTTGGCTGTGCTTCTGTAGATTTGAGGAAGCTTAAAGGAAAGGGTTGCAGTGACAATTCCTTACTATCCTGTGATATGAGTGGTGTTTACCTGAACTGAAGGATGTGGTGGAGGCAACCTGGTTATTTCTTACAAACCCTTTCTGGAGTAAAGGCAAGCACTAGCATTGATTGACCTGGGCACTACAAGCTGAAGTTGTACCACAGCACTGATTCACATTTACCTCTCTGTAGTAGCTGGTGAACTTTTCTGGTTCAAAGTTGCCCAGAAGAATTTGGAGTCTTACATAATTATTTTTACTCTTAAGCTCAATAGGGCCTAGCTATTTTTCTATAACTCCATTAATGATTGAGGTAAACTCTTTCTTTGTCTCTAGTTTTCTCCCACACTGATTCCACACTGTCCAGTGTAAATACCTTCAAAGGGAGGGAGAGAGCTGTACTGAGAAATGTAGGGATCATTTATGTTCTGGACTGCTTTCCCAATAAAAAACAAAGCAATCTGTCTGGTACACACTGTAAAACAGTGACAGACAGGATACAGGATTGGTGGTACAACTTGGTCTGCACTTTCCATAAACATGCCATAAAATTAGGAGAAGTTTATTTGTTTCCTGTTTTTGAGAAAGAGGTTACTAACAACTTGCTATTTTTGTCAGATCATTGACTAAAATTTTGCAGTTCTGTGAAGAAATACATTGTGGGGAAAAAAAAAAAGAATGGAAAACTCTAAAAACAAACCTGTCTGACTTTAAAGAATGGGCTGCGTGCAGTAGCCAGGCATGAACAAACTGTAACTTCCTCCCATACAATAGAAGTTATATTCTGCTTTCAAGGTGGATATCTTTTTTGAGAATAAAATTAAGTTGCTTATAAGACAAATAGAAGCAAGATAATTGGCTTGGTTATGCTATTTGTGAAATAATATTTGGAGAGGATGCTGCTGTGCAGTTAAAACGTGGATTGAGAAAAGATGCAAATGTTGGAGGGGGAAGATTTAATTTCATTCTGAAAACCTCCAGCAGGAGAAGGCTGGGGCGCTGGTCTTGCTTGCAGTCATGTGTCTAGTCCTGGGGCTGAGCCCTGGTGGTAAACTGCTGCAGGATGTCTGGGCAGTGGGGAGAGTCTCAGTCAAGGTGAAACCCAGGAGGCAGATGGTCCTTTCTCCTTTTGCCCACCTCTACTGCAGACATGATCTTTACTAGCCAAACGTTGCCATGGCTTTCATTAGTTGACTGTCTCTCCTATAACCAGAGTGCTCTCCACTCTCCACTGCTTGGACAATGTTCTCCCCACCCACCCCAGGCTATTATCAGTGGTGTCAAAATCTCCTGGAACTGCCCCATCCAGAGTAGAATGAATCCAACTTGGTGGGGGGTAAAGACCTTGGAAAAGCTCAGTCAATCCCAACAGGAAAGATGGGAGGAAGGGAAACACCAACACATGAGCCTCTGTCTGGCATTCTGTTGGCTGTTCTTGGTCTTGAGGGCTAGAAATTGGGAAATAGTACCTAAAGTTGAAGGGTTTGGGCATTTTATTCAGTCTAGGGTTTGTTGGACTGTAGCAGTAACTCTGGTTCCTGGGAAAAACCTCCCGTGTGGCAGAGCCTCCTATGAAGGCTGGCCTGTGCCCTTTGCTGGCAGCTGGCTGGGTGGTGTGCCTGGATGGGCAGAGCAGGGCTGTGTCCATCCCTGATCTCGCCCAAGGTGTGTTTGCTAAGCAGGCTGGGCATGGCAGGTGGCTGGTGGCTCCTGTCCTGCCCTGCCCATGGCACCCAGCAGCAGATGGCACCTTGGGTGCCCATTCCAGCCCTGCCCCATGGGCTCAGCCCCCAAACAGGGTGCATGCAGAGCAGCCTTTCCTGCTGGGATGGCCCCAAACCACAAAGCAGTGCTCTCTGCTGCTTTGTGAACAGCTCTGAACAGGGCCTGGCCCTACTGGGCTCTTCTCTGAGGTGTGCAGGGGAAAGCCCTGCAGTGCAGGAGAGAATCCTCTGAGCTGCAAGCGCTTCTAGAAGAAGCAGGAAAGAAAAAACTCAATAGTTTAGAGTTATCTATTTACTGATAGTATTCACCCCTGCCATTGCTCTGTATCTTCAAGGCACTGTCTGTCTGGCAGCTCTCCTCCATGTCAGAGCACAGGTTATGGGGCATGACTGCCCTTTTACAGGCAGCAGAGCCAGCCCAAAATGCATTCTGCAGCTCTTCCATTTAAGAGCTGGAGTCACATCTGTTGGAATAATAAATCCCAAGAAGAGTCCTATGCACT
Source organism: Muscicapa striata striata (assembly GCA_030060385.1). Classification (NCBI taxonomy): domain Eukaryota; kingdom Metazoa; phylum Chordata; class Aves; order Passeriformes; family Muscicapidae; genus Muscicapa; species Muscicapa striata. The sequence goes on along the minus strand of JAREIS010000062.1, from coordinate 2,434,111 downwards.
TGAATGCAAAACAGCTGGATAGCTTTTTTTTCTTCCCTTCTCACATTATTATCTCATTGGCCATGTGCTTTTTCTTGCTCCCTCTCTTTTCTCCTCTATTTTTTGTTTTCCTGTTTTTTTTTTTTTTTTTCCTTTTACGTACTTACAGCAATACTATTTAAAAAAAAAAGTTTTAACCTAGTGGTTGCAGAGCCTGTGCAGGTACATAGGCCTGCCCTGTGAGGTGAGGAACAAGCAGCAGAGTATCCTTATGCCTTCTCTTCTGTGGCCTTTTTTTCCCCCTCATTCTCTGTTTTATCAATTTAATCTGCACTGTAGGGTGTTTCCAATGAGTTGTAATAATATGCCTCTTGTTTCGAGGGAAGGAAGAAATACTTTTTCCTTCAGTTGTGTATTGAGAACCTATGCACAAGTATCTGCTAAGTTGGAGGCCTAGATACCAAAATTCAGGATTTCAGGGTGCCAAGGGAGTAGCTGATTATAATAATTATGCAGTCATTATTGTACCAGCTGCTCCAATATCCTGAATTCTTGGAGCCCATTTAACACCAGGTTGCACTATCAGTTCTCTTGCATTTCTTATCTGAGAATTTAGCTAGGTTTTTTTTTTGTTTTTTGTTTTTGTTTTTTTGTTTTTTTTTTTTGTTGTTGTTTTTTTTTTTTTTTTTTTTTTTTTTTTTTCTTGTTTTGTTTTGTTTTTGGAATATTTTTAGTTTTTTGTTTGTTTGTTTTAAGTTACTACAAATTGAGCTGCAGTAGGCTGGTAGGTTTCTTCAGTGACTCTTCTATTGTTCCAGTTTTAGAAATGAGGACCTGAAGCAGAAAATGGTAAACATCCACAATCTTTGGAGTTCAAGTGGCTGAGTACCTTGGTGCTTCTTGTGCTGATGCTTTACATGGGCTTTAAATAAAGGATCTATTTTTCCTACTATTAAGTGCTGTAAGTGTCCAAAAATTCAACAACATAAGGTTTTCAGGCATTCTTTTTCTAACTATTCTAACATGCAGAATACAACAGTGCCAGACTCAAGCTTAACTGTGAAATACCTGAACATAGACTGAGCATTATTGATTTCTCAGATTTGGATATAAATAAAAACTACGTTTCTGTTACCACATCCTATAAGGTTGGTCAAATTTAACTAAATTTACAGCTACCCAGTGTTCAAGAGTAAGAATTAAATTGGAAGTTTAGAATACTATTTTAAATAATTAGACTATTAGTATTGGTAAATTATTATTTTTAATAATTCTAGTAGCTAAAACTAAAAAGTGAAGAGCAAAATTATCTCTAAGGTTTGAAAAGGATCTGTGTTGATACTTTGCACTGGATTTTAACACAAGGGTTCTGTTTATTTAACGTTTGTTACCATAGAAGTATAAACTGAAAGGTAGCAATGAGGGCTTTGTGTAATATATTATATTAAATAAACTTGCCCCGTTAGCACTGCATGAAAAGCTTTATTTACATTTCAGTAAGCTGTTTTCTGCTGCATTTACAGTTCTGCTATACAGATAAATTTAGGGATCTCATGACAGTATGATTTACTTTCTCCCTACAAACTGAAAAACGTTAATATTTTTAAACCTATTTGCCTGAAGTGCTTACATTACATTTTCTGTGGGCACCATCAAATCTACCATCAAAGAACAGATATAGATGAAAGTCAGTCTTCTTGTTCCTATACTTAAAGGATGGGTAAATAATAAACATTGTGTTTAGAATTCATTGTTCTTGCAAACAGTATTGAAAAACCCTTTAAAATACGTTCCTGCCCTGCAATAATAGATGAACTGCCACCAAATTAAATAAATTAAAAGATCTGGTACAATCACACATAAAGCTTTGAGAGTTTGATCTTTTATGTTATACAAACTTACTCTTCCAGAAATCAGTGAATTTGTGCTTCAGGTTTGGTTGAGCTGAACAGGTGCAGTTGAGTGAATGGCTTGGCCTGTAATATTGGTAGTGATAGATAAGCTGTGAAGGAAACACAGTCTCAGGATAATTTGTAGGGCTGGTGAATCAGCAGGTGAAGGCAGGGAAGAAGTATTTCTGTTTACATAAAGGAGCAGATGTTGTCTGCACTCCAGGTACAAAGGCTGCAAAATGTCATGGTCCAGCCTTTTTATACAATATTTTCCTTAAGGTGCATTCTTCTGACATGATGCAGGTACAATTCCTTCTGTTAACACTGCTCCTTTAAAAAAAAGTGTTAAGTATGATTTCATATCATATAAAGATAAGAGATGGTAGAATTAATTTGAAATACCTCTTCTTAATGCTTTTCTACTAAAACCTGTTTGACAAAACACAGGGTAGCCTATTCTATTTGTAAACTTCATCACTTTTGGTTGCTCAGCTTGATGCAGGTTTTTATTCATTTGGAACTTTTAGCCTGGCTCTTGGAAGAAGAAGGATGCTTGTTTTGCAAAAATCTGACTCCCTGTCCAGGGCAGCATGTGGCAAAATGTGCTCTATGAGGGCACATGCCATCAAGCCATATGAACCACCAGGTTCAACATAATTTGAAGTTACAAACTCTCTAATTAAAACATTTAGAGGATTTTAGCTATTTATCTGAAAAAAAAGTTTTAAAGATACATGTGAGTAATGCAGCTCTTTTGCAGAAGCTCCCTCATTTGCAGACAGAGGTACATACATGACTTCCATGATGGCATAAAACATTCATACTTTTATTTTTAAGAACACCTAGGAGCACAAGAGAAACCTCATCTCTGCTATGCTCAGTTGAATGTGCTGCAATCCACACTTAGAATACTTTGTGTTCTTGCTGGCTGGACAAGTTTCTTGGTTACAGCTTGGTTTTGTGCATATGTGGTATGATGCTGTTGGTTCCAATGTCCTGTAAGCTGTTCAGTCTGTTTCCAAAAAGTGCCGTTTACTCCAGTGCTGAGGTTTGGTTTAATGCTTGTTGAAGACAGCAGGTGGTGGGACTAGTTCACATAGAAACCAAGTATTGATATTGGGGAACCCTCTGGATATTACTATAGTTGTAAATAATTGGGCAGTGGGAGCTACTACTCATGGTTTGAGCAAATCACTGTGAAAATGTTAGCCTTTGTCTTGTTAAGTACTTGCTTACATTTTTTCTTTTTCTTATTTTTAATTTTTTCTCTTGTTCTTTGAGCAGTTGAGTGGGGCAATAAACTTGTAATCCTTTAAACTATTTTTCTCAACTCTATATTCTAATTAATGCTGAAATTCTGATCCCATGGTGGTTTTTTTTTTCCAGAATGAGCCTCCAATTATGGTTCAATGGAACAAAAATTTGCAAGGAATTTGCACTTGAGAAATAAAAATAAACAAATTTGCAAGAAAACTTAGAAATTACTGAAATGTGCTCTAATAGTTTCTTTCCTAGTGGATCTGCTTTATCTGAAAGAATTTTAGAAGTGTGATACTATTTTTGATTAGCAAAGTTGCAGTACTACAATGTATCTTTAAATGAAATATTTTGTAGTTTTTTAAAGGCCCTTATGTATTTAAAAATGATATACAACCAACCAAAATAAAGAACCAATCAGCAAATAAGAAGTAAGCAATTATATGTACTAGAGAAAGAAACTACTTTTTAGCACAAGGTCTTAGCTGAGAAATTACAAGATATCTGACGACAACTGCTGCTGATTTGAAGTTTCATTAGAAAACAGTATTATTTTGCCATTTCTGGCAAAGATGAGTTGAAATGATTTGTGCAGTGTGTCTGTAGCACTGCAAGCTATAATTCAAATATAAATTGTTACTACTGAACCTCTCCGTGCTTTCTCTGTCAGTAGAAAACCAAACTGAAAGCAGAACGCTTTATGCATTTATCAGATAATGTTTAAAAACTGTTGTGAATCTGACAAACATGGAAGAGTAGAATACTTTGAAAGACAAATTGGCTTTCTGTTATTGAACCTGTCTTAGGCCTGAGCATGGGCTCCTAGCAGGGCACAGAGCTACGTGTGGTTGGGGTTGTCTCCTAAAGCACTGTGAATAGTCTCACTTGCCTAATTGAGGTACCTATGACTAAGAAACAAATGAATCTTAAATGTTCATCTTATTTAACATACCTATAGACACCTAAATATAGGTTAAATAAGATTGACATCTATAATCTCAAGGTAGACCTTGTACTAGGAGCTTGGCATTTTTTGTTATAGCATAAGGCAATGTCACCCTACTTTTTCTTAAAACACAGTTCCCAAGGTCACGTTTGCTGTCAATGTTTCTGAATGTGAATCCCCCACTTAGGTAAGCATCCCCTTTATGTACTTGACTTTGACATATACATGTATAAAGTTTATTTTCTTTTGCTGCTTAGCTTATGATTTTATCTTTTCAGAAGAATTAAAAGAAAAAAAAACCTCATAACTTTTCCTTACTTCAGTTAATCTCTTTGTTATCAGTGTTAAACATGTACTCACATCATTTTTTTTTCCTTGCACTGTGAGACTCTGGAATATGTGTCCATTTATGCAAATTAGGCATATTTCTCTGCATGTGTGCTATATTTTTGTTAAAGTAAATTCTTCCATCATTTTGGTCATTTCTGATGCTCTGATCTATCTATAGCAGTTTTCCAGTCATGTGTCTGAAAGAGACATGCTTCAGTTTTATTTGTATTTTATCAAGTTCTTACATGTTTTAAAATTATATTATCTGTTCTGTAGTCCTGTTGCATAACATTCAAGATTCATTTCAAATTAATTTCCTCCAGGGCTCTTACTAAGGTTGTTTTCTACCTTCTCCCTGTATAGTAACTTATTATGGAGACCCTTAGGTAAGAAGGGTCTGGTAGTGTTAGAAAAGAAAAGCAGGCAAACAGAGGCTTGTCCTGTGTAGGGAGAAAGAAAAAGTCACTGTGGAGCTGTTAAAATTTCTAAGATGCATGGGCACAGAGACCACATTTTTTGCCATTGCTGTAGTTTCTTTTATATGTAAATCACAATTACTTTAAGACCTTATCATTAAGAAATAGCCAGGTTTTGTAGCATTGCCTTTTGCTGTTGTGCAAAAATATGGAAGTATTTAATTTAATTGATACCACATGTTTGTGTTTGCATTATCATGTATTTAATAAAACATTTAGTTGAAAAAATAAGTGTACATTAAAATGAAACATAATTCAAATTCTTTAGAAGATTCTATTATTCAAAATACAGGTTTATCTTTAAATATATGTTTGGTTTCCTAAGAAACTTTCTTCTTATCTAGAAGCTTTGTGAATCACCCCTGTCAACATTAGGCTAGACAGTTCACCTGGATATTTTTATTTCATGTTGTTTGTAAGAAGTCACCTTTCCCATTTCTCCTCAGCTGATCATGTGAAGCAGTTTTCAGGAAGGTTGTCTGTGTGCGTGCAATCATCCACAAAGTGCTGAGAGGAACTCTGGGTGGCTGCACTGTTGGCATCCTGCTTCTCACTGCCCTTGAGGCCGTGGGGCTGCTGCCTTTCCTGCCCTTATGGGTGGGATGCATCAGGGCCAAGTGGCAAATTACTCTAAATTTTAATGGAATTGGCTGCCAGAATTTTGTAGGCCACTTCCAAAATTTTAAGCTGTGATTGAATTTTGCTTGGGAAAGAGATTTTCTCTAAATGCTCATTTTTTATTGACCGAAGGAAAGTGGGTTTTCATTGTGCTGGTTTTTGAAGCTGATGGAATCAGACTTGACTGGAAGCAATTTTTCTCCATAAAATATATAATCATGTAATTCTGAAAGATGATGCTGTTGATGCTGTATTTTATATACCAGTCTTTTCAAAATTGTTTCTGTTGACATATCTGGTCAGTTCACATTGCCTTTTTTTTTTTTTTTTTTTTTTTTTTAATGATATCAAGTACCCTGATGTATTATTTTTATACCTCATATTTAATGTAATATTAAGGTCAAGCATTTACCCTAAATATTTTATCTGATATGACAACATACACTGTAGACTTTTTTTTTTTTTTTTTGAAGTTCACATTACAGGAAATTGCAGGTTGCTTGGAAGAAAACTCCTCTTCATTTCTATGACCTGTGTAAACAGGTCAAGCTGTCAGATAGGCCTTGGTATCTGGGTCTCTAGTCTGACCTCCCAACAACCAGAGAATCAATCTGCCTTATTCCAAGGCTGCAGGTGGGATGAGGAGGGGCTGCAGGGTAAGGTGGGTATCAGTCACATGGGCTGGTGGGGAGCAGGGTCCCTCTCTTCATCCTTTCTAAAAAGTCTGCTGGTGATTCAACATAATGAATAGGTGAATAAGTAAATACTAAAGCTGTATAATGCCAAAGTGATATTACAGAGAAAGAACTGAGTAGCTGGGTACTGCTTTTGATAGTGCTCTAAAACTATTAGCCTGGTAATAAGGGTGGTCATGTTACATGTAGTAAACTCAGATTCAACACACTATTTTTGCCTAAGCACACTTGAACAGGCACCTTCGCTCTCTGAAGAAAGTGCTCTGATAACCAGACTAGAAATAACTCAGAAATAAGGTTTGTTCTGCTGCTCTGTATACAAATTTAAACACTCAGGGGAGCAGGGATTGGAACCAGATGTCTCATTTCCCAAGAGACTAATCTTGCCACCAGGCTAGAGAGTTGCATTTTCTCATAACTCCTCCCTTCCTCCATTTACATACAGTTTATACACAGGAGACAGTTCCAATTATCCTGGAGTATTAGAAATTTTCACACTGGCATATAATTTTCCAAAGGGTATAATTGGACCATGTCAAATGCAAATGTAAAATGATTAGCCAAAAGATACTTGAGTAGGTCAAGCATCAAGACCTGCATGGTTCTTCAAAGAAGAATATAAAAGTAAGAATAAATATAAGAATAAGGAATAAGGATAGAGACAAAGCATTACTATTTTAACTTGTTTTATCTGAAAAAAAAATTTGTGCCCTCTGGTTGCCTCAAGGAACCAAAAGACCTTCAGTTATTTGAAAATGTGTCTTCTTCTACTCACAAATACTCTTTGACATTATAAACATCATAGACCTAAGTTCTGTTTTTCTCTTGGATTAAAATAGGAAACATGAATTTAAAAAAAAAGACAGATCCAAAACCAAATCCATTTAAAAAAAGTGAAAACAAAAATGAAATCTTTCCTTAAATTTGGAGGTGAAAGAAGCAAATCAGGCTGACATGATAAGCATGGTTGCATAAAGCACAAGAAACTTTTGGCATTTAGATAAACTCTGAGGAGCTGCTTTTGATACCAGGGATTATCAAACAAGAATCTCTCCTTTGAATCCGAAAACCATATGAGTGATTTTTTTAATACATTGTTGTGCTTATTTAGACAAAACAGTTATTGGAAAAAAAAAAAAAAAGCTCTTTTTTCAAAAAGGTGGAAAAGTGTGAAAGCAGCAGGTGCATTTCAGTATTAACCTGGTTACTTTGGACTCCCAGGTTACTGGGGTAGTGAGGAGCTGCACATGCAGATCTCCCAGCACATAGTCACTGGCATTTTCAGTACATAATTTCAAGAGGAAAAGCTGTAGTGGCTGTATTCCTGAATACACTTATTTCCATGATGTTTGGATGACATTAAAGCTGCAATTGTAAACAAGTTTTCAACGGAGAAAAATGTAATTTTTTTTTCATTATTATATTTAAGGAAATAGAAGATTTCAATTGATTCTCCTAAGAAACAGCAGAGCAATGTGTGAGTCAGGAAGATAATCTTCCCAATTCCTTTTATTTTCAAAGTCTCCTCCTCCTGTTTTATTAAAATAAATATTTTGCAGTATATATCCATCATAGTATATAGCTTGAAGAGGGTTGATTACTAATTGATTAGGGTAGACAGTACAAGTAAGTTTATTGACTCAGTTTTTTACTACCTAATGAGATAGCACATACTGAAGATAAGAATGGCAAGTTATGTCACTACAAAATTTTTTATGACATTTAATATCAATTGTGCAAAGAAAAAGTTAAATCCTCACTTATATTTCTGCCTTCCAATGGATTTTTTTTTCTTTTTACCTCCTTTCAATGAATCTGTTCCTTCATTTATCTTGACTGGTGGAAAAAAACAGTGTCATTTTAATAGCTATAAACAAGCAGACTGGCACAACAATAAGTAATTGCTACTTACTTATATTTGCTGCTTTCACTTCAGTCCTTTTAGTGATTTTTCTCTTAATTTTATTAATGATAAACCTTAGGAAAAGTTGATTTTTATTTTTTTTCTAAAAGAGATGAGCTGTGTAAGGAGAAAAAAATGCATTATTTATTTAGTTACAAGAAGTTTAGAAGTAGGCAGAAGATATGCATGCCTGTTTGGGGAAGAAAGGGAGCACAGGTGTTAAACTGAAGAAAGTTGGAAATTTCACCAATTAACTTTGGACTGCTGCTTAGGCTACATGGAAGCTAGATACTGAGAGACTCCTAAGCTTTTAAGTAACCAAGTAAGCAAGTCTGATTGGCAAAACAACATTTCTCCCCCTATCTTATTTTAAAATTACTTTATAAAACCAGCAATTTTTTAAAAAATGGAACATTTTAGAGCTGGAATCTGGGAGACAATTAATTTATATTGCTTCAATACCTATTATAATTTTACTTCATTGCAATAGAAGACAGTCAGCAACAGCTGAACAAACTGCATATCCAAAGAGGAGAGATTTCCTATACTTATATTATCTGTTAGCTGCAAATTATATTAAAATGAACAAAATCAGGAAAATAGCAGCATTTGAATTACTGAAGTTTCTCTTTGTAGATTAAGAGAATTGAAAGTGATGGCCTTGCTTGACATGAGTTTGATGAGTCATTTCAGATAATTTCATTTCAGTGGTCAAAAATAGTTTAAGACAACTCCTTGTTTTCCTTTAGAAGTATTTTTTTTTCTTTTGTTGTTGATTTTCCTGCCTTCATGCTCTTTTGAGAGCTGTTTAATTATTTCCACTAAAATAGTTTATGGCTGAATGTTCCAGTTCAACTTTGCTGAAAGTTATAGGTGAAAAAGTGAAAATTAGTACCAGCATCACCTAACTCACGACACGTCCTTCTCTTACCACAAAAGTTTTTTATAGTTCAACATGTTTAATGAGGGTTTCTTGAGATTCAGTTCAACTTCCTAGAATTGCATTTTCCATAAGAGAATGTAGCTTGAACTTTAAGTTAATTTTCAGCAGCAGCTGCTTCTGAACTTAATTTTCAGTTTGTTTAACAAGTGGAAATGAAAAAAAAAAATCTGGAATATCAAGGAATATTTATTATTTCAGTAAAAGAATTCAGATTATTTAAGTATTTCTGAAGGATGTTATTCCAGTTTTAATTTTTTTTTCAACCTATAGAACGTTACCATATTTCAAATAGGAATAGTAACCATCTATTCTGCAGCCATTGGTAATTTTAGCATGAAAGCCTGGCCAATTTCCTTTCTTTTTTATTTTCCTAGTAAGCTGCTTTTAACAGATTTCTTCAGTGCATTTAATGTCCTCTTAGCAATTGGTAATACCTTAATTCTTCTTTGAGTTGTTCATGTGAATGTTTTATTGTCACTAAGGGGAAGAAGCTATGCCAGAAGTATCCATTGTTAGTAAATCTTGATTTTCATTTATCCTGAAAAATACAGAAAATTAGTGTCTGCAACTCGTTGATTTTGCCAAAGGAAGGATTAGTGGAGTTGCTTAACATCTCCCTTTCCCAGATGTTCCATTTCAAACCTCTGCTGCTGTTTATCCCTCAGCAAGGCTGCTTGGAACATGTGCTAGGTGATACTGGAAGTGATCACTGCATGGATGGGGTTCATTGCTTATCTGAAAACAGTGAAGCCAAATCCTTGCCTTTTCTGGAACAGGGGGCTTGTGGAGTTTCTGCACAATGCTGGGTGCAGCCTGACCCTGAAATGATTTGCATTACTTTTTCTCCCTGAAGTTTCTTTCACTCTCTCCTCTAGCATTGTCTATGAGAATAGAGATTTTTTTTTTTTAAGTAACTGATTTCATTAGTTTTAGTAGGATGACTTAAATACGTAAAGCTAGACATAGTTGAATACTTTACTGAATCAGGGACTAGATTTTTCATAATCTTCTCTTTATTTTTAACCTCAGTGAGTGGGTCAGTCTCAGAAACCAGATGTCTTAATTTCAGGGCTCTGCACTTCGTCAATTGTGATCAGCCCTTTTTTTTTTTTAAACAACATTTATTTTCTCCCAGTCCAGAAAAAAAAATTGAGATTCTTTCTTTGTTAACAGCTCTTTTAAAGAAGTTATAAGTAATAAACCTACTGAATTAACTATAGCTATATCTCAGCAGCTCAGATTTGGGAAGTTGCAAAGTAACTTTTAAATATTTTTTAGCAATAAGGACAACTAATTTTGGGTTCTCTTATAGGTGTCTCTGGCATGGTAGGGTTAAATTACAATAAATGAGCAAAGTATTCAACATTGACCTGTATTTTGTGCATGCCAGGCCTTCTGGAAATACTGCAAAGTTACATCAATCTGAGTTGTGTGTTGTATAAAGTACTGAAGAAATGCTTAAATTGGGAGAGTGAAAGATTCTTAGTGTCCATGTTTCCTTGACCTAAGAGATGTCTAAATTGTAATTACAGTTAAATATCCTAAAAATGACATTATCTCAATTTCTATGGAAGTTTTGGCTTTTTTAATAGTTTTTGAGAAATTTTTAGAAACTTTTATGTTTCCTTGTTAGCATTTTGAGAAGACACAAGTGTATTCTGGGATAAAGTATGTTTTTCCTTCACTTGTAACATGCAGCCTATACAGTTTTATCATTCAGAATCAAATGAGTAATTTGAAAATATTCTTAATATTTCTAGTTTTCTGTTTCTGCAAGGTCTGTTAGAAGTTCTTAAGAGTGAAGGAATACCTGACTTTTAAATTAGATTCCATTAAGGCTGCCACAGTAAATTGGCCAGTATTGCATAGCCACAATATTTGTATTTAGAAAAGGAAACATTCACTTCCTTTAATATGAGAACAAAAGGTGATTAATCTAAAGTATTACAGTAGCCACTGGTCCACTTCTAGTCTTTAATGGGTTTATTATCTCAGTGTTACTGGGAGGTCAAAAATCCTGACTGTCTCTGCAACATGGATGTAAATTATGGAGACCACTGTAAAAATAAAAAGAGTAATTGATTTGAACCAAAGATAGGTGCTTAAAACTGATTTGAAGAGATGAATTGTTTTGAAATCAAAAACTATATCATCACGAATTATCATTTTATAACATCTAAGTTTTTTCTCCTGTATTTCTTAAGCAAGTGGTAAAACCCTGGCTGGTAATGTCTTAAATTGTCTGAGCAAGTTGGAAAAGAAAGAACAAAGAAATGAATACCTAGTAGAACTAATTGCAGGATATTTTCTGAATTCAATTTTTTAAAGCAATTCAGTGAAAGTTGTACTGTTTTTTATATTGTATTAGTTTCTTAACTGAGATTCTGTGTTGTACCAGATTTTAAGGAAAACAAATTTATGGTGGCAATAAACTTAACCAAGTCTATAATCTTCTAAATATAAATTTTATAAATTAGTGTTTCAAAAACTCATATTGAGTAACCATTACTTATGTTAAGTTCCATTGCTGCTTTTGATGAATTAAAACTGTTTCTGTTGTCTGACCAACTCATAATACCTTTAGGGTTTTTTTTGTTTGCAAATTAATCTTGCTAAATATTGTGACATAGCTTTCTTTCAGACTTCTGGAAGTGTTGCTGAATTCCAAATGGCAGTTCAAGGGATAGAGTACTTCTTAGCCATATCTTTTATATATATATATATATATATATATATATATATATATATATATATATATTTTTTTTTTTTTTTTTTTAGTAATTTGAATTTGTTAATGAAAAGTACTGTAGCTGCTGCTTGGCATTCTACTTACATATTATCACACTAGCAAATGCATGTTAAATAAATACTGCATAGCTTTGAACTGCATATTGGTAACTTACGCCATTTGTCTATTACTGCTTGTTAAAATGCTAATATTTTATTAAAGTTTTTTTACTTTCTTCTGCTTTGCGTAGAATCCTTGGTCGTGACAGTCTTAATAGTCACGGGTTTTTCAGTATGTATTTACAATATGTATATTCATATACATGAATATGTATATGAACTTCCAGAAGAAGTAGCCCATCACTGGAAAGATTTTTTTAGATTATAAATAATTTGAATAAATTTAATCCTTTTTAGTAGAGCTAGTTTTATTCTTAAAATCGGACAGAACAATTCTCTTTTACATGTTCTTGAAGGCAAGATGGTAATAATTATAATTTTAATGTAATCGTTTTTATAGCATTCCACAGATTTTTAGGAAAAAGTCATAACAGATACTTTTCCCAGTATATTTCATTAACTCATAAATACACCTAATTATTGTTATCTATTTCCTCCTTAACTAGTCGAAGTTAAGTTTACATTTTGTGGAAGAATGGAAAAATCTGGTTTTTGTGCAACATGGATTCTTGCATGACATTTCTGATAAAAAGACATGTGGTTTTATACATATGATCAGATAGTCACATACCTTTTTAGAACTGTGTTCTGAGAAATAAGCATGCTGTGTAATGTATCCTTTCTTATGCTATTTCTGTGAAGCACTTCAGAGTGTTTCTTGAGCTTAAAATGTTCAATTCCATGTGCTGGCCTTTATTTATCTTTCTGGGGTTTTTGATGTCTGTGTTTCAATGTATCTTTCCATGCATTTCTTCATTTTTCCTTCTTCAGGTTTGAATATAGTTCTTTCCTATATCTCTAATTTATGCCATTCCATGCCCTCTCATTTCAGCATGGATTTCTGCTAGATTCTTTTCAGTAGATTTGTTTCAAGGAATTGGGACTAATCAATAAATGAAATCAAATTGCTTTCATAAAACTCTTTTCCCTTTCTGAATGCCTGTCCTCAACTCACAAGATGTTCTAAACCAGATACTCTTGCTTATGTATGATCTTTACAGTTCTTATTTGTACTTGGAATTCTAATAACTTTGTCATTGTCCTTTTGTTGCCATTTAGAAGTTTTGCTGACAGTGTATTCAGGTACTGAATCTCCTGTCTTTAAAATCTATTTTAATGTCTATTTCATGGTAGAATTAAAACAATTTTGGCAGATTTAGTCAATTTTTTTCCTTGAATTTCTATAGTAAAGCATAATTTAGAATAAATGCCCTTTTTGCCACAGCTGGTTTGTGCCAGAGATACTGCAGGTCAACAAGGCTGAAGTACATAAAAGCTTGTTCAGCACATCACCACCATTTGTCTTACCACACTAAACTTGTCTTAATATATTTCTTGAGAACATTTAAAGTGAAAAAGAAACATTAGGCTAAACTCTTCATGAGGAGAAATACAGTCACAAATCATCCTATTTTTTTGCTATCATATAAATCCCCAGAACCATGAAAAACATCATAATAATTGGCCTTTTCTTGGTTCCTACGCTTTCCCCCGTTAAACTATAATATTAAACTTAGTAGCTCATTTTGTTCCTTACATGGCCTGGTAATGACTATGCTGTTTCACAGTGCTCATCTTATTCTGGACTTAAGTATAAAATAAAGATACCTTCTTATAACATGACATAAAGAACTTAACATTAATTAAGAAATCTGCTTTGGAATGCAGTAGTCTTGTTTGGATGCTGTCATCTTGGGTAAATGTGAAATGATTAGTCTGTACTGGCAATTCATTTAGTTTTACAGTTTTATTATGCACTTCCATGTAATGAACCAGTTAAGTTTGACTTGTGTAATCTGAACTCACAAAGAAAACAGATCAATCTTTTTATTTGTTGATGACTAATCCTAATGCTTTCATACTGTTATACTGTAGTTACTATTTTCTAATGATGTAAAGTATGATTATAGGTACCAGAAAATGCTGAAGCCAGCTGCAATTGTTAATGTTGAAGACATCAAAGTCTTGGTAACATTCACATAACAGAGGCTAGTACTTAGTAATTTACAAAGAGAGAAAATAAAGACCTGAGGAGTAAATGGTGTTTTCCAGATCCTCTCTGTAGGAGACACTGATTCCCACTCCCACATATGAGCTGATTACTAAAGGAGGAAGCATTATAAACAGTGTGACAGAGTAAATTGCATCACTTGTCTTCCCAGTTAAAATACACAGGAAGGAAGTGACACCTGTGCAGAGGACACGCTTTTAATAGCTCCTCTGTTTTATCTCAGATGGCAGCATCTAGTCGAGGGGTTTATTCCTGCATGGATTTAGCTTCTGAGCCCTGCTTTTATCAGCCCACCTGACTTACCCCTCCCACTCAGATGGGTTAGAGTCCTTGAATTTTCATGCCATTCTCTCTTCTCTTTGAAGTGTGCATTTGGGACTTTTTTGGAGAAAGAGACTGGATTTCTTTCCCTAGTAAATTTCACAAGCTATGCCTATGTAATTCAGAAATTCCAGCAGCTCTCAAGTAAAAGGCTATTTGATTTTCTTTTGTGGTATAAGCAACTAAAGATTTTTGTTATATTTAGGTCCCAAATTACCCTTTTGTTACACCAAATAGGTGTATTTATACGACTAATAAAAATTAAATGTGGATTTTCTCCACAATGAAATCTACTCAGTGGCAAATATATTTCTCTGACAAAGGTCCTGCAACATCAAAAGAATTATCTAAATGGATGACTGTAGGTGGTCATTATGAGAGTGTTACTCAAGAAAAGTAATGTTAAATGGCTTTCTGGTCGTAAACTTTATGTTCTGGATATATTTTTTTCTTACCACTAAATGAGGTATTTGAAACAGTCCACATTGTGGCTGGCAACCCTAACCTTTCATTAATAAAACTTTAAACTGTTTATTTCCTTCCTGATTTTGCTTTTAATTTGAAGGAAAAATATTCCTATTAGTAGTTAAGCTGGCCGCTGTCTTTGTTGTTTTAACTTACTGTGTCTAAAACAGGTAACCTGTGACTAAATAACTCTTCTCCTTTATTTGTAATATAAGGGCTTTGTGTTCATTCATGTAAGTTTGAGGAATATGTTATGATAGAGTGGATCAGAAAACAAACCACAGATGTGGATTGTACTTTAAATATGTGTTGGTTATCCCAACATTAAGCCATGAAGAAGCTGGACCTGGTGTGTGCCATGTGATTGACCCTTTCCCTCTCTCCCATCCACAACCAAGCCCTTGTCTCTTTAAGGAAGCCACTGATATTTCAGAAGAGCTTTTATAAAGCTACTGTGAATAACTGTTTTTTTGGTTACAAAAAAAGCAACAGAAAAGGAAGGATGTGTTAAGAAAACTACCGCAGATTAAGTAATTGTCATATTTTTATAAAATAATTCTGTAACTTGGGCTTGGTTCCTTCCTCTGCCTGAAAGGTATTTCCTCCCCAGGACGGTGCAGTGACTGCAAGGCTATAGGACGTTTAGATGTTTTTAAAGGCTGATTACAGATGGCACTCCTCTTAATTTCCACAGGTCATACTGTTTCCTTTTTTTGCACTTTTTGTGAAGTTTGGAGGAGGGAAAAAAAAGAGGTTTTCTGGATATACAAGTGGGAGGATCAGTTCCAGGCATGTTTGGGCAGGTGTGTCTTGTCTCCTGTGATGGTGAGCGGAGACTAGATGTTCACAGAAAGCCAATTCTTATCCCTCTTTCCTGGTGTCAGCACAAGTGTTACAGCAGAGGTGTTCAGGGGCTTGGCAGGCAGCCCCTCTCTGGTTCCCTCCATTGTATGACCACAGTGCACACCCCATCACTCCCCTCCCAGATTTTTGGAATTATATTTTTTCATTCAGAGAGCTTCTTAATCATAATTCTAGCTTGGGTTCAGATTTTTGGCTGCTGATTTTTGGTTCCTAGAAGCCCCAGTATTGATATGGCTGGCAGCATGCCTGTTCCCTGTCCTGTGTGCACACATGCAGGTGATCTCTGTGTCCTGGGGATGAGCCCTGCCCCTGCTGGAGAAAGGCAGTGCTTTTCAGATCACAGCAGTTACACACAGAGTCTGCTCTAGAGATGTTCAAAGGCAGGACTGCATTCCAAAGCTTATGCATTTTAAAGACATTAACTGGATGTCTCAATCTTAACAAAAACCGCTCATTGCAGGGCTATGGTTTGGCAATAATCAACCTATGAGTGCAACACTGCAGCTCCCTTGTGAGGTTGGGACACTGCAGGGCTGCTAAATATTGTGGGATTTGGGGCATCTAAGAGTCCAGTGTTACTTATAGGGATTTGCTGAAAACCACATAGATTAATTCATCTTGCCTTCAAAGCTGAGAAAACTATTCCTTGATGGACACATACTCTGAATTTGATTTTGTTATTATTATTACTAGTCATATAAGTAGTATTGTTATTATTATATTTTAAGTAAATTATTACACAATCTCAGTTCCGGTTTGCAGTTTCTGAATTGTTGTGGCAATGTCACTGCAGTAGATAATGCCTAGGCAAAAATGGCCCAAATGATTAAAGGCAATTGATTGTCAGAAACTTAGGGAGAAGAAACAGAGGAAAAGAAAGAAAAAATGCTATTTAGACTACAGTAATATAAATTTGGACTGCAGTGTGTGGATACATTCCTTTAGACAGCTGGGACAGACACAATTTTTAATTCTGAGATACCACAGCCAAAAATGAGAACAGTTACTTTTTCTTCCCGTAGAAAATCAGAAATCCAAACTTTCTGCCATCTTGATCAAATTGTTTTCTTTTGATTACTTCAAGTTGTATTTTTAACATACAAATGATGCCAGAATTAATAGAATAATTATGCCAGAGCTAATTATGTCATCACTAAGAATTAGCAGCAGTAAGAGATGTGTATGATAATCAGCATGGATTTAAATGCGTACATCTGTGCCATTCTGTACAGGTGAATGTGAAATCAGATGCAGATACGACAATGCACCTAACCATTTTTGGCTGTTACGAGGCTGTACAGACATGTGAAAATAAAGTTAGGTCAGAAGTATTATGTTATTAGTAGAAACTGTGAGTTTAGGTCTGAATGGAGACACAATAATTTGCGGTTTCTTACTCTGTGCACGTCACATATGAAGAGACTGGGCTTGAAGTTATGTTTCACCTACAGTCTTTGTTAGCATTCTGCTTGTCAGGGGGCTTATTTCAGAAAATGTTTTCTTAGATGTTCTTCCAAAGCAAGCATTCTTTGTTTTTCTTTGAAAATACAAATGGATCAGGCCATACATGGTGCTTATTTGCATTTTCCCTTAAAAGTCAGAAATTTTAACCACCCATAGAAATAAACACTAAGTATTAAAAGACACTGCAGTTCTTATTTAGAGACTTAGCAGCTACTATAAGCATCGTTTTTTGCCTTCCTTGTTAGTTACTTCTTCTCAGACATGTGATGCTTCCTTTTGCAGGAAGAGGGATAATGGCTATTTCATTTTACCCTAAGACCATCCAATATTAGCTTATCCCTTTGAATTGGTTTCCACATTGTGTCCAAACAAACTTCTCACTTTGAAGAGGTTTATATTTCTTTGGGTGCCTTCCTCTCCTCCTCTTCCATCCCTCCTCTCTCGCCCCCTAAAAATAACCCACCACCAGATCAAGTGATGCCCAGACTCATGCCTGGCTCTGCTTTTCTGTGCTTTGGCAGTGCTGCTGGAGCTCATACTTCAGGGGAGGAGATGGGGAGCACATATACCCACTGTTAAACTTCTGGCAGGTGTGGCAGTCTGTCCATCTGGCCACCAAGGAGACTGGAGTTTATTCAGTGAAATTTACCTTGAAGAAAGTATTGTCAACATGGAAACATTCTTGATACATATCCATGCCAAAAAATTAATAGCTCTGGATAGAAAGACTTGGACTCCTGTATAATTCTGAATTAGAGCACTGTGCAAAGGTGTGGCACAGCACTAAAAGGGATTAGTTTACCTTCTGTGTCCCTTCTGTGACTGCACTCACTATCTTAGCACATCAATCTAGCAGAATTTCATTTGCAAGGTGGGGCCTATATGTGTGAGTAAAGATAAGACTATTGTGTGATGCACTCTGTAAAACATATGATGTAGTTTCAGTCTTACTGTGCATCAACTTCATCATTTGCAAGGTCTTTTTCTAGATACATTTCTGAAAGAGGCTTTTGACACAGCTTTATTTATCTCCAAACTTCACTAAGTTATGTAATTTATTTAGATGATATTTAGTTCTGCCTAGATTTCTTATGCTTTCTTTTACAAGTTACTTTTCTCTTAATTTTTAAAATTAAATGATTAAAAAAATCTCTGAACAAGATGATTTCCAAATTCAGTTTGGTACTTCTTCTTCAAATTCTTAGTTAAGACTCTCTCTGGTTTTTGTTTTAGTGTGTTGCCTTTCTTCTTTATGTAAAGAATGGGTTGCAATTTGCTAGCACACCTCTATGGACTGTGTAACTGTGAGCTGTTTGAAAGAAGATTTGTGAGAAGCGGTGCCATGAGCTGAATTGGGATCAGTGAGCTCTGTCCCATCTCCATGTGGAGAAGCAGCTCTTTGCTCCCCAGCAGTGCCCCTGAAGTGGCTGTCCCTCGGGGACACAGCCTGAAATCAGCTGCCTGGTACTCTGCTGGGAGCTGGGGAAGTGGGAAGGAGCTGGTGGCCTGGCAGCATTTCCTGCAGGAGTTCAAACCCTTCTGTTCCAGTGTGCATGAAATGTAGTTGCCAGCCCTCTGCCGTGGAGCACAAATGTGTAAACAGTTATCCTGAAAATAGTACTTCTGCCTCTGCATAGTAGAGTTCTTTCAGCTTGCCTTAAGAAACTTTTTTCCACTACATTTTTGCTTCTCTGTGTTTATGTTCACAGTGGTGTGTCTGCTCCAATCTACTTATTTTATGTGTAGTGCTTCATGAATTCAGTTTCCTAGTGAAATTTCTTTCTAAATATGACTTGAAGACACATTTCTTCTATACCTTTCATGCTAATACTTCTTCCTGAATCTACTATCTAACTCTGTGATTTTATTATTTAGAACTTCAGATCATGTTGAAGTGCAATTTCTTAGAAGCTTATTGTGTAGATAAGCACATTGTTTAAACCTGGTTAGAATTTTTTTGAAAGCAATCAAAAAATATATCTTGCAATTGGAAATTGACTGAGGCTAAATATCTTGTCTTAAATAGCTGAGTTGAGAGGTCTTGGCCAGTTCAAGAGCAGGAGTCTGACAAGAACCTGGTAGTATTAGGAGCTGTGGCTTTCTTCAAAATGAAGAGTTTTGGGGGAAAAAAAAAAAAAAAAAAAAAGGGGAAAGGATATAATTTTATTCTTGAATAATGATTAATAAAAAAAGAGAGAGAGAAACAGGGCACCATTTCTAGCTCCTTTCTCTAGGTTCTCCAGAAATACCATAAAACTGATTAGAAATCCGCTTACACTTCTGATTTCCTGGACCTGGGTCCTTCACAGCAGATAGCTCAAGTAACTCGAAAAGTCTGATTTTTGTATGTGCAAAGCAACTTGTGCATAAAACAGGACACTGGTAAATACAGATTAGTACTTGGCTTTGAGCCCATACTCCTGAAAGTACCATTTGCCTGATCCCTCTGGGATCAATTGTTAATATTGTCCTAAAGCAGTGGCAAAATATCAATTTAGTCCTAGAATTCTTCAAACCACAGCAAAGTCTCCAGAAGGAGTTACAGCTGGCTGAATTTCATTCTCAAAGTTTCTGTATATCACAATAGATTGGTGTTCTTCACAAATGAGTCCCTTGGTTCAGGAAAGTGCCAGCAAATGGCATTTTGCCTCTGTATATATTCATTCTGTATATCTGTTGGCTTGATTGTCTCTTAAACATCAGGGCTGAGGAAAAGAGTAATTTACAATACCTGCTTAGAACATAGTTATAGGAAGTGGTACTTGAGTTTCTCAGAGGCAGGGAGTAAAAATATGCTGTTATGGTCCTGCGTGAGAGATGATTTTTCAGCAGCACTCCTGGTACATCCATGTGCACTATGTTCTGCCAAGTGAAAATAATTGAGCTAACTTGGAATAAGCAGTGCCTTGTCAGATGTGAGTTCTGCTCAGGTTAAATGCTGCTTCTCAGCAGTGCTAATTGGAGAGTTGTGCTAATATTAAGTAGACTGCCTTTCTTCACATCAGTGACCTTGCACTTTTCATTCAACTCAGTTTCCGTGAGTTTCGACCTTTGGATGTCCATACAGTTCAGGATATTTTCTGGGACTATTCTGTGAGAAAAACATTAAGCATTATGTTCTCTGAATTTTTTATGTCATTAAGAGTATGCACATATGCATGGCTAGAGTTTTGAAAGATGCAAGAGTATTGCACTCCTGAAAATAAAACAAACTAACAGTCCCCCCACCCGCGACCTTGTTAATAATTATACCTTTGCAGGTTTTCTTGTTTTGTATTTCTTTCTATCTTCTTTAATTCCTGACTTTTTTAAATGTGTCTTTTTGACCAGAGTGGGGAACAGCTGAAGGGCTGTGAGTCTAATGAGATTTCATCCTGCAGAAATAACAAGAGAGTCAATTTTATAGTTTTACATCCTATATCATCTGGAAAATGTGTTGTTATATATTTCAATGTATAAAGCTACAATATTTTGGTGTTATATGTAATTTTTAATATGTTTTGTTAATTCTGGATTTATAATCTAGAACCTGAGCCAAGACCAAAGACTAAAACTGTCCTCCTCAAGAATATCCACAACACAATTATGTGAGAACATAACTTATATTTTATGTGGATTTGTGCCAACTTCATTAGAAAAGTAGACTAAAAAATTGGTTTGTTTTTTTTTTTTTACTTTTCAATTCTGTATTTATCTTCTTGGTTCAGTAACTTGCTATAGCTGTATTTCTGTACAGATGCAAAATCAATTATTTCAAGATTCTTGTTTGTTGTTTAGGTTCAATCAGATTTGCCTTGTAGCCATAACTTCAGAGGAGCCAACTCATTTTTCCCTTCTCAGAATTTGCATCTAGTTTTTGCCCTTAATGTTAAGAAAAGTCACTAGACAGTTCCAACTAGCAGGGTTTGATGTGGTGGTGCATCTGAGGATTTACCTACCTGACAATCTGATGTTAAAGTAGTGAAAAAGATGCCTTATCAACTAAGCCATGTGTTAAGGACATCCTGCCTTAACTAAGCCATGTGTTAAAGTGGCATCCTACTCATAGTAATCAGCAATATATCCCCCACAAATGGTTTGTGGCTGAGATTGTGTAGGTTGTCTAATAATCACTTGTCAGCATGGGGGACTTAGGATTAGGTCTCATGATGATCTTCATGTGTTGTTAAATTACAGGGTCTGACAACTCTTCTTTTTCTCAGAATTTACTTCTCTGTCATGGTCCAAAATTGTTCATGGACAGGCTCCTTGGAGAAGCAGAGGGAATCTGCTGATCTTTTGTATTACAGCATTGTAGAGGGCAAAGGACCCCTGAATGTGGTGCAAACCCATAGGGTAGGTAAACTGGAGTTATTAGGAAAAAGATACCTGAGGTGTGTCTTTGATGCACTTTGAGCAGTGAGAGAGAGCCATATATTTTGGCTTGGCAGCATCAAGAAGTAAAAAAGAGACTTAAAACAAGATAATTATTTTCCTAAAAGTAGTAGAGAGGTGTGAACACACCTGTGCTTGTAGGAAAGAATTCTTCATCCTACAGGTGGTCTGGGAGAATCAATGATAACTCAGCTGTGCTATGTATGTAGGGGAGACAACAACAATACTTGGTGTTCATCCCCTGGGAAGGTACATGGTAAAGATCCTAAAAGCTTAAGCCAGAGCATAAAAGGGTGGTAGATCACAATTCTTTCATTCTTTCCAAATGCTGTGTTATTGGCACACTAATTTATGGCATGTAGCATTATCTAATGGTTCTGCTCATAAATGCAAATCTTTATTACAGTTTCAGTCGCTTCATCATTTTAGACACTAGCTTCTGCCTCTCTTTGATGCAGCCAGATAATCTGAATTATATCATTAGCAGAAGAAAAGATTTTCATGCCAAAACCTCGTGCTGAGCTGCATCTCTTATATCACCCTTCTACTTTATTGTTTTTCTTTGCAACATTTCTGTATGTATTTATGCTGAATCTCACTGACTTGTTACCTTTGCAATGGCTTACCATTCAATTAAGCTAGTTGGCTGAGTATAAAAAGAATGAGCAATGATTTGGAAGCTATCTATATGTAAGTTAAAAATATTTTTATCTTAATTCAGTAAAACAGATCTTTAGGTTAATATTTAGAGTGAGGACAACATGGATGGGAAGGACTGTGGAAACCGGTTTGGCTTACACTAAGGAATGAAATTATTATCCCTCTTCAGAGGAGAACTCTTCTTCTAAAGAGTAACATTTGGGCAACTTATGGATTTCTTCTTGTAATTTATTTCTTTTGAAGGGTGAGGGGGAAATTCTTGAAATACTTTATTTATTGAAGATGCAAACATATGTTATTAAAAAGTCTAAAGCTACTGAAATGCTCAATTTAATGAGGAGAAAGTGGTGTTTAAAATCAGGCTTGGCATTGCCCAGTTGATGTACTTTAGCAGGCTTCACCTTCTTTGGGTTCAGTCCTGGTGAAGTTAAGTTCAGCTTTAGTGGTGCCTTTGTCACACAGTGCTTCCCTTGATCAGCACAGCAAGGGCTGGGCCAGTGTGGGAATGCCTCTTCAAAAATTTTTTTCATAGAGATAGCCAATCTGTAAAGCTATTCAATGTCAAAAAGTTCTAGTTGGCTTTTTTTGTTGTGTTGTTTTGTTTCATTTTGGTTTAATATATGTTAGATAATATTTATCAGGGGAGTGAAAACAAAGTTCTCTTGTAAAAGATTCTTCAGTTGCTGTGCCATGGTAGATAGCAGGATCTGTGCTATATGCACATCTGAGAGACAACTGAAGAATAATAAGATGGTGGTAAAATTATTTTAATGGGAGAAGGGAAAACAGGAATAAATATTGCTTGTAATGTTTATATCAATTTTTCCAATGAAGTGGTACTTTTTTATTTCTACGTAACTACTTTTAAGAGGCTCTTCTGTGTTTGAAATAATATCTATTTTTAAAAGAATGCTAAGTATTAGACTTTTTTAACATGAGCCATGTTTTCCATCTTTTTAATGCAGTAAAATACTGTAGTTATACTGTTTAGTATTTAGCATTTACTTTGCTTGAATTAATATAGCTACTTTGAAAGCCTTGGTAAGTACCCTTTCTTGCTAATGGCAGTTCAGACAAAGAGGGCTCATAAATCTTAACATATCCTTAGAAGGACAGCAATTGTTCATGTGCCAGGGAAATGAGGAATTATTTATTTTCCAAGAATCTACCCTATGCATTCAGTTGAACCCATTCTCTATGAAATTTAAACTGGAAAAGTTGTTCTAGAACCTAGACCTGTATACCAAAATAAGACAATCCTTTAATTGTTGGAGAATGAGCAAAGATCACTGAATCACAAAGGTTAAATGTTGTGGAGATTTACAGGAGAGTGCTTTGCTCTGGATAATAAAGTGAAAGTTGAGCACTAGGCACCATGTTACCAATTTCATGAAAAAGCAATTACAGCAGGTTGACACAGCTAAAAGGATTTAATAAAGGAAAACAAGTTGGAAGTATGGGGCAAACTCATCCACACACAACTTTGATGTTGAATACTATTTCCCAGGGGGAGTGTTCAAAGCCAACAGCCGTGGGACTAAACTGCTTAAGCCTCATTCTGTGTCAACTCTGCTTTTAATTTTTATTCCCCTTAAGGAACAATATTTGGGTTTTGAAGAATAAATTGGCTTAAAATAATTGGTTATGTTTGAAAACATGTTTAGTAACTAGCAAATTTGCTGAGAATCAAGGCAGTTCTAAGGAGCCCAGGTATCTTAGAAATCTGGCTGCTTAGGTGGATTGACCTAAGCAGTAATTTTAGATGTTGTGCTTTAGTTATAGAAGGCAGATTCCTTGTTCATATTGATCAAATCAAAGTAAAAGGTAAAAAGCTAACTGTCTAACTGTCTTTTCCAGGTTATATATATATGTGTGTATATATATATATATAAATTATATTTTATATTAATAAAATAAAAATTGAATTGCTAATGACTCCTAGATTTTTTTTTTTGTCATGGAGAGATCTGCTTTTGGGTTCATACCTTCTCCTCTTCCACAAATACAGTCATGCAGCAGGATTTGTTTAATGGTTTTTTTTTTTTCTCCACTGTACAATGAAGTGGGTTTTAGTTTGAAAGCAGAGGACACAGATTTAGGCCTCTAGCTCCTCTTCAAATGTAACTAAAAAAAAAAATTAATAATGAATCTAAGTCTGAATAAACCAATTTAAGGAACAAAAGTATGTCCATTGCTGCTTCCATGACTTTAGTTTTTTTCTTTTAATGAAAAAATAATATTGTTGTGCTCCAACATTTTACCCCTCACTAGTTGCATGTGCATTGGTGTTTTTCTGATCAGAGGTGTGCTTACATCTCAAAGCCCCTGTGAGTCCCTACTTACTGCATGTTGCTTCATTATCTGGTTTTGATAATCATGACCTGGCTTTGCAGAGGAAATTATACCAGAAATCCCATTTCAGATCTGCAACAGTGCAGTTTATCCTGATCTCTTTTCTACACAGGGAGATTATATTATTTCAATTATAAAATTGTTTGAAATTTTAGCTCAAGCTTATCATTGTTTTTAAGGCAAATAAAACATTGTTCTTCATAATTTTCTTTCCCCTCCCTCTTGGTAGTTTACTTTAAAATTATTTTTTAAATTCATTGCCCTTTTTTTCTGTTTGGCAATTTTGGTGTTTTGTTTGTGTGATTTTTAACATTTTTCCATTGTTGAGTTTTGAGGAAGTACTTCTTTGTGGGAAGCACTTGTACAGAAATAAAGTTCTTCTAAAATTTACAGTGGTAAAGGCAAATATTAATTTTTAAACTTTTTCATCTTTAAAAAGTGTGCATAAATAGTTAGTGGATTGTTCAAAACTATTGTAAAGGAATATTTTTTTTTTTCTGCCTGTGTATTTTTAGAGTTGGAAGCTAAGGTTTCAATTTATACTGGTTCAGAAACAACACTTTTTTAAAAATCAGTTTTTGATTAGTTAAACTGTGTATGTAAACTTGAAAATTAATTGCTAGGGTAATTGTAGAAGTTAAAGGATAATACAGGCATAAAAGAAATCCTTTAAGAAAATATAACAAGCATCTTTCATTTCATTTATGAAAGGAATTGAAATATGCTGGAGTATTATCCTCAACACTGATTATATCTAATGGGCAATTAATTTAAGCTTATTTAAGAAAGTGCAGGGTAGAAACAAAAGGGTTGTGCTGTCATTAAGAGAGGATGTGAATGTCAAGCATGGTGGATCAGAAATGAGTCAGCAATTTGCCTTTTAAAAGCAGATGTCTGATGTGATCTACAGCTTTCAAATGCTTGGAGCTGACACTTGCTGTAATGGATTATTGCTAGTCCTTGTTGAAAACCAAAATACTGCTTTTTAGAAAGCACTTTGAAAATTGTGGTTTTGTTCCAATGAGGAAACAAAAATTGAGAAGTTTCCATTTTCTCCTAATAAAAGAATAGATGGATGTACTTTCTCCTCTCTCCTCCTCCCCTACATCTGTGCTGGTGGGCGCACCCCGCTCCAGTTAAATCCTATTTCTGGGTCTTGTGTGGTGGCTCTCTCTTTCCTGCTTTGCCAGTCTATGTACTTGATCTTTGAGAAACATTTTTCATTAAAATATGAGCACAGGGAGGCTTTCCAGTGAAGAATGTAAGAGTTCAAAAATTTCCTCTTAGCCTTTAGTGTCATATTATTAAGTCATGTGCTTCCTGTACTGGTCTTTGTTATATTGATGTAGTTGGTTATGGCTTATGTGAATTACAGATTTCAGAGCCTTCTTAAAGTTCCTAGCAGACAAATATCTATGTCAAGAAAAAAACCCCATCATTATAGAGTGGGTTCTGCTGGGAATTATTGGGCATGGGTGTGGAATTTAATTTTTGGGTGTTTTTTTGTTTATTTGTTTGTTTTGGGTTGGGAGTTTTGTGGTTTTGTTTGTTTTTTGTTCGTTTGTTTTGGGTTTTTTGTGTTTGTTTTGTGTGTGTGTGTGTGTGTGTGTGTGTGTGTGTGTTTTTTAATTATGCCTTTGTGTTCTCTTCTATCCCTTTCTGCACTTTGGGCAGAAGAAGCACTTAGAAGCCTTCCCCAGGTACCGAAGCAGGAGAGGGCATGGCTTTAACACGTTGGAGAGACTGAGCAAATTCAAGTGCATTTTGGGATGATATGCACATCTAAGAAAATCAATCAAAAATAAAACTAGGTTTTCCAAATAGATTGCAATTGTGTGTTTGACAAGTGATGTTGTTTAGAAACAAATAAATTACTGTTTGTTTGTGAGAGGAGATGGAGAACATCCATAGTGTTTTTTCAGAAAGGATATCTAATATAAAGATCACTTTATAGATATCACCTTATAGATATCACTGGGGAGGTGGGTTGTCTCTTTGCAGCAGTGCTCTGTGAATCTGTTACACTTCAGCTGCTGTGAGCTGACAGTGAAATGTCACTGTTGAGGAGTCATTGCAGTTCTAACCAGTCTGCTCTCTGTTGAGTGTTGGCATTTTCTAGCACATGAGTAAGACTTTGGGCAATGGCTGCATTAGTAGCTTATGCTTTTAGGGCTCTTACCTGTTGTGGTTTATGCCAGAAGGGGAGCATCCTTTATTTCAATAAGGATCACATGCTTATCTTGCTTTCTGTCACAAATGTCTTTGCTTATGTCTCCAAGACATCTTCTCTGAGTGATTTCTGACTGGCAACTGGCTCCTTTTTGTCTACAGCTTGTTGCTTCTGATTTTCCTATTATAGATATGGTGTATCAAGGTGCTTTATTAAATGTATTTTGTGGTAATATCCCCTCTGTATGGCCAGCTGGCCTTTCCCGTGTCACAGAGGCACTACATGACTCTTGTTAAAGCAGTTCCTGACTCAGGCTTCTTGTGTGGCTTCCTCTGCTCTCCCTGTCAGGTGGCCTCTCCAGTTTTCTTTCAATGTAGACCTAGTGTAAGTATTTGCCAATAGCACACACGTGGCCTTGTGCTGTATGACCTGGGAGAAGTTGTTAGCTTGTGGGTCCATGTATTACCCTAGTTGCATCCTCTCTCTTCATGCACTTCTCCTTTTCTCCCAGGTAGTCAGGCCTAAAGAGAGAGTTTTCTGAGCAGTCCCTTGGCTGGACAATGAGGTGCCAGGGTGGCCAGGTATGAGGAGGGCAATGCCCTGCAGATCTGCAATGACTAAGGCTGACATGCCTTCCTGTGTGCAGTTTGTCATCCTGGGGAAGACACTACAGAACAAATTATCCCTCTTGGGATGTTTTTTAGTGCTGGGTGCCTTGCTGTTGCCTGCATAAAGGTCTCACCCCACAATCTGCTGCTCCAGTGCCACAGTGTGTGTTCCCAAAGGGCAATTTAAGCCTGGAATGAATTGCATTTTGGAAGTCCAAGGTAGGCTCTTACCTGCAGAGAGCATGCACCTAGAGCCCTTGTCTGAAAACTTGGTTTGGGAGGAGTGACTTAGAGGGCTTTTCCCTTCTGTCAATCCCTCCACTAAAAATAGTCCTGTTATATTCTTCCCACATGCCACTCCTGAATTAAAAACTAAATGTACCACTTCTGAGTGGTACAGTAACAGTTAATCATAGGAATCCTGAGGGTTCTGTTTGGTGTGCAAGCTGCACAGTGCATTGTGGCAGTGTCCTTTATTTTGTCTTCTGGTTACTCCATGCCTCAGTAGCATCTGCTATGACAAGAAAATACAAAGTGTGGAAGAATTTAAAAAACAGATTACTGTAGTCCACCTGATAGGCATCATAGTGAGAGAAAATTTTGTGTTCCTACCTCTGCTACAAGCTGGTAAGGTGATTTCAAGGAAGTTAATTGGAAGTTCCTCATTCTCTGCCTGAGATCATTCATTTACTCCTGCAGATTTTCAGGAAGTACAATGTAATTTATAGATCTCTTCTAAAGCAAATCTCTGATTTCTGACTTTAGGCTGTAACTTAGAGGGAACAAGTACTTTCTCTTGTATGTGATATTGATGATGTCCCATTGCTTAATGATTAGAGATTTAAAAACAAGTTTTGGTGATTGTGGTGTAATTTGATTTATGCCTGTCAGTAGAGTAATTATAAAAATTCTGACAAGTTTATATTCTTTTCCTCTTACTGCCATTCTTATATTGCAGCTTGGAGACAAGTCTGCTGGCATATATCTGCAGAAAGTCATACTCTATTGCATGTAATAGAAAAGGGTGGGGGGGAATTGACAGGAAGAAAAGAAATGCTTTGTACAAGACAAGATGATTAAAAATGAAATAGATATGAAATTCAGATTTAAACAGTAAAATACAGAAAACTTTAAAGCTTCATCTGTTATCCTGTGATTATAAGGCAGAACCCTCTGTGTTGTGCACTGCCAATAACTGTATATCAAACATTGTTGCTTCTGGATGTTTTCAAGAATGAGTGAAAGCTAGTTCACAACATTTAATTACAACTTTACAAATAACTGAGTACAAAGCAATAGTAAAAATGCTCATCTGATAGTGAAGCGATGAATATTGTATGTGAGATTTTTTGCAAAGGAGAAACATCTTTAGGTTTTTATTTTCCTTCAATAGTTGGCAACCATTCTTTTTTAATAAGCATTTGAAAAAATCTGGAATGTCACATCACTTCTGCTGGCATAAAACTGGAGGAATATATATGCCTTAGAGCACCTCTCTGCCTTGGTAGACAGACACAGATTCACTGAAGAATCTTTTTTGCAAAAATTGCTTTTGATTGAAAAATAAGTACTTTATTCTCAGTTTTAGTCTCTGAATTATTGACTGTGACTTCAGCTCCTCCAATAAAAATGGAAAGGCACCTGGAGACACCATAAGTTAATGCACTGGAATGGAGCAGGGTCATTTGATGTTTTCTTGGCTTTCTGTTCCTGTAGGTGAGGCCTTGTCCCTGTGAATTTCTGACAAAAACATCCAAAGTTAATGATGATTTTATATGTAAAGGCTTCCTGTAGCTCTGACAGACACATGCATTTCTGAGATAAAAGTATTGGGTACCTTGACTCTGCTTGGCTGTCCTTTTTGGTTTGTTTCCATCTTTTTTTTTTTTTTTTTTTGGCTATCCTAAACCAAGTTTATTCCAGTTGGACATCCAAGTAATTAAGCAGAATTGAATCATTCATGCATCTGATGAGATAAAGACATCTTAATGTGAAGTTTTGTTTTAATTGCCTTTTATGGAGCACAAGAGGATTGTAAATAGCCAAATGAGCTTTCTGTGATTAGTAAAACTGGCCATTCCCGGAAGATGACAAACCAGAAAAACTTGCATTTTGAGAATAGAAAACAGAAAATTATAGAAATTAATTTTCATTTTTCATATTAGTTGACTATATGCCAAAGCATTTTAAGTGTTTCAGAATTGCTCAACACATTTAAAGCAGGAAGCAGTTAAAAATATTTAATATTTTAAAATAAATTTTAAATTTATTTTTTAAATAAATTTAAATTTTCACCTTTCTTAGAAACAAGCATACACATTTAAGAAATGGGAATCCCTTTAAGGGAGATTTGACTAATTTGAATACAAGTATATCCTGATTAACCTGGGTTCTTGATGTAATTTTTATAACCTGACTCATTTTTGAAGGTGTCATGTGTAAGTTGTTGAGACTTTCTCAAGACCTTGCAGAGATGGTATTTTGAAGCAAGGAATAGATCATCTTACTGATGAAAGTCAGTCTGGTCCCCTATTTACAACAGCATCTGCTGACACTGCTGTCTTTGAAAGCAGATCTCTTCCTGACACTTTCCCAGTACAAATGGGTGACTCCAAGGACGTGACATGTCCAAATTTAATTTAGGTATCTCTAGCCAAGCAATGAACTGAAAAATTAGTAAGTTACCTGTGAGGTGTTAGCAGAATTCATAGAAAAATGTGCAATTACAGCTCTCTACCTGGCACAAGCAGTAAGGGAAATTTTGCCTTTTACTTCTTCATAGGAGAAAAAATAGTTCTTTAAAATGCCTTTTTTCTCACATGGTATTGAAGATGGCTTTGTATGTGGTAGGTCCTGTTCATGCCTTAAAATCAAAGTTTAAATGATTTTACAGATACTCTGATTCTTTGCCTTTAGGAAGCACAGATTAGATTTTTTTAAAATTTATTTTATATTTTTGATATATGGGTATGTACAATTGGAGTTTAGTTCAGTCATAACAAGGCTTTTTATGATATGCAGGGTCACTTAAATATCTTTATCTGGAAACCCAGAATATTTGTAGTAATTGAAGAAAGACATCCTACACTGTAGTGATAGGAAAAAGGGTTTTAAACTGGAAGGAGTTCCTTCAGATTAGATATAAGGCAACATTTTTTATTTTACGATGAAGATGGTGAAAGATTGGAACAGGTTGCCCAGGGAGATGATGATGCCCCACACCCAGAAACATTCAAGGTCAGCTTAGACAGGACTCTGAGCATCCTGAGCTTATTGAAGGTATCCCTTCTAATTGTAGGGGGATTGGACTAGATGACCTCTAAACTTCCAGCCCAAACTATTTTATGATTGCCTTTTAGACAATAAAGATTTTAAAAGCTCTACCATGGAGAAGACATGGCACTGTTCATTCAGGCCCAAAACTCTTAAGCAGTGCTTATGCTGATAATATGCCTGAGAATCAGAGTCTCTTAAGATGGCATTAATCTTTTTGTCTGGAACCATGTTTTACATCTTCTCTGGCCCTTTTCTTTACCATTTTTCATGTGTGATAGCCTTGAGTAACTGCTGCTGCTGTCTCTTCATCTGTCCCCTCTTCAGAGCCAGCATTTCAGAGAAAAGAAATACATTTACCATTTATTCATTTGGTCATTCATCCCTTTCCTGCCTCTTCCTCATTTTCAAAATGAGCAGGAAGCTATTTGTGACAGTGACTCACCAGCAGATTTTACGAGGGGATTATGCTGAACCTCACTGATTCACACACTGCAGGCTTTGTTGGAGGTCAATGTCTTGGCAGCATTCCCCTGTAAATACTGTACAAGTACCAAGCTGTTGATATTGAGAGAGCTTGAAGTTGTTTCTGCCTTCCTTCTGCTGTGCTTTGTGTTCTCAACAGTTGCCAGCAGGGGGGCAAGGTGACAAATTCTGTCCCTGTATTGAATATAGAAATTGGACTTTTAGTCAGTGCGTAGGTACCTGCTCAGCAGCAGCTGCTTCCCTGGAATGTACACTGATTTTTACTTTCCTTAATTTACAGGACTGTTGTGATGAGCCCCTAAAATATGATTATTGTTCATGGTCTTTCACTTTGTAAGTTTTCCTTCCCTCTTACCACAAGAATGTTTCCTGCCCCTTTAAATCTATTCTTGCTGTTTATCACAAGATACATTCTTCAGGTTACTTTAAGGGGTCTTTAAGAGCCTTTAGCTTAGGGAGGAGTCAGGTGTTTGAAATCAGGGAGATTTCCATGAATTTCAGTTATGCAGCAGATTCCAAGCTGGGGATTTGGCATTTACCTCTTTGTATTTCTCTAACATTCCCTGCATATTTATGGGCTCACACACGAAGCAGCTGTAGTAAGCTGGGTGTTCAGTAGCATTTGGGGAGGTCCAAGAAGCAGTCCCAGTAACACAACTGCCTCATTAACTTTGTTTTCTTGAGCCCTGCCAATGGCATATTACTTAATTTCTGGCAGAGTGGGCCACTATACAGGTTGTACACAAGATTTTGAAAAGGTCATTTGGAGGCTTACCAACAGTGCAAGAAAAAACAAATGTCCCATAGAGTCAAGTTTAAGGTGTTCTTTGTGTTGTTGTAATTTTCTGATTTTTAAAAAGTTAGCTTGCTCTGAGAATCTTGGAATATTAAGGTAGAAGAAAGGTGAAAGAAACTTACCAGGTATGAATATAGTTTTTTGCCATCTGATATCCACAGTGAGTCTTACTCATTTCCCTGTGATTCTCTGCTCCTGCAGGACATTTCCTTGGAGCCTTTCTGTCTTTCCTGGAAGTAAAGACCACTTCCAGATCTCATTAGGCAGGTGCAAAAGTTCATTGTGCTTGGAAAGATTTTTTACAGATAAGCTCCTCAATCCCCAGGCGTGCCACTGGATGCTTTATTTAACGTGGTGATGGGGACTGACAGGATTCCTGTGATGGGTAAGATGAAAAGCATTTTCCAAGTCATCCATCCAACCCTAGGCACACTCAGTTTTGGGAAGACCTCAGTGTAAATTCACATTTACCTCTCTCAGTGTCTAACATCCAGTCAATAGTCTCTATGTATAGGAAAATAATAACTGGCCATTTTTCACAGCAATGGGTCTTTCTCTTTGTGACATGTCTTCTTATAGAAAGAAAGTGTGTTTTCTAAGCTCTATTACTTTCTCTTCTCCTTTCTCACATGCACAGGATATTCAACCATTATCAGAATGTGGCTCTTACTCTTTGCTGCTAAAACATCATCTTTTTGGTTTTTTTCCCCTAGTATAGAGATGTTCAGTTAGATCTGGAATTTGAAACAGTATGTTCTATAAGCAAAGAAAATAACTAAGCTTCATTTGTTGCTAATTCTGTTTCTGTGATCTACATTTTCCTATCATCTTCTCTTTGAGTGGACCTGAATCAGAAAGGACAGATCTGCAGATACTCCTGGTGCCAGCAGATGGAATGACTGCAAGGCAAAGCAGATTAATACTTAGTATTTCTTGCTCATTTTTAAAAGGTCTTCTTTCATTTCTGCTGTTTCCACTACCTAATAATTGTTAAACTTGTAGCAGCCTCACAAGTTAGAGCCTAGGCTCATATCTGCATTCTGGTTTTGGAGAGCTTTTTCTGAGAAATGAGGAAACAAGACCCCTTGTAATGAGGCTGTTTCTTCATCTTGTATTATCATGATTTTATTGTATCTGATATTAAAAAAAAAATTATAAACATGATATTAAAAATGCTCATTCAGGTGAACATACATTTATGTGGAGACCATGAATGGCAGGAGCTGAATGGCAGGGTTTGCTGATGATGTAAACTTATTTGGGATAGTGAGGGAAACTGAAAGAATTGCAGAGGGATTTTGGAAGATGGAGATAATACCATACACAGAAGCCACCACCATATGTGGCTCAGTGATTCTGTAAAGCGTCTGGAAGCTGGGGAATAGGTGGGTTATTCTTGTGGATAGCTTTTGTTACTGCCTGGGCATTTACTTTTGGCCACTGTTGGATGTGACAGTCTGAGCTCATTGGACTCCTTTCAGAGGCAGTACAGTTCTCTGATGTTCCTACAAGCTTCTGAAATAAATATGTTTAAAAACCCAGTAAAGCTGTTTCAAGCGTGACAAAAAGCTAAGCAAAGGAAAAAACATGAAAGCAAATAAAAACAAGCCAGACACTCATGCATAGGTTTTACTTGGGAAGAAACAACTGTAATATTGACAATTTATGGATGTATTTCTTATTAGGAAGTCTTCAGCTGTCCCACTTTGGTAGTTTACACTCTGATTTATAAAGAAAAATGTCAGCATCTTTGTGAGATTCCAATGTTTTCAGTTCACAGGGCATGAAAATCTTTAGTTTGGCTGGATGTACAAAGTGGACTTCAGCACAAATTCCTCAAGATGAGATTAAAATCATACATTTACAATTACTGTCTGTTAGAAACCTTTGAAGAAACAAACTGTTACAAAAATGGTTTGTTTTCCCTGGAAAGAAAAGGTCATTAATGGTTGGCTTATCATGGTCACTATCTAAAATATAAACACAGTTCCCTGTCACCAGAGTGTCTGAGGAATTGCTGGCTAATTCTACTTGGAGGGAAAAGACATTGTGTTTTAGATGTCACCCTGTTCAGGATTGTCATGTACTCTTGCATGTACAGGTGTAGATACTATTGATCTTCATTGATTTTATTTCAAAATGAATGGACACCAAGTTCAACAGGCTTTCTGTAAAGAATATCTAGAAGTAGCATCATTTTTTTATTAAAAACAGCAACTGTAGCAAAATACTGATGCAAATGAACCACTTAAAACAATTATAGTTATCAGGTTTTTTTAACAGGAACTCGACTCTTTGTTAAAGACAAAACTAACCAAACCCTAATCTAAATAAAACACATTCCCCCACACCTTTCATCCCTAACTTATTCCTTGGAAACAAACACACCAGTTTTTTTGAGTGTGTTCAAAACTTAAAATAGTTTTTCAGAAACCCTTATTACTTTCCAAAATTATTCAAATTGATAAAACAATATGGTCAATCATCTTTCATGCGAAAAGGATGTCTCTTAATAAAAAAACCCAAATTTTTGAGATTTTTTTAAAAGGTATAGTTCCAGAATATCACATGCTCTGGACCATGCCTGAATGAAATCCAAATATCTTTTTTACATGTAATCTGATTTAAAAAAAAAAAAAAAGAAATAGAGACAATAAACAGATTGTAATTGTTAAGTTAAATTAATTACATGATTTCTAGTATATTATCATTCATAGCTGCTTTTTATTTTCCCCCTTACTCTTTTGATAGCAGTTGCAAAAGTGTTTTGTACTCTAGTAGGATCACAGTTTTGTACTCTTGTAGGGTTTGTTATAGGGATAAACTGTGACCAAAGGAGAACATTTTGC
Source organism: Muscicapa striata striata (assembly GCA_030060385.1). Taxonomy (NCBI): domain Eukaryota; kingdom Metazoa; phylum Chordata; class Aves; order Passeriformes; family Muscicapidae; genus Muscicapa; species Muscicapa striata. The sequence goes on along the minus strand of JAREIS010000062.1, from coordinate 2,399,472 downwards.
TTTAATGAAAGCATTTTTTCTATGATGATATTCTATTGAATTATTCTGGAGATTTGTTATTGGTTTGGTTTTGTTTTTTGTTTGTTTGTGGTTTTTTTGGGTTTTTTTGGGGGTTTTTTTTTTTTTTTGTTTTTTTTATTATTGTTGTTTTGTTTAGGGTTTTTGTTTGTTTGTTTTGGTGGGTTTTTTTTTTTCTGTTTATTTGGTTGGGATTTTTTTGTATCATGGATTTTTAAATAGAATGTAGAATAAACCCAGCAAGCTGTCTTTTTAGCCTCTATCAGTCTTGAAATCATTCTCCTATCCAGTGAGTTAGCTGTTAAGTGATAGCAAGTGTTGCATTTTCATGCTCTCCCTCTTCAGCAGTTGCCTATTTCAGACACTTGCCTAAAGTTTATGAAGTAATTATCTTTCCATATACAGCATGTTCTTCTTTTCCTTTTGGAATGTTTTAAAATATCTGAAGGTTAGCCTTTAGATCATAGCTTTTATAAGTTTAGCATAAACCTTTAATCTCTCTTGAATGATTTTTGTGTGTAACTTAGTCTCATAATTATTACTAATAAAGCTACCACATAGGGAACAGTACGTCCTTGTAGTATCTGAATTCTTTATCTTATTTGCTTAGCTCATATTAGCAGAAAAAATATTCTCTTGTCCCTTCTGATTTCCTGAAAAAAGTGCGTTCCTAGACAAAGTAACAGGGAGGAGTAATGCAGAAAAAGACTTTTAAGATTTGGCTAACAGCATCTTGGTTAGGAAAGCACTAGAATTTTGTATTCTCTCTCTCATTCTCTCTTGCTCCCTCTCTCTTTGCATGGGGTTAAGTTAAAATAAGAATTATGCTAAAGCAGTAATAAAAATAGGTTTTTAAACATTGTTTTTTATCACCCATCTAGAAATCAGTAATATAACTTGGCTACCTGGAATTTGTACAATATGGACTTATGCCTTAGTAACAGAAGACATCTTGTGAACTAATTTGTTCAGCAATTTAAAGAGTATTGTGAACTGATGAATATTTTCTGCTACCTCAAATCTTTTGAATGTTGTATATATTATTAATTATAAAAAATATACTTGGTCCTTAGTGATTTTGAAATACAGTATTTTCACCAAAAAAAAAAAAGTGTAATGAAACTTTTTAATTCACTTTCTTTCCATCTTTTGTGATTTTACTCCTACTTTCAGGATGCTACTTCTAATACAGCTGTTCTAGAAATGAGAAAATTTGATGGCCGTGTCTCAGGTATTCCATTATGTCTTTGGTCCCTGAAAGGAAAAAGTTCTGACAAATGGGCCAGCTGGCTCCCTTCCCCAAGAGACAAAGAGTAATTTTCTTGGTTCCTATAATCCATGGTTTGAGGTTCTTACCTTCTCTCTCCCCAAAACTTGCACTCTGAACAGGTGGCCTGTGCATTACGTAGAACATCACAGGCAAGCTTCATGGTAAATCAACATTTCAAATGTTCAGTAAGTCATCCACAAACAAAGTAGGTGTAATGCTTTGCCAACCATTTTTAACTGCTTCCCAAAGAGTTTTTAATTCTTTTTTCTCTCCAGTGCTGCCTGCTGCATCCTTTGAGAAACACCCCTATGTTTCTGGTCTGAACCTCTATCTGTAAGATCCTTGGGGGTTTTTGACTACTTGCTTTTACCCCACATCTTAAATTTTACCTTTGCTTTGAAGAAACCAGAATTGTTTCCAGATTTTGTAATCCCTAATAGTGTATATAGTGGGTATTTGCTGCACCAGGCTGGGTGTTCATGCTACTGTAGAGGAGGATGAATGGCTTCTGAAGAGGTTTAAATCAGCCTCATCCCCTGACTTCTGAGTCCAAATCCATGTTGCTGGTGTTGATGTGCATTAAGGAGGATGTGCCAAGAAGCTGTTGCAACCTGACTTCTCCTAGAGAATTTTATTACAAAATAATTAATATATCATAGGGAGCATTTAAAGATTGAGGTTTTTTGTGTTTTGTTTGTTTTTAACAAGTGATGGTATGGTTGGTCTGTGTTAGAGGTTTATTGTTTACTAACACCAGTTCATCAAAGGATTGGTTTTGGGGGAACATGCTAAGCACAACCTCATTGCTACTTTGTGGGAGTAAGATGATTCTGCTTTCAAACTCCATCCACAATCAATCCTGGATAAGGATTATTTCCTGGTTAAGGAGTATTTTTTTTTTCTTTACATTTTATCTAACTATTATTGCTAAATGCTAGAATATATGCTCAAGCCCTCACTTCTGACTTTATACTTTGTTCTTCTACTGTATTCATATCTCACAAAGACAAAAGGTGCTAATTTTTCTACAGAAATTTTTGTACAAAAATCATTGTACAGAAAATCTGCTCATTTAAGTGTTATGTAGCACAACAGGCTGCATGGGAATTCTAGTTCCTGAAAATATTATTTGGCTCATATAATATGAGCATACAAATACTTGTTTTGCCAAACAGTTTTTACTAGAAAATTTTAATAAATTAATCATGTAATCATAAATTTATAAATTTATATATATATATAAATTATATATATATATATATATATATATAAATTATATATATATATAAATTTATATATAAATTTACATAAATTTATGTAATCATAAATAATTTTATATGTCTCACAGTGTTGAAGAGTTGAGGCAAATAGCCTTGAAGTCATTGCAAACACTGAAGGGGAATATAGTAAGGTGAGGGATCTCTATTAGAAAAAAGCAAAGCAAGATGCAAGAGAAATGTAAATTATGTATCATAGTTTCACTTGCTCTGTACAAGCAGAATTCACTGTTCAGAATCACAGGTAAATAGTCCTTTCTTTTTTTGAGGGAAAATCCATTGTTGGAAAGTTAATATCAGCCCATTCTTTGTGATAACTGCTGATTTGTGTTCCGTCAGGATACTTGTATAGCTGCATAAGACACTCAGGAAATTGCCAATTTTTGTAAAGGTCTTTGTGGCAATGACAGTAAGACACATGTGCAGTGTAAAACTGTGTCCACCATGAAGTGAATCCAGGACAAAATTTTTACTTCATCCTCTGATACCACCTGAGTATTTTTGCATTCAGCTTACGACGTCTGTTCTCAGAGCAGGCTGCTCTTCGTGATGGAGGTGGATACTGGTGCCAATAATCAGAATTTTCTCTTTTTTTAAAAATGTGTGCTGCCAGATGCATTTTTAATTAACTGTGCTTCAAATGCAGCTTTGTCCAGTTTTTCCCCTACATTTTTTCTTTTTGTAAAATAGTATTTTAATGAAGATCATATTCTTTTTCCTCTGAGTGGTAGGTCTTTTTCCTTATAAGTGCAAGCTGAATTGGTTAAACTTTGAAAATAGATCAGTGGCTAGTACAGTTAGTTTAAAGACCAAAAGACTCATTATCATTATGATTTATCAGGACTCGTTAGATGTTGTGGTTATGAGGTCTCACTCTTAAAACAAACTTGAGAGTTTCAAGTAATAATGTGCTGTTCCACAGTTTAAAATGTTGCATATTCATAACATAAAACAAAATTTGATTAAAACAAATTGTATTCGTTGTTAAGTGCCAAAATTCTTGGTCACTTGAATACAATCCAGTTTTGATCATTTTAAGGGGACAAATGGAACCAGGATTTTATGTAAATAATTAATATATAGTTGTTTTTCAGTGCATAAGAATAAGTGACTGCCATTTAGCATGTTGTTGAGACAAATTTTAGCAGAACCATGAGAACTGATGAGAAGTTTTCATTTAAATAAGGAAAACTGTATGAATAGCAATCAGTTTGAATATAGCCCATGATTGAAAACCATGTGTAGCTTACTTGTTTTGTCACAAAAGCTCTTTAGCACCTGTGTGCATTTTCACAGTTGTGTCCATCCTGCTTTGCACAGCATGTCCTGGCAACTGTTGGGGTTTTGTGTTTTCTTTTTGTTATGTTATACCAGGTGTATAACAGGTTTAACAGATTTAAAGAAAAAAAAGAACAGGAATCAAGAATTATGCTTAAAATTAGAGGTGCAGGTACAAAAAAATATTCTTCTCTGTGTTACACTTTTAAGGAATGAAAATTCATGTGGCATCCAAGCATGTCTCCAGCACACATTGTGCCTGCAGAACAACAGAGGCAGGCTCTGGGAATGACCACATTCCTCTCTGCCCTTTCAGATGAGCAGCACTGGGACAGGCTTGTCTAAGCTGACAATAAAGGGTCAATGATAATAAAGTTCGAGCGACTTATTAATTTTATCTGTGCAGGCTGAGCCATTTGCAATTGGCTGTTTGAAATTAGCCTCTCTCTGGTGTGAAGTGCAGCAAAATACCTATGGCTTCTGATTAGTTTTCAGTGCAGGTTGCTTGTTAGGAAAAAAATCCCTCTGCCTTTGTTGAAATGACAGTTTGGATTTCATTAGAGAACAATGCTTACAAACTGCTTCTGTCAGTAATGTTCAGTTCCTTCAAAGCAACTTTTCTAATTAATGAAATCAATTGCTAATTCGTGTTCCATCTGGGTGCTTGTGTAGCTACATAAGACACTCAGGAAATTGCCATTTTTTAGAAAGGCTTTTGTGGCAATGACAGAGAGACGTGCACAGCCTAAAACTCTTTCCACATTTCTTAGAGCTGAAACTAGGATAGAATTTTTACTTCATTCTCAATTAATAATTTTTGTGTTTTGTGGACCTTAGAGGCTGTGCTCTCGAAGCAGGCTGCCCTTGGTGCTGAGGTGGGTGCTGGTGCCAGTGCCTGGAGTTGTGCTGGAGTACTGCTGATCTTTCAGGAGCTGGCTGAAGTGAAATGTGATCCCAATATAATGCTGGTGCACAGAGACTGCTGGTTTTTGTGTAATTTTGAGGCTGTAATTCAACTAACTGTCTTGTGTCCAGCAGAGAAGTCACAAATGAATTCTTACTGTCCACCTGCGACACATAAGTGCTGGGAACATATTAAGACACTGTATACAGTGAGGAGATTTTTGGTTTGTGGTATTTCAGGTGTTTTGTCACTTTTAAAAATATTTAATAGCTTCCTTAAAAATGCTCTTTTTAGGGAATAATACCTTATTTGGTTTTGTGCATACTCAGAAAATACAACAGTGTTAGTCCTTGCAAAGTTTGTTTTTTTCCTTCATGTTCTTAAAGTATTTGAAAACATCAATGTCTTTTTATGGCTTTTTATTTTATGGGAAGTCAGAATACCACAGAACAGCCAAAACTTGTATTGTTTTGGCTCTGCAGACATCTTGTTGACAGATTAAGGCTGTCAGCAGAATGTGTAAACACCATTTCCAGCTTTTTACATTGGTCACTAAAGCATCCTTAAGTGCAGCTCAGAAATCTAGTCCTGCAAGACAAACCCCTCAATCATATGACTGAATGATGGTCAGGGGCTTCTGTTAAAATGCTTTAATAACTTTGCACTTCATAGCTGTAAGTCAGTTCTCTTATATTTGAGTCACGGTGATGGATCATCTCTATGTAGCTAGTCCTCTGACATATGAGTGCATTCACTTTAAACAACATCTACTTCTAAGTTAAGGCAACGTAATTATTTAAAGGAAAATGTTGTTCTTCAGAAATTATAGTAGAACTGCAGCAGTTACCAGACCCTGCTCATTGTGCATACTGATAGCTTTCTGCATTCTACAGCTTCTCACACTGCAAAGTTCCTGAAAATTTTATGGAATATACTGCTTTATAGTAAAGGAAAGATATGCCAGTATAAAAAAAAGACTCTGGTTTCTCACATTAATTTTATAATTTTCAAAGGAAAGAACTAGGAGAATAGGAAATTGTCTTCTCACAGTTTTCTTAAATGCTGAATGTTAGAGTTTTTTGCCTAGTTTTAATGTTGTTTGGGGTTATTTGGTTTTGTTTGTTTAGTTCTTTCATCACCTGGAAGGAAGTCCTTCAGTGAATTCTAAGTCTGTTCAAGGAAAAACTTATTATCTGATTGCCCACCTTACTGTCTTGGCAGGGCTAGGCTGCTGCCTTGTCATAGGTGCACAGCTGAAAATTATGAATGAAATAACAAATAGATCAATTTATCTAAATAAGTTATGGAAAGAACTTATGATGAAGATATGGTTCTTGCAGGCTTTGAAGGAAAAAAAAAATAGTGTCCTGTAAAACCTCCAAATAACTGTATCAATTCTGTTACATGTTTTTCACATTTTATACCAATTTCATTTTGTCTTAAGAAAGCCTAAAATTCTGAAAGCTTGTACTGACTAATAGACAAAGCAAAGTTGTGAATATGACGTATTGGATTAAAATACTAATATATTCATATAAATACTGTCTTTACCAATAAAATACTTTTTCAAAACAAGTTTGAATTTTGATGTGTGTTTCAGTAGTAACAGTGGTAGGTGAGGCACTTTATCTTACCTTTGTGCCTACCCCTGTGTACTTCATCCATTACAGTAGTATTTTGGGTTCAGTAGTATTCCAAGGGGAGAAAACAGACCTGCCTTGATAAAAAGGACAAGTTTTTCTTATATTTTTCTTGGATTGGACCAATTCCTCAATCTTGTTCATTTGTGCTGAAAAGATAGCAGAAATGTGAGAGGTAGCAGCAATAAGTAGGCTGTTGTAGGACTTGCTAAAAGTTGCTGATTATTTGAAAAAAACCTTATTATACTTGAAAAATATGTAATTTTGTCCTGTGAAAGAGCATTAGAAAAGTATTTAGAACACATACAACTGTATGTAAGTAAAATGTCTCTTCCCAAGCATATTTGTTTTGAATTTTATGCTGGTTTTACCATGATAAAATACTCCTATGATTATGAAAATTAAGAATTTAATTCCCTTGTATAAAAAAATCTGGATAAGAGTTGGTTAATCTAAATTTTGATGGTGATGATGTTTTCTACTCATGTGCACTTGATTGAATGCATCTTCAGCATTTTTAGTGGGTTTTTAGAGGCGTAAAGCAGACTAGGAAGGGTAAATGTTTGGCAAGATCATGTTGCTGTCCTTAAATTATCAACAGAATTTAGATGTAAAATTGCATAAGATGGGATCAAAAGAAAAGTGTGATTAATGCAGACAAAAATAATCTGTGGGAAAATATCAGAAAATTATATTCATTTTACTTAAGCTGTTCTCATAAAAGGTGAAAAGAGAATAAATTTCTTAGCTTTTAAGTTCTTTGCAATTCTATGGAAAATGTAAAACCCCACTTCAGAGAGATCTCTGAAATCTCATTCTTTATCTGATGAAAAGTGTGTTTTCGAAATCTGACATTTAAAAAGAGTTCCATGAGAGAGAAACCACTGTGCTGGGGTCACATTTTAACTTTAATCCTAACTTTCTTTTTCCCTAGGATTTGACATTAAATATAATTAAACTTGAAAGCCTCTTTTGAGAGGAAATGTTTAAATCTGAAACTATTGAAATTGGATACATCTAGAGTGGTGGAAGCCTCCCATCCCTTTTTGCTTTAAGGAAACAAAATACAAAAAAAACCACCAACCACACAATACCAATAACGAATAACCAACATACAAACAACTCCCCCTCCCCAACAAAAGCAAACCACAAAACTCAATAACCCCACATTTTTCAGATTTTCGCCATTGTTTCAGTTTAACTTGTAGTGCTTTCTGGGAACTTTGAGGAACCATGAAAAATGGTTCTGTATAAAAATTCTTTCAAGGAGGCCTACTAAGGATTAATTGAGAGAAAACAAGATTCCTGAAAATTGCTGATATAAGTTTTTTCAGTGAAGCTACATTGGCTTTTGCTTCTGTGCTATATAGCCACTTGGCCTAGAACCCACCTCTCTTGCCACTCTGCCCATCATCAAAGTTTAAAAATGCAACTCTGGGATCAAATCCTCAAGCAAGCTTTGTAGCAGTATGGCCTTTGTGTTTAGCAAAAGAGAAACAAGGAATTAATAGCTGATGATGGGATGGTGGGTGTCCCTTCTTCTGTATGTGCTGTTAACCCAAGTTGAGTAGTGTATCTTGTATTAAGATGTTTGCTTTGTCAGCTGCCTGCTCACATGCCGTGGTGTTACCCATCATCCACCTTTGTAGTTAATTTTGGCATGTGGATTTTGTGTTTTGATAGAAAATGTGCAGTGGAGTCCTGCATAAATGAAACAAGAAGGAAAGTAGCACTTGAAAAATACTGTTTTGAGAAAACGCCAATGCATGCAACTGTCATCGTTAAACAACATGGAAAAAAAGATGAATTCTGAAGTCAGCTGAAAGTCAAAAATCTGTACAGTAGCCTTTACAGTAAAATAACTGCAAATGAAGTATCTGAGCAAATATCATGGCAGTGGTTATAAGAGAGTATGTATCCACCTCTTGCTGGATAATGATGATGTAGAACAGACTCTTTTGTTACTGTTGTTTTTAAAGTATGCTTTAAACAGCAGTGAAACTGTATTTTAAAAAAAGAACATTCAGTTTTATCATCATCAGTGATTACCTTTTGACTTCTCTATTTTTTTTTAGAGATCTTTATGGTATGGCAAAGTCTTTGATCAGCCGATGGTATAATGGACTACCAGTTGGATGATATACGGTCATCTGAAACATGATATGTACTTCTCCTCCTCCGTGTCCATGGTGAGTTCTGCTTCTGTACATATATATTAAATGTTTCAGAGGAGGAACTAAAAGTTTTCAGTGACCTGCACTGGATGTTGTTCCCACTGTTTCACGTGGATTACCCTGGAGCTGTCAATTTACTGACTACATAAAACCCATTCTTTTTTTGTAAGCTGTTTGAAAATGTTTTAAAAACCTAAGTCCAAAAATAACTCTATAGAACTTTTCTCTTTTTGGATTATTTTAGAGCTGTGCAAAAATCCTGATACACAACCTGAAATGTTATCTCTCCCTTCAGCTTGAAAGCATCTTCACCTTCATTTAGTGTTTCTAGTTCAAATTAGATTCCAACCAAATGTTCTTTTTGATCAGACACATACCACAATGTATTTAAGAATAAGATAATTGTAACTGAGTTACAAATATACTATAAAACACAGGTAAAAAAAATTAATTGAATGAAATATTTGGAAATAATTTTTCAGTCTTATTTTTGCACTGCTTCTCTGTTTTGTGCCTACAAATCGTTAATCTGATTATAGTATCTGTGAACACTGTTAAGTATTGCATAATCAATAGTATTGAAAGCAAGGCTCCTCATATTATAACTGAATTATTGTTTCTGTGTCCAGACATACAATAATGAGATCCAAATCTTTCATTTGGCTAAACACATTGACAAACCAAATTTGGGTATCAAAATGTTCCACTGACTACTCCTTAACACACCAGAAATTGCAGCCCAGCCTCCTCTCCAAAAATCAGGTTAAGCAACTGAGGTTAAAGTCTTCATTCTCTCACTCTTCCTCTTGTTGAGGGTTTAGATATGGTTCTTATGCCAGAGTTTGTTTATGGATGATAATGAATTGTCTGGAATAGTTGCTTAGCCACTGTTAAAATTTGCCTGTAAATGTTTGTTACCCTAAGTTTATGTCTAGTGTTCAGGTTAGAAAATGATATGATATGATATGATATGATATGAAGGGTATCTTTCCTTTTCTGCTCCACATTCCAGAGTTCTTAGAAAGATGCAGAAGTAGTGAAAAAGTAAAGAGAAGAGGCAAATGTTAACTTGCCTAATGCCATAAGGCATTTAGTCAAGGCTGTTCTTATTATATGCTTAATTACTATAATGAACTAAGATAGATGCAATGCAGTTTCTAGAGGTGTTTGTGCTTGGTAATAGAAAGATGTGGTTAAATATTCTGTATAAGTGGATAGAGGTGTTCACCAGCAAAACTATTATTTTTGGTGAAAATGGGTTTTTACACAGACAAATGGACAGCCATGTAGCACATTTTCTCATCCTGTAGTGGGCATTTTCTGCCTGGTTCTCTGTTACCAACTTCAGCTGGCTTTGCATTTCACATTTTATGTCTCCCAAGTAGTAACCATACAACTCTGAAAACAGGAAGCCAGATAAATAGCAAAAAAAGCATCACCTTGCTCATTTCCACCTGCAAATTTTTGAGAGGACAAGCCTGATATTGTTTGATCCAGAACCTGTTGGTTCTCTGAAGCATTGCCCTGGGTGTTTATTGAGTTCTGCATGGTTCTCTAACCAAGTTTTGTATTTGCCAAATTAGCAGATTTGCTTCAAAGACTTGACCTTTTTATCTCCTTTTCCTTATCAGCAATGTGCCATACATTTCTGAGCCTGTTAATACATCCTGAGTGTGCACTGATCCATCATGAAATCAGAGCTTTGTGTCAAGTCTCATGGAAGACCTAAGTTCTTTAAACAGAAAAAACTATCTATCCCATATGTGTAAATACTGTAGGATTATGTCTCTTTTTGTAGATGTCTGCTACACTGCATTTTGCTACCATTTTACGGCATTTATTCCCTGTGTCCACCAGCAGGAGAACAAAATCTATTTCAATCCACAGTGTTTCCCTTGAGGCCAGACTTAAAAAAAAAAAAAAAAAGGTGTGATGATGTCTTTAATTGTTTAAGGAATGTCATTATACATTGTCCTGACAATTAAAAAAGCACTACTTTGGCATTCTTGTTAGAATTGCTTCTTTTTGCAGTCAAAGTCTTCAAAGAGGCTGTACCATGTGTCAGGCCATCCTCATCCTCCTCTCACTTCTATATCCACTCAAGGCTCACATGGGCTCTCAAATGGCCAGCAAGTTACTCCACTGCTTCTTTCTAACCAGAGTAAAGCTGAGGTGAGCATCAGGAAGTAAACTGAATGCCATCACACAGCATGTGAAACCTAGAGGATTCTCTATCCTTACAACAGTAGCTTGCAGAACAATGTCTAGAGGATAAGTAAGCTTTGCTCATCAAATTCATACAAGAGAGGAAACAATATTCAAGCAGTAGTATATATTTAAAATCTGTAAAATAATAATGATAATAATATTTCTAGTTTGTTCCCAAATCCTGTGCCCTATTACATAGAAAACCTACAGGGAAACCTATTACATGTGTGTTAAGACCATTAAGTCAGGATTTCAGAGGACACAGTTGGATTTTGAGAACTGTGTGAAAAGGAAATAAAATCTCTTATAAGGAATTTAAATGCAAAATTATATATCAGCCTGTAGTTGGGTGCCTTCTGATCTTCAGTCTGCTTTAGGAAAACTGATATCAACTTTGGTTGGGGTTTTTTGGTTTCTGGAAAGCACTGAGATTTAGAAAAATCCTAATGAACCAAACCCCAAACAACAAAAAACAAACCAACAATAAAAAAAGCCAAAAAAAAAAAAAAAAAAAAAAAAAAAAAAGTGTAAATCTTAATTGTTTGCTATAAATTGAGAAAATTCATATTGTATTTTATTATTGAAAGGATGTTTTTTTAAAGATACTCAGTATGCAAAGTCAGCACAGGATGAAAATGGAGCCATAGAGAACAGAAGTCAGGTACTATTTGGAAGATGTTTATGGTAATTGAAAAGAGAATTAAAGCATTAAACATCAGGACATCCACAAACAAATGTTTCAGGCCATCTGTTAAGTTATAAGAATAACAAAGGATTTTTTAATGTAGAATTACCTTCATTTTCTTGGAAGACTGAATAATTCTAGAAAGCTCAATTTAAAAAATTTCCACTGTTTTCTGCCTATTGTGGAAATATTCAGGGTTCTCTAGACTGCCACTGATTTTGCTTAAAGCATTACTCCATCAGAGTTCACACAGGTGGATTCAGTGAACCTGGGTCCATCTGTGCCACCTGCTAGTCTGGCTGTCCAAACACATCACAGACTTTGTTTGGATGAAAGAATAAATGGCATGGCAGATTTACTGAAAAAAATCAGAATGAAGCATATATTATTTATTAAAGTAATCCAAATCCTACTGAGATATATCCTGAACTGAGGTTCCTGCAGCTAATAGAAACAAAGAAATAATGTTAACATTTGTCTTGAAAACTTCTATTTTGGGTTAATTTAAACTCATGTTGCTTCAGTACATTCAAATAAAGTAAGAACTCCCCTTTGTTTCCCTACACCTTTGTGTACTTAATTTTCAAGCTGATGTTGTGATAGTGAAGAACTGCACTATGTCAAGAGTCTTGAATAAATTATGTCATGGAAGCTTGGAAAGCTACTAGAAACTGGCCCCAAGGTTAGGTATTGGTTAAAGAAAGGCCTGGTAAGTGAAGAGGCATTGCTGCTGATGTGCTTTGTTCTAATGATTTTCTATTAGTAGGGAGTCCTGATTAATGATCCCCTATCAGCATGTCCTGATTAATGTGCTAGTCAATGAATCAGTGTGTCATTTTATTTTCTCTTAAAGAGCATCCTTCTATTGTGAGTGTGACAGGAATTGGCTTTAAATGAACTGCTGCAAGCAATTTCTTTATCTGAATGGAGAAAATATTTTCACTTTCTAAAGTTTTGAATTCCTGCATCATTTTCTTCTGAACTAATGAATTATTTGTACCAAGTAACTACTTCTGTGAGATTTTTGCATTTTAAAAACATAGTAGGTTTTTTAAAACTGCTTGGAATCAGAAGAGATTCTGTGGTAACCTTACTGTGGGGTTTAAATTTCATACTCTTTTAACTGCAGCAGGCTGTTAAAGAAAAAGCTGGGTTTAAAGCTTGACCAAGCTTGCTTGAAAATATATTCAATGTATTAATATTTAATTTTTAGCTTTTCTACTGTGCTACTGTTAAAAAACAACAGCAGCTATTTACCATAAGACACTTTGATCTTTCCAGTTTTGTTAGGGTAAAAAACCCCTCAAAAGCAAACACTAGTAAACTGATTATTATTTTTTTAATTAGAATATTAATCTAGTTTGTAGTGTTTGTTTTTTGTTTTTTGGTTTTTTTTTGTTGTTGTTTTTTGGTGGTTTTTTTTTGTTTGTTTTTGGTTTTTTTTTTGTTGTTGTTGTTGTTTTTTTTTAAAAATCATGCAAGAATATATTGAGTGCTTAAAATCTGTTTGAGTTTGTCGTTTTGGGTTTTTTTAGTAGTCCTGCTGTGAAGGTAAAGTTTCCAATGGATAACCAAGATGTAGTACAGAACTTGCAGAACTATCCAACACATTTGATAGGGGAGGATCCTGGAAAGCTGGAAGTGTTCAGATGGTGTGTGATCAAGCAGAGCTGTATTTGCAACAAACTGCTTGTGGTGCCCAAGCAGCACTGCCTCCTCTCCTCAAAGTTAAACCTTGTGGAACTGCATCAAGTTAGTGGAACTAACTCAGTGAGATACCATTTTGAAGGGAGAGGTGGCTTATTTTAGACAATCTCTAGCTGAGTTCACTGGATTGTGGATGCAGCAGCTGCATCCTCACCACTTCTCTTGGGTTCTTCTTGGTGGCAACAGGTGAGTTTTGGGGATTCACCAAAGAATTTTGCTTACTTCAGTCTCTGTAAGTGCTAGGCAAATCTGCTCCAGATGCTCCTTCCTGTTTCTCAGGGTGGCTGGGCTGGCAGGAGGAGACACATGGCATCACTGCATGGTGTGTCACCTCTCCTTGCCTGCTTGCACTCCTGACTTGCACAGCAGCCAGGTGTGCAGTGTAAGCAATGACACAGTTTTAATTCTGGATACCTAGCTGGAGAAGATATGCTAAATGTTTACTAGAAGAGTTGAGGACCTAAAAATTACCCAGGATTAATCACCCAAAAATACTCCTAGAAAGTGGAACTTTGTTTCTTCTAAAAATAAACTAAATATACACATCTCCTATATGGTGGATATTGGCTGTTGGAATTGGGTAGTGCTTCCAATATCCCTGGGAAACATGAGTTTGATAACTCCCAGCTTTGCCACAGAAGTGATTCAATAGGGACTTCTGGGGCAAAAAAAAAGAACTATGATGCTTAAAGAAATCAGTTTTGGTTTTTTTCTTTGTTCTTCCATATATAGCAGGTAGAGTTCCTTTCTGAAGGCTTATTATTTTGAAGCTTGGTGTTATATAAATATAGATGTTGGAAATAGTTTTTTTTTTTTTATGTAGACATAATTCTGAAATTAATAATATGATAGTGAGATATTTAAAAACTATATGTCCAGGACCATTGCCCACCTGGATGAGGGCAGATCTGGTTTCTGCCTTTGCCAGGGCTCCTGCCCCTACTCATGCTGGGGGTTATTCTGTAAAATGAACCCACCTTGGCACCTGGGGTAGGACATGAGGTTTTTGTTGGCTTAAACCTCAAGAGTGCAAACATCTTCCCAGCTAGCTATGATGGCATAGCTGCCATCAGCTATGACAGCATTCCCCCCAATTTAATGTCAGTTGTTGCCTCTTGTGCAATCAGCAGATCACCAATGAAGTTACTGGAAAATATAGGCTGCTAAAATTTGCTTTTACAATGAGGTAAGAATTAATTTTTCATTTTATTTTTAATTATTGTCAGTAAATCAGTGGTGGTGTATAGTTTTCCTAATAGCTGAGAGTAGTTATAAGTACATGTACCCAAATTAAAATAATATCTTAAGACTTATGTGAAAAGTGCCTTTGCAAAGCACAAGGTGGAAGACAGGTAACAATCACTGCAGTTTTGGGATTTCCAGCTGATGAAATGCATATGGTGTCTGTATCTCCCCTACTGATTATTCCTGTAGCCAACATCAGCAATAGCAAAAATGGTGGAAAGAGCAAACTGCTAGAAAAGATAGAGCTTCTGATAAGCAATTTATATTTCTCAGCTGAGGGAAAAAAAACTAGGCATTCAAAAACTAATTAAGTGCTTGAGAAGGGGAGGACTGAGATTCATACGTTTAATTCATGTTGTTACAACAGGCATCCACTGTTCAATTTGTAATTCATTGCTTTGAGATAAGGTTTGCATTACATCCGAGCAAATTTATTCAGGAATTTATGTAAGGTTTAGGGTTTGGTTTTATTTGCTTTTTTCTTTTAATGTTTTCAAATAATTTTTACCATCTAGATATTTGCAATTTGTTAGTTTGGATAGAACTATCTAAATGAGATCAAAACTATCAGTGCAGATTTTCACAAGTATATCAGTCATACTTTCTGATAGAATTACTAATTTTTGTAGATCTTTTCAGAGTCACTGGTTTCAGTGAAATACCCTTTGTTATCCTTTTTTTCCAGAAAATTAAAGTTGGTGTAAACCAATTCAAATCCCGATAACTTTAAGGAGTATCTTTTGTGGTGTTGCTTTTGACAAAAGCATTTTAGTATCCTTCTCTGCTTTTTGTAAAACTATGTAATACTTTCTCTTATAAGCTTTCTTCTCATTTTTTTTTCTCTTTGTATTATACAACCTTCAGCATTACATAAACATGTCTTCTAACTCTATTTTAGGTGAATTGAGTGCAGTTTAAAGCAGTTTATAGCTACTTATTTGAGCTATACATTTCTATGTATAACCATTTCTCTTGGGAAAGTTTAATTTTTCTGCTACATCATTTGCTTAAATGAGGCAGTAAATAGATTTAGTATCAAAAGTTGGTATTTTCCATGCTAATATGGAAACAATTTAGATACTTCAGAATACTGATTTTGAATACTTGGTACCAATGTCTTGGTGAGACATGGTATTCATTATTCTAAGAATTAACATATGCTGATATATCTTAATTTCATTTCCTGTATGTATTTTTAGTATGCTCTGTGTGTGTATATATATATACATATGTGCACAAATATAAGAAGAGGCAATAATGGTTTAAATTATACAGAGGCACTTTAAACAAGTTGTTTTGGTGCAAAAAAAAAGGAGAAGAGCACACCTGGAAAATAATCTTTCATTTTAAATTATGGGGTTTTTTTCTTCTTAATTGCTCATTTTATCTGAAATCTGAAGTCATTACTGTGTATCTCTTACTACTCAGTTCTTTATAATAAAAGTAGGATTTACCTGGTGTTTCCAAAGTTGTCCATGGGGAGAGGCAGGCAACTTCAGAAGGCAATTCTTGCATTACATTTGTCTTAGATACTTATCATAGAAGGGGATATATTACCCTCTGGGTAATTGTCTGTGCATGCAATATTGTTATTTCCTACTTTAAAAAACAAGGTCAAGATAAGCCTGAAGAACCCGATGCTTCCTATAGTTCATTTTATTTTGTTGGAACTGCAGTAATTACATCTCTGGAGCAACCACACTTGTTCAAATGGATTGTATATTTTGGGTGTACAAGAGGTGTCTCAAAATGATAGGAACTCAATGGTTTGCCATTCACAGAAATAGCATGCTTTCCATTTTGTGTGTTATCTGATGCATTTCTTATATCTAAACAGAATGTTTGCTTTATTAAAATGAGGAGTTTGTTTAAATAAATTTTAAAAACCATGAGAAGCAAGACTTTTTGAACCATTTTCTACTTGTTACTGGAAACTGTTTACTCCTATGTAGTAGACAGTTTTCATTTCCTCTCAGTGAAATGGATGTTTTGGTGTTCTGTTAAATAGTCACTGTTTCAGCAGAGCAACGTGGGCATTTTAGTCGTGCGGAAATGATTTCCCATTGGAGAATATATATAGCTCTTTTCAGGACTTAATTCTTGCAGCCCAAGTCTTACCTTCAGCCAAGTGAAGTTAATGGCCTGACTCCATTATACAAGGCTTTCTTGTGTAGTTCTAATTAATCTATGCCATGCTTTAAGGGTGAAACATTTTGAGTGAGAGATAACACTATGATTTAATTTAATACTTGTACTAATAAAACAAACTTATTGTTAATTCGGGTTATCAACCAGATTTGACTTTACATCTGGTGTTGTAACCCTTTTAAAATATTTTCAATTATATAGTCTCTCATTCTCTTAATTCTTCCTCTAAGCTGTTCTATTGCTTGGCTCCAGTGAGCAGCTGCTGTGTCCCCTCCTCCAGGTGGCTTTGCTTCAAATGCCTGGAAAAAATTATTCTGCTTAGAAATAGGTAACATTACAAGTATTTAAAATATCTTGTGGTCCACCTTTTCCTAACTGAAAGATTGTTGATATTTTGTTTTTGCAACATTAGAAAAAGGAGAGATTGTTTTTTATGTTAGGGAAATCATTTTATTTCTTTATATGTTGCCCAGCTACATAACTATGAAAGAGTGGCTGAAGGCTTTTGAGAAGGGAGGGTTTGGGGGTGTTATTGTACTTAGGGGAGAGGAAGTGAAGGACCTGCCTCAAAGTGATAAATCCTGTGAGAATTGAGGCATCAAATTTTCCAACAGCCTGAAGCAACACATTAGCATCTACCGAAGGTGACAGCAATGAGTCTGAAAAGCTCAGATTAAATGAATTCAGGTGTTGGTGTTAGAAAATCTGGTCTCTAAAGAATAGTTCTTGTTACTGTGGCAAGTTTTTCTTGCCAAAAGAGATTTGGAGGTAATTTAAATTGCAGTGCAAGTCAGCTTTATTTTGACTTCAAGCAAGGCCACAAAATAATTGTGTGCAGGATTTAGTTCTGAATGTGAGTCAGCTGTGGAGTAGGAATACTCACAGAATTTCTTTTGTTTGGCAAATATACATGCTTGAGCTGATTCAAGCACAGTGTCACCATATTTGTTACAGTTCTAACACAAATTTTTAAAAACAGAAGAACTAGAGCCTGGGGAGAAATGACTCACAAGGGATGACTTAATTTCTGTGCTTAGGGTGGACAGGGTGACTGCACATGGGGTGACATCATCCAGTGCTCCCAGTCTTTTGTGGGTGACACAGGTGGAAGAAAGAAGGTGCATGTAATTGCAGGGCTATCTGTGGGAGAGCTGTGTGCATCCTCTGCTCTTACATAAATATCTGTAATCCTGAGCAGTTTATAAGATAACAGCTAATTCAGCTGTTCACAAAGAATCATTGTTATTTCAGAGGATAAATAATGCTGTTGTATTATCATCACCTCAGTGATTATGAGGCTGCTAACATTGACTTCCCCCTCTATTTGGTTAAAGAAATATATAAACCTTGCTTGTAAACTGTTTTATGCAGCTGCTTTTATACCACATTTCTGTGAGCCACATCATTGTTTACAGAGTTTTTGATTATGCTTGACTTTTATTTTTGCTCCCAGTGTTCTATGCATTTTGGATTGAATTCATGATTATACAGTGTGTTATTACTGATAAGCTCCTAACTATTTGAAGGACTGAAATAAACCTCTTTTCATCTCCTTCTCGTCTCCCTTTACTTAAATTTGTCATGTAGGAGAAGAAAGTTAGGGCAAGACACCAATGTTCATGTGCAAATTTGTCACTGTCTGGTTATTCTGCTGCAGAGAATGCTTTAGTTCTAATATGTTGACACAACACATTAAAAAGCTTCCTGTACTTGGTCTGGACTAAATTATTGGAAGAATTTATCACTTCTCACGTTTGATGAACTATAGAGCTATAATATTTTTTCAAATTCTCTTATTTACCCTTAAGATTTCATTTTCCTGATGTGATTGGTGAAAAATCAACCAAGAAGTGTTTTACTGATTGACCAGGAACAGCAGTGGATCACCAGACTGTAGAAGAGCTCACTCCAAGCTGCAGATGAATGTTCTCCCCATTTCCCTCCTCCCAGGTGTCTGAGCCACAGGTAGCACAGAAGTCACTCTCTCCCAGCAGCATTTTGCCCATCTTTACCCATTCTTAGGAACTGTGAGTTTCCAGGAAGTTTTTGAAAGCTGAGGTTTTTCTAAGTTTCCCATGTCCATATTAATTTTTTGCAGTGTCCCAAAATAATGGTAAATTCTATAAATGCTTTTTTTTGCAGCAGTAACTTAATCCACCCTGCTTTTTCATTAAATTAACTATTAAACTAAGTTGTTTTTCTCAGAGAGGGTTGTTGTGTTATGTCAGCTAAAAACCAAGAAACCATCACTTTTACCCCCACCCATTCAGTGTTGGTGGGGATTCCAATGTTAATGAACCCCCATTATCCATGATTAACTAAGCTAGTGTGAATCTTCATGTGCCAACCAGATCATGTGAGGAATTGCACTAAGCATAAAAAGAGCTTCAAAATGCCTCTATTTTGTTAAAATAATTGTTACTTCCTAATATGTGAGTACCTCTCTGTTGACTGTAACCCACTTCATTCAGAGATCATACTCCCCTGACTCCACTGAGAGGATGGAAGTTGCTGTGCCCTGGCACATGCTTGATAGGAAAAGGCTGTCATTGTTTCAGAGGGTCTCAAGGTGTAGGAAAATTGAAGGAACAGGCATCTGAGGAAAGAAAAGGCAAAGATAAAGCAAGGCTAGCCATTGTGAAACTGTAGCTGTCCAGCAGAAGCTGACATTAAGGTTCCAAAAGCAAACCCCATAGGATAGCATCATTTTATCACTTCAGGACTTGTAGCTGTTCATAGGTGAAAAAAAATGGAGTTAAGAAAATTATTTAAAATATAGAGAAGACTACCTTTTCAAGAGGTTACTTCACTTCTATGATATTCACAGAAAGTTTGCCAGAGCTCTTTTGTAGCATCTTAAAGTTTGGCAGATCCTTGAGATGTGGGGAGAACAAGGGTCTCACTGAGATAAGTGATAAACTAGCATTGTCTATTTGCCTGTGTAGGTTTTACTACTGTTGTGGGGCTTGCTCTCTACTTACAGAGTATATGGACACCTTAGAATACCTAATTCAGGAAAAGAATAGGTGAGATTAAATTTAAACATCTGTGACACGGTGGATAAAACATGCAAATCAGTTTAGTAGCTAGTTTGTGTGCTCTTGTACTGGAGGTATAAATAGAGCAGAAGTCAGGAGTAATGGGGGGGTGTGCTTCTTTGAAAATCTCTTTCTTGGAAAGTAGGTCAATCTGCTTCTGCCACTGTGATGTTTTGTTTATGAGGGAAAGGACAAAATGAAAATAATTTACTAGCAATGCTTGAGAACTGTCACCATCACTCCTCGATGGAGTGCAGATAACAATAAGTGAGTGGTGTGTTAGGGTACAAGTTAAATTAGCAGTATTAATTAGCAGTCTGAGCTCTCTATTGTTTTTCCTGCTGTGAGTCTTTTCTAGATACATCTTATGGGTCATATAAAATATAACACAGCAGTTGACTCTACTGTATATATATTTCCTTATCTTTCTCAAACTTCTCTGATTAACTCTGCTTGGTTAATCTGGTGTAGAATTATGTAGTTGCCTCAACTTCTTTGTGCTTCACCATGGAGATTTTATCACTTACTTTATTTGAAAAGGAAAAGTTAAAGTATGTGGACTGATATCACCTGTCAGGGGGGATGTGCAGAGGGGATGTTGTCCAGACTTAGCTCTGCTGTCCAGCACAGCTCCTGGTGCCCCTGTTTGCCAGGAGCTGTAAAGCCTCATTGCTTGTGTCCCTCGATCCTGAGTTCATCCAGTGCTAACAGCAGAATAGTTACTTGAAGTACTTTTTGTAAGTCTGATTTGGCTTAGGTTTGTTTCGTGTTTGTATTTAGTGATTACACAAATTGATGACCAAATGACGTTTACAGTGGGCTTCAAAATGAATAGTGTCACCCTTCTTTTTTTTTGCTCATTTTAATGGACCTCTTCAGTATTTACTTAGTTCTGATTGGATCAAGTCTGCCTTATCTTTGCCTCTGCTTTTATACAGAATGAGATAGCAGGCTGTGTTTTTCTCCCTACTTATTTATGAATCTAAAATGGTTATTGCTTTGTTTGTTCCTGCTAGTTGTTTTCCCAAACTGTTTTGGCCTTTATTGAGGTGCTGATTTAGGGTGCATTTGTTGGGTTTTTTGGTTTGGCTTTTTTTTCCCTTTAATGAAGACCAACCCATTTAAAGAAAGAGTAATTTTATAAATTATTTATAAATGTAGTTTAGGAATTAGAAGATAATCTCATCATCATTAGTGCAATTGAACTATGCAGCAACCTCTGTATATAGGTTATGTTCAGTATAAATAATTAATTTATTAAATAAGTCATATGACCCTTTGCTGCTGAGCACATCAGTATCTGAAGCTCTGCTAGATCTGTATATGTATCATCAGTGGTTTACAAGTGGCTTTTAAGGGTGTAGCTGCTTCAGTAATTTATCAGAACCCAGTGAGACATGATGGTATAGCAATGTAACAGGACAGAATCATTGTCAGCTGAGTCAAATCGTGTTGTAAGGACAGCATTATTTATCCATATGGGATCCCCCTTAAAACAAAGCAAATACAGAACTTCCCAGCTGCAGCTCTTCTACAGAGCAGCCTCTGGCATTAGGAAAATCAGAATGGATAGGTGGTGTCTCAAACAAAGTATTTTTCTACAGGCTGTCAGGATTTAGTAATCTAATCTGTTGTGTCAATGAGAAGTGATGGAGTTAAGAACTACAGGGTAGGGCCTAGAAAAGAGATATAAACAGAGGTCTCAGAAGACTGGGCAAATCTATTGAAATCATTCTTCTGAGCAGTGTGCATCACAGCTGTCACAGTGGCAGAAATGGCTGGCAATGTTTCAGCACCTGAAAGGCATTTCAAGTGTCTTGACACAAAAAAAAAAAAAAAAAAAAAAAAAAATCATACAGATTTTAAGTGTTTTGCATCTGACAACAACCTTCACTGAAGGGTTGAAAAATGTTGGAAAAGGAAGGCTGCCCAGGGAAATGGTGAAGTCACCAGCCTTGGAGATACTTAAAACACATGTAGATATGACACTTAGGGACTTGGTTTATTGATGGACTTGGCAGAGCTGGGTTAGTGGCTGGACTTAATGACCACAGAGGTCTTTTCCAAACTGAGCAATTCCTTAGAATCAGAGATGGTGGGTCTGTGTCCCTGGGCCCAGGTAGCTGAGAGACATCCTGGGTCCCAAAGGCTGGCATGAACTGTTACCTGGAGCCTGCTTCTCAAGATCTTGTCCCAGCTTTTCCTTTCAAGCTGCAAGGTTTTGTGCAGATACCAGAGGTCTGTACAATCTGTGGCTCAAATGCATGTTGTTTCATCCTTTCATCAGGAAGCCTAAACCCTTGAACCAAATTTCTCAATCACTGTTTCCCATTTAACTGGTAAAACTGAGTGAGGATTTATTTGGGGGAAAAGGTGAAGATATATACCAGTTGTATATACCAGCAGTTACTGAAAATTTAAAGTTTTTGTAATAAGACTTGTCCTTTCTTTTTAAAAACTAATTTTATTTTTAATACAATGGTGTTGAAGGAACTAAGGTGCGAGAGCTGCAGTGGTGGAAGCATTACACTTCAATGTGCTGCAAATTCAAGCACAGAATGTTGTTGATCTTTTAGTTTCAAATTCCTATTTTCTAGTTTTAAAATATCATTGATACAACAATTTGCTAAGATGTGCTAGCACTGCTTTACAGAGCTGTGACATTTT
The DNA here is from genome assembly GCA_030060385.1 of Muscicapa striata striata. NCBI lineage: Eukaryota > Metazoa > Chordata > Aves > Passeriformes > Muscicapidae > Muscicapa > Muscicapa striata. Next base: position 2,377,213 of record JAREIS010000062.1, on the reverse strand, counting down.
GCATTATAAATACTGCTTGAAGCAGGGGGTTATTTATTATCTCATCCCTCTGAAGATGATAACCAGTGCAGAGGTTGTCACTCAAGGTGCAGATTACAAAAAATATTTAAATTGTTTCTGATGTGTTTGAGCAAGACGTATAAAATATGCTGACATTATTTTGCGATCTCAAAATTAAAACCAGATTTGTTTTCAAATAAAATTGATGCATTATGTAACATTCACATTTCGGGAAATATGGTCGTAATAGTGTACAATAATGCTTTTTCTTTTCATGTGAAAGATGAGTAAAGATTTAGGCACACAGGTAGAAGTGGTCTTCATGTCTTTTTTTTTTTTTTTTTTTTTAATCCTATCCTCAAAGCATTAAGTCTACTGAAATTTTATGTAGTCTGTATATTAAATTTATTCAACTTTTTTTTTTGTCTGCAACTTGACACTGGGTAATTTTAACAGTGAAATGTTAATAGCATTTTCAGGGAATAATTCATGCAATTCTATTGCTTATGTCAGTGGTGAAAAAAAATAAATTTGCCAGACCTTGGTAATAGTTAAAAGGTGGTGTCAATTTGTACAATTTTGTGAAGGGTGTACACATCCTTCATGGCCCAGAACCCTGCAAGCTGCACTAGAATTGAGGATAATGCTCCAGGTTTCAGTTTCTGCTTTTCTTGGTTTTGGTGAATGTTATTGCTGAACTTTGAATGCTCATGGGATTTTCTGCAAAACAATTTTTCTCAAATCTGGGAGCATACCTGAGCCATGAGTGGGGCTGAGAGGTCTCTCTGACCCTATTAATGTCTACCTTGTCTACCCAGGTAGCTTTACTTGATTCAGGAAAATAATTGCATTAGTTTTAAATAGCTTTGCTCATTTTTAATACAGCTTTACATTTGCAAGGCATAATCTGGCCCTTTCCATACTGTGACTTTCTCTCTGAATTTCAGCAGAACTGCTCATGTGTTTAAAATAAAACATGTGCCTAAGTGCTCTGGTGGCCAGGCGCCAGAGCACTCAACATGCTACAGGGCTGAGCCCTAAATGCATGCTCTTTAATGTATAGTCTTCTCTAGTCCAGGAAAAAAATCAGGATTAACTCTATAAGAAGTGTCACAGAATATCTCGCTACATGGAGAGTAGCTCAGGCTCCTAGCAAATATAAGCAACAGAAGCAATGCCAATGCTTTTTTAAGTTGTATTTAAATGAGGTGCATTTTGTGGCTAATGAATTGGTCAGTTAATTTTCTCATCACCGTCTTGGAGCTTGTTCCTGCTGCTGAAGTCTCTTATTTTTTCACACGTTGTTGAAGATGGCATTAATTTAGCCTTCTTTCCTGTTATAAAGCTTTAAATGCCTTCACATTAATGTCTAATAAATGTAATTTGTGGTTTAATCTGCGCATTATTGCTGCTGAAGAAGCAGAGGGAGCAGGTGGGAGATCTCCATTCTCTGTCTTCTCTTCTTATTTACACCACAGAGACATCCTAGGATCCTTATCACTAAAGCAGTTCGTGTGGGTTTTCTCCCCATGGTAATAGTGACATAAAGTGGGAAATACTTCAAACATGCATTTTGGCAAGTATTCTTTGGTAACTAAGTCCTCATAATTTAATTTCATGCATATTCTGTTTTTCTGTCAATATCTGTGAGGGAACTTTTCTTGTTTGGGGAATAGTTGAACGATGACATTTTAAATTATTGTTAATAGCTTTCACTAGTATAAAATGTGTTGTTTTGCTTTGGATGAGATACTGAGAGACAGAAGGGTGGTGTTAAGAGTGTACTTACCTTTTTTTATTAATCACTGAACTTCTGATGGCTGATTCTGTTTCTTAGTTGTCCAGTCCATTTTTGGTCAGCTTTTATTTTTCTTCTTTTCAGTCAGCTAGTTTTACATAAATTGTTACACAGAATACTAAAGAGGCTCTTCTGAACTGTTGCTTTCCAGAGGATATTTCTTTCCTTGTGCTTGCCAATGCTGGCATGTTGAAACAGGGGTTTCAGCAATCCTACTGGGCTGAACAATTTAGCCCCAGAGCTCAGGAATCTCCAGGGGCACATTTAAAATGCTACACAAGCAAGATTCAGGAATTGTGTTTACTGTCAGTAAAGCATGGGAAAGGAGTAAGTGGCTTTCCAGTCTCTTGGGGAGAATCTTTTGGCTTGTTGACAGAAGATGAAATTATGAACATAGGACAAAAAATAAAATGAAGTGTAGGGAACTAGTAAAGCTTAAAAATAAGAAAGCCAAAATGTGTAAACAAAGGACTGGTAGTGGGGCATGCTTGGGGCTGGAAGTTGCAGAATGCAGCATGGGAGTGTGCCACAGCTAAATGTGTGTAGAGTTTGGGGTATTTTCTCAGAGAAACTCAGGGAAAAACCCCAAACAACCAGAAATACCACGGTCTCAACCATGGCAATGAAGAGCTATAAATAAGACTAAAAAGACACTAGCAATTCAGAGTGATTTGCAAAGGGTTCCCTGTAAAGGATGTGCAGCTGGTTTTTGTTCTGTGTAGAGGACTATTTCCACCCCACCTCAACAATTACTGTTCAGCCCTCAGTTGAGCTTCCATAAAGTCAAATATTTCAGTTTCCTAAAGTTCTGTTGGCTACTGTGGCTGATAGATTGTCCTGCTGCCTTCCTGTGCTAGTCTCAAGTGGCTCAACATGTCTTTATTCCCCCACCTATTGGTTATTTCCAAGCGAGTTTAATTGCATGTTTCTAGTCAAAACATATGCTGGCATCTGCTAAGTGCAGAGTGCTTATGGTGAATGAAAATAAACAGAGCATACAGTTTGCCTCTTCAGAAAGTGTAGAGTGAAATAGCAACTGTTAAGGCAGGTTTTGTGTGATGTTTTGTGCTCTCGGCAACATTTTGTACTTTGCAAACATGCCTGTTTCTCCACAGTAATTCCAAGGCCTATTGATTGCCTTTTTCTCCATCTGCTCCCTTTTTTCAGCAGAGATCAAATACCTACTTTCTACAGTTTTTTACTTATTATTTTTTATTTTCACTGAAATGATGGGAAAAGAAGTAATGTATGTGAACTCCAGGGATCTTCTGAGAAAAATTTTATCTTAGAGTGCAAATAAAAATATTGGATGAAGAAAAGTTGTCCAAATGAAAAACAAGAGGTTCAAAAATATATTTATTAAACATTAAGCTCTTTTATGGATATATGTGGCTTGTGCTTGCCAAAATCTACGAGTTAGGAGGTAAGAAATAAACACATTCCTGTGTCTAGGGAGATCTTATTGTATGTTGTTCAAGTAGTCCTTAGCAGATATTATTCTCAGCGTGAATAGAAGTTGGCACAGAGGTATGCAGAAAGCAGTAAGAGCTAATATTGTTATGCTCAGACCTTTGCCCTTCTCAAAAGTGAAAAAAGGGAGTGAAAGAAAAAGGAAGCAAAGGCTGCTTTGTGGTGGAAAGAACCTCTGGAGGTGCCTTCTTCAGTCCATTGCTCTAGACAGGGTTAACTTCATAGTTTGACTGGGCTGTATCCCAAGTCTTGGCCACTTGTATTTTGAAAACATCCAAGGGTGAAGCCTCCCTCTCTCCCTGGCTTCTGGCATTGCCTCTGCTCATTCTTCTGGTCCCAGCGTGGTGTTGCACCTCCAGGAGGAAGATGGACAAGTCAGCTTCTGCCTGTGGAGGAGCATGTGAAACCCATGAGATGGAGAGAAAGGACAGTACACCTCAGAGCTGATAGAACAAAAGTGATACTTTAGGATCTGAAAGCAAAATAGTAGATGAAATAAGCAGGTTTATTCCAACAGCAGGTGCTGTTTGATTAAAATCTGGAATGTGTACACTGAGTACCTTACTAGAAAGCAATGCTTGCATCTTTCAAAGGGGAAAAAAGTTTCATCTTCTATAATTATGATGAAGATCAAGAGCTTTCTAACCAGTGAAATCTTAGCAGAATACCATAAATTGTGATAAGGGCTATTTTTTAAGATTGCACTAAAATATGCCTATGTAGAGCATAGCTCAGTCTTCACTAGCTGTATATCTCTGTTAAGTCAGTTATCACTGCCACAAGTTAAAAACTGTCTCTGTTACAAGCCTTGGTAACTTGCTGTGATACAGTGGCTCTAAAATATATTTATTTCTCACTGGAATATTCTCAAACACCCTATCTTACAAGATATTTCAGGATAGATGATACTGCAGTAGTGGTTTTATATAATATAAGAGAATAATAAGCTTTTTCATGGTTTATTGATATTTATTTTTTGAATAGTCAATATTTATTACCATTAAATATATGTTATTAAGAAAGAATAAGGTGATGCTTGTGGTATAAGTAATCCTACATAAGAATGATTAGGAGCATTGCTAATTGCCTTCTTTTTCTGGAGCATAATGACAGACTTCAAATGTGTTTTTACTGAGCTCCCTCTGAAGAAGCTCAGCATCCACAAAATAGTGATGTCAGAAAGCAGTTTGTTTCCACTTGATTAGCTCATCTCACTTTTTCTGAATTTGCTGTTAAATCCTGCTAAATCCTTCCAGAGCTCTGTATATGCCTTAACCCATTCTGTCAAATCACTTCGGAGAGCATCTTGCTGAATTTTCTGGAGCATTTCTGGGATTTCCCTGCCTATAGCATGGAAGCATGCTGACCCAGGGAGGGATGGGGTTGATGACAAGGAAAGGCCTGTTCCTTGGAAGGGGGCTGGCTAGTTGATATCCCTCCTTGGTGGTCACTGGGCAAAGCCTCCAGTTGTGTGGCAGGAGATTATGATCCTGTGTGGCCACCTAAGTGTGTGCTCATAGCCCTGGTCCCCTTTTGCCTGTCCTGGAAGATTGCTCTGAGGTTGCTCATGACTGGGGCCTCTGGGAAGGGCATTTGATTTCCTCTTTTCAGCAAATTGCACAATGAACTTTCTCCTGCACTTAGAACAATTTGTTCTGGAATGGTATGAGCGAGTGTTCCTCTGATAGCCACCCATCCATCAGTGCTAGCAGAGAGCAGTTGTGGTAGCCTGACTTGGCAATAAGAGTTACAGAAATCTGTAAAAGGGCCTCATCATTGCTGCTTTGTATCAGAGCACTTCAGTCATTTATAGTCATTGCTCATCCAGCTGTGGATATAGGCCTGGTGCTTTTTCCTTATGGTAATTCTGGGTGATCCGTTCCCCTCCAGAGTGAGAAGAGGTCTTATGACAAAAAAACAAAACAAAAAAAAATTTAAAATATAAAAATCTTCTTTGTTTTGGAGTGATACTAGAGATGCAATTGTGAGGACATATTTCCATGAAGCTTGAGAGTCTGGCTGAATGTTAACCTTTTAGCAGGTGACTTTCTACTTGGTCAAGTCCTTGTGCTGTGGTTGTTTTACAGAGCTTTTTTTTTTTTTTTTCCTTTTGCTCAGTGAAATGGCACTAAAAATCTAAATCAAAAGTAACTTCTGTCCCTGCCACCCATCAATAAATAAATTTACCATTCATAGTATTTTTGCAGCAGCACAAAAGGGACAGATAACATTAAGTAGTGGCATTCAAATTTCCTGTGTTTTCTACAGGCTTCTGTGTTTTTTATATATTTGATTGCTGCTCTTCTCTGAGAATTACAGGCATAATGTTTTCTAACATTGTATCAGCAGCTTATTCGAATTTCTGAATTTTGGGATATGTCCTCTACCGAGTGTTTGGGGGGAAAGAAGTAATTTTAATAATCTATGAAATATTTCTCATTATGTATCAATTCTAAGAAAGGCAAAATCTCTGTTACAGAGATAGCTCTAATACCAGTTAGAGTTTAATAACACCTAGAATGAAACTCTCTTACCCAGTGATAAGTTACCTGTAAAAGTTCTGTATCCTAATTTGTCATTTTCTGCTGCAGAAGTATTGATGAAGTGGCAAATCCTTATAAAGCCTTTTCATGGCATGCTGTCTTTAATGAGAATCTTGCAGTCTGTAGCTGGCATCAGGATAATATATTGTCTGTGACTAAGCATTATGGAAACTTCAGATTTGCTCAAGATATTTGAATTCAAAGCTTTTAACTCTGTGTATGATTGTTACCTTATTTGATTATTAGGCACGTGTGCACACCCACATTCCACAGAACTGAGTTCATACATCACATTTAAATTAGGTGGAGCAGAACTTGGGCATCCAGCACAAAAAACGTCCCAATTCCTTGGTGAAGGATAGCTGAGAAATGGGGAGCTGAAGCAATCCAAGTCTGCAAGGAGGCATGGCAGGACTCCAGCCTCCTGCCTGAACTTTCCATTTGTGACAAGCAATGAGGAAAATAGTTCAGGCCTCTTACAGCTCAGAGTGTTACAGCAGAGAGGCTGTGTAAGAAACACTGGGAATCTGGGAACTAATTACAGGACCACTTCTGCAGTCTGTTCCAGGAAAAAAAGTGGAGGAGGAGAGGTGCCACTATGCTTAGGTACAAGTAAAAAGTAGAAGGGAGGATGGAATGTTCAGCTCATTGAAACTCCTACAGATGAAAAGTCCCTGTCCTTGCAAACTGATTTGGATATTAAAAAAACACTTCATAGTTCTCAAAAAAAATTTGGAGAAACTTAATAGACCACTTCTACATAAAGCAAGAGGAAAACTATCAGGGAGATGCAAAATTGTCATCCCAGGACAGAGAGGAAATACGGATACAAACTCTGGCTTGAAATCCACTGTACTCTGAGACACACAGGGCCAGCCATAGTTTGCTGCCCATCCATGGGTCCCTTCACCTCCTGAGGCTCTGCAGCCACCTGCACTGGCCTGGGCTGCCTGCTGCCTCTCCTCCCCAGAGCCCTGGGGATGCCCTCAGCCAGGAGCAGCTCAGCACAGCTGCTTGGCGTGATGTGCCCAAGGTATCCAGGAGAGGTCGAGGGAGCAACAAACAATAAAGGGAACCCTGGAGCCTGTTCTTTGCATGCTCACAGCAGAAAACAATAGCTTCTTGCCTCTCCTACCTCTGAAGAGTTGGTCTGATGGGTGCAAATGGTGTTCTCTCATCTTTTTTCCATTCCTCATCTCTGCTTCAGTCCTTTTCATCAGACAAAATCTTGCAACCATGCACTTAAAATAAACAGTAAAAATTTATCATTTGACTCCTGTTCAGCCTCCCTGCTCCATATTTTTTTAGATTATATGAGAAAGCAAATAGTCTCTTCCATGTCAGATCTAGATTTGATTTTTTTTTTTTTTTTTTTTTTTTTTTTTTTTTTTTTTTTTTGTGTGTATGTGTGCAACTTTTCTTCCAAGCCTAGCTGTGATCTTCAGCAGGCGCTCTCTGGAATCCCAGAGATGAAAAGCCTATGCCAGGCATCCAAGCTCCATATCTGTCTTTCAGAAACAACTTCCCTTGAAAAGGGGCAGTGGCTCTTCCCTGTACTTACACCCCTTTCTCCTTGAGACCTTTGCCTTTCATGTCATTGAGATCATTAATTGATTTCTGTAGTCTGTTCAATTAATCCAGGAACCTTCTCACTGTTGCAGTGCTGCCCAGACACTTTTCTGCAGGCTGTGACATCCAAGCTGACTTTCAGCTGGATGCTGTCCCTGACTTTTATTTTTCTCTCCATATAGTTGCAGAGCTGTGCCAGCCAGCTCAGATATTTTTATTGTCACCTAAGTGTAGAAGGGAGTATACTGGTAGGATAGATCTAGAACAATCTTTGTGGCAATTTATTCAGGCATCCAGATACATTGGTCCCTGATCTTTCTTTAAATAATTTTTTTTACATAGTTCTTAAAAAAAAAAAAACCAAACAAACTTTTCATTTAGGACGTCGGCTATTGTATTATTGTGGATTTTTAAAATTGCTTTCTAGGCAGGTAAGTACCAGACTTTGTGCTGGCTTTGTCTTCCATCGTAACGGTATTTACTGGGTCTGTTGGGGTTTCACTAATTATATATGCAATTAGGTCTGTTAGTGTAACAAGCTTTGACAGTGGTATACAAAAAGATAATTGGTAAGATTTGCCCTTACAATTACTCATCTTGACTTGACTGTGATTATAAATGTTGTGTAATGCAGTGCATATAATAGTAAGGAACCCCATCCAGCAGCTCAGGAGGTACTTTCTTAACCTGCAAAGTTAATGACTGAAACTCAGTAACACTTCCTGCCTTTTACTGATAATATGCACTAGGATTCTTTTTAAGAAAAGAAAAATGTGTTGACCTTTTCTGTGGCAAAGCAAATCTCAGAAATATCTAGGCATACTTGCCTTTTTTCCTGAGATTTCTCCCCATCATCTTTGGTGAGGCTGTCATAAGAAATAAGTCACCAATACTTTCTCTTTAGGCAATGACAATGAATTACAACCCCATACTGTTCAAAGTATTACATCTCTGATCCTGAAATGAGTGTACAGATGAGTCAGTAAAATGCTGGATGACATTAATAATTTATCACAGGGATAATTATACAGGAAATAAAAAGGACAGAGAGGACCATAGTCTATATACATCATTTCTGAACATTAGGAGATGTATTACATGTCTGATGTGGGCTCCTAATGCAGCTTAGAGACACTGGTCTCTTAGCTGTGCAGAACACCTTAGAGAACTATTAACACAGCCCATAAAATACCCAGAGACCAGTTACTTATTAAAGGTCTGAGCATCAGGGAGAAATAGTGCAGCTTTAAAAGTTTTACTTGGAATGAACAGCGAAGTTTTAATTAAAAAAAACTAATAATTGTTAAAGTAATTTAATGTTAGCAATCAGCCTTGTCAATAGCTTGTGTACTTTTTCACTAGTACATTTCTCATTCCCAAAAATCACTTTTGGAGGATTGGAGTAATGAGCACAGAATAATATTCTTTTTTTTAGCAAGGTGGGATAGGCTTTCCACAGATTCAGATTTCATTCTGGTGTCTTCTTGCCATCTGAAAAACCATGTATTAATTAATAAAAAATTGTGTTGTGTTTGTAAAACGTCCTTGCTTGCATTTGAAGTGAGCATGAGGATCATTCACTGATTGAAGCCAATAGGGAAGGTAAAAATGATACAAATCTGCTGGCTGTAGGGATATCATCAGCTGATTTCACTGAATGAGAGATATTTTCCCTACTCCCACTAGAAAACATCTTAGACTCTCCTTACACCCTGTTGTGACTAATTTTGATTTTTGAACTTGGTGGTAGTGAATCTTAGTGTAAATATTAGTGAGCACCTCACAAATCTTATCTGTGCTAAATGCTGTCACTGAGATGACAAGACTGTTTTGGTGGTGGTGGTTTTGTTGGTTTTTTTGGTTTTCGTTTTAGAAGGAGAAACTGAACAAAGCAACCACTTTCTCCCTTAATATTTTTTTTAATTGAACTTACAAGAGTAGGTTGACCAAGGCAGGTGATGATATCTTGCTAACTATTTAGTTTTCCATGCTTGTTTTTTTTGAGTGTCTATATAGTGAAAATACTTTATCTAGGGAAATTACCTGCAATGCCAAAACTGAGCTTAGTGGGAACTCACAGTCACTGAGTCTCATGTCTCTCATTTCAGGTCAAAAAGCAGGTGGGTTAGTATCACTTCTTTCTTCGTTTTCATTATAGCTCTTGTTTTCCAGTGTTCTGTGTCATGTTTTAAAATCAGTCAGTGGAAGCAATGTGCCCTAATTTCTTCAAGCCTTGCTGAAGCCTTGAGACTGAACTTATGTTTTTCTTGCATGGAATTGAACTTGATACAACAGCAAGAGACAACAGGCTCTCTAGGCACATTTTCCCTACAAGCTCTCACCAGAGACCTGGTAAGGAATTACTGGGGCAATTCTCCATTCCTGCATGCAAAAGAGAGCAAGGATGCATAATCACATTCAGCTGTTTCCCATGCACACCCTCCACCTTCCTTTTGTCTCGGCTGCCTTACCCTCTCCTGGATACTTCCAGTAAATCACACCAAGCAGCTGTGCTGGGCTGCTCCAGAGGCTGCAGAGCATCAGGAAGGGAAGTGCTGATGGCTGGGCTGTAAATCGTGACTGGTCCTATGCTTCTCAGGGATGAAGGATGATTCTTAAACCAGGGTTTGTATCCAGACATTTTCTCTCTCCTGGACAGTGATTTTAATTGTGCCTTGTAATTTTTCTAACACTGTAATAGAAATTCTCTATTGGTTTTCTTAGAATCTGCTTGTGGGAATTAATGCTTATGGAATGTTGTTAAATTTGTAAAGTAGTACAAGACAAAGCTTTCTGTTACTCTCATTGCATGCCATCACCAGCCTTTTAATAGGTAATATAAACCATTTTCATTTGAGTGATTTTTGTTTGTTTGAGAAGAAAGTTTACTGTATCTCCCTGAAGAGGTTAGGAAATTAGGGTTATTATCTCCAATATTTTTTTTTTAATTTTAGGCTTGAAAGATAAAAGCTTTATCTGATACAGAGGTACTGTAATGCAGATAAGCAGACTTTTGAAGTATAATAGATATTCAAACTGAGATTTAAAAATTGTTTATCATTATTAAGAGCTTCTCTGATGGAATTATAGAAATATGCAATGAAGGAATTCCCTCCTCTTTCCTATAAGTTAGTTCCTATAGTTATTTACATGTATTTTGTAAGGAATAATTGAATGTATCACTGTAGAGAATGTTTCCTTAGACGTGTAACAAAGCAGTCTCGTTGAAGAACAGGAATCAAAGCAGTTGGTTTGAAGCATTGGAATCTTTGTGCTCAGGGACATAAATGCTCACTTATGCCTTGTTTAGGTTAGGTTGCATGGCCTCTTCTTAGCCAGTCAGCCTGATGTGTGCTGGCTAGGGAAGAGTCTCTTTTCCTTTTAAAATTCCTTAAACCCAAACTTTTCTCCTAGTGGACATCCCTTACTGTCCATGCTCATGGCTGAGTGTTTTGTTTATAACAGACAGGGTTCATCCCCATTCACAGGGCTAAAAAAAGTTTCTCTTAGGCCTTAAAATGTGTGAGGTTTTCAAAGAGCTGCTCCCTCTTAGGATCTATTTCAGAGTCTTTGTCAGGACAGCCAGTAGCACATGCTCTTCTGAATGGGAGCATAGGATTCTGGACAGTGTTGTGGAAAAGGAATAGAAGACTGGTAATATACTTCTTCATTCTGAAATCATAAGCTATGTAAAGAAAAACCTTGAAACTGTAAAATTTAGGAAAGGTGAATGTTTGTGCCTCTGGAGAAAGATTCTAAATTGCTGAAAGGAAGTTGAAAAATCATAGTTCTGTGGTTTGATGTTTTGATCTGCATATCATAGCATGTTTGTGTGTGGAAAAGGTCTTAAAAGATCACCTAGTTCCACCCCTGCTGTGAGCATGGACACCACCTACAGGTTGCTCAGAGCTCCATCCAGCCTGGCCTGGGCAACCTATTCCAGTGCCTCATCACTCCTACAGTGAAGAATACCTTCCTAATAGCTAATTTAACCTACACTCTTTCTGTTGAAAGCCATTTCCCCTTGTTCTGTCACTCTGTGCTGCTGTAAAATATCCCTCTCCAGCTCTCTTGTAGGCTCTCTTTAGGCACTGGAAGCCAGTGTGTCAAAGGAGCCTTCACTTTTTCAGGCTGACCAATCCAAACTCTCTCAGCCTTCTCTCATAGGAGAAGAGGCCTCTGGTCATCTTGGTGACCTTCCTTTGGACTTGGTCCAGCAGGTCAACATATCTCTTATGTTAGGAATCCCAGAGCTGGGCACAGTACTCAAGGTGAGAGCAGAGCAGAGGAGTAGAGTCCCCTCTCTTGACCTGCTATCACTTTGTTTTGATGCAGCCCAGGATGCAGTTGTGTTACTGCTCTGCAAGTGCATGTGACCAGGTCATGGTGAGCTTCTCATGCACCAATACCTCAGAGTTGTTTTAACTTTTGTCCTAATTCACTCAAGGACATGTGGTCTTTAGGATTTCTAGGAAGGTTTCAATTAGAAATATGTTCAACTGAATAAGCGTAGTTGGAAATGCTTGAAAACTATATTTTTGCAGCAATTTCTTGAGAAGACAAGATGTTTACTGCCATGATCCCTTTCCATCCTCCCTGCCATTTGCAATTGGTGTTTTGAATGCTGAAAAGTTAATTTCTGATAGATAGTATTTCAAATCTAGTTGTATGCACTCCATCACAACAATTTGCAATCCTTAGGAAGCATTTTAATAGATAATTTTCTAGTGGCTAATTTAGGAAAGACTGAGTTGAACAAGGGTGATAATTTCATCTCAGGTCTGTTTCAAGCTGTGTTGCCAAGAAAAGAAATACTGTGTTTCCTGCTGTGAAACCAAAACTATAGCCATTTTCACATTGTTCATTTATGTAATAGTATCATAGGTGATTTCTATCACTTTAGCTGCTAAGAAGAAGAACTCTCATTAAAGAATGGTCTTTGAAGTAATTGATATTTTATTACTTTCTCTTAAGAAGCCCCCATTTTGTGTATGTCAAGATCATTAATACTTTTGTATTTCAGGAAAAGTGATCTGCTCTTCACTAAAAGGGCTGAGAAAGTGGCTTGAAATATTTCAAAAGGACCTGAAATATTCAGCTCCAGCTTTTCCAGACCTCTCAGCCTGACAGTGCTGATTTGTGTGCATTCCCAATGAAATGCTCTTTTCAACAGTGATAGCATAAGCCATGCAAGCCACAGAAGTCCCATTAAACTATCAAAATGAGTCTTACGACTCAGATGTATCTGCTGCCTTAATGAGAAAGAACTTTTGTCTTAGATCAACTACCAGCAGCTCTGTGAAAGAAATACAGGGTGACAAGGCTAGCTGAGTGGTGAAGATAGCCATCTTTGTCCCTACTCTGTTTAACATGGTCTCATTTCAGTGAGGTCCTACCAGTGCAATTCTGGGGTAGTGAAAAATCTGTTCACAAGCACACTTGGTTCCTCAAGCAGTTCTCTCCTTCTCTTTTGTTACAATTTTAATATAACATCTACTTGATATGATGATACTTATTAGAGAGTTTATTGGCTCTGTTCATGGGCTCTGTGAATTCTTCTGCCATATGAAAGGCCATATCTTTGTCAGCACAGCTAACATATGGGCATAGGTGGTATTTCCTTGTAACCTGCCCCAGCACTTCCCACAGATCATGGAGCTGCAGAGTGCTTTGGATTGTAGTGAATCTTCAAAGACCACCTAGCCCAACTCCCTGCCATGTGCAGGGTCATCTTTCAGAAGATCAGATCGCTCAGGCCTCCACTGAACCTGACTGAGCACTTCCAGTGATGTCTGATTTCAGAGTCTCACAGGACAGCAGGAGACAGAAGGATGCACTTGCCTTGTGGACTTTTTTGGGGTAGACAGAAAAGAGAAAGGTAAATGTGAAAGGATGTACTGAAATCAAAACACCTCACTGTAGTACTATTGTTACACATCAGGCTGCAGGCTATTCTGAGGTGCCTCCCTATTGTTCTGACTTGTAATTTGATTTGGGAGAATGTCTGATTAAGAACTTTGTACTGATCCAGGAGCTGCCTTCATTCGTTGTAATAGTACCCACGAGATGTAGCTGAGTCACCAACCTGGGTTATTTTTTTCTAATGTACATCTGTATTTTATTTAATTATAAAGTCCAGATCCTCCTGCTTTCTGTTAGAGGCTTTTTATCTTACTCTGGTCATGTCAAAATCAATTTGTAATTCTGTGGTGTACACATGAAATTAGTTTTAATTTGCTATGTGTTTCCAAGGGTGACTGACATTTAATATTTTGTTCTGAGGGTCTCATTAGCACTGTGTACCCATAATCTATTCTATGAGTGTAATGACAGAGGGTAAGTGAGCTATTGAGCAGCATCCATCTGTCCTCATAGCAAATCGCCAGAGGGAAATACAGGGGAATAATAAATGGATGATTGTCAGCATCTCTGTATTTTGCAGCTCAGAAAAGTTAAATACAGGCCTGTGAGTTTGCTGTGAGCTTCAAGGATTTTGGCCCTCCATGACCCAGAAGGTGCTTCATAGTAGTAATTTGTACATGCCAAGGGAAGGGCAGCCACCTTCATTATGTGTATTTATATTGCACTGTACAGGAGCAACGCCACTGATAACTCAGCTCATTGTGTTAAATTGAGAAAATACTCACTTTACTAAAACATCATCAGATGTGACTGTATACTTATTATTTTTCCGTGCTTCTTGATAATTTCTTATTAATGAGATGTAGTGAGTAAATTGCTTTATATTTTTAGTGTCTGTAAACTACTTCATGGACATGTTTTGAAAGTCTGTGCTTCTCAGAGTAGTGATTTTTCCCTGTAAGGAAATCATCCTATATTTTTATTAAAAATAGACTATTTTAATTGTTTTTATTTGGAAAATTAATGTCTGTTTACTAGAAGATCAGTGACTTCTATTAAATGAAAGAATACAGTCGTTGAAAAAAGCCTTTCATTGTGTCAGCATAAACATTTACTTCAAAATACATTTGGATTGTTTTCAATAATGGATCTTTCAACTGTGAAGAAGTCAGTATAATCAGCATAAATACTGAAAAACAAATAGGTACTGGAAAGAAAAAAAGCAAAGAAAATTGCAATTAAATGATTATGAGATAACAGAAACCTGTCTGAAGGTAGGTAAAGAGCATGACGACATATTTATAAAGCAAAGTATTTCAAACTTCATTATCCTGGAGAATTCTTGAGACTTTTTTTTTTTTTTTTTTGGATATTCACTTTTATCACATTGGGGCATAATTCACAATTGTCATGGTGATTCTGCTTTTGTGTGTTTCTTTAAAGAAAACAAACAAACAATGTGCAGGGTTTCTTTCCTCTACCCTTGCATTAGGTTCCTTTTAGAAATCTGTTTTGCATTTTTATATTGTTCTCCATGTCTGTCTGATAAAATTCCCCTACCTCAGTAATTATTGCTGAGGTGTCTATCATGGTGATGCAAGAGCAGGACAGATGGGAAGGGCAGAAGAAGAGCAGGTTGTACTGTTCAATTGCAAAGTTATTTATGCCAGGGCAAAGGACAAGCAGAATTGCTTTACCAGAACAACTGCTCTTATCTAGACATTTCCCAGTGCTTTTGAAGTTGCATCTGCTGCTTGTAGTGAGTGTTGTCACAGAGCCTTTGACTTCCATCAGCCCATGTGACCTGCAGTAGTACATTTCCTCATTTGCAGAAATGCTGCTCTGCACTGCAGAGGGGTTGCTTCAATTTAACTTATGTTTGATCCTGATATGACTTCTTGCTTTTGTTGTGAGCATGTCCACATCCTTTTTACAGAAAACTTTTTAGGTGATTTTTTTTTTTTTTTTTTTTTTCAGTGAATTAATGTAGAACTTGAACTTAAAGAAATTGTAAAATCATATTAGAATTTCTATTTAGATATATGTATTCATTTACATATTCAATAGAAAATGTATTCAGATATGTAGTAAATAACTAGTAATTGCTGCATGCACTAGTTACCCCCAAATCTGTTTATAACATTATATTAATTACACAGTGGTAGCCATTACTTGTGTCCTATAAATCTTAAATGAACAGAAAAAAACTCATCATATTTTTATCTGAAATTTTTTAGCAAACATTTGAAACTGCAAGAATTTGCCTAAAATATATGCATCTTACTATTAATGTTATCCAGTATTCTTTTAATTTTTATTTAATTTTTGTAGATAGTAGTTTTATCTTATATATAAATAGAAGGTTTATATTTTAAAAACATGAATATATATTATAGCTTTATACTTTTAATAAATATTGCTTACATTGATATACATATATAATTTATAACCTTTATATTAGGAAATGACTTTGTGACAGGAGATTATTAAAAAGAAGATGAAAGAAAAATTAAAAGTATGTTTCCTGCATTTGGGTTCAGGTTGGCTGTAATAGAAAAGTAAGTACTTAGGTCTCTTTCTTGTCTCAAAGAATAAGCTAGGCTTTTTGACCTATCTCATTTGCTAATCAGCCATGCTGAGCTTCTCTTGTGGCCTGTAGAAGAAAATTGTACAGAGCTAGAAGGTTCGGTTTTGTATTAGAATCATCTTTCTGTATGAGAAATCACATCACTGTTTATCATGAAGGTGATTTGGTTGCATATGGGAATTAGCCATCTTTATATGCAGCTACCCCCATTTATTGTAATGGCATATGAGAAAAGAAAAACATTAAAATATGTTCTTGACATTCAAAAGTTAAGGTTTTCCTTTCCTTACTTATCTGTAGTTATTAGACAGTGTTCATATCAGCTTAAATTCCCTTAAGTGTCTGTGCACTCTTTTAAATTATTTTCCCAAATGTCCTAATCATTTGGAAGAACATGTGAAGGGATGAGAGGATGGAATGGAGAGGTCTGACTTCAAAGTTTGCTTCTCAAACAGATGAGTGAAATATGGAGAGCAGTCTTACAGTAACTGGACTTGTGGCCTGAAGCAAGGCTGCTGACTGCATTTTGGCCTATCACAGCAATTACATCACTTCAAAGTTCTGTTAAGCTTGTCAAGCTTGTCTACACAATTTAAGCAGAAGACAAGAAGGACAGGAGAGAGAAAAATATGGGAATAGGGATGAATTGCTTCATGAACAGAAAAAAAAAAAGAACAGAGATTTAAGACTGTTTAAACATATGTTTAACACATTCAACCTCTCTTTTTATATGGAAAATGTTAGGTGTTGGCATCCTGGCTGGAATGTTGGCCTGTTTTTACGGCTGCTTTCTTTGACTCCAGAGATGATTTATTTGCTCTTCCAAATTCAGTGCATCTTGCCTCTTGCAAAATTGGTGCTGCTGATGGACATAAGGCCCCAATGTGTGCTTGCATCCCAGAGAGCCAACCATATCCTGGGCTGCATGGAAAGGAGCATGGCCAGCATGTGAAGAGAGGTGATCCTCCCCCTCAACTCCACTGTGAGATCCCACCTGGAGTGTTCTGTCCAGCTCTGGGCTCCCCAGCACAGGAAGGCCATGGACCTGTTGGAACAAATCCAGAGGAGGGCCACTGATTTGATTAAAGAAGTGAAGCACCTCTCCTATGAGGAAAGTCTGAGACAATTGGGATTGTTCAGCCCAGAAGAGAGAAGGCTTTGAGGTGTCCTAATGGAAATTTTCCAGTACCTGGGGGGAGCCTACAAGAGAGCTGGAGAGAGACTTTTAACAGGGGTGAAATGACATACAAAGGGGGATGGCTTCAAACAGAAAGAGGGTAGGATAAGATTAAGGTTTAGAGATAAGATAAGGATAATAAGATAAGGTTTAGATAAATTGTGGCTGCATCATCCTTGAAAGTGCTCAAGGCTGGGTTGGATGGACTTTTGAGCAGCCTGATCTTGTGGAAAGTGTCCCTGTCTAGATGCATGACCATTTTTTAATCAAAGAATGCACACCACTAAAAGAAAGACAAGGAGATGCTGGCTTTTTAGCTCAAGATATTTTCTTTGATCTCAAGTTTTAGAAAGGAGTGAAGAAGACTTAGAATGTAAATTGCTGTCTTGCCATTAAGGAAATCCTGTTTCAGTTGAACTATCTTGAGGTCATATTGGATGGGTATTGGTTTTTCCACATTGTTTCTCAAGTAGTTTTCAGTGGTCATTTATACAAATATAAACTATATTTTTATGTCACATAACAGGAAGAATTTTGACTCTGCAGTTCGGCAGAGTTGAAAGCAAAAATTAAATGTCACACAGTCTATTACAGTAACTGCCTAGTGTGGCTGTACATACATATATCTTGTTTACATTTTCATACAGAAGAACAATTGTAAGAGTAAGGTGGTTGACAGAAATGAACTCTGACCTTTCACTGGCAGTTAACTACTGAGAGTTTTAGTTTATTTCAGTAGTACAGCTTTTGAGCAAATCTCATCTTAGTTTACTTGATGTTGCAAAGCCATTTTGTTTTATGCAAAGTAGACATATGTGGTGAAACTAAATTGCAAAAGAAGGGTAGTTTAGAAGGAAAATTATAAGTACTTTGTAGATTCTGTATATTTAATGTGCTTTAATTCACTGTAACCTCTTTCTCCAAATGTTTCACTTCTGACTTTGAATCTTTTCACTGAGTGGTGAAGGAGAAAACACTTGCATCTGCATTCTTAAATTTTGGCCTGAAATGAGTTCAATGTCATATGCAGAACATATGCAGTGTTTCTGGGTGGTTATCAGCATATGAAATAAAGATTTAAAAAAAAATGACAAAAGAAAAATCTGAACCCAACAAACATTAGTATTAATCTAGGCTTCCTTTTCTTTGACTTCTGAGGGTTTTTTTAAATAATGCTCCACAATATTTTCCTTTATGCCAGTGTAGAAGAAAGGAGAATTACTTTTTTTTTTCTGTCCCCAGCCCCCCTCATCTTCAATGAATGACTTCAGAATTTATTTTGATAGGAAAAACAAAAGGGCTCTAATGTAATTTTTTATTGATTAATTAATTTCATGTTAAAATTAAGAATGTTCCAATATTAAGAATGTCCCATTATGAAGCCTTTCCCTTTGGAAGTATTCTGAAACTATAAAAATTTGTAAGATTCTCAGTCTTTATTCCTGGGGCTTCAGTGTATTGTTTTCTGGAAACCAACAAAAAATTATAAAATAATTTGAAATCTGAAATGATCTTTATTCATTGTCATTGGCTTGATGTTTCAGATTTATTTAATCTGAAAACCAGTTATGGGAGCAATTGTTTCAAGCCTTGCTTTAAAAGAAATAAAAATTGTAATCATTCTTGAAGCATCTATGTCTACTTGGAAACAAAAAACCCTCTTAGGTAAGTCCTGATATATGCAGGACTAAAAACTATAAAACCTCTTATTGAAGTTTTGATATGATATAGGTAGGATTAGAAGTATTTGTTGCCATGTTTTGTGGGCTGTTTATCAGCATTTCCTAAGGATGTGTTATTGGGATGCAACTCTACACTGGGCTTATTTTCGGGCTCCAGATTTAAAATGCAGAAAGGTAAATCCTGCAGTGCTTAAACATATTGAATGTAAATAAAAGGACTTGATAAGTCAGATAAAATTCAGCAAATAATTTGCTCCTATGATCAGGCTATTATTTGGCTTTATTTGAAAAAAAAATGCTATGTATTTAGGAAAGAAAGAAGGTAAAATATTTAAATGAAGAATCTTTGTAAAAGCTGTGGCAGGATTTTTATTTTTTCATCTTTTCTAATAGAAAGGTTACTAAGTAGGAGACTGCATATGGAGTATAAAATCAGTACTTTTTACTTTTCGAAAATTTAGTTGGAATAATGTTTGTCTTGCCACTGAGGACTGTCTGGAACACACATCTGTGTTAAACATTGTCTCAAGGTCGTTTTATTTACATTAGTTACCAAAGACATAATTCTCTTTCAGGTATTTTGCAGAATAACTCTAAGGAGGGTCAGAGAGAATATATGTGCTTCTACTTATCAGTTCTGACCTTTCTGAAATTTTAAGGCTGATGTAATTTCAGAAAAAGCATTTATATGAACTAATTAGGTGACATTTGTATGAATTAAAGGTGACATTTAGATGTGACATGATAAATTATGATATTTCCAAAACCCCTTAATTTATGTTGCACGCCTGTTAGTATTTTCATTTGTGTCTCTGTAGGCAGTGTGAGAAGATCCTGAAACAGGGTCCAGCTTGTGTTGGGTTGATATATATATATTTTTTTTTTTTAATTCAGTGGGCTTGTACAAAATTTATATTGGTATGACATTAGCCAGAGTAAATTTCAGTCTCAAAAAGATCCCAAGAAGGACTCCAGACTCTTCCCTTTGAGCTCTTGACATGATGTCAGCTTACTGACTTCCCTTAAGTTGATACAAATTTACATTTTATTTTCTTGCCTTCTGAGTGAAGATTTTTTTGATCTGTAAGAGTATATGTTGTACCTAGGTGTTAAGTATACAATATATACCACAGGGCCTTTCATGTTAATTCAGTGTAGCCAGTAGTGGGTGTGACAATGAGGTGTTACTGATGTAAAGAGATCAAAAAATAAACTGTACCAAGCCACTGTGTGATTCATTTGCTCTGGTCTGGCAGCAGCAGAAATGAGGACTGGTCTGGTATCTTGGGGCTCCTCGTTTGCTGTTTTTTACCCAGCATCTTCTTTCCCCCACTGGCTCACTTCAGGGGCTCCTGCAGTGCTTTGCTAAAAGTTGGGCTTAACATGAAACACAGATCGGCTAAGTTTTGTTAGAGTGCACTTTCTAGCCAATAATAATAAAACTAGAGTGAAACTGGGAAAAAAAGAGGAAGGGACAAAGTATGCACAAGTTAAACCATATGGGAAAATCATTTGTCATTCTCAAGCAGTTTATTCTGTTTTGGAGGAAAAATGTCAATATTGAAGATGACAGATGATGACAATTGATTTATACCGCAACTTTTATGGTATCTTACATCCTATGTGTGTACTTTTAAGAAGAGATATGAAATATATGAATTCTCTGCTTTGGTTCATCTAAAGTTCAAAAAGAGATAGAGCTTTCATTTCATTTCATTTCATTTCAAAGAAATACTTCAGTCCAGAAATGTGCTGAGAGCACAGTGTATATCCTGTCAAAAGAGTGATCTCACATGCTATTGTCTGTGTATCTCAAGTGTTTTCAAATATATAATTGACTTTTGCAGCCATTCCCAAAACTCAGCTCTTCTGACTTGTCTGGTTTTCCTGTTGTGCAACCAACCCAGAGCACTGGGGGGGACACAGAGGGACTTGTGACAGCACAGGGGTAATTAATCAGGTGCCTTCTTTAGGAGTCTGGGGAAGGATGGCAAAACAACATCAAGGGGGAGAATGATGCTTTTGAGTCTTACTTGTTTTTACAGTTTCAGGATTTTCCCAACTCTAACCAAATGGAAAATTGGTCCTCAGGACCATTTTGAATAGCAATGATTTTTGCATAATTCTCTTTTGCTGACTTTTCTGGGATTAATGTTGAGAAATTCTTGATATTTTGTAGTGGTCTCATCACAAATAGGAATTTGCACATTGTCAGAGAGATGTACCCTTGGAGTTCAATTACACATGAAGAAATATACAAGTAGCAGTGAGAGTTTGAAATATAACCACTACTACATGAAAAGTCAGAGATACGTGTGAAGAACAGAGTTGGTAATTCTTTACCCATAGAGAAATGTCTAAATAATGAGGTGTTTTCAAACTAAGCTTTCAGGTTCTATTAAGTATGAGAATTCCATTGTCTGTCTAGTTTTAAGGAATTGTTTTCTGTCACTTCTTGCTCAGAACTCTGTGTCCGCACACCTTCCTGTTAGCAAACTGAAACTGGACTATTCACTTTGTTTTGAGATTTTGCTTTTTTCCTTATATAGAATCCTATTATCCACTGTTGGTACAATGAGCAAATAACCAGTCAAGATTGCAAAGACAATTAAAATTGGTTATTCTCCAAAACTTTATCTAATTGAAATGATGCATGGTGCAACTTAAAGTACACTAAGGTACCTGCAGTCAAAGGTTTTTTCTAAGCATGGCTGACACACGAATGTTTAATAGAGTAGATTTTATTTTGTTTGTCAGAAATGTGTGTCTTGCTCCAACCAAAGGCTCAAAGGATTTCCAGGATGTAGCCATGTGACTAAATGTTGTTCTCTGTCTAATACCTAAGTGATCCTCAGTGCCTCTTTTGTTTTGTTTTCAATCCACTTTCAGCTTGTGTATTTTTGCCAACACAGAAATTGCCACCAACTCTGAATGCCCAAATTTTAATTTAGTTCAAGTGCAAAATAACTGTTAACAATTACTTTTGGATTTGAGGAATTCAGCAGATTGTTTTAATGATCCGTGCTAATTTACTGAGTTTGAAAATTAATATGTTTCATTTTGCAAAACCTTTAAGAAGGAAGTAAAGTTAATTTTAAGCATGTTAGATTTTCATGTATACCCCCTTTTTTGTTTTTTTTCATGCATTGGAAATTGGAAATGAGAATAGATTTCCTATTGCAAAATGTTTCTATGATCTAACGTTCTTCTTACCAACACACCATTATTAAAAGATGATTATGTGTGAGTTATGTCTGTAATAAATATTGCATTTCACAGCATGAAGAAGAATGGGTTAGGATGATCATTAAATGCAACAGTAATCAGTGAAGTACTCAATTAGATTTTCATATAAACAATCTTCAGTAGAACAAGAGGAATTTACTGAACCGCAGTTTTCTTGTAACTGTTACAAGTTATCAAAAATAGGTATTTAAAATGCATTCTCTTTCTTAGGTAATGTATGCTAATAAATGTGCTATTCTGAAGGTAGTACTGCATTAGTAGTACTTGTATCTAGTACAATTTGACAAATTCGATTTGCTATAACAACCACGTTGCTTGCAAAAATATTGCCCTAGCCAGGTAGTTGATGTTTTTAAAAGCCTATTTCAGAGGCACGTAGAAGATTTGTTGGAACACTGAGGGGAGGTACATAAGTACTTTCCAAGCACATCCACTTTTCCATCCGGGCTCAGAAGCAGCCAAGAGCCAACTCAGATCTTAAACCAAGTTTCTGACTTGCTCTGATTTATTCTGGCTTATGTAAGAGTTATGCTAGTTTCAAATATGGACTTGAGCCCATATACTAAGGGAGCTGGGGTTGTTTAGCCTGGAGAAAAGGAGTCTCAGGGTGTCCTTATCACTCTCAATAACTATCTGTAAAGAGAGTGGGGCCAGGTGGGGGATGGTCTCTTATCCCAGGCAACCAGCGACAGGCTGAGATGACACAGCCTCAGGCTGTGCTAGAGGAGATTCAGGCTGGACAGCAGAAGAAATTTCATCGTGGAAGAGGTTCTTAAACAGTGAAACAGACTGATCATGGAGTCAGAGTTGCTATCCTAGAGGTGCTCCGGGAGCGACTGGATGTGGCACTCAGTGCCATGGTGTGGTTGACAAGATGGTGGTGGGTCAAAGGTTGGACTCAATGATCACAGAGGTCGTTTCCAACCTAAATGATTCTGTGATTCTGTGACTAGGAGTTTCCCAACCAGCCACTAGCCTTGTCTTGGGAGATTTCTGCTGGTGAGTGGGCGAAGATGTTTAAAATATGGTATTACTACTGTGGTTACTTTGTAACCTTCCCATCCTTTTAAAATTTTGAGAGGGAAAGATAAGGGCAATGGAATTTAATGTGATGTAAAGATTTTAATGTACTTTTTATGTTAAATTAGTTTCAAACAGACTAGGTGAGCTTTTGTTCCCTTTTCATTATCAAGCCTACTTGTCATCCATGTGAATGAAACTCAAAGAAAATCTTTCAAAACTCTTCTCAAAATGGTTATTTCTTTTCTTTGTGCATGTTTATGGCATTCAATGTTTGAATCAGCTGTTGAAAGTCACGAGGCTCAAGACTGGCATTAAGTGCCCACTAAAAATTGTTCAAGTGTTCAGATACAGACATGTAAAAGCAGATTCAGTAGTTACTTGAAAAATAGTCCATATAAATTTTCAGAATAAGTATTCACGATGGCCTTTGCATACTGTCCTTCTAGATTTCAAAATGGCACTGTATCACATGCAGTTCTTCCCAATTCGGTTCAAAAAGTATTTTGCCATGTGGCAAAGTCACAGAGTTGGTGTTGTTTGTTGATGTAAAGGAGAAAATTTACTTTTTCCTTTTTATTTGAAAGGAAAAGTTGGTTTACATTAGACTGGTCTAAAAATCATCATTCATAAATTATTTTCCAATTTATAAAACTGTATATTATAGTTCTTGTGGAAGTTTTCCTGGTGAAGCCCACATAAGGTCAAGTGTTTAATAATCCTGGTAAAATATATCTATAGCTTATGAACATAGAGTTCTCTTCCAACTGGTGTTGCTTCTAGCTCACCCTATGACTTTTAAATGGATTCTCTTCTGCATTTAATCATGAACAATAATTAGGCAATTGTTATCTATTTCCTACATCCATCTAATGAGGATATGATGATTCCACAGTGTCAATACGAGTTTTGACAATAGTTAATAACTGTGCCAATAGTAAAGTTGCTTCTACAGTAAAAATGGGATAGAACTCACAGTGAGCAGATTCTGCTTTATTTCCTAACTGTGCAGTATCAGTTCTGGCAGAGGTGAACTTTAAGAACCCTAAATAATTAATTTGTCTCCAGTAATGTCATGTAAAGGCAAGGATACTCTGTGGTCTCAGCAGTGCCAACACCTTCAAAGCAGTGTTAGTCTTGGGTTTCACAATAGAGATATTCAGCTATGCTGAAGTCTGGTATTTTGTGCCTGTCACTTGTCCCCGTGTTCCCACAAAGCTGCATGTGCAGAAATAGATTGGAAAATTGATTAATCTTCTTTTTCTGTGAGAGGTAGAAAAAGGGGGAAAGGAAATTGCCAAGAGATGGTCTAATGTTTTATATCACAAACCATAGTTCAATTTTTTCTGTAGGCATCCAGAGAGATTGCTTGGTCGTTATAACCATTTGAAAAGTGATGTAAGTTACAATTTTTAAAGCATCATTCAGAAGTATTTTGCAATTAGGTCTAGAACTGAGTCTGTGAAGTTAAAAACTGGTTAAATCCTGTGAAGCTATTTCTGTAGATACAAAACTGTAATTGAATGTAACTCTGCTGCAGCCACTTAATACTAAAGCTGCTGTTAACCAAAACTGACAGAAAACTGTTTTCAGACATGGAACAGTACCAGCAAAAGTAAAAGTCGATTAAACTCTTTGAAGCTTTGTAGTGCTCATAAAAAATGTTAATATCTTATGTACCACCAATCAGCACTTTCTATTATAAGGTGAAAAAAAATCCATTATTACATAGAGATCCTCCTAAGTTCAATATCTCAGGCAGTGTTTTCATAGTCATTAGTAACTGATCTGTACCCTACAGGATTACCCATAAATACAAATATGTGCCAAGAAGAGGCAAAACTCCTTTGTTTGTCTCTGTTTAAATTTGTATGAACGTGTTGCAAGGAGTTTCTACCACCTTTTCATTGCATACATCACAACAGTACAGCCAGAGTATAGGAGATTAGAGAAACACATGGAAGTGAAAGCAGGAGGTTAAAATACTAGCCTAAGGCATTTCTAGCCCAGAAATGAGCATCTCAGTTTGTGGAGTCAGATGCTTAGTTGACATCAAACAGGGAGCTCTGAGAGTGCTGAGTCAGAGTGCTGTATGAAATGTAAGAGAGAAAAACAGTTTTTGACTGCTGCTGTGAGGACAGGCTGGGTGTGAGGGCAGGCTCTGTCAGTGCTTGCCTGTGTATTTCTCAGGCATTTCAGTACTTTGCCATGACGTGTTGTATACATTTACCTGTTGATCCTACTTCAGAAAGTGAGTTTGCAGTCATGCCTTTTTCCTGCAAAGTTCCACTGACACTGGTATTCTGTGAAAAATGGAGAAGCTGCTACCTGTAGTTATGTTCTCCATCCTGGAGAACTGGAATAAGAGACCAAATGGTGCACTCTGTAAGTTTGTGTAACAGAGCAGGCATTTCAGGTCTACAAAATCTCTAGAAAATGAAGATAGTATTTTTCTAACATGCTCTTTGATATGCACAGTACTGTGGAACAAAAAACAGATTTAATATGAGGTATTCAGGCACAAGGGGAATAAATATATTTTTCTGCAATTTTTGAACTGGGTTGAAAATCTGATGCAAGGAATTAAAATCAATTAATTTATTTAAAATCTGTCACAGAAATAGTATCAACTGACACTATCAAGTTATCAATAGCAGTATATCAATTTTCAGTTTATGCTAGTAACTTTTTACTCTTTACTAGTATCTTTTTGTTAGAAATATCAGTGTTTGGGTGTAGATTTTTTCCTGAAATTAGTATTGGATATCAATGTGAACAACAAGCTGCTTACACTAAATGCGGTTGGGAAGAGTTGTTTTTATTTCTTATAAAGAGATTTAATTGCGTGCAATGGATGAAATGGACTGAAACAGAGAAATGTGAGAAGGCTCTAAAAAAAAAAATAAATTGTCAGCTAGGTGATTGGCTTTTTCACAGCTTTCTACGGTTTTCTGATTCTTCAGCAAGTTCTTTTGCCAGACTGGCTCATCTGATTTTTCTAACTTTCTTTAGAAGAAGTCTCCTCAGCCCTTTTATTAACACTTAGTAATTCCTTCTGATCCACTTCACTGTTTTACTTCTATTCAAGAGCCTTTCTTTGGCAAGTTATACCAATTCCTACATCTCAATTTTTCTGGGAATATATGAGAACTCGTGCAAATTTAGATGTCTTGTCAAGATCTATCTATCTATCATATCACTCTGAGTTAGCAGATGTATTTCCTATAACTCAGACTATATCCTCTTGCCTTTATTATTAATTTTCTGAGGAAGGTTGGTTTTTTTTATTTTTCTTCATTTTTTTAACAGGTCTGTGAAAGCAAATAGCATATCTAGTTCTCTGTTCAAGTGTTATAAAGCATTATTAATCTGTAAATATCCCTGAATAAATTAATTTATTTTTGGGCTTGCTTTTCTCTTTCCTGTGCTTATATCACTGATTCACAGGTATTTTCTCTACAGGGTTTTCACACTCATAGTTCACAATTTTCATCACCTTCATGTCCTCCTTTGTAAGGGACATATGCAGAAGTAAATAACTGGCATATGTACTGAAAAGGTAAATTAAAACAGAGGTAATTAGCTCATTTCTCTCTCTATGGAAATCAGGACAACTTTTTACAATATGTCCAAATCCTATGTGTCCTGTCTACTCCCTACCTAAAGGCAAAGGAAGGCTTAGCTCTGCTCTTGTTCTGTCAGGAATGATGGTGGTGGATGCTCATGGTTCTTGGCCTTCTGAGGGCACCTGGCAGTTAAAACTGTCTGGGGATAAAAGCAATATGTTTATTTTTTCCTTGTTTTTAGATTGCTGTTTGCAAATTGTCTCCAGCATTTTTACAGTTTTACATGTCTCCGCTTCCATCTTTGCTTTCTTTCAAAATCCCTGTGAAAAGCCCCAGTCAAATACAAAAGTTAAATATATAAATAATAAAACATTCTGTGACAGAAGAGTTTCTAACACACTTTTTAAACATCTTTAGCTTCCAGACTGCTGTGGCACTGATGCAGCAGCTCAGGTGCTCCTTGTTGCTGAAAAAAAGATCATTAAAAGGGCTATCAGGAAATTGCTAGAGGAGAGAAATGTCTCAGACAACTGAGATCTAGCAAGAAGAAGGAGGAGGAGGAACAGAGAACATCTCAGTAGCAGGGAAAGACAGAGGGGAAGGGCATGAAATTTAAAAAAAAAAGTATTTAGAGGCTTAAGGGACAACACTCACAAAAAACCATAATACTGCAGATCAAGAAAAAGTAAGTTAAGAGATTGAAATTTTGTTTGCAGAGATGGAAGGGAAAGTAAGTCAAAGACTAAAAGAAGTTTGAAATAACACATAGATTTCATGATTGCAGGTATTTTTAAAAATTACAATCTAGTTTGTTCTTTTCAAATGTGGCATGAGATTTGTATCATCGGGTTCAGACCAAAAGCTGCTGGCATTTCTCTTTAAAGAGTTCTTTGAATATTATATCCTACTTAATTTTGTGAGGGGAAAAAGGGATATTGTTGCTACCTTGCCTTACAACAGTGGGCTAGGCAGGAACCAGGTTGGTCATGGGTTTGCTTTGAGCATCCGCATGGGAGAAACACAGTTGATCAAGTGTGCTAAAAAACTTAACCAGAGGGAAGAAAAAGCAGAGAATTGCACAAAGAAAATGTTGGCTCTGAGATTAGGTTACATCAATTACAAAGCATGCAGAAGTAAACTATGTTTTGCAGTGACTCTTGTACAAAAATTAGAGATTTTTTTTTTTCCCTTCCCATGCATTTTATAATATTCTATAATTTTATACAGGTACTGGACTCTTTCAGCTATCTCTTTAGAAAATGCTGTTCTACTTGAGGGGAAAAAACCAACACCCCCCCAAAATTGCACCCAAACAACTGACCAAAAAACTGCAAACCTAAGAAACAAAAAAACCCACACAAAATTCTATTTTAAAAAATATCTTGTCATCATGCAAAATGCTCTGTGTTTTAGACTGTCATAACTTTTGACCCTGGTTAGTAACACTATTCTTTCATCTTATCTTGTCACAGCTGGAGTACGATTTGGTAAATACATAGAGGTAATCTTTATGCAGCCAGTATTTAATGATGATCCCAGGGTTGCTTGGAACAAGAAAGATTCCAAGGAAATTGTCATCCTTTGTAGGAAAATACTTTTTAAATAGTTCTGTAGGCTCCTTTTTTATTAGATTAAGTATGTAATCAGAAAACTTTTTTAGATCCAAAACTTTGAGTGCTTTGAAGTCACAATTCAAAGGGAAAGTTATCTGATTGTTTTAGAAATGAATAGTAAAATACTGAAGGAAATGCTGGTTCAAGGACAGAGCATGGGTTATGGACTGTCTCTTCGTCTGAGCTCTGTGTATATCTCTAGGATATGGCAACATTCTTCTACTGTTAATGAATTTAAAGTAAGGTTACACAAACTGCTTTTTTTGGATCTATGAACAGTAGAATTCAGTTGCAGTTCCCTAAAAAGAATACATACTTTTATTAGGTTTCAACAAATCTTACAAATCATGCAAAAGCTGAAGAGAGTATAGTTTAATAACTATCTTTTTAAATATAACTATACATTTATAGGTGTTATTTTTGATAGTTGAACAAATATATGTCTAGAA
Organism: Muscicapa striata striata; assembly: GCA_030060385.1. Lineage (NCBI taxonomy): Eukaryota > Metazoa > Chordata > Aves > Passeriformes > Muscicapidae > Muscicapa > Muscicapa striata. The sequence goes on along the minus strand of JAREIS010000062.1, from coordinate 2,348,631 downwards.
CTTTCAAGATATGTTGTTAATCTGTCCATTTCACTACTTGTTTATCACCTACTTCTAAACCCATTACTGATCTTGTTCCCAGTACAGGTCCCCAGGCTCATGTGAAAGAAAAAAAAAACATGTTAATTTTGTTCATTCAAACACAAAACTAATGCAAAGAAAAAATAAATCACTCACATTACATTTACCATTTCAGGTATTCACAATGTCCCAGAATTTAGCTGTGGAAATAAGCAAGTTAGGTTTATGTTATTGTAAAAATATGTAACTAATTGGCAAGATTAAAAAAAACAAGCAAAAAAACTCCAACAAAACAAGTATGTATTTTACTTGCTAATATATGCTTGGGTTAGGTGCAAATATGCTGTCCATCATTAGTTATCCATTAAATTTAATCTCTTATTTCAGTTTTGTAAATCTTTTGATCAGGATACAACTCTGCAGGGATTGCCAGCCATCCTGTCCCATCAGATGGTTCATCCACCTTTTTTTTTCTTCTTGGATGGCAATCACAGGATGCAAATGGCAAGTTCTTGAAAGATATTTTCTGACATCTGGCTCTTGATGGGCTCCTCAGGCAGCTGGGCTTGGCGTGCTGGAAGAACTTCTGAGCTCTTCTCATAAAGTGACTTCTTGGCCTTTTACATGTGTTCTCTCCAAGTGCCCTTTGGAACTGAAATGATCTGCATGTTATATATTGCCAGAGAGCCCAAAGGTGTAGATTGTTATACAGCTGGGAGCTGCAAAGGTTCAGTGTAAATTGAATATGCTGCACATCCACAAGGCAGGAGGAGAGTTAGGTCGCTGTTGTGATGGCTGCTGTGTTTCACATCAGCATGTGAAAACCCCAAACACATGGATTGTAGCAAATAATTTCACAAATTATTGGAATAACAAGGTCAAAGTATAGGCAAAGGAAGAGAAGGCTTAGACACTTTTAGTCTAAGTTGGAAATGAATATTTGTTTTATATATGAGTTTTGTCTGTATGTTAATTTTTCTTTTTTTGGTATGCATTCTTGGGCTGTAGTTCTGTATTGCAATTACATGGCTAGGGGTGCTATAGCTAGTGGGATTTCAGGCATCCTGAATGAGAATGTTTACCTGTAAGTACAACTCAACTACTTTTTTTGTTTGTTTGGGGTTTTTTTGTTGTTGTTGTTTTCTGGCATGGAGATTCAGCTTCAAGTTTCAGGACTGCAAAACATGTGCCAGCCTAGTATTAAACCAGAGGTCACAGAATATTCTGTGTTCACAGGGACCCAAAAGGGTCATCAAGTGCAATTTTTAAGTGAATGGTCCATATGGGAATTGAACCCAAAACCTTTTTGTTATTAGCACCAGCCTCTAACCAACTGAGCCAATCTCAGGTGCTGTTGTGTTACCTTTGGTAATAGGAAACCTAAACATAGAAAGCATCTCTTTTTGTCAATAAAATCAAATTATTCTTGCCTAACCACAAGTGCACTTGACAGTTACTTTTAAATAATTGCTTTCTGTTTTTTGTCACTGATCGTTGTATTAGATAATCAAGATTGTTGTCTTGATAAGTATTTGACATGAAAAAAAAAAAACTCTAAGAAGTTTAGGTATCACATTTAAAACAAAAAAATTGAAAAAATGTAAGGAAACACCCCAAACCATATCTCCGTTGAACAACTGTTTTCTAAGATTATTTTCGTATTTTTCTGCATAAATCAAATCTGATTATAGCTAAACTGGAAATCTCAAAGAAATAATTTCACTTTCAGTAAGCATATAAAATTGGAATACTTTTATATCTGCTTGAGCTCTATTAGAAGAAATAACCTTAATTGAAAAGACTGCATATGGCTGGATTCTTTGAATTCCTTTAGCAATAAAAAATATTTTAACCTTCCAAACAGCAACCGTACAATGATGTTAGAATGCCTTCTTGTAAAGAGGAACTTGTTTTTTATTGCTGCAAGTGAAAAAAAATGAAATTCCAGAATACATTAGGAGGAGTGAGACCATTTTCTAATTGTCCTTTTTCCTTTTCTTGCTATAACATTAGCATTTAAAGATGTAAACTTGAGGAAGGAATTTGCTATTTTATCACTTCTGAACAAGTAGAACTTCTGTTTAATAACAAAAAAAAATTTCCATTATTTAAATTCTTAAATGATTACAGATGGGTATTTCTCTAGTCAAATAGATAAAACACTCCTCAGAATCAGCTGAGATATTATGTAGAGATTAAATTTCATCCCCTTCTTTTCTTTGTTCTCATTTATTACTTTATTTGTATCGATATTTTAGTCTTGCTATTATTTATTTGCTTAAAGGAGTTTTTTGTTTTTTGACTTGTATCTTTACAGATACAGAATTCCCAAATAGCTGATCTTCTCATCCTGTGTCTGGAAAATTAAAGTTAGTAGATACAATTAATTTGGACATAAGAAACTTTAGTGGTTCCCTGACAGAAGAAAAATTTAATTTCCTTGTAGTGAATGAGTTACAGTTCAACATGTTTTCAGATATGACTTGCAGGGCAATGTTCTGGAAAATGCCACTGCAAAACATGTAGCAATCTTACCATCTTCCCAATTCTTTCAGGAGAATTCAGCAAACTACTTTTCTTAAACCAAGAGATAGAGTTGGATTGAAGAGTGTGTAGGTCACGCACTGTAAGATAGGGGAAAATGGTCTTGTATTGAAGAAAGACAAAGAAAAGGAAATAAAGAAAAATGTAGCTGGAAATTTCTCTGCGAGGCTTCGTTTTGGAGCACATGTGTGGTTCCTCTGTTCACCCTGGAGCTAATACTGGCTTGAGATGCAATTTTCTGTGAGGAGCTCAGCAGAATTTCTGTGCCGTACAAACGGGTTGGCATTAAGGCTTGCAGGGTCTCAGTGCAGCAGAAAAATTGTGGCAAAACCTAAAAATTCCTTTCGACACTATAATACAAATCAGCTAAGCTTTCTGCTTCTGCAGTATTTGGGTGGGTTTTGGCTGAATTGTTTGGATTTTTTATCTTTCACTAAAAGCTTTTGCATCTAGAAGTGAATAAGCATGAATTTCATCAAAATAATCTTTTAATAAACAGTGACCTTAATTCTTCATCTTGAGCACAGTGCATTTAGAAGTGGAAAAGAGCGACTCCTTTGCTTGTCTGTCTTCCTTTTGAGGTGAACTTTGGCTTGAGTAAAGTATCTAGGTTGCAGCAGTTTAATAACTGGGATTACTATGAGGTGAGGATATGGCCAACAACCAACCACTTCAGAGCAGCAGAGTAGGTTGATAGTGAGCTTTTTTTCTGTAATCTAATGTGGGTTATGGGGTTTTTAATAATCCCAGACTTGTGAGAAGAAAACTAAAGTAAAGCCCAGCAAGTCTGCTCCATCATTTGGTAAGTACTGTTGCACTGTTTAAACAACCAGAAACAAGCTGTGGAAGATACCTACTAAATGGACTTTCTCCTCTTCCCCTAAACAAGGTGCATACTTCTTCACTGAAGTATAAAATCCTAGGGAAAAGGTTGTGTCTGTATAGGCACAGATTGGTTGCACATCTGTTTGCTGGAGAGAGTATCTTGAGTTTACCAAGTCATTTGAATGCTAGACCGTTGTAACAAAGATAGGCTTCTTTTAAATAAAAGTAGTCTTCAACGTCATGTCCACTTTAAAATTCTGTTCTCTGCATGAGCACAAATCTCTGTCTCAACAAACTTTGCTTTGAAATTCACCTCTGTTATATTTGCAAGCAAGCCACCAACAGCTACTCTCTCTCTGCCTGAAATAAGATGATTCCACCTGGTTGAAAGTTTATAAGCCTCAGCTGGGAACTTGCATTGCTGGAGCCTTGCTATTACCCATCATGGGTTTCCTTACACTTCTTTCTTCTTTTTCAGAGTGGTAGGCTTTTAAATAAATGGCATTTTTACATCTAATGCACCTATAACAGAGGCATCAACACACTTTTTATAATTTCATATTGGTTTTTGAATTTACAGTCTTATAAAAATTTTACCAGTTGTTCCTTTTGTTTGCCAGGCTGAGAAAGAGCTATTTTTATACAAATAGCAGAACCTTGAAAAGTTGAATTGGTTGAAGTAATATAGTAGGGTAAGAAAGTTTTGTAGATGGAATTTGTTTATTTGCTGCAAGGTCTAAATGCTGTCCTTGAAAATTACTAGCTATTATAGAACCTCCCTATGATTTGAACTGATATTGCCATTTAATCAGCTTCCCATAAGAAAACTGCATTATTCAAAGGAATAAATGACACCAGAAAGAGTTTTTAGCAGTGCTTTGCCAGTCTTTCAGAATAGTACCAATATTGAGCAATTTGGAATGCTTGCTTCTCTTTTTACATTGTTTTTTCTTCATGGGTGTTGTCACAGGATTTCTTTCACTGACTTAATTTGGAACAAGATTGTTACCTTATTCCTGGACTGTAAAAAAGTATATACAGATTTTTTTTTCTTCCTAAACAAAACAAAACAAACAAACCCCCACAAAAAATAAACAAAAAACAAAATAACAAAAAAAAAAAAAAAAAAAAAAAAGCAAAACCAAAAAAACCTTATAATATTCAGAGTAAAAGCAGCTGCTGAGCTGCTGTTCCTGTCTGTAACAAATATCTTTGCTTGGCTGGTAGCACTGTTTTGAAGAAATTACAGGGCATGAAGTACTGCCTTAATGCAGGTTGAAGCTATCTCTGCTTTGCCAAGGTTTACAGTGCAAGATTGGAAGATATCTTCAGGTCAGAGAACCTGTACTGGAAGAAAGGCAGGGTGAGTGGTGCCTAAAGGGTGACACTGTAGCCTCAGAATAAAATTGTGTTCTCAGAATAATCTGGTCAGTGCAAGGACAGTCCCTTTCCTGTTGATAAGGGTGGTTAAGGGATACATGATATTTGGAACAGACATACAGAGTTAACACCTGGCTCTCAAAAGTTACCTATACTGACACCTTTTTGGCAAAGGAAACAAAAGGCATAATGAGTTCTGTTGGTTATTCTGCATTCATATTTTGTTATACTAATGTAAGACTGAGCTCAGCCTTGAGGGTTTCACTCTCTCTTGGACTTCCTTTTGCTGCATTTAGAAAATTAGCTGAGCTTTCTGTCTCATTTTCTGTAATGTCAGCAAGATGCATAATTTCTGTAATTACATTGTTAGCTTGTAATAAATCAGGACCTTACTTGACTTATGAACTCCATGAAGATGATCGCAGAATTTTGTCTGTTAAAGTCTTTAATAAGTCATTTAAAATTTTATCCTTGTGAGAGCTTTTGCTTGGGCTGATGGTGTGCTAGTATTATGTTGCCTTCCAGAGGCAGAAAATATCATAAGATAATCCTGCTAAAGATCTTAATTGTCTCAATACATCCTGGTGTTCTTTAATTCCTCTAAATTAATTATGCAATTTAATATTGTTATTAAGTCTTGAATTGCATTTCTTCAGCAGAAACATAAAGCTAATGTGATTGTGTACCATAGGAATGGAAGTACCTGTGGTTTTAGGGATTGTTCCCCAACATTGCAATTACTCAGTAAATTTCTAGATCAGAAGGTTCATAAAATATTTTACTGGTATGTTCCTGGTGGCCGCTGAATATGTACTTTAAAAATCAAAAGCCACAATTACAGGATACTTCAGAAAGAGAGTATAAGAAATGAAGGGTATTGCCAATAGCTTAAGTGCCTGTAGAAGCGGAAAAGATTACATTATTTTGGGAAAAACACTGCTTCTGATAGTCCAGGGAAAGGGGGTAATAAAGCCAAACACAGCAGTCACTGTCAGTCTAAACAGACTACTTTTCAATTTGCCTTTAGATTTGACTGTTGGCTTAAAGATGGTTTAGTTTAGTTTTTACAGAATCTAGCTAGAAACCTAAAAATTTTATTATTGCTAGTGGGTAGCATTGGTTCACATGATTTTGGGGTTAGTCTGGTATGCTTAAGCTTTTCTTGAAGATGAAAAGGGTTTTCCACTTCCATACTTCAGCCTGTAACAGAAAGACAGATATGAGTCCTCTCCCCAGTTTCTAAGGCATCTAATTTTTCTGAAATATTTAAAAACCAAGTCACCTCCAATCATATAATCTATCAGGAAAAGCCATCATTTTCCTTGCTTTCCAAAGCAACACTCTGAAAACTGTATATACAGGAAAAACAGAATCATTATGGTTTAGGGAACATCACTTCTGTGAATGTATAGAAACAACATTTTCTCTTTGAATAAATTGAAATATAGAAGGAAACATGCATAGGCAAAGCCCCTGTTAATTCCAGCTAGAAAATGTGGCTGGGGTTTCCATCAGTTCTCAAGAGAAAAGTGTACTTTTACATTTTTGTCTAGGTGACACCACTTGCATTACTATAATGACCTGAGAAAATACAGAATGGCAGAGCAGTGCTGCATGCCAGGAGTGGTTATAGTGAACCAGCCACAAGTGCCTGCTCTTATGATACTGCCCCTGGAAGTGAAAGCCTACAAACAGCACACAGACCTTCTGGTCTGCTCTGATCCTCTGTCCTGCTTAGGTACAGGTCATTCTGCTGCTCTCACAGATATATCTCATTATATCCCTAATCTCCTGTACCACTGAGTTTATGTACTTTGGAGTCGTTTACACTGTTTTACTCATATTAACTCATCTGAGTAAATGTATATCAACAACAGATGTTGATTACTACTGCCCTTGATAGTAATCAGTCCCAAGCTTTTCTTAATACTCAGAATTTAATAAATCCCGAGCAAAGCTAAACCTGTATTATCAGAACAGAAGAGTAAAACTGTGATAGCAAAGCCACTGGCTTATATTCCCTGGGCTGTCTAGTTTTAGTAAAGCATTGGGATGATACAACATACTTTGTAATTTTGGGGATCTGATTTGTTGTATAAGTTCTGTATTTAATAACAGAAGGTGGCATGACACAAGAGCCTCGTGTCAGGATTTTTATCTTTCCATATGTCATTCCTTTCTTTTCTTTTTCCTTCCTCATCCATTCTCCCCACCAGGCAAAAGCTGTTTGGCATTTTATTTTGAATAAACAAAACAAAAAACAAAACAAAACAAAAAAACAACAAAAAAAACCAAAAACAAAACAAACAAAAAAACCCAAAAACAAACAAAAAAAAACAAAAAAAAAAAAACCAAAAAAACCCAGAGTAAAATTCAAGATATTGATAAAGAAATTATTGACCTGCTTTTTCCAATGCTGAAGTTCTGTATGCTAATTCAATACAAAATTGATAACAGATCTTTAACTTCAGCTGCACAGAGAGCCATTCTGCAAGTGATCCTAAGCAGTTTTTCAGGCATGAGCAAAGGCATGTTACAGTCCCAAAAGATGCTTACAATATTCTCCCATAGGGGTCAGGACTGTTTCTCCCCAGTGAAGCTGTGGGGACAGGGGTTGTGGTCAGCTGCTGGTAGCTCCTCTCTGCCACTCCTTTCTCAAGCTGCTCCCTGTTCCAGCCTGAGGCATCCACGGGCTGCTGTGCTTTAGGAGCAGCCTGCTCCAGCCTGGGCTCTCCATGGGCCACACATCCCACAGGCACTGCCAGTGCAGCTGCAGGGCTCATCCATGCCCTGTGCTGCTTGCCTTGGAGCCAGCTGGAACATGAGGCATCCCTTGCCTCTCTCCACAGAGGGCCCTGCAGCATGGACAGGGATCCCCAGAGCAGAGGTGAGCCCAAGGCTTCTTAGCTGATTTTCTCTTCTTGTTTCAAGTGACATTCGTCCTGGAGGTTCTGTCCGTGCTGCCATGTTTGCTGCTGTCCCTGGGGCATGCAGGGCTGTCTTCTTTACCTTCCCAGGGACCCTCTGGGTGCCTGGGAATAGCCCCAGGAGATGGCATGGACATCTCCATCAGTGTCCCAGGGTCCTGCCCCCAGGTGGGGCAAGGCACCTGCTCCACAAGAGCTCCAGTTGGGGCTGCAGGAGGGCAGGTGGCCCCTTGCCAGACTGCACTGTGGATGCAAAAGAGTGGATTTTAGTTGGTGAGTATCAGAGATTATTGCACCTCTTGATATCAGCTTGTCTCCTCTTGTTGCTTATAAAAATCATCAATCACATAATTTCTCATCAGATGTTTCATTAAGAACATTTGTTGGGTAGTTTTGTGTATTCTTGATACAAAATGGAGTTTAGAAAGAAATTCATGATTACTTGGATTTTCCTGTACTGCCTAGCAGGCGTAGTTAGGAAGGGCCAAATTATGGGACATTTCCTACCTGGGTATTCCAGTGAACAAGCTGCACATTTCCATTAGCAGGCTCACAATCCCTTTTCAGGAAAGCCCATCTGCTTCCAGCTGATAAAGCAGCATATTACTCACTGCACATTCAGCTGCCTCATGATAATTCAAAATTTTACTTGTGCTTTCCCACTTTCTCAGATTTGACACACCAGACATATCTTGTGTACATGAGTCACACCCAAATATTTCCTCAAATGTTGAAAAGTCTACTGTTTTGTGAAACTTTTTTTTTTGTGCTTAGAATAATCAGTTACAGTAAAAAACACCTAAGGGGGGTTTATTAGTGGCAGAAATGGGTGGAGAAAAGGCTATCAATATGGGAGTCATGAATATCTTGAAATTTTTGAGTAACAGTTAAAGTGAAACTGAAAGAAATGGAGCAGTATGTTTGCTTGGGACATCTTTTTCAGATAAGGCTGTCTTCCACAAGAAGGGGTATGGTTTTTTTTCCATGCATATAGTGGAGCCTAATCTCACTCTAAGTGGCTGGATGGATCAGAATATTTATAGACTAAACAGTGGATGGAAGGGATTGGTAAAAACCATTAAGGATACTAATATGTGATCATGAGAAATGAACAATCAGGAAGGGATTCATCAAAACAGATTTAGATGTGCTGCATAATGGATGGTGAACATGAGAACCTTGTAAAGCTTACTTCATCTCATCCTAGGGCCAACAACTAAAACACATCAGCTCTGTTGAATTGTTCTTTGGTGTGGTAGCTTTTCTTGTGTTGATTGTGCAGCCTGTGCTGCTCAGGGGCAGATGCCTATAACTGCAAAGAAATCTAAAGTTAAGTAGAACCACCCTAAATTATTAATGCAGATAACTGTATACTAAACAGTGAGCTTCCTGTGTTGGTCTGTTTAACCATTATTATCTCTTAGTGCCATAAAAAATTATACATGACATTTAGAAGATTTCAGTGTGGAAAATAATAATCCTTATCACAGACATCAGTAGTCAGGTATCAGTAGACAGCTGAAGGAGCAACAATCTAAGAGAGAGTCTAATCACTTTGCAAATTTTAAAAAGCTTTTGTGGTTATATGCCAGATATGTAGAAAACATAAGTAATAGAGCAATTAGATTGAAGTATTATTCTAGTATTTTTTCCCTGACGATTTCCTTTTTCCTAGCTGCTTGTTCTACTGGTTAATCAGACACTGTAGTGCACTTCTGAGATGCTTTGTATGTGAACTGAACTGAGCTGAATGCCTTTATACTGAGCCATCCTAACTGAGTATTTCCATAATAGGCTCTTGGCTTTGTCAATAAAACACTGAAGTCACTATTCTAGACTGAAAAAATGTGATATATCTAGATTGAACAATTTTTGAGCTATGAGACTACCAAACTGAAATCATATCTGAAATGTTTGGGTTTTGTTTTACTGTTCTCCTCAGAACTTCAAACTGAAATAAAGGCTTCTAATTCTTCAGAAGCTGAGAGTTGGCTAAGACAGTACTGTGAATTGATATGAATTCACCAAGAACATGTTCCTAAATGAATTGGTGTGATACTGAATTTGTCCCAGCAAAGAAATTCTGTTTTGATCTACATGTTGCATGTTTTTCTGTTGTATCAGTGGGGAGGCACTTTTCAAGGGTACAAATATTGCAGTTGCAATCTTTTACCATCCATCTTTGATATTGTCTTGGTCCAGAAAGATCCTAACTTCTTTCTGATGAGATCCACTGAATGAAGTACAAGGCAGAGATGCTTCCTCCAGCTTGCAGATTTTTTATGTCTGAAGCTTAAGAATCAAAATATTTTCTGCTCTTTAAAGTCCATTGAAAATAGAAACTGCCCTTTTGCTAACATTTTTTTTTTTTTGGCATCAAGATCATATTAATTATTATTCACATTCATTCAACTATTAAAATGCTTTTAATCTATTTAGGTGCCTATATAGGCATTTTTAAGGTTGAAAAATGTGATGTGGAAAAAGTGTTGATTTTTATTCAGTTATTTCAGCAAGAAAATAAAAATACATAACTAAGTCAAGTTTTTGCAACTTTTTTGTCATCACAGCAAAGCAAAAATTGAACATAGTTCATTTAAAAGATCTCAACATATGAGATCACCTTTTATCTCTCTTGATACAAACTCATGTGAAATACTTGCCTTATTATGTATAAAGTTTTACCAGTCTGTGAATTTTATTTTTCATAGAGAGGAACCTACTTCGTGAAACATGGGAACTAATTTTCTCAGTGCAGACTCAATGTGTGCAAATTTGTCTTCTGAAGTAAACAGGGTAGAAATTACTGTATCCATAGTTTTGCTTTCCACAAAAGTTCTTTTCTTACTTAGACATTCTAGTCATTAATTTCTAAAATTCTAGTCTCAAGTGAGGTTTTATCGAAGATAAATAAAAAGCTAAAGGCAGCCTCTTCTTGACTTAAGTAGGGTTTCTCATAAATATAGGAAAGGAATTGTACAAGTCATAAAATGTGATTTTCAGTTCTGTACCTGGAACACTGAGTGCTTGCCTATCCTGACTGCAGCTTTTTTTCTTCTTTTTTCTTTTTTTTATTTTGGTTATTGAAATCACAGCTGTATTTGTGGTGCCACAAATTTCAGTCCTCTCCTCTTCATAATGTGTCCATGTGTGCAGAGCACAACTGAAATTCCTTGGCTGTGCTGCCTCCCAGACCACACCCAAGCTAAAATCCTGCCAGAACCAGTCTCACAGTTTTATGGCAGAGTTTGGGTGCCACTGCCTAGAAGCACCCCTCAAATTAAATTTTCTAACACAGACACAGTAAATGAGGTTAGAGGTGACAGATGATGGCTTAAGAGGTCCAGGGTTCATGCTGGAATGGGGCTTTGGGGGGTTTGTTGACAGGGCTGTTCAGCTGGAGCTTGATGTTCTGCACAAGGTGGATTGTCAACTGGTCACTGTTCATGAAGAGTAGAGTGTACTAGCTTTGTAGCTGAATATACAAACAGCACAAGATTATTTGAGGAGACTTAGTTTTTTGTAAATTAAGGCAATGAATTCCAAAGCTCTGAGTCACAACTTGCATTATTAGGCATGTAAAACTGGATTCTTGGTAGTAATGGCATAAAACTAAAATGCAGTAGAAAATTATTGGGAAATTTCTTGGGTTTTTTTTTTTAAATTGAGGATAGCTTGAAAAGCTATTTTCATAATAAATTAGTTTTTTGCTAACCTAAAGCATAATAACTTGATAAGAGGAAAATTATTAAAATTCAAATTTTAATTGCTAGACACCTAATTTCCTCAACTAAAAGGAACTCAGCTAACAAAAAAAAGGCTTCTCTTTTCCATTGTTTTGCAGTCTTAAAAGTTTGCAAGTTATTTAAAACTGATTTTGATCATAGAGCAGAGTTTTGAAAACTATTTTTCTGCATTGATAGTGTAAATGAGAAATCTTTTTCAAACCTTTATACTTTCTGAATTAAATAAATGGATGAATTAATTTTTAAACATTCAAGTTTTTTTTAAGAGTAATTCACATTGTTGTTTCATATTGCCAACACTATGTAAGCATTCCACTAATGACCTCTAGGGACGTCAATTAAACAAAAATTGGTATGTGCTGTGAAAACTGTAGTTTTACTACGTGAGTGAATTATAAGTGCATGTGTAGATTCACTGCTACATTGCTGGAATGAAGTGCTAAAACCAGAGCTGCTGTCTTGAGAAGTGTGTAACCATCCTTCCTGAGCCAAATGATCAAGATCTCTGGTGCCAAAGGGTCCACGAGATCATTCCAGAGTGAAAACCCTTTCAGGTGGGAGGGGGTTAATTTGATCTCCCTGGCTGCTCTTTGCCTCGCTGAGAGTTTTGCCTTCTTTGCCTCCTGACCCTCAATGCAGACTTTTCCTTGTGTTGTGCTTCCTGTGCACTGTCAGTCTGGGAGCAGGGCGTTACAGTGGTGTAATTGTCAAGAGATGCCTTGGAAAAGAAATGTTTCAGGAAGTGAGTTTGGAGTGACAGCCTCTGATCTAAATACAGACCCTGGGCTGAGAGAGTCTGTCTCAAAGTCTGCTCTTATGAAAGGGTTGCCACACAGACATGTCCAGCTAAGAACTGCTTTGCACTCCTTGTAAGTCAAATTATAAAAATTCTGGCCATATTTTATCTGGTTTGTTTCCTTTCCATTCATTCATTCAAATACAGCCTCTCTTATGTTCATTTGGTTTAAAGGGTTGTTCACATTGGCTTCCTCTCTGACTCTGCACTTCTTGACAGTACAGCGTTAGTGGAGGGAACAGCTTTCTTCCAGGAGAGTGTTTTACCAGATTACAGGGAGACCTTCATGGTTAAAGGCATATCAGAGCTGTGTTGCAAGTGCTGGGCTGGCATGCAGCAATGCACATGGGTAGTAAATGTGTCTTATCTTCCCTTCTGAAAATTAACTGGAATATAGTCCTGGCTTTGTTAGTAACCTCACCCTTGTTGTTGCTGTGGGTTTTGGTGGTGGTTTGGGTTTTTTTTCCTGAGAAATGTGCAGCATAATGAATATATTCACTCTCTGGTCTGTTGCCTTCTATTTATAACACCTGGGAGTAAAATCCCTCGGCATTCTGGTAAAGGCTCAGACATCTTGAAGAAACATCAAGAAACATCTTGATTAGATTCACTCTTCTGTGTTTAAGTTATTCAAAGAGGTCTGGAAGCCTTAGGCCACAATGGCATGCAATAAATGGAATAATAATGGCACGTGGTTCTACTTGGCCCTAATTATATATAATGAAATGGAGCATGGTGGTCAGTCATTAATCTTTCTCCTACACTTCGGAATTCAGACATTTGCAACTTCTGCAGATGAAATGTTTTGTTTACATTTTAATTATTAGTATTTTTGCTTCCTCTGTTACATTTTTTACGTGAAAAATTATATTCCGGACCAACTTTCTAAAGTAGTTAGCTTGAAAGACTGCATCATTTAGGGAAGAGAAGGAGATCCCAGTTCTTAATTTTGCCTTTGGGGTGACCTGCTCCTTGGTCTTAATGGGCTCATCATTCCTCTTTGCTGGAGGTGCCCATTTTCAGACACAAGCTACACAAGTTTGCTTGCTCATGCAGCTGCAACCTTAAAATAATAAGCTCCCCAGGAAAGTGTTGGATCCCCCCAGCATTGATCTTTCAAGATTCAGCTGGACATTTTGCTGAGTTATCTGTCAAGACTGTGCTTTTGCCAGGAAAGGTTCAGTCTCATATTCTATGATTCTATGATTGATTGTACTGTAATGGAGAAACTGTTCCCTTCACTCCAGTTTGGTCACCATGTTTAAAAAAAAAAAAAAAATCTGAAAATTCTGTGGTCATATATAGCCCTTTGGAGAGAGGTGTGAGCAGCCCGAAGGCTTGTCAGTACCATGCTATTACCACTGCTCCAGATCTCTGTGTGATAAATGTGTGCTTGAGTTATTCTATCTCCAGTTAGGTCTCTCAGATTGGGAAAAAAAAATAGAAAGAAAAAGAAAAACCAGTATTATTTAGCAATAAAAATTACTAAAAGCTTTTGTCTTATCTTGCTTCAAATTAGGCTTTTTGGCTTATATGTCTGTGCTTTCCCCATGTTTCTATAATCTATTTTAACAATTGTTCTATGTTTTGCTTTGTTCACAGCCTACATGCTGACACAGTACCAGTTTTGTTTCCAAAAGAGGAGCTCACAGAATTACAGTGTCTGATCCAACTAGCTGCTCTGATGATCCTCACTGGACCATGTAGGTAAAATTCACAAAACCCTATTTATATCCACACTCTATCTGTAAAAGTATTGGGAAACATCTGGTTTTTGGCAACAGTGCTCACTTTGTGGAGTTGGAGTCTTTTGGAATTTAGGGATTACAGCATCATTAAGACCCTGCAACCTTTTGATGAGCTTTTTTGTCAACAGAAGCACAAGAGTGTCAAATGTCACAATGTGTTTGGTCTTCTGGTCACATCTGTTTTAAGCACTTGCAGGTGCTGGCAGCAGGTGATGCCCATCATTCCTGCAGGCGTACCTGAGCTAACTTTAGTAGCAGCTGCAGTGGTGAAAATTTCAGCTTAGGCACAAAACCCAGCAGAGAAATTGAATGAATTCTGAAGCAGCTGGTAGATCTTGAGGTTCTTGTTATTACAGCCACACAGCTAGCAGAATAAGAGGTAAGAGCTAGGCTGAACAGGTTTACATACATGAGCCTCTGTGTTTGTCTTAAGAGTATCATGGTATTAATAATCAGAAGAAAGATGCCTTCAAGTTATTTCTGTTGATCATCTTGAGCTTCTGCACAGATCTTCAAGTTTTCTATGAGTTTCAGACAAAATATAAAATGTAGCCAATATTCTATCACCAGGATTTCCTGCAGAATAATGCAGTTTTTCCTCTAGAAGAGCTGTGAGTCCAACGATTTATATTCGATGTCTTGAAAAGTGTATTTTTCCTTTTTGCTTTGATATGCTAGCTGCATCTAGTTTCACCTCCCTCTGAGCTAGGAGACCTAGGCAAAGGACTAAATTGTTCTGATTAAATTGCCAGCATTTATTGTCTCTTGACTGCTTTCTCCCTTGTACTCTATGCTTTTTTATGTCTCAGTTGCAGTGGCACTTAATTCACATGAATTGGTAAACTGCAGAGTTTATGTCTACATTATAATCGGCATTTCTTTTGCATTCCTTACACTGTAAAAGCTCTACCTTGGTTTGCATTTCAGATTTTATGGAAATTAGCTGTAAACTTGGGTGTGTAGCAGTTGTTTATATGGCCTGTATTTACACATGCTGGCACAGTCTCTGCACATAACAAACAGCTCTCCTCACATTCTCTTTTGGAACTGTGATGCTGAAAGTTTATTGTGATTGTTTCTGGAGTGTCTTGAGATTTCAGTCACTCACTTCTGTCTGGAGAAGGTTTCTAAGTAAGTCGTCTCAGTAAAACATTTTCGGAGTGTGCTGGCTGAATTTTTTTTCGCTTCAGTTTTAATGGCAGGTGCCTCAGATGAATCCTGTAACAATGTTTATCACTGCTTTTTTATCCTGAAATTATGACAAGGTATATTGTATGCTTTTACATACACAGCTGCCTTTCATGTTGTGTTGATCATATTCCAGCTTTAATTAGATGTTTTTCAGATATTTTGCAGAAAGTGAAAGGTTACGGTTTGGGATTCTTACTTTATTTTCTTTTATTTTCCTAGGATGGCAGTATTTCTATTAATATACAGAAAACATATTTTTCTGGTTTGGTGGTTAAAATTAAATGCAAGTTATCATAATTCATAAATGGCTTGCTATCTCCAGAGTGGAAAAGAGATTAATATTTTCTGTTTTGAGTATCCAAAGTCTTTCCTACCTGTAGCTGATGGGTAGGGAAGCAATACCAAAAGACATCTGTTATGCTGGAGAGGCTATTGAGCCTGAAGAGAATGGGAGAATGTCTTTTGTGTAGGTGTCCGTGGCACAACTGTTCCATTGCAGAAAATTTTATAAATGATGAAGTATTTCAGGATACCTGAAAGAAACTGGAACTGTTTTCAGTTTTAATCTGAAAGAGAAGTAATTAAGACAGTATCTAAATTCATATGGTTGACTTCTGTACATTTTGTGACTGTCCACATCTCTCTTCCTGTATAGACATGGCAATATTTGTCACTTAGACTCTTATGTTACCATGTGAAAACAGTGAGCAAAAAAAGAAGGGTTAAAGTGGGTTAATGGTTATAATCCATTTTCAGAAAAGACAGAGATTGATATCTGTTGTTTGGGATTTTTCTTGATAATAAATTAATGGCAACAAAGCCATTCATGCAAATAAATCTAATGGTTTGCTTTAGATTTAAGCTATGCTGTCATGCTACCTCTTAAAGGATTATATCTATAAAGAAACAATAAAAGTTATGTTCTTTATTACCCACAAGTGTGCAGAACACAGAAAAGAATTTGTCAGTTCTTCTGAAGGTTACATTCATCAAGAGGCACAGCATTATCTTGCTTAGCACACGTACATTAGCTTGACTGGGCTGCCCGAATCTTAAAATCTTGCCTCAAATGCAAGGGTAATGGTCACCATGATGTGCATTTGCCATGTAATGCAAGTGCTACTTGTGCTTGAGTAGCTTTTAGCAAAGCACAGATGTTTGCAAAGGTTGTGGTACATCTTGGATCTCTAAAACCAAGTGCAATTTCTAACAAAAAGGGTGTCACTTTCAAGAGTGAACTGGATAATGTCTGATCTAAGAAGGGCCACCAGCTAACTGCTTAAAAATGCCAGGCTTTTGGCAATTAAGAGCACCTGCCTAGGGTCCCTACATTGCTCATTACTGCAACAGTAAAAATTAATTCATATTTGTTCATAAATTTGATTGTAAATCTTTTAATGGATTTAAATAGCTACCTGAAACTGTGATATTGTTAAAATCTACCAACTCAATCAGAAGTTAACACCAGACAATGGATGTTTGTTTTATAGAGTAGTTACAAAGAAATACTTGCTTCTATGTATTACCACTTGAAAAATTATTTAAGCTCTTAATCCATGACTAACGAAAACTTGTATTTTAATTTGTTTCTCTATTTATTTATCTCCTTTGCTAGTAGGTTAGGGCAGAAGAGTAGGCTTGACAAAAGGAAGGGTCATTTCATAGCACATGAAATCTGTGGCTGTCATGAGATCATGCTGTAAGCAGTTGCAGAGTCAGCCAGATCCTACAGTGTTAAATTGTCTGTTCCCTTTGAAGTGACTTGGTGTGACATTATTTCAGGAGAAGCATCACAGCTTAGACTATTGTATGTCTGTGCTGGCATGTTAAGCTAGCAGCTCATCCATGAGGGTAAGGTACCATTATGCTTTATAAAGATGGTTAATGGCCAAAATGAATTTTTTAGAAACTATTTCCTTTTTGTCTCTAATTATTTAACCAACTCGGTGCAGTAGGTATTGATGGTGAGGAGAGCACATAGATTGGGGTTCCATTTATTCATTTGTGGCTGCTTATTTTTGTGTAAATAGATAACTTTAATTACTTCGAGGAAAAAAGATGACACAAATTAGGCATTTGTAATTTTTCTCCTGAAAGAAAGTGTCTGCTCTTGATACCAGAATTAAATTTTAAAAGATTTTTTATGTAAATGAAAGATGGAAATATTTATGTGTTTAAATTTGTGTACAAAAATAAAACTTTTTCCAGCTGAAACTGTCTCTAGGATATAGTATAAACAATTATTCTTCCATTATGTGCATTAAAACTCAAGTCAAGGGACTGTGGCCGAGTTCCATTCCCTCTGAAAATACATAACTTTTATCAACAAAGATTTTTCAATAACTTTTTTTGAAAGAAAGACTATTAACTTGCAGAATTAAAAATTTTTATTCCCTCTGGCATTTAAAAAAATCTCAGGTTTTCTTGTAATGCACTTTACCAGACAGATCATATTTATCTTGTGAGGACTGACTAGCTTGCAGCTGTAGGTGGTATGTGAAATACAGACTTCAGGAAGAGCATGATTTCCATAACCACTTCAAAGGAAATACATTATAAATAAAGTAAATTTCTCTGAGGGCTTACAAAACCATTCTGTTTATAATTTAAATTACATTAAGCTAAATAAAATAGTACAGCAGAACCCTCAAGAGAAAAATACTTCATTTAAGTTTGAACATTGCATTACTTCCATTAATTGGAAGTATTTTATTTTCTCTCTAATAGTTTACTTTTCATTGACTATATGTAATTAAAAGCATTGTCATTGCAACAGGAGTAATTCTTTCCCATCTTGTGTTCCACGCCCTTGTGTTCAGTGGATCAGTGCAGTTTTATTTGCCTGCCTTCCTTCATTTCTCAGTGCTTTATTACGGGTGACTAACGCTCTGAGCATCGGGCTGTGACACACGAATACCATCGCTGTGTCACGCATGTCCAGCTTTATCAAACTCCTGCTGGAACTCAGTCTCTCAGCTCAGCCTCAAGTTTTGTATCAAAACAATGGAGGGGGTGAGGCTTTCTTCTGTAGGAGTATTTTAGAGTCTGCTCATCCAGACAGTGCTGCTTGCTCTTTGCAGGGGTAACTGTTGAGCAGGGACTGCAACACAAGCGACAGAATCCATTAGTCTCCCTACTCCATAAAGATAACTTGGAGGCAAGGGAGCCTGATAAGATATGGAGATAATATGTTTTCTAGGAGAGGAAACTATTGGAAAACCTTAGCAAACTATCTAATTTTAAGAGTGATTTATTTTTCTTCCTTTTTCACCCCGTGACGAGACTTTACAGGCAGAATTAAATCAGGCTGTCGTTCCTCAGAGCAAGGAGGGCAGTAAATCTGTACTGCCAAGCTGTTCTAATATTGACAGCTTTGCAGTATGGGTTTCTGTAGAGATAGTCTAAGCACATATAAGCTTACAGGAGCTGAAACAGGTTGTATAATAAAAGCAAGCCAATCTCATATCTCATACATATTTCCACTTTAGAGTCAACTTTAAAAATGCATTAGCTTAAAATTAATCCCTATTTAAGTCTAAAACATGGGGTTTTTTAATATCACTTAATTTCAAGTTATTAGAACTATTTTTACATAGGAAAATAAATGTTTGCAGCTAGTTATTAACACTATTGAAATATATCAAAAGAGGCTATGCATGTATTTTTCCCTAATTTATGAAGTGTTTGCACTTTTTTTAAAGTGCTTTCAAAAAGCAATAGTAATTGAAACTAATGCTGGATTGAATAAAAACTTTGTTGAGTTTCAAGTAGGCGAGCTAAACCTTGAGGAAAAATGTAGTACAAAATATCAAAGCTTAGAAATGTTTTCTATTGATGCAGAACTTAAAAGTTTATGAAAAAAGTAAAGAGATTTAGTCACAAAAGTCCAAAGAAGAAATTCTTCAGTAAAATTTCTAAGCTTTTTTTATTTACATTTAAATAAGGTTTCAGTTTCATTGTATATACTAAGAAAATACTTCTTTTTCCATTCTGCTTTACATAATTTTTTTCTTCCACTATTATTTGTTTGTAATTCAGAAATAGCTTTTGTTCCTACTGTAAATGGTTGTCAGGTGTTTAGACAATAAAGGTAATGGACTCTAATGAAATACCAAAGTTACTCTACTGGGGCAAATACGAGTTTATCTGTATTATTTTTAACTTTGTCCAAAATTTGACACACCAGTGGATGAAAATCTGGATGTGGCCCAGCAATGTGCTCTTGCATCCCAGAGAGCCAGCCATGTCCTGGGATGCATCCAAAGCTGCATGGCCAGCAGGGCAAGGGAGGGGATTTTGCTCGTCTCCTCCACTCTGGTGAGACCCAGCTGGAGTGTCATGTCCAGCTGTGCAGATCTCAGTACAGGGAAGACACGAACCTGAAAATATTCAGGGCTAGGTGTTACTTTTCCCTGTGGAAAAGCTGAGAGAGTTGGGTTTGTTCAGCCTGGAGAAAACTCCAGGGAGATTTTATTGCAGCCTTTCATTACTTATAAGGGACCTGCAAGAAAGATGGGGATAGACTTTTTATCAGGGCCTTGAGATAGGACAAGGGTTAATGGTTTTAAACTGAAAGTGGGTAGATTCAGACTAGATATAAGGAAGTTTTTTTGGGGTTTTTTGTTTTTTTTTTTTTTTTTTTTTTTTTTTTTTTTTTTTTTTTTTTTTTGAGGGTAGTGAAACACTGGAAAACATTGCCTTGAAAAGCTGTGTGTGACACATCTGTAGAAGTCAGTCATCAAGACCAGACTGGAAGAGACTCTGAAACCTGATCAATTGAAAAATATGTGTGCTAATTTCAGGAACTGTTGGATTAGATGGCTTTTAAAGGTCTCTTCCAACACATTATTCTATGATTGATATTATTTTTTTTTAATTAGGCAATTAAACTTCACCATAATTCTTTTTTCCCTTTCTTGTCTCCTATCCCTTTTGACCAACTTTATAGTAATAGATAATAATTTTATTTTAATAAATGTATATTTTTAATTATTTTAATAAGTTTAATATGCACATATCACCACATATTTAGTTTAGCTCTGTAGTTGGGATGGTTTGTGGTAGACTGAACAAAAAGATAGTTCCTCATTAAAAATCGGAAAGTTTTGTATAATGGGGGTCCATATTTCTGTAGGTAAATGTATGTTTGAATTTCCAATACACTCAGCAGGCTAAGATGACTCATATCCTACTTTAAGGCCTGATTGCTCAATTTTAACAAAGAAACAAGAGTCCTTGGAGAAATTCAAGTTGATAGCAAACACTGGAGATGTGACATGGGAAGGCAGGCATCCCTTTGTCCCTCTTCCCAGCTCTCATTGCAGCTGTGTTGTTCTTGCATTGCCTGCCCCTCTCCAGACCCACCGTGCTCAAGGTGACAGTCAAGTTCTCCTTGTAAACCTTCATGTGCAAGGACTTAAGGAGGAACTTACAGTCCTTATCATAGTGATATAACCTTAGGATTTCACTGGAATGTTTATATTGTTTTCATAGAAGTGCATAGCCAAAGCAGTGAGGAACTGTGGAATTCCTTTAATGAGAAACTTTGAAGTAAAGGTTTTTTTGGAATTTGCAAATTTCATTTGTTCATTTGACTAGTTGTGCACTTAATCGTGCACTCTGTCTTCATATGCACTGCCACCCAGCCACCAACCCATGCTCTGAATGACAGCAAGGCAGTGGGTGGACGTTTTATTCAGAATACGAGTCATAGGCAAACAAAGTTGTAAGTCCACTGAATCTGTTGTTTCACTGTAATTTAAAGTCAGCTTTCAAATGGACAACTAATGTGGCAAGGAAAATATTTTAATGCCAAAAGTTTCATAAAAAAGTATTTTCAATCTTCTGTACATACAACACCTTGCCTGTTTTGGTCTTCCAGTTATATTTTTCTGAATGGCTGCTCTCATCTCCTATTTGGGCTTTTCATATCACCTCTCATGATTTTATAGCACTGTCTTGAAATATGCCCTCAAATCATACCCTTTTTTTTAAATCATTATTTTGAACACTGTGGTGACCAATTGAAAATGAAATACTGCAGCATGCAAGTCAGAAAAACTTCAGGGTGCATTAAGTTGCCTAAATGTGAAAAGATGCAGTGCAAAACATACTGTATCTATATCAATGCTAGTCATCTCTCTGTTGTTTTCTTATTTATTCTATGAGTTTTGTGGGGAATGCATTGTGTGTGATGTGTTAGTGGCTGCTATCAAAATATAAAAACTAGCAGATATCACATTGGAGGTGTCAGTCCAACTGCAGTCAGTAATCAATGTTGCTTTGAAGCACAGAATTGAGGAAGAAGGGAAGCAGTCCAGACAAAGAAGCTGCATTTGTACTGTTTCTCTGGGATTTTTCAAGCTTCTTTCAACTGTATACACCATTATAAAGTTGAGATTTATGCTCTGTTCTTGGGCACAGTACTTCACTTGTACATGAAAGCTAGCAAGGTTCACAGTCGGCTCTAGCATGATGGTCACTGCTGATTTGCCTGGTGCTGGGGGAATTACAAAGATTATGCTTTCATGCCAGTGCATATCTTCTGAAAAAGTGCCTGAATTTCATTGGGACCCTCTTGCAGAAATGGTCATACCCTAAGGTATAGTGACTCCCAACATCTGTCCCTATATTGATTTAAATCTAAGTTAATACAATTGTTGGCATAGGAAAAAAAAACCCCAAACAAACAAAAAGATTCCTCCATGTTCAAAATGTTTTAAAATGCCTTTTTAGTGAGGATTTTGAATAGGTGACTATAACTAAGCTCATAGTTTGAGAATAAATTAGGCATGATTTGGACATGCACTGGTACACTGTGCGTGAGAGAAGACTTAGACTCACATTCACAGTAAGTACTTTGTTGGAGAGCTTTGGAAGGCTTACCCTAGTGATTGATAGAAAAGAAATTAATAGTGTGCCTCTAGATTTTTTTTTTAGTTGTGGATATTCCATACCTTGTATTAATTTATATTAACAGTTGTCTCTGTTTGCAGACTGTCACTAAGGAGCAGAACTTAATGGTTGTGTTCTAGGTCTAAAATAATTGATGCGTGATGATTCTTGAATTTGAAACCTTTCTCAAAATTAATCAATCAAATTATTAATTAATTCAAATAATTGTTGTTGTTGCTTTGATGCTTATTTTATTTGATTCTTCTAAACTGAACTGAAAAAGTACAGCACAACAAATTTGCATTGTCACACAGTGGCCCAGAAAACGCCCAATACAAGGCTTTGCAGCACTTGAGAAATATCCATAGAGAACTTGTTAAATGGAGAGCAGGGCGTTCTGTGGCAAGGTGACAAGAACTCAGACTTGGTAACCCTAATGCCTTCTGCTTCAGCTTGTAAATGGCAGTCTGCCAAAGCATCTTCAAGATTTGTTTTCAGTTTTTCTCTGTGCTCACTTTTTTGTTTGCCTCCTAGTTTGAGCTTCCCAACACTGAGGGTGGCAGAGCACTGAACATACCAGGGAAGTTATGGAGTCTCCCCCTCTGGAGACATTCAAAACCAACCTGGATGCAGTCCTGTGTAGCCTCCTCTGGATGACCCTGCCATGGCAGTGGCATGGGACTAGATGATCTCCAGAGGTCCCTTCCAACCCTAACACTGCTGTGGTTCTGTGATTTTTCCACTGCTCTGTGACTTCTACATTATTATTTTAATGTCCAGGGTCTCAAAGTCTAGTTTGTATTCTGGACCATTCGCTCTGCAATCTCTGGGTGACAGAGCTGCAGACAACACAGCTTGCAAGAGAGAGCTTCTCAGCCTGCTGTCTGATTTTGAGGTGAACTTCAGGCACCACTTCTGTACCACTTAATATGAGATTCTTGCAGTCCTGGTGATATTGTGCAAAGGGATTTGAGCAGCTGGAGGCTTGAGAGGGCTGACAAACTTTTCCTGGGCTGCTCATAGGCTGGCATTTACCAGCTTGAAGGACTTGTAAAACAAAGCTTGAGAAGCGACTTTTTAACACAAAATTTGTCAGCAACACTTGTAACAACATGTGTCTTCGAAAGCATTGAGCCAGATCTTCAGGCTGTGTTGCTCTGAATAATTAAAAATGTGTATCTTCTTCCCTTCTGAAATATTAGCAGACATTGCGTAGTTAATAAGAGCTAGGTGTACTGAAAGGACCCTGAGGAAAGAAACAACGGGTGTTTCAAGTGGGATCACCAAGATTGGCTGTGATAAACCTAATTCTCTCTCAACAGAAATATGTTGCATTGTACACCAAAGTATTCCCTGTGGCTTCTTGAGGAGAGGATATATACTCTCAAGTTTCTGGTTTTATTTGTGTAAGCCAGTGCCTCTTTGATGAACTGTTTTATTTTCCTCCCATGCATCCACTTCTAGGATTTCTTTTTTCCAAAGAGCAGCCAAGGTTTTCCAACCATTATTATCCATTTTCTTTAGGCATCTTTCTTTTGGGGACTATTTGGATTATGTGCCTAAACTCCGTTCAGGATGAAGAAAGATTTAAAGTACTGATAATTTAATTTGCTTATTGCTCTTTTTATTTAATTGGGAAAAAGATCAAAAATCTAAGGACTAGGAATCCACAAATCCCACTTTCTCTCTTGCCAAGATATTTTGCATTATCACAAGTTCTGTTAGCAATTTTTCGGTTCTTTGTAATTGCTGAAGAAGCCTTTGGGACAAACTTTACCAAGTGTCTACCAAAATATATAAGGTTGTATAAAGAATTAGTTGTCATTAAATGCTTAAATGAAGTCCCTAGTGCATACATGTAAAATCATTGATGCTTGTAATATGTATCAACAGTTTTAGCTCTTAAGAATTTCAGCTCAAACTGTTGTAGCCACTGTCATTAATTTCCTCAGACTGTTCCTCAGTACACATAGGGATTTGTTGGAGACGGTCAATGGTTATTTTGATATTTGCTGAGGTTTCTTCCTCTTTATATAGATAGCTTAAAATTTTATTTCAGTGCTTTCAGTGTGTCTGATGAGATTTTTTGCAATTTAAAGAAATTAAAAGAGCACACCTTAAACTGGGAGGAAATGCTTGTATTCCTTTGGGCCCTGATTCTGCTAATGCCACCCACAGAACAGGACAATTCTATAGAAGAGGATCTGTTGTACTAAAATAAAGAATCAAAGAAATACAGCTGCAGACCTTCAAGACAAGAAGGTAGGGAGCCATCTGTAAAAAAGAAATGTATTTAGAAAAATGATTTCAAGTTGCTACGATTTATTTCTAAGGGGGGGAAAAGGAGAGAAAATTGTTATATTTAGCAGCACTTAGAGGAGATAGGGCTCCATCTTTTTAAAGTACTGTGGAGGACCCCTATATGCTAAGCTACATGGAATTTAATCTGCCTTTGAGAGATGAAAGGTTGAAATGATCCAGCCAGCATTACAGCCTCAGCTTCCAGGGAGTCCAGGTTTTGCTACCTTAGTGATTAGATCTCAAAGCTACTTTCTCTAGCTAAAGATCCCTCTAAATCATTGCTTTAAAGACATGTGCACAAACTGAATGTATCTCCATGAGGCAGTGAGGAGTTTGCACTATTTCAGTGTAGGGAACTAGAGGATGAAGAATCAGGTGTTTGAGAAACTACACTTGTTGGTTTCTTCTTTCTCAGTCCTTTTTTATTTAGGTCAATTTTCACATAAATAAATAATAAATTTATTTGAATTCATTTTCTAGTTCAGTTTGTGCTATAAGGATCCCAAAATGTAGGGAAATATATTTCTTTTATATCAGATGTAGATAGTTCCCTGAAGATTAATCAAAATGGATTCCTTTTCCTTTATTTACCTATTTATGTATATGTATACATGCACTTGTTTTGGTTTTTTTTTTGTTTTTTGTTTGTTTGGTTTTTGTTGGTTTTTTGTTTTTTTGGTTTTTTTTTTGTTTTTACATTTGCTCTCATAACTAAAGGTTTAAAAACTGAAGAATTCTATTGGCTCATTTTTTTTTGAGGCTTGAGTAAGCATATGATTATGGAAATATAGAAAAGAACGTAACTGTTCTTGGTCTGTGGTTAACTTAATGGTTTTAAAAGGCTGGACTCTATATTCAAATTTTTAGTAATAGTATCATATAAACCTAACATGAAAGAAAAAATTTTCTTGAAATGTATGGTTCAATGTAATAACATGTATTTTATTTTTTCATTTTCATCATACAAAACTGACTTTTAAAATGAAGATAATCGGAGATATAAAATGTTTTTCGATCAATATTTTTGTTTTAAAATTCTATTTATTTTTTAATTCTGAAAGGGTCTAAGGGAAGTTAAATTTTAAACAAGAATTTAGCGTTTTTTTTACTGAAACTATATGTTTTTGACAGTTTCCTGACCCAGAATATCAAACACAGTTGTTAGTGAGGATTGGATCAGTGAGGAGAAGTACATGATTTCTGAGCTTTGTGGCAGTGGGAGGGACATGAACCCAGGATTTTTTCTGCCCCATTTACAGGGAGCTGAAAAGCAGCAGCAACAGTATTGCACTGGGAAAAGCTGTGCATTATTTCATTTCCCACCTCTATGCAAACTTATAAAAAGTGGGGTGGTCAGGTTAGTCTGCTGTGTCTATTTTTCATCAGAAAAAAACCCAAGCCAAATCAATGTTTGTGTGTGTGCAAACACATCTCTTGGAAAAGCATATGCATCTTGGCTGGCAGTGGCTGAATGGGCTGACTTGTGTCTCTCACAAATGTACTAGACCAAGGAAGCAGAACATTTATATGATACTGCTAATCTCAAAACAGCACAGGAGACTTCAATCTAAAACTACCAATAGATAGGAAGCATGGATACAGTGTTGGAGGCTGCCAGCTCAGATGGGATCTTGGTAGCAAGGACTTGAGAACATTAGTGTCTGACAGCAAGTGCAGCACTCTCTCCTTTATTCACAGGTGCAGATGTGGGTATCTGTTGCTATGATTGGCCCTCCATAGAGGGCTGTAACAAGTGGGCTGGAGTGGCTATGGTCTAGGCTTCAGTATGATTTTAGAAGAGGTTAAAGAATTAGCAGAGATCAACGTTGAAAGGATAAAAATTCTACAAAATCAGCATGCTGTATGTGTCTTCTGTTCAAAGCGTGGTGTAGAGCAAGCTGACATGTAATACAAGGGATAAGGTTGCTGTAGCACTAGAATTGCACAAAAGTACAGCTGTTTAATGTCACTGTGATTTCATGATTCCATTTTAATAGTTGAAAAGTGAATTACAGTGTAATGGTCTTCGAAGGCCACTAGAAAAAAACTGCACTAACAATACTGTACTCAGGGTAGTTTCCAATGTCTACAGTAAGGGTTGTTCATTCTAAATGTATGAGGTTTTTGTTTTTTTAAGTCAACTATTTTCTGTTACAAAGACTGAAACTGTAAAACAGTAGAACATAACTCAAACCTCTTAATCAGAGGTTGTTTAGAAACTTTTTAAAATTTGGACCAAAATACACGTTCTTATCTGGTAAGCAATAGGGTTTGGAAACACAAACCATTTGTTGTTTTATAGCAGACATATTGATAATTCGCTAGATGCTGTTCTCCATCTCTCTTAATGCTGTTCTCCCCACAGCAATATTGTAACATCTTTTGGATGCAGATTGATTAGTCATCACGTATGCATAGGAACACACACAGTGTTGTGTTCCATTGTTGAAGTTGTTACCTGAATCACTCCCACTGATAAGATACAATAAAAAGTGTTGAGGCAAGACTGTGCTTGTCCTTTGTTTCTGTGGGAATTCATTCTCATGTTCTGGCAAATTTCTAGGAAAATTTACTTTCCATGTAATCAGTTTCTCCATAGAAATTTCTATTTTGCTAACCAAGTAAAGTCACATGTTTGTAAAAAGACCAAGTCCCTGGAGGACAACTTAAAATATTACTCCCAGATGGATGAGCCTGAATCATGAATTGCCAAAATGTAATCATGTTTAGGGACCTGCCCATTAAATTATACTGCCATTAGTGTTTGTGACCTTTTTGTGCAGATGAAAATATAAATCAGTATTCTTGTCAAAACTGCATGCCATGTAACAGTGAAGTCCTGTTTTAATTTTGCATGATGTTTCTCCAGTAAATTGCTTTCCTTCAAAAACAAAGCTTTTGCCATTCTCTTTGTCACCTCCTGGTCAGTCTGAACAGGAACAAGTAAATTTGTCACAGTGGAAGCTTTGGAAGAGATTCAGGAAAATGGTGAGCAAGTAAATATCTCTCACTGAAGTCGTTTGCTGCTCACAAGCATTCAGGAGGGACAAACTTTGAATGAAGGAGAAAATTGCTTGATTTTCACACATCAGAAACCTCCACCCTACTTAAGATTTCTTATATTTCTAGGAAAAATTTCTGATATACTATTAATGATGTTGTCACTCACTCAGCCATTAAGAGCCCATCTTCCACTAGATTTTAACCTTTGATGAGATGAAGATACAGAATATTTGTAAATAACAAAGAATTAAACAAGGGATATTTTATATGGACATCAGTGCTATTCTTGCTGCTTCTGTTGGAGCAAGGTCACCTTTTAAATAAGAAAAATGCTAATTCTGGCTTCCCATCCCTTGAGAATGAAACAGTATCCAAAAAGTGCCTGTGTGAGCCATTTTCAGACTTTCCTCATAGACCAAAGTTATTGCACCTGTGTAATGTGGCAAATCCTCCTAGCTAGTAAGGTTTGGAGACCACACCCTTCATTTTCTCCAAAAGTACTCAATAAGGGCAGAAGTTTTAAAACTGTATTGTTATGCTCATTCAAAGCAGAGCTCTTCCTGTTACTCTAGAGAAAACTATTATCTGCATTTCAAAGTTTTAGCGTTTCTTAAATTTTCTATTCGTGTTCCTACTTGTTTTCCTTTATCACATTAATGCAGACATGCTAAATGAATTATCATGTGCTCACTACAAATCAAAACCCTCTCAAATGAGATGCTGTATTTGTGTACTGCTGTAAACAATCTTGATATCCAAGTGTGGCCCATGTTTTCAGCCTTATTTTACATCTTTTCAGTTCTGTCAGCTGCAGAGAAATATAGTTAATTAAATCATTGCTCTCTTATTCTCTAGCAAGGACCCAACTTTATTTTTTTTCTTAAATCTTATATACAGTAACTTATCCTAACTATGTGAGATGGGGTCAAAAAAAAGTAAAAATAGCAGATGGGTTTTAGAAAAATATGAAAGACATTTTGTTTTTTTCTTCTCATTAGGTTGAGATACCTGTAATACTCTAAGCATATTTTTTCTGATGTTCTAATCCACGTGACTGTGAAGGCGTGTGCCTCTGATTCTAATTCTTGCAGATTTATTTTCTTTCTAATATGTATAGAGCTATTTGAAAAGTCAGATTCTGTATCTTCCTATGCATGCAGAACTATTCCAGGAACAAGAAGACAGTTTCCAAAAGAGCATATCTCTACTTAACCACAGTTTAAACTAGTTACACCAGTGTTTAGATTAGCCTATCACACATACTTTTCTTTCCAGATTAATTTCCTGCATGATTTGAATCTGGTTTAGATAACAGTTAAATTATGTTTGTAGACCTTTTGATTCATGACTATGACATTTCCCCCCCCCATAAATACTACATTATGCCAGCATGGAGTCAAAGTAGCTGAGCCAAGGACTGATCAAAAGGTGGACTGACTTCAGAGGAGTATGGAAGAAGGTGGGAAACTGTTTTGATTTTTTCCCTATGTAGCATAAGCAAGTGCTGAAAGCATGTATGATCTCCTACTATGGACAATGTAATCTCTTCCTGATTTTGCAGAAATTAAGAAAACTTGATCATAAATTCTAGTTTTGATACATATTTTGCTCCAGAAAAAAAAAAAATCCTCACAGAGAGTTGGTTTCCTCCTCAAACTTGGCTCCTCTTATCCCATCCACATTTTGTCTCTTAGCAATGACCATTTACATTTCTTGGCCCACATGAACATGATTGCCTTGGAGTCTCCTTTCTGTCACCACCCTCTTCAGGAATTTGCTGCTTTAATACCTTTGAGGGTCTATTCTGAAATCTATGCAGTGAGGAAAACTTTAGTGGGAACTAGGTCTCCATGTGGTGGGCAGCTGGGACAATTAGTATAAACAGGCAAGTATAAATAAGTCCTTAATTTATAATAGTAGTGACATGCTATCAGGGAAAGAAAAATTTCTCTTCCATATCCTTTTGATTTCTTGGACTGTCTCTCTGGTTTGCTGCCAGTCACTGTTTAATTTTTCCTTATGCATGTGTTCCACTGCTTTTATTGTAATTTGTTAGTGAATGGCATTTTCAAATTTGAATGGCAATAGCCATCATGAGAAAAAAATGATAAGAAATAATATGGGACAGCATAAGTATCTGTTGGTAGCAGAAGCAGATTTATTAGATATGCCACATTCCAAGACAAAGCTTGGTTTCTGAGGCTTCTGTTTGGGATTTCAGATGAAAGCATAATTACTTTGTTCAGATCTATTGTGAGATTTTTTGAGTAATTCCATCTTATATGTGAAACTCAGAAGATGTCTTAAAGGTCTAGACTCTACAAAGCCATTGAGGAAACTAAATGACTCCTTGCTGCAAACTGGGGTAGCATAGTTTGCAGATATCTAGGGGGTTTTTGCCAGAGCAAAAAAGGCCCAATTTGATGCCTACTAGATGGAACCAGCACAGCGTATTGTGTTCCTTATTAATAGTTCTTTTGTGCAGGTGACTGTTCTCTGTAGTAAAGTTCTATTTCCTGTTGAATTATTATTAATTATTTAGAGAAAGAAACAGTTACAAATTTTGTAGGGTTTTTTTTTCTTAAAATCCACAAAACAGGTAAAAGTTACACTAATCTGTAACATTTCATAGGAGTACAATGTGAATTTTTATCTGTAAAGAAATGGGCAAAACTGGTTGCTATTATCATTTTGCTGCAGTTCTGTCTCTGAATACTTCTTTGACATGTCTCTCACTGAGAGAAAAGTAGTTTCTGCCTTTTGCCACATGCAAACACATCTCAAGAGTGACCTCAACTCCTGCAGCATTGTAAAGTCTGGAAGGAGAAGTGTAAGGGGCAGCATCTACTGGTGCTGCAGAACTACAAAGTGCCTAAACCCAGCTTGCATTTTCAATAGCTTCTTTGACTCTCTGGTACTTAGTATTGTTTTCAATCTTGTTTCCTAGCAGAGTTCAGGTAATCAATAATTACCTGTGGTACTCTTTGTATGAAGCTCCTTGGAGGAATGGAAACAATTGTGAGATCCTTGGTGGCAGCACTGGAAACAAGTGGCTGGCCCTCTCAGTAAATAGCAGCCATTATTTTTTGATGATTACAGTCAACATTGTTCAGTGAACAAATTGAAAGAATTGTATCAATGAGTGCAACTTGTTTATTGACCTGTACATACACCTGAAAAAAATCAGCTACAGGTGTTCTTGACTTTTAGAGACATCATAATAAGGACTATGAAATAACTGAAGCTAGTAAGATTTTTCTTTGGAAAGAAAGTCTCTGTATGTGTAATATTGCACTGCGGTGCTTTCTCAGAGATAAATATTTTCAAAGCGATAACAAGCTGGGCTGTCAGCCTAGCAAAGAGAAAAAAAAAATTAGATAAAATTTCTGGTCTCTTATATAGGCTAAAAAAAAATCACAAACAGTCAAATTTTCCCATGTCATCAACATTTCTCAGTTTTCCAGCTCACAAATGCCTTTATTGCTTTCTGCACTGTATATTGCAGAAAAATCTTCAGCATGCATCTGTGTCTACACTGATAGTATGAAAGTACTACATACAAAAGGTGTGAGTAGAAGACAGTTTGCTAAAACCAAACAGCAGCCTTGCAGGAAATCCTTAGGTCTCATCATTATTTAGAGATTAGTTGGTTCCATTAGTTGGTAGTTGATCTACACATTGGTACTTAAGGTAAGGAGAATCAGAGCATTGATAAAACAATTATATAGAATCATGGAATTGTTTAGATTGAAAAGGCTTTTAAGATCATCAAGTCCAACCATTAACCTAGTACTTCCAAGTCCATGACATTGTAAGCCAACATATTAAATGCAAAAGATATTTTTAAAAAATCTGAAAATTAAGATCTGATAAAATGAAATTGCTATGCAACACTAGCAGCTTAGGGATATTTTGTCTTATGTATATTTCATCTCAAACATAAATTTAAAATTTTAATTACCAGCTTTTCATTCTTAGCTTTCAGTTAACAACATGAAAAGAATACAGTGGCATCATGAAATGTTCTGCAAAATGCATATTGGTCTGTTTTCAAAATAGGTGTTTTTCCACCAGACTGTGATAAACCAATGGTGTAGCTGCAGTGTAATCACTCATGATAATGTGCCTCATATAAACACCTCACGGCTCGCTTAGAATTGCTGGATCTGGGGTAATTAGAGAGTTCAGTTCAAGTTAGCAGCCCACAACTCTACCAAAGTTCTCAGACAGGCTGTGCAGCCAGTGCATTAACTGACCTTGGGCTTCACATCACTGCAGACATCATTAACCTCCAGATCATCATACTAAAGTCTCTATGCCTATGGAACTGTTAAAGCTTCCAGAATTTCAGTTGAGCAGGGAATGTGAAATGGACCATCAGCAATGGTCCTTTGCATTGATTTTAGGTGGCTTGTGCACTCACCATCTCGCTAATGGATTTTTGAGCAAATGGAATCAGACAGCTTAGACATTAGAACTGAAAATTATAATAAAATACTTCTGCATATCTTCCTGAATAGCAAACTTTATAGCTATGCTTAAAGGTAGGTGCAAGATGAATAAACATCCCTTAAGAGTCTTTAGTATGGTAATACACTGGATGCCTTTGAATTTAAAGCAGTGTGCTCTGCAAACCATACTGTCATTGGCCACATTTGATTTTGAATTATGCTAATTACTCTGGAATGCCTCGAATGCATGGGAATATTTGCTTCTCTTAGGCTATCTTTGGCACTGAAAAGCCAAGACCAGGGAAAGTAGTAAAACCTGATGTTTATTTTTCGTATAATACATCTACATTCTGAGCAGCCCAGAATACATTTTTAATTAGGGTCTTCAACCTTGAACTAAAAAAGGTGAGCTACATTGTTGTCTCTGTTCAGAAACTCTGCCTGAGTTGTTTCAGCAGGAAGCCCTGACTGGATAAAATACGGCTCTTGTGGAGTTTTCAAGCTTCAGAGGGTAGATTTTTCCAGCTAATTAACTAAGCAGCAATGACAGAAACGCCCACTGACACAATTCAGAACTGAGTTACAGCAGGAAGTTGCTCTCTGGTCTTACCTCCAGAGGCATTTCTTTTCCTCCCTTTTGGTCTGTATGTGCATGCTGGTTGCTTTTCTCTGGCTTATGAGGAGTGCAGTTTGGCACCTCGTTGGTATGCTCAAGTTGCAACTTTACATTATCACTTAATGCCCTTTGGAAGCAGCTCTGCCTTTGTGATGAATGCAGTTCTTCACAAGAGTCAAATGGGCAAGTTCTCCGCGAGTTCCCCTCATGATCTTATGATACCATATAAGCAGAATTTAGTAATAAAATATGTGCTGATCTTGGCTTCAGCATGAAGGAGATTTCCAGCATGGCCCTTCTCAAATTAGAAGAGGATCTATGTTGGATTTATTTGGCCTTTTGCTTTTGTTCTTTGAGATATTGGGTGGATTTTATAGAATTCTTAAATAAGCTTAGCTCTAGATTCACATTTTTCATATGTACCATCAAGACAGCCTATCTTCTGCCTTTGTTGATACCAAATAGCCTCTTGCTTTACAAATTCCATTTCAAAGGAACATATTACCCCTTTTACTCTCATTAAATGGGAATAAAACACTTGTATATTTCTCCCTGGATGCAAATAAGGGAAAACTCTGGTCTCAAAACAAAACTGATATGTAAAATAATCTTCTTTCTACTGATCTTTCCTGCTCTTCCATCTCAAATTACAAATTAAAAATTTAGTAACCCATATATATTCATATAAAATTACAACATATTAAAACTTAACCCAAAAGCTAAACCATTGTTTTGCTGAACTTTGATGAAAGGTAAGCTTGGCCTAAATATTGCTTTTAGAGTACATTTTTTTAAATTTTTGGTTGTTTGATTTTGTTTGTTAGGACGTACTGTGTGCTGATATTATATAAACACATCTAAGTTATTGCATTATTTTAACTAGTAGGGATCAGGAATCAGGAGGCAGCAAACAACTCTGGGATGAGAAACACAACCAAGCAGACTCAGGTGTCAGTAGTGAGTGTCAGCAAAGCACTGGGCGTGAGCACAGTGTTCAAAACATGCTCCTGCAGCAAGGGGCTGGTACATCATCATTTTGCTGGATCCACACATGTGCAAGAATCCAGCATGTTCCTTAGATATCATTCAAAAGAATCTGCTCCTGATTAAAAACATAGAAATATTGAAAGGAAAGTAGACTTTAGAAAACTATGTGATGGGCCTGGAGAACTCATCATCAGAAAGTGTTTCGCGACACAAAGTTATATTCTTCTAGATTTTGCATGGCATAGAAAATATATTGAAACTACTTTAGAGGACATTACATGAGCTGTTTAAATAGGTCTTCCTTATTTATGGTAGACCCTGCTTTTGTAATCAGTGCAGAGCTTACAATTAGTATTATCTCTTACTACTGTTGTTTATGATCATTAGTTTTATATTGTTAAAAATTCATCTTTGCCTAGAATGTTCAGGACATGAATATACAAGTGAGTATATGCAATAAAGATACTAATCTATGGTAGGTTTCTCAAGTAATACTTATGTCTATAATGAAAGCTCATTTCATTGAAACTGAACATATTTTGCTTTATATGGACAAAGAGAAAGCCAAAACTTAGCTCATGAAGTTACATATTGTCTGTCATAAGAAAATTTAAAAATTCCCCAATCTCAGGATTTATCAAATTACATTTAATATGTTCCAGATGCTACAGTTAATCTTGAAACCCCAAAAACTGTATCTATTGGTGTTCTTTCAGTTACAGCTGATTTGGATCCATATATATATTTTCAAATTGACATTTTTGACAGTAACTTATTTAAGAATCATTCATAGTTCATTCTGTATTTTGCCCAATCACAGAGGTGGAAAAGATGTAATTATCAGGACCAAATTATTGTCTGACCAACTATTTTATAATAATTGAATAATTTTAAAGGCCATAATAATCAAATAATGTTGCATGTTTTATTATTCCACTAAATACAATATATCAAATATCTGTATACAAAATATTTCCGGCCTCAAAGTTAAAATTATATGAAATAGTTGCTTTTGACTTTTAATCCAGGCTCTTTTATAACCTTTTGGCAATAGCAAAAATCCTAGACATGTCAAGACTTAACAAGCTATTCTTTGCAGGACACTGACTATTGAAAAACTGCATTTTTGTCTGCTATACTTTCTTACAAGTGCTTAAACTGTAAACATAGAAATGTAGGAAATGGCACCTAAAAAGCCATCACAGTGTGTGAGACTCTCCCTAAAAGAACCACCAGAAAATGCTGAGTAGGGCGGTGGGATCTGTAGCACATCTTTCATGCAGGATAAAAGAAAACATCATCTTCACTCTTGAGTTTTCCATTATATTCAGTCAGCAGCCTTTGGCACTCACTGTAGTTGGAGATAAAAACTATCTTTTCATTATGGGTTTGAGGAAAATCTTTTGATTGAAGAGAGCTCATTGTTCCTCTCCCACCGAGCAGCACAGGTCTGAAGCACTATTGCTGGGTTTGCCCCTGCAGAGCCCTGCATTGCCTAAAGCACCAATGCTCAGCAGTGCTTGCAGATCTAAAGCATCCTGGCCTTCAGAGAGCAAGGGGCTCCCCTCCCTCCTGGGAAAACTTGAATATTTTCCTGTAAATGCAAAGATCTGCAGTTTGTATCTTCTGTTTTACTCTGCATCTGTTTTGGTGGCTCCTCTGAAATCCTGAGCCAGGGAAAGGTGTCAGAGAAAGCCAAAGAAAGGGCTCTGTGCTACTCCCTCTTTACATGTCTCAGAAGACTCGGATTTTTAGGGAGCAATTTTATGTGGTTTTGAGGGGAGTTGTGGGTTTGGGTTTTCCTTTCTATTAGGGCATCATTTTGAACTAAGTAGCAAATAATCGAGCAAAGTCATTGAATTCTGTGTACTGTCTTTATACTCAGTGTTATGGACAAACCTTCAGTCAAGCATGATTTTAATAACTGCAAACTGATGCCAAAATATTAATGGATTTAAAGGATTTTGTCCTCTGAGGTCTTCAGGAGAATAGTTTAAAGGTTTTATTTTTCCCTGAGGACTTTTTTTTTTTTCCTTTTTAAAAGCTTTTCATTTTCAAATATCAGTGTTTTCTACCTTTTTTATACACTTGAAGGGGTTTTGTCAGCTTTCAGTAAAAATTAAGGTCTTCTAAAATTACCTGATTATCCCTCTCCAGCATTGTTGATCCCGAGAAGGAAGAAGAGTGGGTGACAGCAGCATAACAAAGGAGAGAGGAGAGTGACAGGGCTGAAAGATGTAGACTAAAATCCTGTGACTAAGGCTTCACAATAAATGAGTTTTAATTCCTTCAATAAATTATATCTAAACCTCACTTGAAATCTCAATAAATAGGATGGAAATTTTGTTTAGGGAATGGTCAATATTTCACTTACTTGGCTTCCCAAAAAAGTCTCTTGTTTCTGCAGACTTTTAAGATTTATGATACTTTAGCCTGTCAAATCCCCAGGGAGCATTTCAGAAATTAATGCTGCCTCTATCCACCTGCCTGTGGCAGAAGGGCTTTAGCTTACACCTGAGAGAGATTTCTTTATATGCTGGGACTTGACCTTTTCAGCTGTTTACACTCATGGCTTGGTTAGAGATGCATCTCTTTTCCTGAGCAATGCAGGTTTGTTCCAATTGCAAGGATTTTGTCCTGCACACTATTTATGAGAAATACTTTCTTCTTGAGGAATAATGTGCCTTCCACCTCTCAGGTTAGACTGAGACTGCTCTCAGCAAGTTTCACCAAAAGTGGTATTGTCTGTAGAAAATCAAAGGCTCCTTCTTACTTGCCATAGATAGCATGTGAATGTGGTGAGTGCATCCCCACATGTTTGTGCACCCTGGTTCTTTCCCTGAAATGCAACTGAAGATCAACTCTTTAAGGCTTACAGTATGTTCAATACCAACATCCAGAAGTGGGCTGGGAATCATTTTACATTCAAGTACGGACAGTGCAATCCTACAAACGCTGATTAGTTTCCAGTTCACTGCTCTGGTTCACAGGTGTGTCAGTGATGGTTCACCGATGGGGTTAGTGACTTGAAGAAGCAGAAACCTATGGAATCCTTGATTTAAATGAATTTTAACTGCTGTGCAGCCATACTAGAAATTTATATTCTGAAACTGGAGGAAGCTGACAGACCACCCAATCTGCCACCAAAGCAAAGTTCCGCTTCCGTTTCCCGATTTCCAAGATTCAAAGTAATGTGCCATCCTTTGTCCCTTGTCTTTTTTCTAAGGGTAGAGGTAGATAATCCTTGCACAGGATATGTTACACATCACAGCAATAAACTGATGCACCATGGTTTCTTTTCACACTCCAGAAAAAATGGAGTATCCTTTGTTCCTGATAAATCCTGACTTCTGGGCTTGAATGAACGAATGAAACTCTGGGTTGACCACTGATCTGTGCTTTCACAAGAACCATTATTTTATCACTGCATGGAGCTCAGAGACAAACATCAGTTTGCATCTGAATATTGACTAAAAGTGATGGCACCTACATTACACATGGCTGTGTCACTAGGTTCATAGTATTTATATATTTATATTCAGAGTAAATATGTATATATTTCTGTGAATGCATGTAATTCTTCAGGCTCCTGGATTGGATTTGGAACCTGACTTGTATCTACCAAATCTGGGGCAGAATTTAAATTGCCTTAGTTTTCAGTTTAAAAGAAGACTTAGTGCCAAAACAGGATTTAATGAACATTTTTGTATTGGTCAGTAAATATCTGCAGAACTAATGTGTGCTATAAGATTACTAATAAAAATGATAAAGACTGAGTATTGGCCAGATTGCTCAGCAGCAATATTCCTTCATTTTGTGTCTCTGTCAGGAAAGTGATACAGATTTTCTTTATGTCACAAACTCATGGTTGTGTGCAGTAGTACTCATGTTTGCATGTGACTGAGAATTGAGATAGTTTATGCTGTTTGGATTTTTAATTGTATTCAGCTTGACAGAAAGAAGTTCAGTCTTTTGTGACCTTCCAGCTGTTCCAGGAAGAGCCTCCTTA
Organism: Muscicapa striata striata; assembly: GCA_030060385.1. Taxonomy (NCBI): domain Eukaryota; kingdom Metazoa; phylum Chordata; class Aves; order Passeriformes; family Muscicapidae; genus Muscicapa; species Muscicapa striata. The sequence continues at coordinate 2,311,192 of JAREIS010000062.1, read as the reverse complement.
ATTAAACACTTTATTGTGGTATTTGCTGTGTTCTGAATTTATTCTTTATACTTAGCAAGGGGATTACTTCTTAAATAAAGGCACATGTATCTATTTATCCCTAATCACTGATGTTAGCAGTGCTACAAGTGGTAATAAAGAGCACTTGTACCTCTACACTAGTGCCAGGATAATCTTTATTTCACTGCTGCACCTTAGCACTTACAATAAGAATTCACTTCCTTTGAATTTATGCCAACATGAGAAATTATTTAGCTGTGTTGCACTGTATGGGTTGTTTTTTTGCTAAACTTTATTTCTCATGAGATTATGGCAAAATGTTTCTTTTCATTTGTGTAATATGTCCATAAGTGTTGACACTAAAATCCTGTGGTTGTATACTCAAAAGCTTAATTTTAATTTTGTAAAATACTGCTCATCTTCTTAAAAAAAAAAAAAAAAAAAAAACAAAAAACAACAAAACCAAAAAAATTTGTTCTGTGGTTTTTATATATACAAATATAATATAAATATAACGTAATAAATATAATATATAATACAAAAAGTAACAATTGTGCCACTGTTGCTGATTGCAGCAACAGGATATGAAAGTAATATTAGCTATCTTTTTTTACTAGAGCAGTATTAACGGATCCTCAAATGCAAACATTTTCCAAATTAAATAGCAGATACAAAATGCTGCAGCTCAAAAAGGGAACTGTCCCAAAGGTCAAAGCAGGCAAAGCTACATCCAGGAGCAGAAGCCTCATGGCTTTACAGGAAGGTGCAGAAAATAGGGCTGACTGGCTTGCTTGATAATATACATACTTCTATATATGCAAAACCTTCTTGCGATTTTTCTGGATTATTCAGTCTTCTGAAAAGTCTCAGTGTTTATTCATTAGGGATGCTGTGTTTTTTGTTGATCCACAGGCTATATTATGGAGGTGTTTCTTGGAATTATTTTTTCATGGATGGTGTTTTCATTATTTTAGTAAATTTAAGAGGTTGTAAAATAGCAAAGAGTAAATAAAAAATTTATTTCCATATCCAGAACCTAAAGCTCATTTGGAGATTCCTCTCTGGAAAGACAGTTTTGGAAGTTATTCCAGTCCTTTCAAAATAAATATAATTGTATTTGCATACATATTATGCAGAATTGCTCAAAAGAGAACTCTGGATAAGACAAATTTTACAGTACTCATTTGCAAGGCTCAGGAACAGTAACATGGCATTTTTATACTAGTCAAGTTAATAGGCATAGCAGTTTAAGTTCATGGTTTGTTCCTCAGTTGTCCTTTTGGGCCTGTCATATTTTCCATTTCTCCAGCACATGCCTGTCAGTACACAGTCTCTAGATTAGATCTGAAGTAAGCTTATTTCTGTCAAGCCACTGGGTAATTCTGACTACTTCATCTGAATTTTAGTATTATGCCATGGCAGCTGACCTATGTAAGTCAGGGATTCCTCTGTCACCAGCATCCTGAAAAATATCTTGGAGCATCCTTTCAGCACATGTCTGTCAAAGGTAAGAGATGGAAATGCTTTCTGCGTATTAAAAATGTAATAACTCTTATGTGGAATTAGAGGATAAACTCTGTTTTTCTGTTTTCATTCTCAGTTTGTAAAGTCTTTTGTAAAGCAGCTATGTGGGCCAGTCATGGCATCACATTAGTTTTGTGTAGATAACATGCTATTCTCACTGCACTGTTCTTAAATCCAGAAGGAAATTTGTGACAGGTTCTTCTTGAAATCTGTTACAGTACTGGGAATGTAATAATCTAATGTGGCAAAACTGTTTATTCCTTGTGTCAAGGGGTTTTGCCTGTACAAAGTACTTAGCAGCAGCAGTATGTTCTTGGTGCTTTTATTTCAGCTCAAAGAGAAGCATTTTCTCTTACTGTGAATGCTGAAACGGGCAGTATGTTTTCCTTTATCATATTTAGTGTTGCACGAGGAGTAGATAATCCTCAATTCAAGCTGATAAGCCTGAAAGGGATTTCAGCTGCTTGTTTTAGCAAAAAATCTTTTCTCCACCTGCTTTATTTTTTTTTTTCTTGGTCACATGTTCTTTTAATGAACAGTTTGTATTGTCAGTACAACAGGAGGGTATATTTTTTTCTAGCATGACCGACATTCTTGCTGGTTGACCCATCAGTCTGGTGTGAGATACATCAAGAAAAATAATAAATTCTGATCAAGGCAAAAATATGGTTATGAATCATTCTCATATTGCGAAAAAAAAATTAAATTATGTTCTCAGTAAGAAGCATCATTTCATAAGCAAAATCAACTTGTAGAGAACAGCATAAACATATGATCTTAAATAGACATTGAATCATCCAGGAAATTCACACAGCAATCCTTTATAATTAAAGACTAAGGTAGTCAGGTAATGAACTGGCTTTTGCATAAAAGATTTTCTTATCGTATGCTTTGTCAGATATTTATGTTCAGAATGGGTTTCAAAACTTAGCATTCAGTTTGCATAAATTATTGCTGTTCTGGTGATAGCCTCTCTCAGAAAAAAGGGCCGTAGTTTGTACCACAAGTCTGAGAACACTTGTACAGATCCTAGTGTTTTATCTTCTCCATAGCATGGGAAATGCAGATCATATTGTGAATACTTTGGTAGTTTTCACAGTAATCGTTGTGTCTCAGTCTGAGGTGATTATAGCATTTAGCTCTTGTTCTTTTCTGAATAGCCTTCTGAAAGAGTAAGATGTGGAATGAAATATTTTCTTCTACCTGAAAGCCAGGTTTGATGTACAGTTCAGCAAGGAGAAAGCCTAAGTGGTGCTGAAATTGCCAGCTCACTACCCCAGCCATTTCCATGGCTGTCGTCACTGCCTGATGGTTTTCATAAGGCTGGTAGGCTTTGGCTCTGGTTTAAAACTTTTACTTCAGGCAAGCATTCTTGAGTACTCGCTTTCTAAAAAATGTACTTTCACTTTCCCTGTTATGAAGATATGCCATATTAAGCTTTTTATAAAGATTTTCAAATGCTCCAAATTTTCTTTCATTTACCTTTGTTAAGAAATCTCTGGTGAAAGCAGACTAAGACAAGTTTTTACATTAGGAGCATTCTAAGGTACATTGCATAATACCATTTGTGCTGATACAGTTTTGCTGGATGGGAAAAACAGAGGAGAGAGGAAGAAAGCCAAATTCATATCAAGCCAGAAGCACTAATACTTAAGGGAATTGTTCTATGCACTGCATATTAAAAGAATAAATGATTTTTCATATAAAGAGCAACCACACACTTGAATTTTTAGAACTCCCACTTACATGACTAGTGCTTTTCCATTTGTTATAAAGAAAGACAATGTTTTAAATAGCAGTATTGGAAAAAAGGATTAATAAAGATCTTTCTGTAAGGTATTCCATTTGAGTAAGGCAAAAGGAAAGGAAATGTGTTTGGTGGTTCAGTGGTTTGATTGAGTTTTTTTCCCTTCATAAGTTGTTCACTGGTGCAAACTATTGCAAAAAGAAATTGTAAGTTCAATTCCTTTTTGGCCTGATCCACCAAAGGGTGATCTGGGATTTTTTCTCTCCAGAGATTGAGCAGCATACTTGCTGTCAGGACCAAATCACCTGAATAGTTCTTGAGTCCAACTACCCTGTTCCAAAACAAGCACCTACTCTCCACCCTGAGTGGAGATGATATGATACATATGCTCATGCAATAACCTTGTCAGAAAATGCAAATTTTAATAAATTTATTTTCATCCCAGACTAGAATGATTTATGATGCGTATTCTCTAATATTAAAAAAACTGTGGTCACAATGAAGTTGTTCAGAGTTTCTTTATCATATTACCTATGAATTATGTTATTACAGCCAAAATTTTGATCATAGGAGTTCTTGCAAGGATCCCATCCATTTCAACAAAAGAAACTGCAATTGTGTCAATAGCCTGGCTGCCCTACCAAAGCCTCTTGATATTTCTGTATCTGAGCCAAGATTTAGAAGGGAGATATCACAGGGAAAAAAACAGAGGTCAGGATAGCAAAACATGTTTCTGTCTCTTCAGCCTGATAAAATATGGCTAAAATAATCTCTCAGATGATGTAACATTTTTAAAATGCATAGAAAATAAAACCACCTAAGTCCTCAGCTTGTGTGCTGTGGAGCAGCACGGTGCTATACCACAACATCTAGGTACAGCTCTGTTTGCTTGTTCTTGTGCCCAGAGTGAGGACCTGTGTAGTTCTACATAAATTATTTAATGTCATCATTACTTGAACTGGAAGACAAGTCAGGGCTTCCTAGAACCCATCTCAGTTCCTCTTCAGTGGTGCTGAACTTGGCTCAGAATTCATGTGTGTTTGGCACTGTTTGTTTTCTCATTCCTCTCTGAAATTTCTCTCAGCTGCTTACAATTTACTATTCCAGCTAATTAGGTGACAGTCTAATAATTGATTTTTAGGTGCTTGCTAATTAAAGTTAATCATGTATGCAGAGTTGTGATTTTTTCTCATTTCAAAGGAGTGTGATCACAGCCAATGAAAAGATGTCAGGAGGGAATGATTCAATGTGTGTGCATAATTTTCTTGAAAACCATATAAATGCTTTTCAGATTTCTAAATGCTGTAGATTTATCTACCAGTTGAGCTGAAAATGCTGCCAGTGACTGAACAGATCAGTGTCTTAGGGTATACCTTAGTTATACCAATATTAAACTATAATTGAATCTAATGAAAACCTTGCCTGAGTGGATAAAATCTGGGGCTGGGCACCCTCAGAAAAATCCCCAGGAGCATGTAATGCAAGCTTTGGTGATGTGAGAACTGGACTGTTCAAAATTTGTCAGTATCAGCTTCTTGTGCCTTCCTCATTCTTTCAGCCTGTTTATCCTGTAGGTGTAAAACACTGGAGAGTTGTAGTCTAATATTAGATAGTAAATGTCAGTGGTTGTCATCTCATAAGTGTTAGTTGGTAAATATATCCAACGTGGGCTTGAAAGTCATTCCCTGAGAGATCATTGTGGGTGTCTTCCTTGTCTGTATGCCAGTGAATTTAAACTTTCTATGTGGGGCTCTAGACCATCATATTTGCATCTAAATCTTGTTGTGTATTATTCCTGCTGCAGTTGTAGGTGGACTTTGTTTAACTATATATTTTTCCATGGCTTTTAATCTCCCCTGAACTTTCATAAGAATGGAACTTTCCTGCTGTTTTTTTGGAAATTAAGGAGATAAAGGATATACTAATCACTTTTTTCTTTTCCCTGCGTGTCAGGAAAATACGATTTCTAGTTCAGCTGGTAGCATGGATTTAATTGGTTCTGAACTTGAAAAAAAAAAAAATCACCCCAGTGTAAGGAGATGTGGGCTTTTTGTTTCCACTGTGGATATGGGCATGGATAGCAATGCCAAAGTAGAGCCACAGTGAGGCTGTGAATGTGAAGGGTGAGTGAGTTGGTGAAAGTGCAGAGTTGCAGCTGGAGAGGTCACCTCGTTACCTCCTGGCCTGGACAACAGGTGATAAGTTCTTTCACTGTTTTGAAGAAAATAAATGGGTAAGGAGATTTGCTTCCTATCTCAGAAATAGACTGCCAGCCAGAAAAGTATATCAAGGGAAATTGCATCCCTGCAACTGAGGAGCTGTGGATCAGTTTCTCTCACACAATGCAGGCCTAAAGTGCATTCAGTACCTTTGCTATGTCCCTGCCAACTTTGCTGCATGTTCTGCTTCCCTCTTCTCTTGGGTGCTTAATGCAGAAGTAGATGGCACTTTCTCACCACCCAGGAACTGTCATTGTTCATAAGAGTTTTCATCCACAAGTGAAGTGTGCTAAAGTGGTTCAGGAAGCTCAGCTTCAGCCATGGCAGTGTAAGTGCTTTTCTGAGCACTGTTCTACAAATTGCAGGTGTGCATCAAAGGCAAATTCATTTTCCAGAAGTTTTGCCTTTTGGTTTTGTGTTTTGGGGCTTTTTCCTTGCTGTTTTGGTTACAGCTCTTAGTAACACATTGTTAGAATTGTTCATCTGTTTGTACAGCTTATATTCAGTGATCCCAGTCCTGCCCTGGCTCTGTGCTGGGCTGCAGCCAGGCACAGTTGTAGAACAGGAGTCAGGGCTAGCGATCGTCTTTGGTGCTCACCAGCCTTGCATTGAGGAGCAGCTTCAGGGGTGAGTAGCAGCATGAAAGGTATTGCATATGGCTCTAAGTTCAGAGGGGATCAAAGGAGCTGGAAGGCAGCTAGTTTTCTTAGTCTTGTGCAAATGCTAGGAAAAGCAAGAGAGGGCAGAGATGGGAAGAATAAGAAAGAGGTTTTTAAAATTGTTTTGTGCTACTTGTCTGTGATAAGTTGCTCTGTGCCACTTTGGTGATGCAGAACAGCTATAAAGTTGGTCTAAAATATGGGTTTTTCTGCATTTACTGCTTCACCAGAGCACTGCAAAACAATTGGAGTGTAATGATGAATCAGTCCTGTTTATTTAATTTTGTTTTGCATACTTGAGCTTTACAGCAACATTATTAATGGGAAAAAAACTTGAGAAACATTCATCTTTGTTTATAGCAGAAGCTGAAATAATTGGAAAAAAATGTTTTCCTCTGGTTTTCAACTTTTTCAATTAAATTGCACTTGAATTTTCAATCTGTTGGGATTCATTCTTCATTATCTTTTCTCAGAGTTGCATGTATGTGTCATTTCCCCAAAACTGAACTCTCTAGGACTAAGAGTCACTTTACATATTGCTTAAATACGAGACAATGAACATTGAACAAATAGGAAGAAAAATGCTGTAGAAGTCCTCATCACCTTATGCAGTTATAGTTATTATGTTGCCTTCTTTTGCATCTCTCCTTTACCTTGGGTATCCTCTTACATACACTTCTGTGCATATATTGTACTTAACTGTAACTTAGCTGCATATTGGACCAGTTCTTCAACAAATAGACTCTGCTGATGATGGAGAAATTGGAGGTTAGCAATGTACATGTTGTGAGTACTGCCAAAGACTTCAGACTGTTTCCATTGATTTCACAGGTGATTTTAGCAACTTTTACTGTGGAAATGAAGCCTTGAAGTATGGAGAAGATTATTCACTGAATTCTTTAGTAGCCCCATAGAAAGTTTTGTTTCAGTTCAGATCTTCTCTTGGGCTGAAGAGTTTGGCATTTTCCTTTGTATTACATTTATTGCTCCACTGCTTCATATACAGCAACAAATTACCACCAAATCTGGAGCAATTCTCCATTTGATTGCATTTGATTATTTGTTTTCTAAGACAGTAACTTTACAATCCAAACTTTGAAAGGTGGGATTCCCATATATCTGTTCAAATTGAAAAGATTTGTCTCTACACCCTTTCAGTTCATGGTGTTTGTTTTTATTCATTCTCATCCAGCTCTAAAGGAAAAACTGAGGATCATAAATACCTAAAACTGAAATGCAATGAAGTTTAGTAAAATATAGTACCATGATGAAATGTTAGAGTCTATATTTTTCACTTTTCTTACAGCTTACAGCCAGAGCCTATCTGGCTTTATTGCAAAAGTTGAGTCCCCAGAGATTATCCTGTAGTATTATGAACTGTGCTCCCATCCACCAGCAAGATCTTGATAAACATCTAACTCCCAAGGTGTGTCAGCAAAATACAGCTACCAGCTTAGGGGTTCTTGTACAGCAGATGCTTTACTCCAATGCATCATGCTTCAGAATGTGTAGAATGATGGATACACAGTGCTTGCAGGGAAAAACACAAGTCAAATAGATCAAAAAAAGGATTATATTCTTTGTCAGAAATAAATCACAATGTTTTTTTTTTTTTTTTCAAAACAGCTAAATTCTTTATTTACTTGTGGATTTTTAAAATGTGATTCTAGGTAAAATACAGCCTATTCACATGGAAATCATATTGAACTTCAGTTGAAATTTGCATTTCATGGCTTTCGGTGGCTGCCATTATCCACTTCATTTTTAAGAGCAAATTCTAGTGAGAAATAAGCCCATTATTAAATTTAGACACTGAATGAAGAAATTCTGTTACTTCATTAGGCAGGTATGAATAAGTTCTATTTGCCATCTGAATTACTTTCCGTAAGTGAGATTATTGTAAAATCTGAAATAAATCCACATAGGAAATCTGATTTTTCTTAAAACTGTCAGAGATTAAACATACCTGGAGAGACAACCTACTACTAGTGCTTTTTTATCAGGCTCTACCACTTAAAAGTCATTAAAGTTAGTTTTAAAGAATGCATCATATTTTACTTGATAGAGAAAAGGCACCATCAACTTCTTTGGAAGAATCCATGCAAATTTAAGACTCTGTGTGGGTGTATAGATGTCTTGTAATTTCCTATTACCTCTGCAAAGTTAATGGTATTTATTTCATAGTAAAGTTTATCAGTATGTGCCCATCCATGGACACAAGAAGTTCATTTTTTTGGTAGTACAAAAGTTTAGCTCAATTTAACTTGCTTTTAAGCAGCACACCTCTTGTTTTTATGAAGTAAGGAGACTTGGGATATATTCATGATGGGTTTTGCCACTTATTTTTTTAATCTGGAATGTCACCCTTTGTTTCACTTTTCAGTGAATTTGCTGTGCTCCCAGGTCTTAGATCAGCCTTTTCTGAATTCTGCATCCTGATGAGTGGCTGCTTTCAGGCTTGTCAGAAGCAGTGCTGCTCACATCCCCCCTGGCCCTGTCCCCAGGAGACCTCGATATCCACATTCACTGGGTGTCACCAGCATGTTTTAGGGAATGCTGTGAGGGTACTGCTCTGCCCAGCCACCTGGCAGGGAGGGAGGTGTCTTGTGACTGCTTCTAGGCTGAGTGTGTGCAACTGAGTTTAAACTAAATCCTTTCAGCCTGAGGATCACTGGCACAAAGTCTTTCAGGTTTGCTTTAGAGCCAGGTTGGTGTGGTTGGAATTTAAAGCACATTAATTCAATAAAGTCTGCAGTATCCGGGTACAGAAAGCAGTTCATTGCTGGCTCCTGCTTCCCTGTGCTGCAGAGCAGCTGGGCTGCTGGAAAAGCCGTGCTGGCAGGCTGGCCTGTGCCCTGCTTTCACCCAAACATTGTCAGGACACACTGGAACTGGGTGTTCACTTAGCAGCTCCAGGGCTGGAGTGTGGAATTGGCATGGAGCTGCTATTTCCCTCTTTGCCGGAGATAAAGCACTCGGTGCAGCAAAGGGAAATCCAAGCTCTGTGTCAGTGCAGGATGGTGCCAGATGTGCTGTGCCAGTACAGAGCAGCCAGGTTTGCACTGAGAACAGATACTGTGGCACCAGCAGCTTGTTTGCTGTACTTATTTCAGTTTTCAATTCTAGATTTCCAGGGCCTGTTTGAAACTTGGTGAAACCCCTTTGGAGGTTCTGTGTATTTAGACTGAAGTAAAATAAGCAAAATCTTGCTTTTCCATTCCAGAGGAGGCACTGACAAAATACAGCTTTTTTAAAATGATAACTTTTGAAGTTTAAAAGTTGCCTGCTTTCTAAGTTATGACTCCTTCAACTCACTCTGGTATTATGAATTGATTTAATTTCCTATGGTAAATTTGAAGATTTTTTTGTTTGTTTGTTTGTTTTCTTTCCTTGATGCTTATTTCAGGGTTTATATGTAACACTGGAAGGATAACTTGGTAGTTAATTAGGTTTGTGGCTCTGCATCAACAGGATCACAATGACTTTAACTCTTATTTGGAATCCAAGTTGTCATAGGTGTTACCAGACTTCAGGTCTCAAGAAATGCAGAGGATGTAGTAAATTTGCTGTTCAACTTCATGAATTTCATGAAAAGAGTTGAAAACACCCTGGTAAAATGAACATGTGCTATTTTATGTGAAAATGTGATTTTTTAAAAATCCTTGATAATAGTTTTATTCAAGAGCTTAAGTCCAAGGACATTCTTTGAACACAGCTATAATTGCTTATGAATATTCCAATTATTGAGAAGGCAGTGTGAATCATTTTGTCTTCATAGAGAAAGAGGAGCATCATTGTGTGATGAAGACTGTGGGTGGGTAATCAGGACTTTAGAATTTGAAATACTCTTTCTTGCCATTCATTCTGACTTTCAGCAGTCACTGGTACTTTTCCTGCTTCAATTCTTCTAAATATGTAAATAATAGGAAGAGTCACCTTAGAGGGATACTTAATATTTGCAAAATACTTTTAATCTTTCAGCAAAGACATTTAAAAATTATTTTGTGGCATATTAATTATTAATTTTCTTCTTTTACTTTTGAAATACTAAAATGAAAATAAAGTTTTCAATGGTTTCTTTATGTAAAATTGCTAATGATAAAGGTATTTTAATGATCCTATAAGTATGGAAATACTAACACACCAAAAATTAATACAACTTTTTCTTTTCTTTATCAAGTTCTGGATTCCTCGTTCTTTTCTCATAGACCATTTTGTTTCCTATGGAAGTAAGAGTAAACATAGTTCAGTTTATCATTATTTAAAACTTGCCTTCTGTTGAGAATTCAATAACACCAAAATTAGAACAGCAACAATTTTGAGGACTTTCAGTCAATTATTAAAATAAATGAGTACTCAGTGGCCAAAGGAGTTCTGAAACAGGTTTTCAGTTATTGGCATTTGCTTTGTTGTTTTCCTCATTTCAGTATGATTTGGAGTACCTTACATTTCAGTAGGTTATTTGTGCTTATTTTAATTATTTTTGAAGCTTCAAATGAAAACACAGTGTATAGGCAGAGTTGAGAAGAAAAAAATTACACATAATATCTACAGTTAATATGTTGGAACTTCAGAGAAATAGAATGGAGTTTGGAATACAGGTGAAAAAGGATTTTTTAAGTTTTTTTTAATGTAAGCTGTGTGACAGTCACCAGATCAGAGGAAGAATGACTAAACAGCACAGACTGCTAACTATGTCACTCTTATTAGGAATATTCTGGTCTCCTACCATGAGAAAGAGCTGGGAGAGAAGTAAAATCCCACACAACTCTCTCAGTGTAACCTCTTTCCAAGGATGTACAAGTTTTTAAAATTTTTGTTCTTCAATTCCTTCTGTCTTCTTTTTAATCTCTTTAGAGTTGTTAAGTTGATCAGTATTTTTTCTATATATTTTCTAAGATAAACATGTTTTAAATTAGTGTTGTTTCGATAAATTCAGGACATTCCTGCCCGAATTCCATTATCTATTAAAATATGAGACTCACATTCAGAAAAGGACAGGGTAGAATTTATACTAGATACTCCTCTCTGATTCACGTAGTCAGTGAGGATTTTTTTTTTTTAAACCTAATCACAGTGTACTTTTTGCTTAGTGTGGGTGTTCTTTGTGGGTTATCTCCCCCTCTTCAACTCTTACTACCTGAAGTTCACTCTTAGTGTCTTAACTGAATTTAGTGTCTTAAGAGAATTAAGTTTGTCTGCTGGTGTGTGACTCTATCTCTTGTTTTACCAAACACCCTGCATAAAACTGATGATAGAACTGATAATTCCAGGTGAAGCAGATCAAACATCCTCCCAAAGTATTGTCTGAATTATTAAAGGAAATGCCTAATGCTTAAATGAGAGTTTAGTCCTTCTTTAGAATGATAAAAACACCTAGGACAATATCTGCAATATACTTCCTATATGGAAATAATTTTAGAATGTCTTCCAAATATATATGACATTTTGAGAAAGATTTTTCTCTTCAATGTGGAGTGTTATAGATAGTATCAGTTATGGTACAGCATGCACTGTAATTTAGAGCATCAGAAAGTAAAATGCCCAAGATCCATTAGTCTGAGAGAGGGGGAAAAAATTAATCATCACGGAGTTTCCTTAAGATACAGAAGCACACTGTATTAGAAGAGTGAAATAGATGTCAATTAACCATATTTACTGTGTTCTTATGATTGATTGTTACTTACTGAATTGCATTGAAGCAGTAATAAAGCATGAAAATGGTGAGATCAATTCCAAAACCCTTTATTCACATTTCCTTGGTTGTAGTCACATGTTTCAGCTGATACCTCCTTGATAAAATGAGTTGCTGCTTTCCTATTTACCCCAACTTGTGAGCTCAGCACCACTTTGTGAAACACAGTTTGTGAGACTAGCATAGGTTTGCTCTGTAAGAGTTAGTGCTGCATCTCTGAAAGAAGGATTGGTGTCTTTGGGCTCTTTCAGGCAAGAGGATGAGACACATCCTCTGCACTTTTACCCAGAGACAGAGGGCACTCATGAGACCAGCAGTTACATCTGAAATATGGAAAGCAAGTGCCTGCAGTGATGGCATTTTGGCGCTTAATGTGCGCAGTATAGCAAAAGAAATCAGTAAATGTGCAAACCTTAATGACAGCCCTGAGAGGTGATGGCCATCATGTCTAACTGTGCAGTGAAATGTCTGTGATAGATGTGTGGCACCCCCAGTCCTCTCAGGGGTCTGGGATGTTGATATGAGGAAAGCATCACTGCTTCCCTCTCAGCATGGGCTGATATGCCAGATGTGCATGCAGTACTCTTGGCAGGGAGAGGAGATTGAGAGATTATTTTTTGTTTATAGTCCCTAATAAAAGCAATCAATTAATGTGAAAACTCTTTTGTGTGTGTGTATAGAAAAATAACAAGGTTAATTCTGAGAGTTGACCTTGTGTTAACCTGTGTCATGTAAAGATGCACTGCCAAAATATATTAATTTGGAGCCAAAAAAGACAAATCCTATACATAAGAATTTATGAAAAAATAAAATCTAGGTTTTTATCATACAGTGGACATGCAATTTTATGAAGATTTATTGAATCTTTTATGCATTTCTTTGTTGATCATTGTTTATTAATGAAATATCAAAGCTGTGGATACTGTTGTATTCTGGCTTGGTGATTTGAGATAAACATTTAATGATGTAGCTTCAGAATTTGCTTTGAAAAAGTGAATGCAATATTTTTATGTGTGGTAAAGAGATCATATTTAATATATCTTTAGATATGCTTATCACAAAATGAGTTTCTAATATCTCTAGAGAGCCTCTTCTCTTACTCCTTACTTCTGTTTTAGATCCTGCTTTTTCTTGCTAAGCTTGTACATTTAGGTCACAAGCAGATTCTTAGCAAGGTTGTGCTACTGGTTGATATTGGGGTAGCAATTCAGTATAAATAGATGGATTAGTCAATTTGTGTGTCATGTGCATTCATATATTCAAAATGTATATATGTGTATATACACATATGTGTGTGTAAATATTTACACAAGTACACTTCTCATATTTGGCTAAGATAAAATGCTCTTTCTGTTAGAGTTTGGAATCCAGACTTGAAAATTACAGTAAAATTTACCTTTTTGTTTGTGTCACTGGAGAAAAGTTAGTGATATTTGATTCTGCTGATACTATTAAAGTACATAAAATTTACTGACCAAAAAACCCAAAACGGGAAGATGCCTCCACATTATGATCTATTTTAAAAATGTTTTGAATTAGCTCCTTCAGGGCAATGAAAAATATTCTGGCTCTGTTTTTAAGAACATTTCTTGGAAGTAAGTTCCAAATAATCTTATTTAGAGTAATTGAGTCAACAGCAAAAACAAATTTGGATTTCAAGAGGAAAATAGAAGCTGTGGGAATACCAAACAATAATGGTGCTGCCACCCTAATTACTGTGGACAGGAAAAAGTGCTTTGAGGGAAACATGTTTCATGTTAGCATAATTCTTATTTCATTTTTCTTGGTTGATGTGAAGAAAATGGCATAAATTGATGCACTCTGTAAATCCAAAATTAAAATTACATGTGTGAAATAAATTAGTACAATTTCTAAATTGGACTAAGTGTGCTTTTCTCTAAAAAAATTAGAGAAAATAAAAATAAAAAGAGAAAATAAAAATAAACTCAGCATATAGCCTTTTTTATACATGGCAGATGTTTTGCTGAACCTATACTCAGTGGAGTTTGCTTCACAGTTAGCTACATGACCTATTTGTCATTTTTCATATGTCACGAGTTCATGTTGTTTAGATCTATCAAATCAAATGTGGGATTGTGGATTTTTCCTAGAGTCCACTGCAGAGTGACTTGCTTGTCAAACTACCCAGTGGACATCCTGGTGACATTCAGCACATGCAAAAATAAGGGAAAGTGAATTCAGCAGCAGAGGAACTGCAAGGAGAGCAAAATATCTCCAGCTTCAATGAGGTGCTGTTCAAAGTTTCATAATTGCATGTTTTCATAATACTGGGCAAGACTGTTAGTAAGATAAGTAAATATGCATATGGTTACATGAGTTTGCAAAGTGTAGTTCCTTTCCTAACTTACCTCAATTTGTGTTTCAAAATCCTAACTCTTTCACACAGACAGAGCAAATATAGGGAGGATTTTTAAGCTTAAGTTCTTTCCCAGGAGTTTTTCTCATGCCTGTTACAGAAGTGCAGACTTGAATTTTTTTCCCTAGATGAAACTCATGCCTGTGCCTGTTTTTGCTCACCTGCAGTGAAGAGCAGAGTTCTTCTTGGCCCACTGATGTGCTGTAAAGTTCCTGTAAAATGGAGTGGCCGCAGGGTTTGTCCTGAGTGTTTGCCCTCCAAAGCCTGGCCAGGAGAGCACTCCTTCCAATAGGTGTAAGCACCTTCTAGCCAGAACATAAGTGCATTCTGCTTGTCTGTGAGATAAGCAATGTATCTCAGCCCATTGGAGGGGCAAATGGCACGTGTGTTCAACTAAATGAAAAGTTCAGGTGATTATTGCAAAGGAAGGGTAGTGGACATCATCAGAGCTGTACAAGGGAGCACAATATAGGAGCTAAGGACACAGGAGAATGATTGGGGGAGGAGGAATTAATGGGAAGAGAACAGGATAGGAAAAAGAAATATTTTAAGGTGATAATGTCTTTCTCATTTATCTGGCCTAGGAATGCTTATCCTAGTTCCTTGATCTTGAAGAGGAAATTTGTTTAGCAGGAGTTCCTTTAGCCTTACACCATTGATACAAAGCAGTCAAGCATGTCTAAAGTGGGTTTTTTTGGAGATAAAAACTGCAGAATTACAAAACCTGTAAACAGTGATGTTGAGTACCATTCATGTGTAGCCAGCCTGAGGCATTGCTAAGCCTACACAGACTTACACACTGCCAGCACACTGGGGCCTGCCTCTGTTCAGGTACCTGCATGTATTCTTAGCAAGCTCCCTTTTTTGAAGGCTCTCCCGGAAAAAAGGAACAGTGATTCTCTTTCTTCAGACTTAAGAACTTGCTTTTTAGTTTGGAGGTTGAAATTATACCTAATCCCATGTTCCCACAGAGATGCTTCTAAGACAGTTCCTAGAAATAAACCTGGCTTCCTCCACCTCTCTGTTAAGAGTTTTATGTAGAGCCTTTATCCATCTATCTTTTCTTCACGTTCTTTGAACAGAATGATCCTGTTTTCACTGCAAGCTTTTTCTTTCTGAAACACTGCTATCAGCAAGTCAATCCCAGTCACTCTGAAAAGGATCATTACTTATTCATTAATTATGAATTATTCATAATTCATTACTTATTACTTAACCTTCAAAAGCAAGCAGAAGGTCACACGACAATAGGACTTTGTGCATGTGACTTATTCATAAAAGCTGGTAAGAAAAAAATGAAGTTTTCCCCCACGTTTGTTAGTTCCCTATCTGATAAGCACAAAAGACCTTCCCTACTTTCAGGTTGCTTGTATTATCCCTGGTCAAGCTGACAGCTTTTGTGATCATTGCCCTAGAAGCTCTGAACTGTTCACTATGCTTCTGTCTCCACCCCTTTCCCAAAGACCTCAAAGGTTTGATATTCCCTCATTTCTCTGTTCTCCACCTTGGCAGTTGTGTTGTGGACTGGACAGGACCAAGGAGTTTTTCCTGGGTGGGCTGCTTGATTACATGCATTGCAAACATTCGAAACATCCAGAAGTCATTAAATTTCACCAAGTTTTTCTTGTGTTGATCTAAAATGCTTTAAATTAAAGTGTGACCTTCTGAATGATGAATAAGACATCGAGTTACCGAGGATCGGTTGCTTATTTTGATGGATTTTGTACTGGAGGACCGTGCTCCGTGACAATGTGTGCATTTTGCTTGTTTCCAGACATTTATTTCAGCTCCAGGCCACTAACTCCAGTGCTGACAGAATGAAGATTGCTTTATTATTTTCTCTTTTTGATAGGATGTATACACTAAATAGATTATGGGTGTGTTTTCTTTTGAGTAAGGTAGAAAAAGTACAGGGTTTAAAAAAAAAATAATCTGTATTCTGCAGCTACTCTTAATTTTCTGTTTGTTTTACAATGTTGCCACCAGAATGGAATGTATTTTTTTCTTAAGTTTTCTCAATTTTAGCCACAGAGATAAAATTAACTCCTTCCTATACATGTGTGCAAACACATCCTTTATTCATATGCTTTATTGACCTTATACTCCTTTGTGAAAGGATTCCTCTAGAAACATCTCTTAGTCTGCTTGAATGAAGAAGTCTCTATATTCACTGTTTCTAGGCTGGGTTCCTACTCAGTAGATAAAGAGCAGCTTTAAAATAATTTTTCATGGAGGTCATGAAACTAGAGCCTTCTTGGCCAAATACCCCACCAAAGGAATTCCACAGACTTCTGTGCAATCAGAGATTTCCCTTCAGGGAGCTGATCACAGGAACAGCCTTTTTCCTAGGAAATTGTATCCATATGTGCTTTACCATGAATTTGCATGCAGTATTATATATAATATGCCCTTTTGCTTCTCTGCTGTATAACTCATCTGGTGACACCAAAGAGAAAAAAAAACCAACCCACACTATCTCCAGTATTCTTTTTAATTTTGCACTGTCAGTTGTAATTGCTGTTTGCTGAAAAGATTTTATGTTCAATCTGATTTTCACTGCCTCCTCACTCTGTGCTTAGGGCAGAGAAAATATATCAGTAAATATTGAAGAGCAAAACTGTATTATGACTGACAGTTATCCTAATTCTTTGAGATACACTGGTAATATCTGTTCAAGAAAGAAGTCCCTAATTTCACTTTGTTTTGATTACAAAGCTGATTTGTTTCAATCAAAGAGTGACATCTAGTATAATTTTTAAGGCAGGTGTCATATGTGCTTTATTTTTCTAGTTCTGTGGTCCAAAATGTCAAATAAATTATTTTCTATGGTGTGGTAATATATAAATACAATTATGTAGGAGCATATACAAGAAAAAATGAGTGCATCATCTGTCTCAGATACATCCAGCAGAACCTGTTTCCAAATACCTCTTGACCTACTGAGGAGTTCTCACCAGCTTTAGGGCAACCATGTGGACAAATAGAGTTCAGAGAGTCCACCCAGCTGTTGGGTGGCTACCTGCAGCCTTCAGCTATCTCTGCACTTTTGACAGGCTTGCCTCTGCCCCTCTACTTAGTGAATGTCTGCTCTGAATCTCTGCCAACACCCTTCACCTCTGTTTCTCTCACTTCTGTCCCAAGTGTATCCATCCTGGTCCTGCTCACTTACGTTTCTTTGTCTTTTCTGCTTGAACTGTCCCTTTCTTAGTGCCCCCTTGCTCCCCTCACCCCTTCTCAGCATCTTGTGTGCTCATTCCCATTGCAAACCTAACATTTCCTGTGACTGCACTGCTCACACTGCTCCTTTTTTGCATCACTTTCTCCTCAGATACCTGTGTTTTGCCTAGTCTATAAATTCTCCAGAATAGCTATGGTCTTTTGTTGTGTGTCTGCACACTACAAAATCCTACGAGGCTCATCGTTTGCATGGTTTTAGGCACTACTGTAGTAAAAATGATTAATGATCTAACAACAAATGTAATGTACTTGCTTTATAACTGTACCATAAAGGAAAATTACTTCTTCACCCAGCTACTGATTGTACTTTGTATTTTGTCTACTGTAGCTGTATGTATCCCTCTGCAAAAATAGTTTAATATCCTAATTTTTTTATAGGCTGAAATTTTAACACTGATCGATATCTTAGCTATTTTAAGCCAAGTGAATTCAACTAGTTTGACCTCACTGAAGTTCATTAGATTTCCCCTGAATCAGGTGTAATGTCTGTCTGGCCATTAGAATGTTATTTAATTATTGGTATTCCTACAGAGTGTGCTGGATTGACCTTGGCTGGATACCAAGTATCCCCCAAGCTGCTCTATGAGTCCCCCTTCTCAGCTGGACAGAGGGAAATACAAAGGAGGAGAGAAAATAAGATAGAAGACAACTCATAGGTTGAGACAAGGCACTTTTCTAAAGCAAAAGCAGAGGGTTGTGCATGCACAAGCATAGAGAAAAAAAAGTTATCTCTATTTCCTCATCACCAGACAATCTTTTTCCTCTACCTGGGAAGAAGAAGCATGTGTTCCCATTTCTTGGGAAGGCAAACATTGGAACTACCAAATGCCCCATGGAATATCCACTTGGCCAGTTTGGGTCAGCTAGGTGTGTCTCTGCCCAGGACTTTCCCTTATCCACACTGCTGGGAGGTGGGATGTTGGAGAGACAGCTCTGATGCTGTGCCAGCCCTGCTCACTGTAGCACAAACCCTGGATGAAATCAGCATCCACCCCTCGATCACAAGCGCATCTGTGTGTGTGTCACATCTCTTTCTAGATGTCCTGATGTTTCACGGAGCCATCGGGCTGTAAACAGCTCATACTTCTGCTCCCAGTCTGTCTGTCTGAGCTGTTTCAATTTTGACAGCCTTATCTACCCATTGTTTGTTTCAGTGATATTTAGTGGTGTGACTTTTGGGGATCTGAGCATCTACATCATGTCCCTTCAGAATTTTCTACCCATGCAGTGGTGTCTGCCACAGTGCAGCAGCCCAGGTGGGTTTACCCCTGCCTTGCCAATTCTGCCATTGCTGCAGTCACCTGCATTGGGCATTAGCCACCACCCAGGAGTCAGTATAGGCCCAGGGTACAGGTTACTTTTCCTGTTCTGGTTGGATGGCTTTCACTTCTGCTCATTCACTTCACTTGCCTTCTCTTTTGTCAGTCTCAACAGCTTGTCAAGGAGCTTTCTTGCGAAAACACAATAAAAATACTGAAAATAAATAGAAGATAAGCTGTCCCATGGGCTTAGAATTGAGTTTAGGGAAACAGTGAAAAACTACTCACTATACCTACACCAGATGTACGATCTGTGTACATTGTGTGGTGTTTTTGGAAGTTGTCATAGTGGCAGAAAACTAAAGGGAGACATTTTGAGGAGCCTAAGCAGGGGTGATTTTATAATTTCTTTAATGCTACCCCAAGTATTTGAGGACTTCATCTATCAGGGTACTAAACTGGCTCCAGAAGCCTTAACAATTGCTAATGCTACCTAGAGAAAAAAAAAAAAAAAAAGTTTGATGTTCCTTTGATGTGGCACATCTTTGTACTCTAAGTTATGGTGAAATTAGCTCCAGCTAATCCCAACTGAAATGTAAAGGAGCTGGTATGGCTCCCTTTGGAGATACCTCAGTAACTGCATGTACTGCCTGTTGAGCAAAGAAGCAGAATTTATGCACTACATTATTGTCGTGGTGTGCATGTTACTCACACCTGTCTACTCAGAATTCCACAGAGTGCCCATAAAGTGCCCTTTCATGTGCTCCATTAACAGTCCTAGTCAAAGCTGTTCCCTGTGTGAGTGCTCCTCTGGCATCGAGGTGCTCTCATGTGTTCAATTTTTGTATTTTTGGTTTTCTGTTGTTAAAACAACATATTTTAGTTTCTTGCTGGAAGCCATTACAGAACCCACTTCTTGTATTAGTTTATTGGGATATTTTTTTGAGAAAAGTAGGGAAATTATTAATTTCCTTTAAATTGAATTACGCTGCCATGTTGTTCTGATGAAAATACTGAAATTAATATTTACCAAAAATCCCATCTTTATTCAACTCTTTAAGCACACAAAGCAAATGACTCACCATACCTCAGAAGTGTTATCTAATACCAAAGACCAAGCTTGAAAGCTTGAAAATAAATTTCTGTCCTGAATATAGAGCTGTATATGCTGCGTGTATTACGTGTGCAAGTCTACTCAGAATATTAATACAAAGGATTGCTTGTGGTGTTGTGGGTCCAGTTGAAATCATGACTTCATTAAGAGAAAACTAATTCTTATCTAGTACGAAAATCCTGTGGACTACAACACAATTGTCATGTCTAAAATGCTTGCTTGAGAATTCATGCAGTTTTCTTGCAGATGTTCAGCCAATCAACCAGACTGGTTGTGAAGATCTTACTGATGGATATGTTGTCCATTCCTGAAGCAGAAATCACAGATTAGCTTTTCCAAAATGAATTAAAAATCTAGACTTTTGAAGTTTTCCATAAATAGCAAAAATAAGATGGTAGAGGAATTTTCAGACTGACAATACAGTATACAGTATATGCAGGTGAATAAAGACAGTTTAAGGATAATACAGATAACATTGAATGGAAACCATTTTCACTTAAAATGCATGAACAAGTACAGAAATGAGCCCAAAGATATGAGTTTTTATATTTTTAGAAATGTGTTTCAAACTTTCTGCGCAATCCAAGTGCTTTTCCCTTCCAAAATATTTAAGCTTTGCTATTTTTAATAGGGTTCCTATAATTGAAATGAAACTTTAAAACTATGAGTTAACATTATATCTTCTCTTGGATTCTGGCATTATTCCTTATTTAATTTATTTAAAACAGACAAGTTAAAATCTTGTTACAGGTTATGTGGCAGAAAGAATATCCATAAAATGTTATCTAGAACTCCCTTAAATTTGCCTTAGGGAGTTCATTTGTCTTCTATGGCTAATACACATGAGAAGATGAATGTGGATGGCCTGAAAAATGGTAGATATACGCAAGATATTTCTATGATGGTTGTTCTGACAAAATTTAGCCTAGGATTTATGTTCCTGGTGTTTTCCTGTGTAAAAAGTTGCATCTTGCCCTAGGCAGTGGACATCCTGGAGAGAGGTGCTTGTGGACCGGGTGTCTCATCCAGAAAGGAATGGTAATTAAGGCATGTCAGGTGACTAACTTTCCAAAAGGTTTTATCTCTCAGCCATTTCCTCCTAGGGCTGAAAGCCTGTAAGCAGTCTCACTGGATTCCCATTAATGAGCATTTATGTATGTTCTAGTATCCCAGTCTATTTGTAGTTGCTTAAATACATTCTCCACATAATTTCAATTAAGAAAAAATATAATTTCACTCTGAAGTTATTGTGCTTGTTTGTCTTGTACAATGAAACTACCAAAACATAAACATCTGTGTTTTTTAACTGATTTATATCAGTTTGCAAATGTCATTGATAAGGCACCTAAAGAGTAGATGCAAATATTTTCCCAGGTAATGCAGATGGCTAATGACTTACAAAAAGCAATCTGTGCATCTTCAGTCTTAGTCTAATGCTCTAATTGTTAGAAAAAAAATATGCTTTTTAATGTTCAGTAGTCCAAACACTGTATCCTGTAAGTTTTTAAATACTCCCTGGGCTTAACTTTGACACATACAATTAATTACACTAGTTTAAAGCTATGAAATTTACAGGCATTTGCAGGCTTAAAACCTGTTATTGTTTGCATTTGTGTTTAAATGTTGCAGATCATTCAGTTAAAACTTTAATTTTTTTTGGACAGTTATTGCCTTTATTGATTGTCAGGACGCATTAAATAAAACATCAAATTGTATTCTAGCCTTTAAAATACAAACAGTGTTAAGCACTGTGAAAAAGTATAAAACTTCTGCTGTGGATTTCTTTGACAGCAGGGAATTGTGTCTCTGCTTTCCTGGGAATAAATCCACTAAAAGGTAGAAGATAAAGAATGTGTGGGAAAGACCAAGAAAGGAGATAGATTTGTTGCCTCTTTCAAACCAGGTAGCCAGAACTTTGCTCTCAGAATTGTGGTGGAACCAAAGTAGAAAAACCCTCCCAGTTTTTTTCCATATACTATAGAGTAATAAAAAATAAATTGTTTGATATCTTATGAAAGTGTTCTGAAATGAAAAATATTGTGAGCTGAAATGCAAGAGTGCCCTAACCTCTTGCTCCTGCCTTTGGATATCCTAACAGATTTGCAAACATGCCATCAGTCATACCAAATGACAGGTGTAGGAAAATGAACTTACCACAGACACAGCTGCAGTGTTCAGGTGGCTTAATTGCTCCCACCCATGACAAACACATTGTTGGAGAATTTGAGGGATTAAAATTCTGTAGGCATCACTGGAACATAATAATTATTGTGATAAAAGAAACCTCTCTGATTATTCAGTAGTTTTGCTGTGACATTTAGTGTTAACAAGGGGACAAAATTAGCATTAAATAGTTCACAGGCATTTTGCACTTGCATAAGATAACTGAAGTGGTCGGGATAGACATCCCTGATATTCTTATGTAAGAAAGCAAATAGGCAGTTAAGCTTTCACAATGATAGTCTATCATATTCCTCTCAAGATGGCATGCTTGCTATTACATTTTATATGTTTCCTCAAAAGAATAGCATACCTTTCTGCCAGATAGCTCTATTGGCTGGTCAGTTTTGAACTGAATATGCTTCTTTTAACTAATTTATCATAGATATCTTGCTGATTAGACCATGGATCCATGCTTTTCTTCTGAAGCTCTGATTTATGCTCAGTGGGAAGAAACCTCTTATTCTCATAGGTGTGTATCATATTGTGGTGTTCCTTACCTTCTTTCTAGTGGGGAATAAACTCTTTCTAGTGCAGACTGGAAACTACTATCAAGCATGCTGCTACTTTCCATCTGTCCAGACAGCCTGACAGTCAGGTTGTCTGAAAAAGGGCCTGCCTGTGATGCTTTTGAGACTGGCTGCACACAGAACAGCTTAAGGCATCTCTTGCTTCCTGCAGCAGCAGTAACATGGTTAATGCTGAGAAATGTTCTAAACTTCTGCAAGTTAGAATAAAGGCATTTCAGGAAATTTAAAATGCATATTCTTTTTAAAGCCTTCATTTGGCTTCACAGCTTCTGCAGGGTAAGTGATTTGACTTTATTTGTGGAAGAGGAGTGCAAGATCACACTCTGAATGCAAAAATTATCATGAAGTTTTGGAATGCCAGAATAAATTGCTTCCACCAGTGTTTAAGAACCCTTACTCTGTTTAGCTTGGTTCAGACAGACTTGGAAGCTGTTCTCCTTGGTAGATATCAGATAGTGTTTCAGTGTGACATGCTATCTGAAATGACATATTCATTAGCATTTACTTTCTAACGTCAGTTTTCTGAAAGACCTTTAAGACCAAATTTTGTCCCACACAGTTACTCTGTTTTTAAAGGTTATTAGAATCTGCCTGAACATCTCCTTCTGCTGTTATTCTCTCAGGCCTGAAAAAGGCTGAGAGACATTTGTTGGCACTGGGAGGCAGATGACTCATAACTCCTAGATGGAAGAGGGGGAAGACAGAATCTAGGGTGTGGGCTCAGAAGTCCCAAAGTTGTCATCTTAGCAACAGGCTCAATGAAATGAAACAGCATCAACAGAATTTTTGAGCTGAAGTTTATCTTATTTTTATAGCTAAAAAAAGACAAATCCCTAAAAGGCACTGGATTTTGTTTAACTTGTGGACTCTATGGAGAGCAAATGACTAAGGTACCTGTTGACAGAAGGACTACCAAAGACTAATGCAAGAGGTTTATGCCAGATGAGCAGAGCAAGATCTAATATCTGATCTAAGTTATTACACCAGGAAACTTGCATAACCCAGTTTATACTCTTCTCTTAAGTCTTGTGGACTTTCTTGCAAATATTTTGTAAAAAATTCTATTTTCCTCTATGTTATTTGGTGCCTGTGTTCTAGCTTGGCCTCACTGAAGAAGGCACATAGCATGCAACATGCCTAGAAGCAGAAATACACTTTTTTGTTGGTTTGTTTTATTTTGGTTTTTTCTGTGTGATCTACAAAAGAAATACATTCAGAGTATAGCAGGAAAATAAGAGAAAAGTAAATTGAAATAATTTAGCTGTTATTTCCCTCTGACATTCTAATTTCCCACATGAAAAAATGTCTTGATTTATATTATAAAAATAATCTCTTACATGATTATCTCCATGCTACTGAAAAATTCAATTTGCCCTTCTTTAAAGCCTCTTGCTGCTGAGCAGTCTTTTTTTTTTGTTTCTGAGCTCAAATCATCTCTTCTGTCTGCAATCCATGTCAAGTCCAATTTTCCTTCTGTTCCATCATAACACTTTCAATGAGATTCTTATTATCTTCAGAGGACCAAGCCTAACTGTGCACCTCCTTTTATGAAGTTCATATGTTCCTGCAGTTTCTTCTCCTGAGGAGACACTGTTTTCTGTTATGTTCAACTGATTATATGTTTCCTGACCACAGCTTAAACTCATGATGTTTTTTGTATCTTGGCTATAGATTTTTTTTTTTCTTCTGACATACATGGAACATGTGCTTTGAAGTAAGAAGAATTGCTTCTAATCTGTTGTATTTTTTAGTTTATTGCTTCTAATAGTTGTTTGGAATCGAGGCATATGTAAATCCTTTACAAGAATCTTCATCAGTAACATTAGCATTATGTCCTAGGATTGAAAGTGTAAGTGGAGTGCAAGAATGCATAAAAAAAACCACAAAGCTGTTTCTGATCCTGTGCTGTGCAGTCTGGGGAACAGAGGCAACAGGACATTGGTTTGCATGCTGTTTCACTTTGCAACAGTTCAAAGCTAAATGAATATGGATATAGGATCTCTGGGCTTTTTATCAATTTAAATATTTGTAAGCAGATAACAGCAGTGGATGTGCAGCCAGAGCTTATTGTATTACATTAATACTGTTTGCTACAGCACTTATCATTGGAATGGGAATATATTCTAGGGAACTAAGAATTCAGAATATATTCTAAGAAAGGAACAAATCTTGCCTTGCATTCACCTCAAATTTAGCAGGAAGTCTCGTACTCTTAGTTTGGCATAAAACTCAAGTCCAGTCCATCATCATCATAGTTATCTTCATTCTCTCTGCTTTTACAGGCCCTATAAACTATTTATTTTTTCAGGCATTCTAGGGCATCTCCTTCTATTACCATGGACAGTCAATAGTCATGTATATATGGTTTTAGAAATGAAGTTTCTGCAACCTGTTTCTCTTCTTTAACTCAATGAAATTCTACTTTATTTTATTTTATTTTATTTTATTTTATTTTATTTTATTTTATTTTATTTTATTTTATTTTATTTTATTTTATTTTATTTTATTTTATTTTATTTTATTTTATTTTATTTTATTTTACTTTATTTTATTTTATTTTATTATTTTTATTTTAGCTTCTGATGTCTTAAAAGTTTACATTCACAACTCCCAACTGCCAGGTTAACCCAAGAGTGCCATTCCTTCAGTATTTTTTTTTTAATTGATTCCATTTTTCTTCTTCAAATTGCCCTCAGTTGAGTAGTTCTCAATTAAGAAATATGAACTGCATTTTGTAGAACCATCTCTTTGGCAAGAAGGATGGAAATTTACACCTAAGCAAACAGTTAATTGCATAATTCTTGCTTATTGTTCCCATTACTAGTGTTACAAACAAGACAGTGGCAAACAGGTGCAGTCACTAAAGAGAATGGCTCATAAGATAATCTCTGTACAGTACAGAATTCCTTTTCTAACATTTTCTGAGCAGAAGTGGAGGTTCAGAAAGAGTTCACTGGTTTTATAAAACCTAAACTTAGAAAGTTTAAGTTACCCAGATCCTCTCTTAGGCCATTTTTCATCAATTTTATCACAATTAGCTTAACATAAGCCATCTTAGTTTTACATTAAAGTGAGAATGGAATCTGTCTGCATAACACACTACTGACTTCCAGCACTGTAAATCTTCTCTTTCTCTACAAAGAGGTCACTCCCAGGCCTCACTCAGGTACCTCCTCTCACAAAGTGTTATGTCTCACTCTAATCACCAGCACAGTCTGCTCAGCAGCTCAGCCTTGTTTGTGCAGCATTCATTCCAAACACCACATGTTGGCACCCCACAAATAATCTGACTGCTGCAGTCTGGGTGATGCCCATTTTGGAGGGAAAGCTGGGCTGTCAAGTCTTGCTAAGTTATTAATGCTAAAAGGTAAGGTAACATTCATTTGAGATTAAAAACATGATTTTCAACTTCTTTTTTTTTTTTTTTTTATATAACCTAGATGTAGATAGTGCTTTTAAGAGTTAGTGACCTGGACAAGCTCAAAAAATAGGCCCATGGGAAAGGTTTAAAAGGCAAGTTTAAACAAGTGCAAGGTGCTGCACCTGGTTTGCAGCAGCCCCTGGAACTGGGGGATGAACAGAGAGAGCTGCCCTGCTGAGAAGGACCTGGGGGTGCAGGTGGGTGAGAGGCTGGACATGACCCAGCCATGGGCACTCCCAGCCCAGAGAGCCAAACGTGTCCTGGGCTGCATCCAAAGCAGCGTGGGCAGCAGGGGAGGGAGGGGATTCTGCTCTTCTGCTCTGCTCTGGTGAGACCCTGCCTGGAACACTGCATCCAGCTCTGGGGTCCCAGCACAGGGAGGATGTGTTTGAGTCCAGAGGAGGGTTACAAATTGGAATAGAGGGATGGAGCACCTCTCCAATGAGGAAAGTTTGAGAGAATTGAGAGGATTGTTCAGCCTGGAAAAGAGAAAGCTTTGGGGTGATCTAATTGCAGCCTTCCTGTATCTGAAGGGAACATACAAGAAAGATGAAAAGGAGTCTTTACAAGGGCATGTAGTGACACAAGAGGGATGAGATTCAAATGGAAAAAGGATAGGTTTATGTTAGATATAAGAAAGAAAGTCTTTATTGAGAAGTGGTGAGGCCCTGGAAGAGTTTGCTGAGGCAAGTTTTGGATGCCCTATCCCTGGAAGTTGTCAAGGCCAGCTTGGATGGGGCTTTGAGCCACCTGGTCTTGGCAAGGGGGTTGGTGCTAGATGATCTTTAAGGTTCTTTCCAACCCAGGGCATTCTGTGTTTCTCTATTGTTAGATAACTGTAGTTGTCCTGCTAGTTTGTATTTGAGACACTAACAGTCAATGATATCTATACTGTATATATTGCACTATACTATACTATACTATACTATACTATACTATACTATACTATACTATACTATACTATACTATACTACTATACTATACTATATCTATAAAGTTGTTTCTCAGCTCCAGGATAGCTGTTAGTAATAAAATGAAAGTTTCCCATCACTGGAATTTTTTATATGATGTTACAAACACAGACACAGAAATCACAGATAAAAATCTGTATCCTACCTGAAGCAGTAGCATGGGAACTTTTAAAATCTGAGAGAAGAAACTGTATATGAATTCTTCCCTTTTCTTTTATAACACTGTCTCCTTTGTGATTCAATGCTGGACACACAAGTTTATTAGATAAAGGAAGTTGCCTTATGTTTCCTGTTGTTTTCTGCTATAAACCTGTTTGGTTTTTGGTTTTTTTTGTCACAGACAGCTCTGATTGGAAGGTCACATCTTTCCTTGGTTACAGCATCTGGCATATACTGACAGGTAGATAGTTACTCCTCTTGGTGTCTCACATCCAAGTGTTCAGTCAGTTTAAACAAGTGACTTGCTCTGCCAAATGCTCTCAATTGAGGCAGTTTTGAGGTGATCTGTAGACATTTTCCCAGATCCTTTTAAAAGTTAAGTTCACCTGAGTCCAAAAAGAAGAGTTCAGAACATAGGAAGTAACCATGGCTTTGGCAAGTTTAACCTTGTGCAGTTTTTCATGTGTCTAAGGGAAAGAAAACAACCCTTAAGAGCACTACACATTCTGGGTCCTACAGGCATGTGGTTAGGCACAAAGAGAGGGGCAGAGAAGCATAACTTCTAGACCTTTTATTAAGTACTTTGCTATTTCCTAGATATTCTGATCAATATTACACAGTGTGAAAGGAGGATGCTTTGGAAAAGCATCATTCATACTAGTGGTTGCAGTAGAACTAGTGGTCTATATATTAAAAGATTTGAATGGTGAAAGGAGTTATTTTTCTGCATTGTTTCTGTCAGTGTGGTTCAATTGGGAAAGAACCCACATAGCAGCAGTGAATTGAAGATAGGCACTGAGCTGGCCTGACTGAATTCTAGGAGATCCTAGGAAAGAAACTTGGCAAGCAGGAAACTTTGAAGTAGGGCAGTGTCAAGGGCACATCATACTGCATTTCAGACAGATTATTGTTTGTTTTCTAGTACAGCCTATTTTAACTTGTTTGTTTGTTATACTGAAGGTGAACACAATAGAACAATTATTATATAAATGCCATAAATAGTATTATTTATTTAATAAAAAATCAAGGAAGAAAGCTTGCTGAAAGATTGTTGCTGAGTGACTGTATGGTCAGCCTTTAGGGAAGAAAACAACAGTCTAAACTTGCCATGCCATCCTGGAAAATCTGAGCCTCACAGTAGCTGCAGTCAGTCACTCACTGAAGAAGCAGTGAAAAAAAGTGTGTGATTTCTGTCATCCAGCCCACAAATAATGTCTGGAGTCTGTGTGTCTCATCTGCATCAGCTACACTCATCTCAGCTACCTGGACATTGATATCAAAGTGCTACTTACTAGTGCTGAAAAACGAACTTAGAAATATGCAGTAGAAATAACTCCACTCCTACAGGAGATAATTTTGAATACATTTTCCTAATCAATTGTCTTTAGAACTTTTCATCAGTTGATAGGAATGAAGCTCTTCTGAGAGCTCTAATGAGATTTGCTAAAGATACCCTGAAAATGACATCAGGAGGGATTGCAAGGGATAGCCATTGCAGCTACTCAGGTGATTTTTATTTTTTTGCATTACTGTTCCTTCTCTGAATCAATTCAGAAAAATGTGGAAAAGTCCCCACAGGTTTGGACTAGCATCTAAAATTTTACTGCTTACATCTGAGCATTGTGGAAAAGTGATGTGCTGTGACACAGCTCAGTTGTGTGCAGGCCTATGAACTCAACAGCTTGGAATAGCAACCAGATCCAGCAAGCTTTTCTTTTGCTGCTTTATACTGCAGATTTGCTGCTGCCCAGCCTGTGGACAGCTGGACTGGGGTCAGTGCACAAGAACTGCCATCACTGTGGTTACTTTAGTTAAAGTTTTGTCCATTTGGGGAGCATTTTCAGCTGGTAGTGGAATGTCTACTAAAATGCTACTTCGTTCTCCTGTACTTAAAAAGAATCAGGAGCTATAGTCATGAACCAGTGAAATATTCCAAGCAGTCTTGGCAACAGCAGTGTCAAACCCAGTATCTCACTGTTCCACATTTGTAGTTGCTATAGGTTGTCTTGCTTCAACACGATGGCCTGGGATACTCTGGATGTTTATATCCCTCATTCATATGAATCCAGACACACAGCCTCATTCCATCCCAGAAGGAACGAGTTTGAGATTGCTGTTTGTACAATTGAGATTGTACTGCAACTCTTCATAGAGCTCTCAAAGTCCAATCTTCTGTAATGGTTCCTTTTCCACTTCTGTGATATCAGAAGTATTGCCTCTGTGAGCACCCTGTTTTGGTAACCAGCACAGCAGTGGAGCTCAAAACTTCTTAAAAGTTCAATTCTGTTCAGGATCCTATGCTGATGGGCAAGCAGCATGCAATTCTTCTGTGGAGAGTGCATCTGATGGCCATGTGCACATTTGTGTTCATATTTAACCAGTGTTTTGCTTTCAAGGATGTGAAAGCCACAAAGAGTGTAAACCACAGTCTCCTGCCAGTAAACCAGAGCAGTTAAAAGACTGAAAGCAAAGGGGACTAAATAGGGGAAGCAGCACTGCTGGGTTTTGCCACAGCTCACTTGAGGGGTTCTGCTGGTGTGCAGGCTTTGTCCCACAGCCCTTCTCCCCTTCACTCACACAATGCAAAGGCCATGGAGAGCAGCAGTTTGGGGAAAATCCAGCCTAAAATCACAATTGCTGACAGAGTTTTCACATTTCCTTCATCTCTCGATAGGGCTTGTATTTTGTCCTAATATTCTGTGCATTTGCAATTAAAATTTTTTTTCTGTCCTCTGCCTGTGGGATGTTTTTCCAAGATGAAATGTATTAGTTTTTAAACAAACTCTCTTTTGGAACCATAGTGAGAATCAAATGAAAATTATTTGCACTAATCTACAGCAAATCAGGAAAAGGGGGCTGAACCTGATGCTAAAACTCCAGCACAGTGTAGGGATTGTTAATAGCCGTACTTTAATTCTCTTAAAAACCCAAACATCCCATTCAGTAAATATGACTAGAAATCTGCCCTAGAGGATCAAAAACAGTGTATGATTTTATAAAGATATTATGCTTGAAAAAAAATGCATTCATTAGGACCACATTTATGTAGTAAAAAGCAATTAGGTATGTATGAAGGAAGAAAATCACGTTAAAAAAATCCCCTCAGGATCTCTGCTTAGTGTTGTAGATACTGTCTCTGATCTGAGTCCACGCAGAGCTTTGCTTTCAAAAGATTTTTGTACTGAAACTGTGAGTGGCTGAGGATTGGGACAGTTCATGTATTACACTGTACAGTCAGGATGAAAATATTCTGGTCAGGAATCGTTCTTGGTTACTTTAAATTGTCACTTACTCTCCACTTGAAAAGGGATGGTGCATCTTACTGCTGGTTTACACATAAGCCTTTCTGCAAAAAAGAGTTCCTTCCTCATTTGCAATTGTGTGTTCAATAAAGCTGTCACTTCCTGTCCCATATACTTGGAGAACTTTCTTGAACTACTTCACAAATTAAGCCCTTTTCTTTTTAAAAACACTTTAATGTGTTTTTCTGGTTAGAAGCACATATAGTAGCATTTGAAAAATATAAGTGTTTTTCCAATCCTTATGCAAAATCCTTACGAAAATTCTTATGCAAGGGCAGCTGTTGTTTTATGGAAATTCTAAAGTAAGGTGTTTCTGAAACAGAACTTTTACAAGTGACTGTGTGTATGTTTCACCTATTTCTATGCATTGAAAGGACTGAAATCTCAACCTAAAGGGTATTCATTGACAATAGGTATTAGCAGGAGCAATGCTGTACATTGTGGTAGATATGTGAAATATAATACATTAGAAATCTGCCTTTCTGGGTAAAAGAAAGTATGGACAAAAGAAAACTTACTGAGCCTTGGTTTAGCAGATAAATGACCTGTCCAAAGTTTTAGTTCCTATCTACACATTCCAGAGGAGACACAAAGTATCACTCTGGATACCTAACATGTTCCAGTACATAATCATTGAATGGGTTGACAAAAATGAAAAATGCAAGCATTAAAGAAATAATTTGAAGAAAACTTCTCTAGTCCAAGTAGTGTTCTGAATATATAACTAACTAAAGTTTCTCTGGTTTAGGTTCTTAATTGTATTGTTTTGGTTTCCCATATGGTATTTGCATGCTCTACTTTCAAAATATTTGTTTAAATTTAACACACAGTTGGTGATTCAGTGTCAAAAATTAGTTCCTTTCCTTTGAACTCTGTCTGCATTAATTTGTATTCATCCCATGAATGTGCTGGTTTAGTGTGTAGCATGGTAAAACAAGTGGGCTCAGAGCTAAGCTGTTTCTAAGACAATCCTGGATAGCTGGTAATGTTCGTGGGGGGCGAAAAAAAAAAGGGAAAATCTTTTGAAAAACACAACTTTAAAGAACTTAGGCAGATTTAAAGGAATCCCCTTACTCTAGGGACTGGTTGGTCTTCCAGTAAATATGACCAGGGAAGTCTCCTCTAAATAAATGTGTGTTTATATTTATTATATTTTTATATTTCAAAGTTCATCCAACTTTGAAAAAAAAAAAGGATCCTCATGTGTTTTGATTAATTGTGACTGAGTGGAAAACAACTGATGTGAAGCATGGTGCTTCAGAGCCTTGCTTGAGAGTGGGATATTGAAAAGCTTCACCTCACAGTAGACAGGGAATACAGATGTATTTGGCCCTTTTTCAATTTTGAATTACTCTGTGGTGCAGAACATGTTCATTTTTACTTGGGATGAATAAACGTGTTATTTCCGTGAGTATTCAATTCAGGACAAAGTTTAGTTAGTAAACATAATAATAGTGAAATAATGGTCATAGTTTAGAAAGCAGTAAATTTCACAGGAATTAGGTTGTTGCCTGAAATTGTGAATGTTCAGGAATACAAAAAACAAACATGTACCATTACATTAACTATTATATATATTAGAGAAATGAAGACTTAATGAGATAGCAAATATGCTTAATTAGAAGAAAAATATATGAAATATACAATATTTTTTAAAAGTTTTAATTATTAGTGCTCCAATAATTTAATTTTTGGAGTGCTTTTGATACTTCACAATAAAAAAAAATCATTAATATATCGTTAGGGAAAGGAGGAAGTAGGATCACCTCTCTTAATTGGAAAACCACAGACATTTGACTGATCTGAAGGTGAAAGCCTTATCTATAACTTTAAAGATAATTCTCTCTTTATAGACAAATTTAATTAACAGCATGCCTGTGATGTCCCTGCATTGTCTTATTTTAATATTTGTATCTTGCCTGCATATTCTCCACAGAAGACACAAGTTATAGAGTACAACTTTTTTAATGAGCTGTCTGGCCAGTTTTGCTCACTTCAGATTCTTTAGCAGTATTTTTTAAATATATTTTTCCTTTATGAGAGGAAAAATATTAAACACATAGGGAAGAATGGATGTGATTCATTGCCCCAGAAAAAAAGTCTACTGTAAACTATGATAGAATTTTAAATTCTGTATTATTTCAACAGCTTTGAAATTAGTCATTTTATAGAATTGCTTAATGGTTTGTTTTTATCTCTACCAGTATTAAGTTTTACCATGCTTGAGTTTAGTAAAGCCTCTGATACTGTTTTGTGAAGGAAAAAAAACCTTAAAACTTTAAAAAAATAAAACTGTTTGGTCACAAGATGTCTAAAAAATTTGGTGCACAGTCCAATGAAAAAACTTACTTTAAGAAAAATGGAATTATCCTTTTAGTGAAATGCCCAGTTTGTCTTCATGGAGGAAGCTGTGACAACAAGGAGCTTTTCATATTACCTGGGAGGTTTTCTAAATGTGACAGCTGAGTAATGAGGAGGAATTGCAAAGGGAAACTGTTCTTGTTAAGTTCAAACAAAGTTTACTTGACCTTAATATTAGTAAAATTGAACCTTGTATTATTTTTATAACATATTTATAAAGCAACTTGCTCTGTGCCTACAAGACAGTGCTGTCTGTAGTATATTAGTTTCACTTTTATCTTGCTTGAGCCATCTTAACTATTTTTGCTGCCCACAGCACCTTGGGAGTGGAATGAAATAACATCAGAAGCAGAGTGTCCTTCTCCTAACATTGGCAGTAATTTTCTTTTATTCATTTTTAATTAAAATTAGTTCTAGATTCAAAGTGAACCAAATTTGTTTATGTGGTTCCTTCATGTTCAAGACTGTTTCTAGCCTGTGGATGATGTTGCAGTAGTCCTTCTGCAGAGGGGAGCAGCCCAGCAGGAGCTGCTTCAGAGAGGGATTGTGGATGTGAGGGATTTCCAGGGTGCTGGAACTAGACTGGAAGACCATTGAGAGACAGCAAAGCCTTCCTTTTGAAGGAGGAGAGGAGGGAGGATTACATTATTTGTTTTCTTAACATTACCTTTGTGATCTAGAAGATTCTTGTTCTGTTTTCCTACCATAAAGTTGCACTATGTTTAGGAATTAGAACTATAATGGGGAGCTATGAGCAAATAAACACTGTAAGTAGAAAGAGTGAGCATACTTCAGAAGATAAAATGGAAACACAACAAATACATTTATAACCCACCTTCACATTTCCTTGTTCTGTCCTTTAGAGAGGCCAGTAAGATGTGGGAGTGAAGGACACATGCAAGACTATTAGCAGTTCTTAATCTCTCTCCCAATTCACAGAAATCCCAAATAGCAAATCAAGAAGCTAATTAAAGACACGATTCCAATTCCAATGAGGTTTTGTGCTGAAAGTAATGCAAAAATTGTATAATGAGCCTCCATTATCTCAGTGATTTCAGAACAAAAGTCCTGAAATCACTGAGGACAAAAGATAACCCAAAAGAAAAACTTCCTCCTGTGAAGTCTCACAGTGCAAGTCTGTGTTTTAAAAATGAGATTTTAAAGTTCATATGTACTTTGTGTTTTTTTTGCTAGCTCTTCCCAGATAGCTATAAATCATGCCAATTTGACAGGCATGAGAATTGAGCAGTCTTGTTTCCCACCTGTCTTCTCACTCAAGGGTTTTATCCTGCTGGATACATCCCTGCAGTCATGTGCAGGTCTGCCTTGGTACCCTGTGGTCTCTCCATCACTTCATGGTGCTCTGATAGAGACTCAGAAGTTCAGAGTCAGATCTGGAGGGCTCTTCTTCAAGAGCCACATCTATTAGTGCTTTAAGAAAGCAATTTAAAATAATAAGAAAAAGCATACTTAATGTGCAAGTAATGAGAGTAGGATAACATAAATTTAGGTGGGTGGTTGACTTCGTATGAATGAAGCAGGTGATCTTCCACTATGGACAATGGTGATCTTGCAGTTGTCAGTGCAGCCTAAAGAAATTTATTTTAACTGCTTTAATTTTTTATATAGTGACTTAAACCACCAGAGACATAACCAAAAATCTATGACCACATGTTCCCTACAAAAGAATGTTTAAAATCAATGAATCCTACGTATGCTCAACCCAAAGTGGTTCTGCTATGTCTTGCATGTTCAGTGCCCTCTCAGAAATTTCAGAAAACCATCAACTATGATTACCTATGGACTTCTGCAGACAATTAACATGAAAAGAACAAAAATACTTTGCTACTGTTGGAGGCTGATTCCTCCCAAATAAACACCTTCCATTGAGGTTAAACCCAACCATCATCACTATGAGATGCATATAAATGTTTTTCAGTGGATGAGCCTGGGAAGTGAAATTCAAGCCTTCCCAGGTTACCAAAATAATAATGGATTCAGCACAGACCTTACAGTCCTTCTGCTGCCACATCTCTTAATCTCTGCTTCCAAAAACATCTCCTTCTCTGTCACAAAGTCTCTTAGCCTATCAGTTCTTCTGGCCTTTAACTGTGCCACCTGCCTTTTTTACCCAGGTAACTGAAGAACATTTTAATTTAAGCAAATATATATGCCTGACCTTTTCCAACCTGGGATTTTGCTTCATCTAATTATCTTGTGTGAAGTTAATACAACATCTTAGCTGTGTCAGTGAATCAGTTAAGAAAACCAAACCAAACAAACAAAAAACAAACAAAAAGAAAAATATTAATAAACAAGAAGTCACCTCTCCTTAATAGGGGTATTTTTTTAACCTGGATTACATCAATGATAAAATGCACCCTGTGGCCCATATGCAGTCAGTATTGACAAGTGTGAGGATAAATAAATAATTTATATATTTACAATAAAGGTGTAGGATATTTTTCACACTAGCTTCCCTAACAAGGAAAATGTCTCATAGAAGCCTGAATCTGAAAGCAACCTGCTTTTCCTAATTATCTCAACTTGTCTAATAAAAAATTAGAAAATAAACAGATTACCTATGCCTTCAGGCTGTTTCTTGTCTATCCTTACGCCATCACAGCTGCAGAAAAGCTATATTAACAAAAATTTAAACTTTTTTCAAATTTTTCTTTTAGATAAATAGTAATTTTAATAGGGAAAGACCCATAGTTGTTGAATAAAAAGCTATTTTATAAATTCAGATTTTGTTTAATAGCAGGTATAGCCACTCTTTTATTTTTGCAGGTAGCTTAAGATTCACAAATCCAAATTGTTGTCCTTACATTCAGTAGTACCTTTCCCACTGTTGATATGCATCCAAAAATGTATGCAAAATTACTAAACATCTCCTGCAAGCTATTCAAAAACAAGCTGTGTTTGCTTATAATCCTTATTTGTATTTATCATGTCAAGATAAAATCACAGGAGGTTGGAACTGTAATCCCATATTATGAACATCTCAGTAATAGGTACAGCACGTGCAGCTTACTTCATATTAGCATTGATTCAATTCTTAGTGTAAGGTTAGTAATATGAAATTAGTTACTTTTCCTGTCAGCAGTCACTAATCCAATTCTGCTATTGATGCATTTTTGTGTGTCTGCCCTATGATTTTTAGGGTATTTTTTTTTTTCCTTTTAGAAAGAGAAGCACAGCTAGTGTGGCAGGGCTGAATTTACTGGGGAGAAGGCAAAGGTTTGGTGGTAGCTGGGCAGTCTGCACCATCCAGGTGGTAAGGAGGGGAGCAGCTGGGGCTCTTTGCTGGGGCTCCCATGTGAAGGCTGTTTCTCCTTTCCCCCCTCGTGCTGCAGCTGTCCCTGTCTGGCAGATTATCTGGTATGTGGATATGTATAAACTGAATCTGATTTCCAGGTGCACTACCCTCTCTTTAAAGACTATGCAAAGGTAAATTTAATTATTTTCCTATCATAGTGCTTTAAAAAAATAATGGAAATTAATGTATGTTTATTTTAATTGCTCTTGTTAGTTGCAAAATTAGCTTAGATACTGAGTTATTCCACATTAGGCTTGTGCTTTTAACAATGAACGATTTTGAAAATCCCAATGAAATTTACTTTTGGTTTGGGTATATTCTCCCTTTTCCTCATTGATTTCCACCAATGCTTTTACTCTAAGTAATTTTCCACTTTTTCCTTTCCTGTTTCATAGTTCTTTATTTTGAGTATATTCAAATATATTTTAAAATAATGTTTCTCTGGTAAGAGTTCATATTTAAATGTACTAGAATATCTAATAGTTTTGTGTAATTGGACACCAGACCAAAGACAATGGCATTAACAGCTACTATATAAAAGGCAGAAAAATCTGTTCTGAAGAATACTGAGGGCTTTGAATTGTAGTTTGATTTTCTATCAGAATTGACCATCTAAATTCTTTGTACTTCCCTGAAAATAGAAGATCTTCTTTAAAGTTATCAGCATTATCATCTGACATTTTGATAAATTCTCTAATGTTTATAATTTAACATGTAATGCAAATATCAAAACAGACATGATGCCAAATTGAGAATCATTACATTTTATCTGGGATACAACTGAATAATTTTTACTATAATTAATATATAATAGTAATTAAATGTTAAGTATTTATAATAAATATTATAATATTAATACTTTCAATGCTTCTTAAAAAATTCAAACTGATGGTAACATTAGAATGGATTTACAAAAATGGCAGCTCATTTAGATTTCATAGATTTGTATTATATAATTTTACAGAATTTTTTTAATTGATAAAAATGGTTTCTTTAGCATTTTTGATATTTTTGCTTGAAGCTTTGTAACCTCTTGTATGTTCATTTATGGTGCCACATGGCATATCTACACCATGCCACATTTGCTCTGTATGTGTGTGTCTTATGTATTAATCAATTTAGATTCAGGACTGCCTTCTCTTACTCTGCAAAACTGTTTTTCAAATCACATTTGTCAGATATGCAAAATTAGTGAGGCTCCTTTGACACAAGTGTATGGAGTACCTCAACTATGTACAGGGAAATTACAGAAAATATGAAACTTCAAGAGGAACAATGAGAAAGACAGTGGTTCAACTTTCTCACAGCTGTGGTCTTATTGAGGACTTCCTTAGTTTTTTAAAAGGTTAACTCGTATTTTTATTTTATTATAGTGTCTTTCATGAGACCTATACACCAAAGGACTCACTGAATCAAATGGTTGGAACAGGGGCTTTTTTGTTTTGGGGCTTTCCTGTGGTAAATTTGCTTTATGCTTTACAAACAGTAGAGTGAAGTCATTCTTTATTGAAGGAGGTGTTTATGTGTTCCTGCATGCTGGAGAAGTCCACAGTAAGGAGATAGGCTAAGCCAAGGGAGGTTGTTTGGATATGTGTGGTGATGAGGGATGTGGCTCCATCCATGAAGTGAGGAGGAAGGGAGGGAGTTCCCACTGCAGGAGCTGTCCCTCAGATGGCTGCAGCAGCCAAAGACCAGAGGAGCAGAGGAAAAGGCTTCTGATGCTTCCTGAAGCAGGCATGCCCAAAAAGTGTTTCTTCAGTGCCCTTTTTCTTCATGCCTGTGGGGAAAAGCGGGCAGTGAGTCAGTTCCTGATGGAAAAATATATTGTGAGCTGTATGGGAGAAAACACAGGGGATAGATTTGAGTCAAAACCAACCACAGGAAAGTGTACTCAAACAGAATGAAATCTTGGAATACCATCCTTAGATCCACAGTTAAAGGAGAATTGAGATCTATTAACTTTAGCTTTGTCCAGCTTTCTCTTTGGCGGATTGCAGACCAGGCCTAACCATATAAGGGCTTAAAAATAAAAATATGTCGCAACTGGTTTCATGTCCAATGGCTTTCTTTTTGAAAATGCAAAAACTAATCAGATCCTTGAAACACTCCTGTGATACCTAGGTAAATGCATAAACTAATATCTGTGTTTTCATCTTTTTTTTTATCATTTTAGTATATACTATCATTCAGTGATAGTATATTCAGAGAGTTAAAGGAACCTTTCTAATATCTTTCTCAAGCTATTTTATAAGTGTTAGGATCCTTGCCACTGTGTATGTACTTTATTGACCTTTCTTTAATTGTCCTGGCATTCCCATTACAGCATTTTAAAATTGCCCTTAGTTTATTTGCTGAGTTGCCAATGCTTGTATTATGTTTGCCGCCTACAGAGAAATTCAGTAATACTTGCTGATAATATCACACATTATTCTTGGCTCTACTTTGGCTCAAAGAGTGGGGAGTGTGGGAGGGGAGGCTGTGTGTCTTTCCTCTAGCTTCAGTGTTCTGGTTTTTTCCTAAATAAAATCATTTCACTGAGATACAGTGTCTCTTTCCACCCAACAGGCAAGTTTAAAAGCTCATCTTTTAGGTGTTATGGGGATTTTTTCCTAATTGTACACTTTCTTCCAAAATTATTTGACATAATTTTCTATCTATTTGATTTTTGGTTTGTCTCACTATTAGATCAGATGTTGTTGTGTTATACCATATTTTACCATGATCCAGAGTGGATTTTTGCAAGCTTTTGGATGGAATTTATTGATCAAAATCACAGTAATTCAGAGGTATAGCCAACCAAATCACAAATGTACCTTTTAAGAGGAAGATAAGATCAGCAAGCACTTGAAGGATGTAAGCATTAAAATAACTGATTAGGAAACTCCAAATGGTTGTGGCTCGATGCAATGGATAGATAAAAAGGATTTGAATTTGAAAAGAAAAGGAAGTCATTTAGCTATGAGATCTTCAAGGTATTTAACTGTCTACTTATACAAATAATAGAAGCCTTATCATAAAAGTTTTAAATAATAGTAGAGGATGTGAGAGGATTAAGTTTATATAGCCAGAGGAGAAATGAGATGATTTTCTGATAATATTATATCTGTGATTAAGTAACTCCTTGGTAATCAGAATATAATTTTCCTTATGAGAGTTTATGACCTGTGTCTAGAAGGGCTAGAGAAGCCCTGTGAGTTTTGAGGAGTTAAATCAAAGGAGATGGAGATCTAAATCATGGGCAGAAATTCAGGTTGAGTCAGCTGACTCAGTGGCTAAGAACCTCTTGTTCATTATCTAGACTTAAAGCATTTTAATTTTCTTGAACTTGTTATATTCCATCCTCACTTATTCTGATACAAACTAATGAAAAGTTGGACAATTTTCTGTTTTCTGAGAATAAAAAAAAAAAACAAAAAAGGAAGTAATAATAACAGATGGCATTATTCCTTAGAAGCAGGCACTTCTAATATATTTAATATTGCACCTGAGGAAATACTCTTGTATTAGTTTTGGGGACTTGTTCTTATTGGCAAAACATGCCTTCCTACATCATATTAAGCTAGTGAGACAGCTTTTCACTGTAGCAGATTTCTGAGTTTTTTCAGGTCTTTGTATGAAAATTTATTCTGACAGCTCCATGTTTGGTCCATCACATTTGCTATCTGTTCTCAAGTTGCTAAGCAGTTTTGTGCATTACCTCCTCCATTTCTAAAATGAAGACTTTTGATTCTGCAAGACTTCAGAGTTTTAATGCTTTTTTGATCACTTTTGACACTATCTCTGCACAAAGAAATATTAAATATGCAAAGCAAAGTTTTATGCTTGACTGTTGTCTTCCTTGAAGTTATGTCAGCATAGCACCAAATGATAACAAATTGAAATGAGCCTTGGTATCATATATGGGTCTAATTTTAAATTTCGGGAGAATTTGTATCTGATGCCACATGGTAAATACATGCTTCATTTGCATTTGTATGCTTTCCAAGTGAATAAAGAGTGAATATTGTATACATATTAGCAGGAAAAAGGAGAAAAAAAAAAGTTAAATGATGAAGCTTTTATTCCAGTTGATATATGTGTTCAGATGAGATTCTCTAAGATAGAGATTCTGATGTTTCTCCTATAGTTGATACATTTTTTAACACCTCTTTGCAATCAGAGTTTAGGGTCTTATTTCTCCTACTTATCATGTAGCAGGGTCTCTTCTTAATAGATAATAATTTTTCATGAAATGCATAGGCATTTCATACGTCTATGGTCTTCTCTTCCATATCAAATGTGAATTAAGTTAGTATTTTGAGAGGAGGACAGAGGAGGACAGAAAGTAAGGGGCGGACAGAAAAAGCACATATACATACACATAAATACAGTTTTATATTTAAGCCATGTCTGTCTAAGAAGCAAGACTAGAAACTGCATGAAAAAAGAAAAAAAAACCAAAAAAACAAAAAAAACCAAAAAAAAACAAACAAAGAACAACTATTCTTAAATCCCTTTGGTCCTTGAAAATCCAGCTCTGTCCTTAATGTATTTATTCTTCCTGTGTTCTGGAGAAGGACAATGCAGACTAAGAAAAACAAGAATAATACTTAACCAAAAATGATTGGGATATCAGTTAATAGCAGAGGCCAAAGCACCTTGAGAAATGAGACAACACCTAAATGATGCAGGCAATATTGTGCCATGACTGCAGAGTTGCATTAGAGAAATTAGAATAATTATGGTAATTGTAGGACGCCTTTATTTGTCTAATCAACTAAAACATTGATTCACTCAGGCTTTGGTCTCAGACCTGCACCCATTACTCAGTGTGGTGTAGCTGCAATGCAGAGCAGAGGTGCAGTAAGCCACCTCCTTCAGCTGGAAATTCAAGGGTCTTTACATCCACTGATCCCTGTTATTAGTTCTGCTCCGTTCTATCAAATGTATTTGTCACCTATGTTTCTCACAGTTCTGTACACACATCTCGGCCACAGTGCAGAGGAGGGTTGGTAGTGAGGTTTCTTGAAGTCAAATCTACTAGTTTTCTCCAGTCACTCCTAAGGGAAAAAAAAAACTAAATAAAATAAAAATGAAGCTTAGGAATTAGGCAGCTGTCAGTTCCAGTGCCCCACTACCATTACAATAAAGAATTTCTTTATAACATGTCATCTAAACCTACTGTCTTTTAGTTTGATGCCATCCCCTGTTTGTCATCTCACTGCACTTTTTTGTAAAAAGTATCTCTCCATCTTCCCCTTCTGTCATTGGAACACTACAATTAGGCCACCCCAAAGCTGCTTCTTTTCCAGGCTGCGCAATCCCAATTCTCTCAGACTTTCCTCTTAGGAGAGGTGTCCCATGTTTCACGCCTACCTCCTTTTTCTTTCCCCTCCTCTGGAAATTCAAGCTCTCAGACAGGGGGCATCAAAGGTGCTATGAGTCCTGTCTTCTTTTTTCAAAGGAGCTGGTGGACAAATTTTATTTCTGGGAAACTGATGTTTTGATATTTCTCTTCTAGACATAAAAATCCAATCTTGTATTTTTTCTTTTTCTGCTTGGTATTAATGTGGGTGTACTGTAACATAGAATTTTAATGACCAATAAAATATACATAATTATTAAAATAAAGTAGAGGTTTAACATATCGTATACACTTTATCACATGCACTACTTTTGCTGAATGCAAGTTTGATCAAAATAAAATACTGTGTATTTAAATTGTTTTGAAATGTTCCCAAAGATGTAACCAAGCATTACATTCCAGCAAAATATTTCAAGTCTGACATAACATTTTCTAATGAAAAAATCTTCCATCATCAGTTATTTTTTCTCTAACAGTCTCTGTCTATTAAAAAGTGTTTCTTGTAGGGAGAACATGACATTTGTTTCATATAATTCATACTGATTTCCAGGAGATACAATACTGAGAGATAACTTCAATTTATATATGATGCCTCCACTGTGATCTGGATAATGTAATGTTGCCTCTGCCACTGCATTGCATTGCAGTAATTGCACCTGCAAAAAAATTGCAAGGCAGGAACTCTTTAGCTGTTACAAAAGGAATATGATGGAATATGAGAGGAAGTAGCCATTCTCTCTTGTTCACCAAACCTTCAGGACATCAGCTATGCTCCCCATTTGGGCCTTTTTCTCTTGTTGATGACTGAATGAAAATAGGGAGTGCAGGACTTTTCTGTGATAGAATTTCAGCTTTGAATATCAGTTTTTCATACTCTTGCATGTGGTTTTGTATGCACACCAGTAGTATTTATTGGCTGTATTTTAAATAGATATAAGTTGATATGCTGAAGGGAAATGGAAAAGGTAAAGGGTCAGGTTACCCAACAGAATTTTTGCTATTTCCCTTGCCAATTACTAGCAAAGTCTGGTGGGTATTTTTGCCAAGAGCCATTCTGCAGTAAGCAGAGTGCTGGCCCTGACTCTATGGAGCAAACCAGGCACAGCAAACCACTTTTATAGCTGACAGGTCTTATGGCAAGCCATAGCTGGTTTTAGACAGACTGGGAAAATGGCAGCATCTCCTGCAGAAATGCAGAAGCATCACAAACACGTGAACTTGGCCATATTAAAGTTTATTTGTGGTCCAGATCCAAGTCAGAGTCTTCCATCTGAGTAATTCTGAGTTAAGAGAGCATTCAGGGCTCCTTCCCTCCATTGCTAGCTTTGATACCAAACCATCTCAGTGGAAAAATAATTTGCAACTACCCTTTTCATAAAGAGGCACTCTTTAAAAGGAACCTCAGCATTTATAAAAGGGCAGTCCCAGAGGCTATTGGCTATTCAACTAAACAAAGGGATTTCTCTTTCTCAGTTGGTTCTCTTCACTACCTTATAATTTAGTGTCAGTGTTTGCAACATTTTTGGAACTTCTCCCTTTTTTTTCTCTAAATTCCTTTACACATAAGCATGCACAAATTGCTGTGTGCCTAGTATCCTGTCCTAGTGTTGTGTGCTTGATGCTGCATTGAGACAAGATGATAGAGGTCATGGCTCATGTCCTCAAAATGTAGCCAAAAATACCTAATTTTTTCTGTCATTTTAGTTTGGTTTAGGGGTTTTTTGTTGAGTTGGAGTTTTTTTTGTTGGTTTTTGGTTTTTTTGGGTTTTTTTTTTTTTTTTTTTTTTGTTTTTTTTAGTTTACTGTCATTGTCAACCCTGAGTGGAAACTGCCCAATATCTTAAATGGTTAAATACCCTCAAAAGGATTTACAGCTTTAAATGAAGTGTAACCTCTTTCCTTGTAGCTGTGGAATTAACTGAGTTCCAAGCTATTAAGGTTTCAAAACAGTTTTTAAGTATGAGATGATAATGCTTCAAGCCTCACTAGACCTTTCGCATTTCACTAGATGGTGACATTTTACAAATTGTCAGATTCATCTTTGTTTACTGGCAGAGGATAAAATTCTAGCTGCTTTAGTTTGACTCTTCAGTTTTATAGCCCGTTTATATGTCTGAAGTTCTGGAGATTAAGGAAAGCAGTCTGAGAAAGGAATGGTTTAGAATATTCTTTTCAGCAGTTATTTAATTGTTTGTCTCAGAGGGGAAATAGTTCACCAGTCATATGACATAAGGAGAAGAAATATCCACATATATTCATGCTTCTATCCTACCTCTGTATGTTTTCCTGTGAATTCACACACATTAAGCCATGTTTTGGTTTGCAAGCTGCAGTATTACATATGCAAAATAGGGTGAAAGGTGCAGCTTCTGGTAATCCTGTACTTAGCAAGAGAGGCTGCTACAGGGAAATCCCTGTTATGAAGTGTTAAATACAATATTGTATTTCTCCCTGCATTTTATCCTTGGCTATTGAAGAGAACCATTGCATGTCATTAAACAGTTGATGTGTTCCACCTCAGAAACACACTTCATTTCACTGAACAGAAATTCAAGGTGGCAGAGACCATGTCAGAATGAGAGCACATGGCTGTGCCTGCATCTGCGCTGTGCGTGGCAAAGGCTCCCCCATATGCTCACGTGCTGTGGGCATGGCTGCTTGTATAAGCATCATCAGACAAAAATTTTAATATCAACTCCTTTTCCCATTGAATTAACATTGTATTTTTCACTCTGTGACTGCCTGAGAACAAAAATCCTATTTTCATTCTCCTACATTGCTCTATTATTTCTAAACAGAATGGTAATTTTAATGGATGGCCTAGCTAGTTGTTGGTTTTTTTCTTTCAACTCCAGGGCATTTAGTGCATCTTTTAATCTTGAAAGAGCACATCATTGTGCAGATTCATGGTAGGCAGTTGATGCTTCTTCACTCTGAAGAAGTTATGAGTCTTTTAACTAAGAACATAAATCTAGTGAAATGTATATCAAGAGACTCAAGTGAAATGTACTGTGCAAAAAGGGTAGCAACATATTAAGTCACATTTTCCATCTGTCTTGGGATGTATAGTGGAGAGGAGATTTAAACTTATTTTGACAGTATGGTTTTATTCAAATACTACTGTAACTTCCTTTACATGTTTTTTATAACATTGTACTATGCCTTTTTCCCTTTAGGGGAGGGGGAACGAGATACCTGTTGCTATGTTCATGTGCAGAAATCCTTACCTAACAGTCCTTAGTCATAGTGCTGGGCTGAAGGTTGGACTTCCTGATCTTGGAGGTCTCTCCTAACCTTGATGCTTCTGTGATTCTATGATTCTAGGTCATGCTCCTTAGTCTCCACCATGGCTCCACTCCCAGGATGAATCCACTTTGTTATCCTCACAGGTTGTCTCTGCTGCTGCTGTGTTTTGTGGTTCCTCCTCCAGACAGGAGGCCAGAACCACATGAGATATTCCAAACCACTTTGGCTAAATTCGTAGAATGATGGAATATT
Organism: Muscicapa striata striata; assembly: GCA_030060385.1. NCBI lineage: Eukaryota > Metazoa > Chordata > Aves > Passeriformes > Muscicapidae > Muscicapa > Muscicapa striata. The sequence continues at coordinate 2,266,236 of JAREIS010000062.1, read as the reverse complement.
TTGTGTTAGAAAACCCATTAAGATTGAGTCTAATAATAAACCTAACACTGCCAAGTCCACCACTAAACCATGTTCCTAAGTGCCACATCTACACGTTATTTAAATACCTCCGGGGATAGTGGCTCAACCACTTCTCTGGACAACATGTTCCAGTGCTTAATAGCCATTTCCATGAAAATGTTTTCCTATTAGGCAATCTAAACCTCCCCTGATACAACTTGAGGACATTTCCCCTTGTGCTTTCTTGTAGCTTGTTGCCTGGGAGAAGAGGCTGACTCCAGCTGGCTACAGCCTCCTTCCAGGCAGTTGTAGAGAGTGACCAGATCACCCCTGGGTCTCCTTTTCTCCAGGCTCAACACCCCAGATCCCTCAGCTGCTCCTCATTGAACTTGTACTCTAGACCCTTCCCCAGCTCCATTGTCCTTCTCTGGACACACTCCAGCATCTCAATGTCCTTTTTGTAGTGAGGAGCACAAAACTGGATAGTGGACTCAAGATGAGACCTCACAACAGATGTTTTGCTCAGCAGAAAAAAGTACAGCTACTTCTTCTGTGGGATAAGTATAATCCTACTTCAGTTTAGAACATACTTCCTGTATTTAATAGTACATCTTTTCTTAAGCATCCTCTCAATTTCTTTTCTACTTTATTTCTACTTTTGAAATTGTATTTTGCCATTTGACTTTTTTCCAATCTCTGGCACACAGTGTGTACTTATCAACTTCCACACATCATCACGTAGCTGCAGCACACTTCCATTTCTCCTTCTTCCCAACCATACCACGCTTCTGCAACTGTGCCAATACTGATGTCTTTGGGCAAAGCATCACCTTTTATGACATAAAAATGCAATTATTTTGTCTAGTCTTTCCTGAAAGGAAAGTTTTGCACATGTAAAATCCCTGATATGCCTGGCATCTTATAAAGGGAATGGGCAAGCAATGATTAATGACATTTAGTTTCAACTATGTAGTATCTAGTTCTTTGTAAATTAAGATACTAGCTGCACAAGTTGGAGCAATTAAGGAAATTACTAATTTCCTTAGCACATAAATGTCTTAATGGTGTTTTTTCTCCTTTTGCATTGGTTTTCAGCTTTTTCAAAAAAATGAGATGTTACAATATATTCTATTTCTATTTGGACTATGTTGGGTCAGAAGGATTATTTTTCCCACCTGAATAAAGCCAGTGATGTCTCTCTTCTGTTGCATCATGTGGTCAACTCAGCATTTCTTTGTATTTCTGTGAAAGATGTTGCTAGTCACATTCTTTGGGTTTGCTTAAGAGAAAATAGTATGGATGGATAGAAGAATTCATGGTGCTGCAACTTAAACTCTATCACATCTTTTGAAGAAGCTGTACAAAGCCAATTATGGAAAACTGTTAGACTCTAAGCTGCATAGGCTCATAGCTCAAGCTTCCAGTTGGGCCCAAGCTACTCACAGGTGGTCCCAAAATTAAGCACTGAGAGGCAAACCCCAAGGACAAATCTGTGCTGTAGTCAGAAGTGTAGTTCTGTGCCCTTGCTGGTGCAGTAAACACATAACTCCCTGTTCTGTTATGAAATTTTCTATATAACTTCACCAAGGGTTTAATCCACCCCTCTTAGCTACCTGACTAAATTGTTCTTATTTAACATTAGCATTTCTCTATCTCAATGTCTGGAAGTTGTCCAGAGGCTGTGGTCATAGTTGCCATATAAACATGTAAAAAAGAGGAATTGCTACCTGAAAATATTTTTAATCTGAAAACTGGAGAAATATTTTGATTTTATTCCCTGAAGGAGCATGAATTTACCAGACTTCCTAATGCTAACATTCAAATATTAAATTCCTTTTGAGGGGAATTGCTATGAAGTCATCTGCATGGTGATATAGTGCCTTGCAGATCTAGCATCTCATTCTTGGACATTCCATTTTTTTTTTTTTTTTTTTTTAAATCATGAAAGTTTCTCTGTATATCAGAATAAGAATAAGAATATTTACTCTTACTGCTTGGGAATTCTTAGGATGGCTACAGAATAGTCCACTAGATCCCTATTTTGCTTCCTAAACTAGTTTCTAATTGGCTGCACTCTTAAAAAATATGATGGACTAGTGAAACTCATCATGTGCAGAGGCTGAGGGAACATGTTATCAAAAGTGTATAGCTCCTAGAGAAATCAGCTGTGCTTGATTTTTTTTTTTTTTAAACAGACCATGCCTTTAGGTGACTTGTTGCCCAGCTTTGTCCAGCTCAGCTGTTCTCAAAATAAAGTAAAACTTTTTTATCCATAGACTATGAATCAGGAATGCATACCTTCAGAGGAATGAGAATACATAGTTTATATTTATTGTTTGAATTGCATGTTGCAGGTCTAGAAGACCAACCTCCCTAGTTAAAAAAGAGAATTGACAGAGATGATCTCTTCCAGGGCTGCCTGGAGCCTTTGATCTGCTTCCACTGTAGAGGAAATATTTTGTAGTGATGTTTGTTGCCCTGTATTGATTCTTGCCTCTGCCATGGGGAAATTTCAAAGATGAAACTTTAACTATGTGACATTTCTCAGTTCATTCATAGACCAGCTTCTCTTTGTGCTGTGACTTGCAGGTGGTTAAAAACAAAGCCGAGATCCAACCCCAGATTATTTAATTGGTTAATAAATAAGAACATGGAAAAGGGAAAAGCAGTCGTAAACAAACATACGGGGCTTTGTTTCAGAGTCTGTAATTCACATTTCTGTTGCTAGGATCAATGTAGCACAAAGAAATTCACATTTGTTTTCTCTGTACATGAGTGGTTTTGACACTTCATCTTGCAAATGTGCATATAACAGCACCTTTATTTAGTGTTAATGTCAAAACCTAGAGCCTTGAGCATCTGTGGAATGCCTCTGGAGTGCTTAGAAATAAGGCTTAAAGGAAAAAATCATTCTAAATTCTTCTGTTTCTTTCAAGTGGAGCATGGAACAATCAGACTTGTATGAATCAGATTGATATAGTCCCAGACAGGTGGAATATTGTGCTTTCAACAAATACTCCACTAATATATGGTATAAGGAACAACATAATTATCAAACCTGAGCTGAAACTTTAAAAAGAGTGCAGAGGCTTTCTATTTGCATGTTTTTGCAGTATTATCAGCCACTACAGAGGCCGTTTATGATGTCTGCCAAAGTCAGAAGATGCATTTTTTGATGCGTGCAGCTTCTTAAATAGGTACAGAAGACAGACAGCCTTCTGCCCATGGATAGTGGCAGCTGAGGAGCTTCCTCTAAAATAAAATAAATAAAAGATAAAGTGATATGCTAAACTATTTTTTTCATAGAGAATTTTATTCTCCCCTGTTAACTTTTCAAATGCAAAATATAAATAGGGAAATTTTAAGTTATAAATGAGTAATTTTTCAGCTTCATCAAGGTTTCCAAATGTTTAGAACAATTTAGAACAATCTTTAAATGTTGTCTGACATTTTTTTCAAACCTCAGTTGTAAAAACAGTACTTTCAGTACTTAATGGCTTTTTTAACTAGCAGAAGACATACAGCAATCAGAAGATTGTAGGAAATCTCATTTCTGAATGCCTTCTAATTTTTTCCAGCACACAACATAAAAACAAGAACTATAAAAATTATTTTAGTCATACAAAAAAACCCACAAAAACTAGAATGAAAGCAAGAAAAATCTGTTAAGTTCATGTCTTAAATTAATTGTTTGCTATTTAAATTAATGCTTGCTGATGTCTTTCAACTCAAATTCTCAGTTTCTTTTAAACTAGTGTGGTTGTATAGTTATCTGTCTAACCTGCAGTTAGGATTAGATAATTGCTTCATGCTATGGCATTTATTTAAGGGATTCCCATTTCTCCAGTGAAGACCATGGGAGAAGTTCTGGCTGAATTTCCTACAGGGGTCTGAAGTGAATGCAGAGAGGAGTGGCAGCTGTAATGTCTTTTGGGAAGAATTCTTTCTTCATCTATTCCACTCCCAGCCAACTCCACTTGGCAGGTCCCTATCCTCACTGGGCAGGGAGCACAGATATCAACCTGTGGATTTTCTCCAATTTAGCTGGAACCAAGTGCCCAGGTTTCCTGGGACAGGACATATTTTCCCACGTTTTTGAGTCTTTCATATTTTTCCATAGCTTTTCTTATAACTGGAAATTTTGGAAACTCCAAAAGAAGTGGTGAGTAATTCAGCAGACTCAGAACTTTATTCTTCCCTTTTTAGGTCAATACTACTCTGCTTTAGTTCTAGAAATGATCTTGTACTGGAGATACCCAAGAGAGACACAGATATGCTCTGAACAATAAGGAGTGCCATCTTTGAGAGTTGTCAGCTGACATCCAAAAGATCCATGAATTTTTACAATCCTCTCCTTGTAGCTCATAATACTTTATTTATTAATATAAATCTTTCTAGGGAAAGTGCAGCCTCAGCCATTCAGTGGTGAACTGAGCTGACTGGAACAGCTGGAAATCATCCAGGTTCCTCTCCAATTGTGGGAGCTTCTGCTGGTGAAAAACATGCTGGTATTCACTCCTGCCATAGGGTCACAGCCTGTAAGTTCTGAGGGCTGATGTAGAAGAAACTTCAAGGGTATTTGGAGATTAAAGAATCTGGGTGCCTTTGGAAAGAGTTCTCAAGGCATGTAAAGGGGAATGAAAGAAGGAGAAACAAGACCAATTTGTAAAGCTCCATTAAGAATTTTGTCATAAGGACATTAACAGTCTTATAGCCTGATGGAAAACCAGAAAATACTTTCTCAAAAAATCAATAAACTCCATAGATGTTTCTAAAAAGACAGAGTAGTAATCAAAAAGATGAAATAGAGGACTGCTTAAGCTCTTGAATACAAGGGAACAAGCTGTTTAATATCAAATGGCCTCAGCTCAGCTTTCTATATTACACTGTTTTACGAATCTATCCTATTTAATTTCTATAAGATGAAGCACCGACAATTTTTATAAGGCAAATGTGAGACTAAAATAAAATTTTCTGTAATGCTTCCTCATCGATATTTCAGGAAAGTGTTTTAATTAGATGGGCAAATAGGCAATTAATGAATCCCTGACTAACCTGAGTACCAATCAAAGTAGGCCTTGAGATTTACTGAAAGAGTTTTGGAAAAGCTTCTGAGACAGCTCAGGCCTTCCATGGGAGCAATGCAGACCGCTAATAAAGATGAATCGGGTTATCAAAAATTTAGAGAAACTCTTCCACAGATTATACGATTTTTTTAAGATTGTAGGCTGAAAATTGTTTGGAAACTTAAAAAAAAAAAAAAAAAAATCCAAAACCCAACCCAAAAAAAGCCACAGAAAAAAATCAAAGTACATGCATTGTGATGCAGGGGCAGCATGATTAAAATGAAGGAACAGCCACCAAAGAACTGGATAAAGCCCTTAAAGCACCTGACAAGAACTAGATAGAAAAAAAAACAAAACACCAACAAAAACAAACTCAGGAAGTTTTAGGTTTTGCTTTCCATATCTAAAGTTCCTTGCTTTATCTTCAGAGCAGGAGAAATATACACTAAAGCAGGTTAAAAATGCAGTCATTTATCTTGTGCAGTGCATGGAGAGGCTACTTAAGGGGAGGCAGAGCATGACCCAAACTTGCAAACCAGATAGACAAAGGAGATGGATTTCCATTGTCCTTTAGTGGCCCACAGTGTAGCTTCTCACACTTGCATTAATGTAGGATGAAGTCCAATACAAAATATTAAGAAGTTTTCAGGGGACATAAATATCTGTGTAGTTGGTAACTGCTGTCCAATTGTGCTTCTTCTGTGCCTCTTACAGTATATTTTTTGCCTTAATGTTGTCATTGCTGTTGATATGACTTTGCTTCAGAAGAATCTTCTGATCCTCACACTGTGCATTCCTTTCTGGGGTCCCTCTGTGTTTGTATGTGGGGTATGGGATAGGGAGGAGTGCCAGGGAACAGGCTAATACCACCCCTATTGCCTTTGGGGCTGCATGCAGCCCTTACTTAGCTGTTGCAAGATAAATATAGGTAAGAAGCCAAAGTTAGTGTAATTCTTAACTTCACTGCTTGATGGCTTAGCTTCAAGTGTGCTTTTTTTCTCCTGTATTACTTCAGAACTGTGCTATCATTTTAGCTGTCTCTGAAGATCCCAGGACCTAGCTTTTAAAATTCTCTGATTGTGAAGTCCACAGAACTCCCTCCCACAGGGTGAGTGTTATAATAGGATGCATTTCTTTCAGATGCTTCTGACTGGAATTTTAAGTGCTATCTCATTAACCTATGTAATTATTCTACTAGTTTTCACCTACTAGGAGCCTGAATATCTGTTAACTTAGCTGAATTTTGAAATGTTACTGTAGCATATCTAACATCTCTAAAATTGGAAAAGAAATACTCATCACTCTTGTTTTACAGAGCGTATTTAGTTTCATTATTCAGCTTGCAAATGGTGGATTTCAGGTTATTTACCAAGCCTCTGCTCTGGATATTTCTTGAAGGCAGTTTGTTTTAAAGCAAACGTCATGCACATAAGGTTTGAGGTAGTTCACATTAATGATTGATCCATTGAATACCTTGATCTTTTCCTGTTCAGGCACAGTATTCCCTGCTATGTTTTACATCTTCTGTCAAGCACTGCTTGCACTGTTATTAGTCCTTGATGATGGGTAGCACTCTTATCAGTGACACAACACTGTTTGTTACAATGATCCCTGGGACAGAAAAAAACCCATCAGCAGCATGGAGCAGCGTGCAGGTCTCCAGTCTTTCTGAGCATTGGTGCATTCAAGGTTCACAGAGTCAGGTGGAGCTGCAAGGGGGAATGCTGCTCTGCTAGCCCTGCCTTGTCCCTTCTTCTTCTTCCCTGGGGCTCTGTGACCCAATCCAACCACAAATTCATCTCACAGATGGATAGATGGAATTTATCTACAGCAGCTCAAATCCTAAAGCTGACCCAAGGTGGAGGTTGGAAGGAGTGGCTGAAAGTGAAGAGGAAGGTTGCCAGCAGCTTGTTTTTTTTCTAGTGCAGCCAAGACATCTCAGGTGCAGAATGAGATGTACCTTAGTGAAGGGGCTTGTTCTGGAGCTGCACAACTGAGAGCAGGCTGGTTGCAGCCATCTGTCTGACAGCCAGCCTTCTCACATCTGCAGGACATTTCCTTCTGCAGGGACAAATCCTTAGAGCCTCAGCATGCAGCCTGTTCTCCAGAATGACATGCCAGACCCCTCTTTGTATTGTGCTTACCAACCACAACAAAAATACACCATGGTTTTCCAGACTAGCTTTGCCCAGCTAGTTGCTGACTGAGATAAATGGAGAAGTTCATCAAATTGCATCCACAAAGTAATTCTAAAAGGGGAATGGGGAGGAGGGAGGAGAGACAGGAAAATAAGGAAAAAGCAAACCTGCAGTCATCAGGTATTCTTGTAAGTCTGATAGATCAAGCTTCTCTTGCAGCTCCAGGAATTTCAATGAGACTTGACCAATTTCTTCATAGGCACCACAGGATGCCAATCAGCATTTGACAGGCTCTCAGAACCACTTCTATGCTTCTCTGCTATGGATTTGTTTCAGCTCTCACTGTGAGGGCTTGTTCTTTCGAGTGCCTCTGTGCCACACTCCCTCTTGAGAGTCCAGAAAATCAACAATACACCACATCTGAAGGCTGCCACATCAGGGCATGGCCAAACATGTTTATGAATGAGACTGTAATTCTTGCCTTGGTGAGTTGAAGTTTGACTGAGTGTTGTTTACACAGGTTGTGCTGCTCTAATTCAAGAGGTTGTTAGCTTTTGAGTGTGCCACTGAAGTTTTAAAGCAGCAGCTTTCCAGACACACACTCACACATAAAATTGAGGTGAGGTTGCAACTGAGAATGTAAAACAGCAACTTAAACCCCAGGGTAATAAGTGAAAGAAAGTTCCAAGCCCATGATAAATGTAAGAAAGCATTAAGAATGTAAGAAACATTAAGATAGAGGTTAGATCTTCTAGAAACCTTACCATTCTGATACAAGATGAACTGCTAGAAGGACTAAAAGTAAAATGTTAATAGACTTTAATAAGCAGCTTACTGAGACTATAAATACTACATTAGCTTAATCATTAACAGTATATATTAGCATGATCTCAGGCAAAGTTTATATTTGATATTTTTGAAGGGGTTTTTTTGTGTTGTTTCTTTTTATTCTGATCTTTGCAGATCTTTGCAAAGCTTGCAGTATTGAGAAAAGGATTGCCTGCCCCAGTAAAAACTACTTGAGGTTAAAACACAAGAGTTTAAGGCCAGCAATACCTTCTGGGTAACATTTGGTAAAACAGTTTTAGAGTGAACTTTTTCATACAGTTGCAGTATCTATGAACGCAAAATGAGGAAACATGCACAACAGAGACTGAAATGAGGCCTGACAAATAAAGAGAACCCCTTGCTGTCCTACCTAGTGTCTTGGACAGCCCATCCATTAAGGAATTAAGAACTCTGTTCATACAGATTCATATTTTTGGGTGATTGTATGAGATAAGCGGTGTAGAGATGAGTACGTTGTCCAGTGCCTCTTTTTATTTTTCAGTGTGTTTTGGTGTTCCAAGGGTAAATCACCAGGTCACCACTCTGGTGGTGGCTCTAGTCTGAGCAGTCCCCAGAGTAGTTTCTTCTTGGAGACAGAGGCTGAAAGAGTGAGCCCAAGAGCAAGTGATGTTGAGACACACAGCTGCGCTGTGAAATTGAATATGTCATGAGATGTTGTCTCAAGTTTGATGTCAGAGGGATAAGATGTGGTACAAAATAAGCAGATATAAGGCAAATCTCATTGAAAAATCAAGAAATTATAAAAGAATGTTCAAGAATGTTCAAAACTAAAGTATATCAACTTGGCTGTCTTCTTTTCCTTGAATGACCCTGGTTTTTTTTCTGTGGAGTTTTCAGATGCACACCTTTCTGAACCCTTTTCCTGCCTCCAGCCTTTCAGTTCTCATTTTCTGTGGGACAACTAGGACATAACCTCCCAGATAACTTTCTGTCATTTTATTGTACTGACACTTGTCCTTCTTTTCTGTTTGCTCAGTCCCCTTTTCATGATATGAGTATGCTTCTAATGTCACATTAAATCATGACTGTCTGCTCTTCTGGGCAGCAGCTGTTTCTTAACTTGTTAGTGGGGTACCACTTGTTGAAGTTTAACTGGTACAAAACTCATTCTAAAGGCAGAATGGGTGATCCTTGAGTGAAGTTGTATTAAGATTAGATCACAGAGCCACTGAAGTATCCAAGGAAAGCTTTGGAAAAGGAATATAAACCAATCACTCAGGGTCTGCTTCCCTTTTTAACTAGCTTGCAATGCAAGTTACATTAAGTGTCAGGTTCTGTGATATCCATTTAATTTATTTCCAAGCAGATATATTCTGAGAGGCAGTTTCCTTCTGCAGATGGATGCCTTTGTGTTACCATTTCCTGTTTATTTTCCCACATTTCGTTTTCTTGTAAATCTGAAGTTTACAGTTCATGCTATGAGATCAGAACTGGTTATAATACTTATAATATAAACAGCATAGTAAGAGTAGCCAAAACTCAAAGTGCACTGACATTAGATCACCTTAGCAAATCCTTGGTACACAATGAAAGCCCATTTCAAAGAAGTTCTCTTTTTATAAAATACTTAATTTTTAAAATCAGCTTATCTGACTTATTTACTGAAATACCTGCAAGAATGAGGCCTGCCTTTTTCCAACCAACTTTCTGCTTGCTACTTTTAAAAAATTGTTAAATTAGTTTTTGAGAAGACCATAATGATTATGTGGATATGAAATATGCTACATTCATATTATTTTAACATATAAATATTTTATTTTAAATGGATCTCAGTTTTTTAAGTACTTTAAGTGTGCACAGGTATGTGCAATTAATTTGCAATTAAAAGTCAGAGGCCCCTCAGAGCCTTTCATGAATGGTGGTAGAATTTTACCAGATTTTGGTGCTGTGCCTATTGAACAAGACACCATTATTTTTCTAATTGTTGATGGAAGAAAGGTGAATAAGGTCTGATTAGTTTGAAGATAGGAGAGTTAGTGAAGCTGAATAGCTTCCTGAGCTGAGAAGAAATATTGCCAGAAAGTGAATGATTCTTTGGAAATTGTTTTGAAATGTTCAACCAAAATTCATGTCATAGTTGTATTTATAATTTATTTAAGTTACTAATAAGAAAAAATGACAGAAAGGAATGAAATATGTCAGTATGATTTGTAATTTAAGGGGGGAAAAAAATCAGAATTTCACAGCAAAATAAGCAAAACAGATTCTAATAGGCATGTTAGATTATCAAAGTTGCCTTTTGTGAGCAGCTTATAAGTCTAGCAGGCACATATTTTACACAGTTTCTGCACAGATTTTTAATGTAGAAGCTAAACTCAGTTCAGGAAAATATTCTGGAACTCATAATTTTCAGATCATTGGATGATGTTCTAAGTTATAACCCCTTATGCCATTCCCTCCATAGTAGCTTCAGAGGTGAAAAGGCACTTGGGGCAACTTTTGCTATGATGTGTCCTACTCATATGTGTTTATTGTGTACAACACTCACATGTGTTATACTACAAAGAGCAGCCACAGCAGCCACTGTACAGTGCAGCACAAATTCATTATAATTTCTGAGTCCATGTGGGTGCAGGGACAGGAATTACAAGTGTCTTCAGTACTGTGCCATTCTTAATGCGGTTTCTCAGCTTGTTACACTGTTCTTGTTTCTTTAATAAAGATAATTTTTAAGCAGCAATTCATACAACAAGTTCTTAACTGGCTGGGTCCTTGAGCCCTGTGGTTTCTGGCACGACAGCTGGTGACATTGCTTGTGCACCAAACAATCTAGATCATATCCAAGATAATGTGTAAGAGGAATAATACTGAGAGGATGGTTGGAAACTCGTTTCTATTTACTCTTCCTCTTGTCTTTGTCTTTGGCTTTCTGTTGTTTAATGTATGGAATGATAGGGCTAGCTTGTCTGTTCCAAATTAGACCATTCAATTATTTTACTTTATGAAGTTCCCAGCCTATGGATAACTGCATACTAGGAAAGAAAGTTTAGCCAATACTTTGTGAATTTGAAAAAGGCAGCATTTGAATGAAAAGGGCATCAATTAATCTAGTCAACTGGTACAGGGATTATTTTTGAGGTAATACTACGTTTGGGCATAAAAATTTTCAGTATTTGCTTGTACCAAGTATATAACATCTTCCAAACTGTGGAGTTCTGCCACAGCACCTCTCTCTCTTTTTTTTCTTTTTTTTCTTTTTTTTTTTTTTTTTTTTTTTTTTTTTTTTTTTTTCTTTTTTTTTTGTTTTTTTTTTTTTTACACTGTGCCAAGCAAGCAGAAGGAGCCCATAAACTTTTCAGCACACAGTGTTGCTGTGAACAATGACTCCTTTTATAAAATTTGCCTTTTGTTTGAGGTAGATAGAAACAAAGCCAGTTGCAAGGTAATTATAACCTGAAAGGAAATCATGCTGGATTGTGATTCTAGGGTATTAGGCTGTCATAAGGTTGGAAGTAGGTGTACTGGCAAAGGAGCCTCAGGAGCTCCCTGGAGGTTTCCTGGGAATTCATGGGGAGGTTCATTGTCATCATGATGCATTCTCCTGCTACATGGAATACCTGCCCTGCCAGTGCTCTGTGTCCCTACAGGCAGATGATGAGTCCAGAGTAGTCTGGGGACCCAGAGTGGGCAGATAAGGCAGCAGAGTTTTCTGATTTGGCTGGATGAAGAATTGAGGTCCATATGCTTTCTGTGTGCTCTGGGAGGTCCAGCAATTATGGAGTGACTCAGAGTTTCTGAATCAGCCACTTGAGTTTGTGCTCATACCCTTAAGTGTGTAGGTTTATCGTGCAGTTTTGGCACAGAGCTTTATTCCTCTGGAAACAGGAGTGCATCAGCACCAGGTCTGCTGGTTTGTGCATCATGTTTCCATAAGTGGAGGTTCACATCTAGGACCAGAGGACACATTTTTAGCTGTGCCAGGGAAGGTTTAGATTGCACATAAGAAGTTCCTCACAGAAAAGGTGGTTGGGCTTTGGAATGGACTGCCCAGGGAGGTGGTGGAGGTGTTTAAAAGACTGGACATGGCTCTGAGTGCCATGTTCTAGTTGACAAGATGGTGTTTGGTCATAGTTTGGACTTGGATGATCTCAAAGGTCTTTTCCAACCTAGTTGATTCCTGATTTCTGTTATCTTGAAATGGCTACCATGAATTCATGGGTTAAACAGTAGGTAACGATCAAGGGTTAGGAAAAAAAAGGAGTAAACTTGAATAAATAGGAATGAGATAAATGAGTTAAATTGGAAAAGCAGCAAGAAATAATGTGCCTTGGGAAAATTACTGAAGTGATCTATGGAAAGTGATATTGTTGAAGAGCTACTATAATTATGTAAAGTAGTTAGCAAATCCAGGGAACTGCCACATGTTTTATCAAACTGGCTAATTTGCTCTGTCATTTCTAACAACATCTTCGTTCTACGTGGTCCATACAGGCATGCAATAATGCATGTTTCCTTCATATGGTAAAGATTTTTTCCTTTGCATTTGGACCAACCATTATAATCCATCTCCTTTGTTGTCAAAAGACTGCTGATAATTTAGAAAAAATTATAAGCTTGTACAAGAAACATTCATTCTTCATTTTCTGAAAAGATTAAATTCCTATTAGAGGTTTTCATTCTGTTTTTGATTAGAGCTGCCTGTCCCAGCAAGGACTTGTGAAATCATTTCAGTGTGATCAACACTCAGCTTTCAGCCAAATGTCAGATTGAGAAATATTTGAATGTTATCAGTTTATCAGAAATCAGTATTCTGAGCATCGGTTTCTCTGAGGCTTTTTGATCCTTGACCTTCACTACTTATTTATTTATATATTGATTTGCTGTCAGTTAAGTTTGTTGTTAAGTTTGCAGTAAATTAAAATCACAATGTATGACTGTCTTTTGTCTAAGAAGGATGGAATATATACTGAGACTAGTACTAAATAGAAAAGACAGTACATAATTGTAAATAAACTTTTATATGTACAAATCAGGAAAGAATCCTTAATGAAAGAATTCCTCAAAACAACTCAGACTTTTGATCTTTAAAGAGCTGAAAATCAGAATTATGTTCTGAACTCCATATTAAAAGATCCGTTATTAGTGTTCCAGTATCAAAAGCTCTGCAAAAATAGAAAGTGTCAAAACGGGGGTGACTTGTGCATGTTGATATATAGCCTTGATGCTTGACAACCTCAGTGCAAAGAGCAGCGTGAGGAAAGGTGACAAGAATAATTACTTTGAACTGTTAAAGCCTTTCTCACCTCCGCTGCTCTCATTCCCTTTTTCCTCCCCTAGCCTCATCATCCACCGTGCCCTCTCTACATTGCTTCTCGCTCTGATTTAATTTTTCAATTTGTTTTAAAAGACAACAAAAATTTCTTGTCAAGGTAATCTTTCAAGCTGGAGAGGAGCAGCCTGCTCTGACTGGTGATGCTCTTGCAATCTTCCGTGCAGTATGCCAGGGTCATGCTGTAGCACACCCACTTCCAGACTCCAGGATTGTTCCGTTTTCCTGCACAGTGCTCCAGCTAAGCAGGGAAGGAAGCCCTCTCTTCTTTCATATGCTCCTCCTCCTTTGTCCTGTTAAGAAGGACAATTCAGAAAATAAACATTACTTTTTTACAGGAGCTTTGCAACATTTGCATGTGAACCACATAATCTAAGCATTGAAGCAAAACTAGCACTGTGTGGACACAATTTGTATGGAAGCAAAATCTGGCTGCTATTTAGGTATTTCAAAAGCAGCTGGGCTCTGCCCAAACTCAGAATTTATTCTGAGCCTGCTGACCATGAAAACCTGGCAACATATTTAAAACTGAGATCAGTGCATCAGACAGCAGATAATAATAATCTGCTTCTAGGGTCAGCAGACAGATCCCACAGTATCACAGATCCGGGTTTCATCTGCTCTCAGCAGACAGTGCCGTGCTTCCAGGGTGCTCATAAACTTCCCAATCCCTTTGGCAGGAGGCTCTGGGGTAAAGGAGGGCAGGAAAAGAAGCAAGGCAGCAGCAGCAGAGGAGAGGTGCCTACAAATCCTTCAGCTGATCTCCTGAGCCATTCCAAAGAATATATTTACTTGTCTAACCTACAAGTGTGAATTCTTAGACATCATATGGGAGTCTGATAAATAAGGGTTAGGAGGCAGGAATCTCTGCATCATAGTTAAATACTGCAGAGTCCTCCAAAAGGGTGATTTTGGATGTCTTAGAAGCACAGAACCCATATTTGCACTAGAAAGTGAAAGTCTCTTGCTTCCAAGGAACAGTGTTTATTTTGAACACTCCCGTGCCATTTCCAGAAGAGACAAGAGTTGTGTGTGTCATGCCAGGAAACTTCTTTGGTAGTTTAATGGCCATTAATATATATCAGTACAACTTCTAAGTATGTTGTGATGTCTCTCTTTGTGATTAGGAACTCTATTGCCTAGGGTTTGGAAAATGAAATTAGTATTCTCTCCGTGGCAGACTCTTTGTGTGTAGCTTTTGCTTTTAATAAAAGCAAATTATATAAAAGTCTGGTCTGTCATTCTCAATTTTGTACATGACCCTTGTGAAAATAAGGAAAAACCCACCAATTTTTCCATTGTGTTTCCAAGGAGAATTCATAACTAAAAGGAAAAAAATACTTACTCCTGAAATAAGCCAGTGCAAATAACCATAGGACCTTTCTTTATTTGAACAGCACTCCACCAAGTTTCTTTACAAACCCCAATTATAGTTGCTATATCCAATCTTGTTTGCTCTGCCAAGCTGCAGAAATAGCTATCACAGTTTGTTATGAATGCTACACTGTGACAGGGTCATATGACAGGGTATATATCCACAAAAACATCCAGCTACACTGCCTAGTTCTCTTTGCAGACAGAAAAAGGAAATGTTAATGCCAATCAGTTTATCACCAGAGCTGGGAGTGGATAGTTTTAGAAATGAAAGGAGGATGCATAGACCAAGTCCTTATTCCTGCTTGCTGTCTATAGTCAGCAGTCATGTGCTTGTTTTATGTTACTCCATGGTGATTGGAAATTAGAAAAGAAATCCTGTATTGTTTCAAAATATATGTTTTGGAAAATGTCTGCATAAGTATATGACAAAAATATATTCACCTCCAAATGGAGTTTTAAAATTTTTTCTTCCCAGGACATGTGGTAAAACTGTGTGAGAGAAGGAGAAATGAAGGATTGTATGCAGAGGGCAGTAGGTTTTACATGAATGTCCTTCCTTCCAAGTCAGTTAAATGAAAACTGCATTATCTAATACATAGGAATTAGGAGTATGAATCCTAGTCTGGAAAGCAAATTTTCACATAATGTCTGGCAGGTTATGGTTTGGGATGTAGTTAGAGGTGTGGAGCTGTAGGCAAAAGTTATACCTTAGTAAATTACTGATAAATAATTCTGATAATGAAACAAAACCATTTATTGGTTTGTGATGGCAACTGTAAAATAGAATTTTTGCTTGATGATGCAAACAAGGCTTAACATTGATGAAAATTAATTTAGACTGGAGGGAGCAATGTTTTGAAAATTCAAATTAAATCAGAGCTAGTTTAAATTGCAATATTTGTAAGAGAGGTACAAATAGGTGTCTTACCAAAATAAACATCAAAACAGGTGATGCTAAAATGGATTACAGTCTTTTAGCCTGGTCTTCCAAAGTCACATGTAAGAGGATATGTCAACAGCTGTATGTATACTCATATGTCTTTAGTTGTGATTATTCATGCTCATCTTGGGACTTCAAGGGCTGATCATAGGAGAATGATTATTCTCCCATCTTCCAAGTTACCTCTAAGCAGGGCAGAAAATTAACAGCAGCTCCTTTTTCTTTTGAAAATTACATATTTGCAGAGTCCTGTGGAAATAAAATACACTGAATAAATTTAATTTCCTCTAATCTTTGCTGCTATTTATGGAACAAATCAAGGAAAGGAAAGATTAATGGGGCTAAATTTTACTTTAGGTCACATCAACTTAAGCTTGGAGTGACTCCTGACTTCCTAGTTAAAGTTAAGTGGTGTTTTAGATGAACAGATGTATTATAGGATCAATTTGTGTTTGCAAAGTAAGATTTGACCTTTAATAATACTAAAAGAACTTCTGGATTATTTAGGACTTACAGCTAATAACCAGATGAAAAATAATAATGGGAGAGCTGTTAGAATAAAATATGGGCTTCCTATTTGTAATTTAAAGCAAAACTTAAATGTAGTTGCAGTTAATAGTTATAATCACAGGAAAGGAAGCCAGAACATAAGCATTTTAGAAGTTTAATAGAAAACTGATTTGGCTTTCTTAATGTACTGTTGCTTCTCTAGAGGCATGGGAATCTCCAAGGGAGAAGAGGGAGGGAGGATGTGGGCAGCAAGAGGTGAGATATTTGTTTCTCAGGAGGTTAAACTGATTAATCAGTTTTAATCACAGCTCAGAAGTCTTGTCATTCCACATCTGAAAACTGAACTCAGAAATGTGGAACTGTGCCTTCTCTTCACTTGAGACAAAAGCAGAGATGACAGATTTTACCACCTTCCACGTGTTAGAGAAGATTCAGGAAGCTTTTTTCCTCTGGCTGGAAGCATTTAGTCAGTGTTACACTGGTGGCACAACTGTGCCTGGAGGTATTGCAGCCACTGTCAAAGGGTGGCCATCACTGCAGGGAGCTTCTGTAGAAACAGGGAATGAAGGAATGGTCTCATGACGACCCAGTTTGCTGTCAGAAAGCCTAATATAACAACACCATCAGTCACAACTGTTGCTAGTGTTTCTAAGATTTTCATTGCACAATTTTGCCTGTATTTTTATGTAAACAAAGAAAATTGGGCAGAAAAAACTCAAGACTAGTCAAATGAAGCTGTGATGTTCCAAGCAAGCCTGAATGGATATGACAGCCTTCTCACTTAGGAGGAAACTATAACTACATTTTCAATAAACAAAATTCAGAACTTGTGGGCACATTCATGCTGTAACTTAAATGAATTAAAATTATATTCATTATTATTATAACTTTAATTATAATTAAAAATTATAATTCCTTTTAACTATCACAGTTCTTTTTTCTTCATTTTATTTATAAATTTCCAATTATCTTTCATTAGTGCATGATAAAATATTTAAAAGTTGAGCAGGCTTGGTGATTTATTTATTATTTTTTTTTAATTTCATCTTTTGACTAGGTGTTAATTATATGTAGTTTGAATATCTTTGGGAAATATCATAAATGAAAAACAGTACATTTATCATCCTGTGTATGTAACTGCCCTAATACAGATGTTATACTCTTATCTAAATGCTTTTATCTTAAAAACTTAATGTGCCTCACAGACATATGAAAGCTGCTTAAATAGTGCATAAGATTAAGGCAGTTTGTAGAGAGAAAATCTATTCTTGTGAAAACCAGTACGTTTTGGTACTCTTTTGGTATTCTTGTAGATAAACTGCATTTTTGTTACACACATTTGGATAGTGGATTAATTCAAGTATTAATTTAGGATGAAATAAAGCTCTGTTGAGAAGACTAATACAGCTTTAGGAAATAATTTAAGTCAAAGTCTTACTGGAACCTTGTTGAGACCTGGTTGCTGCATAAACTTTGTGCTACCTTTTTGCATGGGCACACTTTCCACTTTGAAAACATAGCATAAAGAGCTCGAGTTTTTAAATTGATCTTGAAATTGAAAGGGGTTTAAAATTAAAATTATATGTCTCTGTTTCTGTTTTTAGTTTGTGTTTTAAAGTCAAGGAGTGGAGAAATCCCTGAGGTGTGGAAAATCATGATGTATACAAAACTTCTGCAGTGCATTCTTTGCAAGGACAACCTTAGATGTATCAAGTACAGCATTTTTAATACCTGAGCTATTGTTAAAATTTCCTTTTACCGTTATTATTTCACAATTAGATTTATACTGTTGGGACCTTCACTGAGACTTAAGGAATATAATTTGGCTGCTATCCATTTCCACTTTTTGCAAAAACATGTTCTGGGTCTGCTGGAGGTCTGTTGTTCCTTATTGCTTCAGGCTCTACAGCCTCTTAAGGAGGCACTATGCTGAAGGAGCACCACAGACATTGGGTTTCCTGAAACTGAGACATTCATTTCCCCAACTCTGCTCTCCACAGGTCATGAATCAATCTCACTTGCTGCCTGGAGTATTTTAGATGTATCTACAAGTCTCCTTGGCTGTCCTTTTCTCCTTGACTTCTCCTCACTATACAGATTTATATTTAAAGGTGGATTGATGCAGAAGTGTCTTCCCTCCTTATCTTCTCAAATTCCCTCCACTTCATAGTAGCCCTGTGCAGGGGCATGCCCACCTCCCTCCGCACTGCCTGTGGGAGAAGGTGAAAAGTTTAAGCTAGCCCATACCTTGCGGTCAGGTCTCAGCCTTGTTTAACATTAATATAGGCTCAAATCTATTGGAAAAACCCTGGGTCCCTGCTGAGGTGAAATTTGCTTGAAGGGAGAAAAGTATAGAAAGCTTGCACAGCAAATCAAAATTGAGCCCTCTCTGGCTCTTATCCCCAGCAGCATTCTTCACATAAATTCATTTTTCTTACACAAATGAAAAGCCTTTAGCCCAGTTTTGAATAGCTCTTAGTACAATGTTCAATGTGCTTGAATACATTTATTAACCAAATAAATCCTGTTTTGTTAGTACTAGAACGACTTTTCACTTGCTTTCACTCACAAACCTCTCTCTCAATCTTTCTTGTATTCTTCTCTTCCTCAACAACTCATCAAAGACTGATAAATCTTATGTCTATTGATATTTTAGATTTTTCATTTGATTCTGTCAGGGAGTCCAATACTTCTGCACCTCCTGTGCTTTTCACAACTTTTGTATGTAGGATGCCAGTGACACCCAAAAGAGGCACCTGTGTCCTGATATTATAGATTTATATATGCCCAAGTCAATATGACTAGGTGCTGGACGTGAGTGTGTGAGACTGGCTGGATATTTTGTAAATGGCCAGAATTTCTGGAGCTGATTAAAGAGATATCTCTTTTGTTTAATTTTTGTTTCTTTTTGGTAGATGCAGTGTAGAGCTGAGTCTGGATGTGAGGCTGATTGCTGCTTTATCAACCCCATTCACAGATGGAAAAACTGCCATTTGCTTTGTGCAGTGCAGTAAAATCTGTGCAGATGCCACATCCATTTGAAAGGTTCTTGAGTGTCTGTTGGATACGTGGATTTGTCTTATTCTCAGCTGTTGTGGGCTTCTAAAACAGAGTATCCACCCTTGGCTCACAGTAGCAGACTAGGCATAGGGCGAGCAGTCAGCCCTGAGGAAAAAGCAGACAGCTTTCTCCAAGTGCTTTTAGCTGATGTTCAGGCCTGGCTTTCCCACACTCTACATGGTTTGTTGAGTGGAGAGGACTGCAGGACAAAATGGGAGACAATTGTTCATGAATGGCCAAGGTGTAAAAAGCATGCACTATGAGATGGTGAGATGCTCTGAAATATACCCTACAGCTCAGGTTGTGGAGCTGTTTCCTAATGTATTTTATATCCTGAAGGGCTCTTCTTGCCTTTCTGAAACCTTCTTGAGAGGAGTCACACACTCAAAATCTAATGACTGTTTCAGCAATAAGTAACATTTTACAGTAAATGTCTTACCCTTTGTAATCACTGAAACTGGTTGTTATGGGCAGCAGTCAGAGGGAAGAGAGCCACTTCTGATGTGAGGGATCACTAGTTTCCAACTTTTCTTTCAAAAAATCCAGTAAAGGTGTTGACTATACTTAAGGAAATGTTGCAGGTCCTAATCATATGGATTGCATTTGAGCTCACATATAATCAACCACAGTCCTTACCTACAGGTCAGTCAGTGTTCGCATCAAGTTTACATCACATTTCATCTCCTAGTAAATCTCTGGAAATAAATGTCATCTAGTCAGGCTACTCATCATCTGCTCCAGATTGGACTACTATATGACAATGTCAATTGATATCTTAAAAAGAATAGACTGCCACTTTTTTTCACTTTTGCCATTTAAAAAAAAATATGGACATCACTAATCTGCAGACAGTTCAAGACCCTACAGTGTTGGTAGTGAACAAACTGCAGTTCCTTTCTTTGTTCTACAAATAAATAGAAAATATTATTGAAATAATTGCTTTAACAGAGAGGATTACAAATATAACATCATTGAACATTTTGTGACTGTTCTACTCTTGTAAGCCATTATTATTTTCAGCAGGGTCTTTCAGTATTTATATTTCTTCTGCTTAGGAAGAGCTTGTTCTTGTAATTGTTCCCTGCAGGGATTTTGTATCTCAAACTTCCTTTTTAAAGGATATTTCCAATTAGGCCAGCAGTCTGTTTATATGCTGGCATGAAAGAAGCATGCCACTTTCAGTAGAATGAATCAATTTTTAGATTGTGAAGAAAATGTGTTAAGGATGTCTAAGATCAAAGTTTTTGACAAAACTAACAAGAAAGCTTGTCACAAATGAAAAAAAAATCTTTCTGCAGTGAAGAAAATCTTTGTAAGAATTTGGTCATAAATCTAAAACCCTCAGTACGCAGACTCCAAAGTAAAGATATCTTCACAGTTTTTGGTGTAAATATACTGAGGAGAAATGCAGTGCCAAAACTAGGATAAAATGGTTTTGTTAGTGATACCTGTTATTTTTCTATGAAGAACCACAGTTAAAAATACAATTATATGCTGTGATGGCTCTTTACTATTATTAGGGGCAAAAAGGCAAGTAGGAGTGAAGGGGTAGCAAAACTTTCCAGATGCTGAGCATTTCATCTGTGGGCATGCTAATAAAGGAAAAGTCTTACTCATGACATATTTTAAGGATGAATATATTTTGCTTAAAATTATTTATTACTGCATTATTCTACTTTAATAAAGTTTCACATATAAAGCACAGCAGAGACTATACCAGTCCAGTACATTTCCTACTTAGTTTCCAAATATAGCTGTGCTAGTGTTTGGAAACAAAAGTACTACCAGCAGTGAGAGATCATTCCTATAAATAACTGTTTTCTTTTTTGAGACCAGTATGAACTCAGTAAAACTTTGTATTGACTTCCTGCACTCAGCAATAGCTGTATCCGAATGTCATTTACATCACTGACCATAATTTATAAAGTTTTCATTAATGCAGTAGTTTTATTGATTCAAATGTATTTTACTAGTTGTCTTCAGTATTGCTTTGCTTCAGTTTTAAAGATAAGCTGCATGAAATAGTACTGGTATGACTGGAGTTTCAGAATTGCCTTTTAGTTACTTTTATTGATCATCCTTTGCTTACTTCATTAAGTTTGCAAAAAATAATTTAAATAACTCCTCTCAAAATATGAACCCTCAAGATCTAGTAATTAAAGTTAGTCTGTGGTCTAAACCTTTGTCTCTACAGACTAATTGAAGTATAACTCAGGGTAAGAGCTCCTGGTATTATTGGATTGTTCCTCCGGCTTGTTTCCAGATGCTGAATCATATCTGTGATGTAGGTGCTATCCATGTAATCTGGATTTCTCATATTCACAGGAGACAGGTGAACTGCATTTCCCAGGATTGCTGTTGGTGTGTGGCTGCTGCATGAGGTTGCTGTTTGACTGAGCTGATGCCAAAGCAGAGCTGTCACTCTTCAGTAATCTCCTGCTGGCTGGTCAGCTGCTGTGTGGCCAGAGCAGCAGGGGAGCAGTGCCACACAGTGCCACACCACCCACAGGGCTGGGACACTGCCTTTCACTCTCTTTCACTTCACCTAAGTAAGATGAAAAGTGTCTCTGCCTTTCTGAGCTGACATCTTCACCTCTCACTCGCTCCTAGTTATTAAGCTGTGGCAGAGACAGGTTTTCAATAACTCCTCACTTCCACCAGTCAAATAAAATTATATCTATTTTCTGATTACATTTCTGAGGTTTCATAGCAATTTCAGCTCCATTGGAGAGAAAGGAATAGACTCAGAATTAAAAATTTGAGGAAGTGTGGGATTAAAAAATCATTAGGCATTGATCTTCATCAGTGGATATAGTCCAAAATGGTAGTCCCTACTCCTAGTACAGAAGTGGTTTAGCTCTCATTATAGTCGTTGTTCAGCTCTTATTTCAGTAGAGCTTCATGTCTCAGCCTGACTATCCCATAGCAAAGGCTGCATCTGTAGATTTCAAAGAAACAGGATTTTTTTATGCTGGACGTAGTCGAAGTGTTCATTGGTGGGAACAATTATTCAAATTACTGTTATTAGTACTTTCTGCATGAATGCAAGCAAACCATAATTGCCTAAAAAAAGCCCTAAAGGAGTAAAAGTATTTTTCATTGAAAATTAAAACTGACAAGCTCCTACAGGCACAAATGGGCACAAAAATGCGATTCCTATCAGAAGTTGTTGTAAACTTTTGTTATTGAAGGTAAGAGACCTTCAGAAGAAGAAAACTTTACAACCTGTGCTCACATTTTTATTGAATTTCAGGTGTAAATGTTGTGAAGTAAGCCTTTTTCATTACAGTTGTTCCTGATAAGATTTGATCTGGCAAGGTAAATATTTTCTCAGAATCTATAATAACAGTGAAAAAGTCTTTAATTTCTCTAGTAGTGGATTCTTCCATTGCAAAACATTTAGGTGACAAATATATCTTTCTCTCAGAATAAATTTTAAAACTGTACATTTTTCTACACTTGAAAAGACTTTAGACAGCTAAAACTCATTGGACCCTCTAGTCAATCTCTTTGCTAATAAGAGTTTCTATCTCACTTGCCAGTTTAATCTGTTTAGTTAGTTTGCCATTTTGGCATTTTAAGAACTTTCTCTAGAGCTTCATATGAATCCTAAAAACTGATAGTTCATTGTGCCAGCTGTCATGGTATAACCTCCAGCTGAAACCAGGACACCAGGAAATAATCTTCCCTTTCCTCAGGTGTAATTGAGCCCTCCTTATAACACTGAATAAACTCCTCCCTTCTTTGGAGCTGCACTGTTGGGGGTTCTGCCCCTGCTCTCAGCCTCTTCGTTATTTTTGAGATTTTTTTTGCTTCATTGCTGTGAACAATTTATTTAAAGATATAGACACAATCTGTGAAAATAATAATGTTTCACTTATTCTGTTACAATTTCCAAAATTACTTGGTGCCCTTCTACACTTTAAATATTTCTCCTGTTCTTGTCACTTTGTTTAAACAATATGTTTCCTCACTCTCTTCCCGTAACTCAAGGATTTCTCAAAATTTTCTATTCTTTTTTTTTCTTTCATCTTTAGTTATTTTTTAAGTATCTTGTACAGATTAAATTGGCTGGAACAGAACTATCTATTACACTGTGGCAAGACCAGATTTGTCTTGCAACTTTTCACTCTTCTCAATATGAAGTATCATAGGAATTCACATACAACAACATACGGCTGTGGGTCATGAAGATGTCTAGGGTAAACTGAAATTAATTTATAACTAAAAGGTAAAATCTTGTTTTGGTAAAAAAAAAGAAGTCATTTTCTTTTGTTTATATATCAAAACTTCAGAACTTCAGAAGAACTTTCTCCCTTAACTGCAATATATGTTATTGCTACTGCTGAGGAAGTGTGAGGCAAACAGCTCCCATGAAGGCTTGAAGTGTTAAGGATATCAGGTTCTGCTGAATCAGTTTGAAACTCTTAGCTTTAAATCTATTCCTGCTTGAAATGTTTTCAGTTCACCTGTTAAAAATTACTAAAATAAGATTAATTCAAATAAAAAATAATTTTAAAAAAACACAGCAAAAGATGGTATCTCTCCAAAGTAATTTATTTTTTTAATTTCTCCAAATTTCAGGGTTGATATTATGAACTACCAAGTTAATTTAGATAGTTAATATTTTAAATTATTATCACTATGAAGTATAGAAAAACTGTAAAAAATAATTTCTCAGAAGGATGATGTTTTTAATTCTTTCACATTTCCCACTAATTTTCTTTTTATATACATTCTGAATCTGTAGTCTGAGATTTGTAACTGATATTCCATTATGGAAGTCAAAATCAACAGCACAAACAATTTTTTTCACATTGGCAATTGTACAGATATTTGCATAGTATTTCTTTCTGATCAGGACCAGTGAGTTTTCCAAAAGATGCTACTGGGAAGCATTTTGGTAGTGCAGAGGGACTATCCATTGTTCCTGCACTGATGTAGCAAAGAAGTTAATGCAGTATCCATTAGCAGTGCCTGAGTGTCCATTTTCTTTCCATTATTTTAGCCCCCTGCCCACAATTTACTGGCTGCCTGGTATTTAGGATTCTGATTCATTAACAAATGGGAGAAAGAACCTTAATATTTCTAGTCAAATAGTTTTTTTCTATGAAATTCAGTTTCAAGCATTTGTAAAAGTAGTTTGGTATAAGTGTGTGTTTTATATATAAAATATGCAGAAATATCATTTTGATATGAAGAGTTTTCTAACTCAAATACTTAACATCTGGGGTTGTATTCTGACTCACTGCAAACCTAGAAGACAATTTGTTTTTTTCCTGTAAAAGTGCCATTTCCAAGAAGTACAAATATTTGCATTAGAACTTTCTGTAGAAGTATTGTCTTGCTAAAAATCAGTATGAAGTTTTCGTGTAGA
The DNA here is from genome assembly GCA_030060385.1 of Muscicapa striata striata. Classification (NCBI taxonomy): domain Eukaryota; kingdom Metazoa; phylum Chordata; class Aves; order Passeriformes; family Muscicapidae; genus Muscicapa; species Muscicapa striata. Next base: position 2,241,650 of record JAREIS010000062.1, on the reverse strand, counting down.
CTTTACTCCATATATGACTTGATTTCATTTTCACCTGTACTCTGCATGCTCTGGAAGTTTCTTGCCTGTGAATATTGAGGCAGCTGTACTATCCAGAAAACAAAAATGGAACTTGCAAACACTGCATGGCTTTATCATCTATGATATAGATGCAAAGTGCTGTAAGTCATTGCAGTCAGCTGAAGGTAGGCCAGAATTAAATACCACAGCATGTCAGAAATTCCTTCAGGTAAAGGAGACAGTTCACATTTTGCTCATGTATAGGTTCTGGTTATTAAATTGACACTGTTTGCTACAAGAGGAATTTGCAGGCAAAAAATAAATCATAGATGCTGCTGTAATAGAAATATAAAGTATATGTTGATTGATCTTTTTCCTAGAATTTTGTAAAGTTTCAGTAACCATTTTTACTCCCAACCAACCACTGCACACAGCTGTAGACTGCAGTCTGACAATTATTGTTATCAGGGAAAAAGCAGCCAAATTTGCTACATTTGGCTGGTTCCATTTTGTGCTGGGGAATCCTGTGTGCAGCCCTGCATGGCTGGAAAAGATCTGAGAAGCTTCAGGGATTCTGCTGAAGTGCCCTTGGGGATCTCAGATGGAGATACAGAGGCAGAGAAAAAAGTAAATGAGAAACAGGCAGTAAACCAAAAGGAGTGCTCAAATGAGGGGACTGACCACCCTCAGGACTTCTGTTGGAGCTTGGTTTATGTGTTCATTTCCAGTTCACATCCTTATCATTTGGCACTCTGTAAAAGGAACAGGAAGTTCCTAGCCTTTGTGTGCAGGATTTCCATTACCACCTAGAAAATCCTTATCAGCTCAATTAGTATCCATGAAAGAAATCTACCCCAGCCTAACTCCTAGATTTTTTCAAAATAGTAGGTATTTGGGGATTATAAATTCTGCTTAGTATGCTACAGCTGATGCAATAAAATTAGACACCTTGGGCAACTGCAAGCCTAAGTGTGAAGGACCAATTTGGGGATGCAAATTGCTTCTTCCTCAGAGTTGCTGAAATCTTACTCAAGGTTGTGTTATAACTAATCTTATATACAGGCATTCAACACAGGAAGGACAGAAACTACAAAAAGCTGCTGTCTGCCTGTTTGTGCAGAGATACAGTTCAGGCTGCTGCTCTCCCTGGGCGAGATGTGTGTGATACCAGTGCAGAGAGCAGTACCAATCTCTTGGAAAGTAACAAGCCTGCTGTTTCTCAGCAGCCAGTGTACCTCTTGTGCCAGAGAGCCAGTAAGGAGTGTCAGTGCAGTCTGCCTCCTCAGGAGGAGAGAGAGCTAACTGTGTGCTACAGACCAGCACTCAAGTTATAGAGAATTCATTCCTCTCATTTAAGCACATAGAAAATGAATGAATGCTGTAGTAGAAGCTCACTGAAAGATTAAATATAGATATAGATGATATAGATATAGATAGATATAGATGATATAGATAGATATATAGTGTTGCTCACAGCATGGTTGTAGTTGGATGGCTACATGTAGTGGAACTTCAGATTATTTGATTTGTCTTTCTAGTTATTTCCTATTTCTCTTGCGTCTTGTAAAAAATGGCTGTGAAAAAAAGAACCAAAAAACAAAATTTGGTGTGTATAATAATACAGTAAAATTGGGGGAGCCGTAAGAAAAGTTGATAACCATTCTGTTCTTGTTTCATGAGTATTCCATAACCCTGAGCAAACATTCTAATAGAAAGGTATAGGAGTGTTTGCACATGAAAATACATATTCTCACATGCATGTCTTCACTCAGAACTGATCTGCACAGCCTGTCCCTGATAATAAACTGTTGTTAGAAGGAGTTAAAGGTATGGTCTGAGAGAAAAGAGACAATCTTGCCAGCAGTCTCTGTAAATTCAAATATTCATTGTAGTGACCTTGGTAGTAATAATTCCCATAATCAATATATCAAACTGTCCTCTCTTCCCTCCTGTTATTATGTACTTTTAGCTCTCCAAAACCTATTCATTTAAATAAGCTAGACTTCATGTGTTTGTATAAATGTGAAAATACACAATATATTGATCCCTGGCAAGAATCAACATAGTGATCTGTTTGGCACATGGATACTGCAAACTGGAAAGGTGAAAGATAATGTTTGGCCAGATACCAGTGCAGGGTTGCCTTGCAGTAGTGGGGTAACAGCAATATGTCACTCTGAGGAAAATGTTTCCTCCTGGATGTAAAGCAGAGCTCTAACACCATGAGGTATAGAGCTGGAAAGGTTGCCAAGTACAGATGAGCTGATAATTCAAGGACCTGAGCAATTGCCCTTGATAGGAAATGTGTTCTGTCAATAAATAAAAAAAAAATAAAATAAAATAAAAATAAAAAAGCCCTGCTGCAATATTAACGGCATTAACTTACTTTAAAAGGTTAACCATCTAAGGCTTTATTGAAAAACATGATCCGTGACTTTTTTTATGGTACATGTTATAACTCTGCTGGATTCTATATTAAGATTTTCAATCCAAATGAAACTATATTTTATGTCTGCTTGGACAGAGTGGTTTGAGATGTTTAGAGATAATAAAAAATTCAAGACAAATTAGCAATTCTTTGAGAGCTGAGGAAATGAAAAATTAATTATAAAGACTCAGTGCTTTTGTGAATAATTAGCTGTAGTCTTGACAATTAAATACATTTGGTTTATTTTTTCTGCTTGAATAGAGCAACTGAGGCACAAAGCAGTTAAAAGCCAAGATCATAAAGTTTATATGAGTCTGCATTTTCATGTTCACCTTGAGCCATCTTTAATCTTCTGGACCTTCCATACTTTTTGGACTTTCTAAAAAGCTTTACTAGCATGACTGAAAATTCTATCATTAGGAACTTAGTTACAAAGTCATATAGTCATTGTAAGAACTAGAAAAAAAATGTTGACTACTAAACTAAATGGCTGACCTGACTCCCATAAGTGCTAGCAATATCAGATCCTTCTCAAAAGGCTGTGTGGCAGAATCTTCTTGTTGGGTGATTTGGGAGCTTAGCCCTAAAATTATCACCTAACTTCTTTTTCCTTAAAAGTTGATTAATTGATCCTCCAAAACTCTGGGACTTTGTAAAAACCTCAGCTCCATCTAGTTATCTGAAGTTTGAAAGTTTTGATTTTAATTATAATCCAAATGAGAATGATATGAGTGAGTAAGAGATGCACTTATGGAATGATACTTGAATGGCATATACCATATATTAATGGTTTCTAAAACATACCAGTGTAATTAGCATAACCTTATATCTGATTCTGCCACTGGACAGTATTCCTATATTGCCTCTAATAGTTTCCTCCTGTGCACCAAGACAGAGATTTCTGTCACATCTTTGGAGCATTGGTGCTTTAATTCCTTTGTTGACAGTTCTTCTGATTCTTAAGGTGGATCAAAAATGAGTGTTATTGGATCAATTTTTCACTTTGGGCATGGATACCATTTAGAGAAGCAAGGGAAACACGCTGCCTTATATATAATTCAATTTGTTCTCCTGAGCTTCCTATGGGCCTTTTAGGTCAGTGCTGTAGTGCTGCTTGATGGAAACAAACTTCCATCAAGCAGTATCAGTGCTTGATACAAGGCTTTCAAAAAAGAGATGTAGAAAAACTCAAACACAGGAGAGCTGGTCAGAAAGCTTCAGGTGAGGAAACTTTCACTGCTACAAGCATTTTTCAGGAAATGGAAGACTTTCTCTGGAATCTAGCAATTCTATTTATATCTTTTGGATGTAAAAGGGTGTAAAATGCATTATGCAGACTAATGATTAATTAACTACTGATTTTTTTTAAATTTAAATTTTTAAAACACCTAATGACATTATGAAGTTAAAGTCTTTGGACATTGAAATAGTTTTACTGCACTGTCAATGCAAAAACCTCCTTGGATTCTAAATAAAATACAGAAAAGCCCCAAACCTGTCTGAATTTGACCTATTGCCTTTTCATTACAAGAACAAAAAAAAAAAGAAAAAAAGGAACATTTCTTCTGAGAAAAAAGGAATTTTCACATGCGCAGTTTTGTTCATGGCTTGTCCTAAGCTGCTCCAAACATTCTATCAAATTAGTATTTTTAAGGGTTTCTTTCTTTGCTCAAAGTCATGATTTTTTTTTACCACTTTTACATTGATAAGTCCATTTAGTTTTTGCAATTTCATTAGGAATGCTGGGAAAAATTCTGCAACTGGGAAGTCATTTCTCAAACTATAGTTTTAGAAGTCCAGGTGCACTTTATCTTCCCTTTGCCCAAATGCATGCATTAATTATGGCCTCAGGGATACCTGGAAACCAAATTTAGTTTCACTGAGCTAAGAAAATTACAACTATCTTTAGGTGTAGCCAGTATATTTCCATAGTTCATAGAGAACTATTTTGAAGCTCTGCCATCAATCACAAAATTATATTTAAATTAGATTGTAGATTTGAAAAGCTTCAGTTGAAATAGGTAATACAGAGTCAGAGAGAAAAATATTTTCCATGCTGAGATCTGGAAGCAGCTGGACTTCCTGTAAGTTCAGGGCATTTATTTCATTGGAGACATAATTACATTAGAGATGTTGGACCAATACCTTTCAGATAAACTACTAAAATTATGAGGAGAGGCTTTTCATGGAATTTGAGAAAGCAGTTATTGATTTGATATAATTTGTTGAATTCTCTGTTTAGTATATCGGGTTAACCATGCAATGGCTGAGGAGATCAAGGGACCTCCACCAGGATTTGTGCAGTGTTTGTGTAAGAAGCAGCTTTATTTGGAGATCTTCCATTTGCTATCTTAAGACAACTACCATCACACTGTTAGGAGAGGATGTGGCACAGAGGAACAGCTACTTAACATGTAAATGTTGGCTAGATATTCACAGAGGCCAATGCAAAGAGAGGGCAAAGAGATCCACAGACCATTTTTTTGTCAGGGCTGGTAAATGGTCAAAGTTCTTCAGCAAGAAGAATTAACTTTTTCAGTTCTTTGTTTAACAATTATGTTTTTCTTCTAAGTATTTTTTCTAGTCGTTAATGAACTGCAGGAGATTAAGGGATTAAAAACCCCAAAATAATAGCAACAAAAACCTACCACACACAATCAAAAAAAAAAAAAAAAAAAAAAGCCGTATTAAATCTGTTGAATGAGATTAGGACCATTTATGCCTCAGGCTGGTGGAAATATGCTAGGTTATGAATGGAGCTCTTCATGGGGTTTTTTACCATTTCAGTGTGTGGGATAGTGTGTTCATTTAGTCAGAGAAATAATCAATATGTTACACTTTACCGTTGGGAGCTTTATATAATAAATTTCCAACATTTTATAAAACACTGTTTGTCCAGTGGTGAATTGCTGCAGAACTAGTTGTCCTCATTGTTCTCTGACAGAAAAAAAAAAATCTAGTGGATATATGCTACCAGTTCTTTTAGTGTAAAAGCAAAGAAGTTGTTTGTTGTGTATATCCCACATTCACTCACATCTTGGCTTACCTATAATGTCAAATATCACCCAAGCTAATAGAAAGCATACAGATTATAGTTTTCTTTCTGTGTAGTAAAAATGTGGAAAATACAGCAAACCATTTTGGTACCTTATATGTTTTATGCAATTTTAATGCAGTTTAGTAATTAATTTTTTAGAATCCATTCTACAACCTGAAAGTCTAAGCTTGTAGGGAAACAAGGACTTCTCTACAGACCAGCATATCTGGAAATTGCTGCTTCCTGTTGAGAGCATTTTGAGTGAAAACATAAATGCTGTCCATCATTTACTATGATCCAGACTTAATATTGTTTTTTCAGAAAACAAATACTTGAAAAATAATTCTTCTTCACTCTTTTATACTTTATGAACTTATTTGCCTCTGTGAGTTATTACAATAAATTGTTAATAATAACAGTAGGGCTTTATTCCAGTGTTCCATGGAGGGAAGTGAACTGAATGAAAAATAAGAGGTCAATGAAAATTTTTAGAAATGTCATGTAAGCACAGATATAAAGAAACTCTCACATTTGCATATATTTAGAAGAGGTTTGCATGAAGCTCTTATGGCAAACAGAAGAATCAAATAATGAAAAAGACATCAGGACTGTTTGTTATTTAAAGGGCTCCATCAAAGTCTATTAAGAGCATGACAGTGCATAGCAGCCTGGAAGTGAAGAGCATGAGTGGTCGAACAGAAGCCTCATAAGGACAGAAAAGTCACTCCAAGAGGCTTTTGAGCACATGGGACAGGCTGCACCAAGAACCAGTGGGAGCCTCCCATGGAACCACCTTGGAGGTTAAATTTCAGGCTTAATTGGTTAGCAGGAGACACATCACAGAGGGAAACCTGCAAAGTCCAATTAAAAAAGAGCAGATTTATTAATCCAGTTGATGGCAATCTTCTGCAATGCTGAATGATCTGAATTTCCCCTCTAGGTTTACTTGCACTATGTCCACTCCTGAAGATGAGCAAAGGGAGCAGACTCAGGGTCCTGTTGAGTGGCTGTCCTGATTAGGTATTGAGCCTTGCTCAAGACCTGGGAAAGTATCATTGTTCCTCTTGGGTTTCTCAAGTCAAATTTCATTTAGACATGCAAACTAGAGTTTGATATTTACCTGGCTTTAAGGAAAAGGTCAAGTTAAATAGCTATTAGCTGTTTGCTATTAGCTTTAAGGACTTTCCTTCCAAAGGCATGAATATGTCTTGCAGAATAATTCAGCTGGGGCTTGGACATAGTGATTAGGTAAAGGGATTTTATACCCATTTATAAAAATAAGGGCTTAATGTGATTTACAGAAAGGCACACCAGTGACTCCTTTTGAGAATGGAGCTGTGTGTAACCTGCTGACTTCTCTAATCATTCACACACAAGTGAATAAGTATATACAAGGGAAGTGCTTAACTATATACAGGGGAAGATGTTTGAATGTCTTTTTACTGGAAAGTATTGATTTATGAACTGTTTTTTACAACATCGAGGAAACCAAAATGTTGGTCATTTGGAGAATTCTTTACATGTTAGAAGGAAAAAAAAGTATCTTCCTAAAGCAAGAAAAACCTCATTGCCATCCACTATTAATATACAGCTCTTAGAGAATTAAGTTGTCTGAATTTTCTTTCATTTCACTTTTATCAATTCAAGTTAAGTATATATTGCAGTGAAATTACTTAATGGAAAAATTTGCCTTAAAGTAACCTTCTAATAGAGAAATTATTCTTTTATAACTTCCTGGTTTTGCAAAAAGACATTCCTATTTAATACTGATGTATATTTTTTGAGGACCAATTACAGAACTAGGTTATATTGATGTGTATCAGACTATGAAAAAAAAAAATTACTTGATGCAGCCAGAAAAATGAATGAAAAATATAATACATGTATATGTGTAGTAAGGTGAAAGCCCTATGAATTCCTTCCTGAATAACTACTAAATGAGGCAGCCCAAACTCCTGCCCAGTGTCCCTGTGTATCAGTTATCCCCAAGTATTTTGTTAGCAATGTCATATTTCTCTCCACTCATGTTTAGGTTACAAACCTGTACACATATAGGTATGAGTCTACCTGGTGCTCCCTGCCTTTGACTAGGCCAGGGGAAGGCACTGTGCTTATAATCATCTGGGATTTGTTTACTCAAGTACACGGCTTCCAGATTTGACCTCTTGTTCTTCTGATTGGCATGATTTCTGGACAGAAGTTTCAATGAACAAATGAAAAAGCCTAGCAATTACTGGCAGTCTCCAGTGAGCTCTGACCTGCTGTGTTGTGGGGGCTGTCAGTGGGAAGCTCCATTGTGATGTTTCCTGCACAGAATCCCAACCCAGCAGTGTCCCTGGAAAAACTGCAGCCAGTGCAAAGCGCAGTGAAGTTAGCACTAGGGAGCCAGGCACTCAGGTCACAAAACTGAGACCCTGCTGCACTGGCTGCCTGTACCTGGGGCTTTTTTGGCATGCACAGAGTAAAATCCCAGCCTTTCATCTCCTTGGGATAATGACAGCTTGCAAACATGGTAATAACTCTAGAGATTTTGTGCACTGACCTGAGCTCCCTGTAAGCCACATCTCCATCATTCCCTAATACTCTCCTGCACTAGAGAGTGTCATATGGCTGGAACTGTAAATGTCTTCAGTTTCCCTCTTCTGATACAAGTATTTTTCTTGCTTTTTCCATTATAGGTTAGGGCCCCTCATTTCCAGATTATTTCCTTATTGCCCGTACCAGCAAATCTGCATATTCATGGCTTCAGTTCACCTTCTTCAAATGGACAGATTTTTTAGTCCTAAGTAATAGTAAGGCTTGGTTTATGCTGTTTTCCTTTCTTTCTCTTTCTTCTTTCTTTTTTACCTTACAAACTAAGAGCAATGAGAAGCTTTGCAAATGTGCTTAAATTACTCAAATAGACAAGAAGTTTAAATTACGGAGTGTGTTGAACTCAGTGTGAAACCTTGCAGCATTGGAATTAGGGAGAATATTTCCAATTATACTGGCATTTATGATTTCCCAACTGTCAGATTGTTACAAGTAAAGCACACATTTTTATTTCAACTTCTCAGAAAAGCTTTTCCTCATTTTTATGGAAAAAAAACCAAAAAACAAAACAAAAAAACAAAAAAAACAAAAAAAAAAAAAAAAAACCAAAAAAAACAAAGTATTGGTAAGTAGAGAGACTCTAGTGAAATATTGATTTGTCTAGATACTATCATTTGAAACTTATTTCTAGTAGCAAAAATATAGGTGTAAAATATGTCTTTCTGAATAAGGTCACAGGAATGCAACAGTAGAAACTCATTTCTGCTGACACTTTGTATCTCAGAGATTGTTTCCTCTGGTTCACTAATGAATCTTTCTTTTTTTTTTTTTTGCCCTTGTCTGACAAATTTTACCTCTACCTTGGCAGGAAAAGTCATTTCCTCCTGTGAGTAAATCACTGAGAGAGGACAAATGAAAGGGCAGAAATGTGCAGGTGCCATGCAAACTCTCATTTTTGATTTTTAATATGCTGCAGATGTTGGTGTGGAGTGTTTCTCTTGCAGTTGAAAGCACAGCCAGCATAAGAATATTGATAGGTTTACATGAATCCTAAAGAGTCACAGCTTATTTGTATTCACTAATAATGTAGAGCTTGGAGGACAGATACATTTTCAGCTGGAAAAATTGTGAAGCAGCAGTAAGGATTAATGACAGGGATTGATGGGGGCACAGAGACATTTGGAAAAGCAAGCTCAGATCAAAAGAGTCTACAGTGAGACTTAAGTGTTAGTATCTATTTCAAAAGCTCAGGTAAACATTAATACATATCCAAGCAACTATGATTCAACACAGTCCCTCATGGATGCATTTTGCCTTTTGAAAGTCTTACCAGTATTCTGGCAGCAATTAATATTCTGAAGTGCCAGTGGTTATGTTAATGCTACTTCCTTCAAAATCTTTGAATTCCTTTATTAATTTATAATTTATCAGTAACTTCATCAGAAATGTTGATAATCCTAATCTCTGAAATTGGGCCATGTTTGCTGGGGTAGGATTTTTGGACTTTTGAAAAAGCTGGAGACACCGAATACTAAATGCCTGTTCAAAGTCAATAGGTACTTTTCAGTGATTGAGAAGTATTCCAATGCTTTAATTTTCATTAATTATTTCGTTAGAAAAATTACATTTGGCATGCAGTATTGAGAATATCAGGGATATCCTGCACAATTTTTATGATAAATCCACATACAGCAAAAATCTAGAAAATCTAGAAATGTATTGATGATGTGCATAAATATAGCAGCTCAGGCTCATTCCTACACTGCTCAATGTTGCCTGGCTAGTGCTACCAGTACTACATTGCAAGTGTTTGACCTCCTGAAGACCAAGACTTTCCGAATGTTAAAACAACACTAACATATTCACTTTCCTAATAACATTGCTATATCCTTTGCCTTTAGTTCTCAATAAAATATGAATATTACTTCTAAGGGAAAAATATAAAGAACCCATCTGGGATGTGGACTCCAAGTCTTTTATAGTATTTCAGCATGGAGCCACTTGAGCAGCCAGCTTGTGTCCTTCCACATACCCTCTGCCCCTGTATTTCAGGTGACACAGATACATCAGTGCATTTTCCTTGTGCCAATGGGTTTGTTGCATTACCATAAACTCCTTCTTTTTCAGCAACTACTGCCTCCCTGATAGCAAGGAGTTGTTGAGGGTCCCAGCTAATGCAATTGACTGATGTCAGGTTAAGCCTAGAAATGCTTTTTTTTTTTTTTTTTTCTCATTTGTCCCTTTTAATGTCTAACTACTTTATTGTGATTCAGTTTTCCCTGACTTCTTTCTTTTATAAAATGATATTGAATCAGAGAGGTCCCGTGCAATGACTACTCGAGGAGCAAGCATGGTGGATTTGCTTTGCCTGCTGCAGCTGGAGTGGCAGAAACAGAAAGCACAATTTGACTCAGAAACTCACGTGTTTATCTGCCATCACCTGGCTCTGGCTCACAGCTTCACTGACTTTGCCATAGTGCCTGGTCTCTTTGGAAACCTGATTCTCTTTTTAGCCCTATTCTTCATGGTACTGTACCAAGCATCTGCCATCAGATCTCAAGTCTCAGCTGAAATGGTATAAGAGTGATGTAAGTGGGTGAGGGATTTTATGTATTTATTTAACAAAAAGTGTGGGTGTTCTGAAAGCCTAGGCGGCAGTGTGGCTTCTTCCTGCTCTTTACTAATATCATCACTGGCACTTTTGTTGTCAGACACTGACATTGATTTGTTTATAATATATGCCAAAACAACTCCATGCATTTGTCTTGTTCTGATAAAAAATTCTGATGTTAACAGAACCTTTGTTCCTCTCTTCCGACTCTTTGAATCTGTATTTCTACTATGACGAACAAAAATTTAGATTCTTAGGAAACTGGAAATCTTTCCAGCCATTTTCAAGCAATTCTTTCTCTTGAGTAATTCATTGCTGAAGATGCTTTCTTCTGTAGAAGAGGATTACAAGCCCCAGCTGTTCTTGACCTGTTCAGTCCATTGTTTCTGGACTCCTGTCCTGACTACGTGTGGTTTTAAGGGCCTTTCTTTTAGCCATGAGAGCACCACTGGAGGGAGAACTGATGATGGAGAATTGCTGCTCCAATTGATGGAAATGCCTTTTTCCTTCAAGTGATTCTGTTGCTACTTTCAGTTACAAGAACCATTATTCCAAAAGGAAGGATTACCTGCATGCCCTCCCTGCTTTACCTGCTGACTTCAGGTTCCCATAAGGAGTTACAATGTTGCACTATCATACATCTTTGTACTGTATTTTATAATTTGGGTCCCTTTTATCTTTATTTAGATTGGTTTTGTTTGTGCAGTGAAATTTCATGCTGGAGCTTTTAGCACACAAGCATGTGCAGTTTATGCTGACCATTCCACTCTCCCCCTGGTACCCCTGCCCTGGATGCAAATCTTAGTCACACCTTGTTCTCTCCAAAAGACATGCCCTGGCCCACAGGACAGTTTTTGAAGAACACAGGGACACTGCAGTACACACTTCTTGCTGAATACAAGGATCCAGGTGACCTGCAAACTGGGAATACTGGGTTTGAAACACCCCTGAGAGTTGCTGCTCAGGTCATGCAGGAGAACAAAAGACAAAGCCTGCACTGGCCTTTCTACAGTAAAACTTTAATCTTGCAAGAAATGGGGCGAGAAGATACCAATAGCAGCAAGTTTAAATTTGTCCTCATCTTTGATGTCCACCAGTAGAAATCCAAAACCATTTTATTTTCTCTGGAGTCTGTCCTTGGGTTGCTGCAGATCCTTTCCTATTTAAGACTACTCAGTCCTAGGAACTTTTACCCACATGTATCCCTGTAGGACTGGCAAGATTAAAAGAACAACAAAGAAAATATCCTCCTGAGTGGCAACCAAATAGAGAATTCTTTTCTGATTTTGAAAAATAATTGGTCAGATAGACCCACAGCAGCCTAGAAGTACAGCTCACTGGCAAATCAAAGCATAAAAGTGGGACAGCTGGAAGAGATAGATGAATGGAAGAAAATCATGCTGCATTATTGCTTCTTTTTTTGCGGCAATGTGACTTTGTGAAAAGATGTGCAGCATGTGTCCCTACTCTTAGTTCAAGTATTAAAGTACTTCTGACCTTTTAGAGCAGGAGATATTTTTCCCAGGTACAGATTCTCTTTCTTCTAGTTTTCTTCTTCCTTTCTGAAAATATTTGCCATTTGAACAACCCTGTAAAAGCTAGGAGAAATATTTTCACTGTAATTTATGTAGGACTCCTGATTTTAAGTCTTTTGTTGATTGCCCTAGACTGTAATGGGTTTACAAAATGCAGGCTTTATAGGCTTGAGAGGGAAAATGCAAACAATCATGAGTCCACTCTACCTTCTTATTTTAGAAGCAAAATCCTGTTACTTAGATAGCAACCTTTACAGCTAATGTAATTATATCTCCATGTCTTTCCATTTACCATGTGCAGAATGCCTGAATCCCCAGAAACAGAAACAAGGAGGGGCTGCAGAGCACCATGGCTGTATTAGCTCCATAGTGAATAGAAACCTTGTCATGAAATAGATGAAAATATAGTCGCTGCATTTAAAAATGGTCCTTTTTGTTGATGGAATGATCTTAAAATTTTACCATTGTGTAGACAAAACCCTACAAAGATACAGTTCAAGATCCTTCATTTTACAAAGTTGAATATACAAAAGTTGAGAAATACCTGTGATTTACTAAATTCAGCTTTGCACTATCCTTTCAAAGATATTATTTTAAAGATCTGTATGCATCACTCCTTCAGTAGTGTCTGGAGATATTGTGACAGAATTAGGAATACACTTGACTTCCACATTTAACTTTCTTAACCTTGAATCCTTCATTTTCCCTCCTCAGCCTTGTGCCACCTTTATTACAAGGCTTCTACAACCATCAGACAAGAGGGTCTTAAAGAAATCAATACTCTGCAGTGTAACTGCAGTGAATTGCTGGAGCAGATCCACTTTGCACGCAGAATAAAATCACTGCCTCATGAATGTATATTCTCTATACTAGCAGTGATTTTTAAAAACTGTAGTTCAAAACCTTCAAATTATAGGGATATATTTCAAGTGGGCAGTAAAGGAGATAGTCAAGCAAACCTAGCTAAATCTTAGTAGGAAAAGGACCCTGTCATGAGGGCTACCAACAGGCATTTATGAAGAATAACTAAAAAATGAATTTTTCCTTAGCACCTCCTCCCTCTGTGTCAAGTCTTTTCATTGGAGATGTCTCCATTTATTGACATACCCACCTGGGCACATCTTTGTTCTCTAACTCAAAAGAGCAAACAACCAAAAGAAACCCACAAGCCATGCAAAAAAAGCCTAAAAAAAGGAGCATAGCATTGGAGCATTATTTGATTACTTGTCTGTATCTCTCTAAAGAACAATTGCTTGCATGCATTAAAATCCACAGTGCCTGCCACCATCAATTTTCCAGAGACTGCAAATTCCTGGCAGCATGCATAAAAGGGGTTGAAGTTTGGAATGGGCAATTTCGATTTATCTACCGAATTCCACTGGGACTTGCACGTGTCTATTCCAAGGGCGGGGAAAGAAAGAAAAAAGAAAAAAAAAAGAATTTAAATTGAACTACAGCAGAAAATACCGTTTTTCACAATTTGGCTGCTAGTTTAATTCAGACTAGTACTTGGATGACATGCATTTACTTTATCTGCTGTCCCTATCAAGGAATAGATAAAATTTGGTTTGTAATTTCTATGTATAAGACAAAGGCTTTATGAGGGACTGGTTGAGTTTGTTGCAAAGTCCAGATTTTTCTTTCTGAATAACCACTGTGCCACCTAGTGAGTGTTAAACTACACTTTTAAATAGATAGAAAGGTTGACTTTAAACATACTGATGAAAAAAGAAACAAAGTATTTATTAAAATATTTTGAGTGACATGTTAAAACAAAAAGTATTTTCCCTTTTTTCTTGATTATTTACCCAGGTGTTCCTCTGAGGTAAAAATTACTCCATTTCGACCATATTATAGCATTTTGTTTGCAATTGTATTAAAGAAATATAATACATAAAAAGGATGCACACAGAAACCTTTACCTCACAGCAATAAATCCATTCCATTAAATTATTAGCACAATTTATAAGCTTATCAGTGTGAAAAGATATCCCTAAGTCTCAGATTATAGGAATTTCCATTCTGTAGAACAATTAAATGAATAAATACAATAAAAATGTTATTTTTTGATCAACTGTGACAACCTGGCACCAAGAAAAAAAGCTTTAACACATTATTATGCTTGCATGCTTTAAGGCATTATTTAGACAAAATAATAAGCAGTGTTTTATATTAAAATCAGGCACAAAAATTCTCATAAAATTTCCTTTTTCATATAAATATTTTGTGTCCAAAAAACTAAGTAGATTTCATTAGCCAGTAGATTTTCTTAGTTATTTTTCTCCTCTAGTTGAAACCTCTCAACAGGGTTGTGGGTTTTTTTCTTTCACTTTTTAAGTAAACCATCTGTCCTATGTGGGAGTATTGGGTTTGCCACAGTAGATAGCAGTAATATTTCAATCACCAAAGCCAATAACAATAAATTTCCCTTAATAGAGCATTTCCCAGCATTTTTCAAGTCACTTTATTGTATCTTATGTTAAATTGCCACACTATCCATCATCAATACAAGCCAAAGTAGATAGTCTGCTCTTTTAATACCTGCATGCAGTGCCATAGTTACAGTAGAAAACCTAGTGGTCAGCAAAACCTAGTGTAGAAACTTTTAGACTCTCTGATGCTCCAGGGAAGTTCAAATTCATGTTGTTTAACACATTTAAATGATGTGTGTTAGAGATCTTTCATATAACAGGACCTGACACCAGGTAAACATCACATCGTGTCCAGAGACTTGGATAGCTCTATGCCAGACCTGATGGAAACACAAATATTTTTATATTTTTTCTTAATGAACAATGGAATGGAGCTCATCTTCTTTCAGCACTTTTTGTCACAAAATATCTGAGATTCAGTTCAAAGTTGAGAGAAAATGAAATTAGTTTCTGAAGGTAAAAACCATATTGTTTTGAAAAGCAGGAAATCTGTGGTTTGAGGGGCCTTTTTTACAGCTTTGTTGTTTTTGTTGTTTGGGCTATTTATTTTCCATGAAAAGATTTCCAGAAAAAAATATTTTCAATTTTCTGGTTTCATGGCTTGACAGACATTTTGTCATTTCATTTTCTTCTTGCAGACAAATGAAATTGAAAAGATTGTGTCAGGTGTCAGATGAGCTTCTTTAGAGCTCAGTTTCCAGGCTCTCTGAATTCTTTGATATTTGAAGTGTTTGTACGGTGTTCCAGTTTTCTCTGGAGGTGTATTGTGTAGTGAGCAAACAGAAAAATTAAGTTTATTTCTCTTTAAGGCATAATTGATTGATTACTTAATTTTAAAGTAGTACTAATTAAGATAGTTAAGAGATCTGCCTGTGAGGTTTGTTTTTCCCTGTAAAGGTTCTTAATGGCTAATATTCACATTAAATATGGAATTTGAATGCATGCAAGTATTATTAAACGTAGGGCAGGATTAGAAATATAATAACTTTTTTTTTTGCTTTATCTAGAATTGATAAAAAGCTCTTTTCAATTTGAACATGCTCAAATGTGATTATTTTTATAGAGGACAATGCCGTTTCAGTAAAAGAGGATAAATCACTTAGAAAGCTTGATTTTTTTTTTTTCTTTAGACATTATTTTTCCATGTTGATTCAAGGTATTCTAGCATTTAACAACACGTGGGAGAATGATATAATTAATCCTAAGAGTTCCCTTTACTTTATTTCACCTAGTGAACATTTTGATGTGAATAAATATCTCATTGGGAGGATTATCTCTGGAGTCAATGGACAGTGTTTCATAAGGAGAGAGGTGAAAATCTGGATCACAACTCTGATCCAACATTATATCAATTAACAAAATATTAATAAATCCTGGGTTTAAAAGTGCATATATAATAAAATACTGAAATGAACACTAAAATGGACAGGTTTTATTCAAAGGAAAAAATATGTACTTACAAATAGAGAAGATAATTGAGTGGAATATATTCTTTCATTTAAATCGAATACCATATTTTTATACAGTGTAGTAATAAACCCTTTTTCCAAACTTTCCTGTCCCCAGATACCTGCAAAACCAGTTTGCAGTGGTTTGTTCAAAGTGAGTAAAACTCTCAATATTTGTAGCTCTTACTAACTTCAGGCTGTATGTCCAATTCCTCCAATATCCATTAGGCAGATTGGATGTAATTCTAATAAAGCTCACTGAAAATGCCTGGAATTTAAATAATTTCCTCTCTTTATGGAATTGTATCTCATAGATTTATAATCAATATTTACTGTAATCTTAATTAGGCAAGACTTGATTTGCTCTGGTTTTCAAGCATTTGGAAACTCTAGGCATGTCCAAGCTCAGGCTTTTGAAGATTTTTCCTGTATGAATTGTTTGGACAATAGCCACTAGGTGCACTTGTCCAAGAAAGACAAGTACCCTTCTTTGGCAAGTCTGCTGCTGCTACATGTAAGAAACCTGTGCACTACCCTGAGGCCTATCACAAGTGAGATTGGTAGCTCATTTCTGAAACCTCTAGGGAGCATTTTAGACTATTTCAAGATAGGATTATTTTGAAACTGGAAGTCATGTTGTGAATGACTATTGGTCATGGGGTAAATAAATAATCAATAGTACAGACACACTTATTCCGTAAATCTGTAAAAATCACTGCCCTTTAACTATGCAGTCTAGGATGTATATTTGTTATAGATTGTATATTTATTTAAAAAATTATGCAAGCAAATTTTACAGGTTGTATTATAAGTTCAGTCTTTGATGGAAGTCTTAAGTGAAAGAGATCAGAAATATATATCTGGATTTCTGCACAGGTGAAATGTCTGAGATTTTTCTTCTCTGGTCCTAATGGCAACACAGTATTTATTCTTATTTTTGAGGCCATATAAATAAGCAGAGGTTTCCACTGAAGTCACTGGCCATTAAAACACATTCAAAGTTGCATTTCTATTATCATATAAAAGCCCTCAGTGAAGGGTTCATACTACAAGAAGTAAGCTGTTAGGGAGAGCACATCCTGTAAAAGCGAACGCAGCTTAAGCAATCACGTCCCAGATCCAGAACCAATGCAGAGGATGTTGCAGGTCCAGCTGGGCAGAATGAACAAAAGTCTCAGTCCTAGTGAAGGAGATGGTAGATGTTTGGCAAAAGCTAACTGTCCAATTTAGGCACAGAAGAGGCTCTTGGCATGGCCCAGCTTTAGAGTGTATTGCCTGGCACACAGACTCGGGTACTCCCAGTCTGTCATCCTTGGATGCCCCAGCAGGAGCACTTGAGGTAGCATCCCCTTGCCTCTGCCCCCGAGGGATGCCCCTTTCTCTCACTGCAGGGCTGCAAGGGAGATGGATCAGGTAGCTCAGTGCTATGCATTAGGCTCTCTCTACACTCTTCAAAGTAATGAAAAGGATCCATATGATTAGAGAAATGAGTTCCTAGCTTGCTCATGCTAGACCTCGCACTAGCAGCAGAAAGAGAGTAAGCACATAATGAGCAAATCTAATTCATTAATCACAAAAGTGATTTTAAAGTACTGGCATTTAATTTAGGTGAATTTAGAAAACAAAACATATTTATGGATTCAAAATGGAAGAGTTTGGGTTGAAGTGCAACTGGGATAGGTCTGACTGAACATTATCTGTACAAGTTGATAGCTAATAAGTGAAAGATATAGTCTTCCTTTATAAGAATACTTGGAATAATGTGACAAAATTATGTGTATATGTAGCTGCAGATATGTGTGTGTGTATACATAAGTATATATATACACATATACTTTCATCTGCAGATCTAAATACATATGCTCCTCACACTATATGTGACATACATTTGTATGTAGATATATTTATGTATATATGTACAAATATAAAAAAGTATATGGCAGTCATTTGTTTTTAGCAACTGTGAATGTGCAAGACAGTGGCCAGGATTTTTGCTGGTGTGCTTGATTTCTATGGTTCTGTATTCTCATTCTGCAAAGAAGCAAAACTATATTTAGTGTAATATATTTCATATAAGTGTAATTTAGTCATGGTAAATCTGAGGTCGTGTTCACTGATAATTACACTGTGCTTCCTGTTGCCTCATAAACATTCGTAAGGAATCCTGTACTTTGTGCTACACTAACTTCAATTGATATGAGCTACTATAAATATAAAACTGTGAATGCTTTCATCTTCCATTACGAGCTTTTAAAATTCTTTATTATAGTTTGAAAAAATACACTTGAATTATATATTACTCTTTATTATATTTTGAAAAGCAAGAAACAACCAACCAAAAAACCTCTGTGTGTTTTGAAAGATTCTTATACAT
The DNA here is from genome assembly GCA_030060385.1 of Muscicapa striata striata. Lineage (NCBI taxonomy): Eukaryota > Metazoa > Chordata > Aves > Passeriformes > Muscicapidae > Muscicapa > Muscicapa striata. The sequence continues at coordinate 2,223,253 of JAREIS010000062.1, read as the reverse complement.
AATCTTGCTAATAATCTTAGGAAGACCTTACAACTCAAATGTATATTTTTATTTTACCAAACGATTGTTTTGGAACAAAGTATGTGTGCTAGTTTAGGTAACTGTATTAAGCATTCTGAAGGCTTCCCTTCTCCATGTTAGAAAAGTCTTTTACAAATTACTACATGGAGCCCTCTGCTGTTTAGGCTAATGTGTATATAACAGCAGTGGAAGAAAATGGAAAAATAAGGTAAGCAATTTTCTTGTCTGTATAAACAGATGCAGTATGAAATTCTTCAGCCATAAAGGCTTGCTAGTTTTGAGCTCACAGATAGCCAAGCCCACAGACTGCCATCTTGCTTCCCAGAAAATGCTTCTTAGAGTACTTTAAAGGCAGCAAGAAAAATAGTCTTTTTGAAAAGGGAGGTTTAAGGAAAAGAAAAAAATTGGTAAAATGTGGAATATTCACAAAAGCATTTAAATGTTAAATAAGCAGAGAGAAATTAAATGCACTGAAAATGTGTGACAGAACTGTTACTACTGTCTATTCTATTTTACTTTCTATTTACAGCAATGTGAAATAAATTAGACTAGTCAAAATTACAGGCTTTTAAATCTGAGCTATACCCATTAATTGAAATCACTGACCATTTTTGTAGATGTTTTCTCCTACCCTTCCAGCTGGTCTTAGTGGGATATCAAATATCTCACTCCCTCTGGCTGGGCAGAGAGCAGTGGTGTGCTGGATGGATGTGTATGAAAGTCTATATAGCCATTGCCTGTACTGGGCCAACACTTTCCCTGAATAATCCTGGGAAGAACACATTTTGTCTGGTGTTCTCTGGCCTGCACCTTTCATAAGATCCTATTAAAAAGCAGAAACAAGAACAAAAAGACTCAAACCCACAGGGAATATCATTACTGTGATCTTAGGTAAGTAATTATGCATTCTTAGGCTAAAAGAACTTTTCTTTGCTACTCCCTGCCTTGAAATTGTGATATAGTGTATCATACCAGTGATTTGTAAATTCTTATCATGGTATGTAAACCTATAATCATTTCACAGTTAGGTTTGTTTGCCTCACTCAGACAGTGCTGCATTCTTTGTTTACCAAAGTATGTGTAGCTGCTTTCCCACTTGGTCACACATCATTCTGTCTGAGCTTGGCTTGCTGGGCAGGTGGCTGGCAGCTGCACTGCAAATCCCACTGTCATCTTGCCAAACCCAGGACACTCCTTCCCTGTAGCACTTATAAAGAAACCAGAAACTGCATGGCAGCTTTGGAAAATGATGGATGATGTAGCTTGCCTTGGCTTCCTAAAGGCAAGAAAATCCAGCTGTGCTGATCTGGTATGTTATAGCAGCGGTGGTGGTAGTGATATTTTCTTTATTCTGTGCAGATCAACATATGGTTAATACATCTTTTATTGAATTAAATGGTTCAATTGCAGGAGCTTGTAGAAGAGGCAGAATAACAAAAGACTGTACTAATCATCTTACTAGCACTTCAGTTTTATCAAATAGGGCAGTCAATTCAAGTTTAGGGCTCCCTTTAATCCCTGCAGAGTTTAAAAAGCCAAATTTCAGATGCAGGATTGCATTGGACAGCAGGAGACAGACGGTGGCTTGTTCTCAGTTTCTCCTTTTCCTCAGTTACTGGACTGCTCAGAGCTGTTCAGGTTTTCATTGAAACAATAACTTAGAGAAGTTGCTTTGAAGTCCAGACATGAAAGAAATTACCTGAGAAAGAAAAGTTTGGTTCCAACACTTCTTCAGTGTCTGAAAGACTGCAGCTGAATTATGATGATCCCAGGGCTCCTTGTCATGAGTCTTTTGAATCATGGCATTTCTGAAAGGATTTATCAGTGCATTTCCACTGGAACTTCATTCCAAACTCTACAGTTAAATAGAATTCACAATTAGTTTATGGACTTAGTGATAGATAGTGTGGCCTTTGCATGTTAATTTTGCAAGATCATTTGTATCTCTTATGTGGTATTTGTTTTGGTTTTCCAAGGCAAACTCTTAGATTAGTTCATGGTTGTGTTATACAATGGAAAGGAGAACTACTACCTAACTATTAACTACTTTTATTTCTTAGTAGTACCAATATTTTTACCATAACTTCTAAGTAATATTGTTTTTTATTCTATCCATTCTAGTGGAAGTTTGGTCTCCTTTATTGATTTAGTCTTCCTATCTTTTCTTATGTGTTAGAAGGTACCAGCTTGTCTTTTTTTATGAAAAAGCAGCATAATGATATCATTGCCATCTAAGTGTAACTTGACTGGATTGGCTGTTGCCCTACAGAGGTTTTAGAAATTTGTGGCTGCAGAGCAGATGCTTTCTGGCTTTCATCCTCTGCTCTCTGTCCCTAGTGTGAGTGAAGGAAGATCTGCACCCTATAACATTAATAATTTCTGGCATATATTTAGCAAATATTATTTGAGATCCCTCTTATACTATTCTGGTTTTGACCTCATCCTGTTGGACAGCTCTGGAAAAAATGCCTGCTTTCTAAATAAAACATTGCAAGAAGGATGGTTTCCAGCAGTCCTGTCTTACCATTTTATTTTTCAGAAGTTGAGCTTCTCTGAGTTTTCAATCATTCTATCCAGAAAAGACTTATTGTGATTTACCAGAACAATATTTATTTATTATTATTGTGTTCATACTCTGAGTTATACAATGATGAATGCATTAAAAGTGGACTGAATTAGATTATAATATGGCATCTTCATTGTAACCTTGTATTCCTATTAATAAAAAGAAACAATAATACCTCATTTACACTAAATTTCGAAATAGAGGAGAGGTTTGTGTTAGTTATTGTGCATGAATGAAGGAAAAGAATTGCTGTTCTATTTACTGCATATGTTAAAGAAACTGCACCATTTAAAATTACAGTGTCTTATGGCTTCGTAACAAAACCATTTTGAACAAAATTCAAGGGAAAGATGAATTTAGAAATTAATTAGAAAAACAGAACCAGACCCTCCTCTTGTGGGTAAATATTTTTGTGTCAGATCAGTATTGTGATACTCATTATTATCTCATGCCATTATATATTGACTCTGGAAGGACTCACATTTAGCAAACAAACAAACATTGACAGCATGTTTTGCTCAACGCTTACAGTCAATGATGGACTTTTTCATCAGAATTTTTTCTTCTTGATGATATAATTAATTTATTACTGTGGATCCAGTCAGCTGATTAGAGAAGCTAGTGAAATAAGAGAAATGCAAGTTCCTATTCTGAGTATGTTTTCATTTTATGTTCATACTTGGGGAAAAGGATTAAAATTTAATTATTAATCCCTTTCATGCTTTTTCCCCTATTTTCCCAAAGTGTTTAATGATTGCTTTGACATACATCTGCCAAAGGTTTTCCTGACTCTGGAGACCATAGTTTCAAAGGAACTTTTACCATGTGATGCCCCTAAAGAAATTTTGAAGTCATTAGATGTGCAAAATCCATAGTCCAAGTATAAAATGTGCATGAAAAAAAAACTAATAGTGGCATGTGCAAAAAATGCTAATGAGAACTTTTACTACTTTTATCAGATAGCTGAAAGGTAGATGAAAATGGGAAGAGTTTTGCCACCTCACAGGTTAGAGTAGCTTGACACAGTGAAATGATGCTGGCTTGTATGTCCATAGTTTAAGGAAAGGGAAAACAATATTTTTGTTTGTCATCGGCTGTAGCTGGAAGCAGCAGAGGCTGTGGCTCTGTTTTGCTAGAGTCAGGATAGCACTGGGGACCAGTGTGGATTGAAACTTGCAAGATTTGTGGCTCCATATGTTTGGAACTTAATTTTTGAAGGCTCCAGAATTATGTATCTTTGAGATGTTGAGTTCAGGACAGATCCAGCAGGGAGTGTTTTAATTCAGAGTTAGAGTTCAGGGGCATTTTAATACTCCTGTGAGTTCAAATTCTCCTGGGATTTTGGTTCCTCTGTTATTGAATGCTTATAAGGAAACAAAATGTGATCACTATAAAGAGCTGCTCACAGGCAGCTTGACTTTTTAAAGACATCTTTTAAAGTGCTAAAGTGATTTTATGTACAAGTATGAGGACAATTGTTGATTTAACATCTTCACCTGTTCACTTGATTTTTGTTTGGTTTTTCTCTGCTACAGACTATGTCAGAGAGCCACAATGATCGTGCAAAATAACAGTTCATCCTCGCCTCTTTTTCCAAATGTGAGCTCCTTCTGGAAGAGAGATTCGCATGGACCGGGACTCCTTGATGAAGCAGCATCACTCATTGGCAGCTATGATTTCCCTCAGACCACAGAGAGTTTCCCTTTCTCCACTGTGGAATCAACAAACATGACCCTAAATGCCACAAGCAAAGACCCTCTGGGTGGACACACTGTCTGGCAGGTAGTTTTGATTGCTTTCCTCACTGGGATTCTTGCACTGGTGACCATCATAGGAAACATCTTAGTGATTGTTGCATTTAAGGTTAACAAACAACTGAAAACAGTCAACAACTACTTCTTGTTGAGCCTTGCTTGTGCGGATTTGATCATCGGTGTTCTTTCCATGAATCTTTATACCACGTACATCATCATGGACCACTGGGCTTTGGGAAGTTTGGCCTGTGATCTTTGGCTCTCCATTGACTATGTCGCCAGTAATGCCTCTGTCATGAACCTCCTTGTGATAAGCTTTGACAGGTATTTTTCCATCACTAGGCCACTAACATACAGAGCCAAACGAACAACTAAAAGGGCTGGGATAATGATTGGTTTAGCATGGATCGTCTCTTTTGTTCTTTGGGCCCCTGCCATCTTGTTTTGGCAGTATTTTGTTGGGAAGAGGACTGTGCCTCCTGATGAATGTTTCATCCAGTTTCTAAGTGAACCTGTCATCACTTTTGGCACTGCCATAGCTGCCTTCTATTTGCCGGTCACCATTATGAGTATTTTGTACTGGAGGATCTACAAGGAGACGGAGAAACGCACCAAAGAGTTGGCAGGGCTGCAGGCTTCGGGCAGCGAGGCAGAGGCAGCGCGCTTCGTGCACCAGACGGGCAGCTCCCGCAGCTGCAGCAGCTACGAGCTGCAGCGGCAGAACATGAAACGCTCCTCCCGAAAGAAATACGGACGCTGCCACTTCTGGCTCACAATGAAGAGCTGGGAGCCCAGCACAGATCAGGGGGACCAAGAGCACAGCAGCAGTGACAGCTGGAACAACAATGATGCTGCTGCCTCCCTTGAAAATTCAGCCTCCTCTGACGAAGAAGACATTGCTGCAGAGACCAGAGCCATCTATTCCATCGTGCTGAAGCTTCCTGGTCACAGTGCTATCCTCAATTCCACAAAACTACCCTCCTCAGAAGATTTGCATGAGTCAGGGGATGAACTGCAGAAATCCGACACAGAATCGAAGGAAAAGAAACCTAAAAAGTTGCACCCTCCCAAAAGTGTTCAGGATGGTGGAAATTTCCAAAAGAGCTTTACTAAGCTTCCAATTGAACCAGAGTCAGAAGAGACAACCACAGCTTCTGATGGCATCTCGTCTGTGACCAAGACATCGACAGCCCTGCCCTTGTCCTTTAAGGAGGCAACACTGGCAAAAAAGTTTGCCTTGAAGACCAGGAGTCAGATCACAAAACGAAAACGAATGTCACTTATCAAAGAAAAGAAAGCGGCACAGACACTCAGTGCCATTTTGTTTGCCTTCATCATTACCTGGACCCCATATAACATCATGGTTCTGGTGAACACCTTTTGCAACTGTATCCCCAAAACTTTCTGGCACCTGGGATATTGGCTTTGCTACATCAATAGCACGGTGAACCCCATGTGCTATGCACTGTGTAACAAAACATTCAGAAACACTTTCAAGATGCTGCTGCTGTGCCAGTGTGACAATCGAAAGCGACGCAAACAGCAGTATCAGCAAAGGCAGTCCGTCATTTTTCATAAGCGGATCCCCAGGGAGGCTTCATAGAATAGTATTTTTTAAACAAAAAAATAATGAAGCAGGGATGTGATGGGATGTGACAGGATGGGATGGGATATGATGAGATAGGACAGAACAGGATGGCATGGGCAGGATGGGCACGATAGTGAGGGATGGAACAGGATGGGTTGGGGTGGGAAGGTGGTTCCAGGGTGCTGATTCTATGATTTAAACATCAAGAGATGAAAGCAGCTGCCAGGCTTATTTATCCTTTCAATAAATCCAGTTTAATATAAAAGTCAATCTGCATTCAGCAAAAACTAAGAAACTCTAACATTTTTACTAAGGAGTGAAAGATGTAATGAAGTTTTCCTATGAATTTGCGAGAAGCTGTATAGCAATTATTAACCCATTACTGATCTGCCCAGTTCTTTGATTATAATCAACTCTGGGATCTCAGGTAAGCACATCTAGCTAGCCCAACTCTTCTTTTTCCAAGCAATCCAACAACTTTCAATTCAATTCAAGTTACATGCAGATGTAGCAAACTAGTAAAACAGGATTATGAAACTATTTGAGACACTGTATAGGTCGAAAAATTGCCTCTTCTTGTCCTGGTAGAGCTTTCTGTCTACTTCTCTTCTGGTATATTGTTAATTGTATACCTGATTCCTGATTTCTGAGTATCTGAGAATGTGTGCAGCTGATGTTATATGTGTTTGAGTGTGTGTGTATGCATAGCATGCATTCACACCTCTGAAATACACACATACCAGGAAAGATTTGACCTATTGTTCTAGGTTTGACAGGGCTGCCCATCATGATTACATATGATTGAAATTTTTTTAAGTCAGAAAATCATAAGTATATAGCTCATTATTTGCCACCTGAAATACAAGTTTATCTCTAGAACCAAAGCATGGTGTCCACATTTCAAACTGAGAAAAGCAAAACATAGCCTGTAATTTTACAGTTTTATGATGGGGTACTTGCCCAGTAAAACCATAGAGTCTCTCCTTAAAGTGATCATGCCTCTTTAAAAGATACAGAGGGGGAAGGAATTGGAGGCTACACTCAGAGAAGAGCATGGAGCTATCTTTGCAGGGCGTAGGACGATGAGAGCCCAGGTCTGGGCTGCACGGTACCGGTGCTCAAAGGGAGCTGCTCAGGAGCCAGGCAGGCACAACCAGCAGCAGCAGCCCTGTGTCCTGCTGGGGAGGCTGTGCTGCTGTCGAGGCACACAGCTCCTGCAGCACCCTGTCCTGAGCTGCACCATGGGGATGCACACCCTTCTCAGAGCCAGCTCAGATCCTGTGTGCAGTCTCTGCACGGCTTCCGATGAAAGCTCAAGTTGCAATTCTCTGACAAAAGTTGGTGGAGCCTCGCTGCTTGCACTGTCTGCCCAGGTGATCTTAAGATAAAAATGGTTTTTTTCAAAGAAATGCTTATTTTTGCACGTGAAGGATGCTCACTAAGAAGTGTTTGTTTTCCACAACCTGTTTTAAAAATCATCAGGAGAAGTGCACCTATATCTGTTTGACGCCAGGTTATTCAGTGGTGTGAAAAATGTGATATTGCCAATTTGTAACCTGGCAATTTTTGATAAAGACAATTTTAAAAGGGCTTTAATATTTATAGTTTAGATATGACCAGTATTTCCTGGTATTTGTGATGTGGTCTGCACCAAACATGATTTATAAAAGTCAGAGGTCCCCTGGGGAAAGGATTGTACTTTAAACTGTTGCTCTAAATCTGATTTAGTTACATGTTGAAAGATTATTTTGTATTCTCCTTTGAACTGACCAAAACTTTTTTTTTTTTTTTTAATTGCTTAGACTCTTATTTTGCTGAAAATAAAACAAGTATCTTATTTTACAAAGGGGCATCAGTGTTGTGAACACAGAACTGATGTTAAAGCTGCTTTTGTATTCAGTGTGAGATGGTGTTTACAGATGATTTTGACAACAGTGGAAATATATTAAATGGTGTCTGTGTATCTGAACTATTTAATTTTGTGTTATGTTCATATGAAGAAATATTTATACATATTTCACCGAATGTTTTATTTAATGTTGATAAATATTGCTCTTCAGTCTTCAGCTGTAGTGTCCTTTTGAAGTGATTCATAAAGGTCTGCTTGAGAAATGAATAGACTATACCTAGCTTTCTTGTCATTAAGACAAATTCTCTTTTGTATGAGTTGTTTAAAATGTCTGCCCTAAAGTAATCTCATAAATTATATTGAAACTCTACTGCAAGTACAATTTTAGTAGAAAAAAGAAAAAAGTTAAAACTTCATCTATGTCACAAGTGCATTTTGAACTGAAGATACAAGAATTGTTTTGCTAGTTTGCTAGCCACATACAAAGGCACCCATGTTGCAAAGAAAGTTAATTACCTTTATTTATAGAAAAAACCATATATTTGAAATATATTCATTACTCAAGTTGACCTAAAAATGTTTTGACATTTAAATATATATCTATATCTATATATATTGCCATATTATTATATTCTGATATCTAGAGTAGTGCTGTGCCCCTAATACACAAAATGTGAGAGCATGTAAGGAAGCCAGAGTTCATCGGGGGATTTATGGTATATTAGTATTGATTTTTAAATGGGAAACTATTATTTTTATTGAAGTTAAGCTTCCTTGAAAGCATCTGTCACCACTGTTTACATAATAGGAAGAGTTAAATCCTTGGATTGTTTTAACAGAGAAATAAACAACCTGTCTTTTGATGTGTGAACAGGCTTTAAAATGTTATTTACAGGCATCATAAAATGTGTATGTATACACATATTGTAGGATAGATCAGTTTAGTTATTATTTATTTAATGGAATATGCACTATAAAATATTAAGAATTTGGCTGTGTTGCAAGTACAGTGGGCATCAATTTAATTTGTATTTTGTATGTTTCTGTGTTTGCTTTAAACCCATGCACACACAAAAATTTTAGCTGTATGCACTAGTGGATATATTATTTATGAACACAGGCGCACATAATAGGTTGCAGAAGAAGAACAATGCAAGACCAATGACACAGAATTATTTTAAGAACTACAAATGGTGTAATATTTCATCCGTTTTGAGGAAAATTAACTCAGAAACACAGTAGAAAGCATCATTCTGATGGCAGACAAACAGGTCAGTCCCATTAGCTCTCCTCACAGCTCTGAAAGCTGGCTTTTCAGAGACCAGTCTCCATTAATTGCAATAATACAAGATTAAACTCCATATGAAGAGGACCAAAGAGTCAGAAGCGATAGCCAGACAGGAGCCATTGGGTAGTCTGGAGAAGGCTTTGCAGAATAGACCCCAATCAGAGACTGTCAGTCTCTGAACAGGCCACAAAATATATTGAAATATATGTTTGGCTTTTTCATTGTAAAACTGTGATAGAAGTTTATTACTTCTGTACTGGTATAGGCAGTGAGAGATATCTGATCTGAAGATCTGAGGGCAGAGGCCATGGTGCATGAAGCACTTTTTCCCACTCCTGCATAATACACTTTTAACAAAAGCTAATCAGTCTGGCACTGTTCTAAAGCTAAATAAATATAGGAAAGGCCTGAGTAGCTCCCAGGATCTAAACCTGTGGATCTGTGTATCCTAAACAATAAATGGCCTGAAGGGTTCTGGCAGTAGGAATATGCACAGAGATTTTCAGAGAGAGTTGGTGACCTTTCTCAAGTATGTACAGCTTCATTTTCTTACTTTGCTGTCTTGATTATTATATATCCTTACTTATTCTGCAAGAATATTCTAAAAAGTCTTGCTTCATTTTCAACCTTATGTATCTAAAAAGTGAGTAGAGATCCCAAAGTACACTTGGTTTGCCTCTACAGAATGTAAACATCAAAGCAAAAGGAAGTTTTAAACTTTTTTTTCCCTAATCAGCACCATCAATAATTTTAAAAATAGTTATCACCATGCGACCCTATATACAGTAGGGATGGTCAAGCAGTGTCATACTATTTATAAACTGCTTTTCACTCACTCCTTACTCATCTGACTATTTATGAATTGCTACTCAAATTTATATTCCAGATTCTAAACCCTCATTTTCCTCCAGATGTCTCCTAGATTCTTATGCTAAAATATGCTCTACAAGCCTGCCTTGTTATCAGGTGGGTTTCTTTTCCCTTTCACAATCTCCCTATGCAAAGTTATCTGATCTTACATTATCAAAAGACACTTTACTAATTACAGGAGTTGTATAGTTTTGAGGCCTGATAGTTTCTTTCCTAAAGATGTATAAAACATATCAAAAACAACTGGAGAGGTTTTGCCAGGTCCTTGTTGGCAGAAATGGTCTGCCTCACAAATGATCTGATCACCAAGCCTGACCAGGGGATGACCTGTCCCTAGGGATGTTCTCCCAAACCCCCATTAGGCTGAACTTCATGCAGTTGATCAATCATCATGTATTTTAATGCATTAGGAAATTAAAAAAATACATATTTATTGTGGTAGTTCTGAATATTTTTGACCCATGCAAATCTGCTGTCCCTATTCACAACCTGCTTCCACCCTCTGTGATTCTCAATTTTATGTATTCTTTTAATCTTTTGTGTATTTGCCCTTTTAAATACCACTGGCACTGGCTTCTGGGAGCAGGTCCAAGTGATACATATTTGTAGGTTGCTTCTTGTTAGCCCAAAGGGTAAGCAGAGATGTCTGGTGGAAGTAAGGTGTTCATAATGGTGGCTGCCTTTTTTGACTCATGCACTGCACTCCCATGATACCCAAACACTTCTGTTTGGAAGCTTAGCTAAAGCATGCATGACATTCAGGTTTTCATGGCATTAAAAACTTCATTTAATTAGGATGTTCTTCCTTGTAGCAGGCATAGATCATTTATAGCATCTGCACTTTTCTACTTCTACATTTTTGAGCTACCAGGAAGATATTGGGCAAAAAGCTAATTTGTAATATCTGATACTTGGGCATTTTTGTGCTTCATCTTTTAAAGTAAGGCAGACATAATGCAATTGTACTATTTGTTGAAAACAAGTTGAGTATGAATGGGAATTCTACACCATGTTTATTTCATTTCATACACCATGGCACTGCAACTGCCTGAAATTGAGCAGCACAGTATTTGATGTCACTGACAGTTCTTCTCAATCTTAACTGGCAAACTCATTACCTATGCTGTACTGGCATTTGGGACTTTGCTCTTCACCACTCACACTGCACATTCAAAATAGAACGTAGAATGCATTTTTTTTTCTCTCAATAAATATCACTGTAGTTATTTCCAGATACATTCCTAGAAGGTGGCTCAAGAGAGCCAATCCCTGTCAGGGGTTGTTTAATGGAAGGAGCACAGATAACATGGGAAAACATTAAGATATGTGCTACTTATTTCATGGCCTATTCCAACATGTATTGTATGGTGTGTATATTGTACCTGTACCTCTCCATGCACTATGTATATCTCAGGATAACATATGTGTGACTCTACTGTGCATGTACATACAGAGAGATCTGCAGACCACATTTAGAGCAATGTTTATAGATGTACAGATTTATGCTGAAATTGTCAGCCATGGTAAACATTGCCTTTGATGCCTCATCAGTTGTAACTGGACAGTGAAATTGTGTTTAAGTCTCCTCTGCTTATCTGCAAGAAAAGTTTCCACATCTTTCCTTGGTGCATTTTTTTTTACAATTGCATTGTCCTTATTTTTGGGTATGGTGTTTTCAGTGTATTGAGCTGGTTTTTTAGACATTACCCAAAATTTAGAAATGCATGAACGTATTTCACTTACTGAGCTGTTCACCAAGGCTGCACTAGGTTTAATTCCATCATATTACCCAAACTCACACTGCCTTTTTTCAAAGAAAAAAAACAACTCCTAGACCAGATTCTGTCTAGGTTCATGTAAGAGAAACTCCTGTGTCCATGTGAACATAACTGCTACTTTCTCAAAGTTGAAAGAGAAATCCAGTCACTATGAAAACTGTTTGAGGCAAATGTCCCAAACATATAAAGACAAGTCACCACTGCAAATTCACTCCTTCCATTAGAAATGAAAGGAAAATAAATTACCATCCTTCCTCATCCCATAGTATTAGTCTGCCCTTTCTGTTGCATGGTATGCTTTTCATTTGCCAGTCCCATGGGTGGAATTTTGCAGGCTTTAAAAGCCTCGTTTGTCTGGTAAGACTAAGAAATACCCACTATATCTAGGTCATTTACCCCCTTCTGAGTTTTCAAACAATAAATCCTTGACTGTGTGATGCTGGCTTAAGGGAATGTCTTATGAAAATTATGATAAAACTATTCAATCTAATGGTGGTGAGAAGAGGTAACTTTTTTCCAAGCTGACTAAGTTATAAAATTTATGTAACTTGGCAGAAAGTATGGAAAAAACCCCAAGACATTTAAAGGCTTTATAGATGGTGCACATCCTCCTTGCATGATGGTGAATAAGCACATGTAAACAGTGCCCAAAAAAGTTCAGTGTATGAATGACCCTGTGAGCCAAATGCACACGTCACCATTAGCTACACTGTTGGCAGAGCACCCTGACACCCTGCTCAGGCCTCTGTGAAGAGATCCTTATAATAGCACTCTAGGACTAAATAACAGGGCCTTAATATGTGAGCAGGGCTTGTTTGTCTGGGTGCATATGCATTTTCCAGGATGGGAGACTCTTTCTCACTCCTGGACCAAAGTTATTTAGTGCACTTTCTGGAATGAAACTACTCTTGCAATGATCTGGTAATCATCACTCAACCATGCCTAACAATCAGAAAAGCACAGGATATTATAGGGCCAAGAGAACTTAAATTTATTTTTCAATTCATTCATACAGGCATAGTTAATTTACTGAAAATACTCAAAAGATCTGAAAAAATTTACACTATCATAGAAATAAAGTCTCTGGACAAGAATCTGATTCTTTATGTAATTTCAAAATCCAGTCTTCTTGAGTCTATTTTTCTTCTGTGTTGAAATCTTTGGGTAACAAAGCAACTGTAGTCACTCCTGAAGTACCACCTACTCTAGAGATGCCAAAGGAATGAGGAAATGGCCAAATTTCCTTCATTAATTTGTACTTAATGTGTCCACATTAAGAATTATTATTACCACTGTGGCACAGACTAACACCATGGGGCAAAAGAAATAAGCCAATTTACTTTGAACCCTGCACAGTGTTGCACTTGCTTACACAGATACATCACAAGAAATGGGCCTGTGCTGTATTTCTTCATGCTCAGTACTTTTCTCCACTCATTACTTTTATCCTTAGATAGCTCCCCTCCTATTGTACATACCTATCACATATATTTATTGAATATACCTATTGAATATCCTCTGCATCAGTATAAAAATATGTAATTTCTTTGCATCTGCAAAGCTATGTGAAATCAGATATAGCTGGAGTTAAGCAGCTTTTATCATTCATTGGCATCAACTTTTCTGGTTCAGAAATACATTCCACTTTCTTGCCTCATATGGCCATTAACAATGTTTATTTTACAAATGATATTAGGACCAAAACTTTCCACTTTTCAGGCTGTAGAAGTACATCTGAGCAAATGTTTCATTTCTTTATTCAAAATGAGTGTGACTTCTTGGCAATAGGGTAATCTGAACAAAATTCTCTCTGTAAAGGATAGAACAGCATTTATCTCCTGCTCTGCCCTGCACTTCACTGAATATGATGGAAGGTCCTTTCAGGTCCTTTCACTTGTTTTCAAAAGAGTACAGCTACATTACGTAGTTGCATATTTCTCCTGCTGTGAGACAGGAAGGATCAGCATGAAAAATGCAAGAGACTTAAACTAATGTGCACAGGTGCCACTTTTGGTTTTGTTTTATTTTGGTTTTTAGTCTCTGCAATGCATATTGACTGACACAGAATCCATCTTTAGAGGTGAAATATAAAGACTAAGGGTGGACAGCTGCCCTCAAAAGCAAGCTGCATAGGGATTGAGATTGAAGTCTATGTACTAAGTGCACACAAGAGCTCATAGTTAAAGATGTAAACAGCCTGAATCACAATTCATTGCTTTCCAAAAGAAATAAGAAAATTATAAATAAAATGTGAAGTTTTGTACCTGTAAGCTGTAGATGTTAGAAGGTGTCAGTGAAGCAGATGTAATTTTTAAAATACGAATTATCCCTGGGTTTCTAGAGGTGTCCCACTACCCAGTTGCCTCAACCCAATTCCTCCTGCCTCAAAGCTGACCAGCAGTCATAGGACTTCTGCCTCACAGGAAGCTGGAACTAAACTCCTGCCCCTGCCACCCCACAGCAGGAAGGGTGTGAGCCACACCAGTCAAGTTGTTACAAGAAAGAGCCATGAGCTTCCTGCTTCTATTTGGAGATAGCGGGTATTTTTGTGATAGAAATAGAGATAACATTTGCAGGAATCTGATGAACATATTTTATGTGTTTCCTGATATGTTCCTATTACTCGAAAGCTTTCTGTTCTGCTGGTTATGGAGCAAAACAAATCCCAGACACAATATCTGAATATCTACTTTTAAGGCTTGAAAATTTTAGAGTTTTGCCTGCTGCTTTCTGATTTTGAAATATATGGAGAAATTGCACACAGTAATTAGGCATGTCAGAAATAGGTTTAATGAAAAGCAATTTGGAATTTTACACCTTATAAAACTGATTATCTTCAGCAAAACCAGTGGAGCTGAATGTAGTAAATTCATAAAATTACAGGAAACAGTACAAAGGAGCCCCTTAACTTGTGCTGTGTAAAAAGACAGTGCTTGGGCATTAACTCAAAATCTGGTGTCTATCGATCTAGTCATAGCTACCCATTCAGGTACTAGACAGAATATTAACATTTTTTAAATCATTGGCCAAGTTGATCTTTTTTTTGCTAGCACCTACCTTACTGTGCAGGAACTTTTCTGCCAATAAATTAAATTCTATGTCTTGGTAAACTCTGAGAAAGAATAATTGGCCCTAGTTCATATTGACAGCAGTTTGCAAAACACTAGCACAGTAATTGGAAGAGTAGAGGCAGGTTATGGTGAAGAGCAATCATTTTCCTTGGCTTCAGTGTTTTAGAGGAACTTTCCCTTCTGCAGCTAATAAAAATGAGAGTAGGAGAAGATGTACTGGGAGAGACTCAAATGTCTCCTCTGGCATGACTGCCACCATTGCAGTCCTGAGGGCAGAAGGTGGACGGCTGCGTGTTTGTAGAAAAATCAATACATTGGTCCAGGTTGAGTGTCCCATGAGAGCTCACATTTCTCCTTTCACTGCATGGGGATCAGCCCAAAATGTGCTGTCAAAACTTGGCTCCCACTGAACTATCACGGTGGAACATTGTGCTCTTGAGAGATTTTCTCCTGCCAAGATGCTTTAACGTTTGGTTTTTGTTGTTGTTTTTTTTTTTTTTTTTTTTTTTTTTAACTCTGCACAGAAAAAACTAATCAGGTGGCACCTTCCCGTGTGGAAATTTCTGTGCAAATACATTACAGTAATCTACAAATGATTTTTACCCTGTATGCCCCTGATAACAATTGCATTAATATAAGCAGATAAACTCATTTCTTTAGTTGCTGCTCATAGAGTGGCTTGCTAGTTAAGATAAAAAGCAAATTATGGGATATAAAAGACATATCTGATTGTACAGTAGTACACTGTGTGCCAAGCAGTCGGTGAGGTAAGGTTTACATAACTGCTAGATGTTGCTTGAACTTTTGAGATATATTTCCATGTTATTTTCTTCTCTTGGGAGCCAAAACAGGGGCAGAACACAGAACAAGCAATTAAGAGAAATGTAATTGTTTTGATTGAAGTAGTTTGAGATTAGAATTTGCAAGAGGAGTAAACAATCTAGAAAATGTTTAGAAGTCTTCATCATGTAGATGCTTTCCCTTCAGTCTGGGAGGACTCCCCTTAGGTGTGGATTTGTAAAAGGAAATTTTGACTCCAGTCATATGCTAAAATATTCTTTGACTGCTATTAATTCACTTAATGACCCAGTCTGTTGCTGAGTGAAATTGCTCTGTTCTCTCTTAGCGACGGCAAAAAACATCCTTTTCTGGGGCCTGATCCAAGCCCAGCTCCAGCTGATGGAAAGACTCCCTCTGTGCTTCTGAAATGAACTTTTATCCCCAGAAAAGCAGGAGGCAGCCAAGCCCCAGCACCATAGTGCAGGGCTGGACTGTGTGGCCTCCCATCAGCATTACAGACCTCCACTTGTGTGCCCCCCACCTTTCGCTCCCTGGGCATGAGCCTGCAAAGAAATTCTCTTGGAAAACATAGAGCAAACAGGGCAAGCCACCCCCAGCCATT
Organism: Muscicapa striata striata; assembly: GCA_030060385.1. Taxonomy (NCBI): domain Eukaryota; kingdom Metazoa; phylum Chordata; class Aves; order Passeriformes; family Muscicapidae; genus Muscicapa; species Muscicapa striata. The sequence goes on along the minus strand of JAREIS010000062.1, from coordinate 2,207,066 downwards.
TTCACACCTATATAGATATATATATGTGTGTGTGTGTGTGTATATATATATATGTATATCTCTTTCCAGTTCCTTTCCTCCTTCCTGCTGCCCAATGACAGCATATTCACACAACAAAAACAGCAGCTTCTAAAATAACTTCCAGCTGAATTGTAGACTGCAGTGGTCTTTATTACCAGTAACATTAGAGAAAAATGGAAATGAGGAATTGCACAGCTCTGCCCTGTTTATGACTCTTTTTTCTTCCTTTCTCATTTAAATGATGTACACAGAACATTTATTTGTTTGGATGAAAGATTGTGGATTACTGGTGCAGCATTCTGATAGATATTTTAACATATTCAGAGAAGAGAAAATCCAGTCTCACAAACAGACATATTGAAATTCTTTTTTATTTCTTTCCATATTCATCACAGGCAGTTTAAGACCCACCTCTGCACAAGTGTCTTCCTGTATTTTTGACAATTGAGCAATTTTCTCACAGTGCCAGTTTCTTCAAATTTCTTTTTTATCTGTATTCTCACAAATATTTTCTGAATTTACAAGCCTTTGCCTTTTTGCTGGTGCACAGTCTGTTTGCACCTGCCTTAGTTGAAGTTATTGGGAGGGATCCAGCTGCAGCACAAATTTCCTCCATCTTACCTTATTTTACAGCTTGAATTAGATCCTTGGCATTCTCAATTACCATATACTCAACAGCCAAGGAATTTTGGGGGCAATGCTTTTAACCTTCATAATATTTAATAAAGTAATCATGTGCATATAAACGAGGTGTTAAAAATGCCAATCCATAATCCATCCCATTGCTTCAAAGTACCATATCAAATATATTTTCCTGTTAGTTGTGGAAGCAAGTATGTCTGTGCATAGCCAGGACTAGCTATGTAGTCTATAATGACATCTAATACAAAACAGATATTCTTTAAATACTTACAGATATTCTTCAAATACTTCATTTAATAATTTGTCCTAATTCATCCTGGCTAAACAGACTTAGTTTAGTTCAACCCTGCTGTTAAGCTCTCTTCAAGATTCTCATTAGCATCAATGGAAATTCTAGAAAGAGCAGATAAATCAGTCTCTCACTATAGGACAGATAAATAACACTTTGGGTTTATATTTCTAGCTAATAAATGTAATCAAATTATTTAAAATATAAACACTCAAAGCCTGTTCTGTGCCCTCAGGGAACCCCTTTATCCCACTGCAGCAAAGCTGCATATAGCAGGATATATTCCACTAATACAGTCAAAAATATATGGTTGTATAAGAATAAACAGCTTAAAAAAATCATACTGTAAATGATGTGATTGAGTGAAACTGTATGTATATTTTTAAGTCTTCAGAATAGTTGAAGTTTTAACTTATTTCAAATTTTTAAGTTGAAATCTATTCATATTTGGAAATTTTGTACGACCTTGTAAAGTTAAATACTATGTCACTGTAATTTATTTTTGTTGTCATATATTGACACATGCTCATTTATATATGAAGTGTACTGTTTATCAATTGCTTCTAAGGCAGCAATAAAAACATGAAAATTGTTCTCATTTTCCTGTCACAGCTGTCATTTATATCCAGTACATTATTTTAATACTTTTAAGTCTGTTCCTTACCAAAAGAGATAGTTACTGAGTTCTTAACTATATGTCTTCCAGTTCTGGGTGAATACATGGGCTGTTCATGCCTGTGCAGCTGTGAGAACTTGGGGATACACTCTGCAGAAGTCCTGGAAAGGGATTGCCACTTCAGTGCATTACACCAAGAGGATATCAGAAAGTGGAGGCGAACAAAAACTCCTCTTTTCCTGCAAAGTTTGGTTTTACTTTTCAACTGAAGGTATCCACATGATACCACATGTCATTTCAGGCTCTCTGAAGTGTGGGGCATTCAGACCTCTCACAACAATGAATGGGGGTCAAAGATGCAGAGCACCTTAAAATATCAGTCCCACTGTTGAGATTTGATTGAGTAAAACAGAACTTCTCCAGTTTCATCTTGAAGGAAAGGTTTTAGAGCTTTCCTCCACAAGCACAACCTGTAGAGGCCTTAAGTACTTTCCTCACCTTGTATGCTATGGGATGTACTGCAAATTCACAGCCATTTGGAATGGTTGCACAATTCCAGCTTTTTCCTTGGTCCAGCCCAAAGGCCAGGTGTGTAACAGGGTGCAAAATATATGTTCCACTAGTTACTATGAAATGCAATAATCTACAGACATTGAAGTTTCAGGTCTGCAGCTGCTATAAAAGAGAGGCCATGGGAGCAATGAGCTTAACTGGAGGGATTTCCTCCAATGATTCAACTTCTTTTTCACCTTGCAGATCTGAGGAATATAAATGTAAAGGGAGCTAGAAACAATAAATGTCACTTTATATTATGTTCTCTTCAATAAAGTGCTAGAGGAAATAGATAAAATACAAAAAGACAAAGACAAGGCCCTGGACATGGACCACACATAATAGAAAAGGGAAATTAATGTTGTGAAATGGGTGTGTTTGCTTTTTATAGTTACTGCAAAGGTGAATTATTTTGTTATATGTCATTTGGTATCTGCTTGTGTCATGAGCCTTTTCTTCACTATCAAATTTCACCTGTCCGTTTTCCTCCCTATCATTACAGGATGGAGTAGATTTATTGTCACCCTTTCAGGAATGATTGTGAACTGTGGATCACAGAATACCTCAAGCATCTGGAGCACAGCTGGATGCAGGGAGCAGCTGAGGGTGCCACTCCTCCAGCCCCGGCCGGCTGGTCTACAGTGAGCTGCTCCTGCCAGACCCGGGAGGGAGACGAGGGCAGCACAGCTGAAAGTGCTAACACTCCACCCGGATTAGGAGTGCCTTCACAGCTGATACACACTGACCTGTGTAATGCTGTAAGAGATTAAATAAAGAGGGGAGAGAAGGAAGCTTAGGTTTGGGGGTTTTTGTAGTTGGTGTTTTTGTTTTGTGGGTTTTGGGTTGGTTTTTTTTTGCAGTACCTTGTGAGGCTGAAATGGGCTGGTAAGTTTGCTTAGCACAGTCTGGTTGTCAGGATGCTAGGGAAAGATCTGTCTTTAGAAGTCATGTTGCTGCATTCAAAGGTTAGGTGCTTCAAGTAAGGCTAAAATAGTTGTAGATTAAAGTCTTGGATTAAAGTTTCAAAGGTGCTTTTAAGCATTTCTAAAGAAAGTCTGGATTGTGACTAAAGTAAACTATTGACATGTGTCTGGAAGTTCTATAGTCCAACTCCTGTTCAGAAGCCCAGATAACAGCCCTTATGAAGCTATTCATTCCTAATTCTCTGAACATCCTCAATCTTCTCCTTAATGCAAAGGACTCTGTGCTGCCCTCATTATAAATAAGATTTCTATTTAAATAAATATAAATTTATTTATTTATAAATAAATTTTTGTAGCTCCCACTATGGCAGCTAAATACATCTGGTTGCTGCAATGAAAAAATGTCAAATCACAAACACTTTCCTCTAGCCAGCAAGTTGTTTCCTGATGATGCTTTTAAAATGGAAATTTACTTCTGCTTCATTGTACAAATATCCATATGCTGTGTTTTTCAGTACTTATGGCAGACAGCTGATGCAACTCTTCACAGCTTCTTGTCTGTGCTATTTAATGCAACTAGATGTGAGGTTTATGTATCTTCTCTGAAGCTGTTTGTTCTGCCATGGAGTAGTAAGTCAGCAGGGAAGCATGGGAAGTAGACTTTGTGAAAAGATTCAACAGCAATGTTTTGTTGCTTACATTCAGCTGAGCTCAAAGAAAAAGTAATACAGTTCCTAATGCTGTTCAAACCTGAAAGTACAATAGTCTGTTTCCCAAAGTTAGCACACACTTTCTTGAAGTTCCTTCAGCAAGGATTTGCATTATCATTAATTAAATAGACTTTCTTGCTCTGAAATATGGTGGATAGGTATCTTTCTGTAGCGATGAAGTATAGCTACTTAGCAGTTTTTTACATAGCTTGAATTAAAATCTACTTAACTTGGAAGAAGGAAAGATGAGATTCTTTCTCCCCAAAAAATAGTCACTGGGGATACAAAGCAAGAACAGCACAAAAATCTCCTGTTAATATGATGCAAATAAAAAACCCTTAATTTTATTTTCTATGCTTTTTTGCATTTTTAAAGATTTGTCATCTTGATTGTAGCCAGCCTGAAAGATAATTACCTTAATTGCAGTTCTACACAAAACAAGCTAGGAGGGATCTTGCACAGTGTGAATATGCCTTGCTTTTGGATTCTTCAAACAGAATATGAGAACAATTGCAAGAGTCCCTTGGATTTATTAATTATGTGATCAACAGATTTTAGAAATGAGGAAATAATTTCTTCTTGCTTCTCTTGTCTATAACAATAAAAGTCTACAGGTGCTGTGGAAACAGCACTTTTTTTCTTCACTGCATGTGCCTGGCTATGAAGTTTGCGAAGATTTTGCCAAATATCTTTTCTTCTAGATATGCATGAGAACTGAGGGCAGGACAGGGGTCCCCAAACACAGATCCAATCCATACAGGCAGGAAGTCTGTGCATTTCTTTGGCCATAGCTATGGTCCCTGTGGAAATTTTGTGGAAAAACAGGGAAAAATAAGAAGTGAATATAACTGTTAACAAGAGAGGTCTACTGAGTGCAGACAGAAGGATGATATGGAGCAACTACAGTTATATGCATACTTACTGTTTTATTAGGTTTTTTATTATTCAGAATTATTGTAGCTGTATAGTACAAAAATGAGTCTGAGCCCGCTGCGTTGCTTTTGAAGCTGTGCACTCTTTGCCAGCATCTTTCCTTGTGAGAATAAAGACTAGTATTTTGCTGAACTGGAGAGAAGGGGGAAAAGAAGAAAGGAGGGTGCATGGAAGAAAATGATCTGGGACTTTCACAGATTTCATTTTAAGAAATAGTATCAGATTCAGCAGTTGTTTTAATGGGTTGTTTTTTTTTACTTAAAGTGTAAAGAAATTAATTTTTCCTAATTTTCAAGCCTAAGTTTGATCCCTCCTAAATAGGAATATATTTGGCTTGAGTGATTTGCAGCAGTAATAGAATATATAAAATGCCCAGTCTTCACATCTAGATTATGTTTAGGACAATAAGGAGAATGACTAGATAGCAGATGGTTAGTTGAGATGAAATGTCTCCAATGGTAAGAACTATTAAATTGTAATAAAAATTAACTGCAAAGATATAGGAAGTGTACATGGAGACCAAGTCTATTACACTACAGACTGGTTCTGTTACCGAAAGCAAGACAAAATAACACCTTTTCTTCAATCTTCTGATCATTCTCGTGATTTTTTGGAGTGGTTTGAATTCTCTGTCTGTCAATACGGGGTGCTGTTAACCTTGGTTTGAATGTCTTTTTCAGAGGAGACCAAAGAGGAAAGGAGCTGCAAAAGCATCAGACAGATAACCCTCCCTGCTGTGAACATGCTTTCGTTCATAGGTCAGTCTCAGCTGCTGCAGAGTGGTGCATGGAACACCCACGAGGCTCAGTGAGTGGTCTAACCACAGCTGACTTCCAGTTGGTGATAGTTTCTTGTCAGAAGACTTTAGAGCTACCTGACTGGCAGATCATCTAATCTACATGTGATCACTTTCTTCAAGAATTCCTTCATATTGCAGACACTCACCATTTTAGTGACACAATATTAAATTTTAAAGAATTTTAAAACCTGGCTTCCAGCTATTGTTATCTAGTAAAAACAGCTCAGTACTACACCATAGAATGGTTAAAGCAATGGATTAGAAAAATTTTGGGTAAGTTAAATTTACTATTCATTTATCTACCTTTATTGTGAAGTTACAGGAACAGGGCAAAATTATTTTATAAACCTGTGATATTTTGAGCTGAAGACGGGACACCCAAAAGTTAGGGGAGGTGAGGAAAATTAAACTTAACTGGAATTTAATCCTGAAAGGTTTTGACTTCTTTCCTGCTATATGAGGGAGATTCTTGACAAATTAGATTCTGAAGCTACTTTCAAGCTAGAACAGTGACTTCAAAAGTGATAAGGTATAATTAAAGCCCAAGACTCAGAAGCTGTGATGCTTTGCTACACAGGGGATGCCTGCCAGTGCAGGTGTCACACAAAGCACAAAAAGGTCTGGTTCTTCTGCTGAGCCCATTGCCTTACAAGGAGGGGACTGGGTTATTTTGGCATTCTTTGTCATCAGCCACCAGTGTGTCAGATGGGAGGAGGATTATATGCCAAACAGGGGCATAATCTCTGATTATGTATCAGACCATTGTTCTGCCATAAGGAGCAACGACTGATAAATGTGTGCAATACCTGGCACACTCTCTCAGCACCTCCTTACTCACAGCACAGCAACTGAAACTCTTCTTACATGCTTTAGAATGACTATCACTGCTAAACAGTCTGCTGCTTGTGGTTTAGCTTTTGTGGAACTCTCTTCAAGAGTTCAAGAACTATCCAAAGAGAGGAGGTAAGTGATAAATCATTCAAGACAATCAAGGAGCAAAGGTTGTGAAGCTCCAGACAGTGTTGAAGAGAGCATCAGTAGGAATGATTATTAGAAACATTGATTTCACCAACGCATCCATAAACCCTGCTGGTGCTATAGTTGCTTTCAAACCAGACCTTGCTCACATCTTGCCAGCTTGGTTCAGTGAAGTGAAGGTAAGTCATGCAGCAGAGGGCTGTGTGCTCCCCTGTTCTAGTGCTTCACACAGGTTTCTGGAAACTCCTATGCCACTTTCAGCATCCCTGTGTTGGGTAAAACTCTTATGTTCAAGCCTAAATTAGATTTTTAAAGTGTCTTGTATATAACATACAGAGTTATACGAGATTACAAACTCTGTTTTCAATTATACTTTCAATTATATTATATTATATATCAAATTAGATAGGAATTTGATCACTCCCAAAGCTTGGCCCATGTTAAGCTCTGAGGCTTTGGTGTGGCACTAATTGTAAGAAGAGGATAAGGCTAATTACAGCCGAGTAAACTGACCTAGTAAGAGAAACCAGATCCTTTAATCCTTTAAACACACTGATCAGTTAATTGCTAACATGGTTGTTCTTGTGGAGGGAGTGGCAGACAGCTATGTAGTCTCCAAGACTGTTCCAGTTGCACAGATAACACCTCACAGAAGTGAAGCAGCTTGCCCAGGATACTAAACCAAGCTGGTGGCTGCAGCCCTGCACGCCAGCTCAGGGAGAGCCCTATGATGCACCTGCTGTGGCTCTTTGGATTTTATACAATAGATGTTTTGTGAAGAAGGAAATAAGAGACCCTAGCCCCAGCTGGACAAAATTGTATGGGGGTGGAGTAATTTTTCCCAGTAAGAAACATTTTGTCTAAAATTATGCTGGACTACCTACTGTTAAAATCACTGAGTGGGGCTGTAGCTGTCTGTATCAAGTAGCCTGTGGTGAATAGCTGTAGAAAAACCCCAGGAAAAAATAGGAAACCAGAGGATGTGGTTCTGGAGAAATGCAGAGCTGTTAGCCATGCAATTGGAGAAGGCAGTGATTGGTATAATGGGCTTTTGGACTTTGGGTATTGTGTGGTCCCAACAGAAGCTTTAGCCTGCAGAAATGTTGCAAGCAAAGGTGAAGAGTCAGTGTTGTGATCTTCTAAGAAAAAAGAAAGCAGAGGAAAGTGTGTATTGATTATCAGAGCGAAGGTGAAAGACTGCCTTTAAAAACATTTTTGATATTAGACTCTTGCTTATACCAGAAGACCACGTGTCATTTTCTCAGAACACACAAAAATGAGAAGTTGAATTGCTGTCTGCAGAATTGAGCTGAAAAAGGCTATTGGCCAGATAAGGATGATCTTCCCCCTGAACTTATACATGGTGTTTAACTATTTCTTCCTCTCTGTAAATGTTTAATTTTAGGTTTACCATGTTTAGTTATAATGCATTCTTTGGGCACAGGTGTTGTAGACTTCTTTGTGTTAATATTACTACAACAGCAAGAGACTGCAATTTCTGTTTTGTTGTCATATGATTAACAGCAGCAAAAAAATTAAACAAAAATATTCAGTTTTTAATCATACCTGGAAACTTATTTTTGTATGCAAATATATATGTGAGGAGTTTTTTTTCAGGATAACTCCAAAGCCTATGATATCATTTAGTGCATGTCAGTATTTATTAAGGCTGGGCACTCCAACTCACAAAGCATTAGCCACCTCATTACACATGCATTAAGAGAACAGGTTTTGGTAAGAGAGAGCATCACATGCCTTCCTTGATAAATGGCATGTGCCTTGGGAAAAGTCCTGTCAAATATGGGAAATGTATGGCAGATGTTTGGGAGCTGCTCTGTGAGCAGCCTGGTGCTGCTGATTAAAACTCCACTAAATTGTATTAGCAAGTAGGTTTGCTATTGCCAACAAGAAAAGAAATCTTTCCAATTCAGACACCTCTGACAATATCCAGAGCAGAACTGTTTATATGTGACAGGCAGAGGAGCTATTCCATTTCAATAAGGAAGAAATCTGCGCAAGCATCCTGGCAGCCAAGGTCTGACCTTACAGAAACACTGACAACCAGTAATGTAAGCAGGCTTCCTCTGAACGTTTTGGGAAGAATGGTACCAAGTGAAGGCAAGCTGTGCAATTTGCACACCCTATTTGCAGTTATGCCTGTGAACCACAGTGAAGGCATTTGCTTATTAACAGCAAACTGAGATGAGAATTTGGCTGTGGGACTCAAGTGGAGACCTCTGCAAGCAGCCACAGGGAAGGGATGGCGTGACAAGGAGAGTGTGCTGTTTCACAAAAGCCTCCCAACAGCCATGAGTGAGGCAGCAGGGACTGTCTGCCTTGTCTGATAAGACACAATGCTTCATGTAAACTTAGATCAAAATAATGCTCTTGTCAATCTATAGTAGTGCTAGTTTTACAGAACTCAATAGTGAGAGAATTAAATCTCTGTGACATTTCTTTTCAATCCCTGAGGCTAGAAGATTTGGCTCAAAGCAGAGTCATCTGCTGGCTAGCAGAATTATTCTGAGGTTACATTTGGAAACACGTCATTTTAACTGTACTCCTGAAGCTGAATCCCTCAATTTTTAATGGAATTACATCACAGACTCTGCCCCCACTTCCCATGCTACACACATGGAAGAAATCTTTTGCTACCTGCATCTTGAAATATTTCATCTTCATGATTAAGGAATCTTGGCCGCTTCTGCATGAAAAACCCTACCAAATTTCTGGGAGAGATTTCACAGGGTAATGAAAAGAGATGCTGATTCATGATTTATTTCAAGGTTCAGTGTTTCTTGTTATTCCAGCATTGCCCAGCTGTGAGCTTGGTTATTAACTAGATGCACCCAGTATATTCCAGCTTCACATTTGGGGGCATAAAACTGAATTTGCAACTCAATTCTGATAATTTGAAATTGTATTCTTAAAATAAGTCTAGTGCAGAAAACTGCTTTTCATGTACTCAGAAAAAGTATTCTTTTCCTCTAGTCTGATCAAAGGGATTTTATTTATTTATTATTTTTCAGAGTATGGATACTGTAGCCATGACAACCATGGGTGCCAAGATGAAAAGTGTGGAGATGCAACAGACGTGCCAGAAATGCGTTATCTGACATGATAAAAGACTCCTTCAAGACCTTTGAGTCACAAAACTAAAGTCCCCTAGAGGGAGTTTTAACTCATATTATTTTCAATGTAAGAGAAACAGGGTAAGCTCCACAGCAAGTGAATGGAAAATAATCCCCAAACCTTTAACTTGATCCCTGTGTGCATTCCACTTTCTAGGACCTTGGTTGGTACATTAGAGTTATAGTGCTCAGTTTAAAAATAAAAGTCAGATTTTTCTTTCCATTGTAAAATAACAAATAGTTTTAAAATTTCAGCTTCAATAAAATGTAACAACAGAGATATCTCTGCAAAAACCCTAATAGGAAGGAGGGAAGAAAGGTCTATTCCCTCTGCCCCTAGCTAGATATCCATCTAGATGGAATTTGGGACCAAGGACAAAGAGATCCCTTTAATTTCAGTGTGAATCTTTCTCTTCTGTTCAGTGCTTACTGGTTCTGGCCCTGAAGCTATATTCCCCTATACTTGGGATCATCATAGAGGCATTCTAAAGTGTTCCAAGCTTCTGGGAGCCTTAGCAGGTCTCCTGATTTAGCTCCATGTAGCTTCATGTGCATCTTGGGCTGGGGTGCCTGCAGGTAAGTGCCCACTGTCAGAACAATGAGCTAAGTTCTGGGCTACTTACAAACTTTTGGTGCCATTGACACATTATGTGGGGGCTCACCCAGGAGGGGAACCCTTGGCTGATTTGATTGCAAATCCTGCTGTAAAGCCAAGGTATAGACACAGCACACCCCATTTTCCTGGTCCATCCATCACACAGAGATGAGCATTTTTATCTCTGCTCACAGACCGAGTGTACAACACTGTGTCCATGGTGGAGGTTCAAACTAGGGTTGACACTGAGGCTGTGGTTTGTTTAGCATTCAAAGCCAAGGCACAACTGCCAAGTGTGCTTATTTTCAATGGGATTAACTCCATTGTGAACCATGGCAGCCTCAGCCTCTCTACCCACAGCAAAGGAGCCCAGCAGTTCCTTATCCCTTTGCCTACCCATATGTGCCACAGCAGAAAGATTTGCAGATTTTCCCCTCCCTATGGCATGCAGTGCTTGAGCTGAAGCACAGAATAAATGCTTTCAAGCATCAAAGTCTCTCAGAGCCCTGTGCTCTGGGAAAGGCAATTGCTTTGTCCCCAGGTTTGTGTTGCCTCTCCACACTGACCACATGATGCTTTTCCATCAACATTTTCTGTCTTACCTTATTTTGAAGAGTGTTTGAGGGCTCTAAGGGAACTTGTGATCAATGGAAACTAAGTGATCAGAACCTGAATGAGTAAGTTCCTGAGATACTCTATAGGTCAGAAGAAATGGGTTTTTTTACAAGAATTCAACAAACCAAGTTTTCATACTTTGTACCTATAGAGTAAAGAGGTAAAAAAATCAGGCATTTTTCATTGTTGCAAAACCTAATATCTTCTTGCAGTGATTGTAAGGGATGATTTGTTCAGTCCAATACTTAGTCCAAAAACTTGCTGGTTTAAGTGAGCCACAAAATACCAGAATTAAAAACCTTAATTTTGGAGGCTTTAATGTGAAAATAAACTTCTTTTAAAAAAAATATTTGCTTAAATACAGCAAAATCTGTTAAGTACTAGACAAAAACAAGTCAATATATATACAGCTAACCTTAAAATCCATATATATTTTTTAATTTAGGGGATGATTCTTTACATGCAAGCCAACAGTGCCATCCACTGATTTTTTTGTATGTTTTCACATGGATATTCTTCAAGAATAAACCAACAGGAGGCCCTAAAATCTTTTTTAAGGATACTTGCTTAAAAGAACAGGATAATAACAGAACAAATAACAAAGAAAAAAAGCCTATTTTGTGATCTGGTTAGATTTTTAAAGGATTAGTTTCTTATATCTGCATGGACCTTGTCAGCTTTTGCAGGAAGCATTCCTGTATTAGTTAGACACTTCCTTATACTCACCTTTCAGAAATTCCAATATCAAGAAAAAGTCTAAAAGTCAGATGGAACGGACAATATTCATATTGGACTGGTTATGAAATATTAGCCCTTATTCATTTATCAAAGGACATGAATTTGAACTAGTATCATGCAAAAGGTTTACCTTTTGATTGCTTACATGAAGGTGCTCATTTCCACATAAGCATTTGGGATGCAGATCTGCAGAAAAACAGAAGAGTTTTCGTACAATTGTGACAAGATACACTCTAATTTTAAGACCTGAAAAGCAACCAGTCAAGCTCCTCTTATGATCATATTGTACCTGCATATTTAAGTTGAGGCTGACCTGATGGCTGCTGTAGTTTGGGCTCAGGGATGTCCTATAAACTGCAGGATCAGCCCCAAGGAGTAGCTGTGCTACTGCCACATGGTCATGCTAACACTCACATTTTCCTGTGGCTGCAATGTAAGATACCTCTTGCTCTGACATCCACATGTAGCATGTAGAGGGAAATTATTTTTCTGTGGTTATTCATATTTTTTGTAGCTGCTCCTCTCAAGCATCACTTCTTAATTGTCTTTTGGAAGTTTGGTAACTTTGTGTGTTGTTCAGATAAATATGTTTTGTACGTTTTGTATGCCATAATAATAAATATGAGCATTACAAAATTGACATAAAAGTAAAAATTTTAAATAATCTGTAAATAAATGATGTTAGAATAATAATGAGGGAGGGTAGGAGGGAACAACATAACTACCCTTCCTCCCAAGATTTAAAGAAAATCACTTCTTTAATAACTTTAAGAGAAGTTGTTTTCAATTGAGAGTTTTCTCTGCAAACCTCAGCAGCAACGACTAGGTGGCACTGCATGATCATTTGAGAGAAAGAAAAGTATAAGAAAGGAAAGAAAGCATGAAAATATATTGATATAGTTAATATCTGATTTTTTTTTAAATTTAGCTTGTTAAAAATGATTAAATATAATCTATTAAATTAACTTGAAGTCTCTAACATTAAATATATAGCTATATGAGTATCTATCTCTATCTATATATCTATACATATCTGCACCATATACACTCTCCAAATAAAAGAGTATGCAATGTTAAATGGTATTTATTCCTAAATTCTATCTTCTGGAAATATAAAACCCAGGAAGGTATCTCTGTGGTAAAATAGTCATTGATTGTGGTTCTTGAAGTGAAAGTGAGTATTACATGCCACAAGAGAAGAGAAAACTTGCAACAGAACTACTTAATATTGTTCCTCTGGTGTGCTCTTCAAAGGTGGAATAACCAGGAGTGAATCATGAGAGGTCAGTGCCATCTTAGGGTTTTTCACTCTAAGCAAAATACATTAATCCTTCTACAGCCTCCTACACCCTATTGCCAGCTCTCCAGGTGCCCAAGAAAGAGTAGCTGAGATGTGGACCTGAGAAGGGTGATCTCAACACTTGCTCCACAGAATATCTCTTTCTAAAGCCCCTGGGAACCAATGCATGTACAGACTCCTGGAAGAAAGAACTGGAAGGAGAAATTCTCCTTTAGCTGGAGCAAGTCAGAGTCCCCTGAATTTCCTTCCCTCCCAGATCAGACTGGCTGTGCCCCAGGCTCACCAAGAGGGCAGGATCACACTCCTGCCTCTCCCAGCTCCTACCTGTAACAGTGGTAGGAGTTCTGCACCATTTGATCAGTAGTTTGTTCTAGTCTTATTTGGTTTTATTTAGTGTCGGGATTAAAAGATACAAGAATGAAACGGATTTTCTTGTGTTCAGGCTTGGTTGTTTATTAAATTTTATTTAAAAGTACAGAGCAGCACTTTTAGCTACTGCTCAGAAGTGAGTAAAATGGAGAAAGATTTAGTTGATATAAGTTTTTTAAAGTTAAAGAGTTCAATAGAGAATTAACACTTATTTATATTTTTGACTTAATAACTAATTTTCCATTGACACTGACTGATTAACTAGAAACTACTACTTGAAATTCTTGAAGATGATGACACTGAAAGAGACACCACTCAAAATTTTTTATTTTGTTTTATATTTATTACTATACTATAAAAACTTTAAATTTAAAACCTTTTACTATGTGAAAACACACACTTTTATTTAATTATACGCTTATGATTTTGACTTTATCACTTAAGTTTAAAAGCTTTTCCTAAGGCCCCAGGTTAAAAGTAGTGTTTTTCAGGGGTCAGTGCCTGAAAGCATAGAAAGTTTGAAAACCCCAGGTTTCTGGGATCCAACACTACCCTCCTCTCTAACTGGTGGCCAGTGAGTTCCCCTGGCCATATTGACTGGGAGCTTGACCTTTACCATGTTTCCTACATGTTTAGAGAATTCCTGCCCTGTAAAAGCACTGTACCACTGCCAGCTCTGGTCTGTACACAAGGGCACTTCTTTGGTTAGAAAGCTCTTCTTTGGGGGCACGTGACATTCTGAACCCCATGTACATGGATACACCTATCTCAGAAATTGAAAAATGTTGAGGTGTTCTCTCAGGCTTTGGGTTTTCTGCTTGTTTGGTTTTGGCAGCTTTTTTTCAATATTATAGGACAGTAAGTTACCACTTTCAGCAGCCTTCACCTCACAACAAGCTCTAAAGCTTTGCACATTTATGTGGACCACTGACATCAAGAAATTTTTTTTTTCCTAGTACAAATGCTTTAATTATAAAAGGATTTACCTTAATATATTGCTTCCTTCAGGATCAACTAACCCAAGAACTAATAGCCTCTAGCCTATATAATCTTTCTTTCTGCCCTGACAGTAAACCACCTTTTCTTCAGCCTTCTTTCCCTGTTAAACCCAAATGACAAATAAAAGAAGTGTGACTTATTAACAGTCTCACCATCATACCTAGGGTTTCTCACATTCATTTCCAGGTATGAATTTTTTCATATCATTTTAACAGAAAAAGAGAACTCTCTTAGAAAGAGCCAAGAAGTGGAAGAACAAAGAACTAGGGCCTGGAGAAAGAGAGCAACTTTAGGATATACAAAAAGAAGGATCAGAAAAGGAGCCTAGGAAGGGAAAACTGGGGAACAGAAAGAAAAATACAGTGATTTCTAAAAGCTGCAGAACCAGCAGCTTCCATCAGCTTGGTGTTATGCTGCAGTGTTTTCCTAGTGCTCCACTGTCTGGAGTCGGATAGGTACATGAAATTTCCTATTTGTGTGGTTTAGAGAGAGAAAATTTATTCAAACTCTATGAGCTATATTTAAATGATAGAAACTATTCAAATAGATTGCTAGCTTAGCCATATTTATTTATTTATATTCAGAAGAAAAGAACATAACATTGAACAGTAAAGAGACCAATATAACCTTTCCTAAGTGCTGTCCTGCTGACATCACTGGCAATACTAACAGGGAGATTGATTCCCAATTTCAGCATTAGATTGTTAATTTGGTGGCTAAGCCTAGCTCCACTTAATTAGTTTGCTATATCAATAAATGTGAAAGACAACCCATGCCTGTGGACTGTTTATTTTTCCATTATGCTGTTTCGTTAATCAAGCTATGCAGAAAAGCCTAACAAATGCATATGAAACCAGATGAAACAGGCATGCTAAGTGTCATCCAAAATGCACAAACATGCACAAAGTTTATCACAGCTTAACTATAATGACTTCCTGATGAAAGTGTAGCTGGTAGAATCATTATCAGAGATATGAACTTACAGCTTTCTACTCTTCAATCATCCACATGCTTGTCTTTACACCAATATTTACCTTACACCTTATTTGATTAAAATGTAAGTATAAGAGCTTATATGTATATGTATATTCTCATACTGAGGCCATCATCCTTACTCTCATGGCTGAATTAGTTTGTAATGGTTTTGGTTACATGATAGAAAAGTCAGCTCTGTGCAAGTATAAAAGTCTGCTCCGTGTGTGCTCATTTATATCACGTTTTGGAATAAAAATATAAAATAATTTCATCAGTAATACAGTAAACTTTGCAGAAATTAATTTGGGAATAATTTGATAATCTGTAGGAGTGCTTTTAATTTAAATAAAGTATTTGTCAGGATCTTAATAAAAATATTTTCTTGGAGATTAATCTTGATTGATATTCTAATTGCTGTGCTGTACCACAGCTATCTCCTCTCTTCATTACTCCACCTGCATCCAGCTCCCTGTGTGGGCAACACCTTCTCTGTTCCATAGCTGTGAGTTTATTGAGCCTCTAGTGCTTCAATACTTGCAACAGATGTTACTGTGCACAAAACAAACTTCTCTTGATTTTTTTCAGACTAGCTCAAAGTAAATTTGCAGGGATGATATAAAAGAGTTTTTATGTGCGGGGAAAACTGGTGCTACTCATCAATGTTAATGCCAAAATACTGGGAATCATGCAGCTAGCATTCCAGCTGCCTTGCCAGCCTACAGTGAATGGCTCTGGACTGTAAAGCCATGCTCCATCTGCTCTGCCTAAACCAGCTCCAGAAGAATTCAGTGCCCTAGCCCTCACATTTTTGTATTTAACCATGCAGGCAGAGCAGAGAGGATCTGCCACCAGTGAGGAGGCAAAAATTCCCCTCTGCTCTGCCAGCAGGGCGCCAATCTTACAGGAAGGCATTCAAGAGCTGCCTAAAGGAGTGTGGTTGTTTCTGTAGCCCACAGCCCTGCCTTCAGCACTGTGCTGAGTCTCCTCTCCCACAGCCTGGTGTGCCTGGCTAAGCCCTGTCCCCCACCACTCACAGTGGGCACACAGCTGGTCCTGGGCTGGGGGACCCTCCTGCTGCCAGTGCCTAAAGCATCCTGCTGGGACTCTCCTCTCAGGGCAGCCAGCCTGATGGACACACTCTTGAAGAATGCCTGCCACTCCAGGTCTTTCCTGACATGTGCTGTGATCCAAGAAGTAAAGGGAACAGAAAAAAGTTTGTGCCACATGTTTTCAACTCAAACTCTTTTTCTGCCTATTCTAGTTTTTTTCTTTCCTGCTTAATTTTTACCTTGTTTTATTTCTATTATTTTCTCTTTTTTCCAGTTCTATTCTCTGCCACAGTATTCATCCATCTTCATCCAAATGTATTCCTGGTTTAAACTGCTCACTTAAGAGCAACAATAATCATTACAAAAATATAATAATAAACAGAGATTACTATGATGTTTGAGTACCATATAGATTGTAATGCTAATGGCCTTTTAGCAGGAAAGAATTTTTTCAACTTATGCTCTTCAGGGAGCTCTTCTTTTCCCGTTTGCCAATATTTTCAGCTTTTATTGTTTTCTGGTTCCTCCCTGTAGGATCTTAAAACAGCCCACAGAGAAAGCTATTTCACTATCCTTTTTTGTCAGTAGTAATGCAGCCCTAACACAGGCACTGCAACACCTGAGGCAGAGTCAGGAGAGTGCTAAAGAGTCACAGGTGCAATTTCACAGCCCTGAAGAAATGGTAATTTCTACTGATGATTTACCAAAAGAGGGGAAAGTAGATCTGACTTTCATTGCTTAAACAAGACACAAAGGCAAAGCACCTTAAAACTGAAAGTTTATGAACTGAGTTTTTCATCCTGAAATCCACAGAAAAATGTAAGTGCCCCATTCTATAGTTGCTATTGCATTTTTTTAAAGGAAAAACTAAATTATGTCACTTTTTTCTCAGATATTCACCCGTCAGTCCTTAATTGTTATCTGCCTGACAGTGTACATGCATCTCTCTGGAAATAAAATGAAAAATCTTCCTTTCTCCTCTTGTAAAGAAGCATTATCTAAATGCTTCTTGGCAGCTGATGATAAGTACACAGTCTGTAATACATTTCTCCAATTAATTTCAGGCAGAAAGCCAGATGTTACTCCCATTCAGTTTGACAAACCTATAGGAGCACTGAGATTCTGGCTGTCTGTTCTTTGACCACTAGAGAGGTGGAAGGAGTCAGCATTAAGTCTTGCCATAAGCATTTGGTTGAATATGAGGTAAGAGAAAAACTAGAGCCTCTGTGCTGATTCTTCTCAAGGTAAGATTTGCTGTCATTTTAGTGAATTCCTTGAATTTCTACTTGGTCTTAAGATACTGTCTCAAGAAATGTGTCTTTATATATTTATTAAAATCAGGGGTTTTTTTAATGTTTCCAGGAGTTATTCTTATATTTTTATAATTTTTTAAACAATATTATCTCTGTAAAAGTTATATTTACACCATAAAGATGTCTTCTAAGAAGCATTTTGCAAACAGAAATAATTATGGTTTTTTTTAAAACATGTATGCAGCTAACGTTTTACATCTTAAAGGTAGGAACCTTTTAACTGGTAGCAAAATGTAGCTTGCTTTATTTCAAACTAAAACACAGGAAGGTCAGCAAGTTCAAGAACAGGAATATTATGGAAAGCTTCATTGATGCACATATCTTAAAACATTCAGAGCTTGCTGTGGAGAGAGGAAAATATTTATAAGCAAATTTGTTTGGTTTTTTTTAAACAAGGAACTGAGCACTAAAGGAAGAAAAAAATAATTGAAGAGTGAGGAAGTGGCATATAAGGCATGCAGGCTGTACATCAAAACAATATTCTTTTGTCAGTAGAGAACTTCAGGCTGGTGGGTGAGTTTGGAAAACAATGTGAGAAAATCCATCACAGCACTTGTAGCCTCAGTTTTAGGCAGGATACATGTTTGCTTTTGTAACAAACATTAGAGATGATAAATCTGTGTGGCAGCTGGTGCATGACATCTCCATCTCTTCCCTGAGAAACACCTTAAAGGAGATGCATCTGCAGCCAAATCTACCTCTGTCCTTAAACAGGGTCTGTCTTGCTGGGTGCAGCTGGCACTACCAGGCAGGTACAGCTTTACACCTTTCTGACAAGGGGAGTCAGAGGTCCAGCTGGGGCCCCAAAACAGGGATACAGCTGTAGTTTAGGCAATGGGCTTTTTTTTTTAAGGACTGTGGTCTTCAGTGACTTGAGCACGGGCTTTCAGTCAGCTCGAGGCAGTTTTGTTGTTTATTGTTCAATAGGTTTTGGGAAGGTACATTTTCTGTCTGTGCTTCCATGCTTGTGAAAGGGACAGAATACTGAGGTGTCAGTGAGGTTTCTGTTGTTGGACCCTTCCTGATTTGTGTGTTTGCCAAGTATGTAGAGCATTACATAAAATTTCAGCTGTGTGAATTACCCAGGATCTGCCCAGAAAACAATGACAAACACTAGAATTAAGTTTCAGCTTGGACTGTGAAACACTTTCCCAATCCTTGCAATTTTCAGAAAGAAACTCTATGAATTTCTGTAAACAAATTCAACAGCTTTATTTTCTTAATTATCAGCTTTCATCTTCCCTTTTTCTTCTTGCTATCTTTCTCTGCCTTCACACAAATTCTTTATTAGAAGCTGCATGAAAGACCCAGTAGGCACCGTGTTAAAATTTGGAGTATATTCACTGGCATGCACCTAATTTCTGAGGTAATAGGGTATTATCCCATATACTGGGATTATGATTCTCCTCAGAATCCCCTGCCTGGTGCTTTTCCCTGCAGCTGACAGCAGCTAGTAGAGCAATGAGGTTGCTATTTCTGGTTGAGGGCAAGAATTACATGTTTTTCAATAAAACTGTTATTGTAGACATATTCTGTGCTATTCCTGGCCATTTGTGCTGTCTGATGTGACTTTACTGGGAATTCTGCCTGTCTTTGAAATGTAGAACATAATGTAAAAACCAAGTTGATACTCTAATTGTTTTATGACTTTCTCTGTCTCCATAAAATGAGTGTTATCTCTGTATTGGCTATCATAAAATTTAATAATATCCATCTGGTGTTCTGAGGATGTTTTATATCACATAAAAGAATGCTAATTCAAACTGCCTTAAGTTACTCTGCAGGAACTCTGCAGAGTGTGTTCTGCAGTATTTCTGTAAATGGGCTTGAAATAATGACCAGAAAGTAAAATAAAGACTGAAAATTAAATACAAATTTATAGAGATTCATCATGTAATCTTTTATGGGTATCTATGCTAGAAAAATTATTCACCTATGGATTAATATCCACCAAAATAAATTTTTTTTAAAAAAAGGATATTAGGAGATTTTCTCTTTCTTTCCCTGTATGTGTAAAGATATACTTCTGAGAGTTATAATGACAGTGCAGACCTTTGTGTTTCTCCATAATCTGTTTTCTTCTTGTGTCCTTGGAGTGCCTTCACTGAGGTGTGATCCTCTTCTATCTTGATCAACAACTCAATTTAAAATGCTTAGTATTTCTGTATGCAAGCATTTCAGTGCCTAGACCATCACAAGTACTGGTGCATCACACATCTAACAGAACCAAGAAATCGAGTCAAATATGTTATCACAGGATTTGAGAGCAGTGAAAGAACTTGCCCAGTGCTGACCTTTCAAACAAAGGAAAGTGTACTTACTGAACATATTTCCTTATATTAGAACAGATCTGTTTGTTGCTTTGTACTTCTAAAACATCAGAGTGATGTATTCCAAGTTATAGTTTTTAAGTCACATGTGTGACTTTCAGTCTTAAAGCCCATTTTGGTAATGGGGGTATGATTAGAACTTGTTACAGCTAACTACCCTGAGGTCCTTCAAAATCTAACGTAGCATTTCATTTTCAGCTTATGGAATCTTCTCCTCTGGGAAGATTGTATTAGATATAGAAACCTGAGTTCTGTCTTCTTAATACTGAGAAACTCTGCAAGATTCTTATTCAAAAAAGCTATGGTACATGGCAACTCAGTTTCCAAGGAATAACATTTGTAGTTTGCCTTCAACAGCCTATGGGGGGAAAAGGCAACTGTTCTCATTCCATCTCCCTCTAGATGCTGCTTTGGGCAGTGGAAAACCTTTCCAGTGTTGCTACCCTAGGCATGACTTTCTGGCAGAGCAATGATTTTAATGCATACTGCCTTCTACTTTTACTTCACTAAGGTTAGGTTTCTACTCGTGTCCTGCACAAAAAACAAAAAGAAGCAAAATGCAGACATGCAAACAAATAAAATGAAAACAACAACAAAGAAAAAACTGCTCCCCTCCAAAAGAAAAAAAAAAAAACCTCAACAAAACCAAACAAATAAAAAAATAAAAAAATAAAATTTAAAAAAAAAAAACCAACAAAAAACAAACAAAACCCACAACCAACCAACCATCCAACCAACCAAGGAAAAAGACAAAATAAAAAAAACAAACAAAATCCTATATTCTCTGTCTCTTCCACTTCTGTGATTTTCTAGACAATGTTACTAAATATCACAACTTCACTATGTTATTTCTTCCAGACAGAGAGGAAAAACCAAAATCCCCTTTCCTGTCTTGATTGTAACACTGGGAGATGAAGTACAACACCTCCATACAGGTGTTGTTCTTTCAGGGCATTAGTTCTCATTATATTTGTCTAAACATTAAGATAGAATCATTTACTAATTGGAGGAAAACAGGTTCAGGAGCAATTTCTTTGACTTGCACCTGCAGTTAAATTAGCTCATGTAGTGCTAAAAACACAAAATCCACCCATATGTGACTCAGTAAATGATCAGTGCACAGCCCTCCATGGAGGGTTGAAACAGGACTGTAAATTCAGGGGATCCCACACAAAGTCTTGTAATTGAAGTGGAGGGAGCTTTGTAGGCTGGTGAGATGGAGCATATTCAGTATCTCTTTAATTTCCAGTAGTGACCACTCTATCAATAGAAAAAATGGTAGTCAAAAGGAAATGTTCCCATTCAATTTCTAAAGCAATTTTGCCACAATTTGTGGATGTTTTTTGTTGTTTTGGTTTGGGGCTTTTTGGGGGGCTGGAGGGTGTTCAGCTTTTTTTTTAAGAAAATATATTTTCTGATTTTTCTGATTGTTTATGCTGTCTTCCTTCTTCTCAATATCTTCACTTCATAAGCTTCAAATGATCTCCTAATGATAATCTTGCTAACCTACTCTGCTAACCCACTCAGGCAGGTTAATTCCCCCTGTTTTGAATTGTGTAGTTTTCAGATGGTCATGATGTCTTTATCTAATTCTGTGTCTTGATGATGCAGTCGATGTAAGGGTGGAGAAAATAACAAGCTCAATATCCTTTAGATCTTTAGATCCTTTAGGTTGGGGAAGAAATCTCACGAGGCAGGAATACTGTCATATGGCTGTGTTTGAAGGTTGCTGGAATTCTTTATTCTAGAGTATGGAAATTTCACACCTTTTGTCTAAAAATATATAATGTTTTAAAGAAACACTTTAGCTGTAATCTAGACTGAAAATATGGCAAATAAACAGTAACATCTCATGCTTTCAAACTAAATGAAACAACTGTTTTACTGGCTGCCTCACTGCATTTAACTTTTGGGATGTACATGCAGGGTCGTTCCCAAGAATAGTATATTATTCAGGAGAATTTTCAAAACAAGTTACAAGATCATTTCTACTCTCAGTTACTTGCAGGCAGCAAACTGATTTTCCAGTGTGGATGCTACACCAAAAAGATAGTAGCTGTTACTGAAACACCACACCCAGCCATGTCCGTGGAACAGCACAGGCTCATTGTAGCTCATTCTTACTACAACAGGCTGCTGGTGTCCCAAATTCTTATGGAGGAGGCAGTTTCCTGTCAGTACTTCATATTTGAAGAACATGATCATTAATTTAGATTACTGTTAGCTTCTGAACAACAAGAAGTCATTTTAAAGGAATAGTCTTTGCTTCTGTCCTTTGCTCATCCAAACACAAAAAATCTGACAGAAAATTGCCCTGTTTGATGGACTTAATGCAGAAGTATGATTCAGGTGATCTCTGCCTAGTTAGGAAGTCTGATGGCCACAAAATATGAATAGGCTTTTCCTGCAAAACTTGCACAGGACAGCAGGTGTTTACCCTCTGCTTTAAAACAACTTGTCACTGCACATTTACCAATTTATTTTTCCTCCAGTACATAGCACAGAGTCTTGCTTATCTAATCATTTGGCTAACTCTTTAATGAAGGTGCAGGAGTTGTGAGAATCATACTAATGAGGAAAGAGGAAATATATTGCTTCTATTCCTATGTTTCTTCTTAGAAAACACCAATATTCTGTTCCCATAACCATGCAGAAGTTGTAAAGGAACAATGTGCATGTATTGCTTTTATCTATATTTTGCTGGCTTGGAATTATTTCTTCCTCTCTCACTGATTTTAAAAGGGAAAAGGTTTCAAAACTTCTGAATACCTCTTGTAGGCTTCACGAGGTTTTGATTTTATTTTTTTCACATTAAAAAGCCAGAGAGTGCAGAAAGAAAGTATCTCAGGTGGGAGGAAGGCTTAAAATAATCCATGCAACTTCCATTTACACTGAGAGGAATGAGAGTCTGTCAGCTAAGACTTATCCTGTAATACAGTGATTCAGGGACAGAGCAATGCCCCTTGAAGGTCACCTTGTGAGCATGAGACTTCCTCGGAGCATGAAATGAATTGGAAGAGAGAGCTGTATTCTGAGTGGCTCCATTACCACAGTCCTATGAAATGTAAACCACAAATCTGTCATCCTCCCCCCTCCCCCTGTTGCAGAGCTCCTTCAAATGGAGACAATAAAAATAAATCCCTTTACAGAACTAAAAATGGTGTTTAAAATAAATAAATGGAGGGAAGGGAGCTTACTGGAAGCTTAGGTGCCAATCACAGATTTATTCAAATCCACTACTTTTGTCAGTTTGTGGAATTCATCCCATTTAATTTCTCAAACTCCAACACCCATTTAAAATTAAAATGTCAGATTCTTCCCTGATTTGCACACAAGTTCTACTTTAGTGAGACTGTAAAGACAAAAAAGTTGGAAAGAAAACTTTATTCAATATGGTTTGCTCCATAACATAATAGATAGTTATGTTATATAGTATATATTACTGTGAACACCTATGTTCCTCCAAAAAAACCATGTAGCATATTTTCAACAACTTTTGTGCTAAGTCTTTTAAGCAGTGAAATTTCTTAAGGCATTTATGATTTATTTTTTTTAACATTCCTGTAAATGTCAGTGGCTGTTAACCTCTGAATCAAACTGTTCCCAGTTCATGGAACATGTGACTGGAAATGGTGCCCAGAGCAAAAAAGCCAGACATTCTGACTCTCATATAAGTATAGTCTCTGTGGAAATGTTTCTCTGAGCAGAAGTAGTTGCTGAGTTCACATCAGAATACATTTTGGCAGGAAACAAGGTAAGGCTGCATTATGACCACTTTATTTTCATTATTACCTTTAATTAAGGTATGTTTGGGAAATAAATGGTCTAAGAGCTAAAGAAAAACATGATGATCTAAATAAGGATTCTGGCTGGACACAAGGCTGAGTGGCTCACATGCTGCTGGCAGTATCTGAAACTCTTCTGGGATTACATTGGAATTATCTCACAGGATAGAAGGCTGAATTTGGGATAACTGCTCTGGGGACCAGTTCTGAACAGCCTTAGGCTCTTAAGAGGTTTTCAACCTTTTAGGTAGAGGGAATTCCACAATTCAAGCAGCTGTGCATAAGGGTAAAGGGTGTTTTTAGCAATGAAGACTGAGAGATAAACTGACCTCTGTGCACATGTGAATGAGATTTATTTGGAGTGTTACATGGGTGGTATCAAGGACACAAAACTGTGCCAGTCAGAGATGGTTGGACTAGGAGCAGCTGCAGACTTGCACTTGCATTTGCCTCCAAAAGTGTAGCTAAATATATTTAAGATATAAGACTTGACATATGCACATACTTTCAGAGAAATTGGAAGGTCTAAAAGCATACCAGATCATCTGTAACTAGCTAATTCCTAACTCCCTATGAAGCTCACAGTCCACAAGAGAAAAAGGTTTTTTGCTGTGGTAAAAAGGTTGATCACAATTACAGGCTCAGATGAGTTCTCTAAACTTAATCTGACATTTAGGACATTTTTTAATACTAAATATTGAATGGCCAATGTAGATAGTTAAGATGTGTGTTAAGATACCTCTTTTCTGAAAGGAGAAACAAGGAAGAGTAATTAACTCTTTCTCCCCAGTCTCCAGCTACCTTCTCTTGTTACCCAATACTGTTTGCATGCTCCTGGCTACAGGGAAGCAGGAGTAGCTTCAGACCATG
Organism: Muscicapa striata striata; assembly: GCA_030060385.1. Classification (NCBI taxonomy): domain Eukaryota; kingdom Metazoa; phylum Chordata; class Aves; order Passeriformes; family Muscicapidae; genus Muscicapa; species Muscicapa striata. The sequence continues at coordinate 2,182,534 of JAREIS010000062.1, read as the reverse complement.
GCAGCTGTAGTCCTTTGTGCTTCGTGTCTCTTCTCTTTGCTCTGAGCCCTGCTCACAGCATGTGCACAAGTAGGAGAGGAAGAGGACAGAGAAGCATCTCCATCACACAGGTTTGCTGCTTTGGCAGGACCATAGCACTTCTTCCTTTCTAACTACATGGCAGGGTCTTCAGACTGCCCATGTAACACTGGATTGACTTATATTTATGTGACCCAGGTAACCTGACTGAATAGATGAATTGTTTGGGATTTTTATTTTTTTTTCATCAAAAAAGTTATTTCCCACATGCCTCCAAGAGGAGGTATGTAGGGGTAAACTAGGAAAAATAGGTGTCTATTAATTTGACAAAGGACACTAATATTTCCAAAATAGCCTTGATGTAGTGTCAGACTGTGCTTCATCCTGAATGTGGATTTTGATTTAAAGATAAATCCTCAAAGAAAAATATAATCAGTGTGTTAAATAAAAAAACAGCAGATAATGGTGCTTTAGAGCAGCTTGTGTTCAATCTTCCAAGATCTGCAAGTATTTTCTTTAAGCTGGATTGTCATCATTACCTTACCATTTTTCATGGATAAAAAGTTATGAGTTGTCTAGAGATGTTGAGTGAGAAGCAAGGGGACATCTTACTACAGGCAAAAAGCTATACCCCGAGTGTTTAAAAATAACCAACCAAGTAGGTGGCTTAGTACATCAGACAAGTTTTATCTGGTTTGAGATGATAAATGAGGTGGCAATATAAACCCAGTTTCTGTGGATATCTCTTTAGCAGAAGAAACAGTGTAATATATGTGCAAAAAGCCACAAACTGTTAAAATAGCTAATACCACATAATCAAAGTTACATCTGTGTGCCAGTAGAAACTAGTTGCACTCAAGAGTACTGAAGAATTCAAAAGCATCTTCTTTTGATGTTTTATTAAGAAAAGTTTTTAACAGATAAAAAGTGAGATTGAATGTTCTTTCATGAAGTCTTTATACAAATGGTTTTATAACAGAAGAATCTAGATGTGCCAGATAAAAAGACAGTTAAGTAGTAAGAACTTATTTTAGATAGATCTGAAATAGTCTTGTATTCAATTCCAGTTACTGTAATCCTCGGTGTTTACAAAATATCTGTAAAATTTCTCAATCTGAGTCATCAGATGACAGTAACTCAAAATCCCCCCAAAACCCAGCAGTTTTGTTTTTCATCATACTGAACATATACAGTAATTTTTGCAATTTATGTGCACACACATCCCTGGTCTGGATCAAACTCTTTTTTTTTTTTTTTTTTTTTTTTTTGGTTAAATTTATTTTGCAGCATATGAAAAGAATACTTTGTTCCATACAAGGATCTGAGTTTAAAAAATATGTACACATTCAAAATTTTAATCCTTACTTATGCTAAATTCTTTATGATGTTTTCACTATTGTGCATGAGAAAACTCAGTTTCTTTCCAATGCTTTAATCATTACACTCCAGTCTGGAGGTTTTGGTGCTTCATGCAATAGCCTGGGCCTTTAATGTCTTTTCTATCAGAACTTTATGGCTTCCTTGAATGATACTCTGTAACACAGCAGTTTATATACAGGCTGTATTACAATGAAGAGTTTAAATTTGCATTGTCTAAAGCAGCCTTTACAGATGCTTATTATAAATATTTCAAGGCTCTCTTCTCTGCACTTCTTTTCAGGATAGAATCAGAAGAAAATGTGGAATGAAAAATAATCAAAATAGAATAAGAATAACTCACAGCAGACACTATTATTAGTGGAATTTTTAAGTAATATGACATTCTATCTCTTTGAAATATAAGCTATTTTGCATGCTAACATTTGAGTAAGAAATGGTTTTCTAGGTCATGAACCAGGTATTTCTGTCTTTTATCTGCATGCCTTCCCCAGAAAACAGTGGGCAGGATCTATTCATTCCAAGCTTTAATAACAGGAGTATCAAGGGTTCTAGGACACAGCTGGAGTAGACACTAATTGAGGGATCAAGGCAGCTGTGTCAAGATACATGTATATTTATAAAAAAAGATGTCTTTGGTGTGGATTTTGCCTTAAGGTCTCCCTAAAATCTTCCATGCAGTTAGGGCTTTAATTGGCAACATAGGCAGCCTTATTAATACATGATTTGGGCTAATGCCAGTTTAAGGAACTGCAACTGTGCTGAGGACTGTAGGAGTTGAATTTTAAAATTATACCTTCTATGCTTTTTATAACTTTAAAAGTAATTATGATATATATATGGAAATTTTTCAACTTCTGTTATCAGAAAAAATCATACATCCAGCATACTGCTAAACAGATGTTTATTCACAACTGTTTCCAAATGACTTACTCCAGACTGTGCAGACAATCTTGAGACCTGTGGTTTAATGGAAAGCCATCTGATTTTCTCTCTGGGACACAGCTGGATTTCCACATCAGAGGGAGAAATGTCAGACTGTTAATATAAAATTTCATACAGAAACTTTGGACTGCTTAGAAGCCTGTTATGGCACTTGATATATTTTTTCTTAGAATTGAATTAAAAGGAACAGAAGAAGATTATTTGTGTCTAATCAGATATTGACATGATGGTAGAAGAAAAACAATTGTGTCATGAATAGTCCCTAATGGGAGTGAATAGCAGTAATATCAGTGGAGTGGAACAGAAAGCAGGATCTGTAAATATCCTGTCAAATTCTTTTCTCCTTGTTTTTCAGACTGGTATAAGATATTTACCTGACAGGATTAAAATAAGGTGCATTTTCTAATATTGCATATTTTTGTCAGTAGTCGTCTTGTGCCCCAAGTTAAATTTTTAAAAAATGTATTAAAAAAAAGAAACTAAACGGACAACCAACAAAAATCACCGAGCAGACTCGACAAAACCCCAAACCTTGTCTTCTGCTCTGCTTACAGAGTGCTCAGTGCAAAGTGAGCACTTGGTCTATATTAGGGCCTAATGTCAATATCAGACCTGTTTCCTTCTCTTTCCTATACTCAGATTGAGCTAGAGTATCTTGCCACAAAGGTAGCACTGGTAACAGTAATGGTTGAAAATAAAGCTTGGTACAACCATGTGAGTAATTATATTTCTTGTAATTGTGCAGGAGAAGTCCAGCACTTTGGTATCTGTGTTACAGCAAAGGTTGTCTGCTTTTTCAGAGCTTGAGAATTCATGTATTTGTATGGAATGGAAACAAGAGATAAATGTCTACAGCCACAGTTAAACCAGCCAGAAATCAGAGTTCAAGGCAATACTTCCTTATGATATATTACAGAAAAATAGATCTTCCATCTGCCTGCAGTTTTCCAATTCTTCCTTTACTTTCCTTCACTTCCCTGCAACACTATACTGTGATTGAGCATTTCATGTCATATTCATCCTATGCCAGTGACACCTATGATCTGTACTGATCTGAGCCTTTCTCCTTGTAGCTCCTTGTCCTCTGATTTGAAAGTACTGACAGATTTGCACTCTCTTTTCCCACTTTACATATATTTGCTATAAACATGAAGCTTAATTTTGCTAGGCTAGGATGTCTATTCTTTCCACATTAAGAATCTGTTTTTGGAAGGCTACTGATATTTGTCCATCAAATACCTTTTCACTGCACTGAGATGCAAAAGTGAAAGCGGTGAAAGGCAGGGGGAAGAGAATAAATGTAATTGAGTTAATGAGGTTATCCTTGTGAGTCTGCTTAGATTATCAGCTCTCTGGTGTAGGAACAGTGAGCTTGCAGCACTTTGCTTAGTGTTTGGGGCAGCTAGTCCCACTTTGACTGACGTGTCATGGAGCACAAAACACAGCTAGCATGATAGCACACCCTGAACAAGGTGTCCAGCACAAGACTGTTCGGAGTTGTGAGACTCAATTAAAACAAACAAACCAACCCCCTTATCTAAGAACATCCATTAACCTGAATGACAGAATTGGGGAAATGAATTCCTCATTACTTACACTTAGAATGTTTCCTACATCATTGTCTGCAGTCTGGCAGACTGACAACTGCTAGAAGCTTGATGTTGAACCAGATGTGTCTCCAAATCCTGGGTTGTCTTTTTTTTTTTACTTTTCAAGGTAATGATGATGATACACCATTTGAGGACAGGACAGTCATCATGTATAGAAGAGAACAGGGTTAGTTAGCAGAAGGGAGAAATGGCACGGCAAGAGGAGGTGTAGTAGAAACTGGGAAATGAATGTAAGCATTTGAAATTATCAACAACTTCAGAAAAAGGAATTATTGAAGATAAACCAATATAGAAAAAGAGGTGCCATTTCATATCTAGAAGCGGGTCATTCATCATATTGAGGATATTCTTGGTCTGTGGATGACCTCGGATATATAATTAAATGAGAAGAGACATCAAACAAAAAAATTATTGTATACAGCAGGGATGGAGACTAAGTCAAAGGGGAGTTGCTCAGGACAAAAAATTCAGTAGGACATTAGATACTTAGATGAAGATGTTGAAGTTGAGGAAGAAGGCATAAGACTATGAAAGATTGGGAATGTGTATAGTGAGTAAATGGCCATCTGGTAAAATTTAGTTTTCTGTTGGTCATGGAATGAACATTTAGTCCCCTATCTGGATCACACTACAAAAGCTACAGTTCAGCGGTGGCTTCTATACATTTCATAATACTTTTTATATAAAAAAATCATCATCCTAATTGAATTTCATTACCTTTATCTTAGCATATGTGTTATTTATCTGGACCATGTTTCTTCTGTCTTACTGTAGTTAAATAGTTTGCAGCCTGTTCAATCATTATTGATGGTCAGGACCTTAACTCATCTTATTATGATAACCATTCATCTGACAAAAGGAAAGCCATTTCAACTACAAAACCAGTAGGAATTCACTGTGCTAACTAGGCTCTATGTCCCTCATGCTAAGGTCTAGCTGAGGACATAAAACATAAATTGTGGTTTGAGCCTGCTTTGCATAGTTGCAGGTGTCTCAGTGCAGGTAATTCCTATCACAGCTAGTTCAGCCTAGTGAGGCAGCCAGGACTACTTGGCTGTTAGCAAGTACTGTGTCTAGGTAGACTTATAGACCAGCTGATGTCCATTGTCTGCTTTCTAATTGCCAAAAGTATCTGAAACAATGGAAAAAATAGTACAAAATAAAAATTATCACATTTTATAAACTTCTCTAAGGGTTTTACAGAGTTTGCCCCAGGACTGTTCCTTCTACGGAGAACATACTTATGGCAATTGACAGGAGAATGGTTGGTGTTTCAACAAGAAGTGAAAGCTGATCAAATGTTCTCTTTTGTTATTTGATCCAAATGTTACCCATCCATATGTGTGTATGCAACAGAACAATAACCGATGCCTAAAATAAGAGGGTAAAAAAATAATATTATTTCGTCTCTTCATATATTTTTAAGAACAATCAATGAACTCAGTTGAGATTTTTAAAAACTTCAGAATGAGTCTCAGGAAAATCTTTCTCAAATTTTCCTCCAGACTAGTAGATAATTTCTCCTGTAGAAATGATAAAATTAGAGCACTAAGTACTTTAGTTAATCCCTTGTCTCCTACAGAAAAGGAGTAGGCTCAAAAATACGCCATTGTTTCATGGTGTTCTGGGCTCTCTGCAGGCAAAAAGGTTCACTGATACGATCAAAGTCTACATTTTTCAAACCTGTCATTAAGTACTCTGGGAGTTGTCCAAGAAAACCAACAAGACAATATGTAATTTTCCGCTTGATTTAACAGAATATGTTCTTTTCTAAGGAATGAAAATGAGGAGGCCCAGTTTCCTACAGTTTTGTGTTCTTTGTTCCTTTCTCTATCCTCTAGTACAATAAATCTTGTCCACTCTCAGTTTTTCCTATGAGATGCTTGCTTGTGGTGGGTAGTTCTAAACGACGTTAATCCTGTTTGATAGACTGACACAGTCAGTTCTGCTTATCTTTCCCCCCCTCTCCACAAATAGGGATTCTGCACATGTGTGAATTTTGCAGGGGTATAATGATTTCCATCTTAAAAGTTTGGTTGATGTTTCCTACTGTGCTCAAAAGGTATTACGAGGTCTAAAGAAATAACTTTATTGCTTAAATTTCATTCCTTAGAAAATAAAATTATAACTTAGACCATTACTCCAATTTTTTGATTGTACTTTAACAGTGGCTTTAATGGTAGAAACTGCTTTTCCTTTACTTTAGCAGTCTGGTAATCTGATATTTTGCTAATTATTTTGTTCTTGGTGTAGTCAAGGAATGTGTGGCATTGAATTCATTCAGCATGTACTAGCAAACAAGTGCTGGCAATCTGCATTCAGCATACAATTTGTCTGAAATAAACTTTGTTCAAAAAATAGGGGAAGCTGTGCCACAAGATACCTCACTTTTCAGTCTTTAATGGGTAATAAACCAGATTTTCAGACTTCCTCATTGCTTGGGTTTGGATACAGTAGCAATGTAGTACACTGTGTTCCAAATACAGGAGTCTCTGGCTGCAGTATTTGCAGAGGCCTGCACTTTTGGAGCCTGTTTCTGTGACCTAACCCTGAAGAGCAATGCATAAATTTTCAGAATGCTGGCAGGGGTTTGAGTGCAGCTGTTCAGCCAACTCCTCCCGTATAAGTAACTGTGATAATTTCTGTACAGCTTCTATGATGAAAAGTATATTTTACAATATAGAAGCAGTAAGAATATGGAAATGCAAAGGGAAAACAATAAAGCGATTTATTAGAATGCGTATGAGTTTTGCTATGTCGAGCTGATCATATTTTTAAACAAAAAACACTCTATTTCACAATGCATAAATGCATTATTGCATTTAGGTGAAAAATTCAGGAGGTTAAATGCTTCATAGAGATGTTGGCTCCCAGCCAGCGCACTTCTGCAGCATGTAGCTGGCAAACATTGCATTACTGGAGACATGCTTCTTCAGATACATTAATTTTAAATTATAGTTCTCACTAGATAGAAATTATGAGAAAGTTCAGCACTGGCAGGCATTTGAAAATCCTAGTCAATATTTTTTCATGCAGTAAATAAAAGATCCTAGGCGAGTCAAATCTCACCTAGGACCATTGCTTGCTAGGTTCAAGCTCCTTGAACCTTTCTAAAGGAAGCCTTTTAGTAGGTCAACTAGGTTTCCCAGTAGCTGGATCACCTCTATGCTGCTTAAACAAGTAATAAAACAAAGAGCAGAATCTCATATCCACTAGAAACTAAATGAAGCAAGGGCAGGTCTAGCTTTAATCCTGGCCACTATGGTCTCTTAATTCACTTTGTGTTTTCTGATCACCTGGCTTGTCCCTTGCCAGTCACATCTAGAACCTGTGAAGTCCTAAAAGGCAATTCTCCCTATAGCTGAAAGAGATGGAAATGTGGGGGCAGGGAAAAATTTTCAAATGCTTGGAGCATGACTTTGGTAACGTAAAGGAATATTTAATGGTAGCTGATGCCTTCTGGGAAGACAAATTTACATCATTCTCAGAATGGCAGCCAGGGAAGGTTTCTTGCTGCCACAGGACAGCCGGAACTGGGACCAGGTTCCAGCACTGAGCTGAAAGAGAATGAGTATGAAAATTCAAGCTTTAGTAATATAGATGGGTGGAATGTTTTGTCTGCTTTAAACAAGTCTCTCTTCACACCCTCTGCATTAACATTTCCCAGTCAGTAATGTGACACCAGAGTACTTTAAAACGCTCCTGTTACTCTGTGTGCCTTTATCTCCAAACCAAACCCACGCACATTGAGCCGCTCATTAAAATTAATCTCTGCATGTGTGTATGGGTGACACGAGGATGCCCTGCAGCCAGTCTTCTCTGGCAGAGATGTGAGAGGAGTCTGGAGAGCACACAGTGCTGGGGAGCAGAGCCCAGCTCCCAGGACTTGCAGTACAGTGCTGGAGCTCTCACAATGCTCTGCCCCAGCTCAGCCCACCTCTGTGTGGAGCCTGAGTCCTGGACATTGGGATTCAGCCCCCTCTAGGCCACCTCTACCCTGGCCTGCCATGCTGTGTCTTACACCCAGGTGAGCACCTGCCCTGGGCTGCAGCAGCCTCATCCCCTGAGTCTGCCAGCAGGGAAGTGGCCAGGCACAGAGCTCATGTACACACACCTGTGCAGCCTGACCAGCCCCTTTGGGCTCCTGGAAGAGCTGGCTGTGCCTACAGAGCCTGTCCCTCAGTCTCTGGGGCACATGGCACAGTTCATTCTTCGCCCTCCACATCTTTGCTGCACAGTGGTGATGGTGCAGCATCACTGCTCGATGCTGCTTTGGGTCCTTTGTGCCTTGCCAGCACTCCTGTGCATTAAACGCTTTCCTGGGGCCCTGTGGCTAAAGCCCAACCCTGCCCAAAGGCTTGGACTCCAGCAGGCACTAGCTCAGGCAGTAACAGGGTGTTGTCTTCACTCTCCTGGGACTTGTTCAACAACTACTCTTGAGAGCAGAATGAACCATCACAGTCACTAGAGCATGGTGAAAACTCATCCACCCCAAGAAAGCTCTGTGTCCATGAGCAGGCTCCCCTAAGCAGCCCTCTTTTCCTCCAGGCAGCCCATGTTTGCCATAGGTCCAAACTGGTCCCCAGCCTTCTGTAAGGAACTGGAGGAGCACGCCTGGCCGACAGGAGGGCAGCACTGTGCCTTGGCTGTGTTCCAAGAGGCTGAGTCCTGCCCCCAGGTGTGGGCAATCCGTGCTGCCCTTCCCCTCCCAGCTGATCAAGGGGGCAGGCAGGCAGTGCTGGGGGAGTTGCTCACCCTCCCAGCCAGGCTGCAGGAAATGGTAACTATGCTGAAAATTATTGCAGTCCTGGAACAGGGCTTTATGTTTTTAGCAGGAATGTGTTAATGTGGAGGTCTCTGGGTGTGCAAGGATAATGTGTATTGAGTTGTAAGTTTTGGCTCTCCTCTCTGTGTTGCTTTTTGTACCTCCTGAGTTTAGGGGAAGAGTGAGAGATGAGGAGGATCTCAGGCTCATGCTTGTAGTCTCACCCTCAGTGTTTTTGGTTGAGCACTGGGAAATGTTGAATGAGCCATGCAGGCAGGCTCCCTGACTAGCCTCAGTAGTTTGTTGTCAATTTATAGTAAGCTAAGAATAAGTTATAGTAACTCAGAATGAGTTATTATCACTCTGTAAAATGAAATATCCTTCTTGAACACCTAAATCCTTTTCTCCACTTAGTGGCTGTTGAAAGTGTCTCTATTTTTGGTATAAAATATTAAATACCATGTTAGCTTTTAAAATGTTGCTTACACTGATACCAAAATGTTCTGGTTTCTTGCTGACTTCTGATAGCATGTTTTTCTATCTCTAAAAAGCTAAGACTGACTGAGGATAATCAGACCCCAAAATATTAACAATAGTTCTTTTATTGTAGTATATTTAAATTTTGAAAATATCTATGGCTATACATTATGTGGGACTTCTTAAAGAACTGACTTATCAAGATGTGCTGTATGAAAACATCTAGGAAGTAATGCACCTACATGATTAAAACTGTTATAAGCTTCTAGCATCTAATTAGAAAATGAACTTGACTCTCTTATAAGACTATCTGTCAATGACTTGGTTTTGCAACACAATTTGCAGAGCAATCACTGCTGGTAGGTTATCATTAGTTGTAATGGAAGTGTATAGGATTTGCCAGGCAAGTTTGCAGAGAAGGAAGGAAAGGGAGTGCTTCAGAGCATTGCACTAATTCTACATTTGCCTTACACATTTGGTCCATTGTATCTTTATATTACTCCTGCATTATGTTAATTTCTGGCATATTTTAGTGGGGAAGGAGTTTTTAAGGGAGGTTGGAAGATACAAATATTCTAGTTGTAGTTAAGGCTTAGATCCTTGTCAGTTCTAGTCAGTGAAAATACCCATCAAGGTATTATTCTACTACAATGGTTCTCTCAAGCTCTGCCTTAATTCTTACTGTGTATCTTCAGTTGGACTGTAATTATATGTGCTTTCAAAAGCCTTTTGCAAATACATTATAATGATGTGAGAGGTAAAATACTGCAACAAAGTAAAAATTAAGTAGGATAACAGAAAGCAAAAGCAAGAATGGAGTAAAAAAGCAAAATCAAGTAACCTGCTCTTGCAGGTTTTGCTGTATTAGTTTTTGTTAGTATATTTGTAGTTGTTAAGTGTTAAAAATGGAAAAATTAGATGTTTGACTTGGTTATATAAGGAAAAACAATTTTTGAAAACCCAAAAACAACTAATCATCCTACTGACTATACAAAATCTTCTGATCCACATAAAGCACTCAGGTTTTTGTAGACAAGAGGTTTCTCATGCCTGAGCCACAAGCCCCTCAGGGCAGGGCTTACACCAGAGCAGTAAGTGACCAAGAAGCACATGGAAGAAATTATAAAAGTTCAAAATAACTAATTTCCATGTGTTATTAACAGCATTATTGTTTTCACAGCAAATAAACAGCAATTATTTGCTTTTCATATAACCAGAGCCTAGATTTGTAAATGTATCTAGAAATCTTTGGGGGAAAAAAAATAGTGTGTGTCTTGGAGGAAGGCGGGTGTAGGGGGGAGGCGGATATGCCTGTATAGTTTTTAAAATGTGAATGATACTACTTCTTCTTTAATGTTTATTAAGGCAGAGGAAAGAAGTAAAATCTCTGGTAGGAATTACGTCAAAAGCAAGTTAGATAAACCAGTAGAAGGTGTTTCCCTGGAATGGTGTATTGGTTTGAGCAATCCCTGATGAAAAGGAAATTGCAAGTGAGGAATTTCATAGCTGTGAGGAATAAATAAAGTCCTTCACAGAAACTGAACCTAATAGACTGGGCAGTTTAGAGATGGTAAATTATAAACAGAAAATCTATCTAATTACTACTTGTTTGGTGTCCAAGGTATTGGACAGCTGAGCTGATCCAACTTAGTAATTTGGCATTCTCAAGTCCTTTGGTTTCCATTCCAGTTATTTTAATTCTAAATTTTAAAAGTGGAAGAAAATATCTGTCCAGAAGTTTAGGGAATGTACTTATGAAATATTGAAGCTTATACATCTAAAGCAAAAATGAAGGGGAAGCAGCAACTGGTTAAAACTTTTGCACAAGCTTTCAAAGTAGTTAGGAAGTGTCAACATCTAAATTAATTATTAAATATGTAGAGTGAAATACAGGAATACTTTACAGTATCTTTTTCATTAGTAGCATTTGAATACTGTTATTTTTCTTGTTTGTTTTATCTTGTTTCATGCCAGATGTTCTTATCAGGGAAAACAATGGTGATGTGTTTTAATATTGATGAGCTGATTCCCTGGGTATAACAGTATATCTACCTTCTCTGAATACAAATTGTGGGAGGCTTTTTATGGCATAATTACCACTATGCATTGAATTTTAAGTGCAACTCTTTAAAACTGTGGAAAGAACTTTCTGTTTTTATTTTGTCTACTTTAAAAGTACAATGACTGTTCTTTTAAAATTCTGTATTGTTTTGGTGGCCATTAAAAAGCAAGCATGTAAATCACCAGAGGTATTGTGTAATCTGTCAAAGCAGCATATGCTTAAGCACCTTATAAACTATTAAATAATCATAATATTTCTCTTTCCAAGTGTTAGGTTATTTGTTCAAGCAATTGCAGAGCAGTTGCAGAGTAATTAAAGTACTTTGCTTTAACTTTTTTTCCTCCTTTTTCCCGTCAGGAGCTTGAAGCACTGAAATTATAAATTATTTGGTGACAAGCTGAGCTTGCAATGCAGGCAATAAAAACCGTGGAAAAAGAAGTGACTTTTATAAAGGAAACACTTTTCACAGAGTCCTTCCTAAAGCAACAAGAGAGCAGCAGAACCCCGGCGAGCAGGCAGCAGCCATTGGAAGGAGCTGTCTGCAGCTCTCAGTGCTGCACTGAGCATGTCCCAGCGGAGCCCAGTGCAAGCAGCACATTATGCAAAAAGGCAGCTCTAGCAGATGGGAGAGAGGCACAGCAAGCATTTGCTTCACTTGCATCACCACCGCTCGAAAACAGCCCTGGATCGCTAGAGGGGATCTCGCCAGCAGGCCAAAGGAATGAAATCCGGGAGGATGGCTTGATTGCCAGAGGTGTTGCACTGCGAAAAATCATGGGGAATCAAGATGGGAAGCTAAAGAAAAATGCAGGTGATGTGCAGGAAGGAGGAGAAGATGCCTCTGGGCCCAAGGATCCGGACGGCACAAAGAAGGTGTCGGGAGGCAGAAGGGGACTGGGGAAGCACGCAAAAGGAAGCGAATCGGGGAAGAAGAAGGGTAAGTCGGACTCCAGGCCCTCTGTGTTTTCAAATCTGAGGATCAGGAAAAATCTGTCCAAGGCTAAAGATGGGAATAGCAGCTCGCGGGAGGATGTTTTGGAGAGCCAGGCCTTGCAGCCTGGGGAGCTGGACAGTACTCATTCGATTGTAACCAAAACTCCCGATATAAGCATCTCTGCAGATGAGGGGGCTCTCTCAGACACAGATGTTGAACATTTTGAAATCAGAAATGAAACTGTTCCAGCTGCTGCAGAGACACAGGATGGACAAAGGACCAGCTCTGGCTCTGATACAGATATATACAGTTTCCATTCAGCTGCAGAACAAGAGGATTTGCTCTCTGATATCCAGCAAGCTATTAGGCTGCAGCAGCAGCAGCAGGGGCAATTAACACTGGAACTGAGGACCTTGTCACCAAAACAATGGGCCGACACATGGCTAATTCTCAAGCAACCCCCTTGGATTTTGAACGTTTCTTTTCAGTAACTACCACCGACAAAGAGAGGAGCCCAGACACTGAGGGGGCTTTTCCAGCGGTATTGGAAACTGTGGAAAACGTCCCCGTCTCCTGTGCAGCTGAACGTGAGCCGAAAGAAGCGGTAAATGGCACAGGCTCTCCTGGTAACAGCTTATCTGAAACACAAGAACGTCAGCCACTGATTGAGGAGCAGCTCCCTGCTGGAGTGGGTGCTGTAGCCGGCGAGCCACAAGATGGTTCGGATAGAAGCGCGGTGGAAAGCGGGTCTCAGACACGCAGCTCCACGCAGCCTCTCCCCGCTGCAGCCGCAGATGCTGAGGCTAAACCCGCTGAAGTGCAGGCTGTCGAATTTCAGGGCTCAGGAACAGAGGGTGGTGTTTCAGATGCAGGCCGTGATCGTGCTGCTGAGACTCAGGAAGGGAAGCACGCTCTGTCAGCCAGTCAAGAGCAGCTGCATAATGGTTTATCCACGGAAATGAAAAATGGCAGTTTGTCCTCTGAAGGAACAGCAGACAGCCCGATGCTTGGTTCCCGATGTTTTAAGCCCTATCTAATTAATCCCTGTTACATCAAAACCACAACTAGGCAACTGAGTTCTCCCAACCATTCCCCTTCTCCCTCCCCATCCCAGAGCCCGCTTTTCACAAGGAGGCAGGAGTCCTTCCACAAAAAGGAAAAAGTCTCAATCAGGAAGAAGAGGTCTGCTAGTTTGGCAGGTTTGTTCAGTCGCTCTGCAGACTGGACAGAAGAGGTGTCTAATCACAAAAGCGAGATAACAGAGAAAGTGAGCTCTGCAGACTATTTGGAGCACAAGGGGTTTAGAGAGAAATTTCAAGCAGAAAGAGTGCCTTTGACTCATTCAAGAAAGTCCTCAGGGGTCCAGGCTTCTACAGAGGCATTTCCCAATGTCTTTTCAGGTGAGTGATATGTATTAAGGGCTGTTTTGGGGGTATTTGGGTTTTTTCCCCACAACAGCTTTGAAAATATTTTTAAAATACTTTAATTCATTGCATGCAATACTTTTCATGCATTGTCATCTTTATGTGTGCTGACAGCTTTAAAATCCAAGGCCTGATCTTACAAACACAGTTTCATTTCATCAGTCTGGCAGTACTGCCAGTAAAGGAAGTGCATAACTCTTTGAAGTTTTTCTTTCTACTTGTCTCCTTTGTCTACATCCTGTAGGAAAAGCCTGAATGCCTTAAATTATTCTTGTTGAAAATGCTAAAAGCTGCACTGTTGTAGGCAGAGCAGCTCTCTGCATAAATAGATCTTTCAAATGCAAAGCTTTCTGTAACCAGGATCCTGTTTGGGGTTTTCTTGTGCTAGGTGCTCCTCTAGTGTACTATAAATATATGAGAGGTGCACCTGGTGTTAGACTGAGGCAATGATGAGGATTTGCTTAGTACAAAAGGAAAAAGCTGTGCAAGCACAGATGGACAGCACTTTAGAGAGGAACCAATTTCCTCCTCAGAAGGAGGAGAAGAAAAAGATGTTAATGTATTGAAAGGCAGCAAAAATGGGAGGAGAAGGGAAACTGAGGGTTGTACAATTTGGTAGCTGTGACGAGCTGCTGCTCAGGCTACATAAGGTGACTCATTCAGTAAAGCATTCTTTACCTTGTGTGTTTGGCAGCTTGCATCCTGTCACAAGGACATGGGAATAGAAAGTTCACAAACGAGGGAGTGTGAGTAGATGGTTATACTTTCCTTCACTCTGAGGTTTTTTCCTCCTTTCTCTTCCCCCCACCTGAAGTTTCTTTCTGAAGGTAATATATTCATAAATAGGAACACTTCTGCCACGTTGGAGGTATGCATACAGAGAAAACTCAGCAACATATTTCATCTATTTTTCACTTAAGGAACCTGTAGAACTAAGAGAACATACCCCAAGAGCACCTGCTATTAGGTAAAATCAGTTTTGTTTTGAATGAAGCCAGTTCTAGATGCATGAGCACAGCAATCATATAAGTGCACGAGCTCTTTGCAAAAAATGGAGTGAGATTTTTTGTGGTTTTAAGAAAAATAAACAAAAGAGTATGATTTAGGAAGTAAATAACTAAAATTATTTTCCAGATTAAAATCGCGATGCTTTCCTTCTTCAGTAGCTTTCTACAAAAATCCTCAATTTCAGTCTAGAAAATTAGAATTCAAATTTTTTAGCATAGAAAAAGCCAGTCCCCTCTGAGACTAACCCTCTGTAAAGTGAGCTGAATCTCTTTTTTTTTTTTTTTTTTTTTTTTTTTGTCTTAAATCCCTTTCACCCATTTCTTAGACTTAACTTCAGACATGCTACCTAAACTTTTTTAGCTTGAGGTGTTCACTCCTTTCAGATTTGCAGCAAATCAAAAGCACATTGGGGTTTTTTTAGCTATCAATTTTTGACAGCTTATAAATAACTAAAAAAAATTTAATTGCCACATCACATGGCAAACTTCAAGAACATGGTATTTCTTTTTAGATACCCTTTTCTAGGAAATAAACTTTTTCACATTACCTCATAAGATTTTGATTTCCTTACTAATAATTTTTGTTTCGGTTTGGTTTTTTTTTCCCACCAATGCTTTAGACTGTTATTGTGAAGGGACCAGTGTCCAGTGCAACAGCAGTTCTATCTCTTATGGAAATTACAGTGACCCTCATTTGCATGTACATACCAGCTGTCTTTACAGGCAGAGGACAATTATATCTTTCTGTTCATGCAGAAAAGCCTAAAGTGAGGGAACTGGAAATGACTCATCTGTTTGGCCATTCATAGTTTTAAAAAATGTATTCACAAACTAAAATTTACCAAGAATTTAAAAAATAACAACTACTGTACATAAGCAAGAGAAATTAAACTTCACATTACTATTTCCATAAACTGCCATTGCTGTAAGAGCAGAAAAGCCTCTTTAAATAAACCATTCTGCACAGCAATGATTACAGAAATAATTTCCTTGTAATTTGATACTACTTGTGAAAAATGTTGTATTTTACTTGCATGCATGAGATACATTGATTTGAGGATTAGCATCAGGCTTTTAGAAATAGCATTTTTTATAGTGGGATATTTCTAGCTTTAAAAAAACCCCAAAACAAAGTAAAGCCAATCCCAAACAGCTTCTTGCCTACAGCATTTAATCCCATTTTGCAGTGACTGCAGTGTTGCCCTGCATTTCTAACTGGAATCAAGTAAAATATTCCACAACACTTCATCATCTATTTCAATGACAGCAGGTTCTATGATTGGCCTACTTTTGCACCATGTTGTGGTTTGGCTGTGTGTCATTTGGTTTTCACAGTGAGCCATATGAACTCTTAAAGACTGCTTTAATGTGAAATGTAGATGGAAGCCAAGGACTTGAATGGCAGAGACTTTGCATAATTTAATTTTGCTTTATGTAAGAAGGAAAGTACAGTATTTTGAATTAGATTCATTTCTTAGGAAAGTGGTATGGACATGTTTATGGGCATTTTGTAATTCAGGCATTAGATCCATTTCATTTTTTATGTGGACAGCTGTATTTGAATTTGTAGTGACAGTAATTACAAGTTCTAGATTACCCAATTCACAGTGGGGCCATGGTTTTTATATTGTGGTCCCAGGAGAGCAAGAGCTCCATAAGTGTTGGTTCCCTCACTTTGGTGTGAATGATTTGCACTAATGTGAAGAGAGTGTCTTGGTGGGGAAATGAAACTGATGTTTCCAAATATTAACATAACTGAAATAAAAGAGCCAATAGACAGATATAATAATAATAATAATAATATTAATAATCTTGCATTAATTTTAGGTGCAATGATTGCAGAGGAGCTAATAAGGGTGTCTTTTACATAATTTGAATGAGTCCCATCAGCTGCCCCAGATGGTAATTAAACTTGACCCAGACAAACCCATGCCCTTCCTATTCTCTGTTGGCTGGTTGTAACACACTTGCTGCATGAAGCTCTTTCAAACAGATCATTTATTTTTATACTTTTCTTCAGAGATCTTTTCTTTCTGCTCTGTCTGTAAAGAGGAGACAAAAAGTTCTAGCTACCATAAAACAAAACCTGAAGGCAGTGCTTTTGTACTCATGTCTGCTTTCTGATTTCTGCCCCTTTATTTCACTTTTGTACTGTGTTAATGCCATTTTCCCACTTGTAATTGCAGTGCAGCGTCTACAGGCATATACAAAGGTTTGGTATAGATAAATATGTGAAATCTTGAAAAAGTTGGGTCAAAGTTTGTTTCTGAGACATAAAGTAGATCTTTAAAAATGGTTTTTTGAGGCTTTTTTTTCCTTTCAGATTCATGTGATGCTGCACACAATATGGATTTGTATCTGTTGGCATCCAGAGTGGACTGTTTGTCATGCAGCTGCTATTTAAGATTACTTATGGTTTGCTATTTCACTGCTGATGTTTGTTAGCAGTAACACAAATGATTCTTTTATCAGGTGGGGTGTAGCCTCCTCTAGCTAAGGGAGGTGCCCAACAGCAACCCCACACATGGTATGTGATCACATGCTAGACTGAGTGCTGCTAGCAAGCTTCTGAAGGGAAAGATCCTCCTCTTTTGGCCTAGTACACTCAAAACTTGGGGTGGGGGACAACTCCACTACTGCACTTCAACTGCACTAAAATGTGTCTGAAAGTGGGCTGCAATGTTATTGAAAGGCGGCTGAGAAGTTGCTTTAATGTTACTGTGCCAGCACTGCAATATGGGATTTGGAGCCACATGAGTAATTTCACTGGAATTCAGTGATGCCACAGGCTTGTTTTGATGGGATCTCATGATTAATACTTTGATCTTTATCTAGAACTTCATTAGGAATAGCAGGTTTTGGTCATGGGATTGAGTGGTTCTGTTTATTGGGCAACCACATTCTGAGGTATGACTGGCAACCTGACCTGTCTGGAGTAGGAACATGTGGTCTTGGTTGTCTGATGGTCTTTTTTGGGGTGCAAAGGGGGAAAGAAAAAGGGGCAATTTGTAGCTGAGGGCTGTGCATCTCTACTCGACTCTGAGATACAGTGCCACTAGTATATCTGCCACACAAGGCATCTGTCTGGAACTGACCATTATAGGATGTTGTGTGCTTCAGTGACTTAATTTTTGTGAAGTAAGCAGTGGATTACTCCAGTGGGAATAATTATGTGGAGTTTGCTTGATTCTGTTTCTTGGATCTAATTATGCCTTTTTTTTTTTTTATGCATGTATTTTTATAGCTTGGGGCATGGTTGGTCTATTAAAAAAAAAAAAAAAAACATGAACAACCCAAAACAACTGTGTGTAGAATTTATTTGCAGAGAAAACCCCTATTTCTTGAAACAAGCTTTTTTTTTTTTTTTTTTTCCCTCTGTGCTGTTCTAAGGAAAACAAACTTGGATTTGAAAAGCAACTCTAGAGATATTTTAGGTTGACTGTATATGAAGGATTTAGTTTTAATGCGAATCATGGTGATTAAAAACTACAGAAATACTAATTAGCCAAGATATTTTATTTGTATAGTGTTTTAATCAAGCTCAGGATATGGCCAAGTGTATTCCTTATCAACTACTTCTGCCAAAATTTCAGCTTACATAAGGAGTAGCGGTGATGAACCATATATGTGTAGGTGTGGGTGACTGCAGCTCTGGTTATTTTTAGGTGCATTTGAAAACATCATTCTGTAGAAGTTAGCTGGACTGTAAGTTTCCAGAAACTTACTTTTATGCAGGCAGTTGATCTTTTCTGGGAATGGGGTGAGTTGGTACAAAGGGTACAGGGCAGAAGCAGAAAGAAGCTGTGAAAGGAAGGTGATGGACAGATGTTAGGACTTTACATTGTGTCACTTCATTCCTGCCCCTTCATATGATAATAGAAGGCCAGTTGCATTTCATTAAATGCTTTAGAAAAAAAAGGCAGCAAAGTGGGTTCAGGAGCTGTGTCATGCTACTCTTTTCTCTAAGCAACAGCAGCTTCTGCATTCCTACACTGCATGTGAAGAAAACTGGGGAGAACGAGGTGAGCTGTGTTACCTTGAGTGAAAAAATTACTGTGCCTCTTTTTATTTCAATGTTACTCCTGTCCAGAATTTTTTCTTCACACTGATGGAAATAGCTAGGTTTTCTGACCAGGAAGTGTGTTATGTTTTCTGATGCTAAACTCTGTTTTATTCTCAGATAAATACTGACCATGACTTCTTTCATCTGTAGTTCACAGCAGTTGAACCATTAAGTAAGTTAGCTAGCAGTTTTGCAATAGTAAGAAGCAGTGGTTATGAGATTGTATGGGTAAAAATCAAAAGTTGGAAAAGTAAACTCTAATATGTATAAAGCTAAATGTAAATACATAAATACAGAAGAATTACATAAATATTGAGAACTTAATCTTTTTGACATCTTGACATATACAGCTAAGTAGTGGCAGGAAAGCCTAGTCAAAAATGGGATTTATTGAGACATTCTTATTTGTTATTTTAAGAATGTCAATGAAGTTTTTTGGTCTTGGGATCTACATGAAAGTTATCAGGAATGCCAGAGCTCTGAACCTGGTGTGAATTTGAATCAGGAGAAAACACAGATAACTTTACTGTGGCACTAATTACAGAAGGCACCTTTCATCCTAGAGTTCATTTGTTGCTGAGATCTCAGATGTCCCTTGAAGAGGCAGAGATAGTATGTACCTGGGAAAAAGTAACACCTATACTTTCTTTTCCCTTGCACTGATAAGGAAAAAAAAAAAAATCACAGTAAAAAATAAATCTATGCTGTAGCAGCACAATAACTGTCTACCCCCAAAACACTGCCTTCATAAAAAAGGTTGTGTATCCAAGTGCTGTTTTGTCATGCAAAGAGTCAAGAAATAACTTATGCTGAGAAACTGTTGAGGGAAATACTTGATTACATCAGTGAAAGAACATAGAAGTCCAGTTATAGCAAGGTAGTTGTGTTCTAGGTTTTCCTTAAATGAAGTCTAGAAGAACATACCTGCACAAATACGTAGATGTGCACGTCTAGTTTTGGTTTTTGTGGAATGTAGTTCTAACTTCCCACTTTTTGCTTTTCTTGATCTGTTGTTTGTTTATAGATACAAAGAAAAGCTTTCTTACAACTTGATAAATATTAAAAAGCAGTTACTAAAGCTAGAGATTAGCAGGCCTTGGGAACACAGGTCCTGGAGGGGAAAGAAAGCTAAGGCAGGCCTGGTAGCTAATGAAGGAAAGGTTGAAGGAAATGTGTTATTTGTGCCACCTTAAAGACCACCTAGATGGTTGAGTTCAGGTGTGCCTTGTGACTTTTGGCTGCTTGAGCACACACCTGGATTTACTTCTAAGGTAGAGATGGGCTAGACTGTACTGAATGTGGAATAAAATGTCAAACCATTGGGAATAAAGTTTTACAAAAAGGGGTTGTAGGAATAGTGTGTATGAGGTTGGACTGACAAAAGATGCTGTTAGTAATAGATGCCCAAAAAGACATCAGAGGAGCTTCTTACTTTAAAAGAGCTAGACAGAAAGAACTGTGGCTTTCCAGCAGTCTGTGAGAACCTGGCACAGACTGCTGCCTTCACATCACAAATCACCACAGAAACAAAAAGGATAAAGAGGACAGAATTAAATACTTGCTGAAAGAAAGCTAAGTACCCAGAAAACACATTATTAAATTTGCCAAAGATACATATGGTGCCTAAAAGACACCTATAGGTTCTCCTTCATAACAAATTGGTATAATTAGGGAAGCTTTATAAATGTACCTTTGTAAGCTGCAATGATACTGCATTAGAACCTGAAGAGAGATCAAGGGGGAAGGACACATATCATTTAATTGTTGGGATGGGAGAGCATTTTGTTGATATTTTTAGAAAGATATTTATGTTGTGCTCTGTGTCATGCCTGTATCATAATTGAGGACTAGTCTGGTGTTTAAAAATAATTTTTAAATCTCCAGCTTCTGAAAGAGGTATATTTACCTTTGTCCATATATGTCACATATATATGTCACATATATATGTCGCTAAATGACATGTATAAATGACATATAGCAAAAGGTAGGGATAAAAGGATAGTTTAGTATTCTGTCTTGGCTTATCCTGTCATACATATGTCATATATAAGAACATTCACTGTGTGGGAAAGGTGTAAAATCTTGGTCACCATGGAAGCAAAATTTCATGGAGCTTATGTTCAAGTTAGGGAGACAGTGCTTCAGACTTCCTAATCTGTAAGAATGCTGAAAGCACTGTCACAGCCTAAAATCATAACTATTTTAATTTATTTTGAAGCTCTGGTGATGGCAAAGCTGCAATACCTGCTTTTTATAAAAAAGTAAAATATTGTTATTGTAAATAATCAAGCCAATTTTCATCATGTTTTTAACTGCAGTGGCAAGCAAGGCTTTGGAACAAATCTTGAAGGAGGAAAGGATAAGATATAATTAACTACTGAGTATATGACAAAAAGGTAAAGAAAAACAGCAAAATGCAGCATGGTTTTAGCAAAGATCAGTAAGATTGCATTGATAGCATTCTATTTACAGTTGCTTTCTAGACAACACAAGAGTGGTAAAAGGTGTTCATCTGCATTTCTGTACTTAACATAACACACTAAATCAGTTATCCAAAGAAGAAAAGTCCTGGTGGCTTTAGATAAGCCATGTCATATCACTTCACTGCCACCAGAGAAACAAGGTCATTTTGGCCTGCTCCCTGCAGTGTAGTGATTGATGGGCTCAGTCAGGGTGTGGAAAGTTTATTACATAATTAGCACAAGAGTAGACCTATGTCCTGACCTTTGTCCTGACCACAGCACTTGGAGGACTTGATATTTTCACTACCAAGTAAAATTTTCATTCTACTTTTGTCTTTCTATATTATGACACAAATTTCAAAACTAGGAACTGAGCTGACCTTAGGATTTCATTCATCAGGACGGACAGCTGCATTAATTAGATTTTTCAGATGCTTTCTAGCATGATTTCTGGAAACACGGTGCATGTTTAAGTAATCTTACAACAGACCACTGGGTTATATTCTGAAATTGGTGGTGTTGACATGCCTCCTAGTCAGCACAAATGGTCAGGTTGTTTTCAAATACAGCTGCTTGGTTCAGTTAAGGCAAACTATAGATCAAATAGGAGATGGGGGTTTTTTGAAAACTGTTTGCAACATCCTTTCTGCTGTGAATTTTTGCTTCCTTAATTCAGTTATCTCTCTTTTTCACCTTTAATTTTGGAGAGTCCTTTTTTCAAATTTTGTCAGACCTCTGTTTTTTCCATCAGGGCATTTCTGGAAGAATTTCAGGGCCATTTGAATGAGGTGCTGCTTTTGCCCTGTGTGCACTGCTGTGGCCGGGGGCAGTGCAGGATTCTCTTCCAGTGGCAGCTAATGCCATTCCTTCCAAAAGGGAACATGACACGTTTGGGATGGCTCAGGCACTTGGAGGTGTTAGCATTATGTGGTGCTCTTTCTTTTTCTGTGTAATGTGTTGCTTGTTCTTGGCTGAGTTGAAATCTGTTATACACTTAATAAGGCTGTCTTGTGCAACCCAGAATCTATCTAAATTTTTAGTGATAATTGTACGGCTAAAATAAAGGAAAAAATTCTTAAGTTGTACAGGGGTTGATGTACTCTGATCCTATTCTTAAAGCTAATGAAGAGTTACATGGAAAATTTTTAACACTGAACAAGTCTGCTATGAGAGATGCCAAGAAATTCGTCAGCTTGGCAAAAATAAAGCATAGTGTTTACTGTGACAGTCAAGTACAGGACTGACAAATGTAAAATTAATAACTGATAGTTTTATTCCAGTTTGAATAGTTTGTGGATGTATTCATTCAATACACTATTCGCTGTAATAAATAGATATTTCTGACTTTGAAATTACATTGAACTGTGTGTAGGCAGACAGAGAAAACTGTGGGAACGAGGGAGATAGTGTTGATATCTGTCTTTTCTTAATACTCAGGCTTAGACAGGCTTTCTACTTTGACTTCTGAATTTAAGATGATGTGTGGGTTTAGTTCATACCATCCATGTAAACACAGCCAGGAAATCTGGAGGCAGAACACCAGAGAAGAAATGATAATCTCCTTTGGTATTTCCACACATCTCTAACTTTATTAATGTTCTAAATACTAAAATAAAGAATATAAATATGAAAAAATAATATTTTATGTATGATATGATATTATACAGTATAAATACATAAAGATTTAATTATATAACATCTGTGGAGGTTTTTTCCTCCCTTAAAAACATAGGCTTTTATTCAATCAGTGAAAGCAGAGATCAGCTATTCCACTGATAATAAGAAGAAAAGGAAATATATTTGACAGTATTATAGCAATGTGTGCCCTAACCCTAGACCTTGATCAATTTTGCTATATTTAAGGTTTATGTTGCCTGGAAATTATAGACTAAAATCATATTATATTTTGTGCTTATTTATAGCAGACAACTTTTTTTTTTTTTTTTTTCCTTTTTGTTATGAAACTATATTGTGTGGAGACCTGTTGTTACTAGGTTTTCCATGTTTTATGTAATGAGGAAATCTGTCACATGATTTTAGGAAAGTATCTGTCAATAAAAATTCAATCCCTAAAAAAAAAAAAAAAAAAAATAAATAAAACAAAACCACTAAAGCAACCTCACAGGATGAAAAATCTAGAACAGAAAAATCAGAAGAGGATTAGAAACTCTATAGTGAAAAAGAACAATAAATGAAGTTTCTAATCCTGGAATATTTGGTGTAATCTCCCAGATCAGTCTTCAGGCAAAATTAAATTGCTTCTTTTATACTGCAAATGCATATTTAATATGCACTTATGCAGTACTTGGGCTTATTATTTGAAGAAAAGTGGGCTAGAATACCAATTTCTGTTTCATTCCCCAGGTTACATGTGCATCTTGGAAAACCTCCTCTTTCTCAGCAGTCACGTATTGCACTTTATATTTAGGCTGAGTGGTACAGGCTAGCTGAAAAACTGGAAATTTGAAAAGATGTTGAAATGAAAGGAAAACATTAAAGAACTTTAATACTTTTTTATCATTGAGGTAATAATTTTATGTGTAATAATTTTATATTTAAATATTAGTATGCTTAATACATTTGAGTCCCTGGTAAAGTACGTTGAACAGCAAAAAGGTGAAAATGGAGAGTGATTGATTTGCCCTGAAAAATTATTCATTAAGCTTCAGCAGATAGCTGAAGTACAGCATTTCCTAATTTTTAAATTACTCAAAACTCTTTTTTATTTTTCCTCCTGTTTTCTCTCTGTTTTTTAGTTAAGGGTTTTTGTTGTTGTTGTTGTTATTTTTTGTTTATTAAACTATGTAATTGAAATCCTTTTTAAATGAGAAACTGTAAGAAGACTACAATTGTCTTTTCACATTCTCCAAGACTAAAAGAAAATATTATAAATGAAAATTCACCATTTTGTCTATTTCTTCTTCCTTTTCCTTTATTTCCTGTTCTGTCTCCCAGGAATAGAGTAAGGCCTATGGTAAATTTGGCTTCAAAGCTTATGAAATCACTTTGCTGTGTGAGCATTTCTGATCTTACTAAAATGGACGAAAAAAAGAGTAAAGTGGGGAAAAGGAAGTAAGCAGATTTCAGCTTTTGAAGATGTGAACAGTGTGTGCACAAATGAAATTAACTCTTGAGGTGACTGAATAGGGTGTTCAGAACTGATGTTATACTGAAGCCATTCACTCTGCTTTAGGAAGAATAAAAATGGAAAGTCTGTCTCCAGCATGTGTAGGCTAAGATGGACTGATGCAACTGCTCTGTTAATGGTTCAAGTGTGGTGTAGTGCTCTGGTTTTTCTTGGAGAGAAGCACTGAGACTGGCAGCAGGGGAAGCTTCTGGAGTATAACTAATTTTGATCCTTAGTCTCAACTTGTGCTCACTGACAGCTGTGCTCCTGGGCTTTTGCAAATCCAGTGTGAGGAGGATAGAAGACACATCTTTAAAGATAAATGTGAGATTATAACAGCAGGATCCTCAGGGAAGCATTATTGCAAGCTCTGCTGTAGAGCAGTGCCTCAGTGCATGTGGTGTTTCAGTACGACTATGACCACTCTAGTTTTCTTCCAATTCTCACTTCCATTCATGTCTGTTCCTCCCCTCAATAATTAATCAAATTCAAAGCTAACAACATTTCTATGATATTGTTGCTTTTTCAGGATTTTCTTGATCACCTTGTAGCTCTTTGAAAGGCTTGTCTTCTGAGCATATCCATCATCTACAGGTGAATTCATTTAGTCAGGATTTGCTTGTATTTCTCTGTGGACAATACTGAACACTGTTTTATCCACATTTTTCATATAGGGAGGCAGTGTGAATGGAAACCGTACTAGAACATGTGAATTTTCATTCAGTAAAACGTCAAAATTCATTCAGATTACATATTCTGCAGAGATGGCTTTATGAACAGTGGTGTTCAACTCTTGATCATAGGGATTGGATGCACCTGTTGTGTCATAGTGGAGGAGACAAGATCAACAGTGTTTCATCTTCACAGGAATGGGAGAAAGAGGCAGATCATTCTGAGGTGGAGAACAAGGAACGTGGAAACCCAGCCAGAAGATTCTGGCTGAGTCACTGTACCAAATTTATAACAAAATCTCCACAGAAGGCCAAATACCTGATACTTCCAAACTTAATCCAACATTCTCATTCTTCTAGTTAATTGTGTAAATCCCTTGAAAGAGAAGAAAAAAAATAGTCTTTTTATCCCTTACTGGGATTTAATAAGTCATTCTAAGCTCCTAAAAATATCTTTTGAGTTTATAGTCATCTTACTTGCTGAAGATTTTTGGCAGGATCCTCAGAATACTGATTTGATCTAAAGCTGAAGTTCTTGTTTAATTCAAAATTTAGTATTCTTCCCATCTCTTGCCAAAATAATTAGGGGAAAGGTAAGAACAAGGTTCAGGAACTTCATGATATGGGATTTCTAGGAAGTGTTTGAAACATGAATTGTGCTAACCTCTTAGGGGAAAAAGAGATCTCAGAGACCTTGGTTTTAGTTTTTGCTGTTTTCTTGTCAGATAAAGGCAGTCAAGAGAAATTCTTTGCCATTCCATTTAAACCTGTAGCAGAAATCAGCTGCTCATCTAATAATTATGAAATTATTAATCATTTAATTATTGCAGATTATTTGCAAACATCTTCACTTCCTGAAGGTATTACCTCATGTAAATTATAAATATGAGGTGATTAAGGTGTCTGAGGCCAAAAGCTGTTGCTGCTGCCTTTTATTTATAAACTACCAATGTAGAAATGTAGCTCAAAATCTTGTAGTTGACTGAAATTTAGCCTGAAATCAGTTTAAATCAAATTGTTGATTCTTCTAAGTTATAAAGTACTTGCTAATAATTAAATAATTTTTGCTATACTATTTGCTTCATGCTCAGATGGAAAAAAATTATATAATTTCTCTTACCATAATCTACATTAATTAAATTAATTAATGACTTTTTTACACATATTTTTATATTGTTTAAATATTAAATTAATTTTAGAAAATAGTCAAAAACAACTATAAAAATTAGGCTCCAACTGAATAGCAACTAAGATTCTGAACAATGTATTTAAATTTTAGCAAGACAGTTAATTGCTACAAAAATTAGCAAATTAATGGGTGGATTAAAAAGGAATAAAGCTTCGTTTCCTATTTAGTAATTTACAGTTATTTTTCCTACTAATTAGGTCAAAGGAAAGGAAGGGGTTATTCTGGTTCTAAATAAAAGAAGGCTCTCTAAACATGACAAGATTATTCAAATGTGCAATGTCTTGGGAGAAAAAAAAAGAAAATCTATCAAGTCTGACATTCAGTCGTTAAGAATAATTTCAATATATAATATAGCATGCCAAAATGTGTCATTTTCTTGCATAATTCTTTTTGTTTGGGTGTGAGCAAAGTGATCCCTGTGGTCAGCAAGAAAGCCTGCTTTAAACTAATAAATCATTTTGAAGGATTAATAGCTGAACTGTGATAGAGGGATATGTTGAATAAGTAGTTTTGTTGACATTGCATTTTAGGTGGTGTAACCAAGGAGCAGAGGCAAACTTACTGGCAAACGTAACAAAATTTATGTCCTGTACAAATTTATCTCAAAGCTTATTTCCTGTTTTATTCCCTTGAATGTATTGTATTTTGTCTAATAAAGGGCTAGTGAACTTGGACTAATAATCAGATAATTATCAGATTTTTAGATGTGGAGAAGAAAATCTTGGAAACAACTTCCAACACTGTAATGCATTGTTTATTTTAGGGTGTATTGCCACATGGAGTTAAAATAATACAGAAACTTCTTGCCAAATGTCACTTATAATATCCTTTTGAAATTGCTTCCAGATGTTTAAAAGAAAAAATCTTTTTTGTATGTTCAGACATCCTGGGAAAATTTACATTTTGAAAAAAGTCAGTGTTCAATTAGAAGTCTTGCATGTAAAAGACAGTAGAATTAGAATTATTAATATTATTGTTATTATGCTAAATTATACTTAAATGCTTTCTTAACAGTTTTAGGGTTTGTTTGGTTTTTTCTAAATTTCTTTGGCTTTGAATGAGTGGGTGGAAAAAAAAACAGGCTATAGAAACTTTTTTAGGTACAAACTGCATTCCCAGCTAGTTTATACTCAAACATGAAATTACCTTTATTACTCCATTTGTCTTTCTCTTTCAGTAGATATATTTCATCTCTTTATCAAAATCGTGACTCTGAACTTTGGCATCTTTTTACATCTTACATTTAGAGCTTAAGGAACTTAATATTCTTACAATGTAGATTTTACTGCAACCTGCGTATGTAACTAATTTTTATAGTCTATTTCTGACTAAACTCACAAAGCATTGTCATGTTTCAAACCATTAACATTTTCTCCTCTAATATATTTTATAGCATATGCTTTCCTTTCATGTTCTGGTTGGATAACAAAAGAAAACACTTTGACCATGAAATCTGGTTCTATAAGAGAAATAAGTATCTTCCTACTCTTTAAAAGCTTTACTTCTCTGAATTGCTGCTTGTGTCCCTGCATTTTAGTTTGGGGCACTCCACCACTCTGGAGCTGTAGACAATAAAATTTTGTACAGAATAGTTTTGAGGCTTTTTTTACTATTCTTTTATTTAGACTTTCTCCAAAGAAGCACAGCAAAATTTCTTAAAGACTGTAATAATTTTATGATTCAAAAAACAAAGGCTCATTCCAGGAGCTGAGGCTAAGCTTTGTATTAACTCTTTTGTGAGATCTTTGGAAGAAGTTGTTTATCTTGCTAATATCTTGATTTTCCCTTCAGAACAATTGTAGAGGAAATTGATGCTACAATAAAAATTCACGGTTTCTGTTCCTACTTCACAGTACAGCTGGCAAATATAATATGTACATATATTTTCTTGAATATCTTAATTAATCAGGTTCCACATCACTTGCAATCATTATGTAGAAATATTTTGTATTAAAGACTTACTATCAGATACATTTTTCAATATTTTTTTTAAATTTAATATTCTTTACTTCTAATAATTTAGATTTTCAATACACATTGTAATGCCTAAATACTTGTGTGCTGCTTATAGCTACCAATTCTTACTGATCTCTGATCACTTTGGCAGGACGAACTCTGCTGGAAAAGCTCTTCAGCCAGCAGGAAAATGCACCACAAGAAGAAGCAGAGAAACTGTGTTCCCGCATTATTGCCATGGGTCTTTTGCTTCCATTCACTGACTGCTTCAGAGAGCCATGTAACCAGAGTGCCAAGCAAAGCACACCCACGTTTGATGTAAGTACTGAAAAAGTAGTCTTTTGTGAAGCAGGACACGATTTTCTAATAGTTTATCCCTCCTGAAAGAATTCAGTTTGTCATTTTAATGGAAATTGCCCTTAGGAGAGTGACCAGCTCTTTTTCTGTGCTCAGGTATGTTCGCCTTTGTATCCACATAAGCATGTTCTCCTATATAACTTGATTTCATAACTTTTGAAGTCATATTTTAGTCTTAGTATCTTCTTCCTTTGCAGTTTTCATTGTTGTCTTCTTTGAATCAAAGCATTTGTGAATACCAAGATTTCCATCAATAGCTGCTCCACCAAAAAATATAAATTAAAGGAAAAACAGAAAACAGCTTGTCACAAAATTTTACAGAACACAAACTGGATGTCTGTGCTAGAGCTTTATTTTTTTCCCAGAAAATAATTTTGATGCAAAATATTGCAGGGGTCGATGCAAGTATCCTGGCATTATTATCTGTACCTGTGGATTATCTGGCCAGGTGTTTGCCTACTATTACAAACCTGGGTATTGACATAACTTTGCATGCTTTACCTTTCTCTTGGATAATAAATTCAACATTAAGATGTCTTCTTGTTGTTACCTATGGCACTTTGTGCTGGTTTATGTGGCTAAAAATAATTTAGGATTTTCTCTTCACTAATTAGCTTCAAAAGAGTATACAAATATTAACTAATCTACTTAATATCTTGCTCATATAGTTAAGATCATCCCTATTCTATACACATTAAGCTGAAGTTTGGTTACAAACACTCAAAAAGGATTGGCATAGATATGGGAGACCATGATTACTTCTTAACTCTTTAAATCTTTCTCATCTTTCCTGAAGAATAGTTTAACAAAACTGGCAAAAGGAAAACTGAAGAATAATTTTTTTTTTCCTCTGAATTCTCATACAGGCTTTCCTAAATAACCCAGCTTATCTACCAAGTCATCCCATGGTCCCTCTAACTATATTATATGTTTATGTTTTGACATTGGTGGTTTTTTTAAGATGCAACATTTGAAGCATTTTTTTAACTGTTTTTTTTTTTTAATTAATTGAAAAAATGTAGTTTAACTATTAAACTGAGGTTACTCAGGCAATTTAAAATCACAGAGAACTTGAAAGTGCTTGTGGTTAAACATACTCATAAAAGTTAGTGGAACAGACAAGTTTCTTATTTTTCAGGTTGTTTAAAAGAATCTTTGTAGTGTTTTCCACTCTCCTGCAGTTACCATATATTCAACAATCTCCTCTGGGTTATTGAACACCATATTTTTTAAAAGCTTCATTTGCATTCTAAATAGACTTTTTTATCAAATTCAAAGTTTGCAGAGGCAGAAATGCCCTTTTTAAAGTGATATACTATGCTTTGTCTGAGTAACAGATATTTTAGTTATCTTTTGTTTAACATGTCCATAAAGGAAGGACATAGTAGTAGCCTAGTGCTGTGTCAACCAACTGTCAAAGCCAGGAATTTAAGATGTTGCTGGATTAGCAGTGATCTTAATTTGCCTTGGTCTATCAGTAAGCCACAAATGTCACAGCTTCTGTGACGCTTTTTCTGTATAAATCCCCTAAATAGATTGCCCTCCTGGTGAAACAGTGTCAGAAGTGGTGTGCAGCACTGTTATGTAATCAGTAATTCATCATACTTCAAAGGAGAATACAGCTGTCTTGAACAGCAGATTTCTATAATTGAATTCCACATGGTGCAGAGCTGAGAGCTGCTGATGCTGAGTTTTGGAATATGTTTCTACTCCAGCCTTGGTGACCTCAGTACAGGAACATTTAGCAGTTTATTCATTACATGTTCTCCAAAACAAAAATATTTACAACTGGAAGTGTAAGTTTTAATGGCTGAAAACTTTAAAATTGTGTTTTTCCTTGCTTTTAGAGTAAAATTAAAGTATTTTACAGAATATAAATGCTAATTTTTATGTAAGGGAATTAAAAAATTAAAAATTAGCTTGAAAAAATTATGGTGATGCTGAATATTACCTTAAAAAGGACATGTAATGTTGGTGAGTCATATCGTCTCTTGAATCTCTCTCCACGTGTGTATTTTTGGGTTTTTTTTTTCCTATTCACATTTTTCTTGGTTTTTTTTTCATTTTTAAAAATTCATTAGAGCTAAACTTCAATGTTGATCTGACAGTTTATTTTAAAGACATAGGAATTAGGGCTTAGTTAAGGACTAGCCTTAATACCTAAATTTCAGCCGTCTAGAATTAAGAGGTACATCTTTTTTTGACCTTACTCCAAAATTGGGAGCAGAGCCAGACCCATATTCTTTGTTCATCTCTGAGCTCATCAGACCCCTTCTTGAATTTTGGATTGGCTCCAGATTGGCTGATATCCTTTTAACTTAGCTCAAACTGGCATCAGCAAAGCTCCTGTAGCCCTGTCCTGGTCCCTGCTACCTTGTTGGCCTTCCTCCCTTCTTCATGAAGCTATGGTGCTTGCCTGTTCCTTCTTTGGCTATTTTGATTTTCAGCTTAGTCTGGTGCTTGCAAAGTCTCTTAGGTCACTCTTTCAGAATATTTTTTTTTTGCAGAATTTCCAAGACTTTTTCGCTGAAACCCATCCTTGAATCCTTTTCTTATTTTGTGACTTATGCCTTGCATTTCTGAACTTTGAAGTAATATTTTTTTTAATTGAATAAAATCCATTATTCCATTCTTGCTTAAGTGTGGTCCCACAGACTTTATTTTTTGAAGATGTTAGGTTACAATTTATGAAAACAGTACAGTAAGTTTGTTCACTCTATGATCTATTGCTCATGGTTTAAGATTATTTAACAGATTATTTAAGTGTCCTATTATCTCACTCTGATGCCCTTCTCTGGATGGCCTCTAGTGAATTTAATTTAACATGGCTAATGCTGGAATCTCTTGAAATGTTTGCAATTGTCCATTTTGATTATATTCTCATTTTCTTCATTAATCATGCCACTGGTCACCTCTACTTCTCCCTGTCTTACAAATGTTTATTAAAATCTTGTGTCTGTTTTCTCAGTAATGCAAGAGATCTTGCTAGCTTTTTTATTCCCAAGTTATTCCAGGCTTCATTGTAGGCCATTAAATGTAGTACATGCTCTCTTTTTGATTTCTTTTTGGATCCTATTTCTTTCTCTTCCCCTCTATCTGACTGCAATTAAGCAGTGTATTAAAAGTAAAAACAACTTTCACAGCTCTTAGTTTCTTGAGCTAGTTTTATAATAGCTCCTAGAATTCAGTTTAATTTAAATTCTTTGCACTTGTGTCTCTGGTGGACACTATGTTTGTGGATGTGATGCTTACTCCTTTTTTCATATAAGGCAAATGTGAAGGATCAACAAATGCTGAATGAGAGCACATAATCTTCAGAGAAATAGCAGCTGTCACCACATTTATGCTGAGGATAGTGTTCAGTTTCCAAAGGCTGTATATTACTCAGGTCTTTGGATAGAATTTAATGATGATTGGAGATGACATGTTCATGAAGTATGTCTGAACTTCTTGTCAAATTAGCCCAAAGGACAGAAATTTTAGAACTGTTTTAAGAACTTGTGAGAAAACTTGCATGTTCAATCTTGGCCTGTTTTATCAATTATTTCTTTTGAAACGGTTTATGGCAGTAGCCCAGATTAAAAATTTAGTCTGAAAAATACAAGTTGAACAAAGCTTTAAATAGAAAAGTGTTGGTGTTTTTAAGATTTTTAAGATTTTGCTGTTGAGAGGCAGTGGAAGCTTTTGTTATAGATCTTCCTACCTACTCTTAAATATAAAGAGTGTATTAACAGGTAAGTAAATGCTCAGTGGCAGGTACTCTGTCTAGACATGCATTGCCCATTTGCTCAGAAGGCTGCTAGTTATTGCTTTATGTATGTCATGACAACTTACTCATCAGGCTGTCTTTAATCTGTTATGCTTCTGCTAGTATTTTGTAAAAGAAAAATGGGGGGTTTATCGAAAAAATGAATAAAGTCAAGCAAGTAAATGGGTAACTTATAGAAAGATAGATTAGGAAAAGCCTACAGAAAGCATGTTCTCTGAAAAAATTGCTTGCCTTTTGAATAGTTTTTGCCTTTTAAACTTTGTCCTTTTTAGCAGCTGCAAGTTATTCAAGAGGGTTTCTAAAGATTCAAATTAAAAGAAAATATCTTCTGAGTCAATGATATGCCAGACATTAATGCCTTGTGAAAAAGTCTTCCATTCACAAACCACAAAATCATAGAATTGTTAAGGTTGGCAAAGACCTCCAAGATCATCAAGTCCAACCTTTAACCCAGCACCATGGTGTTCACCACTAAAGCATATTCCCAAGTGCCACATCCACATTCCTTTTGAACACTTCCTGGTATGGTTGTTCACTTCCCTGGTCAGCCTGTTCAATGCCTGACTACCCTTTCAATGAAGAAATCTAACCTCATACCCAGTCTAAACCTCCCCTGGTACAGCTTGAGGCCTTTTTCTCTTGTCTTGTTGCTTGTTAACTGTGAGAGCTACCTACCTTCCTACATGTAGTGCAGCTGTAGTCTTAAGCTTTTTAGCATCTTACCTCGTTATATTATCATCCCATTAGAGTAAAATAATCATGAAATTGGCAAGTCTAAAGGGTGTATCTTTGGCAAGAATGCAACAACAGGCAAGTTTTTTCTTCACCTGTTGGAGGTTCGCAGTTTTTAATAAGTAGAGATCTCATCTGCTTAGCTCCTCTCTTAATAATCACCTAGGGTATAAGATAGCTATCTTCAGAGAGCCGTCAGTAATGTGCATGGATTATAAATATTTGCATTAGAATTAAATTGCTCATAACAAGGAAGAAGCTGGCATTTTCCTGTAAATGTGAAGCAACTTTCTTTAACATCTCAGTGCTAAGAAATACTGACAGTACTTGGTGTTTGCATTTTATCCAGTAGTTGCAATTAGCACACACTGTGGATGTGTCTTCCTAATTGTGACTTCCCTTTTCAGATTTTTCATTTCATGTTGAATAGTCTTAAACTACAGGTGCTTTTTTCTTTCATAGCAAGTTCCTACTTTTTTCTGATAAGCTTTTCAAGTAAATTTGTGTTGTTTCTGAGCATTAGGCTTAAAACACCTAAATTCTGAATAAAAATTATTTTGTGATAAGAACTTTCTTTTATGATGTTGTCAGTGCTTTTGAGAAGAAAACTAAGAATACCTTAGTATCCACACTATTCTCCTTGTTTGAGGAACTTAATATCTATTTCACATTGAAGGGTCCAGTAATCACTACTTTTCAAGTGGCACTAACAAAAAATATAATCTTCTTTCATCTTTCTTTGTTTGTGCTTTTATTTTGACTTGGCTAGATCTCTACATCTCTTTCAGTTCTTCTATTTATTGCTCTTACTGTGTTGAGTACAGCTGTTAGTGCCTTCTAGATTTATCAACAGGTTCAGCACATTCTATAATGAAAGGGCTAAAAAAAGTCTTCTGAATGGTATCTTTTTTTGCTGTGTTATGCTATGATTTTATACAGAGTCATGTTTGACAGTTTGGGATAGGCTCTGCCCCTTGTGCCATTTGCAGTTATGATGCCTGACTAGGCTGTCATCTGTTTCTGAAATAATGCTTCCCCAAGGAAGCAGAGAGACAGCATGAATGAAAAATACTGCAAAAAATGGCTGTTTTCCTATTATCTCCTGGCCACCTGTGGTGATGCAAATGCTTTCTAAGGAAATAAAGATGCTGCTTGCTTTCTGCTGAGTAGTAGCAGATGGTAGGACTTAGCAAGTTGGAAAGACGAGAAATTAGTGACATGAAGGCTTGACTTAATTTTAACTTATTTGCACTGCTGATATCAGTCTGAAAATTAGTAGATAAACAGATTGCAGATATACTCCTTTCTCAGAAGACAGAGAGCCAAAGCACAAGTGATGAGTTTCCAAAGAACTTTCCCTAGTGCTGACATCACCTAGAAGCACTTCAATTCTAAACTGCAGCTCATAACTGGCAACAATGCATGCAGCATTTTTTTCAAGCATACTTTCAATGCTTGGGCATCGATTATGTAAGACTGAATGTCATCTCAGAGCAGTATTTATCAGAGCCATACATTGGAGTACTCAATTTTTTCAGACTAGTACGTTGGAGTCAATAGTCAATAAAACTTTAAGAGTGTACAAGTGAAAATTGTAGACCAAACCAGAGAAAACAGATGGTTAATCTGCTTCTTAATCTTTGTCTGTATTGTAGGTTACCATAGCAGTTTATTTTTGCTAAACCAAAGTCCCTGTGTCTCCTCTTACATTGCCCAGTGACACTTGGTGATATTTTGTCTTTCGTGGTGAGCAATTCTTTATGTTCTTGAGTGTAGTAAAATGCAAACAGTTGATCATTGGGCTGTAGTATTGTTTTTATGCTACTTCCCTGCTTCCAGTTCTTAAAAATTTAAATCTATTTTACAGTTGTCAGCTCAAACCCTGCAGTCTTCTACTCCTTTTATTCCTTTTCTTTATTTTCTTTCTCTCTCTTCTTTCTGCTTTCTTGTGGTGATGTTACTGTGTACACTTTCAACTTGGATGTCTTATGTGTTGCTAGGTTTTCGGGTTTCTTTTTGCAATGAATACTGCTTGCTTGCTTGTTGTTCTGAAGAACTGCTTCAAGAGCCATATAAGGAATATTAAGCGTACACCACCTGCTAAAATTTTTTAGTATCATTGAGCATATGGTGAAGGTGGTGGTCAGCCTGTCACCTCAAGAGATATTTATATTTTATTACTTTCTGTAAGTTCTCTTTCTTCAGAAGATCAGCTATAAAAAAGATGTCTTTTCTCCCTTGGAATTGCTAATAAATTGAGGGTTGAATTTGAATACATTGCATCTCTTCCAAAGAGAGCTTTTTATCATAGTAAAAATTACATTGTCAAATAGCATAGAGATGAAAGGGATTTTCTAAGGAAGCAGTTTGATTTGGGTAATTCAAATTTTTCAGAACCCAAACTTACAGAAGGACTGTGTCAGTGTAAATGAAAACAATTCAGGAGAAAGAAGCTTCTTGTCTCAGCTTACATTTTCTGATGAGTCAACAAGAGGACAAACGTTCAGGTCATGTCAGTCGTAGCTGATAACCTGGTCGTCTTGGGATGTGGCCTTCCAAGTGGGGTTCTAGTTGGATGTGTGAGAGGCTAGGTCTTGACCTGTTTTCTTGGAGGCTAGCCACTGTTCCTTCTTCCAAGGAAAGTTTACTATAAGCTCACCAGTTGAACCTATTCAAGTCTATTAAATGTAGAAGTTACTGGGGAACAGGAAGACCAAGGCAACAACACTGAAATAGAATGAGAATAGATGTGAAATTTGAAATTTAGTTTCCTGATTTCCTTTCCCCATGATAGCTCCAACTGCAGGGCTATTGGCTCTCTGCCTCTCCTGGGATATAGTGTTGAATTCTGAGCAAAGTTTGATGGGATCAAACACGTTTTTTCTCTTTGGTTGAGGAGGCTGAAGTAATTTCATGGAAAATAAGTGTTTCATGATTTTTGACCCAGGAAGTGTTTTTAAATTCATTGTTGAGGCACATTGGTTCCCTGAAAAGAAAAAACCCTTTGACTCAAGTAAAATTCTTATGTAACAAATTTAATTAATGAGGATAGTGCTGCTTCAGCTATACATTACAGTATTATGAATGACTTGCCCTTTTTCAGCCTTGGAAAGCATCTGTGCTCACTAGTGCAGCCAAAGGTAGCACAAGTGTTAAGGGCTGTGTTTAATCACTGCTCTGGTTCTGTCAGTGGCAAGACAGAGCTTTGTTACTGAACCTGTCCTCAAAAAGTAAACCACTTTTCTCATTCTTAAAAGTATTGATTTCTTTATTTTAAAAGCTGCTTAAAATAAAGCAGTCTCCTGCTGATAAGAGCATTTTGAGGTAGTCTGGCTCTAGTTTCTCAGACTAAAACCTTGCTTCTACAATTAACTCTTTGTATTTAGTGCAGAACATGCAGATGACTTTCTTTCATTTTAGAGGCTGTATACTTAGTATACTAGAATGATTAAACCTCCTGCATGAAAAAAAATATTCCTTCTGCATACTTGAAACAGACTAAATGCCAAGAAATTATATACAAGTGTGGACAAGCTCTTTGGAGCTCTTAGCCTGGGAAACACCTCTGAGACATGGAGTCTGGTCCCTTCTTATCCCTAGCAACATAAGGTGTAATTCCTCTATGAGTCTATCTTGTTCCATCTTAAATGAGAAGTTAATAACTTAAAAGTTACACTTTTTCCTCTCCTGTTCTTCAACTTCTTCCCACTGAGTCATTCTGAATGATTTGATGAGTAGGAACTTTCTCATAAGTAGTGCTCCTGGCTCATTTATACTTGCCTGAGAATACGCCAGCACTTCTGTTATTCCCTATCCAGGATAACGTAGAATGTTTATGGTTCTAGTGAAAAATATTTCAAGTTATACCCTCATGTAAGAAAGTTTACAGCTACTGCTAAAATGCTCCTCCCTCTACTGCTTCCCAATACTGGAGCACTGCGCTGCTGTACTGCCTCACCTTCCCACCTGACTGTGCTTTGATTTTTTTTTTCTGTGAGAATTGTCTAAATAAATATGGTCAGATTTTTCCCCCTTGATCCTTGCATTACTAATTCAGGCTTTTGCAGCCATTTGGGGCAAATATGCAAACACCTATTGCTATTTCACCTCCATCTCCTATACTACTTTTAAGCTTTTTCACAATGGCTGTTTTTTGTTCTTTGAACTGGAAGCAGACAAACAGCTGATTTAAAACTAAAACAACATTGAGCAAAAGGTTGTACTAGCTTTTTATCTTCAGGAGCAATGTAGCATACATTTGAGGTTGCATATTATATTTGTAGGAGTATACTAATCTGTAGTCTGTGTAGTCTGTGGCCCAGGGAACAAAACTGGTTTCTCTGTGTGAAAAACATGTGACCCCTTTTCTGAAAGGTCCAGGCCCACCAGAATGATTTCTGATGTTTGCTGCAGGTCCAGCTCAGGGCTCTAGTTTTGGTTTCACCCGCCACACGGCATTTACTGGAGGCCTTTCTTTGAGTATCTTCCAACATTCATTTCCATCTTTAAAGATGAGCCAGAAAAAATTTCCAGCTCAAGCATTGAGGCGAATATTTAATATTTAATTAATTATGTAGTTGAAGAGTAACACTATGGTAGCAGAGAATGAAAAGTTGTAACAAAAAGCCATTCTCTCTACTGAGAGCTGTCTGGGAAGAGAGTGAGTTAAGCTACAGACCTGACTCTGTGATTCTAAATGCTAGCATCTATAAATGGTAAAATGTGTATTGATTAGGTACCATCAGATCCTGCAGGCAGTTTGCCTCGCCCATGTGCAGATGCTCTGCACTTTTAAGAACCAGTGGAAAGTGCTGTGTAAGGATGTGTGGATACGAGAACTCTTCCTGATACCGTGCTTAGTGCACTGGACTCAGCTTGAAGCTTCCAGTGTCTGCCCAGATATGAGTCTGAATAAATAAGACTGGGTTCATTACAAGGATATGTGTGCAATTTTTTTCCCTCAAAAGAGATGTTTTAAAGACTAAATCATGGTGTTTGAGCAAGATGAAGGGGAAATTCCAGATGTATCCAAACCTTGATCACGGTAAGCATATTCACTGACTGTAAGTACAATGTTATTCAGTAAAAATTGCTTCTGAAATGAAAAGATTAAAGGATGAAAATTTGAATGTGGAAATCTAGGTTCATGGATGATTTCTTTATAATTATTAATACTAAAAACAAATCTGGACTTTTTATTTGGATTGTTTTGTTTCTTTTGCTTGAACAGGACTTCAGCATCATAAAATTGGCTGCATATCTTTCTTCAAACTGTTCTAATAGTCATGCACATTTATGGCATTATCAGATTTGAAAAAGGAGAAATGAGATGGGTTAGTGTATTAACTGAAAAGGAGTTAAAGACAAAACATAAAGAGGATTAGGTGTTGGAGCATAGCTTCAGTGCGCAGGAATTAGGACATTCAAATGATTTGAAGGGCATGAGAATAGAGACAGGGTTAGTGTTTTCCCTTTTAAAGTGTAATTTATGGACTATCAACTTTCCATCCAGAGCTTCAGACTACCTTTCTGCTATGAGAGTTTTTAATATTTTAAATTATATTTATAAGCAAGTAATCTGAAGGTAGTTGTTGTTAAATACCTTGCTTATATGTTGAAAGTGGGATATGCTTTCATTGTAGAGCAAGTCCCTTAGAGGCATTTTTGAAAATCTACATTTACATCCCTAAATTTCCATTACATGAGGAGTCTATTCTATTGTCCTTCTCTTTATTGAGTAAAAAAAAATTAAATCCTCCCCAAATGCAATACAAACAAGAATTACTGTCTTTTATACTCAGAAACAAAGCTCCCATGCTGGGTTAAGAGTTTTTTATCACGTCGTGTGATGTTTTAATTTATAACTGCTCATAGTTTATATGCTGTAAATTGTATCAGCAAGAACATAGGTACTTCATATTTTCTTACCTTCATAATGTATACCATCTGTACAATAATTCTGAGAGTGGGTTTTTTTTTTAAATATATCTTGACTTATGTAGGCTAATTATTTCAAGAATCTGTTGCTAAATTATTGTATTATATCTTTCAAGAACTGGTGAAATGTCATGTCTATGAACAATTTAACTGTTTGTCTTCCTCATTTATGCTATGTCAACATTATCTGCAGTTGGTTGTCTTTTGTTTTACTGCCCTATAACCCTACATGTAACCCTATTGAAAGTCATCTGTGCTTAGCTGGTTAACCCTGTGAAGAACATGTTCTTCCCTGTGTTCCCTGGACTGTAAAAGGTGTGCAAAAAAAAATTGTTCTGGTTTGTCTCAATGACTTTTTCAAGTCTTATTTTCCTCTGTGTTATTGAGATTTAAATGGTGCAGAAACATGACAAATAGCAAAATCCAGCACTTTTCTTCACACAACACGTACAGGTAGGATTCCCTCTCCCTTTTACTCAAACAGTATTGGAAATCAGGCAGAAACTCAAAAACACATATCCTCTAAAAAGCTGGAAACAGACAAAGGGAAAGAATTAAGTGACTCAAAGGACTGAATTAAACAAGCCTTTTGAGATGTTCAAATAGAGTAGCATGCTAATGCTATTCTAATAGACATGCTTTCTGAGGAACATAGAGTTCAGGGCTATGTAAAGAACCTGATGTTATTTTTTTATTAAGCGTTTTATCCATTTATTTTTACCTTTATCTAAAGTCAATGTACGTGTCTGGATTTTTGCCATGTTTTTCGTGCTGGGGAGGTCTAATGAGTTTCCTTTGACCCTGACTGAGGCACCCTCTGTAAAACAAAGCTTTTTACTTTATTACCAGCATTTTTCTGTTCCAAGTAAGTTGCTCCCAAAATAACATTTTCACCCTTACAACAATTTATTTTTAGACAAGTAGAAACTTTGCCACATAGGAGAGTGATTATCCCAAAAACGAGTAGAATTTTCTTCTTCCTCCTGCATATCTCTTCAAAGTTCATTATCTGACAAATTTAAAAATGAAAAAAAAAAAAAAGTTTTATTCTAAAAATGAAATATGTACCAGTTTT
The DNA here is from genome assembly GCA_030060385.1 of Muscicapa striata striata. NCBI lineage: Eukaryota > Metazoa > Chordata > Aves > Passeriformes > Muscicapidae > Muscicapa > Muscicapa striata. The sequence goes on along the minus strand of JAREIS010000062.1, from coordinate 2,142,577 downwards.
TATTCAGGCAATAGAATGAATGAAGTCTAATGAACATCATCTTTGTAAAAAGATATTACTGTGATATGACAGTATTGTCATCCTGGGATTTTTTTTTTTTTATTTTTTAACTTTGTGCTACAGTATTTGCATCTTTCCAGATAATTTACTAAGTTACTTGAGCAATTGCTGTGAATGATCTCTTTAGAATTTACAATATTCTAAATGTTTAATCACAAGGTGTGCATGTTGATCTAGACTTGGAATCACAAGAATAACTACTTGAATTGTGGTTATCTAAAGCCTTGCTGTTAGCTTAAAGCATAAGTTTGCCCTAGTTTTCATCAGAAACTGTGTGTCCTACTTTTAATCATAGACTCAAACTCGAAGCTGTTGAGTGATAAGGGTATAATCTGATTTGAGCCTAGCAGACTGAGAATACCTTTAGCTGTTGGTTTGGGTTTTTTTCATTTTATTCCAAAAGAAAATCCACCTTTTTAGCTTCTTTTCTAAAAATATTAAAATGGAAATTATAAAAATAGGGCTTCAAAGAGTGCATACATCAGTTTAATTTCTGCTGAAATAATTCTGTTTCTTTTCTTTGCTTGTGCGTTTGGTGTAAAACAATTATGTGTGGTGTGGAGAGAAATGTTTCCCTCCAAGCCATAAAACTGTGGCCATGTGTGACTAAGTGCAATCATGATGGACTGAATGTACTATTGCTCTGAGAAGTGTCAAAGAGCTCCTTACTCAAAAAAGTGCTGAGTTGTGTCCTAACATGTTGTTGGGTTGTAGAAAACTAAAAGCTTAATTTTCTGTTTTTAGTAAACATAACTAATTTAATATAGATTTTTCTTAAGTCTTTATCAGACTGAAGAGCATAAACTAAGTCTCTCTTGATATAGGGTATATTGAATTATTTTTGCTAGAAACAAAAGCTTAGATATTTTAACTTTGTCTTTTTATATTGTTTTCCACCCTCCCTTTTTTTTTTTTTTTTTTTTTTTTTTAAATCACAGCAAGACCAGCTTTACACTTGGGCTGCAGTTAGCCAACCAACACATTCAACAGATTACATTGAAGGAAGCTTTCCAAGGCGAATTCCATCTGCATGGCCTCCACCCAAACCTCCAGATGAGGAACAAAGGCTCAAAGTTCCAGAAGGTACAGTTCTTGGATACAGAGAAGATAAATGTATAGGATTGGGGAAGCTGCTGTGTTTTAGAATCCAAAGTATAAACTTGGTATCTTAGCTGCTAACAAACACCTGGTTTTGAGAAACTTAGATTAGCATCAGAAATAATGTCAGCTAGTATGAATTTAATAAAAAATATTCACCAAAAACGCATTCTTTTTGTTAGCAGCCAAGATGTGTGCCTGCCATCTACAGAGTAATGGATTTTGCCAAGTGCTATGATCTTTTTTCTTTTCCAGTTTGCATACCTTCAGAGCTATGAGATATGACTTCTTTTTTCTTCTTAAAAATATGGAAAACTTCAGAAGCCAACTGGTGCTATGCTGAAAGCTGATAGTGGTGTATGGCATTCCTTTGTAGATTCAGCAACTCCTGTCCTGACAGAGGGGGAGGAAAAGTGTGTCTGAAAAAATAAAATGAGTTCTTGTTTACCAAGTCAGTTTACCTTAAAATTTGTGAGGTTATGCTGCCAGCTGAATTTCTGCAATTTTCTTCTTGCTCTTTAATAACTTTGTTTACACTGAAAATAAAAACCAAACAAGAAAAAAACCTCCTTTGTAGTTGACAAAGAAATTTAGAAGAGGGTTTCAAGCCTGTTTTCTGTTAGTAGTGTTGATCTGTAAATACCTCAGGTTCTTGGAGGCTTTGCTTTCCATTAGTTAGTATTCAGAAGCTCTCAACACTGCAGACTGCACTCAAACTGCACTGTAGACTGCATTCACCCCCACACCCTCCATGGAGAGCCACTGAGTATTCTCAGATTTTTCATTCCTTTGCACTCCTTTTCATTGCTCAGATTTGAAGAGTTAAGTCATTATTTCAACAGATCTCTTTGTAAGCTTTGTACAGAGTTAATTTCAGATTTATTTCTCTTTGGGACTTTTCTGCCACTTCTTCTGGAACATGAGCAAAGTATTTCTTGCATGGACACCTTTTACCATGGCAACGTTATACTTTTACTGGTATCACTTATTTCAGTGTTCACAAGCAAAGCAAGTGATGCCAACAAAATTAAACACTGCTGTGTTATTCTGTTTATGCTGTGCCTTTTACCAAAGGAATTCTATCAGAGATCGAGGAAACATTTCTGCATCCATCTCACTGATGCAATTCAGAGTGTGGGACTCTGCAGTGCTGAACTGTTGAGCTAGTCCAGTTTTTAACCAATGATCATCTGTTTATTCAATGAAGGTGCTGCCATATGTGGTGGTAGAATTCACTGCCATCTACTCTGAGAGTTGTGTTTCTCAGCTGGGAGACTTAGCTAATGGATGTGTGATCACAGTATTTATGAATACACTATATACTAGAAAAACAAAAGAGTGAATTTCAAATTAAGTTATTTTGAGGTCTTAGCCCAGCAGAGCTTGGTGTAAGTCAACAAAAGTTTAGTTTCTCTAAAATTTAGAAGAATGTTGATAACATAAAATATTTTGAGATGTAAAATACATTTTGAACTGTAAAATGCACTTAGAAGTGTATTTCCATCAAAAGAACAATACTAATAATTTAAAAATGTATTCATTTTGTATGCAATTTGTTTCCATGCTACATTTTATCTATTATACCTACTACATGGATGTAATGTGTACAGGACTTGTCTGTTCCTTATCTCAGCCACTGCCTTCTCAAAGAAAAGCAAAAATATTAAGAAATAGAATTAGAAATAAAGTTTAAAATTGTGTATTGGGGGTTTTACTAAGTTTAATATAAGTAGATCTTAAGATGTGTTTATTGAAATTTTGTTATGATTTTTCAATGTAGGGCATGGAGGAAAAGGAAAAGTTATAATTCTTTTGAATACAATTCAGGCAGATGAATAATTTAACTTTCTTTAATTGTTCCCATGCTTGCCATTTGGAAGAACCTGGAGGTGAGTGAGGTGAAACATGAGGATAAACACCTTCCTTAAAACTTGTAACTTAATAACTACATTGTTGTGTATTTACACCTTTGCAGAGCGTAAGGGACAATTTTTTTTTTTTTAAGGTTTTAATTATTATGTGCAGGGCAGCTGTATTTTGTTTTATGTATAATTATTGCTGTTTGGATTAAATAGATATATTAACATTAGAAACAATAGCTCATAAACAAAAACATGCATTTTAGACAAAAGCATTAAGAGAGGAATGCAGCAAGACATTTTTATAGAATCTTTGGTTTTATTCTATACATTAGCATTAGAACAATAGTAGCCTTCAAGCTTTAAGTATGGCGAGATAAAATTCTGCAAGGTTTTAGGTAATCCATCCTAAATTAGCAAAGTAGTTAATCATCTGTTTAGTATCATTTTTATGTAATAGTCTTGCTGTATGCTCTGTATCGTGAAGCATTGCTAGATGTGTGAAAAGGGCTATAGAGTGGTTGGGAGTTTTTGGGGTTGTGGGGCAGTGAGTTTGGTCAGGTTGATTATTGTCCTTAGGGAATTTTTTAGGTCTGTTATTTATTTTAAAAAAGGCATTTGGAAATACCTAATAAGAATTTGGGTTCAAGTCATCAAGTACTTATGTTAAAAGCATTTTTTAGTTCTGGATTCAGTTAAAGTTTAGGACAAAATGAACCAACGTCACCAGTAAGATCTATGTGTATCGGGCTAATTTTCTATTTGAATACCCAAATCTGTTCCTGTCTCTTCTTGTGGCATTTCACTCTACCATTATCACATCTCAGCACATTGCCTGAATCTTAACTCAACAGGGTATTTGAAATTCAAGTTTTTTAATTCCTTGATGATGACTCTATTCTACTTAACATATCAGAAAAGGCAAGTAAGCAGGCACTGGAGCCCAGTCATCCTGTCTCCCATGTGACTGTTTAACCACTTGTGAAGACATTCAAAGATTATGCAATTTCTGCAAAATGAAAGTCTCAGCCCACTAAATATCAGTGGGTTTATAATCTGAAATGTAAGTCTCTTAAAAAACAAAAAAGAAAAAACAACCCCAAATAAACAAAAAAAACACCTGATTTGATTTAAGGGAAAGGTTTCATTTCTCAAACAGCACTTTTCTCCTTTCCCAAACCCTGCTTTCCTAACAGAGTTGTGTTTGGTTTGGGTTTTTTGTTTTGTTTTGTTTTTTGGTGGGTTTTTTTTGTGGTTTTTTTTTGTTGTTGTTGTTTGTTTGTTTTTTTGTTTTTTTCATTTTGCATAGTAAAAGTGATTGGTTTGCTGAGAATAGATTATATTTGTCAAATTTCATTTAGATAACCTTAAAGTTAACTGCTCAGCTCATCCTGACTTCAGCTTATATTTAGAATCCTTTTTAGAAGAATAACATTTCTGAGGTAAAAATAAGCTAGACAATTCTGCCAAATTGGTAAATATTGACCAATACACAGGAGCAGTCAGCTCCTATTTTAAGTACTTTTATCTAAACAAAGTAGTTGTGCTAGTTTGCATGTCAGAAAACATTAAGTGTGGTGGGTGCACGTAAAATACTAAAAAATCAGCATAGAATATATCTTCTGTGAGCAAAGATCAAGTAGATACTAGCATTTCACTCAGACAGAGAAATCTAAAAGATCAGTTATTTCTTCTTGGGTGCAGCTTATCTACCTCCAGGTAAAAAATGCTGTGGATTGTTAATTTTCAAGCCTTGTGACACAGCTCACACTTGCAATGAAACTTCTTCCTGGTGTGTCTCACTTCCCAACAGCTGGGATTGTCAGAAAGCTGTGAGGAGGCCTCATGTCTGGGAATTATGAATCCAGAGGCTCTGGTTCACAGCTGCTTCACTCTTTCTCAAATAGTCAAGAGATTTCCCTGTTTAATAGTGGCACCTTTAAACATATAGGAAAGATGCCACACGTATGTAGTCTCTGGGCAGGTGTAAGAAAAATACTTCTATTCTTGTTATGTGTAAATGCCTGGGCTATGATCAGTAAAGAGGTATTCATGAATTTCTTATTGTGTATTTCAAAAGATCAGTCAATTTTTTCATTTATAGAATTTTAAAATCTGTACCTTCTTTTCAATTCAGAGTTGAAATCTACAGTCCTAGAAACAGAGAAGCAATGCATAGGTGGTGTTCAGCAGGCACAGGTAAGATTCTAACAGAAATGTTTCATCATTTTTTAAAAAGAGGGCAAAAAGCAGTACTTCTTTTCAGACATTTTTGAAACAGCTTTGTGTACTGAATGTTCTGTATGAAAAAATTCCAAAGTGAGGGTGTTTTGTATGCTCCAAAGTGTATCTAGCTGTAAGGATTGAAGGTTCCTGCCTGCCGAAAGTGATTCTTACAAAATGTTGTTGTTCACTGAAAAGTAAGTTAACCCTCTGATGGCATTAGTAAGGAATAATTATAAAAGATCTTATAATAGCTAATCTACAAAGGTGCATGTAAGTAATTTTTTTAGTAATTTTTTAATTATGTTAGTAATTTTTTTAGTATGTCACCATACATGTTCTATCTAAAGTCTATGCAGTTTAATGGGACCAAGGAACTTCAAATTCTGTTTGCTCAATAGGAAACAGACTTCTCTTACTTGTGGATAACACTATTCAGTTGTTCTGGAAGTCATTAGAAGAAAGGCTAATTTCTGAAATCTTGGTTTGAAATAAGCAGTGAACAAATGCTCTTGGAATCTCTTTTCTTCCTTCTGTTTCCCAACTTGTTTCCCTCCTTTGGCCCTTTGGGTTTGTTTTGGGGTTTTTTATGGGGTGTTTTTTGTTTCTTTTGGTTTGCTGGGTGTTTTGTTTTGGGGTTTAAGTTTTTTTGGGTTTGTTTTTTTTGTTTGGTTTTTTTTTTTTTTTTTTTTTTTTGGGTTTTTTTGTATTTGTGGGGCTTTTTTGTATTAGTGACAAGACAATTCAAGCACCACAGTGTCAATCAGCATTTGTGAAAATGGTTGGTGATTTGCTTTTCAGGGAAAAATAAGGAATGTGTAGTTAAATATAACATATTTATATGTTATATTTATATATAACATTCTACTGATCATTAGACTTGCAAATCTGATTTGGGCTTGATAACATGTTTTATGAGCCATGGATGGGGAGAGTATGTTTATTAACTTTATGGCTTGCCTTGCCAAACAACTTTAAAGAGTTCTTCTAGTTGATAACCTAAATTTTTCTACCTTCATAATATGGAACATTTAAAAACTGCAGCTCATTATTAAAATAATATTACAAAATAGTTCTTCATTGCAGTATTTTAATTTTAGCCTAAAATATATTTTTCTGATGCCATTTTTATATTCCAGTCACCCAGGTTTCGCTAGCAATGTTTTCTAGTGTTTATTGTGGAAAAGTACTTTTTCCCTATATTTACAAGAAGGTATTGCATACAAGAAACATATTTAATCAGTCTCTAGTATTATAGTTCATTGCAAGAAATGACCTATAAATGGTTTTCTTATTGGAAATGTAATTAATTGAAATAGGTTTATGAATACATAGTTATTTTACCTATTTTTAAAAAGTGTTATGAGAATTACTATAAGAATGAAGTATAACCAGGAGCTCTGGAGCACTGGTGATCTCTTGAATGGCATTTAGTTATGGTTGGGAGCTTTTCTTTATTTTTAAAATTAGCCTAGTTTCTTGTCCAATTGCTGAATTCCATTTGCTAGTGTTTAGGAGATCCCCATCCCTCTTACTCAGTGCTGGTCTCTTATGGCAGTAACATGAACTTCTTCCATTCTATACTATTATTCATCAATAACTTGCAGAACTAACAGGATCACCTCCCTTGCAGAAAGTCATCTCAAGCTTTTGCTGTATTATGTCATCATCATTCTGGTTTATTTTAAAAATCAGAGTGGAAGTTTTTCCTTTTGATGAATTGTATGTGGATAAAATATTGTCATATGTTTAAATTATTTCTCTAGTGTCCCAAGCAGTTGAGCATATCCTACCTATCCATCAGTGTTTAACCATATCAGTCTATAAAATCATCTAGCAAGTAGAATGGCCATCATGTTTGTGGGTAAATCCTTTACTGCATTCAGATCATTCTTGCTGTTATTTGTACATATTTTAAGTGATGAACATGTTTCTATTAGAGATTACTCTCTTTCGTTGCCTACAGTTTTAATTTCTGAAAAAAGGAGGCTTTGGTTGAAGGTAGCCTAGCAGGTAATTTTTCTCTTTTTCTTTTCACACATAAATGAGAGCTCTAGTTTAAATCTGAATTGATCCACTAAGTCTTCTTACAGACTTCTTCCCTCTCCTTTCTCTAGGAAATGACATTTCCTACATACTGCTAATGCTATCTAAGATTATTGGCCAGAACACAGTTGTAACACCATGTGCTGATGAATTATCTGTTAGGGTAAAAAGTTAACTAAAAGAATCAGAATAATTTTAAATTAAAGGCACAAGTACTACAGCCTAGATTCTCTTGTCCCTTGAAGGGGCTTCTTTATATATATCCTCTCCATTTCCTTATCGTCACAACGTTAATCTGCATGGTTTACAGTATAATTCCTGAAGGCTTTTTAAAGAAAATATCTAATTTCTTAAAATTGCAGCTAAAAAATGAGGATGTGGGGGTGCGCTTGCTTTTTTTTAGTACAGGAATTGTTTAAGCAGTGGGAAAATAAGAAAAATTGGCAGCTATTTTAGTTCCTGGTTTTGAAATGCCAAATAGCAACGGTGTCTGCTTAGTCTTCCCAGTACAAACAGAAAAAGTTTTGTTAAGCTTAACTCCTTTAGTCGAAGAAAAGAAAAATGGAGTGCCCTAATTTAGAAACTCCAGATTCAAACCTGATCTTTAAATTTGGCAGCCATACTTTGTGCAAGACCCAATTTCTGCTCTGTTTGTACCATTGATCTTTGGTACTATCCTCACAATTTTCCTTACATTTTAACTCACTTTTCAGAGTAGCTTGATTTTGTTTATATGGTAGGTAAAAATGGGTTATTAGCAGAAAGATGAAGAAAAAAAAAAGAATTGTAAAAATAATACATTTAAACTGGGCTTTGTTGGAAGTGGGACATCATAGAGACAGAAATCTAGAGTTGTTTTAAAGGCACTTAATAACATTGTCTTATCATATTATAGAATTATTTTAAATTTACATTTTTGATGATTTGTGATGAGTCAATTCTGTGGACCGCACGATTTTAAACACAAAGCCCTTGTTACAATTATTTAATTGTCAGCATTCAGATATAATGAATACTTCATGCCTGGTCTCTATAATCCCACCTCAGGAAAGGAGGTTTTGCCAGACTGTTGCAGTCTCTAGCCCTTTGGTTATAAGATAGTTTATGCTGACTATTTAAACTGTATTTACATCAGGAAAGCGTGTCATCAAAAACTTCTTACGCTCATAAAGTTTCCATCTTAATTTGGTTTGGTTCACCACATTTTAGCCAACAAATCCTAAACCAAAATTATATGCCTCTTTGGAATTCCAAGTACTTCACTAGTACTAAACGCCAGACAAGATTTTGGCAGTTCTGAGGTGCTGAAGATGGGCTTCTACTGCCTAATCTGTTGGTGAACTTTTCAGCAATATCATAGGGAAACAATGCTAGTCTTAAAAAACTAAATTACAAACCAGTTTTGGCTATCTTGAAGATATTTTCTGCTTTATAAAAACAGACTCATGGAGTGTATCTTTAGAATATTCCTAACCACCCCACTTTACTGGTAACTTGTCTCTCAGCAGGGACCTTTCTTCTTTTGCTAGTTTTTGACTATGACTTATTATGATTCCTTAGGGTAATAGCTTAGTGATATTGGAAATGTTCCAATTTTGACACTTAGTAATACAAGCAAAAAGGTTCTGAAATCCTTTAAGATAAATACATAATCAATCTGTTTAGAAAGTATAAAACATTGGTGGGACTGGAATTTACTTTTCATTATTATAAAATGTCACCACTAGAATTTGTCTCAGAAATATGCATGCTGCCCAAAACTTTCTCTTAAAAGAAATTTCAGAGATTATTTTTATAGGTGAAGGTAAGATAGATGGTAGATGAAAGATTAATCTGAAATGGTGAAATACAAAAAAAAAAAAAAATTTAAACTGGGGGGATTTTATAAACCTGCTTTAGACTTTTATGACACTTGTAGTCTGGTATAAAACCTGTTTTATTTCGCTATTACATGGTTTTCATCAGCATGTAGACCAACTATAGACAAGACAAGTGAACCACTGACTTCAACAGGAGTATGAGGAAAATTGGGAACTCTTCCTCTGTTGGCTCACAAACAGTTCTGTGGCTGTGGAAATTTAACATTGCCTGATTTTGCATGTTCTTTCTTGAGATATTTGCTAAGAAAAAACCTGTGAAGAAATGTCATTCCCCTTCCATCCTTTTGCTATTTGACAGGTTACTTTTTCTAAGGGGGAAGAGAAGGCTTGAGGAAGCAATGAACAGTTACTCTAAAACAATTATTTTCCTACAAAGATATGACCACCAGAGACTTAGGTTTCAGCAGGGAAAAATAAGTTTCATATTTGGGGAAAAAAAAAAAAATCTAACTAAAAAAATGTATGACATAATCAAAAGGATCTACTATATACAGTTGTCTCATTGAGGAAATAAAGGATTATGACAGAAGCAAATATTTTTGGATGTTTCCATATGAATCAAATGATAGTGAATAGAATTTTATATCTTCTTTTAAGAACTGTACTAGTGTAAACTCTCTGCAAAATCATGCCAGCATACCCAAATTTCAGAAAACAAAAGGTTCAGAAAATTCAGAGGTATATATCTGGGGGCTTTTATCTTGCAAATTTTAAACCCAGATTTGTAATATGTGTGGTGGAGGAGTTTATATTCTAGTTCAAGGTCCAGTGTTAAAATTGGGGTATCTTAGCTTTAAGCAGATGAATTTCAGGAAGCATGTGTGGATACTTTTTTCCTGTTAGCATTCAGAATAAGTGAATTTTATCAGAAAGGTACTGAAAGGAACCAAAGTCTGTAGGAAAAGAGGTGATACGGACCTGGCAGAAGACTTTACTGCCAGGGTCGTAGGAACTGCTGAAATGCAGAGTGTTTTGCTCAGGCAGCAAAGAGGAATTTAACTTCGTGGAACTCCAGGGCAAATCAAGTCCTTTCCGTTTGTGTTCATGAAAAATAATCTTTATGCACAAGTTTCAAGTTTTATTGCTGGAATTCTTAGATTGTTACTATTAGATGTTACTTTTCAGTTCAAACATGCTGCCATTTTCAGGTTTATTTTTTTGTTTGTTTTCAGAAAGCCTTAGAAGCACAAATAGATGTCTTATTTCCTAAAACTGTAGCAGGTAAATTAACTAAACATTTTGAAATATGAAGTGAGATTTTCTGAGTTGAGACCTTAATATAGCTTAAGCAGGGACTGTGCTGCTTCCTACTCGGCTAGTAGCCACTTTTAATTAAATTCTGTTATCTGATACTATTTGGGTTTTTTTCGGCCATGAAAGAAGGATGAGAAGACATATATGAAATAATATAAACGAGGGAATAAGTACCCATTTAGACCCTAAAGAAGTTTGCCTCCTCAGCCACTAGATGGCAGTTAAGTATTTTTGAATGGACTGCAGGGCGCTTGCAACTCATTCCAGGCTGTCCTGCAGACACCCTACAGTGGGAATTTTAATTTACTTTGTCCCAGTCAAAAGAGTGGCTTTCTACTAATTAATAAGTTAGCCTTTAGAATGTTCATACACTTGCTCAGTTGCTTGGTTTAATCTAACCAAGATTTAGCAATTAAATCCGATCCTCTACCCTCCCAAGCCCTCAAAACGCTAAATATTTAGAAAGCACTGTTCTGTCGCTATTAAATTGTTTTGTTGGTTTGTTTTCAAACCAGTTGAAGGAAAACATTTGGTTTGGTCTACCAGCCTTCTGGATGACTGCCTTTGAAGTGATAATTAGAAAATTATCAGTGAATTACCACCATTTAAATAAAGAGGCCAATATTCTATTGAAGATGAAATTTGTTTTTCCAACCACAATTGTGAACCCATTTTCTATTTAGTTCTGATGAAGCTGAAGTTTAAAAAAATAAAAGGGAAAAAGTTGCATCAGACATAATTAATTGGCCTATATATAGAATATAAACCACAGACTATATGTTTAAATGAAAATACGGGAGTATAGAATGTCATCCCTGTGTGGCAGAAAAATGTAAGAAGTTAATTCTCAGAGCAAACATTAGTGTTTTGTATTATATCCAGACTTCACAATACTTGGATTGACTTCTGTTATTTTGCTTGAAGGCAGTGTTTGCCTTTTAAAAAGAAACAATACATTTTATTATTTTCAGTGGAGTTACAATAACACATTTTTTTGCACTCTTCCTCCTAGTCTTGGTGAGACTAAAATCTGTTTTTTCTAATCTGTGTTCTTAATGTCAAGATGAAGTTTTACTTCTGTGCTCATTTTAGTTTCAAAGGTTCTTGATTCTGTTTTTCCTTTTTTATTGAGACAGCCATATATCATAGATCTGAAACATAAAAATCATAGCTTGGCTCAGGGTTGAGTGGACATTAGGAGGTCATGATGTACAAACCCTTTTCCACTAACACCCTCCTCCAAGCAAGGTTAGCTTAGATGTTTGGTGGTTTTTCTCAGGACTTTGCTCATCTCTGAGTATGGGTATGAGGTAATGGTGATATGTATTTCCTGCTTTGCCTAGTCAGTGGTAAAATGGTAAGTCTTGCTCTGTTTCTGATGCATTGTTTTGATAACAGCTAAAAGAGATGAAAGTGTGTGCTTGAAAAGCCTGCATTTCCTGTGAGTTAATCCTGATTCAAATCTTTCAGGCATTGATTAAAATTCTTAAGAAACTATAGGTCGAGTTCTTGTGATTAATCTCATTTCACAGCTTCTTCATCACAGATTTTATGAGAATGTGCATTAATAATAATAACAACAAATATAGTATTAATATAGATTTTGCATCCTTTAATCATAATAGACATTCTCCTTTTTCCGTGTTGACTATTCCTAGACAAATACAGGAGTTTTTGTCATTTTGTCATTGGAAATGTAGCACCAACCTTAGGATTTGGGCAAAAAGTGATGGGGGGAAACTGAGAAAATCATTTTTTTTTAATGAGAATTGTTTTGCAATACTTTAAATCCTTGGCTATAATGGGAGAGACTTTCACTTCTTGAAAAAAGAGAACTATGTGACAGCAACTGTATAGAAAGAATTATCACTTTTCTGTCTTTGCTTGATTCCAAGCATTAATGTATTTCTTCTCTTACCTTTTACAGCGAGTTTCTTGTAAAATAATAGCAGTGTTATATCTTGCCTTAGGGAGCAGTGAATGGAAATGCATGATAGCTATATACTTATTGAAAATTCTGTTTAAATTGCTTACTTTCTTCTCCTTTGACTCCTCACTGTTTTTGCTCATGAAAGCAGATAAATTGAGGTAGTGCTTGTGCCATCTATGCATTCCTGGTTAGAGCAGAATTTATGACCTGTATTCATTAATTGTTAATATACAATTTTTTTTCTTAAATTCTCTAAATCAGAAATCCTATTTCAGATGAGAATCTCCTTTTATACCAAAATATTATTTGTACTGTAAGTTCCATTATTTACAAATAAAATTAATCTCATCTTTTGGAAAGCAATGAAAACACATTTTGTTTGTTCAATGGTAACATCCCATACTTGGATTATGTAGAATATTTTTGGTACTATAGTATTTACTTTTCAAGCTTTTTAAAAAAGAGTTCCAAGTCTTCAGAAATTGAAGAGAACAGATGAAGAAATTACATAAAATACAGGAAAGCAGTTTGAAAAAGTGTAAGAGTGTGTGTGTGTACATATCAGCGTGTGAAAAGAAAACTTCTTGTGACTTTCCAAGCAGGACATTTCATTTGGCAATTGGACTTAACCTTTTTCAGAGATCTTCTTCATTTAAAAGTAAGAACTGTTTCAAGCTCTTCTTATATTTATCTTGGCACTAAATATCAGGTGCTACCTTTTTAGTGGTGTAGATCCTGAGATTTTCTACAGGACTCTCTATGTAGAAGGGAGATAAGAAATGCTTTTCTTAGTAAAAATAAATATTCATTTAACTTGGAAGTTATAATTTATAAACAACAACAACAACAAAAAAACCAAACCCAAACTATTATATGCTGCCAAACCTGAATGAGAATTTAAAAATAAAGCTGAGAATAATTTCTTCTTTTTGGATACAAGACAGAGTAATCAGTTTATCTCCTACTTATATTTAGATCAAAAGTTATCCTTATGTTTTCCATCTTAAATTGGTATAAATAAAAGCAGTAAAATCCCTATTTTCCTTTTCTGTACTTTGAATACCTGTTTTTCTTTGTATTCATTCTTTAGAGACCAAGCTCCAAGCTATTCATAAAAACTAACTCGCATATTCCAGAATGTGTAATTACTCTTTACCATTATTCAATTTTTCTAAATATTCAAATTGGTTTTTTTTTCAAAAGTACATGATACCAGAAAGATTTTAGTTAAATTCTCAATATCTAAAGCTCATTTTTGATTATTTGGTTTTAATTGACTTTTTTAAGGTGCTTTCACTCAAAGTGATACAGCTTTGTTTTTAATATAGCTTTCACACTTTTAAAGGGTTAAAGAAGATGAGAGATTTTTCAGGCCCCTGCCTTCAGCCTGCTCACGGGTACATTTGGGAAGGCTCTCATTCCTTTTCTTCAGAACTTTTCTTTTGTGAATAGTAGGCTCATGCTTCAGTATATCTACAAAGATTTATTTTTACTGTGGGTATTTTTTACTGCTTATTCCCTGTTGGAGGCCTAAGACAAAAGCAGCATGTGAACCTCCCATTTTGTGGTCTGGCTGAACTCTTGGATGAAAAGGGCAAGTACTGTGTAGAAGTATCATACTCTGGGCAGTTGCTTATCAGGAAATGGCAAAGTTCATCGGAAAAATCATTATCTTTCTTGATCTACTAGAGATTAAAGGCGTTCCGAGCCCTTCAAATTTAAACCATTAATATTCACATTTTGGATCATAGAACCCATATTGTTATTTCTAGCATAAAAGCTTACAACTGTTACATATGAAAAGCACAAAAATAATAATAGAATTAGTTTGCAGTGACTGCTTTACAGGTTGCTGGTCAGTTTCTAGTGGAATGGAAAATCAGGGAAAGGTCTGGTGTGAAAAGGTTTAACAGCTTTCTCTAATATGTCAATGCAGTAATGTTCAGGGTATGCCAAATTTCATGTTTTAATAGAATGAGATGAATTGTTGCCTTGGCCTGGATACACAGGAAAACTAACTGAACACTTTAGTATCATAGTTGAAATACTTTAGAACAAACAGAGGTGACAGAAGAAAGGAAGCAATTCATCATGTGTTAGGCATTTCAGTAAGCAATCTAATATTGAGGAGAAAATAAATCCAGATAGTTTTTATCCCAACTTTTAAGGAAATCTGTGACTTTTAAGGTACCTGTTGCTTATGGAATGCTGACATAAATGGCTAGGTTCTAGTTATCTTTTCATCTGCACTTGCAGTCTCTTTGCAATCCACAGCACTATAAATAAGACTCTAGAAACAGATAATATAATTTTATATTAAAATTAATAAATTTCAACTTTTCTTTCAATACCCAGTCTCATTTACATACTTGTTTTGCACTGAATGTCTGATAGAACAGTTAAATTAATTTCTGAGCTAAATTAAGCTATGGGGATTGGTAAACCCTTTTTGAAGTCTTATTTATTGCTGTGTTGTTTTATACCTCTCTAATAATGAAATTTCATCTAGGCCAGGACAGAAAGCGTCAAGATTTGAGAGGGACTTTTCGGTTGGTTTTGCAGCCTGGATAGTCAGGACATTGCTCACTGCACATGGAACATGCACAGCCTGTTTGAGAAATGCTGGGGGCTGTTTTATAGCCATACCCCTCTCCATATATTTTTTTCCAGCTCACTTTTTCCTACTCAAGGATACACCAGGATAAAGTGAGGGTTAAGCTTCCACAAGTGTGATTTGTGAAGGTTTAAAGTAATACTATGTAATACTACAATAATTAAACCTGACTCCTGTGGATCTCCCTGGGTAGTCAGTGATTTTGTGAGATTTTGTTTTACCTTGTCTTGTCTGTAATCTACGAAAATTCTTTTGAAGTTTCTATTGTAGTAAAACTTGGGGATAACCTAAGGTTATTTTCCAACTAAGTTAAGAGTTACACCTTAAAGAGAGAAGTCTCTTTCAATCTTTGATGTATCTCAAGCTGCTTATTTATTAAAATGGGTACTGTAAAGAACTGAGCTCTTATCCTCTGAAAGATGCTTAGCTCAGGGTTAAGGAATTCAAACTGTTTCAGGAACAGAAACTTCAAGAAACTAAGCTTTTTTCTCCTCTGACTTCCAGCTTTCCAATTTGCAATGCATGAATCTTTCTTTAAAGGTGTATGGTCCCTGTTGATTCTGTGCTTGTTTATTAGAACTATTTGAATTTCAATAACTATTGATCTCTGTATGTAGTAGTTTGGAGGTTTTTGTCACAGGTGATAGGCTATTAGAAAACAAATAGGTTGATTAGAGATGTTCTAGCTCTTTAGTCCATTGCCAGCATAGTGCAGCCTGGTGTAATCCATCAGTTGCAATGTGTCACAGAGTGGGCGAGTAGCTCACACTTACCAAATAAGTTTATGACTTTGGGCAGGGCAATTCACTGCACTGATTTTGTTTGAGGGCTTGCTTATTCATTACTATACTGGGGAGGTCTGCATCGTTTCCTTGCAGTTGTAGGAAGAAAAATGGACTATTGTGAAAGCGTGTAGCCCTTGTTCCCATATGTGTAACTTCAGAATAGCAGAAGCTTCTCTCAAAAATATTTAATTAGGTAGTCTGAGGAATAAAGTAGTATCCAATACTAGTTCCACTCCTTCAGCAATTCTCCTATTGGCAAGTTTGCCAACTTTTGACTCAACTTCTACTGCTGTAAAAATAAAATGCTGCAATGGGCCTTGAGGTTAAGTGAAATGTGAGAATTAATTAGATGGGTGCTATTTTGTTTGAATGCAAATCAAGTCTCCACCAGTACTTCTCATTTGCCAATTACTGTAGCACTAAAAATGCCTGTTAAATGTTGTGTCTCCTTTTCTTAAGGTTGATCTGCAGTTGCAAGACATAGCTTTGAAAATGAGACAGCTTTAAAGAAAGAAACCTGAACAGAGATCACATTTCTCTGACTGAATTAAATTCTTACTGTGGCTCTACTTTGTGCCATTCGGTGAGCGTGCGCGTTCAAAAATGTTTCACTTCGCGTAGAAAAGAGGCATTTCTTAATAGAGCAGTTGGAAAGAGCATCCTTCCAAGTTCCTGGGTACTGCTAGTACCAAGTGCTCCCAGGCACACTTACTAGAAGACCTGAGGGGCCTTATTTTGCCATCTTAATCCTGTTTGACTGTATACTTCTATTTCCTCTGTGTTCTTGCAACTAGGTAGCAACATAAACTCTGATTCATGAATTGTGATGTGGAGAAACTAAAGATTCAAGTTTTTGGCAAAAAAAAAGAAATCAAAGCAATATAATCCTAACATCTAAATATAAATTCCATCCAGAGAGGAAACTCCATGGCACTTTGACAACTTGCTGCAAATTAACAAACTGGTGATACAGGTTTTTGACTTGTAATAGTATAAAGTATTAACTTCTAAAACTGAACTGTAATATGTTGTCTATTTTTCAAATATGCCAAAATTACCAATAAGAACTGTCATTATGTTTATTTTTAAAAAATTATACCTTAAGGCTGCTCATAAAGCATATGAGTGATTGAAAGCTGAGATAGAGAAAGATATAGACAAATATACAGACACATACATGTATGCCTATATATACGTATAGACTAGGGCTAACTAGGGCACACTTTACAAATGTGGGGTTTTTTCTGCTTGGAAATTTAGTTATAGAAGGGTCTATAGGTTTCAGTCACTCATCTGAGAAACTAGCTTGTTAGCTATGTAGCAGAAGTTAGCTGCAATCTGATCTTTTACATGTTTGAAGATCCTGGACATGTTCTATCTCTATAGATCAGCTTTATGCTGGACATCTGAAATGCACATGTGGAAAACCTGACAAGATTGGAATGAATTGTATGTAATGTACATGTGCAGATCCAAGTGTACAACCTTTAGCCAGTAAAGCAAATATTTCCAGATCCGTGTACAAACAGTCTTATCAGTGCAACCCAAAGAGATCAGTCCCAGATCAAGCATCCAACTCAATGTACATGGAACATGTACAGCCTGTTTGAGAAATGCTGGGCACTGTTCTATAGCCACACACCTCTGAAATGCTTTTTCCTCCTCACTCTTTCATACTCAAGCCACTAGGATAAAGCAAGGGTTAAGCTTCCACCTTTCTTTCTTTCTTTACAGAAAGAAGACTGTTCCACAGTACCTGGGTCCTGGGTAAGAACTCTAGGCAAGACAGAGTTTCCTCAGATCTCTTTTAAAACCTGTAGGTTTCTGCTGCGGAATTGTCCCCTGAATTGAAAATGAAACTTCTTTCATTATGTGTGGGTTTTTTAGTCTCAGTCTTCCGGTCCTTGTCAAAAGCTTTAGACCATCTTTTACATGTATGAAAAATTAAGTATTCTCTTGCTTATTCTCTAAGGAAATAATAGAATTTTCATTTCTGATTGGATTTTATATAGTTTTGATTTCCTTCTTTGTTGAGTCTAGTGGAAGCATTCTGTGACTTACATTTATTTGATAAGCCCTTTCAAATCTAGATATCTACTTTAAACGAGGACAAAGGCAAAAATTCAATTAAAATTCTCTGAGGGCATCTTAAAAATCTAAATGAAAAGTATCTCTGTCTAAAATAATTACCTAAGCACATAAATACAGGGGTTGTGATTTGTCTTGCTTTTCATTTCCTTGTTTTTTAGACCAAATAAATTTATGTTCACCATATCCTCTGGATAAATATCTCTTCATTCACATCAAAGTCTTATTTGTTCATACTAATGCTGTTTCTATGAAAACCTGGATATGTTGATGATTCTTAGGTATAACATGATAAGAAATCACCAGCTTGTTTGAAATGCTGTATCTCGAGGACAGCAAAAACACCACTTCTTAGAGCATGGCTAAACAGCCCGTTTAATTCATTAGTCCATTTTCATTTCTTGTCTGAATTGCTAATTAATCTCACTGGATTGCTCATTTTGGGAAAAAAAAAAACAAACCCAAAAAACCCCCCCCAAAAAAAAAACCCAAACTTAAAAATAGTTCTTCTCTTGAAAGAAATTTTATTATCTGCAAGGTAAATTGTCTCACAAAACAGTGAATTCTAAGGTTATCCTGCAGCTAATGTAGAATTACAGTACTCAAGAATTGCTTCTTGCTTCTTTTTCTTGTTAAAAGTTGAATCTAACCTCCCAACTATAAGAATGTTTAAAACAGTGAACTGCTTTGAGATCAGCCATTTTTAAGGCAAATCTCTTCAGAGCCATTGAATATTGTGCTTAATCCTGTTGGCTGCAGTTTGTTTATGGCAGAAATGAATTTACTGTATCTCTTATAAAACCCTTCTGGAGTGTTCTTACAGTGTAAAATGGGAGCTTAGGAGAATTACAGTCTGAGGAGACTGGATTTGATCTCAGCTGAAAAGTGGTGTGTGGCCTTAATAATCCTAGCAACATATTTCCTTTGATAGTGTTGCTTTTTGAAGAACTGATAGGCCTTATTGTATTTGCAGGTCACTGGTAGGGGGATAAGAGCAGATGAAACAAAGGGATAAACAATATTGTATTCCTCCTTTATTAAGAAATTCTTCAACAAAACTGTTGCTGCTATGAAGGATTGAGTTATTAAAGGCAACTGGATGAAGCATCATGAGTAATTTGCAATGGAAATGTCTTTCTCAGCCTTTTTTCCCTCTTATTATACTGTTTGTTATTATGTCTGTGTTAATTCCTTTGCTATTCATTTTTTCATGTTCCTTTCTCTGTTTTACATTTTTCGTCAGCCTGTGGCAGGGAGACCTAGTTGTAACACATAACCTTTGGTTCAAACTGCTGTTCCAGAAAGTTCAAACTATCTAAGAGATTGTAAGTTTTTTGATAATGGTACTTCAAAATCAAGCAATAATTGGTTTAAATGTTGTTGCTGTTTTGCTTTTTGGGTTGCTTTAGGACAACTAAGAAATTCTAAGATAAATAAGAAATTGAAATTTTATGTTTGAAAACCAATTCTGGGCAGAAACATTTTATTTAAAGTATTATTGAACATTATATTTTATAAATAATACCCAGTTGGAAGTTATGACTTTTTTTTCCCGGGAAAAAAAAAAATACTTTTAATAGTTTCATGTATCAAGAGATGAGAAAAACATTTTCCTGAAACAAATCAAGGCAATTGGTATATCAAGTATTGTATATTTATTTGTATGGTCCTTTACAAAACCTACAATCTGAATATTTGTAATATTTCCTATTAACAAGCCTACGGTCTCATCTGAGAAGCATATGATTTAGTAAAAGGGAATAAAAAGGCACTAAACAAGTTTTTCATCATTTGTGAAACATGTTGCATGACTAATTTAATTCAACTAAATACTGAAAGTGCTGGCTAATATCTTAAATTGAAAGAGAAAACAAAAGTACTAAGAAGTAAATGTATGCAGCTAGAAAATAATTTATTTATTAGAAGTTTTTTGTTGTAAAGTCATGTCTCTCTCTAGTTCATCAATCCTGAATAAGCACAAAGGGCTACTTTTGGACAAGATTGCTTCTATTGGCAGGTTTGGAGGAAAGCACATCTCTAATAAATTCAGTACAGCTTGTTACAGATATTTCTTTAAAAATGTAGGAACTAATGTCATTTAAGGTTAATGGTTCCTCTTCTCAGACTACAGAAAGCAGGATCAGATGCTCTAGAGAAGAGATTTTTAAAAAAGTGAAATCTGTCAAATACAGAATAATCATTCTAAGCAGGAATCTTTCCTATCCTAGTCTATCACTAGGCAAAGGAGTTATAAATTTGGGGTAGGATGAAAGTCCTCCTTCAGCTTTTTCTTGCCTCTTTTCTTCCCTAGTCATACTCACTTATTCTGTTCTGAGATTTAGTTTTTTTAGATTTTCCAAAAGCATTTGTAGTATTCTGCATTCCTGATCTGTGTTGTATTGTTAAGGTGTATATTGAAATGCAGTGGTCAATACTGTGTTGAGTATGTTTTTCATGGTGAATGCCTTTCAAGAAACACTTAGAATTTTTTCAATTAAGAGAATTAAAGTAATGCTGAGCCCTCCTACCACCATATCCGCGTGTAGGCAAATGCTTTTGCAGTACTTGTCCTCAGTGGTTGGTTGTTTTCTCAGTCAAGGTATTTGCAGCAAGGGAGGGGGTGCTACTGAATTTTGCTTTTGACAAGTATAATCACAGTCTAAAATATGCTTGTTCTGACAAAGGTAGTGTCATACTGAAGTAAGTAATTTTCCTAAACTGTCTTGTTCCACTTAAAATGTAGCTAGCCAAAATGATTCCTCAATTTTTAAAGCCTTGACATAACTAGCTTATTTTCAAACCTCTGGAATACTAGTATTTTGATCTAATATTCTTGATATAATTTTATTTTTTATATGGTGATGAATGTTACCCTCTTTTGAGCTTATTATTTGTTTTCTTTGAAAGGATGAGTTTGAGGTGAAATCTGAGGAGCGTGCCAGTGTCATCCAACAACTTGAGCAAACTATTGAGGATCTGAGGACAAAAATTGCAGAACTAGAGAAGCAGTTTCCAGCTGCAGAGGTACAGACTGCGGGGAGGGAGCAGGAAAATGAGCACGCACATGCAGACTCAGGGGAGCTCAGCAGTGTGACTCTTCAAAGGAATGAAGAGAAGACCACACCCAGGACTGTGTCACAGGCAAGATCTGTACAGACGTCACCAACAGAGGATTATTTAATACATACAATGCCTTCAGCCAGTGCACTGCCACAGCCACCCCCACCACTGCACTTAGAAGGGGGCAAAAGTGAAGGGCCTACTCAGAAATTGCCAGCCCTAGAACTACAGCCCACGTTTTGCTCTGAAATCTCCTTAATTCTGTCACCGAAGCTAATCTCAGTGCCACTGGATGCAAGCCAGTCAGGGCAGAGTATAGCACAGCCACCTCTTCCAGGACCCAAAGCTGGTTTGTCCCTTGCATCCGAAGGAGAGACTGAAACATCAGTTTTCCATCAGCCTCCAAGTACTGTAGATGTAACTTGTAGAGAACATCCCCTTCCATGCCCCCAGAGCCCACATGTAGCATTCCCCCATCACTGCCAGTGACTGAACAGGCTGGAGCACATGGCCATTCCTTTGTTACTCCCATGTCTACGGCAGGATTACCACTGCCACCACCCCTACCTGACTCAGGACTCCCTTCTGCTGCTGCCTCAGCAGTGACACACCTGGACCACTCTTTCCCAGGCACCATGACATCACCTCTTCCTCCACATTTGCCAAGTGGGGAGACACCGATGCTGCCTGCAGCTTCTTTCCTCCCATGCCCTGGATTCCCTCCACCACCTCTACCACCACCTTTGCCTGGAGCAGGAGCCCCATCTCCTCTGCCTGGTTGGGGTATCCCACCTCCCCCTCCACCACCACCTTTACCAGGAGCTGGTGTCCCTCCTCCACCTCCTCCTCTGCCTGGCCTGGGATTGCCACCCCCAGCACCACCGCTTCCTGGAGCAGGATTGCCACCACCTCCCCCACCTCTGCCTGGAGGGGGAATTCCACCCCCTCCTCCTCCGCCACCCCCTCTGCCTGGTGTAGCTGTACCCCCTCCACCTCCTCCACCGCCTCTGCCTGGTGTACCTATACCCCCTCCACCCCCTCTGCCTGGTGTAGCTGTACCCCCTCCACCCCCTCTGCCTGGTGTAGCTGTACCCCCTCCACCCCCTCTGCCTGGTGTAGCTGTACCCCCTCCACCTCCTCCACCACCTCTGCCAGGTGTACCTATACCTCCTCCACCACCTCTGCCAGGTGTAGCTGTGCCCCCTCCACCACCTCTGCCTGGTGGAGCTGTGCCCCCTCCACCACCTCTGCCTGGTGGAGCTGTGCCCCCTCCACCACCTCTGCCAGGTGTAGCTGTGCCCCCTCCACCACCTCTGCCTGGTGCTGGTGCCCCTCCACCACCCCCTCCTTTGCCTGGGTTGGGGATGCCTCCTCCAGCCCCACCACCACTGCCTGGAAGTGCACCCCCTCTTCCAGCATCAGTCCAGGGCAGCTACCCTGCAGTCCCACAGGGCTGTGGTTTTCTTCCTCCTCCATTACCATCTGGTTTATTTGCAATGGGGATGAATCAGGAGAAAGGCAGCAGGAAACATGTGATAGAGCCTTCTCGGCCAATGAAGCCTCTTTACTGGACAAGAATTCAGCTCCACAGTAAAAGGTAAGTCATAGAGGCGTGCAGAGTGGTGGTTTTGCTTTATGGCTGTCTAGATCTATGAGAGGACATCAGTGCAAACAGGATTTAATGTGTAGTTGGATATGTAAATAGGGTGCCCGTTTTCTTTAAAGTGCACAAATGTAATTTGCACATGGCAATTCTTTGATGATAGCATTTCCAGTGTCCTTTGGGGCTACATATCACATGTGGATCAGAGATCCGGGGGTGATGGTGTGCCACCAAGTGTTCAGTGAAATGTTTTTCAAAGTGTTATATTTGTGATTCCCCTCTAATTTCAAAGTAGCATTGGTCTGTCTCTGGAGCAGCTTGCAAGTTTTGGTAGTGTCTTCCTTATAGATGAATGTATGCCGAGCGTATCCTATCCTTCTCTTTCCATTCTTCAGTGACCTAGAAGTATACTCAACAGACTCAGATTCAATCTGCAATTTATTTGCATAAAGCAATTTAAAACTCTTACCTTGGTATGACTTGGTTTCAGCTGTTGATGTTTTTTGGGGGTTTTTGTATGTAAAAGATCATTACTGGTCATGAAAAAAAGTTTCCTTATAAATATTTTTGTTATATCTCTGAGTAGTAATTATAAAACCCATCTGCTGTTATTTAATGATGAATTTATTCCTTCTTTTCAAGTTCTTGCCACTGTCACACAGGTGGTCTGTAAATAACTGTCTGTTCCTGCTTCTCTTCCTGTCAACGTCTGTATGTTTCATAGCCTATAAACAGCTTATTTTTATTCCTATGCATGTAGAGTGGGTGAACATAAATAAGCCTGATCATATCATACATTAAAAAAGAAGAAAACCCAACAGTAGGAGGAAGAATCAAAAGTGGTTCTTATGAAAATGCTGCTAGTAGAATTTTGGCAACAACTTTTAAATTGCTTCTATTTTATTTTTTTAAGTCCTCCATTTATGACCTTATTTAGTCTGACATTGCCCTACATAGGTCTTTTGCTTAACTTTAGAGATTCTAGTGCTTCACTTGTGTGGGAAAAAATTGAAGAGCCTTCCATAGATTATCATGAGTTTGAAGAACTGTTTTCTAAAACAGCTGTTAAAGAGAGGAAGAAACCCATTTCGGACACCATTACAAAAACAAAGACTAAACAAGTGAGTACTCATTTAATTTCAGATCTTTTCTAGGCTGTTTTTTACATAAAGACAGATTTTTGCATGCAGCTGAGATGAATTATGTCTGGTGTGGAATTGTTACCGTATATAAATACACGCTATAGAAAAATTAGAAAAGGAGAGAATGTAGGATGGATTTCAAAGCTGTACATGTTCAAGGCTGAAGATTTTTTTTTCATAAATTACTTTTCAAGTATGTATTTTCTTAAAAATATGTTTGCTTTATCCACTTTAACAAAAATAATACTATAATAATTAGGTGCATATATGATGCTTTGAAATTGACTGCAGATGTGAAAGGAGTAGTATATATATTATTCTGATTAATTTTATACATTAAATAATGAGTTGCATATGAAGTACCATGACTTCAGAGAAAAATTATGCTTCATAATCTAATTCCTAGTGTTATACCAATAAGAATGGTTTAAAGTTTGTGTTGTGTTTATGTATATAAAGAATATGAAGTTTATACAGACAATAAATGACAAGCACCGCTGGGAAAAATCCAATGTTAATCAGACGGGTTTCTTGAGACAGAATGGTGTTCAACATAATAAAAATGGGAATAGTTAAAAATATAGAAGTTTAAACCCCAGAGTAAAAGAATTGAGTGGGAATGTTTACATGACTATTTGACTGTAATCTTCTTGGTATCTATGTGTAAAAATCAAATCCAATTGTGGTGGTATGCTAAGTAATTTTCAATTAAACTTTCAGGTCAGAGAGAGAAGGTGGTCTTTTGTGAGTTCCTAAAAAACAGTTAAAGTTCTTGTTTTATCTTGGTTTCATGTTCCTGTACTCGATTCAAAGCTAGGCAGTTCTTTCCATCATCATTTGACGTGCAGATTAGTGCTGTACAAGACTTTATTCCATATGGGATACACCGTGGGACTCCTTAAAATCTCAATTCAGTAGACCTTATATCTGAATAGGACCTATTAGTTCTCCACCTCTTGTTTTTGGAAATTTTGCCCCCACACACATTTTGGCCAGGTGCTTTACTGTGATCATGACTTGTGGCAGGCAGCAGAACTGCTAATGAAGTTAGGATGATTATCCCAAGGTGTTGGATGGATAAAACCTTTCTCTGGATGGATGGAAGGACAGTACAAACACACCTACCACTCTGCTGCACTAGGCTGTACTAACTGGAATAGGAGGAAATGTGAGGTTCTGTTGCTATCTTGCTGTCCTGCAGTAAATCTCCAAAGTGCAAGACTTTTTCTTCTCTTTCCTCCTCCAAGAAAAAGCCATTTTTAATGGTTATTCTTATCTTAATTACTATCACAGTTGTAAAAAAAGGAATGCAAAAGTGATGCTGTGTGTCCCTGCACATTTAATAAGATTTGGTGATGAAAATTCCTCAACAGTGTAGATAGCATGACTGTTTACTTCTTTAAAGAGAGCTTAAAGACAGACAGTGATTATGAATAAACATTAGATGTGGATTTTTATGCTAAATATTTAATTTTCTTGCCATAAATTTAGATATGTTGTCAGTAAATTAAAAAATTTAGTGAAAGCTAAATTAAAATGTCTGTTTGTGCTTAGCTTCTTTGAAAAGTACAATTTTTCTTCTGACAAATTTCCACACAGAAGTTTAAGGCAAAGTAGTTGCTGCCACCTAGGACAAACATTTGTGTGGGCCACCTTAATTCACAGAAAAGAATTCTGTTTCTCTTCCTCTGATAATCAAACAACTGTACTGCTCTCAAAAATACAAAGAAATTGCCTAATAGAGAAGTCTGGCTTGTTGAATTATAGTATCTGGGGAGAAAAGATTGACTAAACAGATAAACAGGCTTTCATTATAACTATGGTTAGAGCTATCATTTATTGCAGATGTCAAAGTTGAATACTCATGTGTGAGAATCCAGTTAGGGCTTTTCAGAATACTGCCATAAAACAATTGAAATAGAACACCTTCACAAATATATTCCACATACACCCTGTCAGCAATTTGGAACGCAGGACTTAATTTTTAGAATTCTCTTAATTTATACTGCTTGGATAAATTGGAATGATATGATATGGATATGAAATAATACACTTGGATAATGGAGTCTATCCATGTTTAGGAGAAGAAGCAGTTATTTGGGGAAAGCAGGGCTGTAATTCCACAAGTGTGTTTTTTACAGGGAGCACCAAGTGTTCTTTAATGGTTACTGACTTGCATGGCTTCTATGATAGCTCTGGGTGCTGTAAAGGTCTTAGAAATGGTGTTTCTGTAGTGATTTTTACTGGGACATGTTATGCAAAGCAGATGTGTTGTGTCACCTGTTGAGCTATGAAGAATCACTGTACAGAACAGAACCAGGACCCTCTCTCTGCTGCTTTCTGGAAAAGCTCTTGTCTGGCAACTGGTTTTGCTCCTTGTGTTGGTGTGCAGGGTCTGCTGAGTGAATGCATTGCTGAGATGGGTTGGATGTAAAGTACTGGCTACACTGGAAATAGTAGTCATGCAAAAATGCACAGATAACTTTCAAATGTATAAAGTATTTGGTACTCTCTATAAACATATGATTTTAATAAAACTGTTTTTATTGCATGCTGAAATAAAAATGTATTTTTGCACATGTCAGGAGGGAGAATTCTAGCTAATCTGTAGAAAGGACTGATAGTTTTGGGATGTTTTAGTGGGTGAAAGTTTAATGATTTTTAAGTACACTGTTATTCTACACACAGGGCTTTAATTCTCTAAGCCAGAGAGTGTATGCACATGTTTGTTGTGTATGTAGATAGATATGCATGATATAGTCATTTCTGAATAGTGAGTACTTTTTAAGTGGTAAAATTTTTCTTATTGCTCTGGGTTGATTGGGTTTGAGTTTTTTTGTTAGTGAATGAGTTCATTCCACCCTACCCAATATTGGTTGCAATCGCTTTCTCGGTATGATCATCTGCAAGTAATACAATATAAATCTATAACACTTTTTTAAAAAACAATATTACACCTAACATTGAATGAAGGCTGCATTAAAATCCATTCCAGAACTTTAAAGAAATAGGATGAAGTGTTATTATTTATTTGTGAATGCAGCTGATTTTATTCTTACCACCTCTTATTTGGTGCTATGGCAAAAACTGTGATTTATTTTGCTCTGTTAATGCATATATATCAAATTCTCAGCTGTTGTAAATGTGTGCAGGCTCACTCAACAAGAATGCCTACTAAATCTTCAAAGAAAGTCCTTTATAGGCTATATTGTAGGTGGGGCTGCCATTGCTACCTATTAAAGTAGTCTGACTTTCATTAGAAAAGTCCCTGTTAAAACCTTGCAAAAATTTAGCTCTTTAGACTGCAAATTTTGTTGGGTTGGATTTTTCCCCTTAATTTGTGTCTCCTTCATTTTGCCAATGTTAAGAAGGGAAACAAGGTCTGTTTTTGCTCATGTCTGCATAGTTTCATAGACTTAAATTGTGGAGAAATTTTATTATATGTATATTTTTAGTTGTATAAAGGGTGTCTTGAATTTTGACACTCTACAGGTTATAGTTCTGTTCTTGTTGCTTAGGAGGCACTTCAGGTATAATCCTGAAGAATTTTTTCTGACTTTTTACTGGTAGTGTGGAAAACAGGAGCCAAGAGGAGGGAGGCAAAGGAAGGCTAAGAAAGTAAGCAGGGAAGGAGTGAACAACTGAGGAGATCTGACAGCTGAAAATATAGAGCATATTCACTGTGATTCTGTGTCACCTCTTATTCTAGCTAAAGTAATTTCACTCAGAAACTTTGTGAGACTGGGGTGTTTTTTGATGATCCTTTAAACCAAAATGTCAGTCTCATCAAACCTGTGGTGTCTGACCCAAGCAGAGGGTAAAACTTACACTTGTGTCTTGTTCAGCTGTCCCATGTAGTTACAATACTAGTTTTGATTATGTGGCTGGGCAGTCTTTTTCACAGAACTCTTTCCATAGCTCATGTCATCTGTGTGGAATGCACACAGTCCATAATGATTACTTATTTAATTAAGCTGTTACCTGTGTGAAAAATTGTTTTATAGCTGTTGTTGCAGCACTTAAAACACAAGTAATTAGTAAAGCAATATGAAAATGATTAAGGCCACATACTCAAGAATGATAGTAAATGCAATATTTAGAATATACTTGCATGGCAAATATTGGCCAGGGTACATTGAATGGGTTCAGTGGAAAAATGGTACATAACCAGAAAACCTTGATATCAGTCAGCATAATAAGGATATAGAATGGACTGGGCTAAGTTGTGTAGGTTAATTTCCTGACTTTTGAACAGTCATTTTTGAAACTTTACTGGTAATCCTCTAACTGTACTTTTGGAAAATATTATTGAAGTAACTGCAATGAACTTTTCAATCACAGACCATGTGCTTATAATCTATCATGTAAATGAAAAAAATGTTGAAGATTTTCTCATGTGGGAAGTCCACTATGAATCTATTGATATTAAGACTTAAACAGTTTCCACCCCAGAATGTAAATAGCAGGTTGCTAAAATTTCATTTAGTTTCAAAAGCCTTAGGTGAACAAAAATGTGTCAGTGAAACAGTTTAGATTATGATTTCAGGATATTTGAATTTTTAATTGGACATAAAGAAGCTGTGTGAAGAGAATACTTCTGGAAATAAAATGCCACTCCAGTGCTTAGTTAGAATGTGGTTCTTGTTTTTTAGTAAATGACATTTTACTATTGCTCAGCCTCCTTTTGAGGAGCACAATGCTTGTCTAACTTAACTAGTTTCTAACTGAATTTAAGCAATCTAAGTATTTTTTTCACTTAATGTCATGTCATTGGGGCAGCAATCTCTTAGTAAAAGATTACTCCTACAGTAATAGTTTTAAGATAATTTCAAACAGTGCTATTTTAGTGTTAAAACAGCACAAAAGGGCATGAATTGTTTCTCATCCATATTGGTAAAAGCTTTATTTATGAAATAACACAACAGGGTAATAGAGAAAATGTATGAAAAGTAAATATTATGTTTCACTGCTACCCTCAAGCATAAAGTTTCAGGCATGGCTGCTTGACTTCACTAATTTGCATAACATGTCAACAACTTGCATCTAAAATTATACACGAAAGAGAAAGATATAGATTGTGCAATTCTTCAGTGGGTAAAGAAACTAGCTCATTTCCAGAGGGGATTTTCCATTTTGGTTAGGAAAGGAGACAGAGAGATGCTGAAAATTATGCTTTGTTATTGATGCTCTGTGAGTTCAGTCAAATCATTATGTGCCATCAGCGTGGATGTATTGTTAGACAGCTGGGATTGGATGTTAATTTTGGGGGGTTAGGGGTTTTTTTGTAGATACTAAGAAAAAGTTTTTGATCTCCTATTGCACAAAAGTGACCACACTACTTGAAGTAGTCCCTGCTTCCCCTCTCACAATAGCCATTACATGCCATAAGTTATTTCTGAATTTACCTTTAAATAAAGGCAAACAAAAGGTTAACTAAACTCCACAACATGCATAAAAACTCCCACCTGTAGGAGTGTATTATTCTGTTATACCTATAAGAAGGATATACTTGGGAAAGATATGATGGGTCCACTTCTGTGATGGCCCATTTTACACTTGAAATGCACTCAAATCTGCAGAAAAGACTTGTTGTCACAATGCCTGGTGAGAAGGTGATTGCATTACTGCCCTGATCCTATCTCTTAACATTATATTTGGAACTTTGTTGTTTCTGCCTCATCTCTGTTACATATATGAGCAGTAGGTCTTTGTAAAGCAGGGTTTCCTGCATGTGACTTTGTGTAATGTGCAGTAGTTTTTCTTAATCAGTGAGAACTTTGGGATAATTTTTCTAAACTCTCAAAATCAGAAACAGAAAGCAAGAATCATTGAAAAATTCCATGCATTAACTAAATATTATTCTGGGGAAAAGGAATCTTCATATTTTTTGCTTTGGGGTTCTCATCAAACATGTGTCTTGCATTACCTTTCACTAAATATCTCTTTGGCTGCTTTTGCTTGTGTTAAACAATCAGGAACAAATTTGGCATGTAGTTTGTTTACTGCTCAACAATGAGGACTACTCAACAATTAGAAAGTTTGTCCTAGACTTCAGGCTGCAGATAATATCTCTAGCTTCCTTTTTATTTATTTTTTTAAATTTTGTTTAAACCAGAGTTCCAGAATGCAGACTAAAAAGGAGCTGTGTATTGTGTCTGAGGCTTTAGATCTTGTAGAGATTGGATTTATCGAACTCTTGTTGTTCTGCCTTTAAATGGCGTCACTTGTCTGTAGCCTGTAGGCCCAGACTATGCAGCTGATTTATTTTATTGTTTTACTTTTAAATGTGGGAATTGCTTTAGGCATTTATGCTAATATTCGTATTTTCTGAATTAGTGTTGTATTGTTACATTCATTCTATTGGAGGAAACTAGTATTCATGCCATTGACTGAAATGGGAATATACTGCATAATAGAGAATAGTATAGAAATTGACATAAACCCTGTATTTTAAATAAAACCAGAGAAAGCTGTTAGCTGCTATGTGAAACTACTTTATCTATTGCTGTTCTGCACTCCTTCACCTGGCGCTCATGCTGTTTGTCACCCTTTTGAGATCATCACGGTTCAGAATTTTGGCAGCAAAGATTGTTATTCTTCATGTGAACAGTGTTTTTTTCATTTTGTTTTGCTTCTAATCACTGTCAAGATGTGGCACTCAGCAAATAATTATTTTCCTGTCTATCAGCTCACTTTCAGAAAAGGCAGCTTCTTTTTCCTGCTAACTTCTAAGCCACAACTTGAAAAGATCTACTAAGGTCACTAAGTCTGATCTTGCTCCTTGGCAGGAATCATGTTCTAGCCTGTGTGACAACAGGATAGTTAATTTATTTGTTTCTTTTTTCCCTGGTGTCGATCCCCTTGTATTTGTAAGACTGAACTTAGTAGCTCTCTGAGCTTTTGAATTCTAGTGGAATATAGAAACTGTGATTTCACAATTTGAAGCAGATACAATAGTACATGCGTGGTGAATTAAAAGTGGGACATTGCCAAGAAAAGACTCCAACTCATCCCTGTTCTTTGGGAGGGAACAGTGTAGCTCAGCTTCCTTTTGAAAAGTCTAGTTGGTTCTAGGTAGGTTCATACCTGAATGCAGTTGTAATTATTTTTGTGGAAGACCACTTTACAAAGCTATTTTACTCTTGATTTTCTCTCTTGTTTTGTTTTACTCCTGCATAACACAGTATCCTGCATCAGTTCCATTTTTACTCTGTTTTTGCAGAATCTGAGGGACAGCTAGCTTACAAGCTTACTTCAGATGAGCTCTTGCCACTTTGTGTGACTATTTTTGTTTTCTGATAGCACTTTTGCAATAATTTGCATTTGATTTTTAATTCACCTTATTTGCCAGCTTTGGGATAGTTTTCCAGTTCAAAATAAAGGCAACAAAGGACTCCCACTATATGCTGACACAAGGAAGTTAGTTAGTTATTAATAGTTATTAAACTATTAGTTTAATAGTTTTTAAACTAATAGCTATTAAACTAGTTAGTTATTAAACTAACTAGTTAGTTAGTTATTAATAGAAGATGTTTCAGACTTGAGCCGTAACAATAGGAACTGAAATCAACAGGAGCTGAAATCAACCAAATTCAGTCTTTTTCAATGTTGTTGCAGTACACAACTTTAGGGTGAGGTTTTTGAACTTTTTTTAATGTAAGATATGGTGTTGTTTCTTTTGTTGCTCTGCCTTTCCTGCAAGTATGACTTGGTATCAACATCAGTTGAAGAAATCATTTTATTTTTGAAGTTTTGTGCACAATTTTTTTTCTTTTATACAATGGAAGATACTTGTTTGTTTGCTGATACAGATTACAACTTAATTGTTAGAAAGATTTGATCTATACCTTGCTGCCCAAGATCTACTTTATTTTGTAATCCTTTTGTAGCTGCAAAGAAATAAATAGATAACAGCTTCTCTTCACAAGAAGAAAATCTCGTATTGACCCAGCTTTATCTCAATTCCAGGCTTGAATGAAAATTTTGTTCCCTTTAAAAAAATATTTAGAGTGATTATAGCCTATTAGAAGACTAATGCAGGTTATCCTAAAAAATATTGAATTACATTAGTTTTACATTTGAATTCAGAAAAATCTGACTATTCTGTCCTATTTCAGTCCATTTGACTTCAGTTTTATATTCCTAATAGTATATTAAATGGATTAAAAAATACATAGGAATTTCTTGCTGATTTTTAACAGGTGATGTCAGTAGCCATGCCTTGAATTTAGGTCTTTGACCTTGTGAATAGCAGTTATGACATACTTGCTTTCTAATGTTAGAATTTTTGGTTATGAGCAGTATTTTTGCTGTTGAGGCATCCCACCCCAAAAGAGAAGGTAACACACAGGTGTGCAGATGCTCATGGTCAAAACAGAATGACAAAAGCCAGAAGATCTGTAAAACCTTATAAGGTTTTATTAGCAAATTATACACTTGTCATGGATATTGGTATGTTATTCCCTTATTTTCCAGTATAAGAACACAGTGGTTGGTTTTGAATAAAGAGGTAGAGTGAGTGAAATTGGAGAGAGGGAGGGAGGAAGATCACCAGTCCTTGCTTCGGTGTCGATCCTGCTAATGGGATTTCCAGACTCCTGGAGCATGTATACCTGAGCTTCATGGGGCTACCTATTTATAGATAAGTTTTCCTGGAGATAAGTTTATTGCTTTCTATGCAAATCAGGTATCATGCACAGTTCATTCCTCTAGACCTTTCTGGAAATGTGTTGAAGGGCTTCGAGGGGTCTCTGATGTCTTGATCCCCCTCTACTGGGTTGGCTTTTGGGCAACAATCCCATTTCTCAACCTCATCACTGTACCGTGATGTGCTTAGCTCCAGGAGCCAGAACAAGGATTTCAGTCCCAGAAAACTGCTGCCCTACCCCAGTAAGGCCCCCTTCTCCAGCCACATCCTGTTACTTCTCACAGCATGTTATTACCAAGGATCTTTGCTTGGCCGCACGGCAATCTGGCTGTTGATGTTTGAGACAGACATTAGACCCTTATCTTCAGGGCTTCTATAGCTATATTTTTCACTCCACTACAGCTAGTTTGGCATCTGTGAGAATAGGGGGATGAAATATCTTCCTAATCAATGGTTATGAAGATTTAAAAAAGGAGAAAAAAAACCCAAAAAAACAGTTGGCCAGCCAACCACATCCTCAGAAAACCTATGCTTGTAAGTGAGTTTCTCAAGTTTCCTTTCCCAAGTAGTTTCAGTGCCAGAGTTCAGGGTCAGGCTTTTCCTTCTCTTTCTAATGTTCAAACATCAGTGTACAGACCTGTACATGAAAATGTAACTTAATCAAAGTTGGCAGTGAATCAGTGAATCACAGGGCATCTTCTGGGTATTTTTTGAATTTTTAAGATGTGAATTGGATCATGAAATTCTTTACTCTGGTTAACTTAATTCTGCTTTTTCTAATCTCTTTTCTATTAATTAATTTGTAATTAATGTTGCCAGTGTGTCTGTAAATAATACAGCCTCTTGGTGCTGCAGTGGTATAACAGTGTAACTTGAAAAAAATATGGATATGCTTCCTGCCATGAACTAACAGTTTTAATTGTCTGTCCTTTCTTTTTTCCTCCAAGTGACTCACAAAGGTTTTCATCAGTGTATTTAGTACAGTGTAAAACTCAGCAACCTATGTAGAGTAAATATTAACCTTTTTTTCCATGCAATGGTAAAATCCCAGCATTGAAAATTATTTCATCTAGAATCATGTTGTTTTACATATAAGAGTCCTTTTCTGGCATTACTTGTTTCTCTTAACAATGATATAAAATTTACATCAAGTTGAATTCAAACAACTTAGAGCCCTATATGAGATAGTCTGTGAATTGCATGCTACTTTTATGCTTGCAAAACCTACATGTATGAAAGTCTATTTTAATCACTGGTTTTAACCCCCTAAAGAAAGACATTTTGATGGCATGATTTTGGTTTTATATTTTTCTATTTTGAAAACAAAAAAGCTTTGTGACCTTTTATAATCCTTAAAGTGATCAAAGAAAACCCCAATGTGTACGTGGTTATTTTGTAT
This sequence comes from Muscicapa striata striata, assembly GCA_030060385.1. Lineage (NCBI taxonomy): Eukaryota > Metazoa > Chordata > Aves > Passeriformes > Muscicapidae > Muscicapa > Muscicapa striata. The sequence continues at coordinate 2,108,889 of JAREIS010000062.1, read as the reverse complement.
TTTAGAATAAAATTCATATTGGCGCCTACTACGTCAAACATTCAAATAAAATACAAATTCTCACAGTCTTAACTTACATCAAAGATGGAAGTCATTGTGTGGTTTTGGAAATCAAAGCAATTCCAAGATAGACACAGTTGGAATTCTTTTTATTTGACAACGTGTTTCATACACTTAGTAACATCAGTGTGAAGTAAAGTGTGTATTCTAATGAGGAAGGAAGACTAGAGGAACCTTTATAGTGACTCCTTTAGCACTAAATTCAACTAGGTGACAAAGTTACATACACTTGTAATGGATTTATACAGAAGCAGCAAACTTTAGGAATAATAAACTTGCTCACTTTTGGATATGTATATAGACTGCAAAGAAATGTTTCTTGAATAAGTCATTAGTAATGCAAAATATCTTGTACAATATCCTGCATAAGATAACAATACTTGTGTTTCTTTTGGCAGGTTGTCAAGTTGTTAAGTAACAAAAGATCTCAAGCTGTTGGAATATTAATGTCTAGCCTTCATTTAGACATGAAGGACATTCAGCATGGTAAGTGAAATAACTATTGATTGTGCTCAGATCACATAATTATTTATCTGGAAATGCTAAATATTTACATCTTTTGATACATAAAATAAATTAATATGAGGCCTTTTTTGCACTATATTTTCTGAAAATAGCTTGTTCCGGCAGTTATATTCCCCTTTCAGCATCAGCTGTGTAAGTAGTATATAATATAGACACTTTGATTTTTGGTCTTTTTGAGAAAGTAAAGAATGATGTGTTGCTTATTTTAATTCAGATAACCTTGGGATATATCCAGAAAAGTGAATTATAGTGTTTAATTTATTTGTTTTACAAAATAGTTCCTATATTTGGGTTAGCACAAACCGTGGCATTCTTTCATCTTCAACAGCATTTTTTGCAAAGTGAGGTCTTTTAGCAGAGTGTAATACTTTTCACATTTATGCTAAGAGACAGTAGTGCAAAAAGGTGAAAAGTGGAATTGCATTTATATTCAGAGAATCCCTTATGTTTCCCAAAGGCTTTGGATAGATTTGAAGCAGATTGAATTATCCTGTGAAATGCCAGCCTATCTATTAAATAAATGTGGTTTCAAGTATAACACAGACTTCATAAATCACAAAAACATCTTGTGAACTTTCTAGGCTACATATTTACAGCCATGCATCCAGTTTACTGTGATTTACTTATTTTGCAAAATTATTCATAAATAGAACAAATTTGAGAGCACTCTGTCAGCTAGTGAGTAAGTCGTAATCACAGTTTTAAGGTTTTATTAAACTGTTTTGATGGTTACTAGACTTCCTCAAGCTGAAGCGCTTAAGATGGTAGTCATAGAGCAAGGCGCCAGTACTGGCGCCAAGAAGTACTTGGTATTTCCAAAGCTGGCAGATGTAGTTCAGTTAAGTCATAGAGCAAAATCTGAAAACAATGATATGGTCCTTTCCTTCAGTCAAATATTCAACTTGGTTTCAGTTAATAATGAGAACCTTATGAAAAAAAGGAGTCCGCCTAACATCTGTGTCTGTGGTAAAGCCAACACAAGTTCATTGAAAATTTGCTTGCTTAACATGCAACACTAACAATAACATGGCATGAATGTCAGTAGTTGAAGGGGTCAAACAATATTATTCTTAACCTTTATCCTATTACAATATTAAGCACACATGATCATCTAAGAGCTGTGTGCAGATTTTGTATATTCCTCTTTCAATAGCTGTTTTCTAAAATCAAAAGTCTTTGCAAAAGGGAATTTCATAGTTCTTTTATTCCCTTGCTGTGCAGAAGTGATTGAACAAACACCAGAAAACTTTTTTCTGGTGGGGGGAATTTGTGAGAATTGTTGGTGCTAGAAATCTTTTTTTCTGTTTTTTTTTCCTTATTTTTTTAAGAACATAAAATAGGCATGGAGGAAATGTGGGGAGGAGAAGGAAATAAATTTGCATGGTGGGGACAAGGAAAATAGAGATGTTGCCCAGAAGTATTTCTGGAATCATTCACTCCATGCAGAGGTCTCTGAGTGATCTAACCATAGAGCTTATGCAGAAATTACAGAATCACAACCCCAAGTACTTAACTTTATGTACACACATTGTTAATTCCTTATTAAAAATAAAAGGTTTACATATATTTGAGTGTTATAACACTTAGGGTTTTCTGTTGTAATTTGAATATACTAACAAGAATGTACTAACAAAAACTCAAACAATAATCAAGTGCCTGCATTAAGAAAAATAGCCATTTGATGTATTTGCATCTTTATACATTAATATTTAAGTTGTGTGACAATGAATACAGTAAAAATGTGATTAGTGTTCTTTGTCTCCTGGCCCGTGGTCTTGATTTTTTTCATGTTTTATGTACACTGACATGTAAACTTACACATATCTCAGTACAATACAAGCAATTGTTTTCCATAAATAAGGACTGTAGTCAAATGAAACCTTCCCCCACCCCCTCCTGACAATTTGTGGTACTAGGCAACTTACAACTTTCTTGTAGATATTCCCTATATCAAATATAAAGCATATTTTTAGAATGCAGTGTTCATGCAGAAATGTTTTGTTGGTTTTTTTTTTTTTTTTTTTTTACCAGTCTCAGAAAGGCACTCAGAAGGAGGGAGAAACTTTCAGTGCTGAGTGATATTCTGTTTCTTGTTTTGCATGCTACTTACTGTGTTGTATTTTTCTGGTGCTTTTGAAAAATTTTGAAGTTCTACATGAACAGAAGGGAAAGCAATTGTGCTGGGTACTAATCCACCTTACAAATTTAGGCTTTCAAGTCTTAAATCATATTGTGTTTAGATGAAGACCTTAAAATAGCTTGAGACCTTGTCTCAATGTCTTTTAATGTCTTGTGAAAGTTTGTTCTTTGGTTCATGTTTTTGGTGTAGTGTTTTATTTGCTCTTTATTTTCTTTGTGGGTTTTTTTTTGCTTTATTTGGTGGTGTTTTATTTGCTTAAGATACAAAATAATGTTCAAATATTGTCTGAAAGCATATTGTCTGCATATCTGACCAGATGTGGCATTTAATAGAAAATCTCAGTATATTGTAATACATCTTAAATACATTTATTTTGTTATATGGCTGTTAATTGTCTGCTTGTAGAATTGCATTTGTCTGCCTCCAGCTTTGGAAATAGGTTTAGTAAGACAAATGCCCAGAGCCTGTCTGCTTTTAAAATATTTTTACAGTGTGGAAGAACTAGTTGTAATAATCAGAGCACATTCGTTCTGAGCTCTAGTGTGTCTTTCTAGTAGTGCTTCAAAGTTTGTTAGGTTAATTTTTGTTGTTTTGGGGATTTTTTTTTTTTTTTAAGTAGATTCTAATTGCTAACAGAACTTTCATCTACTTAAGCAGACAAGGCTAGAACTGTAAGAAATGTTGGTTCCTTAGCTGCAGTGCCCTTTCTCTGTTACTAGCACTAAAATGAGTTCTCGTGGTTTCTCGGATTTCACGCAAGGTCTTACTGATGCCTGGTTTTTTTGCAATCATCTATCAACTATGCAAAACACTTTATCCAGGCATTTTGCTTGCTTTTGTGTTTTCACTATACCACAGATATTCTTTATCCAGTGTTATGTTCCCACTGGAAACATTGCTGAATTTTGGCTGCATGATAAGGCCAAAACTTGAGAAATGCCAAACAAGCACTTTTTACCTCTCTTTCCTTTATAGTTCAGATTTTCTTCCTAGAGAAGAGACTTGGGGTTTAAACGTTTATATTTTGGGGGGTTTCTTAACATTTCAGAGATGCTAATTATGCTCAGATTAGGCATACAACAAGATTCTGGTGTAACTGCATGGAGTAACCTATGAAAACACTGTACATTAAAATATAATTACACGTTAAGCCTGTGTCTGCATTTAGGGACCATGTCTTGTAAATAAGGTATCTTTGTTCACCTTGTCTGTCAGCACTTGAAAGATAACTTTTTAAAATTGCAGCCATGGTGCAGATAAATTTGTCAGTGCCTTCCCCAATCCCCTTATTTATAAAGAAGCAGTGTATCTTCCTCTGTGTTTACAACTGGCAATAAGTGCTGTGAGAATAGCAAAAAGTTATTCTGGGTGTGTATAAAAATAGAAGGAAAAATTAAACTGGAGGTGTCAGCCAGGAAAAAAGGAAAATTTGGTATTTTGTGCAGCTAAATATTAAATTTATCACACAGTGAGATTTTAATCTAGTATTTATTTCATATATGGAAATTATTCCTTGGGACATGAAAATTGTCTTAGTTCTAAGCATGCCTTTTGAATGTTGAAAGTAAAAGTTTCTCAAAAGTGGCATTATGCAGTTCTTTGTCTTTTGAAGTTGTCTGTTATCTTTTCCAATTAATTAAGTTTCTCTCAACAAGGTTTGTCACTCCAGGGACTGTGTTGCTACAATACTCCTAACTATTTTTTCTGTAAAATTTTGCATAGTGTCTTGTGGTTGCCCTGGCTCTGCTGGAAGCAGTTTGGAGATTTCTGCCTCTGAATTTTGGATGACTTTCATTTTCCTCATTTAATAAGTCATTTTTTCCCCCACTCTGAGACATTGGCTGTCTGCAGAATTTGATGGAACTACCTGTCCCAATTTGATATCTGCAGTGGGGGGAGAGGGGGGGGAGGTAAGGCCAAGACACTGTCTATTACAGGCCTCAAAAAGGAGTGAAATAGGAAAAACAATTACAGAAAGGGCAGGAAGATTCACCTAACAGCTGGTAAAATCCAACCTTGTAATCTGGATTTGAGCTTATTTTACTGCAAGTTTTATCTGCAGCAGAGATTGTTCTGCTAACAGCAGTACAACTTTGAACAGCAAACATATCTTCTGCCCTGAATTCAAGACAGATGTGCAGGAAGTGAACATACTTTAAATGTTAGCAAGAAAAAGAAATGTTTATTCTTAGTATTTGACTATTAGTGACAAAAGAACAAGAGAAAATCTTGGGTTTGTTTTCTTACTTGGCCACTCATGCTGACATGTAGAAATGATGAGGAAGGAGAGGTTTTGTCAAAGGTTTAACTAAATGATTTCACTAGAGAAGGATGATAAAATGTCTCTTACACTGCATTATTTCAATGTTCTGAGCAGGATTTATTCATGTATTGAACAATCACGTAGTCTGGGTCCAAGAGATGCTCTAAATGGAGAGCAATCAGGAAAGAATGACTGAACATCTGGAAAATAAGACTCGGGATTAGTTTATTTTATAGAGAGTCCAGAGGTGATCTGAGCATTATTTATCCTAACAACAATGTGTGTGCACAAGCACAACCATTTGAAACTTACAGTACCCATTCTTCACAAATATTTCAGTATCTTTCTAAAAGACATCTTACTGATCAAACAATTATGAGGACAAAACAATACATGATTGGCTCAAGTTATCTGGCCACTGTTATACTGGAAAGTATAAATAAATCTGCTGCCCAAAATTGTTATTTCTGTCCGCTAAAGTTATGGGGGAAAATGTTGGCTGTAGGAAGATAAGCAGACTTTATCTCAGGTGGCAAGTCTTTATTTCTTTATTAAATTAATGATAAAGTTATTGCAATTGGTGCAGGTTAATTACAAAGTCTGAAACTTTACCTATTAGTTCTTGTTTATTAGTAGAGAATTTAAGTTCTTTTAATGTTTCTTTTTTCCCCTAATCAAATATTGTGCATGCAAACACACAAAACCTTAAAAGATTATGGTGTAAACTTCTGATAGCCTTTCCAATGCCTATTAAGATTCTTCAAAGACAAGCCCAAGTAAAGATTGCTTTGATTCAGCAGTTTTTTGTCTCATATACCAGCACTTCCTCAGAACTTCACACCATAATTCTGAGTTTTATTCCTCTATTTCTTCTAGACTTTATGCTACCATATTCATTACATTATGCCTGCTGTTAGATTGAATGCTTACATGTTTTATTCACTTATAATTACTTTAGAAGCTCCTATTGGGAAATTATTGGAAAGGAAAATAATGGAGTACAGAAAATTACTTTTATAGAATACATTTAACTAAAGTTAAATTAGAGTGTCACACACATGTATTGTGGCAGATGTTTCTATTGCTTTGATGCTGTTATTTTGCCCACATTGGTCTGCATTGAGCAATGATTTTGGAGCCCTTGGAGTCTGGCCACTCCTGTCAGACACAGTTAGGGACAACAAAGGTCCTTGGAGACAGGTGGAGTTTCCAATGAATTTGGCATAAGCCCTGAGATGCGGGTAAAGGTCCAGAAACTCTGTCCTGAGTATTTAAAGCATGCCTCTACTCCTCTTTCTATCTTCTAAGATTTTCTGAAACTTAGTTTACAGTGACCAGAGGTCAATAAAGAAATAGCAACAGCAACAGTTGTTAAGGGGAAAATACAACTTCAATCATAATTTTCTGTTAATATCTGTATGATACATCAAGAGAATGAAGGACAGAAATATTAGTATCAAGAAAGGAACTGAATGGTTTATGTCATATATTTCTTTGCAATTTACACTTAAAAACAAATCTATAGAATTATGCATTCTTTTTTTCTATAATGCAAAATGCATTTTAAAGAACATAAGTTTAGGGTTTTAAACGAGGAAAATAATATTGAGTTTTCTTCACAATATTTGAATCAGCAGAGACTAATTACTGCCACATTGGGCAGTTTGGATAATTAAATATTTTTGTTGTTGTTAAGAACACATGAATGTAATTTAATAGAGAAGTTTTGTAAGAAAATGTAACTGCATTGTCTGTCTGTTGTTTCAGTTGAAACCATGGGGGGTTTTTTTCTTGCAAATCTGAGCTAGCTTTGAAAGTCAGAGAAAAGTTTCAGGAACGTTCCTTTCTCCCAAAAACAACCAAAACAGTACTGTTATTTCTCATTTGTGTGCTGTGTACTCACTCAGAAGAGGGATGATTAAAAAATTCTTGGCATGAAAGCAGCAAAATGTGTGCTGTTAGCACTAGTACCATGTAGAAATTGGGTGGCAGGAGGGAGAAAAAGAGCACCTTGTGTCTCTTTTATAGCAGAAGTATTGCTATAAAGTCATGCTCTTATATGCTGCTGAACTACATGGGGTTCTAGCATTATTAAAATTAAGCAATCCCTATTAATTAAGAACTTCCAATAATACAGTTACATATTTTTTCATTAAATCAAAAGGTTTAAAAGAAAAAGATGCTTGCCACAACAGTTTGTGATTTTTCATTTGTTTGTTAGATTTGAATATATTTATACATACAAAAAAAATTGAATTCAAACATTAATACCACTTATATGTATTAACAATTTAAATACAAGGTAGTTAAAATGGGGATTTAGTATAATTTCAAGAAAAATAGGTAATTTTTTTTATCTTTTCTGATCTACTCTGTAGACAACCATAAAATAAAAATAAAAAGCTTAGGTGAGTGGCACTGGCCACTCATGTAATTTTTGTAGGTCTCACCTTATTGCAGTAGTTCACTTCAAGCTGAAAAGTGTATTTGGAACAGCTTTCATTCATGTTATCTGTTCTTTTGATTTCTCCTTGTCCCCAGTCTACAGTCCATGATTCTTTCTTCTCTGCCAGTGAGGTGGCTGACTAGATCTGCAGGCTGCTTTCGAGATCTTTGTGCACCAAATGCCTGTGTCAAGATGTCACATCATCATCTTTCAGGCTCTGTTTTTTCTGTATTGTTGATGATATTTTGTTTGCCTTTCACTGCTGCTAATTTTTAGCTTGTGTTTTCAGGAAAGTACGAAAAAAAGATCTGAGTGTCTTTTTGGGGTAGCAGTTGCTGATTTTGTATGCATCACAGAACTTTTACTGCCTGGGTCCTTTTTTTTCCCATCTACTTGCATGTATTGACACTGAATATTTGAGAGATTCTTTTCTATGTGTTTGTGGTCAGCTTTTAAATGGTGTTACTATCTGAGAACATTGATGCCTCATGTTCATTAAACAGCACAGTAACCTTTAGAGGTCCTGATAAGGCTTCTTAGCTGTAAATTTCTACTTTGAAAACTAATAATTCATTTTGGTTTTTTTTTTTTTTTTTTTTTAATTTGAGCAGGTTTTGGGTTTTTGTTGGGGTTTTTGGGTTTTTTTGTTTGTTTGTTTTGGTTTGGTTTTTTTCTGAAATATTAGGTAAGGATAGTAAGGAGCCTTTTGCAAATTCAGTATTAACCTAATTGTTCTTACCTGGGCCTTTGTGGACACTCCATTACAGCAACACTACTTAATTTGTTGCTCGTGAGTGCCTGCTACAAACTGTGTTACTTTACTTTCTTATTACATTGATTTAGCTGTATGTCCTTTAAAAAACCTTCTGCATAGACATTTTCCAGGCATAAAAATCAGATTGACTGGTTTGTAGTTTCCATATCATCTGAGGAATCCTCTTAAAATTTTCATTTGTATGTTCTGAAGCTTGTTCAATTGGAGGCAGTGCCCAGAACATATCACTTGAGGAGTAGAGAACTTGTCTGAGAACCTCTTTGACCTTTTCTGTGGTTGTGAATCCTTACACAAATACTTTGTTTAACCTTTTCTGATTCTCTTTCTTTTGTTCACTTTTTACAGCCAGATTATCTGCATGCCCAGCTGTTTCCTGTCAGGCTTCATACATGTGATGTGTTTGAAAGCAGTTTTATTACTAGCTTTATGCTTTTGGCAAGTTGGGTTTAGACCTTTTTGTTCTTGTCCAATTTACATTGAACTTCCAAGAGTTTGCTTATTGTTTTCTTTGGCTGATTTCCACTTTTGAAGAGTATCTTTTATTTACAGGTGTCCCCCATGCTCTTATACTTAATCATATATGTGATTTTGAGAAGTAGGAATATTTGGAATGTGAAAGACAAAGGAGGGGGGAAAGGTGCATTTAAAATTATCAGTTGACTTTTTTCTCTGTGGCTCTAATTCAGTGTCTTAATCTTTCTTCTGACCTTCGACCTTTTTTTAGGCTTTTCAACTATCCTCTTATTTTAAGCTAATTTCTGGTTGTAAAATCTAAATTTATGGTGTTACTCCTAAAAATCATATTCCCTCATCCTATGGAGAAATTTCGGTAAAGGCTGGTTTGGTGTCTCCAAGCGCTTTGTACTTTATTCAGAAGCAGATCAAATGTTACTTCACCTCTTTTGGTAAATCTGCCTAGCTCCTTCGAGTCATAACTCTGATGCTGTAAAATTTAGATGTGAATGATGGTTCAAGCAATAGGGTTAACAGATTAAACCTTACAATAGTATGTTATCTATGTGGCATACCGGCTTACATATAAATGGTAAAATACCATATAGGAATCATTATTAAGATGCTTGTTGAGTGATCTGTGAGAGCACTGACTTTGTTTTTTCTATTTAGGCGTGAACTTCCTCCACAGGGAACGCGGTACATCTTTTACGCTTAATTGCTTTATCCTACCCTCTAATGCTCCCTTTAGTATTCTCTGCTCTTCTTCTGCTGCGAGCCTCTATGGCACCATGTACAGCCTTTACATCGTGCTGTCACTCTGATTACCGCCCTTCTGTTCCACCCGGAGCACCATTGCATCCTCCAGTGAATACAAATCTTCCCTTTGCAGATGTTAGATGGTTCTAGGGACACGCACCACTCACGCAGCCTGACCTTTTCCCCCGAGCCTCTGTTCTGTTTCGCCTCCCTCGGTCGTGCCCGTTCGGCGGTCGCGGTGATGCCGCCCCGCACACAGCGGTGATGCCGCCCCGCACACAGCGGTGATGCCGCCCCGCACACAGCGGTGATGCCGCCCCGTGATGCCGCCCCGCACACAGCGGTGATGCCGCCCCGCACACAGCGGTGATGCCGCCCCGCACACAGCGGTGATGCCGCCCCACAGCACACACAGCGGTGATGCCGCCCCGCACACAGCGGTGATGCCGCCCCGTGATGCCGCCCCGCACACAGCGGTGATGCCGCCCCGCACACAGCGGTGATGCCGCCCCGCACACAGCGGTGATGCCGCCCCGCACACAGCGGTGATGCCGCCCCGCACACAGCGGTGATGCCGCCCCGCACACAGCGGTGATGCCGCCCCGCACACAGCGGTGATGCCGCCCCGCACACAGCGGTGATGCCGCCCCAGCACACAGCGGTGATGCCGCCCCGCACACCGCGGTGATTTCCCCCGCCCATCGCGGTGATTTCCCCCGCACACGGCGGTGATTGCCCCCGCACATCGCGGTGATTTCGCCCCGCCCATCGCGGTGATTCCCCCCCGCACACAGCGGTGATGCCCCCCGCACATCGCGGTGCCGCCGCCTGCCCTCCGAGCGGTCCGGGCCCGGCTCCCCGCTCGGGCAGCAGGTGGCAACAGCGGCCCGCGCTGCCGGCACGGAGCCCCGCCGCCTCGGTTCCAGGGAGAGCCGGCCCGGCCCGGCCCGGCCCGGCCCGGCAGAGCGGAGCCGCTGCCGCAGCGCCCGCCAGGCGCTCGCCCCTTGGGCGCTGCCTCTCGGCACAGTCCTCTGGCAGGGAATAGCTCCTCTAAACAGTAGCTCCAGGGAAGAGAAAGCATGATGCGGAGATGGTAGAGTGGCTTGTTTGCTGTGTCCATGCATCATCTGTGGTAGGGGAGGGTAAGAGAGAGAGCCAGGGAAATTACAAGTTTTTGCTTATCTGAGTGCCCACTGCTCTCCGTGCAGCAGTCAGTCTGGTGGTGCTCCTGTACCTGTCACTTTACGGAGTACCTGGATTTCTCCTACTTACTGCTTTCTCGTCTGTCTCTTGTTTTGTTGTTATCCACAGGCAATGAAAGATCAGGTTAATTTCCTTGTTCTGCTTTTTCACATGAAACCTCCCCAAGCAATGGGTGTTAGGATCTGTTTCAGTGTAATGTGTTTTCTGTTTTTAGTGAAGTTGCCATTGCTTTTGCTACCTAGACACAAAATACAGCTCCGTGTTATTGAACTGGAACAATATCGACTGCCTCCCATAACCTGAAAGTACTCAGTAGGCCGAAACTAGTCATGACACTGTAATAAATGCACGTATGTAGTTCCAAGTAATTTTTAGGGTTTTTTCCTTCTAACGTATGTATTTTAGTTTTCTGCCTACATGGGCGCCTTTTTTTTTTTTTTTTTTTTTTTAATGTTACCCCAGCCTTTATTTCCTTGAATTAATAACAGCTTTTTAAAAACGCTTTGGAGTGTGAAAAAAGATGGAACTTAAACCATATACAGGCATCCATCTGCACTGAGCTATCACAGTATTGTGATTTGAATTAGTAAAGCTGTGTCATCTGTCATGTACCTAGCCAAAAATCTTTTTGCATTATTTTCATAATCCTACCACACTTATAACGTGGTGTCACAAGATTATTACATCACTTTCTTAGCATCTGTAGCTCCTTAGTACTCTAACTTGAGAATATTTGGTGAAAGGCTTAACGTGCCTTAATACGATGAAATCCCTGGTGTGTTTATCCAGACATCAGACAGGGCAGTCATGTAGAATAGTAGGCAACATCTAATATGCTCTCTGCTGTGCCAAAAATAAAATTTTAAATTGATTTGGAGAATAAATTGAGAGTATATATTTTTTTTTCAGTTAGATACTACCACCATTTGACAGAAGGAAAGAGTTTAGATTTGAGAGGAAACCTCTCAAATGGCTTGTTTTTGTAATTCTTGACCAAGAAAATTTGTATTTTGAGTTGTGACTAAAACAATTGCTTGTACAGCAATTATAGGCGAATGAGGACCTGTTTGCATGACATTTGAGACCCTTTATTCTTCCACGAGTGCTTCCTAGCTAATTCTGCTAGTATGGGTACTGATATCACACACAACTGGCTAGCTGAAAACATAAGCAGGGAAAGCTTGTTTCTGAATGATAATAGATGTCTTCATGGCTAAAAGAACTCACAGTACTTTCTGTTGTAAATCATCAAATGGTAACAATATTCCATGTAGTCTGTGTAAAATGATTTAGGCTTGGTGATGTCACAGATGACTGGTAGAGAACTTCAGAGAGAATTTCAGCAAAGGGCAGACATGCATCTCAATTATAGGTTTTTAGAAAGAACATTCTAAGCATTTAGTCTGGCTGCTAAATAAGGCAAGTTATGTAATATTGCCTGCTAATTTTACCTCAGGTTATTAGTCTATATAAATATGCATGTTTTAGCAGTATAAATGATCTTGAGTTCCAGCTGAAATTCTGACCCTTCAACCTTTTAATTTCTTTGAAGTTGCTGAAATTTTTGCAGTTGGCTTTAGTGAGTCTAGGATTTCGTAGAAATACTTTAAGTGATGGAGAAGTCAACATATCTCATGAAACATTGCTCAAAGGTTGTTTTCCCTCAATTTTAGCACTTTAAATATGCTTTCTATAGTGAATTTGTCAGATTAACTTACAGATACCCTTCATTCTTTCATGCTTTTGGTCTGTGAAACTACAGAGCTGTCTACTTTCAGGTATCTTGCTATACAGGCATGTAGCTTCTCAACTTTCTTTGTGTAAGCTAAATAAATTAACCAATTCAATAGAAAGACAAGTTCTTGAGGTCATTTTGCTCTCTCCTTTGTTGGTCTTTTTGATACTACACTGGTTCTAGCTCTCGTCCAAAAATTGCTTTAACTTCTAGCCACTCCTAGAGAGTTTTAGATTAGTCATTGATCATGATTACAAAAAGTGCAATCAAAGCAGTTGTTTGGATGAGTTTTGGTCTGCTCAGCAAAGTGCAGCTCTCCCATTAACGTTGCCACTTGGATTTCATTGAGGATTAATCACTATTTTTAATACCTTTCTTTTTAAGGTTGATAAAGATATTTGCAGTAAACTGAGAGCAGAGTCCTATGAAAGCCAAAGATCATCTCTACTTTGTGGTAATATTTCAGGAACGATTTCACTTTCAGATCTATGAGCTGGGAAGTTGTTAGCTCATTTAGTTAACAGATAATTTAATGTAAGTATTTTAAATTGCCAACCAGACACACCGGGAGCTCCATTAACTATGCACTAACTATGAGTAAATTGGGAAAAAATACCTAAGACCCCAAGTTAGGTGCTCCTGCAGAGAATCTATTATTTGGGGGAGAAAAAAAAAATTGTGTTAGCCCTGATAACTTTATCGATTACAGTAGTTCACTACTGGGTAGTTCAAAATAAATTTCTTCTTCTTACTTCTCCCACACTTTATTTAAATTTATAATTTATAATGATATTCCTAAAGCAGGAAATAAAAATCTTGTCTTTTTGGTTATGGGCTGCACTTCTCAGACTTAGACATGACTTTTTTTACTGTGAGCTATTCTAATAGAAATAAATTAGGTGGGATTAAATCAAATGCCAGAAAATTTGAATTCTGAAAGAAATCCACACGTAATTCAAAGTCTCAATTAGTTTGAAGCCTGAAGTCTCATTTGTATTCCAAATAACTCTTGCTAATGTATTTGTTACACAATCACTGGTACAATTAGCTGTGGAACTCCTGGTCTTAATGCCGTTGAAATCAAGGATCTGAAAGAAAAGTTTAGCACACAGGAAACCCAAATTTTATGTCACCTGAATTGTGAATTTAAAGCTACAGATCATGTCTGTCTTCAGACAGATTGATACACTATTCCAGACCTACAACATTTGTGCTTTTGTAGCTGATGTGTTTATACAGTTTGTTTTTATAATGTGCACTGTAAATACATACTGACACATAAACATCCCCAAAACATATTCCTCAGATATCATGTTCTAGTAGTCTGCCCCAAAAAAATATATACTTGACAGGTATGGCAAGCTTTCTTTAGAGAATCTTTAAATGAAATGCCTGTGGCATGCTGTACTACCTTACCCAGAAAGTGAAAAAGCTTAGTACAAACTGATACTGAAATAAAAACCAAGAGCTTTGGGGTTTTTTATAGCAGCAATTACATTTTCTGTAAAAGAAATTCTTGCGTATAAAATATTCTTGAATGCCAATATTAATTTTATATTGAAATCGTGTTCTTGAAACACTTTAAAAATGCATTTAAGTGTCAGGAAGTTCACCTAGAGAACAACTCCCCGTTATAATCACAAAGCACGTGTTTTTTGTTTTTTGTTTTTGTTTTTTTTTTTACTTATTTAAATGTATCTTATATAATTTGCATTTGTGCACTATGTTAAACCTTAAGTAGTGTTTTGGGAGTTATCATAGTAATCCTTTTCAGTTTGTTGAAAATCTTGAATCCTGCCACTCAGTCTCACACTTCAAACTCACTCTGAGATGCCCAGCCCCTGGCAGGTTCATTGAGACTGTTTGCTCCTCTATGCACTGTAGTTTAAAATACCCATAATCTGGTAAAATGCCAGTCTTTTCTCAACCTTCCTATATCCCACACCCATGTTTTTTTCACCTGCCAAATTCAAACAAATCTTATCTAAACAATTAAGATAAGCATTGAAGTACTCTCTATAGTCAAATCAGCAAACCTCTCAAAGCCAGAACTGAAACACAATCTCTCTAAATTAAACAGTCTACAATGGCAATCATGTTTGTATTTAAACATTTTATTCTGAAAGGATTACAGCATTGCTCTCCACTTTTTTTTTCCTGCCTAGACAAGAAGGCGACATACTGAGTCAAACAAAATATATTTGTTCTCTATGAGCTGAACTTGCACACTTTTTGTAAACAAACTGTATAGGTGTATGAAGTTTGACTTCACATAATCAGTAACTGCTGTCCTTAACAAAGTAGGCACTTGTTTGAAATGTATGTAATGTAACTGTTTATATTAACTGTATACAGCTGTATAAAATCTGGTGATATTTTGTTGCATATGTGAATATATATTTACACATATGTAGAAAACCTCTATTGATACAGTTTTTGTATTAGGGATACAAGTTAGGGAACAACTGTCTGAAGGCTGAATTACGCTTACAAGAGAAAAATCATGCCAAAGATTCACTTCTTTCAATGAAGTCTTCTACTTAAGTTACTCCACATTTTGCAAAATATATTCATGCTTAATTGATTCTTATTTTATCACTTCCTAGAAATGGGTGTGCATGTTCTCGGTATTTAAAATTCTGAAGTCATTTGAAAACACTCTGAAGCAACAGCTCAACTTAATCCATGGCTTCTGCTTGGAAATTTTGTTTACTGTTCTGGTTTCTCACACAAGCTTTAGATCAAGGTGAATTACTGCCACAATAAAACTGTGTGCAAGCAGTTCTAAGTGGTGTCTTGCCTCTGATCCATGCAGTGTGTACTTGTGTTGAAGCTCCAGTCTCCCTTGTGCTTTGTGCACTTTAACATTGTCAGGATGAAAATTTTGAGTATTTCTTAATAGGCAAATAAATCACAAAGGTACTGAGGGCAAGAAGGTAAGCAATAATATGAAGTTATTAATTTATGCTAACTCAGTGCAGCCATACCTCACCTACCAATTTTCAGTGGGGGTGGGGGTGTAGTTTGCAAGTGATGCAAGTTATGTTTAATAATTCTTTTCTTTCACTTATTTTCTGAGGATATTTTAAAATTATGGTCGTGACCCTTGTGTGATTGCTGCAACTCTCATTAGCACAGGAACATAAGGTTTTAGCACTGTCACATAAACACAACATTTATTTCTGCATTGGAGATTCACACTTCCATTACTTAAGATAAAGAAGAGTCCCAAGAAAATAGCAGTTGTTGTCAAGTTGTTGGAACTTTTACAGATAAAATATGACCTTGTGAGTGCTAGATGAATGATGCCAAAAGTGATATGGAGGAGAAAGAAAAAAACGGGGAGAGGGGGGGGGGGAGGAGAGGGTTGCACGATTGGGAGGTGGGGGATATGAAGTTTGGAAGTCGTGGTCTTTCTATTTTTCTGTATAACCAATAAGAGACTGAAAGTTTTTTAAATTAGTTTATTATAAATATAAATGTAAATATACCAAGTATTTATGGGATGTAAATCTGGGTTTATTTTGCAAGTAACTTGATATTACATCCAAACATAATCTTTATAGAAGCAAAGAAGCCATTGCAATTTGATCACCTTCTTAGTCTCTTTTGGCTTTTTTGTTGATGAGAACACTGATGCAGGTGTTTTTTCTTCTACTTCTGAATTGAGCAGTTCAGCTATCAGTCATTCCAATGAACCTGATGAAATTGTCTGCATTGAGACTTTTTTCCTGGGTTGCTTGTGTTTGCATATGTCATATTCTTGCATTTTCTTCCAAAGACACCTATCAGAGAAGGCTTCCATTCTGTATTCACTAAACAATTCTGTATATAGTCTGTATCTACTCTTTTTCTTTGTTAGTTGATAAAAGCCTAAGTTGATCAAGCTATATATTATCTGACTTGTTTTTCTTGTATCAGAGTTCAGTTTTTTAAGGTTTTGTCAGTATGCTAGTTTTCTAGTGGTGTTGGATTTTGACCACTTTCAATTTACTGCCTGTATATTTTTCTTGAGGAAACTATTTTTTTAAATTAGCTCAAAAATAATAATTCAAGGAAGATCATTCAAAGTGACACATTGGACCTACTCATCTACTCATGTGCCTTTTTTATTGCAAATACCCTTTTTAGATAATTTAAAATAATTATAAGCTCTGTGAAATTTGGCTGAATGAATTTTAATGGTATCATTCTGCCTAAAAAAATATCTAGTAAGTTTGAGACTCTAATGATATAAAGTTTACTCTATGTTTCTATACAATGTTTTGTTATAAGATTGGTTGATGCTTTTTCAGTTTCTTCCATTCTTCAGCTTACAGTAATATTCCTGGGCTACAGATGATTTCAGTGGGGCAGCAATATCTGAGGATCAAAGCCTGGAAAAAGTGCCATGAAAATTGGAACCTCTCAGTATCCTATAATCTTGCATGTTAGTGTCATGAAGGGTGTAACAGCTGAGAAACCCCCAAATCTGTGCCACACACAGAACTATGTGGTAAGAGTACTGTGGTTAGTTGCTGCAGAAACAGGAGGTCCTTCACTCAGTGAAGAAGAATAGATCTGCCTTTGTATTTTGCTGGACTGACCATCTGTTTCTAGCATTTGTCAGAGAAGTTGTGAAGTCTTGCAGAAACTCCTGGTGTTCTTCTAGAGAAAGAGAGCAGATGTGAAAGTGAGGAGGCAAAGATGTGCAGGAGGAAAAAAGGAGTGGCCTCCTGAAGCAATACTGCTTGGTTTCTGGAGAGTCACAGGGAAGTCAATTGAAGTGGAAGTCAGCAGGAAGGACTTGGATGGGTGGTTTGCTAATTTGTCCCCCTGAAGGATGGATCTGAGTAGGGAAGTACAGGTTCAGACATGGTTTTAATTCAGCTACTGCTTCTTTATGAGGATTTAAGCTGTAATCTGTTATCAGTCAAGTAGGATTTGGAAAATGCTTAGTCAGTTTTTTTGGAGACAGCAATGCTTCCAGGAGGTTTCAAGGAGGAGACAATTTTAGATGGAGTCCAGAGACAGAAAAGCTTAGGAAGCATACTTGGAAAGGCCAGAGAAATGGAGTGTGATTTGAAACCTGCCCTGAGAAAAGGGAAGGCTAAGAATTCAACTGAATACCAGTTTTCTGAAAGTCATCCATATGTGATTGTGCTAATGAGAGTTTTATGACACAAAAGTTGGATCCAAAGGGTCTGGTTTATAACACTTTTTTTTCTTTCTGAAATTCTACTCAGTGGGAAACTGAATTTTGGCCTTTTCATTTTAAAAAGAAGTTCCAAAGTTTTTGACTTTGAAACAAAATAGGGTTTCCAAGGACTGGGTAGCTGTAGGAAGTTGTCTTTTCTCTAACAGCTTATGTAAGTGATACTATTGGTGGATTTAGATTCATAGCCACAGGGAAATGTAGGTTAGCTGTGTCTGCATTGCCTATCAGCTTTGGTTTAGTGGCAGCTGGTAGTTCATATGGTCCTAGATATATGAATATCAACAGCAATGATTTGTCTGACAAAGGCAAAAGTCCAGCAACTCCCTTTTGTAGTCTTCCTGACAATACAATGGGCATCCTGCAGCTTCCTGCTGATGGTGTTTTCTCATACATTTCCTCTTCAGGATTACATTTGCTGGCAAAAGTTTGATGTTGTTGGCTTGGTTACTGTCTTGCCCTGAAGATTTGAGGGTGATGACATTTTTTGTTTGATTTATTTTTTAGTATTTTGCTTTGTTGTTGGTTTGATTTTGCTTTGTTTTATTTTTTTTAGTTGTGTCTCTGTTCTAAATTGTCTTCTGTGTATATGGAAGAAAATCCATCAGTTTTCAGTTCAAATATGCCTCTGAATATAATAATGTGCCCTAATCTCACCTTTTTACCAGCAACCTATACTCCTATCAGGAGATTTAACTTCTACTCTTGCAAATCAATTGATATTAATAAGAATAGTAGATCTTTGTCTCTCTGCTTGCATTTTTATTTTGTCTTTTTAGCTTCAATCTAGTATCTAAATTGGCTTTTCTAATGTGAGTTTGTATACATATTTTTAAATTTATATTACAAAAATACAGAATTGAAAGGAAACTCTTCCATTTTGCTAAAATTTCTGTATTCTGCCATTAGATAATAAGATATTTTTTCTGTCACAAAGATACTTGTTTAGGCTTCCCTGTAGATTGTGACCAAAACAGTGACAATATCAGAAAAGCTTAGGAGACAGAAGAGTTCCACAAGCCCTTTAATTTCGCTAAAAATCCTTTGAAATGTTGACTTCTTCTTGTCCTTTATAGTATCAACTAATCATTTGTAATTGATCCTCAACCCATCATTTTACTGGGTGGATTTTTTTGCAGTCATCTGTTGACCCTTGCTTGCTTAAATGAAAAATGAATTGCTGGTTTGTAATTACTTTTTTTTTTTTTTTGGGTATATAGACATACTTGGTTCAAATTGAATTTAATTGTATCTGTATTTGTATATATACACAATTATATATATACATCAAATGATTTTACAGTGTTAGGACTTGAAACTGAAGCTGGTTTTATTGGCAGCAGTGGCAATAGGAATGCAAGAAAATAACAAAACTGTGAGATCTTGACAGTAAGAACTAAATTCCTGGGTCTGATGTGATTAAAGTTCTTTCTGTTAGAGCAAAAACCAATAGATATTCTTCACTTTCATAGTAAAGGCCAAGAAATTTCAATGTCAGCTTTGAAACAAGAAAAAATCACTTTCTAAACCAGTGACATGGGTGAAAATATCCAGCAACTGCAAGACTAATACAAACCCTTCTCCAGTTGTTTGCATCAAAGTATACTAGAACTGCAGCATGGCTAAAAATATTTTCATATGAGGAAATTAATCTTTGTCTGTGTTTCATCATCCTATTGCCACCACACATGGAATTCTTTGGTTAGCTGTTTGTGTAGTCATGCTGATTGTAGGGGGCATGTTTAACTAGTAAGCTTGGCTTCATAAGGAAACTTTTTTTTTTAGTTCAAATTGTCTAGATAATGAAATTAAATGTGCAATAGTTCTGATTTATTTTGCCAACTATTATGTTTTGTATGGCAATGCTGCAGATTTGCCTAAGAACAGAAGCTTATATCCTGACTCCTCAGAGTATGGTGAACATGAGGTGAACATGAAAAAATCCCAGTGATATATTGGAGTGCTGCTTATGGACATGTGCAGGTTTAGATGAAACATATAGAAATATATTTCTCTTGGAAGGCAGAGACTTGTAGGATATATCCTAGGATCTAACTTCTCCATGTCCTTGTCTCAGACTGATTTGTTTTAAGCAGCTCCCTGAAGTATGTACACTCTTCTGCATACCTGTTTTGTTGAAAGTACACAGACCTGGCACCATTGTGTTTGCCAGGCGTTCTCTTATCTCCTGCAAGCATTCAAACAAAAGTGTTCTATTGCTCCCTGAGTAATCCGTGGGTGATCTTAACGTTGAGCAAAAGTCAGGGCAGGAGCTTATGTTGAATTTCTTAGTGCAGAAGTGGACAGTCTCTGGAAGGAAGGGGGTGGAGTAGGGAGAAGGCAGCCACAGCTCAAAATAAATAGTTGAAGGGTTGTGAGTGTGTCCGTATATGAAAACATTGCGTAAGCATAAAAGTGCTGAAATGTTAAATAGTGTAAACTGAGTTTCACAATATATCCTGGGTTTAATAAAGCTGTTTGTATATAGGCTTTGATGCTAGTGCTTTCTTAAAGTAGAGCTCTCAAACCTATCTAGACCCAGTTCCTATTTGCATGCTAACTTTAGTGTCCAGTTCTACAAGGCTAATTTGGCACATTTTTAAGCATACAGATAGTCTTATTGAGCAACAGGGATTATTAAATACAATGTATAATACCGTGCCTTGTGTAGAGGGCATGTTTAATTCTCTGTTGCAACAATTATTACACTTGGATGGGGGAGGGAAGTTTAAAAATACCCCAAATAATTAGTAGCAGCTTTCTGCATGTGCCCCCATCCCAAAAGAAAACAAAAAACATGATGCTTTCTGAACTGTTAACTGTTACATCAGCATTATCTGCTCCATTGCTTTCTGGTGAAGGTAAAATAGGAAAACCACATTATTTCTGGAAAAAAAGAAAGAAAGAATTTTTAAATTATGTTTTGGTTTAGTCCTAAAAGTTAGCTTTGTGCTCTGCTTAGAGATACAGTGTGACCTGCTTAGTTTAATCAAGGTTAACACTTTTTTGTTTATAATTTTCTTATACTGCAACTAAAACTGTGTCTCAGGCCTGGAAAGGGGAAACATGATGAGTGCCAGACTCAGAGTGCTATCTCTAGTCTATGCTTTAGGGCAATCAGAAACACATGAGCTTGAATTATATTCTGTAGTTTTTAGGTGTACACAGAATTTCTCTGTGAAGATTAAAGACGTGGATTTATAGGACAAAAAGTAACCTAGGTCTCTATCTCTGATCAATGTTGCAATTTCTAGATTAATCTCACCTGGGGAATTATTCAGCTTATTGTACAAGTGCACTCACACACCACACAAACACACACAAAGAGCCCATTACAGTAAAAGGGTGCAAATTAATGAAGTGCAAATTAGGAAAAACTGGTACAGTATGATAAAAATTATTCATTGCCATCACATATATTCTAATGCAGTATTCTAAATTTCAAGATATAAAATCTGGGTGAGGAGGATTTTATTTATATAGCTTGTAAATGAATGGTCACTGTGCTTGCAAAAGTATGTAAGAGGAAGACTGAAAAGCATTATATGAAAACTAAATCTTCATATTAACTGAGAACAGTCTTTCAATAGTTAACACAAATATTTCCCATGCCTTGTGAAATGTTTCTATAACAACTGGGGAGTAAGACCTCCGTTTCTAAGTGTGTGTACCTCTTAATGATTTTTTTTTTTTTTTTTTTTTTTTTTTTTAAATCCAGGTTAGGTAGATAGAAATCACTCTCTTTGAGGTATTTCACTGGGGCTTTTTGATGCTGAACAAAATACAGTATGTGTGTGGCGCCAGAATTGGTTGGGAACAGGAAAGGCATATTTTGTATCCATACTAAATGTGTCGGCTTAGTGCATAGAAGACTTGACCCTTGTCAGGTGTTTTGAAGTTAACTGGCTGACTTATGGATTAATGAGTTTAAGACTGAAGTCAACCAGTGACAGGAATGAGCTTTGTTGTGTGAGTGTGTGTGTGTGGCTGCGGTGCAGATTTACAAATTTTTATAATGCTTTCAGCTGGACCATGAAAGTCTGATGTAAAGCTTATCTCTGATCTCTGACTATGGCCATACTCGTGGGATCGTGTTTGTGTGTTTGGGGGGAGGGAGATGAATTCTTTAACACTTGACACCTGGCTCTGCCAGGTTTCCAGCTATACTCTTAGAAACAGCACTATTCAAGGCATTAATAAAGTTAAAACCCTTAAGCTGTATGACCAGCAGGTCATAAAAACTGTTGCTGAGTATTGTGACTAGTCTTTCTTTCACAGCTGGATTATCATCCTGAACAACTAACACTTTTTTCTGTTCTCCTTTTTATAGCTGTTGTGAACTTGGACAACTCTGTGGTTGACCTAGAGACGCTGCAAGCTCTGTATGAGAATGTGAGTAATCAAAGGAAGTCCATAAAATGTAGGAATACTGTGTGTCCATAGGAGGGTATTTTTACTTGGCATCAATAACATTCAGAAAGTTTTTAGAACAAGTCCTATTTTGATGGGACTTTATCTTCCTCAAAAGCAATAAAGATATCAAGTATTTTCATTGTATTTATTGCCATTGTTTGTTTTATGAAGTGCATGTATTTCTACATGAGTAACATGAGCAACTTCTAAATGACTAAACAGACATTAGTTCTGCTCTTTTTTTTGCCTCTTGGGTGTGACAGTCTTTGATCAATTGTATCAAACCTTATACTCCACACGTTTGACTTCACTTTGTAATTTCACTAATATAAAAATACTGTTAGACTAAAAAAAAAAAAAGTTTTGATAACAGAAATAATTCTCTTTGTGGAACTGGAACATTTAGTTATCCAGCGATTGCCTCCAAAATAATTTTAACTCTTTGAAAAGAAAAGAACTTCTCTAAGGCAATGTAATAAAGATTAGCATAAACTCCCAGGGGCTTCATAAATGTCTGGTAGTAATAATCAGAGAGATTTGACCTCTAGGTATGTAAAATCAAGGATTCAGAATTTGCTGGGGCATGTTCTAAAACTTGACAAAGCCTGTCACATAAAAAATTGAAAATAGTGTATCTTAGAAGCATGTTTGTGCCTTCAGCTGAGGCCAGTGAACATTTCCCCTTTCTGTGAGTGCATTGCCTGGGTATGTGGAGATCTGGCCAAACATCTCTTGAAAGAGTGAGGAGGCTTTCTCTGTGCCCTCCAAAGAACCTGGAAATGTGAGATGTAAAGCTGTGAGCCACAGAATGGCATTGAAGGTCAATGTATGGCTTTGTACTGGATCCTTCATTTCCCTCATGTAGTTTTGATAATGTTCATTAATTTTACACCTTTCAGATACCTGGTTTTTAGATTTTAGCTTTTAGTCACCTGCTTTGTAATGATGTGATGGTTTATGAAGTCCCGCTAAATAATCCACTTTGAGATGCAAAAAAGAGATGGTAAGCCGGGTCCACTTTACAGAAAAACTGAAAGAAAAAAAAAGTCTGACAAGAGCTAGAAAAGGACTTTTACTATTTATCCCTGAAGAACTAGGTTACCCAACAGTGCTCAGGAAGATAATGGTGAAAAGAAAAACCTATTCTAACAGCATTCCAAATCTCTATGAACACTTTTCTTCTTTGTTTCACATAATTTCTGTTTTGGCCTATGGCACTATATTTTAAATTATGTTTAATCTACTTCCTTACACAGTACAGATATATCCCATGCCATACAGTTTTTAGCATGCGAAAAAATTACTTTTATGTGTTACATATGTGTGAATGTGAGAGATTTTCTTGTGGGAAGTATGGAATAGACACTGCAGTCCTAATCAGTTTTTGCATACTTCCCTCTCTTATACAAGATTTCTTTCTAAAATTTGGTTTGAAAAAATATTCCTCTTATGTTGATAATGTACTAATACTTTTCAAATGTTTACTTAATGTTGTCTCTAATATACTTCAAAATCCAAATGTAACGGATTATTTGCAAATTTGCAGTTCGTTGAAATAACCAAATGTCATTGTGTTTGTTTTGTAATTACCTTCACTTATTGCAGAAAATGTCTAGGAAATGTCCTGATTAAGGAAAATACCATATGTTAATCTCAGGAAAGACTCAAATTTTTTGAATGTCTAATATATTTCTTTGCTTTGAATAGAAAACAGACCAGTCCAACTTTATTATATTTGCTTGGGTATGAGATAGAAAAAACCCCAAAACCACAACCAAAAAACCCAACCAAAAACTAAACAGAGAACAAGAAAAGTCCTCAGTTTTCTTGGAGAGGGTTTTATAAGGGGACCTGAATTTTAATCCTGGGTCTTCTTTTCGCTGAAACTGTGTCTGAACGAGGTTTTCTTTTTAGTTGACTTTTGTTTTCTTTTTTTCCTTTCAGCCTTTTGTCAAAACACGTCAGACCTTGCATTCTCTTCCCTTGCTAGCTTCACTAATTATAACAATATTGTTCAATAACAGTTGTAAGCAATGGGTGGTACCAGAGAGCCTGGCATGTTTGATTCATCCCTTATTTCTCAATCTCATCCTGTGTTGTAAGTGGGAATAACTTTGCAGCATTTATTTACTTTGTAGCCATTAACTTAATTTTTAGTTCTTAGGGTTTATTTATTGGATTGATTTTTTTTCTGGATATTTAAATACCACTGTACTAGTCTTCAGTCTTTCTATTTGATCTGTATGGAACATATGGGAGCATTTGTTTTACAGTCTTCCTTCAGAATGTAATCATTTTTTCTGATTGCATGTGTCTGGCATAGTGCTTTCTCTTCTTAAATGTGAATGAAATTTGGGCAGGCTCCAAACCTAAACACACCCTAATTTCAAAAGCCACAGTCCCGAGGGTTCAATTCCTGTTTACTGAGGAATTAAACTCCTGTTAAACCACAAAGTTTTTGTATATATCTTAGTGACTTTTTATAAACTAAGAAGCCCACACCCCACCAAAGACGCAAGCCCTCAATAATTTATTTAATATTATTAAGTTGAATTGCATTAAGTGAGAAGGACTGTGTTTCTGCAGCATTGTACTGTACAGTCAAATAGCTCTTATGTGTGATTGTGTAGCTTGCTTTGTGAAGAGTTGCTTAAATACATGTTATAATTAGTTATGTATTAGTATCCAGACAGTTTTAATAGGAGAATCTTTATAGATAAAACTACATATGGAAGTGTTAGTTAAATGTCCTTTTACAAATTCTCTAAAAACTGTGCTATCAGGTGACAGCTATAACTAGGGAGAGAGAAGGCAGGTAAAATTCATCCAAGTTGGTGTTAGGATATATTGGTTGTGATGAGAAATGCAGCAATTGGCAAATCAGTGAGTGTTTAATTGGAAAACAGATTGCCTCTTAGCAGCTGGTGTTGTAGCTTAAGTATCACTGAAACAAGGTATGTCTGCTTCTGCTTGCATCTTTGCTGTATCATGAAAACAGTTGCACAAAAATAGATTAAAAATGCTATTGAATCATTTATTATCTTTCATTTATGTATTTTCCTTTTTATATCACAAAAGAAACATGCATACTTTCATAATTAGGCTCCCAGTAAATTGACCACACTGTCTTTGTCTTTAAAAGACTTAGGTCAATGATTTCAAAAACCTCAAAATGTCTTTGCAAGAGAGAAAGGCATCCAGAAGTCTGAAGTGCATGACACTTCTCTGCCACTATGATTCAAACTTTCTCCTCAATTGTTTCTTGAGATTTTTTTCTTTTTAACTAACAATTACAGTGTAATGTCTTAATATTTTTTTGGCAAAGCCCAAAAATTGTACTTGAGTACTAATGATCAAGCTTCAAAAGAATATGATATTTATTATTAACCAGATTATCTCTGTATATTCTTCTTGTTTCAGCTACTGTTAACAAAATTCCTTAGGCTACTCACTTGATGTTTTTGAAATATGGAACACAAAATTTTAAAGTCCAGTTTGCAAAAAAATAAAATTCCATACATTTAAACTGATCTAAACTGAGAGCTAAGGTTTTGTTGCAAGGAAAGAAAAAGCTAACCATGAAATGTATAAGATAAATGTTGTGAGATGGAAAAAGGGCTCTTATGAGCTTTGGTAAGTGTAAAAACAGGCTAAATCTATACTCTGCAAGAAAATAGGAAAATAATTAAACTGAAGCTGAATATTTTTGCAGTAATTTCATTCTGATTTATGCTGTCAGATTCTACATATAGTTAATATCAAATTCTAGTTAAAATAGTTAAAAATAGTTAAAATCAAATGATATTATTTTTTGAAACTCTATATATCTATAGCTAAAATTCAAGGAAAGAAAGAGCAGTAACATTCAAAGAGATGCTAATGCAATCAGATTAATGACTTTTATGAGAAGTATTTATTGAATGTGTTCTTTCTTGAAACAAATTAGGATGGTAATATAAAAACTTTTTTTAAATTATCCATCTGTAAATTAGGGAACAAATTAACATTAACAATAAAGAAAGCTGGTAAAAAAATCTGAGAAATTATCTTCGATAATACCTGTGCAAAAGACACAGTATTCCTTTTCTGTCAGAATTTAAAGCACCCATAAAGCACAGGATACCTGAGCCATAATTAGTGACTTGAAATTCAGGTTTGATTCTGTACTTGGGCCATATACTTTAACTTCTTGATTTTGGAGAAGTGTGCAAACCTTCTGTCTTGAGTTTTGCTCTGGCCTGCCCATGAGTGGATCATTCTTAGCTATTATATCTTTGACAGTTGTTACTTCTTTGCATACACAACCTGAGAATAATGGCTTAAATAAAGAATAGGGAGTCTGCCTAACCTTTGCCCACAGGATCTGGTGGAGAAAAACATTAAGAGCGTGAACATGCATGTATGTAATAGATTGCTGTGATAAGCACTCTAATATTTCACTATAGGTTGTAGGTCAGGAGAGAGAGAATTCTCAGTATTTATTCTAAAATATTTGCAAACAACTGTTTAGTTTTATGTTCTGTGCTAAAATATTTCTCTTTAACTGTTATGAAAAAAATGTCAAGTGATTTTCCTTCAGTTTAACCAAAGAGAACCTACTTTAGACTGGCCAGAAATAATGGAACTTAATTTGAATTGTTAGTATGACAACTTGTTTACTTTTACAAAAAGCAATTTTTTTTTCTAAAATTTACAAGTATAAATTGAATACATGAACTTTTTGAAATGTGAGTTGAATAAATTAAACAGGTCTTCCTATGCAGCCATTTCATTTGTACACCTAGACCTCAGTGGCTCTGATGATGTGACCACTGGAGCAATGCTAGCTCTCTTGGCATCCTTCCAATTTCTAAAATCTGTAGATTTCACTTATTGTCAAGAAAGTTCTTATTGATTTGAGAAGTGGTGGAAATTTTCTTTTCTTTTAACTCTCACTTGAGTAAGAGTGCTCTAGATTAAGTGTGGACATGCCCCATTTACATCAGCTTTTTTTAACACAAAACCAGACCCAAGCCTTCTCCTCAACAGCACATGCAGTATTTAAGTTAATACTTCTGCAGTTAGTCGTGTCTTTTCTAGTCCTCATCCTGTCTCTGGAAGAGTCCTCTGAGACTGGATTAAAAATGGATTAATTTTTCTCATCATAGTATCTTGGAAACACTCTTCTTCTAAGGATAGCATTATGCAAGAAACAATTGTTACAGTAATTATGTTCACAGGTCCTATGTCTGCCTTGACTTTATGTAGAAAGGTACTTTTGGAGGATGAATCCCTAAGTTTCTTTCCTCACACTGAAACTGGGGTAGGGAATTCAGGAAACTAAGTGCTATGAATGGGCCACAGCCAGCATGAGCCTCAGCCTAGCCCTTATTAACTGAGAAGGGCCTGATGTTGTATAAAGGAGCAGATAAAGGAAGGTCCAAACACGTTGAGCTCAGCACTAGTGGGACCAGGCTTAGGATGCTGTGTGCAGCTGTGGCCTCTCCAGGGCAGGAGACAGTGACGTGTTGGAGCAAGGCTAGCACAGAGCAATGACGATGGTTAGACTTAGAGAGGCTGAGAGACAGCTGGGGTTGCTCAGCCTGAGAAAAAGAAAGCTCAGAGGAATCTTACAAGTATGTACAAATACCTGACTAGGGAGGGGGAGTAGAGAACACAGATCTAGATTCAGGAATGCTCAGTGTAGGGACAAGATATAGCAGGCTTCCTAAATTTGAAACACTGGACATTCCATTTAAATAGAAACTGGTTTTTTTGTGGGTTTTTGTTTGTTTGTTTGTTTGTTTGTTAGGGTTTTTGTTTTTTGGTTTTTTTTTTTGTTTTTTTTTGGTGTGTTTTTTTTTTTTGTGGTTTTTTTTTTTGTTGTTGTTGTTGGTTTTTTTTGTGTTTGTTTGGTTGGTTGGTTTTTTTTTGCAAGGGTATCCAAACATTGGAACAGGCTGCCTAGAGAAGTCATCAGGCTCCATCCTTGGGGATGTTCAAAACCTGGCAGGACATGATACTGAGCAAGCTTCTCTAGCTGCCTCTGCTTTGTTTCAGTGTTCACCTAGACAGTCTCCAGGGGTCCCTTCAAACCTCAGCTATTCTATTAATCTTTGGTACAGGTACTACCACCATTATAATTTCTTAGTGTTGAGAACAAAGGTGATTGCTGGACAAAAAAAAATATGTTTGCAATATTTCTAATCTGTGTAAGTATTTAAGAACAGATAACTTTAGAGGTGATCTTTGAAGAACATCCAGAAATACTGGCTAAATATTAGGATGTGTGACAGACTTCTTGATTTCCAGACTTCTTGAAGTGATAAGACAGACTCTGAAGGGCTTTTGCTATATGAGTCTTCAATCTCTTCGTCTTTCTATTTCATGTCAGTATTTTTTCCCTTTTCACATGGGAAGATGTTCAACAATCTCAGAAAATGTGTCCAAACCCAACTTTCTGGTTTCAGGTTCCTGATGGAGCAGGCATTATGATTTGAAACAGCTCTATCCCTCCTCTGCTAACCCTGCAAAAGCATTCAAGAGAGAATGCAGATGCAGCATATCTTACTCTTTGCCATTATCTGAGTGATCAGAATATAATTTTCCATGGTTGTCTTCAAGTTCTGTGATGGAGAAAGTTAAAAAATGAGTGTAATTTTTTCTTAAAGGAACTTTTATTAACTCTTGGGAAAGAGAGTTAATAAAAAGTGTCCTTTTTATTAACTCTTAGGCAGATTAATGTTTTGAATCTCCTTTGAAAGACTGCTATGATTGTCAAAAGACTGGTCAGAAGGAGAAATTTTCATTTCACCTTTATTACTTTCCATGCCATTCCATTTTCCAGTACTACAGTTTAGAAAACAAATTTTGCCATAGCTTGAAGCACAGAAAAAAGTGAGACTCAGTTTCTATTGGTTGGAATATTGAAGAAGAGACTTCACAGTGTGCCACAGAGTTCTTCAGAAACTAGGCAGTTTACGTGTAATTTTTTTTGATTATTAAGATTAAAATGTAAATATTTTTACTCCAAAGAATTATGCAATAGTTCTCATGTATTAAGTGTATAATAGTTCCATTATAAATCAAATGGTTTTTTTTCTGAAGTGTTTTTTTCAAATCCAAAATAAAATTTAAATTGCAGTAAACAATAAAAAACTGTTTTATTTTAAAATGTATTATTTTAATACATATTTAAAGATCAGATCACATCCAAATATAGCCCAACAAATTTGTGAAGAGGAATACAAATGGCTCAACTCTTCTCTTGAGTCCTTCAATTCAAACTCTTCATAAATGAGCAAAGAAAAGGAATTGGGAATGAAGATTGTTGTCTCAATGGATCATTGAATGAGTAAATATTTTGCAGACTGCTAGTAGTCAATATTATTATTTGCAAGAGATTCTATTCTCCATCAGATCTATTTATACTTAAAATCACTTCGTGGACTCTTATAGTTCTACCATAAGCAGATGCTTGGAAAGAAAAGAAAAATTTATGAATTTAATTTGTTACAAGGACATATTTATCCCTGTTGCTTGACCAGTCACAACCATTTTTTTGTTATTTTTTTTTTCCCTTTATTCCAGAGAGCACAGTCAGATGAACTAGAAAAAATAGAAAAGCATAGCAAGGCATCCAAGGAAAAAGAAAACGCCAAGTCTTTGGATAAGCCAGAACAGTAAGAACATACTTATCATAGAGCAGTTTTGCTCACTTCAGAAAACTTTCTCTGCTGTAGCAAAATATGTATAAACCCCCCTCCCCAAGCCTGTACCTACTGACAGTGACTCAAAGAATTTTTTTAACCACTTTTTCAGGTTCCTCTATGAACTCTCACTGATTCCCAACTTTTCAGAACGTGTGTTTTGCATCCTGTTCCAATCAACGTTTTCAGAAAGCATTGGTTCAATCCGCCGCAAACTTGAATTGTTA
The DNA here is from genome assembly GCA_030060385.1 of Muscicapa striata striata. Classification (NCBI taxonomy): domain Eukaryota; kingdom Metazoa; phylum Chordata; class Aves; order Passeriformes; family Muscicapidae; genus Muscicapa; species Muscicapa striata. The sequence continues at coordinate 2,079,008 of JAREIS010000062.1, read as the reverse complement.
CAGAAACTGTGTGAGGTAGGTTGTGCTCTGTGAAAAAAAAAATATATCTAAATTTCTGATTTTTAATCTTGTTAAGCTTTACTCGTATTTCAAAAGTTTTCACTTTTTTTTACTTAAAGTACTTAAAAATCTGAAGGATAGCAGAATAGAACGTTTTATGATTGTACTTTAACATCAAAGTGAATTTTAACATTAGCTTTTGCTACTGAATTATATAATGCTTTTGCCATCAATGTGTATCAGTCTCTGGAAAACAATGCACTTTCTCCTTTTGTTAATGCAAAATCTTCCCTCTTCACAGTCACTGTTATCACTCTTTTTCTGAGGAATGCCGGTTCAGCTGACCTTGTGTTTGCTTGGACTTGAGAAATGTGAAACTTAATAATATCTCTGGTATCTAAAATCAGGTAGTGATAGCAATGTTGTATCTAGTCAGAAGAGATTCCTGGAATTATGCAGTTCTATGAAAAACAAATATGTAGCTTTAAAATGCAGGTTTTGTCAGTATTTTAATAACTTAAAACTGTTTCAACTGTTTTATGTTTTACTGTGTAGTACCTTTTATTTGATTGTTTTAATTGTTTGATCTGAGTGTTTTATGAACTTCTTGATGAATTTTCTGTGAAATTAAATATGCTATTCACAATGTCAGTTAAGGATTGCTATTTTGTTTTTCTAACAGGTCACGTCTAGGAATACTGTACAGATTTTCTGTTAGTTTTTCCAAGTATCTATCTTGGAGATAACATTCTCCATTCATAAAAAATTGCATATTAATATTATTCTACTTCTATATGTTGCAGTAGAAGGTAGCTTCCTTTATCTGAGTCTTTATACAAGTATTATTTCTAAACACAACATCAACAAATCTGCTCATTAACTATAAATATTAATGGAACTTTGAACAGAACTTTTTTTCCTCTGTATTTTAGACATTGAAGAATGAATCAGGAGTCATGCGGGTTCTGGGTTTGGTTCTTGCCTTTGGAAATTACATGAATGGTGGAAACAGGACACGAGGACAGGCTGATGGGTTTGGACTGGACATCCTGCCAAAACTAAAAGATGTCAAGAGCAGTGTAAGTTGGTTTGAGACTTCCTGAAGGCCTGAGAAGGTTAAATTCTTAGAAAATTACTTTATTTTGAATAAATGGTGTGAAGCTCATGAAGGCATGTAGAAGGGACTTCTTTTGTTATTTTGCTTATCTGATCACACTTCTAGAGTTTCTAGAGTTTGTATTTCTGTAAAATTATGAAAATTAACCATCTCTTTTCACTACTATACAAACAAAAATACCTACAATTAAGTTTTAGCTCTTAGTCTGATGTACATTTGACTTCAGTACACTTCATAGTTCCAGCTTTTCTTGTAAATTAGAAGCAAACTATGATCTAACTGTTGAAAGTTTATTAGGGAAGTGGAAGGAGTTCCATGCTGATTCAAAATACTTGTGAGGGGGAAAAGGTCACTCCTGAAAATGATTGAATGGACATCCAGAGCATTTGGGATAAATCAAAATTAATTCTTTATTAATTCTTTTTACCCCATGATTACGGAGTTTTTATTTGACATTGGAACATGCAGCAACCTGAGTAAAGGACTTCTTGATTCAAGATTTGTCTAGTTTAGTTATCTCAGTAAAGAGAATGATAAGTGATGGCTTTTCTTGCTCAGTGCTAAACTGTAATTTATGTGTTACCAGCACTTTTCGGCTTTAGTTAATCATTTTGGGCTTGAATTCAAGTATCTGCTTTTGTTTACCAGGAAACAATAATCTTAGAGTTTCTATGGCTAATGAAAAACATTATCAGAATGTGTCAGATTATAGAAATAATTCCTGAGCCTTAAAATTTGTTCCTATGTCTGTCTGGTGAGTAACTGTCAGGATCTTCAGTTCTGCAAATGGCAGAAAAAAGAGTTGGTTTCTCTTCGTGGTCCCTCACTAAATGTGCATTTTTTAGCTCCTGGATTAGGTCATATGAGCAGACCCTGAGTTGAGGGAGCATGTCAGGCATTTGCCTTTTTTAATGGGTGGAAAAACTTCCTTTTTGCATGCTGGTTTCTTTGGTAAACCATGGGAGCAGTGATGTGAATGACACCTCAGTACAACACGTTTAGGGCAGCTTACTCTGGCTGCACCTTCAAATTCACTCTAGATCCAACACATCACCAGTTTCAGAGCTCTGCTCAGCAGGAAATTTAGGCACACTGTATTTAGTTTGGTAACTCAAGACTTCCGTATGTAATTTGCTGGAAGTATTGACTATTAACCTTGCAGTTGCAAGATACATGTTCAATTTATTTGCTACTGATTAGTCAGGAAAGCCCTTAAAAAATCCTTTTCTGAAAATACCTGAAAATTTAATTCTGTGAGAAATCCTCTTCAAATGGAAGATTTTCTGCTGAAGTTTCATTAGAGTGGTTACAGAGGGGAAGCAATTAAAACACTCCCTCAACCCCCAATGATCCCCTCCCCCAGTCCCCCAAATTTAATTTATAAAAATAACTTACTACGCTTAATTTAACTTGGCTTTGGTTATAGTTGAAGCGTTGCAAACAAACTTGTATACATGAACCCAGAAACAGTCTCTCTTTTTCTTCTTGGGAAATTTCAGAATGTAAGGGTTTGGTTTGCAACCAGGTAGAATTGAAAAAATCAGGAGTGTGTTACATTAGTGTTTTCTCTTTCTTCATTTTATTTAATGATTAAATGGAACTTCTGGGTATTTGTTTTTTGTTTGGGTGGGTTTTTTTCTGTGTTTCAGTTTTTTGTTTTGTTTTATTTTTTTCTTTTTTAGTGAAGGGACCAAACCAGCAAAGTATTTTTTATAAACTAAATATCTCATTTATCTGAATTATCTTTTCTGATTTGTTTTTTTATGTGAGTTTCAGTAACACAGCAAACTCTGTCCTCTTCTATACAGGACAACAGCAGAAGTCTTCTATCATACATTGTCTCATATTATTTGCGTAATTTTGATGAGGTGAGTGAAAATTAAAATTAACTCTTTTAAATTCAGATTAAGCAACCCAATTTATTAAATTTGCTCTTCTGCAGGCAAGATGCAGAAATATGTAGAACTATTCTCTGTGCTTTCAGTTATAGATTTTAGTACAGAGAAAACATAATGAGCACTATGTAACAATTTATGTTTTTGTCAGGATGCTGGAAGAGAACAATGCATCTTTCCTCTTCCGGATCCACAAGATCTCTTCCAGGCTTCACAACTGAAGTTTGATGATTTTCAAAAAGATCTCCGCAAAATGAAGAAAGATTTGCGAGGTACTGAACCTAGATTAAGTCCTAATTTTATGTTATAATTATATATCTTATATTCTTGTTTGTATCATTTTGAGAAATTAGATGATACTGTAGAAAATAGTTGTGTATTTTTAACTTCTCAATTACTTGTTTGTTTCTTTAATTTGCTTTTCTATGACCATTTATGCCATAATCCATAGTTTTCTGCAAATAACCTGTAAGAGGCTTTTAAATTATACAGCATCAAAACAGTTAGGTTAAATCTTCTGTTTCAAAACCAAACCAAAAAACTAATTTAATTTTCCCTTTGTGTTGATTGAAAGTCTTTGACCATAAAAACATAAAAAGCACTACAAATAGTTGGACCATGTCCATGATTAAAAAAAAAAAAAAAAATATTTATAATAATGTTTAAATACTATCTATCAGATAAAATAATATGTATGACATTGTTAAAGACACTCAAAATATCTGGACTTTATTGAACAGTAATATGGAAAGGAAGTATTTTTTCTCCTCTTAGGCAATGTCTTCTTTAAATTAATTCAGCAAGATTAAGATATATTTGCTAGACTTTAATGAAGAACATTTATCATGTATTTCTTGTTAACATTGGGATCTAAGCTCTAAATTTGTTAAGCAAGAGAAATGGAAGCAAGAAATGATCCATGATTTTCAATATTTTTGCAAAATATCTCTGCTAAACTGGTCAGTTTCGTTACTGTGCTAAATCTTTGGGAGAGAGATACAAATCAAGGAGTGATATTACTGTTGCTTTGCTGCTTTTAAATGCCATGCCTCTAGAGACCTAGGAATGGTTTCGTAATCCATTAATCCCTGAACAACCTAGAATGGGAGGTTTTCTATTACAACAAAAACATAGCATGGTTACTAAATGATATCTGACCTTCTCTTCTTGTTCCTATAAAAATTTCTGTTTTGATATTTAAAAAGTTATTTTAAATATTTTGAGTATTTACAGTATTTCTAGTATTTAAAGTTGTGTCAAAGTCTCAATGTGACACTGAGGAGTAAACAGTAGTATCATCCATTTACTGCTCCTGAACAATCCAGGGGGCAAAAATCTCAGAATTCAGTCATGAAAACTTGTTTCTATACTTCTTGCAACTCCCAGATAGTCTCAGAGCTGATATCAAAGCTTGCACATGTAGAATGAAGATACTTAGGTGTTATTAAAAAAGATACTTGAATTCAGATGCATGTTAATGAATATACAAGGGGGCAGATTTTATTCCTTATAAATTCACCAAAATGGGGTTTTGTACATGAATGGTTGAATATTTTCATATCAAAGTTGAAATTTGCACATAGACAAATCTCTTGTAGAATAAATCCACACTGTGCAGTGATCAAAGCAGGGGTTCTGTAAAAATGGAAATTACACGCTTCGATCTGCCTTCAGATTGCAGTTGAATTATTTCTGTGCTTCCAATCCAATCCTTAGGCTCCAAGTCTTTTGTCGGTCTTTTCTGTAGTTCCTGAAACTGAAGAATAACTACAAACACCATTGCTCTTTCCCTGTTATATTTGGTACAAACTTTTTTGGGAGCAGCATCAGCAGCTTCATCCTGTCCTGAATATGAAGTGAAAATTTCAACACCAGACTGCAATCAGTCATGACTTCTTAATAGTCTTCAGATAAGCAAAATGCTTTTGTGTTGACTTTCTTTTTCAAAGGAAAGTGTCAAAATAAATTAAATACCATCTGTGTTAAAAGATTTTATGACCAGAAGAGCAGTAATAGTAAAATTTAGTAATACGCTAAAAATTCTGTGCATTCTGATACCTTAATTATTGTAATGATTTCAGTGAGATGGAATACCCTGTCTCAATGACAATAATTTCTAAATAGACCACAAATTTTAACAGAATGTAAATTTAAATTACTTCAAAGGGTTTTTTTTTCTCTGTGTTTATTTTAAATATGCCACCAGATTTATAAAAGAACATGTGGAATCTTATGAGTTACTAGAGCTAGTATGTGCCTTATCAAATATCTGAGCAGGAAGAGATGCTGAGAAAATTCTGACGAAATTCTAAATATGAACTTATTCTTTTGAAGTCAGTACAAGTAAATGAGTATTGATTATTCCTGGGAAACATTGACTTTAAAGGCATAGAAATAAATGCCCAGAATATATTAGAATTTTATACTGAGATGTGGACTGTAACCTTGGACATGTATTCATCAGTAATTGGATGGTAGATTTCAGGAGTGGATTTCACCATCTGGTGAGGGTGGGTGTTTGACTTGTTCACTTTGTCATTGAGAAACTGAAACTTGTAGATAATACTAATACAGGCAGTATCAACAGTTTAAAGCTGTTACAGTTTATTCTGTTCATGTTAATTTCAAATATGCTGAAATCCATGCAGTGAGATCATGCTTATTTCAATGTGGGAAGGAAGTATTGGTTCACCCAGGAAAAAAAATCATCTGCAGATATTTTATTGCTGTCTTAGAAAACTTTCCATGATCATTATTCAAAACTAAATTTCATTCCAGAAAGATCCTTCATATAATTTAAAAATACCCAACAGAATACCCACAAAGTAGAGGACAGTTATTAAAAAAAAGTTTCGTAGCCTTAAAATAGCAGTTCATTTTAATACTGCTGTATTTTTCAATCTAAAGAGGTCAGTAGTATACACAGAGACATGCAGATATAAGTCATCATGATTCTGTAAAATAATTTCTTCTTGTGCTCTTTAACGGTTTGGAGTTTGGGCTTGTATTTGTGTTACAGTTATGTTGACTGGTTAGAAAGAAAAAGGACTTGTGAAGTTCAAACTTCTGTGTTTTTTTCGCTTTTGACTGTCAAGGCTATTGTCCATTTTCAGGTGTTTATAAACGTTATGCCTTGGCAGTTTGTAAAATTTTAGAAAAGAAAATCTCTTCTAGTATTTAAGATTAAAAGTGCAAGTCCCAAAGACTTTTAGAAGCAAGCCATGTGCCTGTTCCAAGATGAATAAGATAGAAATTTGGGGTTTTAAAATAATACAGGTCCAAACGACAAAATTTATATACCAGATTTTACTTTTTTTTTTTTTTTTTTTTGCAAGATAGAAGAGCAAAGAACAGGTAGATCCTCTTACTAACACATGAAGTAAGTTTGGCTCCATCTGTTGCTCCTAGATTTCACAGCTCTCCAGGATTCCTACTTTAGCCTTTTTGACTTCAGTGACATATAGTTTGTTAAGCAACCTGATCTGCTTTTGATCTCTCCTGGCTGTCAGCAACGTTCCTTGATGCAGTCATGCCAAGCAATGGCTTCTGTTCCTATGTCATTCCACAGAAGAAACTTTAGCACTTGCCACATGACTTAACTCACCATGTAAAGAAAATTGGGCATCCAGGGTCACAGGAGCAGTGTGTGACTCTCACTGATTGGGACCTCTGTTATATAACTATTAGCATCAGTGTGTTTTTCTAGACTCTTCAGAGTGCTCCAGGCAGAGCAGAAAGATGTGGAAGATGTGCATTAGATCAAGACTCTAAACCTCTTTGCTCTGACACTCTCTTAAGATAAAATTTTGGTTTAGGAAAATGTTTGATTTGTAGCCCAAATCCACAATGGATGTGGATGAAATTCTTAAAGATGTATTTAGTTTAGGAAAGAGTTAGAACACTAGAATGGCATTGAGAGTTAGAGAATTATGGCAAGTTAAAAATGTTCAGAAGCTATTCTTTGGCTAACATTAGCATTCTAGCCTTACAACATTAAGTTTATTCTTGCTAATCAGAAACTAATTCATCACTTGTCACTTATTGCAAAACTTTCAGTGAAGCTCAGCTAAAAGGGAATTAGAAACAATGTCAGGCAGAAAGTAAATCTGACTAGTACAAGAGATTAATAGTACAATGAAGTGCAGATTGCAATGCAATTGAGTTAAAGTCAGTACTTGTTTATATGTCATAATGTTATATTTAATATATTTGATTGGAAACGGACTACAAACAATAATTATGGTAATTAAATATTATTTTTGTAGTGATGCTTTCTTTTCCTATTCTGAGTGTTTACAACTCATTGAAAATTCTCCATCCAAAAGAAGCTAGGCTGTGTGGCCCATTACATCTCCCTGATCTGGAATAAATGTGACTGAGAATGTTTATAAAGTGTTAAGCATTTGCAGAACATTTTGTATTTTAAAAGTATGTTCCAAGAAAAACTCCAGAGTGTCTTGGAAAAATACACGTTCCCTATTTTTTTCAGTGCTTGTTACACTCACCTAAAGTTGCCTATTCAGTTTGGACCTGCTAGTTGTAGAGCTGTTATGTGCTCTCTTGTTTAACACCTGCTGTGTGAATAAGAGAATTGGAAGTACCATCTTGTGCAGTAAAAAGGCTTTTAAGAGTTGTATTAGGGATGGTGTCAATGTGCCACTGAGAGAGTTCAGACAGCTATAGGCTTGCTAATAATTCCTCTTGCCTCAGTGAAGATTACCCTCAATATCCTCAAAGAGTTCCCAACCTTGAGAGCTCAGTTGAGTGGTAGTTTGAGATGGTATTCTCCTCTTTGCGGTCAAATCTGTGTCTGGGGTGCAGGGATTATTTGCAAAATAAGATTACATCCACTATTTGTTATTTAATAAGTAATATTAGTGCTTTCAGACTAAATTTTTTTAAAATACAGCATTCTATTTGCCCTTCTCTCTCACACGCACACACACATTGTATCTTGTATCTTTCCATATTTTGAAGACTGTATTCCTTCACAGTTCTGAATATGGATGTAAGACTCTGGAAACATTTCAATACTTCTTCTTTATCAGAAGCAAGATAAATTAACAAATTAATTAACATTAACAATTCAATTAACAAACTTGAGCAGCCTTAAGCCATTTAAGGCCCCACTTCAGATGGAAGAAAGGGAAGGAACTCTCTTCTAAATTTGGTTGTCCTCTCCTAAAGGAGGAGAGGGACAATCTAAGGATTGATAGATTTTCCAGTTAAGGAAGGGCCTTGAGCCTAATCTGGTGGTCTGTCTTTTTAAAAACTAAAGTTTGGTGAAATAAAGTGTATCCTAGGAAATTTCCCAAAAAGTTTTGTTTTTGTTTTTGTTTTTTTTTAATGTGCTTGTGCACTAATGTTTCAAGAGAAGATGGAGCTGGGCTAGAGAGAATTGAAATGAGAAAAAAATGTATTATTTGGAGTTTGAATTCATTGCATCATCAAAAACATTCTGTTCTAAGACAATTTGAAATGTTTGTCATTTTGTCACTCTCTGTCAGTGGTTTTGATATAAATGTGAGGGAAGATGTTTCCAATTAAAAAATAGATCTTTTATTTTACTTCTATGATCCATAGATCCATATTTGGATGAAAAAATCCCTTCAGTCTTTTATAAAAAAATTGTCAAATCACTCAAGGTAAGTAATAGCAAAATAATACAGCAGCAGAAACATTTTGGATCAGTCCTCCAGTTATCTGTACAAGCTACCTTTACAGAAACAAGCATTGTTTTAACAAAATTAAATCTTTGCATTTGCCTGCTCATTAAGAAGGGTGTAGCCTCAAATTCTGTTTGTTCAGTTATCACTGAAAGGGTTAATTGCTGCAGCTATGCCGCATGCAGATTCCTAAACCTAAACCAGATGTAAACTAAAGCCAGGCTTTCAGTCAATCTGTGAGTCATATTTTACTGTCCTTAAAACTCCAAACAAGGAGCTGTCTATGGAAGCCCTTGAAGACTCAGCAGTTCTTAGTGTAAGTCATTACAATTCCAAAAAAAATAAATAAAAGAAAATTAAGAGCTCTTTCTGCATTTGTGGCTGGGTTCCTCAGAGTTTGTCTTTTGATGAGGCCAGCGTTGTTTCCTTTAGATAAAGTCTAAACTTTCTTTTAAAGTCACAGGTTGCAGTGGTAAGGAATCCAGAAAGCACTGAGGAAGTTGAGAAAGCAGTGATTATGTTGCTCTGTAGCTCTCAGACAAGTAAGACACAGGCACATCTCCTGTGGAAGTCTGAGTACTCAGAAACTCAGAAAATTAAGGACATCAATTCAAGGCTTCCATAAAGGCTTAAAAGCAAACAGTCTATCAAGTCTCAATTAAAGGTGTGCTCTCAAATATCTTAATCTTGAGAATCCACCTGACTTCTAGCAGACTTCTATAGAAAGTATGTCGTTTCTGAATTAATTAACAAAAACAGCTTAATGGATCTGTTAATTACTTGTACAAGAGAATTTATCAGTCTGCTTGCTTTTTTTTTTTTTTTTAATGAGTTAGGGCTTTTTTTTACTGTTGGGTTTGGGGCTTTTGTTTGTTTTTATTTTTCATTTAATTTTTATATTTTGGGGGTTTGAAAAGAAAAATCTGGTTGCCCATGGTTATCCTGGCCAAAGAAAATGCAGCCTGAGGAGCAGCTGTTCATCTCCTCACCCATTTTGTTCAAATTGAGATCTTTTATGTTTATAAGAGATTTGTGCTTCCAGGGGCTAAAATTTAGCATCCAACAGAACCAGCTGGTAAACGTGCATTAAAGAGATAGATATTCTGAATTTTGAAATTTTTTTTCTCCTTTTCAGAAAGGTAAAGTAACTATTTGTGATAATGAGACTGAGTGCATTTTACATCACTTACCAGAATCACTTACTGAAAATGTTAGTGCAAAGCACAGATTGTTTGTCACTTTCCTTTTCCTTAAGGATGTCTCTTAAATTATACTGGCTGTTGTGAAACTTAGTGTTTTAGTAAATCTACCTGAAATAAAAATCAAAGAAAAAAATGGGATGAGTAAGCTGACACAACCTTGCAAAATGCAATTGTATTTTAACACAGAAATAGAGAATGAGATGAACTCAAGCATACTGAACTCAAGCTGGAATTGCAATTTGTTTAAATCTCTAAACTAGTTTTGTGCACAGATTTTCACATCAATTTCCAGATCAGGAGCATTTGAGGCACCTGTGTTTGTGTGGGCAAAAGGTACTGTTTGAATTGTCCAAAAGAATCCATTTTGATTGCTTCTGTGAAAAATGACATACAGCTCTCTGCAGCATATGATCTTGAGAGGAGATGAAATTAGATGTATTATCAATTCTTTCCATTGTTTATATATTATTTTTATGTTAAAATTGGTTTAGAGGGCTGGAGAAAAGGTGTCTCTGCCCTTGCCAACTTCTGCTTAGGATCTGAGATCTTTGGAAGGTCTCAAGTACATGATTTGGGACTAGAGAATACTGAAACCTTCACCTTGCTTCAAAGCAACAAAAAGTATCTTTATTCCTGTTTGGGCAATTCAGTCTTGTGAGATAAGTTTCTGCCTAGTGCTTGGCTTTTGTAACTGCCTATATGAGTCTCATTTGTGGTGCCTTGAATACCTTTCAGTTTTTTCACTACAAGAAAATTTAAAATCTGCTTGAAGTAAATGGAGTTTTTAAAATATGCTAACTTTTCTCTAAGTTTTTCAATTGTATACACACCTGCTAAAATGAGAGAATAACTAAAAATGAGAATAGTTAACTTAAGACCAAGTTTGGAGTCAGTTAAGAATAATCAGACAAGCTTTTGCTTTAGACAAAACTTTTACAAAATCGTCACAGCAGATCCCCTTTGCCAATCTATTCCTTTGATATTTGGGATGTTTATCTCAGCTGTTTCATGGAGATAAATGTGTTTGAATATGAAGCCGAGGATAAAAAAAAAATGAGGGCTGTTTGCATTCTCTCATACGTTTTTTCCTCTGTGTTTTTTTCTCCATGTTGCTTAGAAGTTATTAAATACCCTTCTGACACAAGCATTTACTCAGTATCTTATTTCTTCATTTGGGCAGAAATACTGGGAACTGGTATTTAGTTCTTCAGTTACAATGAGAAATAGCAATGGCTCATATGAATAGTGGGGCTTTATATTCTAGTGACAAATTACATAAATAATAAATAATAAAATAATAAATGAGTGCTGTATCCAACAGGTTGTACAGGGAGACTTCAATTGCAGTCTTGGTGATTTGGAGAATTGAGAAACTTAGGAAGAGCTTACAGGCCTGTTAATTCTTTAATGAAGAAAGTAACTGATGAACTAGTTTGTTTTAACAATCATAATAATCATTAATATGGTAATAATGACTGGATTTTAAATTTTAAAGTCTGAATGCTGCATGCAATTTATTTACTCTCTCGAGGGCAAGAGAAAGGGATTCCTGTTTCCCCTGTGTTTTCTTTTTGATTTTAAATTATTTACACGGTGTTTGCAATTCAGGAATAAGGTAAAAATGGACCTGAACTTATTCTTCTGAGCATCATTGATTTTAGTCTTTTCACAGAGAGAGGGGTGTGGGCAGAAAAGAACAAAAATTATTGCACCAAAAACTGGACAAACAAAGCTATGCTTAAATGCACACCCTTTCCCACACCACTCATATGTGCACAAACGAGTCAACTATGGGAGAGCTTCCAGTATCTGAACAGTTAAGGAAGAGACATTTCATTTTGACAATCAATATTACATGTTTTGTTGAAATGAGCATAGGCTAAGATTTTTGATGGGTATGAGTCTTCACAATATATGTCTCTCACGCTGGCTGAGAGATCAGTGTTTCAGCTGAGCTGCAGACATTCAAGAGAGTATAATGCTGTACTGCTCTGAAAAATATTTAATCCGTGTTCTTGAAAAAGATATGGAATTTTGATGATATAAAATGTTGTGGTAGGTTCTATTGCCTCTTTAAGCTCTGACACATATTTCTGCATAAGAGAAAAGAATAATCGAAATTCTACATATTACCATCAGAACATTTCCCTTTGCAGAGTAGTACATAGGTCCTCTGTTTCTTCTTCTGTCATATGTTATAAGAAAATCCATGGTCATTTCGATCCCCATCCCTATTTCACATGTGTGGACTAATATTTTTTAAAAACTACAGGCTTCCCATTATATAATTATATATTATATGACTATATTAGGGGGGTGGAGGGGTGTGATTTTTTTTTTTTTTAATTTTTAATATTGCTTCATAAGTAGGTTACCTGTCTAAGTAGACATATTCATGTTTATATTTCCCCTAAAAGTCTGTTATTATTTCTATTTTTTTCTAAGCTTAAAAAAATTATAATTAAAATTATCACCCTGGTTTTATATCAGTCATATGCAGTTACCAGTTATGTGAATCAGTCTGCTTTTGGGAATATTTGCATTTTAAATATTAGGATAATTCTTCTATCTCAGCATTATCCTTAATACCTAAATATTAAGATTTATGCTACCTCAAAATATTTTTTAAACCTTTAACAGGTTTTCTGTCTTTAAGGACATAGTAATAATTCTTTTTTTAATAAAGAAATCCTGTAGGGTAAGCAAGGAAATGCGTGTTTTGGAATGTGTGCTCTTGAACTGGAAATTCTGAGGCAGAATCAAGCAGGATTAATTTCTGTTGAACGACAGGAACTTTTCACAACCTAAAGAGATTTCCCTTAGAGTGGAAACTGGAGTTTAACATTCATCCGAAATAATAGTCTTAGGTCTTCTCCTGACCCAAATTAAATTATCTTGGATAGTTGGTGGAAGTATGATGGTGCCACTTTACCCACAAATAATTTTTGTGTCAGAGCTGCTTTAGGCTCCAAATTCCGTGTCCTGGTTTTAAGTCCAATAAGAAGCAAGCTGTTCTTGTTCAAGTTCTCTCACAGAGTTCAAGCCATGAGTACCATACTCTTAAAATCTTTCACTTTAATCCTTTGGCACTATTACTTTTGAACAATGCAAAACTCTTTACTGCATCTGTGGTTTTATCAAGTATCAAGTCCTCATCTGCCTTAACTTCCTAAATTAAGGTCATTTCTACTATTTGGTGCAGGTTTGGCATCTGAACTTTATTTTGATTCGGGCACTATTACCTGGGGCCAAGTATATCAACACGGCCTGGAATCTGAGTTTTTAATTTTGTTCCCATACAATTCTGCCCCTTAAATTTGTCCTTCTCCCTCAAAACAATGGAATGCTTTTGTTAATTTTTGCTGCCACTTATTTAAACTCACATGCTGGCCACAAATTATCAGCATTAAAAATATCTATAACTGGGAACATGACTGTTCCTAGTTCTGTTATCGTATTGTTTGTACTTGTAGTGTGTTTGAGGCACATATTCCAGCAGTTTCACTGGATGAGTTAAAATGTCTTTTCTTGGAGTATGCAGATCCATGCTATGATGTGTCATCCTGAACTAATCTGTTACTTCAATTTCAGCATGTGAGACAGAAGCAGCAAAAGTTTATCAGCTATCACTAGAAGAGCACCTACAGCCCTTCAAAGACAACATGGAGCAATTCATTAGTCAAGGTAAATAATGAAACGTCACGTAACCTTTTCATGACATTTCAAAGGAAAGCTATGGGAACAATGTTTATACGTTGTGGGAAAGGGACTGTTTATTTTGGCATCACAGAAAGACATGGATTAGTTTAATCAGATGCCACACAGTTCTAACAGATTTGCAAAATTATTCTCTTGTACTATAGGTGACTCACTCTCTTTTGCATGACAGCAAAGACAAATGCTATTGGCTTGAGTATGTGATCTTCTAAGTTCAACATTCCAGTAGAAAACAAATTTACAGCCTTTGTTCCTTGAAAAACTGTTGAAGCTGGATCTGTTTCATTAACTTCATTCCAATGAGATAATTCCTTTGTATAGGCCAAAAACATGGAATAAGCATAACAAAAGTATTTAAAAGTTTTCCATATACACTGCAAATCCATATGAAGTACTTGGATGAGATTAATGGTTAACACTTCAAGAAAAAAATATATTAGAAATATCCAGGATCAACTGGCATCCTGAGTATTAGTAGAAAAACACTTAAAAAATTAATAGTCTATGCTTTACTAGACCTTTCTTTGACAAGATTATAGGAAATACGGCTAACTTTGTTTTGGCTAATAGTATGTCAGAGCATCTCTTGAAATACTACTCTGCATTGACCAATTTGTTTTTTAATACAAGTCAGAATTCAATGCATCAGGGTTAAAATACCCTGAATATACCAACATAATTTTAACATTTTCCTGCTCCTTCTACTTTGATATTTCCTCTTATAATTGAAGACAGACCTGTTGTCTCCTGAACAGGCAAATTATGAGAGAATTCTGTTTCTAGGGCTGATTCATCAGTTCATTAACCTAGAGATGTGCTAGAGCTACCATATCTAGAAATAGTTATTAACTGAATGTGCTTTGTATTTGAGAGGCCTGTCAGATATATTGGTTTATCTTCCTGGCTACAGTATCCAAGATGACTATCTATCCAAATGTTCTAAGTGGAGTACCTACAGAATCACAGAATGGTTTGGGTAGGAGGGGACTGGACCAGACTGCTCATGTACTGATCCATGCTCTAGGATTTCAATTACAGGGAATAAATTGAGCACACCCAATATTTTTAATTATCAAAGATGAACTGATGTTTTCTAAGACAAATGTCTACTAGCCAAACCTGGCAAACAGGATGTTGTCTCCAGCACTAGTAAGTATAAACTGATTTAAAACTGTATTCTGTTTATGTATATGGCATATAAATATTGCAGTAGTGGTATGATTGAACATGTAGCAAGTGTTTTGCATTAGGTTTATATAATGGTTTTTATGTGTAGATAGGGGACATAAAAAGTTTGTCTGCAAGATATCACTACTGACATACTGTAAATCATGTCATTTTAACCTTATTAACAGAGTAAGAAATCAAACGTGGGCATTATCCCTGGAAGTGTTCAGGGCCAGGTTGGATGGAGCTCTGAACAACCTGGTCTAATGAAAGGTGTCCCTGACTCTGGCAGGGAGTCGGATCTAGATGATCTTTAAGGTCCCTTCCAACCCAAATCACTATATGATTGTGTCTCAGCAGACAGTAAAATTTGCTAAAATTGTGGTTTTTTTTTTTAAAACCATATTTTTAAAAGTAACTAACTTGATACTTATGCTTATTTTATTATTTCTGGCTATACTTTCCAGAATATAATTTCATATATGCTGTATAGTGATCTGGTTTTGCAAGCATATGCAATTTCCTTTGTGATTACGTGTCTGTACTTTAGGAGAACGAGGAAAAAGAAAAGAAAAAAAGGATATCCATTACATACATTACCAGCTTTACTGTGTTCCAATATTTATAGTGAACATTGTTGGGTGGTTGACAAAAGGAGAAACTCATAATGTCACTGTCTTATTTTGATGAAAATAATTGGAAATGTGTATTGTGAACACAGTTAATGTGACTAAACAATTTCTACATTTTTATAAAACCTTGGGCCTATTATGCAGAATTCTGTCCCAATGTAAGAAAGACAAAGGCTAACATATAGCAAGAAAGAATCCCTGGTTAAGTTCCAAAAATAAAGTAATTTAAATACCTTTCATTATGAAATCCTTTGTTTTTACTTCATGGGATTGAATTCCGACTTGAAAGAGGCCATGTTTAAAGCAGGATTTCTCTTTCCTGTTCAGTGTTTGACAGGCTTTTGATCTAGATATTTTTTCTAAGGGCTTTTGTTGTTTGTGTAGACATAATCGATGAGTCTTTTCAGCTAGACTGCACACGTGATCATTTAGAAAAACAGAGGGACAATTCTTGGCACCTTTTGGGGATTTTTTGTTTATATAACATATGCTCTGGGCAAAGAAAAATCAAGCTTTACGTTTTTTATCTTTTCAAGTTCCAGTTTCTCTAAAGTCAGAAAAAGTTTTAGCTTATAATTCAGATGAAAAGCATTTTTCATAAGGTTGAATAATTTGGCATGTTTATATGATGCCTTTTCAGAGTAGATAACTTGTGTGCATAATGGGACCCAAAAGTTCAAAGTAGCTAGTTACTTGCAGCATATTCACTTGTACATGTTGCAAGCAGTTAAAATGGAAAATGGTTTTCCCATAGGCAAGAAAACTTGGACACCAAATTAAATATCCCTGGCAAGGGGTTAGAAAGGCTATGTTTTATAAGAATAGTTACTGTCACACACAGCCAGATAACTCTGAGTTATGTTACTGCAGCTGGTCTAGCTCATTGTTGCTAATGATGTATTAATTTGTAAAAAAATCCTTTTTTTTAATGTTAACACTTATATTAGATCCATCAGAGACAAAACAAGATTGTATATCACTAGCTTGATTGTGAAGATGGTTTCATTTGAAAGTTAAAGAAGGGGACGAGGTGAAAATGTGTTCAGAACCGTGACGTTTTTAGATGAAAATGGTGGTGGTATGTGTGATGAAGGCTGTTCAGTATTTGCCTTGCTATCCAACTCAGTAGGCTAAACAATCTGCATGTGCATTAAAGTATGCAAGTTAGTTGCAGGATTCCAATCCCTTCTTGAAGGACTTCATATCATTCTTAAAATGATCAATATACTTAACAGAAGGTTAAATTACCTGCCGTCTCCTTTCTACATTGGCTTAGTGAGAATTGGCAAGCATGATTTATCCTATGCACTGGATTTTTAAGGGTCTGTGCTTCAAAACCTCCAACAAAATCCTCTCTGTTCTCCCAGGTTCTCTTGTTTTCTTCCATGTTTTCTCCTCTTTGTTTTCTTTTCATGTCCTGTCTTTGAGTCTACATACTGAAATCACATAAAGTCACCAAATGTATGATGTGGTTCTCCTGCTCTTAAGAATGTCTTTTTTTTTTTTTGTGAACTTCTTCATATAAAATTAAAAAAAAAAAAAAAAAGGAAAATCTACTTCAAGAAAGGATATTGAAGAAAAGTTGTCAGAAAATACAAAACTTTTCAAATTTTTTCTTATTTAGTTTTTTATAACCATTTATCTAAGCATTTCCAATATGTAATATACAACTGTGAAATTTAGTAAATTGTCCTTTTCCAATGAAAATGTATTCATTCATATGTGTGTTCCCAAAATAGGCTATATACAGTGACTTTTTTTGTCTTTGAGTTATTCCCCACAAGTTATCACAATTTAAATGAGAAAAGTTGAAAGAAAAGCCCTATTTGGGAACTTTATCTCCATATGTACCTGTGGATAGATAGGAATGCAAATACGTGAGAGATTACATCCACCAGTTTAGAAAGTTTCAGAAATCACTTCTTTTCCTGGTGAAAATGAGTCTGACATGAGGCAATGGGGAGATGCTGCATGCATTATCATGCAGTTTGTAGAAGAATTTCATTAGCAGTTAGTAATCCTTTAACCTTGTGCCCATGGGACTGGTTAGCCAGCTCATGCTGGAAGAACTGTGTGTGCATGAACCACAAATGATTCCTAGTCCCCAGATTTTGACTGTGGTTAACTTTGCAGTGGAAAGCAGTCTCTGGATGTTTGCTGTTGGGATGCTGTCTAGGCTGGGCATTCTTGTCAGCTTGATAAAGCAGGAAACTTATGGCAAGAGGTAGCAACCATCAGTACCCCAAAGTAGTAAGCCTTGTTTGGGAAGTGGGAAGATTCAATATGTTGAAATCACAGCTTTTCCACTGAGATTCTATAAATTGGGAAAGTGTTGTGGACTTCAAGTCTGAGCAAATCATCCTACATCATATTAAGGAGCCAAGACAATATAATTCATTTTAGACTTTAGAAAAAAAAATATGCCGTGGGAGAAGTACAAGCATTGTTTGCAGAAGTAAAAACAAAAATTTCTAATGTTTGACTAATTCATTTAAAACCAATAAGAATTATTCCTGTGTGATTTTGAGTTTGGAGCCACAGGGTAACCATTGAATCTTTTGTTCCTTCCAGTCTTATTTTGCAAAATTCTGCAGTTCTGCTACTGTAAATGAGTACCAGGGCCAGGTTATGTTCTGCTGGACCCAAGAACAGACTCTTCTCCAGACCTAAATTCTAGTCCCATTCTCATGATCTTACAGAATAAGGATGCTAAAATTGTCCTGTTTGTTGAACTGTCTGTTCCTATCTCCTTCTTTTGCCTGGAAGAACATTCAGGAACCCAGTTTCCAAACTGTTGCTAAAGGAATGTATAAATCACAGTGAGTTCTATTTATCGCTGTAGTTGCAACCAGATAGTTGGTCATGACTTGTTCTTTTAGGTCATGTTCTTTTAGGTCAAGTAGCAAAAGGCTGTGCACCATCAAATGATGGATTGTGAATGAGACTAAAGCATCAGACTGAATCTTGGATGTCTGGGTTAAGTTCCTGGCTCCAGAAATACTGTAGATGATTGCAAAATGAGTGCTGCTAGGGTAATTTTAATTCTGGCATTTTCTAACCCAGAATGATTGATTTTGCAGATTCCATTTTCTTTAAATATTGTTTTTATAATTTGATAAATATAAAGGAGAACATAGCAGTAGTTAATAATTTTTTCTAAAAATAATTTGAGGAAAATATGACCAAAACATTATTAGGAAGATATATGAATAAATGTGGTTTTGCTTTTCTTTAAAAAATTGCATGGAACATTAAGAGGTTGGATATTAGTAATTTATGTGGAGACATTTACTTTAAATATTATTATTATTATTACAAAATATACTCATTGCTAAGGTCTAAAAAATACTTTTTTATCCTTTGAGAAGAAAATGTTAGAGGAATATGAAGAGCAGACAACATAAACTTACTAGAAAAAAAGATGGAGGAATTAAACTTAAGCAGTTTATTTTATGAATATTTACATTTTTCTGTTTGTATTCTTTTTGTTGAATTATTTAAGAAACTTTTAAAACTTGTTCTTTGAGTCCTGAAAGTATTTTTTTTAAATCTCCCACTGACATCTTAATGCTGATAAATAGTTTAACGTCAGCATGATATAAACTTGTCCCTACTTCAGATGTCAGCACCTCCATTGATGTGCATTTTTACATAATAATCCTAATTTGGATTGTGCTGCATTTGCAACACTAGACAGGCTTCACTGAACTAGCCTTACCTTGCTTCAAGGTCCATGAAAGACCAGACTTTTAGACTGGGGCTGTCAGCTGTTTTGTGCCTTGGCACGGGATCTAATCTAATCATTTTTGTAGGCATCCCAGTGGTTTCAGACAGTATAGATGTGGTAGAGTTAAAAAAGATAGTATGTCATCACATGAGAGCAATGTATGAGTATCACAATAGCATGAAGTCATCCAACCCAAAAGACTGAAAAAAATGCCTTCTGCAAAGAAGCTACTAAAAACCTTGTGGATAGTTGGGGAGGGCAGAAAATTCACATTTTAAATCTCTTCTCCAGTAAAAATATAATCAAATAAGACTTCTTTTATGACATAGCTCATGGGATGGAGAATAAAAATTAAGAGGACATTAAAGCTTAAGAGCACTTAGGTGCTTCATGAGCCCTAATCACAATGGCACACGTTCTTCAGTACTGTGAAGTCCAGACAATTCTCTTGCTGGATCATTAGTGTACCTAAAGTCATAGGTATGCTGTCTACTTACATCTGTTTCCTGCCTAGTCCTGACATGACTGAGACCTTTAAGCAGTGTAGGATTTAAGATCAGTAGCAGGGAATATGGAGCTCAAAGCTGCACACAAAATACAGTGCCTTTTACTTCTGTGAATGTGACATGAAAACATTACAGAGAATAACTGCTAAAACATACATTACTAAGTATGATGGAGTGATTTACTGGGGATTTTTTTTAGTTGTTGTTATGTTTGGGGTTTTTTTAGAATGTTGGATTTGGATCCCTCTTTTCTCTCCTTCAATTCAGCTGCCAAGAGATGTTATCCTTCAAAGGCTGACAAATCATGGAATGGTTTGGTTGGAGAGGACATTGAAAATCATCTAGTTCCAACTCCCTACCATGGACAGGCACATCTTCCACTAGACCAGGCTTCCCAGGGCCCCATCCAACCTGGCCCTGAACAATTCCAGGGATAGAACATCCACAAATTCTATGGGCAATCTGTTCCTATATCTCACCACCCTCATAGTAAAGAATTTATTCCTAGTATCTAGTTTAAATGTACCTTCTTTCAGTTTGAAGCCATTTCCCCTTGTCCTATCACTAATTGCCCCTGCAAAAAGTTCCTACCAGCTCTCGTGTATGTCCCCTTTAGGTACTGGAAGGCTGCTGTAAGGTGGCCCCAAAGCCTTCTTTTCTCTTGTCTTCATAGGAGAGGTGTTCCATCGTTTTTGCCATCTCCTGTGTACTTGCTCCAGAAGGTTGCTGCGTCGGTGGGTGCCCCAGAGCTGGACACAGTACCCCAAGTGGTGTGTCCCAAGAGCAGAGTAGAGGGAAAGAATCACCTCCCTTGACCTGCTGGCCACACTGCTTTTGATGCAGCCCATGACAGGGTTGGCTTTTGGGGCTGTGAGCATGCATTGCCCAGTCATTGTGAGCTTCTCACCACACAACACACAAGTCTTAGTTCTCTTGTCTGTTCTCAAACCATTCTCTGCCTAACCTGTGTTTGTACTTAGGACTGATCTGACTGAGGTGCAGGACCTTGCACTTGGCCTTGTTGAACTTGGTGAGATTGACACAGGCCCACCTCTCAAACCTGTTCTGGTCCCTCTGGATGGCATCCCTTCCCAACACCACAAAGCTCTTATGGTGTTGGCTGCACCACACAGCATGGTGTCATCAGCAAACTTCCTGAGAGTGTCCTCAATCCCACTGTCCATGTCGCCAGAAAAGCTGTTTAAAGGGCTGGTCCCAAAATCAATCTCTGAGTAATTCCACTTGTCACTGCTTTCTTCTTGAACATTGAGCTGTTAACCACAAGTCTGTGAGTGTGAACATCAGCCAGCTTTTTATCCACCCAGTATCCCATCTGTCAAGCCTGTGTCTCTTCAATTTAGAGACAAGAATGTCATGTGGGGACAGTGTCAAATGCTTTGTATGATTCCAGGCAGATGACATCAGTACTCTTTCCTTATCTACCAGCACTGGAACCCCATCACAGAAAGCCACAACATTTTTTCAGGCAGTCTTTGCACTTTAATGAAGCTATACTGGCTGTCACTAATAACTTCTTTATTTTCCATTTGGCTTACCACAATTTTCTGGATAATCTGCTCCATTATGTTGCCCATCACTGACTTGAGACTGGGCTGTAGTTTCCCAGATCTTCCTTGTTTCCCTTTTTAAAATGGGGTTTGTGTTTCCACTTTTCCAGTCACTGGAAACTTCACCGGACAGCCACAATTTGTTAAATATGATGGAATAGTGGCTTAGCCACTCCCACTGACATGGAGGGATCTCATTTTTGACTTGGAAGTTCAAGTTTCTGTCCTTACATATTCAGTGAGGTTTTAAGCTGTGCTTCTGTAAATCTTGCTCACAATCTATGGTGCTAGCACATAATTTGAATTACTGCTGTGGGAGGGTGTAACATCATAAGAAAGTATAATTGGCTGGACTCAATATAAATATTTATGTACTTAACTAATCATAGGTTTTGGGATAAAAAAAGGAACACCACCATTAGGAAAATGTTCAGCATATTGGATGCTCTATCCCAAGTCATCTTCAAGAAATTGAGGTTTGATTTAAGTTTGAATGTTCTATTTAAATGTTCTCTTACCTGTATGCATAAAAATGTCAGAAAATGGGGGAGGGGGAACAGGTATTCTTCGTGCTTACAGCCTTTTATGAATTTGTAGGAAGTGTAGAAGGATGTAAGACTCTTGATAGGATTCCCAGAAGAAATCCTGCTTTATTCTCTTGTAAAGCTTTCTTAGCATGAATTTACCCAATAATAAGCCATCCAAATTTACTTGGATCTTTTTTCTGTGTAAATAGAAATTCTCAAAACTATAGCAACTCAGCTCTAATGAGTCATTGAAAAGGCTTTGTATCTGTTGAAAAAAAAGAAAAAAACAACTGGCTCCACTTGAAAGTTACTGGAAATCACATTCATAGCTAATTATAAACAAATACTAGTTAACACTTTAAATAAAAAGAGAGGAAAAAACCAAAATGATTTAGGACATAGACAAGCAGATGAAAGAATTCTTGTTGCCTTCCATCTGAGATTACTCAGATGCATTGCTGTATTCAATTACCTGAGAAGATGTGATATTCCCTTAAGAGAGATGGGGAGATCAGAAGGGATGGCAGTTTCGTGCATCTCCTTACTCATAGCCCTTTGAAACTGGTTCAGCAAAAAAAGCTTAAATTGCAGCAGGGACTGTGGCCAGACAGTGACTACAGACAGTAATCACTGGGTCAAGATCATACCACAAACCAACAACAAAAAATTATGGTGCAACAAAAGCTCTGTCAGGGTGTTTGAATACAGTTTGAGTAGACTTACAAGGTCTACTTGGAATACTTTCTGAATAGACTCCAAGGGGTCAGCTTGTTGTGTGACTATGCTTATCTAGTACATTTATACATAGAGGACACTGATAATTCTTATTAGTTGCTAGTTTTGAGTCTATTTTTCTCATCAAATCCCTTCCATACTTTAAATGTTCAATTCTCAGCTTGAGTTTTATGCTTTTTTTCACGAAGCCACTAAGCACAGGCCCCTGGTATCATTTAAAAATTAATGATAGTCTAACTTTCCTTTATAGCCTTCCCCAAAACCCACTTCCTTTTTGACAGTGTCCATCTAAAATGGCTTAGTTTGTCCTAGTGCCACTCATGCCCCAAGCACACTAAACAAAACATGCAAAGAGAACAAACACCAACAAAATCCAAAAACTGAGGGAAAACAAATTCAAAAGTCTAAAAGAGAGTTGGGGTAGAAGGAGAGGGGAAGCAAGAAACTTTTCTCAGGCGCTTTCTATTGATTCTGGTATTTTTGCTATTCTGCTTTGGTGTTTCAAGGTTTTTCAAAACACAGTCTTGAATAGTATGCTAACTGGAAAAAAAAAAAAATCTTTAAGGATTATTTTGGTGTTTCCTGAGGGTGTTTCAAAGTATATGTACTACCAAGGAGCAGAGGGGAATTTTCTCAGAAGCACTGACAAAGCTCTTGTAAACTTGGAACTTAGACCCTAATAATAGCAGAGTAACTGCATGCTCTTGCTTGTGCTGTTAGTTCATCCAGTATTTTCTCTGCATCTATTTTCTTTCTGTCCTAGTCACATGCTTGAGATACCCACAGAAGGTATCCTCATGGCCTCTGTCAGATACCTCATCTCCTCAGGCCTTAATGAAGATGGGTCAGAAGTGACAGGTTCCATACACTTCTTAAGAAAAAAGGTTAAACTCCCTCTGTTTTGTTCCTAGTTTAGTTTTGTTGGGACTTTTTTTTTAATTTATGCCTCTGCCAGTGGAGACGTTTGGTATATTTCCAAAGCCCCAGCCACTATTCACTCATCACCAGTGTGGAGGAAAATATGTCCTTTTTAAAGATTCTGGTAAATCTCCAACAAGGATTTGTAAAAATATTAGTAATTGTTTTCTTTTTTATTTTTTGGGGTTTTTTTTCCCCAGTAAAAAGGATTTCTATGACTTTTCCTGCTTTTTAATAATATGTATATAACACTGGAGCACAATAATCCTACTCTGAAACAGTTATTGTATGTCTTGAGTTTCCAGTTAGTTTTAAGTCAAGTATTTCTTTTTAGATTTTTTTTTAATCCTGTAGAAGAGATGATAGTGAAATATCTCACTTTCAAACAAGAAATTGCAACAACTAAAAATAGAAACAGCAGATGTTTTTTGCAATATCTGTCCACACAGAAAATAGTCTGTACATATAGAAAATAGCTATATTCATGTTATTAGTTTTTTTAAAAGTCAGATTTAGTGCACAACATATAGTGGTTAAATTTGGAGGGGACTAGTAGAGAAAGGTTTTTTGGACTAAAAGGGAAAGGATACTTGGCAGTTGTCTTCATTCATTGTGGCTTGACTTCTGCAGAGAACTTAGCATAACATCCAAAATGATCCACTGAGGTCAGAGGGGACAATTTGTGGTCAATCAGTGGTTTATATCCTTGCCTTTGAACCCCATTTAATTTAATTTCATCTTCTAGGCTTCTTGAAAACAAAAAAGTTTTTATAGAAAAATGAATTTTACTTCTTCTGAAGACCGGAATTTTCTAAAATGCCTGTGTCTATTTCTCATATTCAATTTGGTGAAATACATGAGATTTTCATACAAGCATAGGTCACTTTAGTATGGTTATTAATATATGTGCCTTTGTAGTAGCTTATATGTAACATTTGCAGGACTAATCAAAAAGAGTTGGAAGAGCAAACACACAAAACAATGGCATGTATCATTCTGGAATGTGGGTATATGCTGATAAGGACAGAAGATTTGAGAGGTCAGATATGTAGATTTCATTTGTGAGATCTTGTTTAAAATCTCATTTTGAACATCATGAAATTGAGTTTTATGCCCCAATTATAAAACATCAATCAGTGAGTTTAAGCAAATTTTTAAAAAGAAGTGATAGAACAGAAATTAGGACATCTGATGTAAGTAATTTTTGAAGAGATACATATGTCCTGTAGTTAAAAGAATTGATATAAAAGCCTTGGATATAGTACAGTCCTCACACTTGGTAAGCAATGACGTAGGGAGGAAGGAATGTACTTGAATTTTGACCAAATATATAGAGTGTTTAGGAAGTATGGACCTTGCTCTAAAAGGAGACCAACTTTAAATAATCTGAAGGTATCTTAATGGAAAAGCAGGCAAACAGTGGAACGTCATCCAACAAGAAGGCATTAAAGAAGCTTTCAAACTAAAAGGGGAAAATATAACTAAATCAGTACATGTTGTAAACCATTGATAAAGTAGCTTCTCTCAGTTAAAGGTCACTTTGACTCTAAAATTCTGTGAGTTTTGAGATGGCCATGTTTTTCAATATGACCGAAGGTTATTTTTCAGCTATATTATTTGAAGTAGATTTCTACGAATATATATGCTTTCAGGATTATGAAGGCTGCATATAAAGCATTACAATACAAAGAGTGTGTGAAGGCCAACATATAAATCTGTTACTTTTGCTTACCAATGTGAAAAAAATAGAGGGGTTAGTATTTCCTGATATGATATCGTCTTTAATAGATTTGGAACAATTTGGATGTACTTCAGCAAACTAGTGTCAAGAATCAGGTTCTTAGCTCGGGATGTTAGAAAAGATAATGAGCCAAAAAAATATGGAATATTTGGGAAGAAAACTCACCCAAAAGCAGAAATTCCTACATCTGTGATAAAACCTGCAAGCAGTCACTAGTATATTAGCTGATGGGTTCCAAATACATATGAAAGCCAATATGGATACTGCATGACTTCAAGATTTCTTTTAGTGTTTTTCAAAGAAAATCAAATAATAATATTTTTGAAATATTATTAAAATAAATATTAAGCTAGAGAGTATTTGTAGAGGTAGAAGAGAGGTGCTCAGACAGGGTCAGCTGCCATGGTATCCCAGCCAGGATTTCTGATTTTTTTTGTGTTGGCCATTGATGATCACTGTGTCATGATCTCTGTGGACTGGGTATAGATTTTTTTTAATTTCACCTGTTATAGGTGTTCTCTTTGTAACAGAAGGCACACTTTTCTCCTCTGAATGTTCTTCCAAGGTAGGCACTTAATGGATATATGCCAAAAATGAAGAAGCCAAACCAGTGCCTTTCATGCACTCTTTTTACACCTGTGATGAACTACTTTGGAGGAAGAAGTGATAATAAACATGCATAATACTGAGTGAAATGTTGAAGTATAATGCATTCTGGGACACTTCAACTGGATCCATCACAACTAAATTTTTTCCTTCCCCTACTCAAAGAGGAAAACTTAATTGGAAATAGTTTACCAATAGGGTGATTAGTGCAGAGCAAAGTACACCTGACCACTAACATCAGGTGATAACATTCCTGTTCCACAAGTTACAACAATCTCTAGCTCCTTCAATATCTAATAGTTATTCTATTGTATCCAGGTCATAGTGAAAACTTCTGTCATTTTGATAACAGGAGGTTTTCTTTCCTTACTGAATAAATTTCACTGCATGTCTTCCACTAGCCATTTTCCACCGCTCTTGGATGTTTACTGTGTCTAATACCAAAGCAGTCATCTGATTATTTTCTTTGGACCAGCACAGATCTGAGTGTATATACCATATTTTCTCTTTCACTGGTGCCACCTGTCGTCTTGTGGAAGCAGAATTATCTTCATAATATCTTTAACTTTTTCTGTCTAGAAAAATGATAATGCAAAAGGGTTGCAAATTAGGTTTTCACCTGTGTGATATCTTTTTGATAAAATGAGGAAGGTTTTAAAATATCATCACATTTGGTACAAACCACAAGGAAATTCTTCTTCAGAGAAAATTTTGTTTAATACCAAGAGTTGATTTGATGCAGGATGAAATCTCTCTCTGTGGGTATACTGACTGCCTTATACATAAGTACTCAGTATTTAAAAAAAAAGGTGCTATTACATGCATATCTGCCATTTAAGGTTTCTAGAGTTTCTTTTCATTGTGTAATACCAATTCTCTGTGAATTTATCAAAAGTATAGATACCAGAAATAACTTGCTTTTGTTTTGCTTTATTTTGCTTTTCTTCTTCTCTGGACCACAAAAACTTTCTTTTTTAATTGCCAGAATGGGGACATTCTGACATGCTTTGATAAGCTTAGGATAATATGTTATGCTTACACTCTTTCAAAAAATAAATTGTGGAATATTTACTCCATTACTGGTGGGTAAATAGTTGTTTGTAAACATGTGCAGAACATTTGAAATAAAGAAGGAAGGACCTAAAACAAGGCAACTCTAATGATACTCCATCCCATCAGTCTTGGAAGTTATAAAGAGATCTGTATCCTAAGAATGCGACATATGTATGCAAGACTGTTGTAGGACAGAATGGTAGCCTCTATTTCAAACATTGCTTAAGTGAAAGAAGTCCAAATTCCATTTTTCAGTAATAGAATAGTTTCTTTTAAGAGTTCTATACACAGATAGACTGTGACTGTGTTAATGCAGAATGAGGTATTTGATCTCATTTCATCCAGAGAGTTTGTGTGCAGCTTCCTCTCTTTTGAACTATATGTTTTTACTGGTCATACCTTGATTTTAAGGATTGAAGTATATTTAAAAAAAAAAAAAAAAAAGTATTAATGGAATTCTGTAGAAGCTGACACATTTCACCTGGTTTCTTATCCAAAGTGATTCAAGGCTTTCAAGAAAAACTCTAAGTCAGCCCAAATTCACTCAGCACTGGGCTCAACTTCACTCAAAAGGGTTGTGAGCCCTCGCAAACCTTCTGAAGAATCTGGGCCAAGTTTCAAGTCAGTATTGAAACCTGTAATCAGGCAGGATTCGCATGCTCTTCCATTTCCTTGAGAACATTTACCCATCTCTCCCTCAAGTTTTCTGTGGTTTGCTAGGAGTTTTTTTCACTTTCAGGATAACAATGGTGGAGCCCAAGTCTTCCAGTAATGATTATTAAATACAGTGTTTTCTGCTGCAAATATCTGGGCACTAGTTAATAGTGCTGCTACTCAGAAGACTACATTGCTACTAATAAAAAGCATTTGCAGCACTAGACAAAGCTCTGACCATTGTTGTGACTGGGGAAGTATGAGGAAATTCCATTTATATATCTTTTCTACAGATTTCACATGCCTATTTGAGTGCATGTTTGTAAATTGCTGTTGATTGCAAGGTTTTAACTGAAAAAAGTGATTGATTATCTTTGTATCTTAATTACGCCATTGCTTTGCTTTTTTTCCCAATAAATTTAAAATCAGGGTTTCCATTTTCAACGCAGTGTATCTATAATGCAGAAAAATAACTTTAATGAATTATTATTGTAGAGCTATCTAGGGAAAGTGTAATAAAAAATACCTGATAGGTTTCTTTTTTAGATTTCTATATGAATTTGATACCACTGACATTTTTACCAGATCTGTTCATGCTTTTCGTGCTTCAGTACTTTCTGATTCTTGGGAATCTTAAAATCCTCCTTGCAAGTTAACAGCCCAGAATCTAGCAGACTTCCCATGAAAAGGGAATCAAGTCCCAAATTAAAAGAGTTATCTGCTTAAGCATGGAGACTTTAAATGAAATTTAAGTTGTATTACCTGAATGACTGCATAAATATAAATTTCACCTAAGCACATGCACAGAGCAGATTGACAATTGCTTTGCACATTGGTGATGCCTAAGTTAACATGCACATTCTTGTAGATTTTTTTCTAAGTGTTCTTTCAGTGATCTAAGTGAAATGTGTGCAAAAAAATGAGAGAACATGTGGCAAATAGAGAATTTTTTGATCAATGTGTGGGAATGACAGTTTCTTATTTTTAATTTCCTTCACATGATCACCAAATGATGCCATCTTTCATATAAAATTAGTCATGTTTTCAATATGGGCCTGCTACAGCCTTAGTACTTCACTAATGGATGTGTATACAGGGAGAGGAAAGAGTTTTCATTTGTAATTGCCAAAAAACTTGTAGAAAAGCTATTAGGCTGAATCCTTTCTGGTCTTTACTCAGCTTTTCCTCCTCATATTATTTGAGTTTTTGGAATCATTATTTAAGGTCTGGTTTTAAGTCAATTTCATGTCTTGCTTGTTGTTAAGATTACTGGAAGGTTTTTTGGTTTGTTTTTTTCATTTGTTTTCAAGGCTTTGAACTTTGGATTGGTTTCTTTTTCAGTGGTGATTCTGGTTATCAAAATTTGTGTAGTTTGTTTGTGTGGCTGTTTGTTGAATGGGGGGTGGTTGGTTTTTTTGGGAATTGACCTACATGAGAATATCCTCAGGTAGTTTCAGTATATTTTACACATGACATATTTAAAATTGAAATTATCCTGAAACATCTCACCTTGTTGCTAATTATTTGATTGTATTTTTACAGCCAAAATAGACCAAGAAAATGAAGAGAAGTCATTGACAGAAGCACATAAGAGGTAAGAAAGAGCAATGTAGTAAGACCTTTCTTTGAAAAATATGTTTTTTAGCAGTAGCTGTATTGGTAGCCAGCATTACTGTGTTTTTGAATGTTAGAGAAATGCACTCAGAAAGAATAGTGATATTTAGTTATTGTTAATTTTAATTTGACAATGAAGAAAGATTGAAGTTCTTTAAAGAAATATTGTATATTGCTCTCGTCTTTCAGAAAATGCATTAACCTTATGTAAAAATATATTCTGAGTATATCATTTGGATTGAGAGAAAATTGTTCATAGTACACCAGAATCGTGGCAATTTAAGAGAAATTTAGCATTCCCCAAACAAGTATTATTCATCAGATACCATTTCCCATGCTTTAAAATGTCCATTTTATAAAAAATTATTAAAATTCTTGTTTAATAAATTAATGAGATTTACAATTAAATGTGACTTCCTTTCTAGAATTGCTTTTTGTGGTAAAAAGCAAAATACCTCATTAAATTTCATTATAGATATGTGCAGTTGAGACAGTTTTCAAAACTGGAAACCTGACTGCATTGCACAACATTTGGTTAGTTCTGATTCTTTTGGAGAGTTCCCCAGCAGCAGTGTTTAAATGGGACAGATTTTTATCAGTCCCAGCAAGAGATCAAAATATGGTGCACAGCATTTATAGCCCAAACTTAGGGAAATTCACAGTCTGTATTTGCTTTTCTTTCACTAAAAATAACATTTTCTTTTTGTACTAGCTACAGCTATCACTTAAGACACACTACTGAATATATCCATTATATATTCCCAGAATTATGAAGTCTCTCAACAGGATTTCTCTAAAAGATATCACTACAACAGTTTCTAGTTTTTACTACAGTTTGCTAGCCATTCTATGGCCTCAACACCCAAATTTGCTACCTGCAGTAAAGCCACAGGGTGGTTGATGTCTTTCCTGGTAGAACACCACTTTTTTTCTCTATTCTCTTGGGCCATGTACTAAAGATAGCACCTGAAAAAGAATCCAAGAGGAGTGAGTGCCACAAGAACCTCCCTTTTTATTTGTAAGGAGGAGATGGTTGGTCCTTGAGTGGCATGTGAGGAATCATAGTGGTGTGGTAAGGGAGTATAAGAGAACCACAGACAGCTGCTTTGAGCAGGTCTGTGTTCCCTTAATTTTCATTAAAGAATCACAGAATATCCTGGGTTGGAAGCGACCCACAAGGATCATCGGGCCCATCGAGGGATCAACCCCACAACTTTGGAGCTATTAGCACAATGCTCCAACAAGCTGACATAATATTAGGGTATTGCTTTGGCTTAGTATCATACCTCTTGCCCAAGTATATGGAAGGCATTCCTGACATTTCTTAGGTTTGTTTAGCTGCTCAGTTACATAATTCTTACCTTTAAAATTTTCCTTCACAATAAAACTTTGTTAGAAGATGGCAATGTTAGGAGATTTTTCGTGATCTCAGATTGCTCTTTTAAGGAAAATATTTGTTTGGTCAAAAATGGATTTGAATACAAGTCCAAATGTGTCAGAAATCTAATGACAGTGGAATCCTCAATCTGTTCAGAAATCTTGTGATTTCTCACTATCTTTTGGTGTCTAATTCACTTTCCTTTCTAATCTTTTTCCCTGACTAGACTGGAACCATTGTATCAAAACCTTTGTATTGATTTTATTACCTTGTTGGGGGAAGAAAGCAAACTGCTCCATGAATTCTTGTTCAACTTGGTTTGCTTCTTCTGGCTCGTCCTAATTCTTTCTTCTCCCAGTTCTTTAAAACAGTTTGTCAAAGAAGAAAATTCTGCTTCACTGCTTCTCCTTTCTGTGAATATCTGGCAAGGATATTTTCTTTCTTCCTTCCACCTTCCCACTGAAATTCTTGATCAGATTAGTGGTATTCATTAGAAAACTGAAGACAACTTCATATACAATTTTAGTATTTTGTGTGATTATTTCAGTAAGATTTTTAATTTAGCTTGGAAATAAAATGCTTGGGATCTTTTTTGACAAGGGTGGGTGAAAAAATGATAGGAGCTTAAGAAGCTAAATAAAAGATTAGTTGCATTTGACTAATCATAGGTAGATAGCAGTGCATAGGATGACAAGACAAGCAAGTAGTGCAAGAAAAAGTGATGGATTAGATGGAGCAAAGTTAATGTGATTAATGTGCTTGGATTTTCCTTGTTGAAGTGGATGACTTCAGTCCATGTATAAGTTCAGGTCTACTGCATGGAAGTATTTCTTTAGCTTTCATTAAAAACTATGATATTATTATTATTAGTAGTATTATTATTGTTATTGTTATTTTCTTTATTAATTTCTCCCCATTAAAATACAAAAGTCCAAAAGAAAAGCTCTTGTAGCTATAACAAAAAATGTTTCTGAAATGAATAATGATTTGGGGAAAATGCAGCTATGTGTATTTTAAAAAAGCTCAGTTGTGCCATAGATGAGCTGAAATGGAAAGTTAATCTTACTCACAAAATGAAGACAAAGAAAATGGAATGTCTGCTCCAGGGACTCCATACAGTGTATAGCTGTTCATTTGTCACAAGTGAGAAAATGTTTAATCAGTTTTGAAATGATGTATTCTCTCTTTATTTATCGTGTTTAGTGACTTTAAGAGTGTCAGTATGTAAAGTGTTTATCCAAGGAATGGATTTCTGGCACATGGATAAAATGAAAAGTGAAATGTTTAGCTCGCAATAGGCGTATGTTCCAAGATCTCTCTGAGTAAGTATCCTGAGATGAGAAGAAAGCACACAGGTCTATGTTTATCTAGCTTACGCAGGCAGACAAGGAAGGCTCCAGCCTGGTATTAACACTGAAGTGACATGGAATGTCTTCACCAAACCCCAAACAATTACATCATTCCCTTAATAATATTGATAAAGTGTAATAAGAAAGAACCTGGCACTTTCCAATTAGATCCTCATTTCTAAATGCTTGAGAAACTGTGAAATACTCGTCAAGTTAAAGCAAAAATCACTCGTTTTGGGGGGGAGGTGAAAGAAGTAAAACAGAAAAGAGAGAGGAGAAGGGGAAAGAGATGCTTCAGTACATCAGGAGTCCTCAATTCGGTGCCCCTTTATTTTTTCTTCTGTTTTTATTTTTAAATTTGAGATAATGCCCTATGTCCCAAGACCTATGTTATAGATATGCTCTCTGTTTTCTGCATTTTCATTTACTTAGTGTTAAATATCTTTCATCTTTTCAGATGTGATTTTACTTAAGCAGCAAGAAAATAATTGGAGTATTATTGTTTGAAGGTATGCTTAATACAATTTCAGAATGAGATAGACTTTTATCATAGTATCCACAGCAGGTAGGAACCGAGATTGCAACAAAATTATTGCCCAAATAATATGACAAGTGATATCTTGTTTTCCTTCTAGGGAGAAAGGCAATAGCAACAGCAGAAATGCCTTTTTTGTAGACTTACAATCAGTAATGAGTTACTTACTCCTGTTCTTGCACTACATTTCTGAAGAACCAATAGCTAAAGAACCTCACTGAAGTTACTAGAAACAACATTCAGTTGAAGGTCCTAATTCTCTGCCTTGCTACTTGAACAGCTGCATAGCTCTAGAGGAATAGCATGTAACTTTATTGTTTTTTCTTATAATACCTCACCCAGCATTAAGTTCTCATCTCCTTAGAAGGCTTCCAGCTTCACATCTTTTTCAAAAGCAAATAAATCCAGACTCTCTCTTCCACTGAAATAGTTAAGATTACTTTTTCCTTCCCCTTTGTCAGCAAAATTTGTTTTTTCTTGGAATAACGCCTCGGGAATTATTAAAAATTTAATTAATTTTTTATAATATATATATATATATATATATACCCAAGACACAGTCAGAAGATCTTCAATTTTTCCTGCTCTCTCTCAGTCTAACAATAAAGCATTTGGTTCTAAATTCAATTCAGCAGCACTGAAAGTTGTTCAGTTACTCATATTTCATATAATTAACTCTTATTCCACTCCTGTAAGAGACAATGTATGCTAGAAATGTTAAAGAATACTAAAGATATTTTCCTTTTTTTTTTTTTTTTTTTTTTTGTTTTTGTTTTTGTTTTTTGTTTTTTTTGTTAGGTTTTGTTTGGTTGGTTGGTTGGTTTGGGTTTTTTAGTATTTCTGATAGTATAACTCTGCTTGAAGTGGTAAGTCACTAAGTCAACAGTCCCATACACTGGCAACTTAAAACCGTTCATCTGTTTTTCCTGTTGATGCCTAACAAGACCTGGGAAGACAGAAATTCCACTTGCTTTCTGGCTTTCTGTACATCGCTGATTTTAAAAAATTCCTAGAATTTAATTTTTTCATTGGTAAATCTCAGTGCATTATGAGAATATATATTTGTTTTATAAAAAGTCAAACAGAGGAAATTTTTTTTTCCTTTTGACGTAAGTATCAACTGGGAGTTTTGGATGTGTGTGGCTTGGTATGAAATGCTCATCTCTCCATGTCTGGATATTTTTATCTGGTTTATTTTATAATATGCTTCCATTACTTGCACATTCCTGTGATTTTTGGGCTTTTAAGTGCTTTCTGAGTGCAGCCTCCCAGGCACCTCTTCTGTTTTCAGGACTTTTAATAATCCAGTTAGAAATGTGTTGTTGCTTTCTTTTGCTGTAGCAACAAAATGCCATTAATTTTGAAGAGAAATGTTTACCTTTAAATTGCCTGCAAAAAAACCCCAGTATTCTTGACACAACACTCTTTGCAGACTTTCATAGACATCACTAAACATGAGAACTTGGGGAGGAACAAAGGTTTACACCTGCTTATGAGCTGACAAGTCGATGACATTTAGAGAAATAGCAGACAGTATGGTACAATGGCACTGCTGAAAAGCAACACCTCGAAATGTAGCACCTAAGTCTGGTAATCCTTTAAAACATTAAATGTTCCTCCCACCTCGCTACCCTCCACACAATGTTTTGGATTGTTTCCAAAAGTGAACTGTAAAGTTAAAGTGAAAATTGAGTTAATGATAGAAATAAACTGATGAAAAGCTTACAATGAAAGAGGTATGTAGTTTAAAAAAAAAAAAAAAAAAAAGCACCAGGAGAGAACTTTTAACTGAAAGGCAAGAATATGGTATGGGATTCTGTCTTTCACTACACTTTGGCCATTCATCTATTGTTGGTTGCTTCACTGTTATGTCTATTTCTCGATGTGTGGCTCCCAGCATGTAGGCTGGAATTGCTAAGGGTAATACATTTCAGACCGTAGGTATACATTAGTTGGATCAGCAAAAAGTAAATACTTGCTGAGCAGAGGAAATGTGTATAGAAGAAGCTTACAGTCTGTTAAACAGTTTGGATCATTCTAGTTTAGTATCCTGTCTCTGACAAAATATCAGGACCAGTAGATATGCAGTAATGGAAACTTAGCCAGCAGTTTAGTTATGTCAGAAAGTCTCTTATAAAATATGGGTAATTGGTCTTATCCTGGAAGATGAAGTCCTTGTCCTTTTCTGAAAATATATGCCAAGTTCTTAACCATTTGGATGATTGATTTTTGCCTGTATGAGCATGTCTTTTCTTTTAAAGATTTTGGCCTACTTGCTTTGAAAAATAATTTTATTTTATTGGTTTGAAATTAGTTTGCATTTAATGGCATTCAATGCTAGCATGAACAAATGGTAATACAACTCCTAACAGACTGGGATACAATTCAGAGATCTAATATTCTGCAATGTAAACTGATTTTTTTAAGCAATTTATTCTAAAATTCATGCAGAGAGTTTATTCTTGGATCTTACAGTAAAAGATAAAGGACATTCGTTTAAGGTGCAACCACAGTTACATGGCTAAATAGCATTGATAAAAATACAGCTAACACCCTGATAGAATAAAGTTAAAATAAATTTAATCTGGTCAACCCAAAACTAATGCTATGGCATCAGACTAAGGATTAAAAAAAGAGAAAAGCATAGAAGAACCATGTAGCTAATAAAATTAGTGGGAAAAAAATACATGAATTAAAGTATTTCAACGTGTCACATTTTGTTTGGCTTCCAGTTTATGTTCAGCAGGTGGTTTCACTGAGTAGCCCTCAAAAATTCAAGATATTCCTCTTGAGCTGTTGCAGCTGAAGTAAAAAGCTTGTGTGCGTGTGTGTATGCGTGATTAGCTCCAGTGCCTCTCCCTTGTGCATCAGCTTCTGATTATGTTCAGCAGGACTTTTCTTTCATCATATTGTCTACCTGAGCTGTTTGGTTAGATTGTTTCCTAAGACCTTCTAGTCAGTGTTTGCATTTGCAAGAACTGTGACTTAAATGTGGATAATGCGTCTCTTTTACTCTCTTATGTTGATTTGCCAAGGGAATTGTTCCTTTCTTCTTTGCTGGATGTTATGATTAACTTGAAGTTCTAAAATATTATGTTGCTGTTGTCATGTATATGCAAATAGAGAAGCAGAACGTCACGATTTAATTAGGTCACAACTGCTGTATTAACTCATCTGGGAGCTATCCAGTAATAATCTGTACAATATAGGTCATTCCTTCCATAACAATTTCCAGCTGATGGAAGGCTGCCATCCACAAGCCAATCTACAATACAGGGATTGCTTCAGCCTACTGCTGAAATTCCTCTGTGCTTCTCATCTGTGGAGATGAGGTGACTAGGGGAAAAAGCATTGTCTCTGTGCTCTTCCTGGGTTTGTTCCTCGGCCTCGTTGCCTTGTTTCTTGACTGCTTTATCAAGCTAGTTCAGAAACAGCTTTACTGGGCCAGATCCCTTCTGTACTCTGTCCTAAGGAGGGCTTCTCATGACAGAACCTCACCTGCTTCTTTTCTCAGCTGCTGCATGAAAGATAGTTCTTCTACCTTAATAGTCTGTGGAGGAGGTAAAACTTCCTGCTTCACCCTAAAGAAAACAATTAGGGCTTGGTCAGCCCTGACCAGAAACATCAGGAAGTTTCTCTGGAAGTGATGGGAACAGCTCCTCCAGACCTGAGAGTTTTTTTAGGCCAAAGGAATATGGTTTGTCTAGCTTTGCTTGGATGTGTGAATATTGATGATTCACAAATCCAGACTTGATATGGTTGTTTAATGCAATATTTCTATTCATTCCAGTGGCTGCCACCTTTTCATTTAGACAATACTTATAGCAAATTCTGCCCATTTTCTGTAGTCATCTACACAAAGATTCTTTCACTTCTATGAAGAGAATATATTGGGATAACTTGAGATTTGAATCTCAAGTGCTTAACATTTGAAAAATGCAAAAAAAGACCTTCCCAACCTGACAGTTCATCAAGACAGATTTTGAAGCCTTTCATTTTCCCTTCATGGGATTTTTTTTGTAATTGACTCTAAGAATATGAAAGCCCCCATGAACAGTTCTATTTTCAGCAAAGGATTGAATTCTTCTATTCACAGTTGTGTTGGCCATGATGATATGAGTGGATGCATGTCAAGGAGAGAGCTTGAATTACTGAATTAAGTAAGAATGCTCTCCAGAGCAACCACAAAGGGTTAAGGTGAAACTGCATCAAAAGACCTTTAAAATGGTAGGATGTTCTGTAATACCCAAGTATTTCAGAGCATTTTTTTCTATAAAGAATACAATTTCAAAGAATAGAAACTGAAACTTAAGTTTGACTTGAGCACCAAAACAGAAATTATTATGCAAAAAACCCCACCCTATACATTCATTTCCTATGCTATAGAGTGCATTTTTATCAATGTACATACATAAAATGTTATCTATGCTGAATCATACTCTTAGAGATGAGTTAATCTTATGTGTACCTGAAATTTTGTAAAGCATGTGTTGTTTCCATCAAACTATCAAAATAATCTGCTCTAGATTTAAGAAAAATTATTATTCCATTATATAATTGTTATTATTTTTTAGATAACCCTGACCTTGCTTCTTCATGAATTTCAGTTATAAAAATGAGCCACACCATGGGAGCAGGCAGATTACAAGGCTAAGGCTGTAATCAACAAATTGAAAAACCATAATAAGCTTTTAACACAGTATTTAGTGCACAACAGTTCTGCACTACTTCCATATGTAATTATAACCCCTTTAAGTAATAGTGATTGTTTAGAAGGCCTTGAGTGAACATGAGGAGTGCTAATACAAAGATCTGAAGTCGAGTTGGGCTTTCACATCAGGGTTTTAGCTGTTTCTCAGAGCACTGAGGCCAGCAGCTTTTGTGTCAGGCCACTGCTGTTGAAATTCATTCTACTGCTGTATCCTGTGTCTAACAGCACCTTATTATTTTTTGAAGTTCAACCAGCCAAGGGTTATTTAATATGTTTGAAGCTCACATGTTTGTCTTTTTAAGAGAGAAAAATAGTTTTCTCTTGGATATGTTGCTGGGCCTGACTCTCCAGTGCACAAAATTACATGGTATTGTTTTACACATGCTCATATTGCCTGTGTCTAGCTTAGCACAGAGCTGGCCATATGTCTGGAGCAGCTTAGCTGGCAGGCAAGGGCATCATATCCACACTAACATGAATTAAAAGCATTAAAGATCTCCATCCAAGATGGAGAGCACATACATTTATGCAAGGTGTTCAGATAGCAATGGGTTGCAGCTAACACAAATGCATCTAAAGAACTTTAACTACCTCAAGCCAAATTTTTGGGAGAAAGTTTGAACTGTTTTTAAATTGTCATTTTAAAATTATACAGAAAAAGCTCATGCAACTTAAAAATGCATTTGAAGAGCCATGCTAAAAAATGCCTGTTTTTTAAATTGTTTTTTTCTTGGAATGGCCTGCTAGAATACAAATGTCAGAGGCAAAAAAAAAGACTCAAGGTTAGTTCTGTCTCTAATGTATTATCTCAATTCATATTTTATTCTGAATAATATTGAATGGAAATACAACCTTTAAATATCCACAGCAGAATTTAGGTTCACATAAACCCCAGTTACTGGGTGAGATGTAGCTGACAATGCTTTGCACGTGATATAATGAAGGTAGCAAAAATACCTCTAACCTATGTTTCCTGACCTTTGATTTTCAAATGGCTGGAATCTGACTCAGTATATGCAGAATGGCTTTATCACAGTATTTTTTTAAATATATATATATAATATATATATTTATTTATTTTTTTTTTTTTTTTTTTTTGTCACCAGAAAAGTTCAGTTTGCCAAGATAGCTCACTCCTGATAAAATTTAGCACCAAATCATATGCCACCTTGGATAAAAGATGGTATTGTTATGTCAGTGGAGCACTTGTTTGCATCAGAATAATGCAAAAAATCCTGAAATCAACCCAAACATATAGAGGGACCAGGTTGTAGCCTATTGTTTTAGAGATGAATGAGAATAAAAATTCAAATTAAAAAATAATTAAACCAGTGAGGAAAGATCTTTCAGAATGCTTTTTAAATGTAGTATTAACTGTGATCCCTGACAGCCTATTGTTTCCAGATGATATAAGCAACAAGAATTGATTAGGCAAATTTCATACCCAACCAATGTTCCTTAATCTGGACCTGATAAAAATATTTTCTAAAATAAAGATTTTGAGAGTCTCAGTGCTCACATTCACCTTTCAACAAAAGTGTAATTTAATTTAGTTATGGCCATTTTATTTTGCTGTTTTGTAACCTGCTGCTATGAGGCACTTTGTTCCTGAAAGACAGGAATAAAAAAAATACTGTCCCATTGAATTAAGTAAATAGAAGGGTCTAGAATAACAGTTTAAATTGAGGTTGAAATAGCCATCTGATATGTGAAGAGTTTATTCACTGTTAACACCATGAGATTATAATTCTTCCTAAAATTTTATTTTTCCCAAAATGTTTAGGGGAAAGGTGTAGTCCCAATACCTATTGAATTTAACAGTCTGTGTCACAATATATGCTCTGTGCTATGTAACAGCATTCAGTTACAGGTTCTGCTGCCTTTAGTATAAAATATGGAAGTTCTGCATTTGTGTTAATAGTAATTATGTGCAACTGATCATATTGATCATTGTAGATGATCATTAAAGTAGTTAAGCGTTCCTACTAGTGGGAGGGAGGGAATTAAAATACTCATGAACAGGACAGACCGGCCTGTCAAAACATAATTTTCTGTTCTTAATATTGGATGGGTTTTTTTGAGCTTTTATTGGGAGGAAAAAAATGGTGCTTCAAAGGTAGAGGGATTTTTTTGCTGGTACTGAAGCTGCTAATTTTCATATGGTTGAAGCAATAAAAAAAGTTTCTGTTTAATATGAATTTATAGGAGGCAAGGGACCAGGCATGAGTGAGATGACTTAGGATTCAAAACATTGCAAATGTTTGGCAGGTTTTTTTTAGAGGGAAGGAAAAATCTCTTGAGACCTTTATTTTCTAAGGAACAATATTACAAAATTCATAGTTACACAATATAAATTGGCAAATAAGAGATGAGATTAATGATTCTGGCAGCTAATTTAAGCTGGCACATTATCTCAACTTTCTTTTTAATATACGAAGGTTACTTTTCTTCCTTTAAAAAGGGGGGGGGGGATGAAATGACAAGAAGAAATTTCTTACCAGCATTTAGGTACTAGATACCTTGAAAGAACCTATATTTATTTTTTACATCTTTTCACTTATAATTATGCAGAACAAGAGACAGCACTGAGGAGAGAAATTTATAGATTTTTTAAAAAGCAAAGAAAAGGTGAAGAAAGTGATTTAAAGTTATAGTGCAGAGAAGGACCCTCAACAAAATACATCAATAAAAACTTACAGCTTCCATAGAATGTTGTGCATATAAAGTTTCCTAACAGTCTTGTGCTATCTCCATAATCAGGATGCTGGTACTCTTTATTTTACATAATTTTGTGCAAACTTGTTGCAGTGGTATTCCATCTGAAGATTAATTCTTGCTTTCAGATGTTGAATACACTAAGAAAAGAGATACAAAGCCTCGGCCTCTTTATAAAACAAACTAGATACTAATATGATTATTCAAATTATTAGCATCCAGGAAGCAAATACTGTTACCTTATTGTACTCACCTTCTATATGTAGTCAACAATTCAGTATCAACACTCTGAATGAGTTTACATGCCCATCAACTCAGTTGGGCTTTAAATAAGTATCATGTCAGATTTTATGTAGTAGGAAGCACATATAGTCTTTTCCTTTCACCTTCTTTCTTTTGGTAGAATGTGCTTAGTTCTAAATTTTATTTGTGACTTTCATTGAACTGAAAAGTGCTTTAGTAGTTTCAGCCTGATTTAGACCTGCTTCTGAAACACAACTGCTTTACAAAAGTAACAGGTTACACCATTTACACTGACCTTAATCGCTAATGTACGAAAATGATGCTTAGAGATTTATAAAGCAAAAATAGAAAAGAATATCCATGTTCAAACTTCAACCAAAATACATAGTCTGTTAAACACTGCAGAATAAAAACACTTTTTTCTGCTTTTAAATCCACATTGGAGCAAATCTTTACCCTTGCAGGTGATTTAGTTTGCTGCATGGGGAAACGAGATACATGTGTGTTTGTGCATATGTTCAGCATTTCTCAGAAAGGTCAGCCAGGGCATATCTGTACCTGTGGTTACTTTGCTATTTGTTTGGCCAAGGAAGCCTGATCAAATAATGCTGAGGTGAAACTCCTGCTGTTTTAGTATTGTTGATTTGCTTTTGTATATGTTTATAAACCAGCCACTGCATCCCAGACAACAGGCTTGGATTGGAATTGTCATCTGCAACTTCTTGCTAACTGTTTTCAGAATGGAATGGAAAAAAAAAGGCGGAATAATCCCTAGCTACTCTTAAGATATTCCTAATAGATCAGGTCTATTAGCTAGTATTGCTGTCAATGAGCCATTTGCAATGTGAATAGCTTCTTTTCTTTTTCATATGGTTAAATTTGGTTTGGCTGTTAGTACATCCGTTCCTTTCTTCCCTCCAAATAGAAAAATCACTTTCATAGACTCATCGTCATACTCAAGGGAGCACACATAAAAGTCTAGTGATTCATTCATCAAATTTCCATGTTTGAGCAAGCAGTGAGTTCAGACATCAGTCTGAAGTGATTTTTATTGAATTACCCAAACACTTGAACCAAAGACATTAGAAGGCAAGAAAGGAAGAAAAGGAACTAACCACCTCTCCTGATCTTATTTCTTTCCTTGTAAGAGAGATGAGCAACTCTTCCATTGTTTTGAGAAAGTTGATGTTATTTAATTCTCCTTCAGGGCCAGTATGAGGGATATGAAATTGGTCTGAAAGCTGTTTAAATATTTCTGGCTTTTGCCATGTCAGAGTAAGACGTGTGATCATCACTGTCATATTTTTAATCATGCTTGAAAAGTCAGGCTGTTAGAAGCAAAGACAGTGACCTATTTTAATCTCTGAAACAAGTTGCATGCCCTTCTTTCCCTCTTCCATGACTCAAAGATCTTCTCTAATGCACATTCTTTTCCTTTAAGACTCTCAGAAAGAGTATGGAGAAGTATGAATTTTTTGACTTGAGAAATGGACAGTAAACAAGCTTTGCAGTACTTGTTTCAAAATAAATATTTAATTTTAGGTGAAATGAAATTCAGACAGGTCAGATGAGTTTCCCAAGGCTATATGATGCAGAATTTAATTTGAGTATTTTGATAGCTAGTCCCTTATTTGATTAAAAATGTCTGTGATGCACAGTTAGGAATAGTAACAATGGTATTTGCAGATATTTTGTTTCAAAATCTGCTAAAGAGTGAACAGGAAAATTTGAATGACTTGTCCCAGAGAAAAGCACCACAAATATTTAAGATATTTGTTGCCTGGCTGAAGTCTGAAAGGATTGTATCTAGTCTTGGGGCTATGGGAATGTCATCAAAATTTCTTTTTTTTATTTAAAATGCACGCGCCCTCCTGGAATTAGCCCTGAGATATGCCTAGTTTGACATATGTAA
Organism: Muscicapa striata striata; assembly: GCA_030060385.1. Lineage (NCBI taxonomy): Eukaryota > Metazoa > Chordata > Aves > Passeriformes > Muscicapidae > Muscicapa > Muscicapa striata. The sequence goes on along the minus strand of JAREIS010000062.1, from coordinate 2,037,120 downwards.
ACATTTCCAAATCAGATATTTAAAGACCATGGTAAGAGAGGATTTATTGTTGTCCATGTTTCATTATTTGATGCATTTGGATTGGCTTTATTTGCTTTGTCTTTCATGTGTGACTTATGCCATTTTGTCTTGTACTACAAAAATGACAGCATCAAATGTACAGAAAACAGGTTTCCATATGTCTTCTAAATGAACTCTTAAGAGACTATAATGCTAAAGAAGGGTAGACCTCTCTGGTTGGAAAAAATACGGCAACTGTCTTGAGTGTTTGATCTGCATGTATAGAAAAATACATTTGATTTGTGGAGATTTGTGCCCTGAAGTATTATTGTGTTGCAGCTGATATCTTGTGCATTGTTACTGGGCATAGAAAGGTGTGACATACTAACAATGACAACCTGCTATGCTGCTGCTGTTTCACATTTCACAGACAGCTAATTTTCCTTACCTCCCAAACTAACTGCTAGGGAGTCAAGCAACCTGTATGAGCATTTCTCTGCTTTCTATAAACCTAGTAATTATGTTACAGCTGTTAGACACAGCTGTATGAATGTGTAAGTTTGCAATGGTTATACAAGAAGTCCTCAGGGAGGTTTTCAGTCACCAGAGAAAAAACACTGGTTATCTCCTCCTGCTTTCAGGGGATAGTTGGAATAATTGAAGAACAGTGGAAGTTTTTGCATCTCTAATAGGCATTAGTGCTGTTGATCTTTTTTATTTTTTTAATTTAATGTTCTCTTATACAGTGTGAATTTAATTTTGTTTGGCTTCCTGTTTCTTGGGATGTTTTCCTGTGATGGAATTATTGTGGTACTTGGGATGGCCATTCATTGTCAAATTCTTTTCTTGTCGTCATTTGCAAAATGTTTTGAAGACACACTTCTCAAAACAAGGTTTCTTATATGAAATTCTATCTTTCTCTGGTTTTGTAAATCATTTATGGACTTCATTCAAAGAGCTTCTTAAAAAATTATTCAGCTGATGCCTCAAGATTTCTCTCCTGTTCTTTATTCCTCATGCTCCTCCAAAAATATTATCAGTTCATTCTGAAAATTCAAACAAGCCTTTGATATAACTTCCCCACTAGCCAGCTGCAGAGCTGTAATTCTGAGGGAAGAGACAAGAGAAAAAAATACCTCCCTGATACCTTTTGCAGTCTTGCAAAAAGTTGGATATATGTGACAACAGGAAGAAGTTTAAAACAGGGAAGCTGACTGCAATGTCAGGGATATTCTTTTTGAGTGATTCTGTGGAATCAGAGGATAGATGATAAACATCTTTCCCAGTATAAGACTGTGGGGAAAATATAAATAAGTAAAATGGAGTATTTTAACCAGTAGTGTTAATCATTAATAAATCATTTGGAAAAAAACCAAATGAAACCTACAACAGAACCCAGCCAAAAAAAAAAAAGCATTTATTGACTAAACACTGAGTTACAGAACAGAGTGCCATTGTAGGCTGAGAGAGCTGAAGAGATTACGTGATCAGGTAAGGTGGCATTTGAGTACCAATGTCATAGGTTAAAAAACTAGTATGGTTTCTATATTTTTATGTGCTACATCTTTGTTGCTCAGCATCTTCTGTTTGCTTCAGCAGATGGATAAATTAATTGCCAATTAGGAGAAAAAAAAGTAATGTAAAATTTGTTTGGTAAATTGATAATAAACTTTTAAGATGCAACCTTTTTTATTCAGCAATATGATAATATGTGTAGATGCTTATTTTTCAGCTAGGACAAAACAACTGGAATATTCAGGTTTGAGAATTAGGGTAAACATTTTCTTGCAGAATTCGTGAGAGTGACCCTTCTGAATGGCTGAATCTTTGTATGTTCTTTTCACCATCATAATCCATGAATGAATATATAACATATGTTACTAAAACTACATCTCCATCCATTTAGCTGGAGTTGGATTTTTTCCCCCTAATTAAAGTGATTAAAACTGTGATGTACGATTCAGAGAAATTATCATAAGAGTCAATGAATAGTAATAGATTAGTGAGCAAAGCACCTACAATTATATTTCTAGTGAGATTTTTCTGTTGCATTTTCCATAAAATAAGCAATTCTTGGCTTGCATGTTGCGCTTCAGATCAGGAAAACATTCTTAAAATCTCTAGCATTTACAAAATGTACAGTACAAAAACAAAATGGAATAATATTTTTTTAAATATTGCTTGATTAACTAATTATTCTGTAACTAATTATTCTATACCTTCCTGTAACATTCCTGTAATAAAATAGAAGTAATGCAAACTCAGAAATACATTGAACTTTAGTTGCAGTCACAGTCCTTACTCAGTGTGGGAAATACAACCTTAGCGTTTCAGGAGCAGCTTTCACTTGAGGAGTAGCTGGTGTGTTTGCTACACTAGTTTGACTCTTGCTGTGCCCAGAAGGAGTTGTTGGATTGTTCTGGTAGAGTCACAATGGGCACCTGTTTTCTAGCACAGCTGCTCCTGGGCCAAGTTTTTTGTTGCGTCATTTCTTGTTTAGTACAAAGCAGGCTTGAGTTTTGATATTTCTGTGTAGTCTCTAGCCTAAGCTATTGTGTTGTATCACAGATCTAACAGAACTTGAAGAAGTTTATTTACAGTCCTTTATAGGCTTTGACTCTGTGTTTTGAAAACAGCTTTAAACACAACAGAAAAGGAGTATATGGGTGGGTGTGGATATCTGGATTTGCACGGCTGTGTACAGTGTGTTCATTTTAGCTTTTGAAATGGAAAATACGTTGGTCAAAACTAGAAACTGTGACAAATCCCAGATCCAAACTTTACTGAAGAATCATCTTACATTTTGTGCCTACTTGCATATGAAGAGCTCAGAACTGTCACATTTTTATATTCTTTTATTTTAGGTCACCTATCAAGAATAATGAAATACTGTGTCAGTGTCAAGTAAAAACAAAAAGATACAACAGTGGGTACTGAAGCATTTGCTATTTCTGCTTTCTTTGACAGCTTTTTGGAAACTACAGCCTATTTCTGCATGAAACCAAAAATGGGTGAGAAGGAGGTGTCCCCACATTCTTTCTTCAGTATTTGGCATGAATTCAGTTCTGACTTCAAAGACTTCTGGAAGAAGGAAAACAAACTTATTCTTCAAGAAAGGTACATTTGTTTGTTTGTTCAAAGGCTTTTCTCAAAGAATGTTATTGGGAGCAATCACACAGAAACCAGTCAGCCACACTTCATTAACACACAACCTATTGAATGCCTTTTGGAGTTTTCTCAGGTTTTGTTTTTTTAACAGATCATGACACCCACCCCCACCACTCACAACCCCCCAGTCTTCCTAATTTTTGAATGGGATTTTAATACCAGTTTGTGTTAAAGATTTTGAGTCCATCACCTGAACAGTGTTTTTGGCAGAGCATGTAACTACTATGCTACTATGAATCCAAGGAATGGAAGACTTGTTTCAGGCCTGAAAGTTGATTAAAGATTTTCATCAGCATATTTAGCCAAGGAAATTCGAGGCATTAAGACCTGGCGTATTGTAAATATTTGATGATGCTGGGAAAAAAAAAAGGAAGACAGAGGGAATAAGTCAATTAGCCCTGTGTTTAAAAAAATACTCAGACTGAATCATATTGCAAGTCACAGCCCAGGTGATGGGGTACACAAAGGCAAGTGTGGCACAAAATGGCATAAAGAATATGAGACAGTAGCTTTGAAAAATTACCCATGGTGTCTGGTTCATGTTTTAGGAGAATTATGAGGTCTGTACTCACCTGCATGCAGATAGTCCATTGTAGTCACCTTTGTTTCTAAAAATTATGCCAAGAATTAATCAGTTGTTTAAAAAGTAATAAATGTCATATAAGGAAAAATTAAACAAATGCAAACATGTAAATCCTAAGCATTGTTATATAATCCTACAACTGTTAGCAGCTTGAATTGAAGCTGCATCTGGGTCTAAACATTGATGGGGTTGAAGCTTTAGATTAATTAAATTATTGACTTCAGCCTGTTATTAGGTAAATTGACAAGAACAGGCCCTTTTTCCAAGTGAACTCATCCTATGTAATTTTCACAGACATCTGACTACTACTTTAGAAAGTTACTGAAAACTTTCCTGAGGCACCTATATAGTCAATGTCATATATACCATATATATTTGCTGTAAGTGGGTACATTTGGAACAGTGAAAAAACTGGATTCTGCTACTATAGCAAGAGCATGGTGCAAATGTTAACACAGTACAGCAGATCTCTGGGGATCTATTTCATATTACTGCCTGTCTGAATTAATTTTATGTAATTAAGAATATCTCTTTGAAACTGATTTGACAGTTAAATATCTTTGGTTTCCTATGCAGGGATTTAGCAGCCTAGTTAATACAGGTTAATTTAGTCTTGTATATTTTATAGAAAAGTATTTAAGAAAAATGTCCTTTTATTTCAAAATACTGAGATGTTTTTCTTTAAAAAAACCCCAAAATCCTCCAGAGAATTCTCACTGCAAAATAGTTTTCTTTAGAAGACATTAACTAAATCAGCACAAAATTTCTTCCTCCTTAAACATCTAAAGGTTGAGAGGAGAATAGGATTGAGATTGGATCATTTGACTCTTTTTGAGATCAATGTATGTTATACTAAGAGGATGCTTTGAAGCAGCAGGGAAAAAACGCTGGCTGCCAGTTTGTCCCTTCTAGGGCAAGGGTGGTTCTAGCCCAAAAGGAACTGAACATGTATAACCTACAAAATGTCTGCAGGTGTAAGATGTGACAGGGAAAGGAAAGGGCAGTGAGAAGGACCTACAGTAGGAAAGGAAACTGGGAGATCTCTTGGAAGAGCAGCAGGGAGACTCTTGTTTAAACCCAGACTCAGAGCTGGTGGGTTCAAGGAGGCTTTCACTCTAACTTCAGTCCAGGAGGTCACTGAGATTAGGAGTGAAAATAATACATCCTGAAAATCACAAGTAGATTTTTCGTTTGATTTTTAACTTTCACTTGCCTCATCAAGTTTAAATCTTCCACTATATTTGATTTCTTCAGGTGAGGCAAGGTTTAGACTTTGGGGACCTTTGATGTCTTGGTTGTGCTCAAGTCTGAGTGATCTTTGGTGCTACTGTGTCAGGTCTGGCAAAATCAAGCTCTCTTCATTGCATTTTAGGAATTAGAACGTTTTGGCTAAACTGGCAGCAAGAGTAACACTTAAGAGTAACAGTTTTTCAAATACAACATATCATTTTCTCAAAATTAAGAATCTTCTTTGGTTAAACAACTGTCTTACCAAAACCTTTGCACAGAAAATACTTTGTCTTCATAGTTCATAAAGATGTCTTTTAGGCTTCTTTTCTTGATTTTGCTTTTCTGTCTCCCTTAATAGAAGACAAGATGATGTGCTATGAAGGTGTTCTGATATTGAGAAGTCAAAGGAGAAAAATCTCTATGGAAAAATACATGTGTTTCCCAGAGGTGTAAGAATGTAGATCGTGGTAGTTTTCAAAATCTCAGCCTAGTTCATGAGATATGTAGGTGACACAAACCTGAAAACTACCTATTGCCACTGAAATATAAATAATTATTTGAAGAAAGTAGATTTCCCCTTTGTTCTTGAATTTTTTTTCTGCTGATAAAGTTGAGGACCAGGCTAAAACTTTAATGGTGAGAGAAACTTTCTGTAATTGTTCATTGGCAGCAAAAAAGGGACATATATGGTGAGACTTTTTCAAAGACTGTGGTATGCCACCTTGATGAGCTACTGACCAGGTTTCTGCCTCATGAAACAAACTTTATTTCCAATAATTATTTATAAAATTAATTACTTTATTTCCTTGTCTTTTTTAGTTTGATCATCTTTATCAACCCTGGTTTGTTTGGGTTTTTCTAGAATATTTTGTATCGCAGTTTCCATATGGACTGCTAATAGAGCCTGCTCCTTATTTAGTCTTTGCAAATATGTGCTTCCAATAATTTAACTCCTTAATTTTATTCCTTTACAATAATTTAACCACAGGATATTCATAGATGGTATTTCCAATGGCAGTACTATCTTTTGTTACTGATAGGTTAAGCATGTGTGTTCTATAGAAAGCAGTCAGACAGTTCTTATTTTAAACACTTTTCACTTGGAACTTCAACTTGCTTATTGGTTTGCCAGGCATTTATATGCAAAACATAAACATTGAAGTGTCAGACTTTATATTTCCTTACAAGAAAATGGGAAAAGAAAAATGATGCAAAGTTAAAAACAATTAATTTTTCTGAAGTTTTCTATTGCTTTTGGTCTTCTCTCACTTGAAGTAAAGCAGAACTGGAAAATACCATCCATAGGGAAAATTATGTGTGATAAATTTTTAAATACAGTAGAAATAAAAAGAAAAATGCACCTGATAATTACAGTAAAAGCATAGGTCTGCCAAGAGGCTTTCTGAGCTGCAATATTTTTTGTGGTCATACTGCAGTTAACTAGAGAATTCCATTAAAAATTGATATTGGGTTGTTTATAAAGTTTTTGATGATATTTTGTGGAGATTGACATTTCTGATGACATATCTATCCTAAATATTTCCTTTTAAGTGAAAATTTTCAAATACTACTTCTTTCTGATTAAGCAGCTTTTAAAAAATCCAAAAACAACAATCCAAAACAAACAAAAAGCATGCCAAAAAAAAAAAAAAAAAAAAAAAAAAAAAGCCCATAGGAAAAAAAAAAAAAAGAAATCCATAATCAAACTTAATGGGGCATGTTTTCAGTTCTTACAGTTGTTGTGTTGCTGTCATTGTCCTTTAAATATATTTATAATGTGTTAGTCGTAGTCTGCGGTTTTCATTCAGACTTTGCAAACTTTTGAAAGGTTTACTGTCAGTATGGCCTGCATTTTGTGCTTAATCAGCAAGAAAGACTAGAAAGACTATTTCCCTAATAGCACCCTTATTATATACATGAATTTGAGGTGTTGCATACCCACAGAGGCACATTGCTCTCTGAATACAGTCAGACAATGCACAGCTGCAGTAACACCTCTGCAAAAGTCTCCCCTCCTTAGGAAAACTCTTAGGCAAACAGACCACCAATCTAGAAATGCCTGGTTTTCCCTCCTGTTTTGAAAGTGTCTTTTACAAGCTGATCTATCAATGTATTAACCCTTTTCTCATTTATCTTTCACTTCTAAAAATGTTTTTCAATGTTTCTGAGTTAGATGTAGTCAATCTTAAGTGCTCTATTTCAGTCTAGCACCTCTATGAGAGCAAGAACTATTTTTATTTTTCTTGGCATCCAGCAAAGGCCTGCAGAATTGTTGACCAGACCCTACCATTTTCCTACCAACCAGGAAAAGATATCTTGTCCTAAGAATGAAAGATAAAAAGAGGTCATGAAGCAACATCCCAAGAGAAAAGTCTTGAAATGTTCTAAAAAATTTAAAAGTTAAGCAACTGCTGGTCATGGAAATAAAATATAAAAATGCAGTTATCTATCAGAAAATCTCATATTGCTATGGACAGCAATGATTCATCCTTAGGACTATATCTTTTCTTTATAGCCATTAAATACACCCTGGCTCACTATAGTAGCAAAAAGCAGTGAGTCCTTAAGGAAATGATATGTTTTAAAGTTCCACTGCTGTCAAATCTTAGTATCAATATCATCAGGTCGTAGATACCAGTTCAGACCTTACTAGAAACAGATCAGTGATATGACAGAAACTCGTATGCCGGGCCACAGCTCCATCTTCCCTTTCTCTGGGTGCCAGTGAGGTGTTCACACCTGTTAGTCCTCTCCAGCTCTGGATGTGTTTCCCTTTCTCCAGACTGTTCCCTGTTCTAGAGGGGCTGTGCAACTGGGCACAGATTTACTTTGCATTAGTTCTATTTCTGGATGGGAGAGCTGGAGGAGGAAGGAGCGAGGGGCAGGTATAGGAGTCCTGTGAATGTGGGTATAAGTTTTAAAAAGGCTTTTGCCTGTACTGAGTCGTGTTGCCGAGCAGAGGCTGTGTCAGGGACACCAGCAGAGGAGAGTTCATAAGCAGGATCAACACGATGGTAAAATTCTGTAAGTCCCTGATATCTTGCATCACACTAAGCTTGAGAATTTCTTTTGGCTGACTTTATTCAACCCTTTAACTCCCATGATAAATCTTTGACACATTAAAAATAATCTATAAACTCAGAAAAATGCACTCATCTCTCAAATGCAGAAGTTGCCCGTTCCCGTAAGAATAGCAGTTGAGCTGGCACCTGGTGTGTCACACTGTGTATATCTAGATGAAAGGGAGATTCCTGGCCAGCATGTCTCCACAGCTCATTGATCTCCCTCTGCAGAAAGACTGGTATGTCTCCCTACAGACTCCTCGGCAGGATGATTTAGAACTTGCTGTTGAACAATTTAAAGTCTGGCATGGGATATCTGTACGTTGCACAGTGAGGAGCGTATTGGTAAGCTGCCACTTCTGCTTGCAGAGGAGGGCATTAAATCCCATAGCACGAGCAATGTCCTCTCAGAGTAATTTAAGGGATATTTTTTTAACGCTTATAATAGGAACCAGTGAGTCAGACTTGAGAGTGAGAAATCAAGGGACATGCGAATAGGTACTTGCAAAGAAATGCAGAGATGGAAGAAAAGAGAAGAAAAATGTATATGGAGTTGCAATATGAGAGGGAAATGATGAACATGTGGAGTAGGTTTAGTGGGGTCACATTTTGCTTGGCATGCTCCTGCAATGCCAACTAAAAGCTCCGAGGGTTATGTTAGTGAGTAGTCATGGGCAGATACATTTGCTGAGTCTCTTGGAAAGTTTAATCTTAATGTGTTTGTTACACTCTAACCAACTGAGCTGCATGCTGGTAGGCATGGGTTTACAACTCAGTTATAATGACATTTCAAAACAGAAGACAATTTTACAAGACATCAAATTGAATAATTACATGGATCTTTAGTTTTTGGGAGCATTTCAAAACTGTTAACCTTAATAGCTTTCTGGTCAGAATATACTGTTATGGGCCCTGGAAAATCCACTTTAAAAAGACTGAACACACCAAAGATTCAGCAGCTAGCTGTAAGGCAGTACCTCACAAAGACACTGCTGTCCAGATAAAAGAGTTTGCTCAACATGTATGGTTTGTTTTCATCTTCCATGTCCATTTTTTGGCAATTAATTTTTTAAAATTAATTCATTCTGTACTTTGCTTAGGGGGACATAAACAGAACTTTCATTTCTTAACATTGCTTTTGAGGGAAAAGTTTGTGGGGAAAAAAATTATTTGGAGATCCATTTCTCAATCTGGATCTTTGGTGGAAAATCCTTTTGAGTACCTTAGTCTAACATTTTTAAGCAATCCTGTGTTTTATAAGACAGGAAAAATATTTCCATTTGCAGCTGTGAGCCAACTGGTGCTTACAAATATTGAACTTAAAGTGAAGGATCTAGTAAAAAATTAGTTCCAAATTTGTAATATTTCCTAATTTTTGTGACTTGTGTGAGGTTGGATTCCAGAACGGCCCCCATGTAAACAGCAAAGGGTTCTTCAGTAATATCTATCTGGTGATGGTGTTGTATAATGCTAGCACATTATGTTGCATCCTAGTATGTGTGTTTTGCATTAAAAGAAGGTAGCTAACAATTGTCATTTCATGATGAAGTTAACAGACTCATTTCATGGCTGTAATGTCAGACTGGGTGAGATAGTCAAAGATGTAGGGATAGAATAGGATAGCATTATTCCTACCATGTGGTGATCTTTTTGAACTTTTTTAAACTTTTTCCTGTTCACCACCTCTTGAATAAAGAATTACATTTGTCTATGATAAAAACAGGGGCTACATATTCAACAGATACTTGCATATTGGTGAAAATAATTTTATAATTAAAAATTTTAGACAGAACTCTTGTCAGGCACTACACTTTTTATATTTGTTAGTGGTTTTATTCCCAGGCAAAATGATCACTTTGGCACTTGAGGTGCAATAAAACATTGCAATGTTTTACAAATGAGGGGCATTTGTCATTAAATCTTAGTCCCCAAATACTTGAAATGCTCACAGAGTCCTAAAACCTACAGTAACTCAGACTGATCCTGAACTACTGAAGATGTGAATTTCCCTGCTCTCCAGCAGTTTGCTAAACCAATGCATGGAGCTGGCACAATTGCAACATCCATTAAGTGTGAGTGCATGGCTCTGAGCATGTTTTATGCTATCAGTATAGGGAATAGCCTAACATCAGGTGGTTTTCTTACATATTTGAGAAGAGCCTTACTGTGTCTCCAGTTATTTTTGAGTTGTTGCATAATGATGGATGGCACTTTTTACCTTATGCAGCAAAGTTCAAGGCCTCTTACTTTCCCATCTCCTGCACTGGAGATCTCTAAATGTTGTAGCTTTCCAGCTGATTCCAAGTTTTTTTATTTTCTCTTTGCTGATCCCCTCTATTCACTCAATTCTCATATTTGCTTGTACTACCAATCTGGTTGCTATCAATTATCCAGTGTAGTAGCCCAACACATCCAGTGTAGCAGCTCTTCTGTCTGGGTTATGTTTCCATATTCTCTTTAAGAATTCTCTTCTCCATGTAGTCTGTTTACTGAGACCTTTCTTATCCTTTTCTACCCATTGGGGTTTTTGCCTTCTTTTACCCCACCTGCTGCTTAAAAATGTTTTACAGCTAACACAGACTTTCACACTTCTGTTCACTCATGACTTTGCTTGCTGATTATGTTACCAGTTTTACTTCTATTCTTCATCCCTTTCCTTGTAATTTCCTGTTGAATTTCCTAAGCAAACAGCCCAAATGTAGCCAGCTTCTTTGAGAGCAACCTGGCTTCAGTTCCAAGAAAAACAGTGGAAGGTGATGACTATCTTTTCTTAGATTAATTTCAGTTTTGATATGTAAAGTCTGTGGAAAAGTGATTTTCACCTTGCCTGACTGGCCACTCTGACAATTTAATGACAAAGGTCATGAAATGTATGTAATGTATTTAAGTGGGGATATGTATGTTTGCATTTTATTAGAAACATAGCCATTCTTGAACAGTTCACATTTTTTATTTCATTCCATTTTCAACGTGAAATTATCTTTAATGTTAAAATAGTAATCTTTAAGTCATGTTTTGCACAGTATTCTCTTTATTTTATTTATTCAGATCTGTATATTCACATCTTCACAGATAAGAGCAGAACCCCTAGATCATCAAGAGTATGATTGCCAGAGAAAACCAAGTGAAATTAGTACTTCTAAATTGAAATACTTTCAGAATACTTAAGTGTTTGGTGAAGCACAGTGAGACTGTAAATGGGAAAGTCAAATTTTCATTTCAGTTGGCCTCAAAGCTTTATTTTAGGCCCATTTTACGTGATTCACACTAAAAAAATGTGAAATGTATTCCTCAACATCTACACTGTTGACAGAGGAGGTCTTATTCAAAGTCCTATGTTAAGTGGCCAGATTAAAACATTTTAATCTATTTGTCTGTGGTCCTCTGGGTGAAATTATGATTAACCACTGTGTCTTTCCAACAGCCTCTGTCTGCCTTGTGGTCTTTGAATAAACCATGCAAGGAACTGGCAGGGATGTCAAGATAGTCTAATACATTATCTCTCTGTTGGTAGGCTAAGGTTAGGTTTCTTCAGTTTGTTTGAAGGGATCAGGTACATTGCAATGTACTTCTTATCTGTATAAAGTCTTTGCAGTCAGTTACTGAATCATATCTGTGTCATCAAATCAATCCTATTGGTATGAAAGTAAAAGGTCTACATTTTTTATTTGACTTTTATGTTGGAAATTGTAACTTTCCATCTTGGGTTTTATGTTTTGGTTTCTCCCTTAGCAAAAAAATATTTCCAATATTTTAGTCAACAAATAAAATGTAAGAATATTGCCTTGGAAGAATTTAAGGAGAAAGTTTTAAAGTTTTCTGCCCTTGAAATCTGAAAGATGTTTGGCATTTGATAATTTAGTGGCGGGTTTTTTATTTTTTGTTATATGTAAAGGTATTATAAACAAGTTTAACTCAATCTTCAACCCAGATAATGCTACATAAAATATCTTGGCAACACTCCTTTCATTAACTGATAATAAGCATTTACTAGTATAAAAAGTATTGGCCTCAGCCTTGTTTCATGTTAAAAAATGCAGAATATCTGCAGAAAAATGTCTCTTGGGTTTCATGAACTATACTGTCACTCATAAAAGTGATATCTGTCTGAGTTTATCATGGAAGTTTTTGTGAGCAGCTCTACTATCTAAGGCATAACTTTCCAGTGCTCTCACTGTGATTACATTTGTCATGTCATAGTGCTCACTAGTGAAGTGTAAGGCGACCAAGCCTAGATGGAGCCAGTAGGAAATGAATCTGTCTGCCACAGATACTTCAGACAAAATTATTAATGTTTAGTGGCAGGGAAGTGGCTACCCCTTCAATGGATTGAATGATGACAGAAAGTCTCAAAGCTTTGATAAGGTTGTGGCCAGGCTGGCTTTTGGTCTAGAAGGTAGATAAAAACTCTTTTGGGTTTTTAAGCATGTCTGGTTTCTTTTTCCTGTGGGCATGCTGAAGTGTAACTCACTTATTCATCTTACAGGCTGTCTTCAAACTTAATCATAATTTTTATGTGTTTGTCTCACAATAAATATGAGGTACAAGGAGGTGATAGTGCTAGAGAAAAGTTTTTATTTTTATGGAAATAAGAAACTACTACTTTTGTTACAGGTGACAATTGGTAGACCCAATCTTATTAAGTAGCAGATTTCAGGACCATAATTCTTAGGCTAAGTCACTGGCTATTCATTCCCTTGTAGATTTTTTTGTTTAATTTTTTTTTTTTTAACTGATTCACTGATCAGCCACTGTTCCCTTCATGTATTCTTATTGTTGGGGATATTTGGAAGTATATTCTTTCTGAAAGAATGCAAGAAATGCTTTAGCTAAATTTAATATTTAAGGAGATTCAAGTGATGAACACTCCTAATAAGTATTTCTAGAATCTCTCCTGGGCCTGAATAACTCTGCTCTTCAGATTACTACAGTGAGAGTTAATCAACTCTCTGGTTGTCTAGGCTGGGAAGACTAGTTTTTGTAGGATTATGTTCTCACTAAGACAAAATCAAGAAACTACTTGGGAAAAGAATATGAGGCAAAAGTTGCTAAAAGTAACACAGTTGATGCTATCTTTTCTGTCAACTGATATGCTCACTTTTGAGCCAGAATGGGCATAAAATGGGACAGGGATTCATGGTAAATGAACCAAGTCAGTTTGCTGAAATAAAGTGAGTTTGAGAAGTGGTTGCAAAGTATGAAGTGGGATAGTTTGAGTATCAGTTTAGCAAAGTTTAACACATTGCAAGCTTGCAAGTCATTCCCACCACACTAATCAAGTAAAAGGTTCCACCTGGCTTCTTCAAGAGCACACTATGTCCTTTCCACCTCCATCTTCCTCTCCCACTCTCAGATCATGCCTTGAAGATGTCCTGCTTCTGAGAATTTGGTTCCATTGAGAGTGATGGCTTTATAAGGAGACCGAACAAACTCTCTAACAGAAAGTATTAGTAGTGTAGAACCAAATATTTAAGTAAAAACAGATTTCCATAACAATTAATCAGTCACGTGCTTGCCTTTGCCTAAGGGTCATAATTCTCAGGAAGTGGGGAACACTCACCTTCCTCAGACTTTTCTTTCAGAGGTTCCCCAGTGGCAACCTATCTTTCCACATAAGGCCTGACAATTGAATACCCACTCCTTTCCCAGGAATGTCTTTTTAACTGTTTTTTTGCTGTTTGAGCTCTGCATTGGCACAGTGGTGTCATTTTGACCTGGAGTTTGGAAATATGTTGTTGTATGCTATTGTTTCTCCTTTTGTGATGGTTGGGAGTCTTGTGTTGTTTTCTCCAAAAATCCTTTTTCCTCTTCCCATTATTTAACTAGATCCATTAGTTTCTTCATAAACCTTTATCAACTCATCACAGTTGAGTTAACTCATAATCAGTAGTGCTCATGCAATCTTTGCACTTTTTTTCTTGGATTATTATCTTGCACCTCCATGCTGATCAGTGTCTTTCTGAAGTCAGTGAGAAGTAGTGCAGGAAAAGCCTGAAAAAGAGAAAGGTGCATAGGGATTTGCTTGCCTCTGAGGAACATGGCTTGAACCAGGCATGAGCTGACAGAAATGATGTGGTTTTGCCTAAATATTCTTAGTTTCATGGAAAGATGAAAAAACATTCACAGCCAACAGAGAAAACATATGACAAAAAACTTGATAGTGGCAATTATTTTCCAACTGAACTAAGACTATTGTCCTTACTTCAAAGGCAACCTTTTGTCTGTTTCTCTAGATCACACAGTTTAAACAGTGTAGATGCTCCTACAAAACACATCCTTTTCTTCTTCCAGAAGGATTAAGTTATTTTAATTTTACATTTAATAAAATCTTAATTAAGCTGAATGATCAGCCTTCACAAAATATATTGCACACCGTAAGATTTGATAACCACACTCACTGGTTTATGATTTAGCCTTGTGGAAGGCTAGCAGTTGCCTTTGCCTCTATTTCACCAGTCTGCTGGCTTTTCTTGTTTAGATACAGCTGTAGATTTATACAGTTCTCCATGCTTCCAGATTTAATGTGGTCACAGACTAAACCTCCTTGAAATGAGCCTTTGGTGTGCTGTCTTTACATTTCTTGTGGCATTTCTTGCTGAAGAAGCATACGCATGGGTCGCATGGGCTTCACTGAGGCTGTATCCAACACTTGGATCTTCCTGCAGGAGAGCAGGATGCGAGCCAAGAGGCTGAGAACTGCCCCAAACCCACACAGTGAGTCAGTGATTTGGTTGGAACTGGAACTCAGTGGTTGCTAGCTCTCAGCTTTAAGTGCATTAGGGAGTAATACTTCACATCTTCTGTATTTCCCTTGGTATGAATAAATAGGCTCAAACTCCAAGGAATTTCATAAAAGCTCCCAAAACCTTGAGGACCACAACCATACTATTGAGACCAGCACCTCTTATATAATCCTGGAAATTTGGGTAACACAGCCTTAAGATTGTCACTTACCAGTCTGGAGGTTATGGATCATTTTTGAAGTGTTATCTCAGGGACACAGAAGTTCTGACTTCCTCCTTCACAGGTGGTGTGTTATTAACGTTTTGCTGTATCAAGCAGAGACAGCCTTCCTCAAAAAAGCTGTTTCTCTCATTGAGGCAGAATATGTAGACGGTGACACTTACTGGGACCTGGTCTTTAGAAAATAACTGCATTATCAGTTCTATTATAATAATTATAGGGTTTCTCACTGTGTGAGGATTTTTGTTTTGAATTAACATGAGACCCACAGGGTGCTGTGTTGTTTCATGACCTGGTGTGTTAGCAAGCAGTGGGTAATCCATCCTGGAAGGGGAATATTTAGGTGGGACAAAGACTGGAATTGAAGATTCCCTGGCATTTCCCAAGAATAACATCTGGATCTGTGTGAACTGGTTTGGTAAATATTTTTGTATGTTACATATGCTGCCATTGCATGTTGAGTAGTCTGAATACCTGCATATATTACACTGCTTCGATAAAACAGTCATTTTGATAAACTCAACAGTACTTGTATAGTCCCTGTACAAGCACAGGGATTTGACACTCATTTACTCACAAGTAACATTTCATTTTGTTATTTAAATGATGTCTACAGTGAAGGGAGCTAGCTATAATTGTATTTGAAAAAGAGGAAATTATATTATAGATGTGCTATTTTATATCTGACTTTGTAAGAGTGGCTTTTGATAGGTTAGAATGTGTCTGAATATTTAGAAAAAATCATGGGAAGATGAATGTCACAGGTATTTTTCCTTCTTTGGAGGAAAGTTTACATGAAACAGAAGAAAAATAGGGAAAAGAAAATGTCTTTGAATTTTTCTTCATTCTGCATCATTCCCATAAGCTTCTATTTGAAGCTATCACCACATTTTGGCTGCCACTTTTACTGAATTATTTAAATACATTTTAAAGGTGAATTACCTGGCTGCTTGACATTTTTGTTCTAGATTATGCTGCAGTCTATCTGATTTGCAGTCAGAAGAAAGCATTACAGCTTGAAATAACAACTTTCAAAGCTTTTTTCCCCCCTACCTTTGCAAATGAAGGTCTTCCTACACTGGCAGCATACAAGACCATCAAATGAAGAGGGCAGCTAGCGGAAGTGCTGGAAAAGAACTGACATTTAAATTAATTTTTGAAAGCATAAATTTGAAACTTATGTATAGAACAAAGTGTGATAAAGTTGAATGAAGTAGAGGTGAATGTTCAGGCAGTTTTTTAATGTGTTTAGCAGACTCAGCTGGAGTTTTATTTTCAAAATTTGGGCCTTTACTACACACACAAAAATATTCAAAAATAATAGTAACAGAAAGTTGGATTCTCATATTGCCCTCTGTAGCCTCAGTGAAAGAACAGACGTACAAGTGGTTTGGAGATGAACTGCGAGGAACCAGCCAAGGATATATTATTTCTTATTATCATTTAACTGTTTGTTTTTCACTCTTGGATAATGGTGAAAAGACAGACTAAGTGCCATCTTAAGTCCATATTTTTGGCAAGATCAAGCCAATATAGGATATACATTTTTGTTTTCTACTTTCTTATTTATCAATAAAATTCTCATCTCTCATTAAAAAAATAAAGGTCTCACATGATTTAATGTTCTCTTATAGGAAATGTTTATCTAGGTCTTTGCAGCTCAGAGAATTCATAACATAAATCTGTACTATCAGTGTTTTGGCAATCGTGTGTGTTTGCAAGGTTAATAGATAAAATGAGTGAAAATTGTAAAGAAACATTATTACAGTGTGACATTGAACTCATCAGCTTGATTCTTGCAGGTTCCCAATCTGAGTGTAGTGCTCTACCTTCCACAGTTTGTTTCCTATCAGCATAAAAAAGGGACATTTCTCTCACCAAAAATGTGGTGACATTTCACAAAGTACTAATTTGGTCCTATTTGCCATGTCAGGAAGCACTAAGAAGTGGACCCTTACTTTTAGAACCTGCTTCTCTCTTTGCATCCAAGCAGCCCAAGTGTGTTCATCCCATGGTGATGGAAGCTTGGAGATTCCTCAGCTTTGGAATTAAAGAGATATGTGCAGTGGCATGCATCATGTTCCGTGGAAATTTTCTTTTTTTTTTTGTTTTGTTTTGTTTTTTGGGTTTTTTTTTTGTTTTGTTTTGTTTTTAAAGTTAGAGAGTAGACTGGAAATCTAGGTTAAGCTATCTTGCCATTTTAAATACAAACAAAAAAATGGATGGAAGGGAATGTAGCTAGGTGACAAACTTTGTTTAAACTGTAATTGAAGTATTGAGGGTTGGAATAAATGAAGAATTATTTTAAAAAGTGATAAAAAGGAGTTTTCTTAGCAATATTTGCATGAATGCTCTGAAATGTAAACTTCATGTCAGGGGGTGTATTTTAAACCCTCACACATTTGAATCTTCAACTGTAGTAAGTACTGATTGCTTCTGTAATTAGAATTGATTATGCAATTGATTATGCCTGTCTGTGTAAGTGCTGGGTATAGCTACAACAGCCCTGGAGTGCAAGAACTATTTTGTGGAGCATGCTAATGACTATATGGAGAATAAAGTTATCCACTTGTGTCCTCAGGCCTTAACTTGTAAGTTATATACTGCATTGTCTTTGAAAATGTTGTTGGTGTACAGGAGTATTTATAAATTTTTGTCTCTC
This sequence comes from Muscicapa striata striata, assembly GCA_030060385.1. Taxonomy (NCBI): domain Eukaryota; kingdom Metazoa; phylum Chordata; class Aves; order Passeriformes; family Muscicapidae; genus Muscicapa; species Muscicapa striata. The sequence goes on along the minus strand of JAREIS010000062.1, from coordinate 2,019,452 downwards.
TTCAGAGTCAAAGAAGCAGAGGAAGTCTGCAGGCAGAAAAAGGGGAAGTCTCTATACAATATTAGACCAAAACACGACTCTGGAATTGTAAGTAAAAATCGCAGCAATACTTCTGTTTATATCACTTATTCTACCTTTTTCTCTTTGCATTTTATAGGTAGGTTATTTTCTATGTATGTTTTTGTTCTGGGTTGGTTTTTTGTTTTTTTTTCTTCAATGTTTAACATTTTCTTTATAGGTGTTAAATTAACAAAGTTGAAATCTGCCTATGAATATTACTCCACAAAATATAGATGTAGCACAAGCAAGAGCAGTTTATTATTGCCCCTCTGTGCCAATCTGTGCTCTTCCCAGCCTTGGGGTAGGATGGACATAGAAGGCAGAAAGGCAGGTTTGGTCCTCCAGCTTATTCAGTTTGTATTCACTCTCTTTTCTACAGATACAGAATGAAAGGAAGAATTTTGATAGTTACACATTTTTCAAGCTGGATCACTGTATCACATACAGTGGTTTCTGAGTCACTGATATGGACTTTTGGAATAGAGAAACACTAGAAAAAGATAGTACTGTGCTTTCACCATTCTTTTGAAAACAAATAACTTCACTGATAATTGAGGAGTAATTGTGGTCATTCAAAGAAACCTTTCCCCTATGACTGCCTAACCATTGTAAGGATCATGACTGATTTTACAGAAAAAATAGTCTGGTGCCTCACATTTAAATCATAACTGTAGCAACTAGCCATCATTTATGTTTGAAAAATATTAGAAGATTCTTTTCATGTGTCTGTGTCCCTGTCTGTGTTCTCTGCTCCCCACCACCCCAAGACATGACATAATTCTTAATGCTTTGTAGTCATAGCTGTGTAGTCATATCATCTGTGACACATCTTGTAAATGAAGCATGTGGTAATTTACTGTATTCTAACTAACGTAATTTGACACAGGAAGCAATAATGTTGCATTTATTGTTTCTTATTTTGACTGTTTAGTGAGAGTTGACTGTAGTTAGTGCCATAAGAAATGTAAATGGAGTGCTATCTTGGTAAGGAATTATAAACTACATTTTATCAATTTTATTTAAAGCAGATCAACGTTATTTCCAAAAAAACTCCTAAATTAACATTGTTTTGGGTTTCTCCATTTAACTTATATACTGCTGTATATGAAGACACTGAGAGATTTCTTTGAAGAAATAACTATTTGTTTAATTATTCCCATATCATTCTTATTTGCACTGAAATAGGGACCTTCAGTCTTAGTGAAAATTTGATGAGTGAAAAGGAAAGTAAACAAAAATATTTCACAAGCACTGTATAGCTTTAGTTTACTTCAGTTCTAGCTTCAAAGTTTATTTGTGAAGTCAGTTCTACAGTAAATATAATAAAACATTTGCCTCTGTATTTCTATGCTTTTCATATTTGTATAAGGTGGTTTGGTGTACACTCAAATTTTGTCAATTTTTGAATTTATTTTTCAGAAAGCGAAGATAAGTATGAAGATCTGAGAGAGAAGAAATTCAAAAGCCATTGTTACTTGGTTACCAAAACTCAACATGCCTGTGGGTGGGGAGTGAGAGGGAAGGAAACTACATCATCTTGATCATTTGCTTCCTTGACCTTCTAAAATTTTGTTTTGTTCTCTAGAGTTTTCCACCAACTGATGTGTTATTGTACATTCATTCACGACTGTAATCACTTTAACGGAGTGCCCAGAAATAGACTAGCTATGGACTTGAAACACCTTCCCTGTACTCTGTATCTCCTTTGCCACTCAAAAATGGGATTTTGTAAAGTGTATGGTATATTACAAAAAGGACAAGTCAGCATGCATAAAAAGTGGCATCTGCATCAGTTTTGAACATACTGAAAATTGCATTAAGTTGAACTTCATAAGAATGCTACGTGGTACAGTAAAACATTTCCATTCCTACTGGCAACATCTACCACAAATACTTCATGGCACTACACTTAGATTAGGGAAAGAAATGTTACTCCTAGTGAATTGTTTGTATCCGTTTCATGTTGGCATTTGTAGTTTGTATTTTGAATCGTTAAGTGCTGTTTATACAGTATAATCAATGCTTTCCCAACTTGTTTGGTTGCCCTCCATGACTAAATATTTGTGGAACAAGATGTTTACTGTAACTATCTTTAAAATCGATAAGGCAGGATACTTTTACTTCATCTTTTGCCAGAGAGTGAATGACAGGTGGTATGGGGGTCAGAAATCCAGCATTAAAAAAAAAAAAAAAAGAAAAAAAAAAAAAAAAAAAAGGAAAAAAGTGAAAAAGCAGGAAAATACAGAAAAGCACAGAAGTATGATAGAGAGTATGAGAGATTTGTCTATTATAGTTTGTTAATATATAAAGCAGGTAATAGTTTTACATGAACTTTACAAGGTATAGTATAGTTTTAACTGCTGATCACTTAAGTCAGGCTTTTGGCCAAATGTACATGATTTCCCTTCTGGAATTAGCTTTACAGTTAATTTAAAACTCCTTTAGAGAGCCATTAAGAGATGCACATGGAGACAACATTTATGGAAAACAGTAGCCAATTCTAGTGACAGAACATAGACTACCAACTAATTGACATCAATTTCACACTTAGAATTACATTTCCTCCAGACTTTCAGTGTCCCTGACTAGGAGGTTAATGATTGAAATACATGACTTAGGGTTTCCATTTTAGACCACATGCTTACGTCCTATTTGCAATCCAGAATTCGCTGTATCAGATTTAGACTGCTCAGCTGATAACAACCCCTTCCTCCAGTCCTTACTTAAGAGCCCCAAACCAATCAGCTTGATTGATAACAATTCTTTCAAAGCTAATTTTTCCTGAAAGCAGACAGTGTGCACAGCTCAGTTGGACGCACGCGCTCTGGGCTTTGGAGCCTAAAAGACACTGGGGTAAGGCAAATGAGCTCTAAGCTGCTGTGTTGTGTTAGTCCCTGTCTAATCTAGCACATCAAGAGACATTCTGAGCTGTTCAGAGCTAATATACTCTACAGGGTGTCATAAAACCAAGTGCAAAATATGACCTCAGGAATCTGTTATTCTTCACATATACCAAGCACTAGAAAAGATATTTTTTTTCACTGTGTGAAAAGCAAGTCTCCTGTTGTTGATAAACCTATGTGAAAATCTGTACTAGTAGTAATTTCTGGCAGGGATATAAATTACCAAGAATGGAATTCTAAAATTTTGTGTTGATGGGAGTAACATTACTATTTGGGGAAGAGAAAATAAGAGATTATTTGCTGTTACGACTAACTTATGGAAAAAAAAAACTTTAAAGAGTAAAGCTATTTTAATGGCACTGATTCAAATCCATGTTTGTATTTATGTAAACAATAGTCTTTTCCTCCTAACTTTGCTCCTAAGTGCAAGGATACAGTAGCATGTTTTCATTTGTAGCCTTCCTGTTCTCTTCAGTACCTACGGTATGTATATTACTATATTAAATGAAATAATAGATCATCTAACAAAGATCACTATGTGCAATACTGTATTTAGTGTTTCTATTCCAATTTTTTTAGAATGTTAATTTATAAGAAAATAAAAGGAATAATAATGAAATAACTGCCTTCTCTTGTCACTCTTGGCTATGCTGTAGTATGCTACAGTTTGCTCCCTAAGCACCACATCCCATTCTGGCTCCTGTGATCAAAGAAAAGCCTTTGTGAAGACAGCAAAGGAAATAAGGCTTCTCTTTGCTTGCATTTTGGAAGGGTAGTGACAGTGATTCCCAACTATGTGAATATATTACCTTTTCCCCAGGTGGTGGTAGCGAGAGCTTCAGCCTTCTTTACCCAAGGAGACTATATAAAACTCACTTCAGCTTGTGGATGCCTCCCAGTCTTGCATTTGGCTCAGGTTTGTAACCTGGTCCTACTAACATTGCTGAATTAACAGTCTCAAGAAATTGCTATTAAGGCAAAAATATGCATTGACAAGTATTATCTGCATATTATAATTCTTTCATATATATAAAAGTGTTTTAGCAACCTCTCTCACATACATACATACCATTTCTACAGGATCTGCAGCATGGACACTAGAAGTTATTTCAAGCCTTTCTCTCTCTGAAGTGTCAGAGGTTGACTGCACCTGATGGAACCATATTATAATCTTAAAACACATGCTGGTATATAGATTTTTCTTGCATTTTATTCAGAACCAACCTATTTGGCTGAACATGTCTCTCTTTCATATAGCTTCTCTCCAATGTGTCTCAAACTTCCATGCAAAGTAGCCCACTATGTGCAGCACCACAGCTGACCCACAGAACATCCAAAGGGAACTTAGAGCACAAGTTTCACTTCTGCTTTTTGTTTTTAGCAGCATACTCAACTTTTTACAGAATTCTGGACCAACACTCTTCTGTTTGTTTGTTTGTTTGTTTATGTTTTAAAGAGGTTGAACACCCCACTCTAAGGTCCCCTCTCCTCTCATTTTCTGCAATCCCCCCCTTTACTGCAACATCAAGCACTCTACATTTAAGCTGGCCCTAATTCTTACAAGAGTTCTCACAGGCAAAACTGAGCCTTGTTGATTGCTAACACTACATATTGTTCACTGTTACTTAAATGTAGCAGCAAAATAAGGACTCTCAGACCTGAGCAGCAGATGTGACTTGCTGAAGTGAGTTTTACATAGTCTCCTTGGGTAAAGAAGACTGAATCTAGGGGTTTTTTATGCGGAATTAAGAGGATTCATGTTTTGCCTGCCAATTAAAGACTTCAAGAAGCATGGTACTTTGTCACATCATGACACTGTAGCAGGTTAGCTTTTTTTGTAGCACCTTTCATCATCCCAAAACACTTCCAAAACTTAGTTAAGTATTAACCAACAGTGTCAGTGGGAATAATAATTAGAGGGATCTTCCACAGACTAGCTTTTTTTCTTGCCCAATTTTCAACGATCAGCTTAAAAAGTTGGAAGAAAATATTAATTTCATTGAGAGAACATACAGCAAGTCATTGCATTACAATTATTTTGCTGTAGACCAGGTTAAAAGCAAATCCAAATTTGTGACAAATCCACCAGTTACTTCAGTTACAAAAACTTTAAACTACTATGGACAGAATAAATGAAAACTAATGAAGTTGAGTTTTTCTGAAGATAGTGTAAACAAGTCAGCAAAGGGAGAAAAGAGAGAGCCATGCTCCACACCACCCATCTAAAATTCTCATTACAGAACAGGTTTTCAGAGCCATTCTCTTGCCTACAACAGACCCATCTGTTCCTGTATCTGATATTCATCCAACCTACTTGTAAGAGCATCTAGGGGTAAGTCCACTGCCTCAAAGAAAATTATGTATTTCTGAATATAAAGGGTCCCTATTGCATTAGCACTGTTATCTCATTTATTCCCAGTTGTTCCTTGAATTTACGCTCTAAGAAACTTTGCTTGCCACCCACCCCAAACTGGGGCCCTGCCAACATGGCAGTCCCTATGTGGTGAGCTTAACATGCACTGTCCTCCTCCCTTCCCTGTCCTGTAGCACCTGTTACTTAAAGAAGTAACTGCATCTGTTTGACCTACAGCTTTTCCATCGACTCTGGGAGATTCACCGTGTTCTTGGATTGCTTCCACAAGGGGGAGATTTTTGGATCACAGCATCTGCCTCTGCTACAACGACGGGTCAATAGCTGGGCAGCAACAGACTGAGAGAGCTGAAGCTGGAGTCTGGGCTGTGCCTCCAGCAGCAGAGGTTCAGGTGTGTGCTGGGCAATCCATGACCTGCAAAGCAGGAGACTGGCCAAGAGATGGGTGGAAATGAGAGAGGAGCGTTCGAGGAGGTGACTGCTGAGCTTCCTCTGAGCCAAGTGACTGAGGTGCTTAGGTCTGAGCAGGGAGCCTGACCACACCTAAGGCAAAGCAAAACTCTAATCCTCTAAAGCAACAGCTACTAAAACAAAACAATTCTCCAAACACTGAACTGAGTGAAGACTGGGCAAGAGACAGGGAAGACAGCAAAGGGCTCCTACAAGTGTAGTGCCATAAAGGACACAGCCCTTCTTTGCTAGTTGTGGTCTATGTTCTCCTGCTTCTTTCAAGACCCATCACAGGCATCTCTTCTGGTCACATGGAGGCTCATCAATCAATGTGACAGCTCCCTTTCCGCACAGAAATTTTCCCTTGAGAAACTGCATCATCTCTGGGTTGGTAACGGAAAAAACACCACAAACCCAAAATACTACCCTGTGTCTGGATTGCCATATGGTGAACCTATTCAAGAGCTGATAGCAACCACTAAAGCTCACCTATATCTTAGGATATTGCTTTTTTTTTTCCCTTATAAATAGTTTGATGTCTGTTACATAAGGATATACTTTAAACAAAATTATTTAGGTCGGTCGCTTCTCTTATGGCAAACGATGGCAGTGTTTAAGCCAGTGGTGGAGCTTTCCTCATCAGTTTACCAAAAAATCCAGAATAAGTTCATGCAGAATCAACTCCAGAATCTAAGAATAACGCATTTTATTTTTCCTCTTGCCTTCCAGGTACTTCTGAGGGAAGTGGGAAACAAGGGGAGAAGTAGATAGGTTTTCCCAAACTGTCAGGGTGAGCCATCATTCACCTATATTTGGGAGGGTGAAAAGGAAGCTGGAGAATATACTGATTAGAGAGCAGCTGGACACAAACTGTTGAAGCAAAACACCTGGATGCCATATAACCCTAGAGTAGCTTTATTATTTAATCTATAATTTAATAGTTGACCTATAAAATAATTACATTATACTTAAAGCATTTCTTCATTTTTTGTTTTCATTTATAAAACAAGAATTAAATACAGTTTTAACCATTACAAGCTCAACTCAGTTTTTACATAAACACAGCCCCTAGAAGGAGCTTTAAGCTGCAGCATATTCATATTGCAAACTGTTGAAAAACCCAGGCAGGGCATAGCTTAAAGTTAAAGATTCTTGCACGTTTTTCTTAAGTGAATTTACTAGGGTGCTTTTCTCTCTCTGGTCCAAGATGTCTGACTTTCAGTTCATTCCTTCCAAGTGAAGACAGATCCACAGAGTCTTAGCAGACTATATTGCCACCTTCCCCCTCTGCACTCACCCACACCCACACTCTCAAGGCTAGTCTGAATTGTGCCCACCCTAGGGCTGGCAAGATTCCACAGTGCAGCAGCAATAGCCCCTAAAGCATTCTCTGTGCGAGGAGGTTCCCTGTGCAGTTCTGACACGCTGGAAGGTCGCAGCAGAAAAGCAACTTCTGCTCATGTAACTGGGCTGCCAGACCCCACCAACCTCTCCCTGCCCAAGCCAGCCCCTGTAAACCGCTTGGAGCTCGTGTGGAGATCAGCCCTGAAAGCCTCTTAGGGAGGCCTGTGTCACAGAGTGGAGAGCTGTGGCTCTGGAGCCCCGCTGGCGGCAGGGCTGAACGCTTTAACCCCTTGAAGAGGCTGCTGGGGAGCGGCTCTGGCTGCAGATGCTGAACTGTGAGACATGCTCAGGGAGCCCCTGTGTCATCTTTAATTTGTAAGCTTCAGACAACTGCGTGAGCACTGGCTTTGGTTTGGGGGAAGGGGCTGGTTTGACACAGGATTTTAATGCAGCTGGGACTAATACAGATCAGAACTGTAACAAATGGGGTATACAGGACATGTTAAACTCCATCAACTGAGTAACAACATAGTATGATTCAAAATTAACTGTAAGTGTTCACCAAGATTTATTTGTGCATTTCTCAAAAACTGAGTGGACCACCAATAGTGTAGCAATTACATCTTACTCTCTCCCATTCCAGTGACCTATTCCAGCAGCACTGACTGAGGCGTTTGTCCTTTAACACTAACACATTTAACATCGTTTCCAATCATGGGAGAGACACCACTCCCAAAACTTGATGACACTTATGTAGCTTTTGTATTCAGTCCAGCAATGACCAAACTTTGTCCTTTGTGTGACAGTGCTTTTATATCTCTGGGGACACATCACCTCCCTAAGTGATCTCTCCCACTATCCTTCCACTTCCCCTGGTTTGAGCAGGCATAAATATAAGGTCATAAGTGGATGTTGTCCTTTTTGGAGTAAGAAACACACACATGTATCTAACATACAAAAACCTACCAAAAGCATAATAAAACCATGTCCATTTTAAGCCAGGCAGCCGACCTAGCAACCGAGAGTCTTAACATATTTTAATTGCTGGCATACTCTGCCACAAGAAAAATATACATGGCTAGGTCTATAATACTTTAAACAGCTGTTTACTATAGCTAGGTTACAAAATAAACACTGCTGCAGAGGCCATGTGTTCAATATACTCTAACCACAACAGCATCAGAACCCACCCTCAGTCTGCTCTGTGGTCACCGTGGCTCACCCAGCGCCTCGCCCTCTTCCCCTTGCTTCTGATCTGCCGTTCAGACAACAAACCCAGAGCCATTTGTCATTGCACAATTGAAGCCATCTTAAGGAGAGGAGTCTCATCAGAGAGTCTCGCTTGCTTTTCACACATTACTCCTCGTTACTCTCCCTCATCTGTGTCCCCCAGTCCTGGGCAGAACCCCAGCATTTCTGAGTGAGAGAAGCAAGCTCCAGACCAAAGCACAGGGAAGGCGTTCTCAGCTTGTGGAGGGAACTGGAGTGTAGGGCAGAGGGCTTTACTCCACACAGTGGAAACATTTAATGCTGGATTCAGCCAACTGGTCACTTAGATGATCAATCCCAACTTCTGTGAGCCTGCTCCACTCCAGAAGATTCAATTGCCAGATGATATTTAAAATAGAATGAAGCTTTATGGTGAAGTGCCTAACACAGCTGGGTAAAAAGCATTATTCCAGTAGGCAAGTGACAAGGAGTCTTTCCTTGCTGGAGAGATGCCTCCTGAAAGAAAACAAAAAAAAACCCAAAAAAAATGGAAAAGAAGAAGCAAACCAACAAAATGGACAGTCTGCTCAGTGGGAGAGGAGAAGCAGCAGTAAAGCTGACGGAAGCAACACCAAGCAGCAGCTATGTGCCCGTTCTCACAGTTTGCCTGAGCTGTTCAGATTCACAGACATGCACCGGCACTGCTTGACCTTCTGGATCTTCTTGAGTCGGAAGGGCGGGTCCAGCTCGGGGCACTCCAGCTGCACGGTGGAAGAGGTGACCTTGTGTGGCTTGCAGAAGGCGCAGGACTGGAAGGACTCCTCCTCCTTCTTGACGTGCCGCGGGATGTAGAAGGAGTTGCACTGCCCGTAGCAGAAGCGGTTGATGATGGTGCGGCTGATGCAGCCCTCCTCGCTCACAGTCTGCCGCAGCGGCTGCGTCTTGCACCAGTCGCTCTTGAGGTACTTCCTTTCGGTGACCACCAGGGCCTCCTGGCTGGAGGCCAGCACCTCCTTGTTCAGCTGCTGCCTCCGCTCCGAGTGGTTGCTGCCGCTGCCTTTGTACGGGGAGGGAATGGCACCTGCAGGGCGGTTCTTCCTGCCGTCCGCTGCTCGAACCAGCGCCGCCATCAGGAAAACGGACAAGGCAAATTTCCAAACCATCCTGCAAGGGCAACACAAGGCACTGTTAGGAGAAACGGATTTTCAAACCACAGAAGCGGAATGGAGTTGGTACTTCACGCATGCTCTTGAAGCAGAGATCTTATCATCTTTGTCATCCCATAGTTCTTCCTAGATTAGCTCTATTCTAGGGTGATTACTTATCATGAAGAGGCCAGGCCCTTTAGAAAGTCACATTGCTCCCCATCAGCCCTCCCCAAACTCTCCAACTACTTACTTTCCCCCCACAGGGACACTAATGCTTTCATAGCTGAAGTGGTGGTTTTACAGAAGCTTCAGCCAGAAGCATTTCCTCCTTCTCTGTGAAATCCTGGGCCAAACAGCTGGGCAAACTCCTGGCTAGCAAAGGCTCAAGAGACTCCTGCCAAGATGGTGAGAGCTGATTTGGGGAGGGCAAGGGAGAGGAAAAGGGAATACTAGGTTACACAAAGTGCACACCCAGGTCTCTTCAATCCCCAAGTCCCAGCCCAGCCTCATTCCCCACAGAAGTAGCAAGGGGTGTCCAAAAAACTATTTTTATTATTCTAAATTGCCTCTGACGTTTCTTAGGGCTCTTATGGCACTTATAGGCTTGTATTTGTTGTCTTTGTATGAGGCCAAAACCTTGATGGATTTATTTTTGCAATAAGAGGAAATGCTTAAACACAACTTTGAGGACTTCACAACTGCAAGGCCTCTTGGGCAAATGGTTTAAGAAGGTTTGTAAACATGAGAGGATTCAATATTTATTTTAGATTTTAAGGAATATGTTAGAGCATAAGCTTGTTGCTGAGTTAAAATAGTCAGCCAGATGGCAAAAAATGTTTTTCCTATGGTTGTCTATTATGTGTTCTTGTTCTGTGAAGCATCTCTTACCAGCTCTTGTCCAATTCATTTTAGTAATCTGCCTCAATGTGCTTCCAGAACATCAGACTAAGTGTAGTAACTTTCCTTATAAAGTCAATGCTCACTAGTGAACTGCTCATTTGGCAGTTCATTTCATATCACTCTCCTGGGGACTAGAACACTTCCAAGTCTTTCTGAAGTGCTCTATTCACCTTTATTCCTAGTGGTCATTTTTATAGTGTACAGAAGAAAGACTCATCCCTCTCCTCACAGTAAAGCTTCAAACCCTTCCAAATAATGATTTTAATATTTTTGCTTTAGAGAGTTGCCTAGGCAAAAAAAAACAAAACTACCATCACATGGTAATTATAATGTCTAACACCATAGACACTTCAGATGTTGCATAGGTACTCCCATCTGGAAAATATGTTGCTTTCCAAATAAGGACACCAAAAGATTTAAAAAGTGTTTGCAGTAAAGCTGCAAAAGGAGACAAGAATAGCAGTAACAAATGCTTCTCACCTAATTAAGCAGACCTAACATGTTTAAATTCTGTGGAGACAAAGAAACTACTCTAGCAGACTAGGTGAGATAACATCGCTTAAGGTTATTTTCTGAGTCTACAAGATCTCAAAGTCAGATTTGGACTAAGTTTCTAAGGGGGGAAGCCTAAAGTGCTAAAGGAAACAAAAGTGCTAATTGTATAGCTGTAAACAGAGGATGTTCTGACACAGAGTTAAAATTTCACCAGTGTACGCTTGAAACAGAACCACCTTTAAGTGGAAACCAGTATTTCTAAACCACAAAAAAGTTCATTCATCTGCAACCATGCCATCTCCCCACTGAATACTAACTGTAGCCACGGGTACTTTAAATCAGTGGCCTATTTTCACACTGCTTAGCATTCAGCATGCAAGTCCAGAAGTTTTGTCCAGAGTCTTTAAACGAAGCAAGACAAGACTTGGCTTTGCTGGCAGGTATTGTCGCCAAGTCCACTGGATGTCAACCCACACAGCCAGGCCAAAACCTAATCAGGTAATTAGCTTCAGTTGAATATAGTGTTCCATGCTTCTTTTAAATTGCGCTCATGTTATTCTGCACTGATGGCTGCATTTCAGTAGTAGATAAAACAACTGATTCCCAGTGCTTTGTGTTTTATATAGAAAGGGGAAGAAAGGAAACTAGATTTACAAACCTTTGTGTTCTAGAAAAACCTTCTAGAAAAATACAGAGGTGAGCTCTCCACAAGATGCCTTATGCCATATTTCTCAGGCATACTCTTCTACTCTTTTGAAACACAAGGGATACAGCCTCTCCAGTCTCATTTCTCTGATCCTGGCATAGAAGACGACAGCAAAGGTCAGAAGGAGAGACACACCCTTCCCCCAAACCCCCCTCTCTTTTTTTGGGATGTTCTTTAAGGTTTATTCCAACTTTCATGACTCTACAATTCTATGAAACCCTGTGTTACCACGCCTGCCCTTTCTCTTCATAAAATGCAGCTTGAAAGGACATGTTCCCTTTTTGTGTCAAGAGTGGTGGTCAAGCAGAAATCCTATGCAGGAATTCAGGAAAGCTAACAGAGAACTAACAACTCAAAGTCTACAATACAGAGAAATACTACAGCAGTATTCTAATTGCTTAAATGGTTTTATGTAGGCATGGAGAGCCATTCAATAGAGTAAGTAGGATTTATTCAGTAAGTCTGTGTTTATAACTAATAAAGCATTATTAATCAAAGCCACTATTGTACAGTTATAAACCAAACATTGCAATACGTACTTCTACAGACAGGTAGGAACACACCACTCATTTCTGTCATTGATCCTTTACCAAACTTGAACCTTGAAATATTTACATAATAGAGGAATAATCTATTCTACACTAGCAGGTCAAATGTGCATTCTGTCAGATCGTGGAATTTCTAATCACAGTGTTACCCCTTACTAGCCTGCAAATCACCCCTTTCTAAGCCCTGGCACACAAATCCCCTATTCAAGCAAGTAAGGGTGCAAACAAGGTCACACGGTGCCAGCAACTTGCCAAGAACTACACATATATTTTCAGTGCTCACATGCAAAGAGAAGAGAAACTTCAGGACTCCCAGAGAAAGAGGACATTTTGGCAAACTCAATTTGAATGCAAAGCAAGACGATGAATGCTGTCTGTCTGCAGACAGAGTGGGATGAGAAGAAACACAAAATGTATTGGAGAAGAATCTGGCTTTTGGCAAGGACAGGGCAGTTCTGCCCTACTTAGATGGAACAGAATGAAACAGCATGTGGCTGAGACCTTGCAAGTGAGAACTGCCTCAAAAGACCAACGCCCCTACAACTTGCACCAATGCCAGCCTGGACACCCCATTCCTGCTGCACTGGGGGTCCCCACAGCAGACCAGTGGCAGCTCCTTTGGGACAGTTTTCAACTTCCTCAAGCATTGTTGCCAGCTGCTGCCAGTTCCCCCCATGCCTTTTTTCCAGTGTGTGAGCTGAGAATAACTTAGCCTTAGACAAGACACCCAACAAGGCCTGGCTGCATTTACATATCACATGGCAAACTTTTCTCCTTGAGACATGGAACTCAACATCAAGTATGGGCTCACAAACTCATCAAACCAAACATGCTGGAGCTAGGCTACCAGGCTGAGGAGTGTAAAAAAACCTTGGCCATGGAAGCAAGAGTGTCAAAATCCAGCTCTGTCATGCAGAGGTCAGATCGCTGTCCTAGTAGGGAAGACCCAGGATCATTGTGTCTGCCCTCAGCTTTATTTCTTCTTTGTATCCAATTACTGTATTAACAAAGTACCTACCAAGGCAGGCTCCCTTTTGCATACCGACCTTCTGGCCCTATAACTCATGCATTCTTGGAAATAATCCAGCTCCAGAGCAGGACAGGCAATAATGTAACCCCCAAAACAGCTTATAGCTTTGTGCTTAGGGAAGGTGTTTCTGAATTGGAGCATTGGATTTGTTTTCAGAATTCAAGGTCATAATTTTTGGAGAAGTCCTCCTGAGAAGAAGTGGGTGTTATGGTCTGTAAGGCAGGGCAGGAGGTAACACCAGTGCCCATATGTGCTGAGTGGCCACTCTGATGTTTCCTCTAGTTTTCAAAGTCATGACCACTTTCTCAGCTCAGGACACAGATTCTGACTGGGAATTCCTGTCTTGAAGATCAGCCTACTTCAAGGTTGCAAGTGGACAGAAAGAAAGAGGGATGTAATGGAAAGATCACTGTGATATTTTATGTTAGCTGCTCAGGAAATCAGGAGGTGTGAAATCCATTTGTTTGCTTTAGCACCTACTCTGTAGCACCTACAAAGCACTCAGCATTATCAGCATTCCTGGAAGCATCCAACTCTCTGACACAGGTATGATACAATCATCTCTTTACCAGGCCTTTCTGGAGGAATGCAGAAATAAAAGTCACAGGCAACTTAAAACAAAGCAGAACATAACAAAACAACAACAACAACTAAAAACATACCCACCAACCAAAAAACCCAACTCACAACCAAAAAAATCAAAACCTGTCTTACCATGGAATTTGAGACTCTACCTATTTAGCTTAATCACAGTATTGATTCATGAAGAAGATTTAGTACTATAAACCTATCATACACCCATCAGAAGTACAGTCTCAAGTATTGTCAGAGCCAGTGCCTGGGAATAAACAAATTCAGAGATTTTTTTGCTTTTCGAAAAAATTTAATTCAATTAACATCTGAAGAGCTTCCCTTGGACAATTATTTCTCTGCAACTACCTGCAAAAGGCAGGCATTACAGACTAGATTAAATCAGGTCCCATTATGTAGTACAGTACATAGATGGCCACATTCACCACCCTTATCACTTGCTTCCAGTTTCCACCCTGAAAACTTCAGAGACATGAGAGCTCTCCTCAGGGATCACTTAAGTGTGGCTGATGCAGGAAGCCCTGTTACCAGATTTTTTTTTCTAGTCCCCCTCTTACTTTCATATTAGATCTCGTCAGAAAAAGAATCTGTATAAAACAATCATATGTGTAATAACTTAGGAACACGATGTACATGGTTAGTTCTCACATTTAAGATGGGACACAAGAAGTGCTCCTTGAAGACAAGCCAGGCAATAGCTTTTCAAAGAACTAAAACTTGGCTTTAGCAATAGATAGGGAAAGCCAGAAAATATCAAATTCTCTACCAGGAAGCCAAAAAGGCTATTTATTTAACTTATTAATAGTTAGGCATGATTCTAATGGTACAATGTTCTCATAAAGACTTCAGTAAAGACTAATCAGGCATCTTTGTGCAAGGGAGGTATTTGGTGCTAACTTTTCTCTTTTAACTATCCTTTGGAAACTATTTCTCCCATGTCCCAACAGCGTTAGCAATAACTGAACACTGTACTGTATCTCCTGTTGCAGAGACATGGGAGTCTTATTAAATCGTTCCATCATTAATAGATTCCCATCATTAAATTGCCAAGAGTGAGGCCAGCTGCAACAACAAAACATGCAGGAGGCTGGCAGACCAAACTTTTAAAAACGTAAAAACCACAATACTGCAGCTAGGATTCAGTTATTCAGATCTGCATTATAGCACTAGTTACCATGTTCTAGGAGTACAACATAGTGCTTTTCTAAACCACTGCTCAAAACACAAAAGGCAGCAATTATTTAAATACAAATAATTAATGCCATTATAGAAATTTTACAGTCAGAATTTTTTCCATTCTTCTCCTCTAAGAACCTTCTATAGTGATTTGAAAGAAAGCTGTTTTGTTACATCACAGCCCTAACAGTAAATGGTGGGGGGAGAAAACATTTCTTTCAGGCTTAATAAATTCTTAGTACCCTCACTGGCTTGCATGTATGGAGATCCTTCCTCCTCTCCATCTTTCTCTCTCCCTTCCACAACGCAGATCCATCCTTTTCTCTTGTACCAACACCTCTTCCCCAGAGAGCTAAGACTGCCTACAGGGAACAGCATGAAGCTTTGAAAGAACCAGGAAAGGTCCTCCTGCAGGCTAGATGTGTCAGGAGCCACACTCTACTGTGTGAGCTCTTGCTGTGTGAGCTTCTCTTTTGAAAGGGGGAGATGAAGAACAGGAGAACATTTCCCCAATAATGCCAGAACTTAGACGTTTTCCTTAGCAAGGCAATTCCTGAAAACAAGGAACTTAAAGTACTGGAAAATAAAGTAAATCATCAACACAATAGAAGTATGTAAGAGACACTGGTGGAGACAGTCTATGCTAGTTGAAAGAATGCTGCATTATATTAATTCAGCTCTCAGTTGTTTGACCGACCTGATTCTGCCTGTATAGATGAGGGGAGAGAAGCAGATACTGTCTACCTCAACTTTAGTGAGGCTTTAACACTCACAACATCCACACAGGCAAAGTCAGGCAGTGTGGGCTGGATGAGCAGACAGTGATGTGGATTCAGAACTGGCTGAATGGCAGATCCCAGAGGGTCGTACCCAGAGGCACATGGTCAAGTTGGAGGCCTTGTGGTGTGCCCCAAGGTCCAGCACTGGGCCCAGTGTTGTTTGCTTTGTTCATCAGGGACTCAGGTGAAGGGGCAGATGCCTCCTCAGCAGGTTCACTGACAGCACAAAGCTGGGGCCCAGTACCCCAGAGGCTGTGCAGCCCTTTGGAAGGACCTTGGCAGGTTGGAGAGATGGGCAGAGGACGACTGACTGAACTTTAACAAGGGCATGTGAGGATCCTGCACCTGGAGGGGAATAACCCCTGCATCAGCACAGGCTGGGGCTGAGCTGCTGCAGAGCAGCTCTATGGAGAAGGACCTGGCCAAGAGCCAGTGCCCTTGTGGCCAAGAAGGCCAATGGTGTCCTGGGATGGATTAGGAAAAGCATTGCCAGCAGGTCGAGGGAGGTGACTCAGCCCTGGAGTGCTGTAACCAGCTTGGGGTCCTCAGTAAAACAAAGATGATTAAGAGACTGGAAGCTCTCTCTTACAAGGAAAGGCTGAGGGAGCTGGGCCTGTTCAGCCTCGAGAAGAGACAACTGAGAAGAGAGCTCATCAATGCCTAAAAGATTCCGAAGGGAGGGTGCCAAGAGGATGGAGCCAGGCTCTTCTCTGTGGTGCCAAGCAATAAGACAGGAGGCAACAGACAGAAACTGATGCATGGGAAGTTTCATCTAAATATGAGGAAGAGTTTCTTCACTGTGCAGACTACCATGGAGTGGAACAGATTGCCCAGGGAGGTAGTGGAGTATCCCTGACTGGAGACATTCAAGAATTGTCTGGATGCAATTCTGTGAAATGTGCTCTAGTATGACCCTGCTTGAGCAGGAAGGTTGGACCAGCACTGTGGTTCCTTCTAACCTTACTCGTCCTCTGTGATTATGTCCACGATAAATACCAGTGCTTCCCAAAAAACACACATACATATAATAGATGCAATTACTAAGGCCCTAGCTAGAAGAAAATAGTGCAGGAAACAATGCTGCAAGTTTTGTTGGTTTGATTTCTTTTTAAGGCTAAATGTTAGCCAGGTAATACAGTGAAAAAAGACACTATCAACTTCATATGACCCTGTATTTATCAGTAGCAAAGATTTTGATTCAACAATTGTATCAGCATTTATCATTTTAAAACAGGAAAAGTGAAATAAAGAGAAGGAATGAAAGCAAAGTCATTCTCTAGTACCTGTGGTAATGTAGCAAAGCCTTTCACAGGGGATTAGGAACACACATAACTCTGATCGAATACTAGCAGGTTACTGGACAAAGGGGGGTTTTTTGTATCATTACGATTAAAAGCCCTAAATTTTGTTGCTATTTCAGCTTCAGGAACTTGTGGTTTTAGAACCAACCACAGACAAATGTCTGCCTGGTGAGCACATGTGAATTGTCCCAAGCAGAGTGAGATGTCCTACTCAGAAGTGTCTGGGTAGTCATCAGTACTGGCAGCATATGCAACACTGGGGAAAAAAGGGGGAGTGGGAGGAGGGAAAAACCCACAAAATAAAACCAGATTTCTGCAAGTTGTCCATGAGGCTGATTCTCTTCCTCACAACCTGGTTTTGAAGAAAGCTACAGTCAGCGGGTGGAAGGAATGGATACAAGGAGAGCTCTTTTGGAAACGACTGATAATCCTCCAATGAATCTAAAAAATCTCTCTCTGCAAGAGCGAACTCATTTGAAAAGATACCTGGTCTCCTTCTCAGTATTTCTCAGCTTTTCAGTACAAGATAAAGAGCCTCAAAGAGGAAGTCAGTGTCTGCATATGAACATTTTGTCCAGGAAAAACAGCCTACATTTAACTTTATTCTTCTGTGTCAAAGGCAGCTGTTACACTCCCATTTGGCAGCATTTCATTCAGGAGAAAACAGCAGACTTCTGCCCTTGGGAGACTACAAACTAAATCTGAAGGGAAGCGGTGGCTTGAGCAAATGTCTTCATTTGTGACCATCCCTCAGCCTGTTGGAAAGGAGGAAAGTCAACACAAGAATGGGGAAAGTTCAGCATTTAAACACAATAGCTAATTTCGTTGCTTCCTCACTGGAGAATCAATACTAGAAAAGACTATTTTGCAATGAACAGTCTCCATCATATTTTTGTTGTTTGCATTACAACAGAACATAGAAATCTCATCCAAGACCAATGCCTGACTAAGCGACACAACTTCAAATGTTTGTAGACTGACTTGGTGACCAACATATGGCGAGACCAGAACTGAGCTCAGAGGGGAAGTGAGTTACTGGAGGTCAGAAATTAACTGAGAATGGACTGTTTCCAACATCTTTCAATTGCACTGCATGGCACCAATACTCTTCTTTTTGCAAAGAAATACAGATTTGTCACCCTTAGGCAAGCTTTTCTTTAAAAACATTTTACTCTTGTAAATGAAAATTTTTTAATAATATTTCCCTGAATTTTTACAGAACAGGGATGGAGTTAGGAGCTTAATTTCTTCGTAGCTTCAAACAGCACACAACTGCTAGAATGCACAGCTCATTTTCTAGCCTCAATAAGGGAGATGGCCATTAATCTTCAATATTTGCTCCTTATGGTACTTGATCCCCTCTAAAAAGGGGGCATTTGAATGAGTTCTGTTCTAGGAGAAAACTGAGGTCTCTAAGGCATCACAAAAGTGCTCAAAAGAAGTGCTTGCTTCTCTTAATGATCAGAAAAATGCAAGTACTTCTAAAAGTCAACAGGTGGCATGCAATCTTGTATATAAGAAACACTAGATTAATCAGCAGAGAAGTAACATTTAAATTTTTCCTGATTTTCTGGTAGATTCAGACAGTTTTATTCTTTCAGGCTCTCTGTCAAGATGCTCTTCTCAGTTACCACATTATGACTACGGTCATGTTCCTGCTTGAAAAATCTAAGATGTTATTGATAGTCTAGTCTTTATATTATGAATTTCTGTAAGCCAGTATTCTATTTATAGAGCTGAAACACAGATGGTTTAAATAAGAATTGCTCTTATCCTAATATCCCACAGGCTAATCTTTCTATTAGGTAGTATGCAAATTCCCATACAAACAAAATTTCAGCTATATATCCCTCTACTTTTCACTATGTCACTTGTAAGAATCATTCCAGCTGTATTTTCATACTGTTGTCTTAAAAATGGCATAGATTTATTATTGCTTGGAGCATTTCTCATTTACATTTACCTCTGCTTAAATTTGCCTGACAAAGTGTCACTCCCCCTGACTAAAACTTACAGCAGTTCTGGGGACAGAATGCAGAAGATCTATGCTAATGAGCAAATAAAAGTATTGACCCCATGCAGCCTGCTAGCTCCAACCAGGTCTATGCCATGCAAACATGTAACTAAGTGCCTTACCAGACTTACTAGTTTCACAGAAAAGCACTTTTTCTCCTGGTTGAGGCTAAATACAGGGAATCCTCTCAACCTGTTTTGCCTTTCCTTCAGTTTATAAGCAACACATCTGGCAACTCCTCACGATTAATTTTTTTTTCCTCTGCCAAATTTCAAAAGGTTGGAAAGCAAGGCAGGTTTGAAACTTCTCTTGCATTACACCTAATATGTTTTCTTCTAGGGTACACAGGGAGGCATGAAAAATATTTCAGGGAAGTGGACAAGGGAACAAGTCAGTTGTATCACAACTTAGAAGAGGAGGTGTGAGTAGTAAAGGGGATGTTAAGGGTTACTCTGGTGGACTGGCACACTGAACACACCCATAGAAAATCAGATTTCATGAGCTCTAATGTTCACACGTAACACAAGACACCTTGAAAGAGCAGTGGGTCACCTCAGAGTTTTTAGTACATTCTCTCACCCAGGGTGTAAGCTGCCCAACAGTGTGAAGCTTGTTTGCACTCTGTGTCATTGAAGCCAAGCAGGAACAAGTCACTGCTGCACACCATGCTTGGTATTATCCTTAGGTTGTCCTGTAATGTTTCGTAACTCCTTTTGTTCACAAACTTACCTGGGGAATCACCAGATGTTTTCTTCTTTCCCTAAGAGAACCAGCCTCCTGCTCGGCTTACTTATGCAGTTACTTTTTGTGGGTTAACCAATGGCCCATCACAACCCCTGTTTAATTAGTTTTGTTTCAAATGTTTAACTCAGATGTAGGATTTGTTCTGAAAGGAACCCTGTTCACTCTACAGGGTGTCTACAAGAAAAACTTGATGCATGAAACCAGAATATAATTCACACCTGTAAGGGCTGAAAAGTGCAGCAACCACATGCTCTGATGGGGTTTTTTTCTATGTTTTTGCAAGCCTATAAACAAACACGACATTTAGAGTTCAAAACCTTTAGAGTTACACAGCTTCTTGGCTACCCTAGTCCACACCCTAGCTGATGCCTTAATGCAAGTTCTTCAGTTTGGAAATATTTTGACCCTTGTTTTTTAAGTTGTTTTCTAATATTTAAACAAGAATTTTTACTTCACTACATGTCTACTGGTATTTCCAAACTGACAGTAACCTTTTTGACTGTCAGAGCCGTCACACAGAGGAAAATAAATCATAGCAGCTCAACAACCGTCAAAAGAAAAAAATCTTTTGAGAGAAAAAAAATCTTTTGAGATACTATGAAGTTAGGAACACAAATAAAATTTTAAGTATATATGCACTATCAACATAAAATGCTAAATACCTATACACTTCAAAATAACTGTCCAGAATATTAGAAAACATAGCACACAGAATGAATGGGCAAACTGCAATTTATGCACTGTTACTGGCAGTGTGTGTCTCAACTAAAAGTAAATAGAAGAAAAATTTTCAGTTAAATGCTGCAGGATGATCTGTAGGAAATTTAACATCCAAATACTGGAAATTTACTCCATTCCTCCCACTTCACACTGCTGGCAACAAGTGGCTGTCACATATCTATGTTCTTGTGGCTTTGATTCATGTTCAGATCAGTGATTCTCCCTCTGTCATTATAAATAGAATGTAAATATTTGCTCTGTCAGTATTCTGGTTTACAGACCTGACCAGCTACTGAATATGAAGGCTGTAATTCAATCACAGAAGGATCTGTTGCCATGTGTAAACCGGGATTTTATGTTTTATGACTTAGGCTTTGCAGAGCATCCGTCTTCCTACTCACCTCCCCCTCTCCTTGCCCATGACTGAATTATAGTTCTGTCTCTAATTGAAGCCTAGTATTATTCTATTTCTCTTCTGCGGAGAGAAAGACCAGAGCTATCATTCTGAATACACAGCAAGCCACAGGAGCCTGAATGAGGTACTCTAATGACAGGTCCTCCTCCACAGCACATTTGCAGTCTTTCTGCTAATTAATTTGATTTCCTTTGTCTAGACAAACATAATACAGCAAGTTATGCTCATTTAAAGGGAGATTGTTAGCCTTTCAGTTGACTCCAAATGAGGAAGAAAGAAGAGTCAATAGACTGGAATCTGGGGGAGACTGACTGACTTTGGCCTTGACTACATCATTGCTTATGTTTTCACTTGACCAAAACTTTGTCTCCAGGAGAACTCGAGACAGCACTATCATCAGAGCAGAGACTATAATCAAAATCAGATATCGTCGGTATGTGCATGGCAAGGCAGTGGCAGCTACACAGAAGGGTTCTGTCTATGATGGACTGCAGTCAGCAGCTTTCTTCCTGGCAATCACTTGGCATTTGCTGTTCACAGCTCCTGACATCCTCGGAAGGCTGAACAAACATGTAATTAAAAACACACATGAGCTGATTGCTCCAGACTCCCTTCACAGAACAAAAGGAGATTCAGTAGTGTGCCACTGGACTAGTAAAGAAGAAGCAAAGCTAGTAATAGAGTTAAAGAAGTAACTTCCTCACTATCTGGAAGTCAAGACCCACATTCACCAGAATGGTGAATGGAGAAAAAGTGAGAAAGCCAATAGGGGCAATCATTAACCCCGACTGCTCACACACCCACTGAAAAGTGCCAGAGCTCTCCTTCTGTAGATAGTTTCAGGACCACTTCTATCCCTGTAACCTCAGTTGCATTTATAATTTTGCAGCATCAGAGAGGATGGTCTCCAACTTCATGACTTACTGGCTGAGGGGTTATTTTCTGGCTAATAGTAACTGGGCACCTTCTTTACCCAAACACAAGCACAAGATAAACTGCACCTGGAGGCTCTTTATTAACTTATTCTGACCTTGGTTTTTTTTACAGTGTTTGGCCACAAGCCATTCAAACTGTGTCACCACAGTTAAGCTTTGAGTATTTTTCCATTATTGATGCCTTCAAGATCAGCAGAAATAGACGGTAAGTAAAAAGAAATCTAAAGATTCTTCTCTTTGGCTCTTTCAGAAAACTGGTCTGAGAAAGGTCAGGAAAGTATCTTGGAAGAGTTAGCTATCTAGCCATAACATCTAGCTATACATTTCAGTGTGAGGCCACAAGCTCCATTTGTCTTCCAGGTCTATTCAATGACTTTTCCCCAGCTCTACCTTAGGCAACTCTTCCTTGAATCTAGAGAACAGAGAGACAACACTTCTGGCACTCTTGGATGCCTTCAAGTTACTATACAGAAGGAAAAGGATACCAAGACCCCATTCACTGCATGTCAGTGCTTAACTGGATTGAGAGTAATGAATGGTCCAAACAAAGGGGCAGCGAGCTTCCCTTCTGATATGACTACAATGTGAGATCCTAGCTAACAGGTCCACATGTGACCAGCAAATGTAAAACTGATTGGGAAGAGAGGGAACGAGTGATCAGGAAGGTCGACCATTCAGGGTTTGCTTTGGTTTCTTTTCTCTTATTACAAAGTAGTCAGAGAACATAGGCATTGCAGCTCATACCATTCCTAGCCACTTAGTGCTGGTTCTAGCATTTAATACAGAAGCAGAAAGGAAGTTTGATCAGAGAAGGTTTTGTTCCATCAGATGAAAGTGCTTGTAATGGCTCAGCAACCAGACACCATCTGTGCCACTAGCTAAGTCTCACTGTAGTCGATTATAGCCAAATAAGATCGTTCCAAAGAAAATGCTCTGATCCATAGATTTATTCTAATGAGTGATCACACACAGAGCTCATATATTCATTTATGAGTCATTTAGACCAAAAATGCAAAAATCATTACGTACCTACGAACCAGACTTTTCAAATATTTTTTCCTATGTCTTGGCTAAACAGTAGACTTTTTAAAGAAATTACGTGCAATATGGGATTAACAGGACAGAAATCTAAAATAAGGAATGAGGAAAAATATTTTCTGACACTATGAGAACTAGTAATATTGAAAGCCTCATCTTGATATTGGAGGATTGGCCTCTGTCTCCACTTAAGATCAGCTAAATAATAAGATTCTGAATTGTCCCTTATTTTTTCTTTTCAATAAGGAAGTGAAGTGAACAAAAATTTGTTTTAAGATACTTTCAACATAAAACTACTAAATCCTCAAAAGCCAAGAAGACATTTCAGAGTTAACATGAAACACGTTCTTGTCTCAATAATGGGAAAGCCCTAAAAACACATGTCCAATTCAAACTAGGGCCTTCAGGTGCTTTCAGTCCAAAAATGTCTGAATCTCTTTCTTTGAAAAAAAGTTTTGATCAATACTTCTGAAAACTTTCATTCCCACTGCATGAAGAGACAAAAAAGTTTCAACTGAACTTACCACAATTCCTGTCGTATGATGAACCTCAATGGGTCAGTGATAACCACAGCCCCATGGGACTTTCTATGCTTCTATTTTGAAAGGAGGCTCAGCAAAGAATTTGGCTTAGGAAAACAAGACTATGCTTCCTCTCTTCCCTTACTTAGTTTCAGAACAACAGCTTTTGCTTTGAGTGATTATTTCAGCTTCTCTAATTTTTCTCCAGCACAAAATTGTAGAGAAGCTTCACACATATCACATCAGTGATTTGGGCAGCATAAGAACATGGTGAATGTCAGAGCAATAGAACAGTAATTAAGAAAAACTTTATAAAAAATGCACCTAGCAAAGGTAAAGCTAAAAGCAGCTCACCTGTCTGAAAATCTGCTAACTTGGCAAAACCCCTTCTTCTCAGAGGATCCTAAGAAGCTCTTAATTAGCACAAAAACTGAGGAGTACTAATTGCTACTTGGCAAAAACTCTGCTTATTAAAAACACTGGGACATTTGTGGAGTTTTTTTCCTTGTTTCCCCACCCTCAAAATCAAACACTTTGTTCTACAACATGAATGACACAAAAAGCTACATCAAAGCAAGTGCACATTTCTGTATCTATATCTTTGTTATAAACTTGAAGGGGAGGACTCAAGCTTACCTAAGATCTTTTTTAAAAAAAATTTGAAAGATGTGAGAATTAAATCATTAAACTGTATGGTTTAAGCAGAATGTGCAATGGCACTGCAGACTTAAAGCAGAAAAGAAAGCAAGACAGGTGATTTTGAAATAATAGAAACAGATTTTAGAATGCAAGCTCCTAGTGGATTTACAGCATAACCGTACAGAAGACATAGAGCTCCTCTCTGTACTATAGTTTTAACAAGGTCTTCTCTATCTTTTTTCTCCACCTCCCCACAAAAACCAAAATATTATTTGTTTAAAGCTGCTTGCCAAATCCATGGCAAAACATCTAAGAGAAACAAGAGATTTAGAGACATGTTAGAAATAGGTGACAGGGACACACATATCACTTGAATCAATGTGAGCAATCCAGAAAACACCTGTTCCCACACCTACAATGCCTCCAGTTTCATTCTGGACTGTGACATTGCTTATGTGTCCACATGCCATGTTTCTGTAGGACACCCAGACGTACAGCTGGGTAGGTGGTGATGCTGTCTTCTGCCATTCACACAGAAGACAGATGAAGTTTGGGAGCCTCTCAGCAGCTTCCCAACAGCCCTGCTTTGTCACATGGGTTTCAGATGAACTGCACAAACTGCTTGCTACCAGTCATCCAAAAATGCAGCCAGTGGGGGACGCTACCTATCTTGCAACAAGCCTTTCAACCACGTCTTCCCTGTTTACAAATGTAAACTCATGATTTCTGTACACACATGGAGATAATTTCACCTGCATTCCCCTCCCATTGTAAAAAAATTTAAATAAAATAAAAATAAGCAACAAAAAAAGCCAAAACAAAAGCAACCAAAATAAAAAATCAAACCAAAAACTTCTAAAATTCACAGAAAAGGTTAGTGAGAAAACGGAAGCACAAATAGGCATTTACCATATTTTACAGTCAAAGCTGGATTATGAGGTAGGCAATAAACACAAAATTCCTGGACCTGAAGGGAACTACAGTACCATATTCAACATAGTTTTGATGTCATTAGGCTTTGAGGTATGAAGGGTGAGGTCTTGACTTAAGCTCCCTGAATTATATCATCCTCCTTGACAGATTAAGAAGGTCAATTGTTCTAGATTTTTGAGTCCAAATGAAGCTAATCACAGACCAAAACAACTAAAACCTATGCCTTTTTCCCTCAATTTTACATTCTGATTTGAATACTGCAGCATACTGGTTCAAATATATATTCCCAATATATAGCAGTCATTTTAGGGCAGCAAAACTCCACTATCAGGAAGAGTAATGGCATACAGAAAACCGTGTATATGACCTTGGGAAATAACAAAAACAGCAATTAATGTCAGCTGGATATATTTCCCATTGCAAACCATGCTCCTCTGAGATAAAGCTTAAATCATCCTATGCTGTCACCCAGTCCAGGATGCAGTTTAAGTGCTCTGGACTGTGAGCCACTCTCACTCTGCTCCTGATCTCATGCTCCCCCCCACCCAGGACACAGGCATGTGTGCAGCCACACAGTCAGCAAGACGAGTTTGCTGATCCAGCCAAAAAGGTTTGGCTTTTTCTGTTTTGCCTGCAGGATCAGTGGTGCTGCTGGGCTCCCATGCCCATGCTGGGCTGCTCTGCCTCCCCAGTTCCAGCCTCCAAGCATGCTGCCTCCAACCAGTGGCCACACCACGCCCTGATACTCCTTCCAGACTGGGGCCTGGGAACGCTGTCACCCAACTTACCTGTTTCAGGGCGGAGGAGGCTAATGTAACTGGGAGGGTGTGGCTGATAAAGGCAGTGTTGACAGATGAAACTGCATGCTCTGGCTTCCTATAGGAGATGCATGGTCCTTGTATCTAAATGGCCTGATATTAGTAGTACAGTCTGTACCACTGCATTCAGAAGGATTGATAATAATAATAATAGCAATAATAATAATAATAATAATAATAGTAAGAAGAAGAAGAAGAAGAATAGAATAGAATAGAATAGAATAGAATAGAATAGAATAGAATAGAATAGAATAGAATAGAATAGAATAGAATAGAATAGAATAGAATAGAATAGAATAGAATAGAATAGAATAGAATGTGATGAGTATTACCATTTCAGATGCCCAAGAGCATCATGAAGATGTTTGTTTAGGCTGACACATCAGGGACAGACCCTGTGAGAGATGCACACTCCTCCACAGTGGCCACTGGAAGCCAGGTGAGAGATGTGGGATATTTGAACAGGCATGTGCTAGGGCAGCCAGCTCTCCACCAAAACCTCCTTCTGCCATAAAGACACAAGAACCTGATTATAGCAAGTGTCTTAAACACTACAGCCCTGACTTATGACTACATTTCCAAAAGTGGTATGTGCAGTTTATGTCAAGTCCTCAATGGATATGGGGCACTTAAAAAGAGGATCTTTTATCTTATCTTGAAAATGTGCTCTGCAACTGTAATGCAAAACTAAATATTAAACATGGAAAAAGAAGCATGAAAATGTATTCTAACTTCTCCATCCTACTGTCTGACTTTGGAGTGTCTTGCCTTTTAAGTGCAAAGGTTTCTACTGCCAAAACATCATGGTTTTAACTGATTAAACACAACCACTATTTACACTGCAAAAAAATTATCTATATGATATATGAAACACTGATGTCTTCTGCTTCACTCTTTCTCCATTATCATTATCATGCTACCTGTCCTAACATTTACCCTTGCTGGATTCTCCATGCCTGATCCAGAATATAACATGGAAGATGGTGGCAAGGTGGCTCTTTCTTTGTATGAAGATGCTATGTGCCCATGCAATTAGTAAAATGCAAAATTAAACAAAACTGAATTAAGGACAAACAAACAAACAAGTAGTGTGGTTTGGCAAACAAAGTTGGAGGAAACACTTCTCCATTCTCTTTCCAGGTAACAGATTTGCCAGAATACTCATGAGACAGGACCAATCTCCTGGTTTATAGCTTAAAAAAAAAGACCTGTCCAAAATTACAATACACTTTGAATGCAAATATTTGTCCAACCTTCCTTTCAGAACAGAGAACTAGAGCTGTAAAAAAAGTTGGTCACTTGTTCTGCTATTGAATTCATACGGATTTTTGCTCTCCCTGGGCAAAAACATAAGTTTTGTTTCACATGACATGCTAAGAGATGGAGTGATGCTGTTAATACCTGAATAAGAAAAACACAAGGCAAACATTCAGGAGCATTCATTCAGCAGAAGGCTGAAGCAGTCTGTTCATTTGGCCCCCTACTGCTTCTCAGGCTCCAATGCCAAAGAGCACCAGCTTGTACGTCTGCCACTGTACAGACACCTCAGTGACCAGCCAGTCAAAGGGAACATGCCTTATCATGTTCATTGAGCTTCTCCCTCGCTACTGTACAAAGGCACCTTCACTCTCCAAAAGCCTGGGTGATTCTGAGAACCACGTGGGCTAAGGCTTCCCATTTAACTACAGCTGCTTTTATGCAAGAATAAATGTAATATAATTAATAGTCAACAGATAGGACTAAGCTCTCATGCAAGTATGGGAGCATTTTAGTAATTAGGACTCTGATTAAGACAGGACAGCTTTAAACTAACACTGTAGAAGTTAAGCAAACACTTAATTGGCTTCCTGCATTCAGGCCTAAAAGCCTGTTAAAGTTCCCAGACCTTAGAAGAAAAGCGTGGTAACATACCCTGAAAACCAGCAAGTCATATGCCCCAGGGAACACACCCTCTACCCACTTGTAATTAGAACTAAGAGATGGAAATTGAATAAGTTTGAAGTTTGTATCAGCTGGCATTTAAACAGGGAAAGGTGCCTGCCATCTTAAATGTATAGCCCTTATTTTTAATCAGTTATGAAGTAATATTTATTCTTAAAGGCTCTGTACTTCACTGACAGTTTTTTGTTAAATCAGCTTCCATACTCCCCTAATTTTCTATTGTTTCAGTGTGCATTGATGCCTCTCACAATGGTCATCACAGTATGATGATCCCAACACATTCCACAGTAGACAAGAAACTCCTCTGCACCTGGAAATTAAAACAAAAATTCAAAAGCAGAAGCTAATCCAATTTATATGCTAAATTCAGACCACCAGCCTTTACTGATGATACAGTGAGGATGTTAAGGACAAATCAAGAGGCTATTTTTGGCCCTGAAAACACAGGTGCAAAAATACAGAATGGAAAGTAGTAGATTACAAACTAGTTCTGGGCATCATGCTTCAGGAAAGCCATGCAGTCTTCCCAAGGGGAAGCGAGGAAGAAAGACAAGAGCATTTATATACACAGAAACCAACTTAATGTAGCAAGATTGAAGGAATCAGTGATCTTTAATACAAAGAAGCAAAGTCCAGAGGAGTGATGTTAATAACTTTTAAATGCATAAAAGGTAATAGAAAAGAATGAAATTATGTTTTTAGTCTTCATAGATTTGAATGCAGTAATGTTAGCAAATAAGATTTCAGATAATAATCCTATTAGTAAGCACCACAATACAGATGGTGAGGCATTGGAATTGATTTGCCTAAGTTTGTAGGCTTGTCATCAGAATTATTAAGGAAAATGTGATGCAAAAGGAAGAAGCAAAATCATATCTTCCATGGATTATGTTAGATGAAATGGATCCTAACAAGCAGGAGAAGAGCCAGACAGCTACTCAAAGTTCCTTTAATTCCCTTTTAAGTAAATAGACATATATACATATATATGTAACATAAAACAACCATTATCCACCAAGGAACCATCTTTTTAATAGGCTGTGGAGTTTTTTTGCCTAGTTTTGTCACCTCTCTTCTTGTCTTCCTAGGCTACTAGGTCTTGTTCTACCACAGAAATAAAGCATCATTCTTTTTTGCTACAGGGTCACCAAACCACTATGCAAAGCCAGCTTGGTGTTTAACACACTGTGATCTGCTAAATGTGAACCTAGCAGGTTTATAATGCAGATGCCATCAGAGGATTTCAGAATTAAAGACTCAGTTTGACTTCTTTTGCTGCAGGCAGAACACATAACTTTTGTGCAGTGCTCGTCTGTTAGCAAAGGAGGTCAAGATTCAAAATTTTGAAGAATGTCTTGGCTTTTCCAAAATTTCAGTTATTTAGAGGAAACATTGTCTTCTTTATTTTTTGAAGAAGATGAATGTAAGCCGTAAATCATTAGAAAATAAGTCAGGTCTCCTAAAAGATATTTAAATATGCATAAAACACACAGACACCATTTTCCACATAAGGCTAATTTAGGCAAAGTTTTAAATAATCTTTGAAGACTAATTTTAAGACAGAGGAGTCAAAACTGCTTAGTTAGCCAGGGTGGTTAGATGAGAAGAGGCAAATATTGTGCCATACACACTTTTTCCCCACGGTCCCTTCAGAGTCAGTGACAGATGCATTGAACTCGAAGGCTGGCAATGGCACTGCTGCTGCTGAGGCACCAGCTGATGGAGCTGCCAAATTCCACAGCCAACAACTGAATGGGACAGCTGAGTGGCTTCTTACCCAGAGGTCTCAGGATGACAGAACATGCTGACAAACAACCACGTCCTCAAAGATCTGAGGCCAACTGCAGAGGTCTGCACAGAAGAAAACATCTGTAATGTCCTCATGACAGCAAACACCCAAATTCCTCTCTATTTGTAATACCTGTAATTAACAGGTGTGGAATAGTTTGTCAACAGCTGTTATCATAAAGCTATGGCATTTGTCCTACAAGCACAGCAGTGC
Source organism: Muscicapa striata striata (assembly GCA_030060385.1). NCBI lineage: Eukaryota > Metazoa > Chordata > Aves > Passeriformes > Muscicapidae > Muscicapa > Muscicapa striata. The sequence goes on along the minus strand of JAREIS010000062.1, from coordinate 1,989,721 downwards.
TCTGTGAAGCTGTACCCACTGTCCAACACTCCCTTTCCCACAGAGCATGATAAATAAGATAATGAAATTGCCCTCAAACAGAAACTGAACACACACTGGAATAGAATTCAAGTTTCCCATCTGCCTTCTTTATCCTTCCAAAACTGGTACAAGTTTTGAAATTTGATTTACTTACTGTTGCTAGTTCCCTAAAATTAATACAGAGAGTAAATGCATCTCCTTGACATTTTCCCTGTGAGGAACTGCTTCCTTACCTAGATATAGTCTAATATTTCTGATTACTATAAACAGGTGAGGTGGTGTGGTTTCCTGAAAGCCAGGAAAGAGTCATTTTCCCAACAGCAACCTACAATCCATATTATTTATTTCTTTACTATTACATTCTTATTATGTACTGTTATTTAGTAACCAATACACTGCTATTTCTGAGGGAAGCCAGTTGTTTGAGGTACATTTTTCGAGTCAATGCTACATTTATACTCTCTTGTAACCCAATGAAAAGCTACGATCAAATGGATATACATATCTCCATACTCTAATAAAAAGTACATCCATCACTCATTGCTGAGGAATTACTGCAGAATTGAAACAAAAGGGAAGTTTAATACAAGACAGAATCTTTAAACAGATCAGTACAGCAGAGGATGAGAACATCCTGCAAGGCTTCATGCACTAGGCAATGCTGCAGTGCTTTCTACCAAAAAAAAGTTCCACACCTGCCCACTGTGTTCAGTAAGCTCAGGAAAAGAAAATATGGCAGATGGGAGGATTCCCTGCAAATACGTAATTTAAAATAATTCAGACGCTTTAGTTGACAAATACTGACTTCATTGAAGTCAATGGAAACAATTATTTTAGTTTAATAGAGACAATAATTTTACTCTGTGGAAATACCAGTACAAAATCCTTGAGGTTTAAAATATATAGTCATTCAGATCAGGCAGTGATGTGTCTTCAGGCAGACTTGCTGATATTCGACACTTTTCAGGCAGCACAAAAATGTACTGCCATTAAAAATACTTGATCAGCTTGAAGTAGCCAGCAAATGCTTACGATAAGTTATTTTGACAGCTGATGGATAGAAAAAAAGAATAAAAATGACACAAAAAAAAATGTTTATCAGGAATTAATTTAAAACAACAGATTAACAACATTTATGTTCTTAGAATATCTTGCAAATCAGGTACAACTTTTTGCACTTAATAACATGCTGCATCTTTAGTTATTTTTTATATTTAAAATAATAATATAATTTTAACTAACTATTTTTCATCTAGCTATAAAGAGGGAAAAAAATGGACAAGGGAAGAGAAAACTCCAAAGATGAATGTTTTCTGCCTAGTGTAAAGTAGCAACTAAATCTATCCTAGTAAATCCTAATCTAGGTTAGAGAAGCCCTTGGCTTTGCAAGACCACCAGTATTCCAAGAGGTTACCGTAAAACATGGCTAAAAAGGTATCCCCCAAAAGTGCCCGGACAAGTTCCCTCTTTTTAAAGGCATCCAGTCCAATGAAATCCTCCAAGTCAGAGGTAACCCAAACTTTCTGCTTTCTGATTTTTCTTGCTTATGCAAGTTAGTGAAGCTGCCTGGCAGGCTCACTTAGGACATCTGAGAATGGTTCAGTCTCCCATTAAATGCCTAAGAAGTTTGAGCCCACAAGAATTTAGTATCAACACACCACAGATAATTATCTACTAACATTCTCTCTTTCCACGACCTTAGGTATAGAGATCTAGTAAGAACTTAATAGAAGACCACTGTGGGGAAAACATTGACGTGAAGAAGGAGAAAGAGCTGTAATACAAATTTTTCTGGGAGAAAATGTAAAGAGATGAGGAGTATTTTGAGGCACAAGTGCCACGCAATTCTAAAGCAATAAATATATAAATATATTAGGTATCATCTCATACTCCATCAATTTACACTCCTGGTTTGAACCAAATTCAGACTAAGTTAAGGTTCACTTCAGAGATACCAGACCAGCTGAAGAAACCAGAGGTATCAGATCATCTGCAGTCATGAGGCTCAGTTTCAGCAGTGGTGACACATAACTGTTTTTCTGAAGCTAATGGTAATTTTCCCACAATGTTTGCATGACTTGTTGGCTTCATAACACAAATGTCTTGTTTGGTAGTTCCCTGGCTGGAAGGACCAAGTTACTGCCAGTTGGCGGTACCAGGGAAATCATTTCAGCAAAGAAAGGCTGATCCTAATCTCTTCTCATGCAAGGCTAATACAGTATCAGTGAAGAATTCAGTATCTGTATTTCTTTGTGTGCACAGCTCCCAACTGATTTTTGGACTTGTAAAATTGTTTGTTATATAGGACTTCCTCATCTTGAAGTAAAGTCATGTTCAGTGATCCTTAAAACCATCTGGGAAATCCCACAGCCCCTGAAAGGCTCACCAGCTCTGAACTGTGACATTCTGGCTACTGGCACCAGGGGCCATTCCTTATGTGAGGGCTTGACAGTAGAGGGAAGGGGGTAAAATGTGTCTAGCTGTACTGTGGATCTAATTACACCTTCTTAGAGCTCCAAGAATCTTATCACCTTTAGTTCCAGAGTAATAGGTAATTTTACCTATTCATTGAACCCTCATACATCCTCCCCAGCCTGCAGTTGCACCTTTTTCCTTGCAGATTGAAAATCTCAGCAGATACATCCAAAAATGGGAGTATTAAGCAGCATCTTGCAGCATTTCTTAATCTTTCTTCCACCTTTTTTTTTCCCTGAACACTTCTGCAGAAGCCTCCACTTACGAGATGTAGGGCTCTGTAAACACTCATTTCTTCAGCATTATCTGAAGTTTAATAATTTCCCACTTTGGTACACTTTAAGGCTAATCCCCCAAACTCCCTGGTGGCAGCACAAAGAGTGCAGGTGTCTACCCTACCTCTGGAATTCCTGATACCGTACATCTAATTTTTGTGTTCTTCAATAATCCTTAGGAGTCCTCAGAGTGATGCCTCTACTATTTTGGTTGCTCAGTTTCACATTCAAAAGGTGCTTTGGAAAACCATGACTTGCACTTCCATAATACTGTGCAGTTCACTCTACAGATCACTTCATTTTGTTTGGAAGCCACCTAGGCAGGTTACCACAAAGCAGTTTACCTATTAGCCTCCTGCTTCTCTGCAAGATTTATTAAATTCAGACTGTCAGGCTAATCTATGTTCACATCTCCACATACTGAGCGAGGACCATGAAAAAAATCTTAGTCTTTGTAATTTTAGGCAGAGGAAAACTTAAGCACTGCTAAGGAAAAGGTTTAAGGCAAGTTACCCCACAAAAAGTTTGGGGCTTCACATTTACAAACTAGCACTCTAAGCATTGTTATTTGTAGAATTCCTTTGACCTTCTTAACAGGCCAGTCTTCTGCACAGTGAAAATAAGTGGGAAGAAAGAAGGTAAAGGCTACTTTTACATGCCACATAACTAAGTAGTGCCACAGGGGCCAGATACATTTATATTCTTCTTAAATTCTTCTTAAGTTACTCAGAGATTGTGCTGAAATTTCCAGAACAAAAGCAAAATGCTCCTTTCATTAACTTATGCATTAATCAAGGTTTTATTGCAAGTCATACACATATGCAAGGTTGGGCCAACAGGTACATTTTAAGTAAAGAGTAAGCTGATATGAGAAGGTGACCGAGACAAAGAAGCAATGTCACTGCAATTCTGGATTCTTGATTTTTTAAGTGTAGCAAAACAACACAATCCTTTGAGCAGCAAGGGAGAAAAAAAATGGCAAAAGACTTAGCCTTCATCTCCTCACAGCCTTGCTATGCCTTGCAGAGCTGGCCTGTGAACAGGAGCAAGCAAGATCTACAAATGTGAAACCCTTCTTTCAGACATGAGTGATTGCTGCCCTCAGCACAGATTCAGCCAGCATTTGTCTTTCTCCCTTTTCTCCTGCACATTCCTCCTGCAGACCTCTAACAACTCTGCATCAGGGCAATAGTTGCATGCCACATGATGATCTGAAGAGAGACTGCTGTCTCCACATAGCATGGAGATGACTCAATAGTGACAAAGTAAATCATCCCTCAAAGATAAGTCAATAGTGAATAAGTTATAATAATAGTTAACAAGATAGTGAATAAGAGTTAACATGCAATGAATACTTGTAAAGGTTACTCAATATAAAATCTACTAGTGGTTAGACATGAGTTCCTTCACATATGATAACCAAGGAAGTCTATGAAGGAATAAATCCCACTTGCCTTCTCATGAAAAGCCTTAAAAACAGCAATCTGTATGTATACACTCCTAGAAAAAGATTATACCCTGAGACTGTTAGTTTACAGCCAGGTATCTTAAAGATGCATCTTGTAAGTATTTCTTAGGAATCATGTTAAATTGCCATGTAAAAATTCTTTCAAAAACAGTGAATGTGTGAGCAGAATAGCTTGCAATGGATAAAAAAAAATCCTAAAGTCACTTTAAAAAAGCCCAAAACACTTGATGAACCCACACACACTGTGAAGTCATAAACAGTCTGGAATTTAACTTTAGACCCCTGAAAAGTTCAACTCACTTTTCATTTCTGTCACTATTTGCATTTTTCTTTTTTGTTTTCAGTTACATGAAAGCATTAATCTGTTTGGATTTTCTTCTTGAATGTACTTTTCAAGTTCTTATATAAATTTCTAGTGTGGCATGATATCTTTCCTATAAACTCTGTGAAGACATAGCTTATGATGTTTAAAACATTCTATTTAATTAAAAGAAATTAACAGTCCTCTTAAAATGTGCAAGCAGCAGCTGTGTATTCTGAAATCCAGGCTGTAAGTATACATCCCTTAAATTTTCCTAACTTCTTGAATAAATAGATCCTTTGAGGTTTCCCAGATAAGATATATTTTAGATTACTTAGGCTACCCAAAGAATGCTTTTGCAAGTAGAGCTGAAAGTGCATTTATCTTGCTATAAATAAGGTGACTCTTAAAGAATGAAATTCAGAAGTGTTAATGTCAACCCTTCAGTAGAAATATCTTTGATAGGTTAACTCCATGTCTCAAAGTGCTTAAGCTAGTTTAACTCAAATTTTAAATCAATTCTGACCTTTACAATATATGCAAGTCAGAAAAAGCTGATTGAATAATTTCAGAATTAAATAATACAACTTTTATCACAAAACCTAAGTAGGTACAAAACTGTTTAGAAAGTTTCCATTTAAATATTATGTTGACTCACAACTACCATAAAAATCACACAGAGTAAAAGGTATAATTGAAATGTCCAAGAAAAATCTATGTATGGAATAACTCAACTCATCAGAAGCAAATCCTCTCTTCCCTACTTTATAGCACTTGAGTTTAGATATGCTGCTTCAAAAGAGGAAAGTGTGAAGGCAATTAGCAATTGCAGTTTCTTTCTTTCACTAAAGTAAAAATATTTTTACAGCTTCAGATGGAATTTTGCAAACCATAGATAAAAACTTTGGATGTCCCAGGTTTGAAACATTAAATCATGAAGGTAGCACAGCAATACAAACTGGGGTGAAATTCTCACTGTGCAGAAGGCATGGTTAAAAGTGTTAGGTTTTTTAAGTATAAAAGTATATTTGCATTGTCTTGAAGTAATACATTGTTCTCCTTCTCTGTGTAAGGAATTTAATCCAGTGTGTGCAAATCTGCATTAGAATTCACATCCTTATAGGCTCTGCAGGAAAACAAAACATTTAGTTTTTTGTATCTACACATAAGGTCATAGCTACCTCTTTTAGATACTATTCATATTTGCTTACATGCACATGTTTCCCACTGCAATAAGCAGTTAATATGAGAAACATGTTAGCCTTTCATAATTTTTTAAAGCGCCCGATGACAATAAGAGTTTTTACAGCTCATAAAGTGAACCATAAGGTTCTGTTCAAACAATGATAGCATTATACAACCACAGAATGGTTTGGGTTGAAAGGGAAATCTAAAGACCTGCCAGTCCAATCCCCCTGCCATGGGCAACAACATATTCTACTAGATCAGGTTGCTCAAAGCCCCATCCAGCCTGGTCTTGAACATTTGCAGTGATAGGACACACACAGCTTCTCTGAGCAAGCTGCTCCTGGATCTCACCACTCCCATTAGCCCATGTCATTTCAGAAGACTTGGGAATTCTGGTCTCTAGGCTGTCCCTTAAGTAACAATCTTATCTAAAGATTTTCCACACTTAGAAACTAAGCTCGTCTAAGGCCACCCAGTACTAACAGTGTTTTCAAGACATCATGCAAGGAGTCTGCACCTACCAGCCTCATCACTTAGAGGATATACAGTGTTTTGAACATGTCAACATTTGCAGCACACTTTCTGAGCCAGTTTTCCATATGTATTGATTGTATACCATTTCAGATGTGCCAGAGGGCACAAATAAAGGCTAAACAGAATTAAGACACAACCTAATGGCCAGAAGCAGAGTCAAGGGCAAGATGATCCTTCTAGTTTATAAGTTTAGCCCGATGCCTTGCTAAAGCTAGGCCACATGGGCATAGCTGTAGGCAGAAGAACAAAACAAGGATACTCTCTGGACCATTAATACTTTGTGATGCTTTTGGCAGGAAGAGTTAACAGAGATCATTTTCCTGACAGTAGCTGGGATATGGATGCTTTGGATATGACAGTGTTGATAACACAGAGAAGTTTTATTTATTGCCAAGCAGCCCTTTCATGGCATCAAGACCTTTTCTGCTTCTGATCTGACTCCACTAGAAAGAACGCTGGAGATGAACATAAGTGAGGAGACACAACCATGACAGACATGGGATATTCAAGACCATACGGTGACATGGTAGGTGAACTGTTTGCAGTGATGGCATTTGTCTTGCCAAGTCACCAGTGCACATGGTGGAGCCCTGCTTTCCTGCAGACGGTTGAACACCTGCCTGCACACGGGAAAGCACAGCATTAGCATCTCAAACTCTCTACATTTTACACATTCAGATAAAGTAACAGCTTAAGTCAATCATGTTTGACTGCTATCCAGTTATTTATATGAGTGAATGAAGCTGGAGTCTGAGAGGGGAGATGAACTGGAATGTGCCGTAGAGCCTTGAGGTACAATTTGCACTTAATGGGGAAGCACTCTGATTGCAGCCTATCTATCTATGTGGACAAAGCTAAGCACAAAAGCCAAAACCAAGCAATACTCTGGTTTTCCTAATGACAGAGATTTCTTCCATCTGCAGGTGAACCTGCTGAGGACAGATCTGCAGAAGAGCTCACCCCAGCTGTGGCCTGAAGCCCTGGAGGGGCCAGCAGAGTTACAAACACAGCAGTCTGCCCTGAGACACAATACCCTTGGTATGGGCTTCATACCCATGCATTTGCAGTTCTACTGCCTGAACCGATCACCTAAAACCAGAATAAAAATTCCTATGGTTCCTGGAAGCCTCAAAAACTCTACAACATGCTGGACTGTACTACAGTCATGGTTATAATGGAAAGGCATGGCCCTTAATGAAATGATAACTCAGCTGGCATGGAAAGGTCATCTCCACTGCATCCACAGACCTTTAAAGACCATTTACGGGGAGAGGAATGCAGGAGAAATGAGATTATTCCTCCACAGCTTGAACAAATTACATCAGAGTTTATTATCTGAAGCAGGTTAGGAGCTCACATTCACATCTTACATCACCAAGAAAAGGAATTAATATTTTGGGGTGACTTCATGAGTAGCATACAAATCCATAAATTTCACACAAAGAGTGACCCTTGCTTTTTAGGCTTGTTTCTAAGAAATTTCATAGTTGAGAGGAGTGTGGAAATTAACTAATTTCCCCAATCACCTATTTATCAAATAAATATATTACCATGCACAGCATGAACAGCTAACCATAGTAGCTTCTATAACCAATAGTGACTTCATCCTGCAGTTCCTACTAATTACCAACACATGATGGGAATAATCCACTGGCCTTTTGTGACGCTCAGAAGCACACAGTGAGTATCTGCCCACTTCAGCAAGAGATCTGACATTTCAGAGGTGATGAAGACATTTAAAATAGTAGCTTATGTATCACCATTTGCTTATACATCCCCCTCTACTCCTAGTATTTCCCAAAGATTTCCTGCATGCATTTCATAGCAAAATTACTTCATTCTATTTTACTGATTTGTAAGTAGTACTTGTGACCATGTAAAAATGACCTCAACTCAAACTTAGAAATGAAAAGTCATCCCTGTGGCCTTCTCTTTGTCCAGAATTCACCCTCTAGTTGAAACATTGGCCAAGGTACAAATAAACAAACGTTAGTGAATATGAGACTGGACAGTCATTGCTTCTCAAGAGTAAAGTCTGCCAATGCCAGATATGGATCCAGAGATATTGCTGGTTTTACCTCTTCCAGAATAACTTTTCCAAGGAGCTACACCCTTGTCTAGCTTGCTCAAAGTCTGAAAATTGCTGTTTATGACTGTGGCTGTAATAGCTGACCTAACCAGAAGTGCCAGGAATCAAACCACAGTCTTTGGAAAGCAACAGGATCCATAAGATACAGACTCCTTATTTTGAGAGACTATGCTATGAGATTCCCAGTCCTAAGCCACATGAGATGGCTATGCCAGGATAACAGTTCAGATTCCGCAAATCACATCCATATTGTTAAGTTTTTTTAGCGTCTGGTGTACTTTTAAATGGACACCAAATCTGTTTGGCGGAGAGAGTCTGAGCTGCTAAATAAATAGTGATAAATTTCCTAATACTACTGGGCAGAGTGTTCCTGCAAGTACAACGTGTGTTTATCAGTTTCCCACTGAGCTAGCGTTGACTTTCAAATTTCCTTTAATCTTATTATAGTAAACATAGTACAATTCTTTGGCAAACAAGAGGAACATTCTTCCTGTAATATCATATGCTTCTTTTAAAGAAACCTTAGAGATGTCCAGAAAATAATTAGGCTCAACTTGGAATAACACAATAAACTTGTTTCCAAAGAAACGAAGTTTCACAAAATATTATATTTTTGGACTGAAAAAAACCATGGCTATTTTTGTAAAGAGAAGACTGGCAAATTCTGATAGGTACTCAAAATAGTGTTTGCATGTATAATATTTTTTAAGCCAGCTATTGAAACACCAACAGAAAAATATTTTTCTAGTTGGAAGCAGTCTACCTGAATTGAAGGAAAAAGCAATTGAAATTCTAGATTTAGAATTCAGAAAATAGGAGACTTTACTTTGTGAAGGAGCTTTTGTAATGCTCCTTCAAGAAGAAAGACTATCAAGTCAACAAAACTTTAAAAAAAAATAGATAAAGAAAACAAAATGGGATCTATTATGGTACAGTTTGTATTTAAAGCCTCTTTTCATTTTAGAGGAATGTAAGCAGACAAAGGTGGGATTTGTCTTACAGTTCAAAAAACCCCCAAAATCTAGGCTGATTTGTTGAATAACTTTATGTAAGTGACTGAAGGGACTTTGGGAACCTGAAAGCAAGACAGTTTCAGGTGACATATACTAGCTCAATTTCCAGTTGTGTGCATTCGTCTTGTTTCCTTCAGGGTTTCTATAGAAAAAGGGCCACTACATATATAAAAAATGGAACACAACGGTGCTATTTTCAGGTATCTTCTGTGATTTTTGAATAAAACAATAAATACTCCTAATAATCATAATACGTTTCGGTGACATTTGAATCTTCAGCTTCAGCTACTGTTAAGAAGCCACACATTCTGATCTATGACTTTACCAAAGGCTCAGCTTCAGTAAGGAATGGAAGTATTAAAGAGACGGATGAACAATCTTCCCCTGCCTACATGGAATCCAAGATGCTTAGACTTTATTTCAGTTTGTAAGTAGTCATTCTTCAGACTATCTCAGGAAAAGCTGTTCTCACTGAAGAACCAGGCAAAGTTTCCATGGACATCATTAATGAAGACTGCAGACCAAAGCCAGCAAACATGCTTAGTATAAATCCATTGTGTGCAGTAATCTGAAAGGTGTCAGCCAGAGAACAATTTAAATCAAAATACAAGCGATAGCCATCTCTCTCTTTATTAGAAGACTTTACTGGATGCATCCATTAAGTCATGCAATGTGTTCACATATTCCCATCTTCTTTGCCTGTCAGCCTCCTCTTGTTCCTCACAAAAGGACACTGAGCTCCAAATTATGTTGACAGAACAGGAACAGACAAACGATAGATGGATCATAACAAAGAACATGCCTAGAGCAAGGATGTCTGATATCTGAGAGCTTCCTTTTGGATGCTTTCCTTTTGGATAGAAGCTCTGACCCACTATTTACACCCCTATCCCAAGCTCTCCCACATATTTTCAAATGACAACTTTCTAGATGTTATCTCAATGGAGACTGGCCAGATTTATCGGCAGGATTTCGCTTAACTCTAAGCCAAGCTAGTGTTTTGGCCTCACTGGAAATGAGATTAGGTCTGAGATTTGCACCAGGGAAAAAACCTGCGGTTCCATGCCAGAAATGGTCATGGAGAATTTTTACAATGCTGTTTGTTTTTTTTCTTAGCACTACTGTATAATATCAGTCTATTTGAGCATTATCATAACAGCACTTAAGTAGGGTAATAGGATAGATGAGACATGGCTGGAATCCACAGCAAAACTCCATGTAAATGGAGATGGGCAACAAATTCACATCTAGACCAGCTCAACACAGTTTTCCAACTCCAGAAAGTGTTTGCACAACACAACGTCAACAAGGCGTGCTGCATAAGCTGGACAAGTGTTGTTTCCAAATTTTAAGAGATGTTAAAAATTCAGGAAATTTTCAAGATTTATTGCATTAAATCCACAGTCTGATGTTGTATTTGTGCACTGCCCATCGCACTCAATAAAAACTGGGTCCAAAATGAAATTTGGAGGGTAAATAATGTTTTCCTTTCACAGTGTACTTTACTTCTCCCATTTCCTTAACACAAAATAGACAGAAACAAAAGCTTTATCAGTCTTTCTCTACTTGAATATATCACAGTTTTAATTTCCTCAAGTTTCATTGCAAATTATGGTTTCTGAAAATACTCACTTTCTAAGCAACAATTACTTTAAAACTGCCAGGAATAAGAGATAAATTTACCCTTTTTCTTTCTCTAGAAGTCTTGTAATAAAGACAGTAGCAGGCGTATTTCTATCTACAACTCATGTTTACAGTATAACCAATTATATATGGCAGCACGGTCTATATGAAAAACTGACCTTAGTAAATCCCCCTAACTTTTATTTTAATCTAAAATACACCATTAAAATTTTAGGGATATTATCTAGACAGCAACAAAGAATAAAATATTCAGAATGCCATAGATAAGTATGGTTAAGCACAGAAGAAAAAAAAAAGTTAAAAGTAGGTGCTGTAAGATGACTTTTTGAGAAAGACAAGTTAACAACTGAAGTTGCCATGATTGTATCACATCAGATATTGAAAGATGGATTGCCCTCTGTTTTAGTGTCCTGGAGCGAGACAGATTTTTATGGTCTGCTTCCCTTTCTGAAACAGGCTTCAAAAATCTTCTTAAAATTGATAATAAAAGGCTTAATGCATTGAGAACAAGAAATACCATGATTTCAAGTGACATATCATCATCTATACAACTCATGTTAAATCTATACTTCATCCACAGAGAAGCTATGCATTAAAATAAGACTTGGAATAGAGAACTTCTAGCAACAGAAATACAGTCATGTGAGAAGGAAACACTCTCTTGGTTTTTATTTCCTATTCTTTCGCATAGCACAACGTTTTCTACAATCTAAAAACAGTCTGGGAGCAGTGATCCAGGATAAGAAGAATATTTGTATCAAGAATGCTATACACATGCAATCCTACCATTTCCATCATGATCCAATGGAAATGTATGTAAAACTGGAGAGGTGGTAGGAAATTCATTTTTGCAGCGACAACTGTTTTCTGTTTCTACGTGAAAGAAGGATCGGATCCTTAATTGCTCCAATAACATATTTTAAAGTAAGAAATGCTTTCATAAGAGAGATAACTGTTTATAATTAATAATTTTTCAATTTAAAATCAATTTTTCCCAAAGAAGCAAACTAAAGAAAAACATGAAACTGTAAGAAGCCAGCCAAATCACCAAAAAAAGAGAGAATGGAAATTTTTTCCCTTTATCGTGAAAACTGCAGAAAAAGGTTTAACATGTTTTAAGCTTGCAGTTTTAAGTGGAAGTTTCTAAACATCTCCCCTTAAACACTGCCCCCTGCCTGAGGCAACTAGACTCCAGGATCAGAGCATGATTCTCATCATGTGCTGGAGCCTAGGAACTACCCCCACAGGTGGGATCTCCTCCCAAGCGATGCCTCTGCTGCCCTGAGGGAGATGCAGTCAGCCACGATGCTGCACCAAGGGAACACAGTGAAGCATTTCTAAATGACAGTTTTCAAGTTTCAAGCCAACATTGCTCACCACTCCCAAACACAATGAGAAATATACACAGCCTTATGGACCTTCATATGCAGAAGGGCTATGGCCAGTGACAGGCAAACCATGAAGAACCAGCTGTCCTTTCCTAAATGCAACTTCTGTGTCCACACCCAGCACACAAGCACAAGGCTACACTATCCAAAGTTCCCACTAAAAAAACTAGTCTGCTATCACATGCCAGACTAGGAAAAAAAATAATTAGCCATCTTCATTTTGAACTGAAGGGATCTCAGCAGGACAGCCCCGGCTGGTTGCAGGGCTGTGCTCTCAGCTGAGCCAGGAGTTTTTTGGTAACAGATACCCAAGCAATGGTGCAAGAAGCAGGGACTAGCCCTCATCCTCGGGAAAGACAGCTAGTGTGGGCTTCAGACTGCGTGGTACCTCAGCAACAGCATGCTGCAAATGGACCTAGTCTACTGTAGCAGCTAGCACAGCCCAACAGGAACCGACAGGCACAGCAAAACATTTAGGCACAGAAGACACTGTATGTATTTCATAGGGTTTTACTTCAGGCTATAGCCAGTCCTAGGGATTTCCAGCAACAACTCTAGCATGTCTTTCAGTTTAGATTCAACTTAAAGGAATCCAACTGGTCCACCATGAGGAGGAGATGGACACTAAGTGGAACAACTGAAGGATGGGCATCAAAAGCCCACTCCTGACATCAACCTCAACACTATAATTGCACAACCATACCGGAGAGCACCTGTAAGCAGAGGGAAAGACTTCTTTGTGCTACTCTTTAAGATACTATTCAGATGTAAGTAAGTCTGCACAGTAGCTTGAACCACTCGATTCTCACTCAGTAAGTTAGAACTGCTCATTGAAACAATTCTAGCTCTAGATCAGAAATTGGTAAATATCACTGTACCAATCCCAAATTGGAATTTATCAGTTTCTGGGTTAGACTGGTTAGAATTATTACATTATTTCAGCAATAGTGTTAGAATAAACTACCTACCAGATTTAATAAACAAAACTCAAACAGGACTATTTATTACAAAAGATGGTCTGGATCTCTGAGATTTGCACTTTCATAGACATTGACAAATGGTGACTGAAACCAAGCATTTTCCAATTTATTGATGCAGTTCAGTGGGTACTTCAGATATTAATTTTTACCATCATCTGGCACTATGAAAAGAAACAAAAATCTCCACAGTTAAATTCTTCAACTTTTCATACATTTGTTCTATTCCCCACTGAAAGTCAGGCACAGTCTATTCAAAAGATTAAAAAAAGCTATTTCAGCTAAACAAATCAGCTCAAAGTCTTGGGTTAGCGGCATTTATTTTTGTGGCACTCTCGTGGAGGTCTCACTGATGCTTTTCACTGACACATCTCTCACTTACTTATACTGCAGTGGAAGACTGAGCAAAACCTGCTGCTACCAGACACTGCTCCTGCCCACACAAGAGCTCTGCCTGAACAGCGGGCTACAAGGAAGGTGAGAAGGCAAAATCCTACTTGTAAGGTTTCTTGCTCATCCTACAACAGAGATTTTGCAAACAAGTTCTCTCTTCTCAGCTGCACAGTGACCACAAATGTTTAGAACTTAGGACTTCACTTGGATGACAGCAGGACCATGCAACAAAAGTGAGAGAGAGAGCCTGAACACTGTCACAGCACCCTCACATCCTGGCTCTCCATATAGGCACACTGCTGTCCCACACAGTTACTTTCTTGAAGTGATTTTTTAAAATCTTAGGCTATTAATCTTCTTCAATTTTTGCACGTAATGAAGAAAGACCAACCTGAGAAGCAGGAACCAAGTTTTGCAAGTGAAGCATCTGCATTAAAATACATCAAGCATTATAAGCAAATACTTCAGGCTGTGCGCACATCTCGAAGTTCAAGAAACAATCTAAGCCTTTAAGGAAACAGAGCAGCTGAATTGTATTGGCACGGGTGGGAACATAAGATCCTGAAGTGCTTGCTGATTTCACCCTGGTTTAGCAAGAAATAGCCTTGAAGCAGCCTGATAACCGACTTCCTAACTGGGGCTCTGACATTGCTTGCTCTTGCACCTGCTGCTTCATGATTGTTGAGAGGGCTGTGGGATTCACAACCTGGGGCTTTTTCTCAGGGAATCTCCATCGTTGGGCTGAAGTTCACCTGACTCTACTCATTGGAATTTAATTTGGTTTATTTCTCCTCTTTAAAAAAAAAAAAAAAAAAAAAACACATTAAAAAAACAAAAAAGAGGTTTAACTTATTATGAGCTGTTAATTTTGTCCTCAAAAATCCACCAGAAGTTATATAACCACTTTCACAATAGCATGCTAAAAATAAGAGCTGTTCAGCCAAATGCCACTGCAATTTTTTATAAGACCTGTGCCTCCAATTCTGCAAGACCTGTGGAAGCACAAGTATTTCCTTAACTTTAGCAGAAAGTCAATCAGGAGCTCCTTGTGAGACAGACATGGGTTTGTATAATCCTCAAGTTCAAAGTGGAAAAAAAAAAAAAAAAATTGTCTGTATACACACACGTATATTTCCAAGTCATGACTTAAAGTAATGCTATTCGCTCTTGGAGCTGATCCCTCGTGGGGTTTCATAATCACAAACCATCATTAACCCAAAGCAAAGAAAGAAAGGTACAAAGGGGCACAGGTTTCAAGCACGAGCTAATTTTTTTCCTGATTTGTGTTTCTTTTTCCTTTGGAAGGGAGCGTGGGGACCTGGCCATCCAGGTGACTCCCCGGGGCGCTCGGAGCACGGCAGCCGGAGCTCGGCGCCGCTCCCGCTGATCCCGCTCCGCGCCCGGCGAGCGCCCCGCGGGCGGCGAGGGCTCGGACGCGCCGCTGCCCCGAGCCGTGCGGCCGCCGAGCCGAGCCGAGGCGGGCCGGGCCGGGCCGAGCCGGGCGGGCAGGGGACGAGGTGCGGGACGGGGCTGCGGGACGGGGCTGCGGGCGGCCCCGCTGTCACCGCCACCGCGGGCCCCGCCGCCTGTCCCCGGAGGGGCGGCAGGAGGGCAGGGGAGGAGGAGGAGGAGGAGGAGGAGGGGAGCCAGCCGGCCGCAAGAGGACCGGTGCCGGGCCAGGGCGCTGGGCGCCCCATACCTGCAGGAGGCGGGGAAGGGTCCGCAGCGCGCTCCGTCCGCCGGCTATAGATCCCAAGGGGCGATGAAGCGCGGTGGCGGTCGCCGCCCTGTGCCGCTGGTGCCGCTGGTGCGAAGCCCCGGGCGGCTGCAGATGCCCATAGGCGCTCGGTGGGGCCAGCGGTGCGCGCAGCGAGCGAGGCGGCCGTGCCGGTCCCGACGGCTGCGGGGAGCGCGGCACTGGCTCGGCGCAGCCACTGCCCGGGGAGAGGATCAAGGCCCCGCTTTCGATTGGCTCCGGTGGCCAAACAGCTCACACCGGCCTGCCCGCCCGCCGCCTCCCGCCCGCCTCCCCTCGCCGCCCCACGCGCTGCGCTCCGCTCCGCTCCCGGCCGCTCCGCCCTGCGCCCGCCGCCTTCCCGACCTGCCGGGCACGGCCGGCTCCGCTCTTCCCCGCACCCTCCCGCCCCCCCACCGCCCTCCCTTCCCTAAAACGACGTCCAATCGCGGGCCCTTTGTTTATGTAGGGACATTCTCACCATAGGTCTGACAAAACACCCTCCTTCCCTTCGCATCTTCCTCCCTGGGCTGAAGGACCCACGACTTTAAGCGTTCATGACATTTCGTGTCATGCTCAATATTCAGACACGTTTGTTCTCTGAACATTTAAAAAAATATCCCTAGCTAGTAAAATTAAAAGCATGCAGTGCTTGATCACCTGAGGGCTAAATCTGAGGTAGGACAAAGCATTCTTTGCCTGAGTTGAGTTTGCTTTTCTTACGCTGTTTGGGCTCGTAGCTCCAGCTGGGTTAACTGCACGTCAAATCTTGGCATGCACGGGAAAATAGAACCAGGGTGCCTCCTCGTCCTGAACCTCAGGTTATTCACTCTCAGCGGCTGTGGCTGTCATTCCTTGGTGCATCTTTGGTGTTGGTATTCCCTTTGCTCAGGATGACTTAAGAGACCTGTGGAAAAGTATTCTCCCTCCTGCAGATGTGCTGTAATATTAAGGCAGATCTTAGACCTGTCTTCTGGGCAAAGTGGCAAGACTTTAGTTTGACCCTCTGTTTAGACAATATACAGTTGAACCAGATAAATATGTCCTGTGGGTTTCCTCAGTGCAGGAAGATGTTGTAATATTTCCAGTAAGCATGTTAGCAAAATTGCTTATTAAAATTAGGAAGAACAAAATGATGAGTTATAACAGATGCACTCTTAATTAATTCAATGACCTGCATTTAACTGATAGTGTTGAATTAGGCACCATCTATGCCTGTTGGTACATCAGATGCCATTAAAACTCATTGTTTATCCAAATTTGGCAGATTGAGGGATTTGAAACAGAGAATGGAGTTGCAGAGATACCTTTGCATGATACCAGTATGTACAATTTTAATGGTGCTCCCCATAACATTTTTAATTTATTCTGTATTTAATTAATTTTTTCCTACAAAATGGTATATTATTTTTCATTCCCTATAAAGCATGCATACTTTTGTCTGTTTCGGGCATACACAACTAGTTAAGAATGGTTTTGTTTATATTTTGTACAGGCAAAATCAGAAAAATAAAAATAGAAATATTGAGAAATATATAAACCCAGACATATTTAGAAATATCTAAACTTGGAGTATAATCCATCTCTCATTTTAAAAGCTTTAGTAGCAAAAACATCCCGCAGTGAATTTAGTGAATTCAATGACACCTCTGGAACTTCAGTTACCTCCCAAAAATAACTAAAAGATCCTGTTTCTTTTTTATTACATGTTTTTCCTTCACATGTCGCCGATTTATTTTTCTCTGGAGAAATGAAATTGCTGGTTTAAAGACCAAGCTACATTTCCAGCCATGGCCCAAGAGACAGGGCAGCCACTGCACCTCCATCTGCCCCCTGACACCTCTGTCACAGGCATATCTCTCCCTGCATGCTCCTGATCCAAATGACTGGCTGATATATATATATATATATATATAAAAATATAAATATAAATATAAATATATAAAACCATATATATATATATATATATATATAAAAACCATATATATATATATATATATATATATAAACACTTTCTTTCAGTATTTCCTAAGTCAGAAAGTGTTGCCTGTCTTCACTCTGACGTTTTTTTCTGGAAAGAATGCAGACTCCATTTTCAAGACCTCTTTTCAGCCTCCTGTTTTTCTCCCTCAACAGATGGACATTTGTGTCAGAGGAAGGGGTACGGCCCTTCAGCTTAGCATTGGCTGAAGTAAACATCAGTGCAGGCTGTTCCCTTAGGCTTCCTTCTAGCTGCTAGTTTTCAGTCATATTGTCTTATAATTTTAATGCAAATTTTATATCCTATTATGTGTTATTTGGGGGAAAACCTCTGACCTCATTACAGAAGTTTTCCCATAATATATTCATCATACTCCTCCTTATGGACCAAGAGCTTTCTTTGGTATAGATGACTTGGGGCTTAATAAGATTTTGTACTTCCAGAGCTGCTACTTCCCATTAGCTATTTTCAACACTGTGTTTGTTTCCTTCTGTGTTTGGATTCCTTTACAGCACTGATAAGTTTCCTCTAGTCTTGTTCAATTTAATAGCTTTTAACCTGTCTGTTTTATTTATGTCTGCTTAAGTGCTTATTTAATCTTTTCCCTTATAACTATAATGACCTTCCACAGGTTACTATAATCCCAGAAGGTATGTGGGGAATTTAAAGATTTAAAAGTCGTTTGACTTCATAAATAATTTTTATTTTCCCATTATGGGCTTTATTTTCAAACCAAAAATGTTTCATTTTCTGTTTGATCAATGGTTGTTTTTCCCACATATTTCTTTCACATATATAGTAGTAAGCAAACTGAGACATTTTAGACTCTAAACAACTTTCTTCTTCTTTTTTTTTTTTTTTTTTTTTTTCCAGTTTGGTTAGTGAGAACTGCAAAGGGTCTTGATCTGACATGGAAAACACGCAGCATATTTATTATTTGGTGTGGTCTACAACTAGAATTTTGTGCCATTAAAAATACTTTAGTTATGATTCATTTTTTGTTTTGATTTTAAAAACTAAAATGGTTATACTCTGCAGATAGCATTTATCCAGCAATATAACTGTAAAGCACATTTGTATTGATACTGCTGCATCTTTCCTCCACTGTTAGTGCCTGACTTCTATTGTGTGCTGTAGTTAAACTAACAGACTAACCTTTTAATGTGCCCTGGCAATTACAGAGCCATTAATTCAGCAAGATGTTGAAGCCTATACCTACTTTTAATCTACAGATTTAATGACTACATTCTACTGATGTGGCCACACTTCAGGAATGACTGTAACCCGTGTCTTTTGTCTCACACTGAGACAAAACACAAACAACTGGTGACCATCTCCTTCACAGCAAGGACCATGTCTTTGTCATCACCACTACAGAAACTGTTCTGCTTTGCAGCCCTGAACACAGAGCTTGTCTTGATCTGTGAGCACATCTGGCAGGAGTGCCTGCAGAGCACCAAGGGCTGCTGCACAGCCCCAGAGCCAGAGGAGGCTTGAGAGATGGTGCTGTCAGTCACATACCCCAACCTCATTCCTGCCCCAAGACACAATCCACAGTTACATGAATCAGAACAGAAGAAACCTGGGAGATCTGGTGGTCCCCATTGGTGATTATATGAATTATTCCTGTTTGTAAATTGACATATCTGCACCGAATGAACAAACTGATCATTTGTGTCAGGTCACACACATATCCTCCTCTCTTAGGCCCTGAGTAAGTGGTCAAGCTCTGCAGCCAGGAGCTGGCTCAGTAGCCTCCTGGGAGATTGGTGTTCTGAGACTCCTGACTGTCCAGGACATGCCATGTGTTTCTGGTTCAGGTACAGTCCCACAAACTGGTTTCACTGCCTTACAAACACTCCTTTTTTTCTTCATGGTTCCTGCCTCTCAACTAACTTGTTCTAGTCCTAGCTCATATTTATCCAAAACTTTCAGTGCAAGCTCTTTGATTTCCTGACCTTGCTCTTGATTTGCTCATTGGTTTGAGGTAGCCCTGATTTCTCAGTTTTCCTGGGTGCGTTTCCATCTGGAACCTTGGGCTGGTCTGTCCTTGGTGACTGACTCCTGGTCTTGAGTTCCTTCAGTTTCAGTGGCTGGACCCGCCCCAGCTACACTCACTTAGCACAAGTATTCCACTCGTGGCTCCTTAATAACTTCCGTTCCAAGCCACCTTTCTGAATGGGAGCTCCCAAACATGCTGTCCCCTGCTGACGCAGAACATTTGGCACATGGCTTATCTGCGCGATAACTCAGCCGCCGCTGGGACAGGTCGTGTGGGCAACGCTGGGCCGGGGCTTAGGAGAAGATGCAAGAATGCAGGAGAATGTGGCGTCCCTGCAAGATAAATCACACTTGTCAGGATCTCCAATGGCTCGTGCTGTTTTCACAGACAATTAGGCACCTAAATGCCTTCGGACATAGTGCACCTGTTTTTTAGTTTGGAGTTCTTTCTAACATTGTGGATTCAAGCCAGGAAAACACTCTAAGCAGCGGTAATTTTGATCCTGTTTTTTTCAGTACTTTATCTTTGCTATGTGAAAAACAACTCTAAAATATGTCTCTACCTAGACAGGGCAACATCCCATCCCAGAACATGAGTAAATACTTCACACAACCCCCAATAAGTAACTTCATTAATATGGATAAATGTATTCCTGGCAAAAATGCCATCTCTGTATTTCATAGTTATCATGAATTAAACAATCTTTTAGTATTGCCTCGTTCTGACTTCAAATATAAATTGCTTTGTGCACACCTTGGAAGAAAAAAGTGCTACCACCTTTCTTTAGCTTCTTTCACTTCATTGCCATCAAAAATTCACTTGAGCTATCCAGATGCCCTGAGCCCATCTGTGTGCTCCAGGCACTCAGGCTTTAGGTACTTGAAAGTTGTTTCTCCTTTGTTTGTTCTCTGGGAGGAAATAATTGCTCCTCACACATCTACCCTTGAAAAGTCTCCAGAAGGCTCACAAATTTAGTTTACCAGATTAAATAAGATTAGTCTATGCAGGACCTGAACTATATTTCTCCTTGATTGGAGTTTTTTTCTACCCTGGGGATGATTTGAACTTTGACTGATGAAGATTTAATATAAAATGCTGCCATACTGTTTTTCAGGAATCATAATAAGAAAAGGGATAGCTAGTGAAGAACAGGAAGAAAAAAGCAGAGGGAGGGAGAAGAGTATGAAATGTTAATGCCCTTTTAAGACAAAATGGGTTTGTAAGCATTCACTTGTCCTGTCTCAGACCATGGTAGTCAATAGTGCCTCTCAACACTACCTTTAAAGCCATGGTTCATTTATTCATGAACACTTTAAAAAACTTTTCAATTCTCCAAAATAACTTGAGGAACCTCAGATCTCCAGAATCCTTCAAAAACTGCTAATCTAGAATGAAAGCAGTGATCTCATGTGCCAAAGCATCACACACATCCTATATTTTCTGTTTCATGTGGTCTATGACGAGTCTACTCCTTTGCTTGTAAAAACTTTCAATGACAACAGAAAAAAATGGTTTTAACATCTCTGAAGTCTGTCATTCCCCTTCTCTAAATTAATCTTAGACACTCTTTTACCCTGTTTTGATGATGCTGTACTGGTTTTAGAGCAGACAATCCTGCCAAAATCTGGGATGAAATGAATGAATGAAGTCACCAGGTAATCTCCACTCCATCTGTATTTTCTCTGGTTGGATTGCAATATTAC
This sequence comes from Muscicapa striata striata, assembly GCA_030060385.1. NCBI lineage: Eukaryota > Metazoa > Chordata > Aves > Passeriformes > Muscicapidae > Muscicapa > Muscicapa striata. Next base: position 1,968,534 of record JAREIS010000062.1, on the reverse strand, counting down.
CTAGACAAAGAAGAGAGATGAGTAGCAGAGAACAGAAGTCCATTTGAGGTGAGCTCTCTTCCTTCTTCTCTGCCATGAGGGGCTTTGGGGACATCTGGGTCTCTAGGGAACATCATTAAATAGGACCAGATAACCTCAAAATATTAGAGCCAGACTAGCCCTGTCATGTATGATTCACTTGCTGTATAACGCCTAATAAAGGCAATATGTGTGGAACCAGGAAGGCAGCCAATATAGCTTCTTCCAAGAACTGTGAGTAATTAACAGGGTCTCTGGTTAATTTCTTTCATGAAAACGTGTTGAGTGAGATTCTTAAAAGTGGTGCTTTTTGTGTGATGTCTCCCTCTACTCCCAAATAGCACAAGTTCATACAACTTGAAAGGGAGAAAAAGAAAAATTCAAAGTTGCAGAATTTGGGGGGAGTTTGTCTCCAGCTGCATCAGCTATTGTATCCTTGCTCCACTTTAGTTCTTCATCTCCTGGTGGTTTTCCTCTCAAAATCTGGTCTATAATCCAGCTGTAATTATTATATCCTCATATAACATGCCCCAGTTTATTGCTTTAGCTTCTTGCATTTTGAAGTGTTTCAAATCTCTGGTGTTTCAGAGGAAAAATCATTCAGAACTTCAGAGATGAAAGAAGCCTAATTAGTTGCATCGTGTTGCAAAGGCGAAGAAATTTACAAAAAGCAACATATTGCCCTCATTTATGGATCTCATGTCACAGCAGCTATGAAGAAGAGGAAAGGACAATTCTCAGCCTGCTGTCCCTGTTGCACTTTGTAAGGAATGCTCCATCTCTTTTGCTCTGTGTACTTCAGGCTTTATCTGGTACTGCTCTTGAAGCACCCCACCTCTGTCTATCACTGAGGACATGTCTCCTTTGAACTTAACAAGCACCTTCTTCCTCACTACAACTGAGCAAGCAGGTTGTGGAAGATGTTTTGAGTTGCACAAAGCAAACAGAGCCTACCCCCACCCCACACAGCAGAAGATGCTCCAATCTGATTCCTTCTGCTCCAATCTGGTTCCTTCTGATAGCAGGGCAGATTTTAAGTAACAGGGATTTGTTGAGGATGAAGTACATGTGATAACAATTTAATATCTTCATCACACAAGGCAGAAGTTAATATCCCGTGTTATATTAATATCACATGGCACAATTTAAATTGATATTTTAATTAAACCTAAATATATCTCACTGATAGTGATTGGCACTGGATATTTTGGGAAATACACAAGCATTTAACTGAAACCATCAGTTCAAACTAAAGACAGTATCCTCTTCAATACTTCAAATGTATTATGAACATGTCAACTAATTGTTATGAAGAAACAATACTAAGCTGCTTCTGAATTAGGTGGTGAGGTGACAGAGCACAGAATATCTTATAATGTAACATTTGCCACATATGGCTGTCTCTGCAAGCCCTTAAAAACATAATGCCTGGTCTAGATCCTTCATATTCGATATCTTTGCTGGTGACACGGGCAGTGGGACTGAGGGCACCCTCAGCAATTTTACTGATGCACTAAGCTGAGTGGTGTCACTGAGTGGCAGTCGACATGCTGGAGGGAAGGAATGCCATCCAGAGGGATCTTGACACACTTGAGAGATGGGCTGATGCAAAACTCATTGAGTTCAACAAAGCAAAGTGCAAGGTCCTACACCTGGGTCAGAACAACCCCAGGCATACCTCCAGGCTGGGCACAAAAGTAATTGAGAGCAACCCTGTGGAGAAGGACTTGGGGGTGATGGTGGATGAAAAATTCAACATAAACAGCAATGTGCAATGGCAACCCAGAAGGATTCTCCAGTGGAATCCTGGGTTGCATCATAAGGAGTCTGGTCACAGGTTGATGGAGGTGATTCTCCCTTCCTACTTTGCTCCTGTGACACCTCACCTTGAGTTCTGTGTTCAGTTCTGGTGTCCCCAGCATAAGCACATGGAACAGCTGGAGCAAGTCCAGAGGAGAGCCATGAAGTTGTTAAGAGGACTGGAGCAACTTCCCTGAAAAGGTGGCTGCAAGAGCTGGGGCTGTTCATCCTGGAGAAGAGAAGGTTGTGTGAGACCTCACAGCAGCCTTCCAGTGTCTGAAGAGGGCCTGCAGGGAAACTGTCAAGGGATTCTTCATCAGGAACTGTAGTGACAGAGCAAGGAGTAATGGTTGCAAGCAAAATTAGGGTAGAAAAGGTTAGGTATTAGGAAGAATATATGTAATGGGTGTAGTAAGACACTAGAACAGGTTGCCCAGGAAGGCTGTGGTTGCCCCAGCCCTGACAAGTGTTTAAGACCAGATTGGACAAGACCTTGGGCAACCTAGTCTAGTGAAAGCTGTTCCTGCCCATGGCAGGTGAGGTTGGGACTAGATGATATTTAGGGTCCATTCCAACCCTTAACATTTTATGATTCTAAGTAATTTTCTTAAGAGGCTTTTTTTCATAATAGGAAATAAATAGATGTGATCAGAGACCATGAAAACTGAATAACAACAAAAAAATTTTATTTATACAAATCCATTCACTGTGTTGCATGAAACATAATGGGACTGAGATTTGGCCAGAACAAGTGGAATCTTCTATTTTCTGGGAAGCAAGGAATATTTTTAAGTGGAATGGACCAGTTCGAGCAGCACCAGCTGTTTTAATTGTAAAATTTGACCATTAATTGAATTATTTTTGGCAAGTTTTGTTAATTTACCTGGCCAGTTTTATACTATTTATGCACAGTTAATACTTCATTCATCAACTCTATGTGAATGATGGAATTCTTTCCTTCTCTTTGCTCCTAGTGTCACACAATAATGTCTATTTCTGACAAAATTATCCAACTAAACTTTGACCGATATATGTGCAGTATCTAATATAGCACATTTTTTTCTTAATTCCTTCAGTACCTTTTTTATTTTTTTGCTAGTTATTAAGAAATCTTTCTCAGCTGTGGGTGGATTTACTGTGAAGTCTTTTAAATAAAATGTGACCCCAAGTACAATGTGTTATGCAATAAAAATTATGTATGTAAAGAGAGAATATTTAAAGATAGTGAGTTTAAGGAAAAATTTTAAAAAGGTTTGTCTTTTTCTTTTCTCGAAGAGGCTAGGAATTTCTTGGATTTGAGCTGACTATGTTCTTTGCCACAAGGGTACAATGTCAGGTTCAAACTGCTAAAAGGGCAGAACTACTAAAAAAATACATCTCAAGAGCAAATCTTGCACCTGAAGAGCTCTGTCACAAATTCTAGGAGCAAGGTGTGCCATCTTCCTGCCCCAGCCATCCTGACTTCCATGAGGATGCTTGCTGCTAACCCAGCTCACCTGCTGCCTTCTGGGAGGCTGAGCTGGAATCTGAATGACTGCAGATGGCTGTCCATTCCTTTATGAACATCCAAGAAAACTATTGAGGGAGAAGTATTGAAAAAAACCTGAGAAAACTATTGTGGTCTTTTGCAGTCTATAGCAGTCCACAGCTTCCTTGCAAGGGGAGGCTGAGGGGCAAGCACCAATCCCTTCTCTCTGGTGCCCAGGGACAGAGCACAAGGGAAGGTTATGAAGTTGTGTCAGGGGAGGTTTGGATTAGATATTAGAAAAAGGTTCTTTATCCAGAGAGTGGCTGGACACTGGAACAGTTTGGACAATTTTCTCAAGCACATTGTGACTCTTGAGGTGTCCTGTGCAGGGCCAGGAGTTGTATTCAATGCTTGTAGGTCCCTTCCAATTCAGGATATTCTATGGTTCTGTTTATTTTCTTAGTGATGGACTAGGATTATTACCAGAATAATGGACAACAAAGGGTAGGGTGCTTCAGGTAGCTATATCTAACATTGGTAATTACTTAATTTGATAATAAGATTTGATTATGAGATGTCACAGAATCACAGAATAATGAGGTTGGAAGAGACCTCTAAGATCATCAAGTCCAACCTATATCCTAACACCTCAACTCAGAGTCTAGGCTATAGCACCAAGTGCCATGTCCAGCCTTTTTTTAAACACATCCAGAGATGGTGATTCCACCACCTCTCTGGGAAGAGCGCTCCAGTACTTTATTATTCTTTCAGTGAAAATTTTTTTCCTAACATCCAACCTATCCCTTCCCTGACATAGCTTGAGACTGTGTCCTCTGGTTCTGTCAGTTGCTGCCCGGTGGAAGAGACTGACCCCCACCATGTCTTACTGTTCACATAAATGCTTATCCATTTTGATAGCAATAAAAGATAAAATATGCTATCTATTTAAATTTATGTTAAATTATGCAAAGGATCAGAAAGGGCTCATCCATGAAGAACACCCCAGCAGTCCAGGCAGTGCAGGTGTGTTCATTATTTCACAGGATCTGCAGCAGTTGTCCTGAGTGCTTGACACTGCATGTGGAAAAACACTGTACTTTCTCTAAATGATGTATTTGATTACAACCAAGTGTTTATAAAGCTTCCAGCTGCAAAGTACTTAAGGATCTTCAGCAAGGTAAAAATGACAGTACTACATGCATACTTATCTCTTTTTTCATGCCATGCTATTTAAGATCTGAATAATCCACTTTTCTGTACATGATGGTAAGCCTGGGTAGGAATAAGGAGAAATTCACAGGCTAATGAAACAAGATTAGACCACTTAAATCACTCTAGAAACCAGAAGTCAATGCACCCCGTAGTTATTTTTCTTCTAGTCCTAGATCTGTACTTTCATTTAACAACCTCATGAATCCTTTAGCTGAAAAGGGAGGCATGTGTTGCTCCTAGCAAGCCAGCTTACACAGTTAGAGTAAGCAAACAAACTTCTGAATATATAAACATGTCTACAGGTCTGCTTTCAATACCATCACTGTCTGATTAAATGTTATATAAGAGGGCAGGCTTAGTGCTATTATTTCCTCTAACCACAAGGAAATTCAAAAAGATTCAGAGATAAAAGTTAGAACTTTTGCTGCTCCTGAGGTGCTCTGGGTACACATAGTGAGAATGTTACTTCATGTCATAAAGTACCATATGCTTCATTTAGGTGCCATGGACATCTGCAGGGGAAAAATGGACTTCAGATGAGCAAAACTCCATAGTGTAGCTATAGCAAGGGAACGTGCACATATGCCTCCTAATTTTCACAATTTGCATACTTTTCTAAATCTAGAGCCTGTGGGAATGGGTTAATCTGGAATTGGAGTGGTCAGGATGGGAAGAAAACAGACATAAGAAAAAGTCTAAGAAAGCTCTGGTGGCAGAAGGATTTCACAACTACAAAGTTACATACAAAGAGATGGAGAAGCAATAGGTAAAAGGTGCAGCATAGCACCTAGAAAAATGATGTGTTAAAGAGAAGGGAACATCACAAGTCTCTGATGTACCAGTCCACTTTCCTCTGAAAGTTCATTGCGCTGGTGCAAAGAACTCAGAGAATATTTTAAGAAGCTCAAATAATTTCAGTTTTTCTTGTGCACTTTTTCATATTCTGATTAAGTAATGAAATTTTAATCAAGGAATCATCTGTGGATGGGACACACATACAAGTATTTGTGCTTGATGTGGTAGACCACCCATCCACTCAGGTAACATAAACAATACCAGGTAACCATTGCAATAAAAATGTCAAATATAGAAAATATGAATGGTCTGAAGTATATTCTTTTAGTAAAATATAGCTGAGTGCCTCTAAATACTGATCAAATCTATGAGTCCATGATTTTCAAGTGAACTTTGAATAAGTATGAAAAGAAAGAGCTCTAGTGCAAATAGTTATCTCTAGTTGTTCTTTGCAGCATCATCACTTCCCCAGCACTTTGAACATATATCTAAGATTGGACCATAACTCACATCTCTACTGCACACAAACACACACACACAAAAATCCCCCACCCAAAAACTCCAAAACCAAACCCTCCAAAAAAAGCAACCAAACAAACAAAACAAACAAAAACTCTGCCAAAACAAAACAACAAAAAACATCTCAATGTATTTTTTTCATCTATAAGAATCAAAGACTATAGTTTAAAATAACCAAAGATCAGAGTTTGTGTAAAGCTTGGCTTGGGTTTTCCTTTGGGTATGCAACTATCGCACCAACTTTTAAGTGCATGCTTAAATGGAGAGGACATGAGACATAATGCTTGAAAGTAAGTACCTTACTTCACATTGACTTCTTGCTTATCAAAGTCCAAGAAGAATCTTAAAAATCTTGAAATTCTCAACTCAACTCCATAGTTCTAGCTAAGCAAAGGATGATCTTTTTAATAAGATAAACCAGTCTATATTCAAATGTTTGCAGTGATGGATAATGTAATCCTTCCCTGCTTATGCAATTCTTATAACCTTTATTTTAATCTGAATATTTCAAAACACGGCTTTCTGATACTGGATCTTGTTATGCCTTTGTCTGCTGGATAAAAGGGTTCTCAAAGCATTCCTGAAGTGGTTTCCTGAATGCTTTCCAATTTTTCAAAATCCTTTTGAAGGTGTAGATACTGGGGCTGGACACGGTATTCCAGCTGACAGTTAAGTTTCATTACCTTGAAATAAGGATTAACTGGGAAGTCAAAACTACATAACTTGCTGTAGTGACATTTCACCTTTGGTGACCTGGCTTAAAATTTGTGTTTGGTCAGCAAAGGAAATTGTTTTTCTAATCTTATCCGAGCCCCTTCTGACGTTTTTCCATATCAAAAAGAATTGCTTTCACTGGCATAATTTTCCTTCATGACTAAGGACAGGCCTAGCACTGGGCAGGCTGAACAACAGGTTTGAATGGCAAGGACACACTGCCAGAGCTGTGTCCGTCCTGGGCTCAGGCTGTGGCTCCTGTGCTCCCAGGCACAAACGCTTTGGGAGCAAACACTGTGTGCACATGAGCTGCAGCCACTCACTTTCCCCTTCTCAGACCTCAGGCACAGCCAGTGCAGCCCCCAGCAGGATCTCTTCTCCCCTTTGCTTGGTGGTCCTACCTGAAAAATGATGAAGGAAGCAATTTTCTTTACAGCCTTAGAATAAAATGGTATTTCACTGCTGCAAAACTACCTAAAGACTTGAGGCTTACAAGATGAGTAACAGGAAGGAATCTAATTTCAAAACCTTCATTGCCAAACAGTAGAAGAAAGTGAGATGTTTCCAAATAGTTTTTCTTCAATAAGTTAAAAAACTATGACCACATACCAAGTATTTAGGTACTGATGTCTTCTAGACTATGAGGAGACAGAAAGGCAAGTGAAAAAGGAAAGAACATAGTTGGTGCAAAGAATTATTCTATTATTAGAATATTATTAGAATAATATAGTTGTGCTTTGGGGGTTTGGATAGACTCATTAGATATTTAAATATATAATCATTAGCATATGCATAGCTATATTCCAATACAGAGCTTTTTGCTTGCCAAACCCCCATTTTTCACTGCAAGATAAAGCTACAACATGGTTGCTGGGATTCATCTGACACAATTTTACCTTCTAAAGTAATAATTATCTACTTTAAGTTAGTCACCTAGGTTCCCTTTTGTGACTGCCAGAAGGAAAAGGACACACCTTGAGTTATTGATACCATAGCCTCCCATATGGCATCAGAAGAAATTATTTGCCCTATAAACATGCTTCTTTCTCTCCATCAAGTATCAAAAAAGCTCATGAATTCTTTTGTATTTGATGTGATTTTTGAGAAACAGAAGCTAGGTAGTTGTTGTAGATACCCCTGCTCATAGAGATTATAAATGTATATGGACACTAATGGCTACAGTCAGTGTTTAATCAAAACAACAAATAATCACACACCTCTTTGTAGCACATTTTTAATGCAGTGATGCCAGCTATTGTGAAGAAAATAGGATGAGGAATAATTAGAAGATGTGTGAGAGGCCTGAAAGAAAGCCTATGCTAATTTCAAGAGCTATTGATGTACCTGATGCTCATAAGGTGTGATACTCAACCAATACTACAGCAGCATTTTCAAGGAAGAAGGAGATAATCAGAAAATTATTAGTGAAGAAGGGTCGATGAGCCCTTTATTTTTTGCATCAAAACATCCCGTAGTACTTGGGATAGCCTTGCCATACTCATAATTGGGGAGTCAAAATAGGACAGCTCTGTCCACCTTAAAGTGTTGGTAAGAAAAATTTGCTTGCTTAGAAATTTGTGCCTTTTTGTTATAAAACAGACTGTGTACCAGAGGGCTAAACTAGACATTCTCACTGCTTTGCTGAAGGAAGAGCTGGGATGTGGGAAGTTGTAATAATCCTGGCTGGAGGCAGCCCAGCTGTGCTCAGTTTCCCTTTCCCATGGAAGTCCCAGAAGCAACAAGCCTGGAATGATAATGCATTTCCTTCTCTCTCTCCTGTATTCCTTCCCACTCTTCCTCTCCTGTCCAGGATGAGAATGTCTGGCTCTTGCCCTGATCCACTTCAATGCCAGTCTTGGAATGGAAAAAATCAGCTTTGCTTGCACAACTGAGATCTCACAATATGTCCCTCATTATTAAACCCTGGCAGACTTGAAAGTGTGCATGGACAGCATGGGGGAGGTAAGCCTTTGACATGGGGAGCTCTCTAAAAGAGGTTGAAAGACTCTTTCAGACAGAAACAGTGGTTTTATTTCATATTGATGTATTCTACATTGAAATGTCAACTTTTCTTGCTGCCCTGTGATTTCCACTGATCAGTTTCAAAACCTCAAATAAAATTATGTTTATGTCAATCAATTAATAATAATTATATTTATATTAATGTTTCAGAGTTTCTAATTTTTTTCTCAATCTGTTCAAAACTTCCTGGATAAAATACAAGATTATTCTTCAAGCAGAAACATTCCTCAACAAAATTTTCTTTTAAAAGGCTCTTGATGAGATGTGTTTGGATTTCTGAGCAGCTATTGCCTTAAATGATTTAATCACTGAGTTCTGTAAAAAGGAGCCTCACTTAGTGGAAAAGAAATAACATACAAGCAGCCTCATATAGAAGAATATTAGCAGTAGCAGAAATCCACAAGGTTTTCATTTGCCTAACAGAAGGCCTTCAACGTTTGTAAAGTAGTAATGTTTCCTTTATCATGTATTAAATTTTGTCAGCCCTTGGTCAGGCTGATAGACTAGAGGATCATTGTAGGTCCCTTCCAGCTCAAGGAGTTCTGTTCTATTCTATTCTATTCTATTCTATTCTATTCTATTCTATTCTATTCTATTCTATTCTATTCTATTCTAGTCTAGTCTAGTCTAGTCTAGCCTAGTCTAGTCTATTCTCTAAGCAAAACAGTTCCTGAAACACCCTTGGACTTTTGGGGATTTTCCCTGTTTCAGGCATATGCAGATTTGGTATAATTAAAAAAACAACAATGTAATGAATTTTATGTAGAAGTGCTCACCTTTCAAACTGCACTGCACTTTTAAAAGTACACATCTGTGAATACTAGATTTTCAGAAACCATCATTTTTACCTTATTGTCACCTGCAATTTAAATCAATAACCAAACTCCCCTAGATGGAGTAGAGCAATGCTGTGCACATCAGGGAGCACCAACTCTGCTATGAAAATAGTGATTATATATTAACAGATTATATTATTAAAAGTCGTATACTGCACACCAAGAAGAAATATCTCATTATTTCCCCATGTATTATGAGTATGTAATTAGTTGAGCAGAGGATGGGAGCCTAGATGCACACATGGACAAGTGCAAAAGGTGAGCTAACAGAGTGGAAGAGAAAAAGGGAAGATGGACTATTGTTTAAACTCTTTGAAGGTTGTCGGCATCACATGATATTAATGTTATCTACCTTAGAAGCCTAAAGACAGAACCTGTGTTCTGTGTAGTCACAGCACAAGGACCCTCTCCATGGCTGAAACTCCATATTTACTCATCTGAATTGGGTGCTGGAGGATAAATAAAGGAATCACTCTTTGAAGAATTTGACTTCAATTCTCTGGTGTACAGCATGGGAAGTCCACATGTGTGGACACAATCCTTTGAGTGAACCCAAGTTACAAATAGGAGCAGCACAGTAATATAAACAGGGCTGTCTCACTCCAGAACCAGACAGGCTTAGTTCTCAGCTTAATAGACTTAAGAAAAAAACCCAAATAACAAAAAAACCCAAACCTATTTAGGGAAAGGATGCATTTCTATCTCAAGACTAATAAAATCTACAGTTTTGGCTTCACTCCATCTAGTGGCAACCAGGCAGAAATCCTCCTTCCCCTTCCCCACAGAAGAAACAGTGTATGAGCTATGGCTAAAAGTTAGTTTTGGATGTGTGTGGCAGGGTTTGGGCTTGTTCATATTCACTGAAGTCCAGGAGTTGTCAATTAATGAATTTTGATGTGCTCACCACTGGAGTACATGGTTCCCATTGCGCCACATCCCCCTTGGTGCAGGAGCCTGGAATGAAAACTGCTCAAGAGGAGGCAGGAGGAGAAATTTCCCAGTGTAGATGGAAGCAAAGATCCACTGAATGCCTGTAAACAAGGGGTGCTGAGAAAAATGCATTTGTACGTTCTGATATAGGTTTTTAAGCAATGGAAAGGCAACAGAGAAGGGGCAGCTCCATTCATTGTCAAACGTGTCCTAGAGTAAAAAATCTGGGCTCAAGTCTTCTTTTCCTGGTGTGCTGGAAGCAGACTAGTTCTTACAAAGCCTTCTAGCTATTCACATGTCAATCCTTGCTTGAAATTATTTTTCTCTGATGCTTCATCTGAGCTTGCAACACTTGGGTTTCCATGTTAGTTTCTAAACAGAACAAAAGTCACAGGAAGGTAAGGCACATCTCTGTCCTCCAGGCCCATGCTCAGAAGCAAAGGATTCTCTCTCAGCATATCAGCTCTCACATGAACTTGCCCTAGTGCTAGGTTGGATTTTATATTGGATTTTGATACATTGAATGGTCTGTGCAAAACATATCCAAATCTAACACCTGAATTTTAGGAATGTTCAAATACCACTGAGATCTGTAAGCTTTAATTAAAGTATAAAAATTAATTATATATATGTGTGGGTACACACACACCCAGAGTACATATTTTACTACCTGTGTATGTAAAGTTACATACACGTAATGTAATTGCTTCTTCATAACTTATCAAAAGATCTGGGTATCATTCTCCTATATTTTGTATAATGGACATTTTAAAAGCAATGTTTCTGAGGTTCTGTGTGAAGGCAGATATAGAAAATTATTTTACATGGCCTCTCTATCAATCAGGGTAAGAAAAGAAACAAATATAGTGAGATAATTTTTATGAAGCATAACTAAATCATGCCTCTGTTTTCATTAAAATCATATAGCAATTAGTAAGTGATGATCTGGTTTAGAAGAAGGAACATATTGTTTTTGTACACTGTGCTTTGTGTACTGTTTGGGCTAAATTAAGACAAATAACCAAGACAATATTTTGCTTTGATATCAGTAAATATTGGCATCAAGAAACCATTGCCCCATTATTTTTAATGGGAAGAATTCAGTCTAAACCTTTTTTTCATCAAGTTGAGGAGGTGATGTCATATGGTAAAGGCTGGATATTCCAAATAAATCACTAACAAGTCATTTTGGCTGAGCAATATGTGTATCAGATATGCAACTGAACATGTCTGGAAGAAACTGCATTATTGTCATAAGACTTAGGAGTCAGAGCCTGATGAGTTTGTATATCTCACAAACAGTTACACAAGTAACCAGACATTTCCTGCACAACTCAACATTTTAAGGCAATGTCTTAGACTTTATAGCAAATAACCTCGCACTGCACACTCAGACCCTGATTCAGCACCCACTGCTGAGTGTTTTGCTCTCTTCCTGTAGTCCCTCACACAACATGCCTGTCAAATGTTGTAAAATCCACTGCAATATCCAAAGGGCCAGTGACAGAGCTTTTGGCGTTAGTCTGTGCCAGACCTGCATTCCCAAGACATGGCAGCAGCTGATAATTACAGGGCACCTTCTCTACTTTTCTTAGTCTCTGTTCCTGAGGGTCCCAAACAGTTTGGAGCCCAGGGAGCTGGACCCACCCCTGAGCACCCAGAAGCTGCTCCGGTGCCCTGGGCGTATGGGGATTGCTCCAGCTCCAAACTTCCCCAGCAGCACTGGCTTTGCCACTGCTGTGCCTCAGCCCACCCATGGGAGGCCATGGATGGGGAGGTGTCTGTCTGGCTCCAAGGCTGATGTCCTGCAGGATGAGTTAAGCTCCCCATGAGGAGTGTGCAGTAGATTGAACTGCCTCACAGCCAGTGTGTGATATCCAAAGGTTATGAGGGTATCTACTAAAACTCCTGCTAATTTGATCTGCTGTAAATCCTTAAAGGTTTTATCAGCAGGAGGAATCCAAAAATAAGCTCGTTACTTTTTCTCATCAACCGTGATCTTTTTCCCTAATTTCACTACCTAACCTTATGAATTGACAGAAAAGAGAGTATCAGTGGACAAATTAGACCTTTTCCTGATGACAATACAGCACAGCTCCCTCCAGAAGAGGAACTATGCCAATATAAGCTTAGCTTATATAAAACTCAATTTTTGCAGCAGGGTTACTGAGGATTCACCCTGCAGAAAGTCAGAGCAGATGTGTAAAGTCTATGTGGAAATAGGAACCTTCCTTTCTGATCGATCTGCAGTGATACCTCAGGCATGGATTAGACCCCAGGAAGGGCATTTCTCATGCTGTAAAGTCTGGACGTGGGTGAATATTTTTACAATCAAAGTGAGGCTGGGGCAAAAAAGAATAAATAAAAAGAAAAAGCTGGCATGTCTCCAGGATGCTCTGTTTTTCATTTCACCTGAACTGTTTAGAATTTTTACAACTGAAAATTGCTTCTTTCCATCTGTGAAGCATTTGCTTCTTGGAAAAGATGCACAAAGCCAAGACATGAAAGACATTTGAAATAAATAAATAAACTAAGGCATTCTTTGGAGAATCCATGCTGTTTCCCTACTGCTCCCCATTTTCTTATGAAGACCTCTCCACAGATGGAGGGCAGCCGCAGTGTCCTCAGCAGTAATGAGTGAGGGAAAATAATTTCAGTAAGTAAATTACAGTAGCTCATATGCCTGCAGTCTAAATAGATTCTGTTTCTAAAGCATGGGCCACAAACTAGTTTAGTGAGAGGAGGGCATCTTTCATATTATGTGCATTTAAAAATGTTACAATTTCCAAAGAATAATTAAAAAAAAAAAAAAAAAAAAAAGAAAAATAATAAAAATACCTAATAGAATTGCCTGTGGGTAGTACTGCCTGATATAAATATTTTGTGCAGGAATGGCATGGAGGATGTCAAGTGAGGCTACAGCACACGCTTCAGAGACAATTCAGGGCTGTGCTCCTGTTGACATTATGGTAGCTGAAGATTGTTTTGTATAACTCAGTAGAGAAAGAGATAAGACAAGCCATTTCTCTGGCCTCTCTGTAACCTCCCAAAGTTTATAAGTACCCAATAACAAAAATAAAATGAGTGGTGGTTACTGCAGGTTCATAATTCCTCCTGCTCCTCTATTACTACATCCCTCTTTAAAAGGCATCTTAAAGAAAATTTCTTAAAGAGAATTTCTGACCAGAAACTATGGCAGGTAATTGAGGAATTTTCCTCTACCCTTTATTCTGAAATGATTGCAGTACAGCAGAGAGAAGGATCTCCAAGTAAGGACAAGACCAAGGGGAGATACTTGCTCAGAAAGAACTGAAGACTTTCCATTGACTTTGGCCAAAGGATGATGGCTCATGCTGGCTGCAGGTTTCACCCTATGTTTTTCTCCATGAAAAGAAGCTACCAAGTGTCCATCCATATGCTCCTGGTAGTGACAAAGTTCAATCAGTGAGAGCTATCAGATTCTGCCTGCCCAAAAGCAGAGATCTGTGTTTGCTAAGGGTTTCACTGGATTCAGAATCAGAAAGCAAGTGTTGCATTCATAGGTGATAGAGAAAGTTATTGGGCTGTTGTCTCTCAAAGTGATTAATTATTCAACATGATTAAAGTGATTAATTAATTATTTAATGGAACTTCTCTTAATTGTTGCTTAGCTGCTCTGAAACAGTGGAAGGAGTTATTTTGGAAAATTGCATACCATTCTACTGTCAGGTGTGTTGATTTGTAGCTAGATGGTGGCACCAGCCTCCATGGTCGACCAAATTGGAGACCTCATCTCCTTTATGATTTGTGTTGCTGGAGATAGAGATTGTATTTGAAGAATGCAGGAGAAGAGCCAGATCTGGTGAGGGCCTGAGGAATCCTTTTGTTATTCAGATTGAAACCTTGTCTGGTTATGTTGAGCACAGATTTGCTCCCTCCTCTGTAACTACCCTGGAGTACAGAAAGCATGGATGAGATCTCCTTTGGAAGCTCATACAGTGCTGTTAAAACAGACTTGAGAGTAAATCTATTGTTCTTAAATATTTTCTTTAGCTTACAGTAATTTTGGATACACAAAATATCAAGCTTTGAGGAAGAAAAAAAAGGAAGAAGAGAAAACCCATAAAGGCCATGTGTTTGATCCCAGGCTCTGCAAGGCGTTGTTCTAAAAATGAACTTGCAAACCTCGGTTCTATCATTCTGCTAAAGTGAGAGCTATCAGGGTCTCCTTAATGTGTTACACAAAAGGGCTGCAGCACACAAAGCCTGGAACACATCAGTTTACAGATCCCAAGAGGGTCCTGTGGAGTCTATTACTTTGATGAAGTGGTATTTAAAATTACATTACCCAGCAGCTGTTTAACCCTCCAGATGTTGCCCCTGTGGAGTGTTTAATAGGACGTGAAGTGCTGGTAGGTTGGGCCATAACCTCATGTCATCTATTCATCAGGTCACATCAGGTCTTACCATCTTCTACTAAATCAATACAGGATGACCTGACATAGCAACTTTCCTCAACTGCTGTCCTTTTTCTCTTTATTTTTCCAATACTGAGAAGAAAAATCAAAATAAAACAAAATAATTCCAAAGGAACGGGAGAGAAGGAGGAGATCTGAAAGCAAACAAACTCTCAGTAACTTATGCTCATCTCAGCTCGTGTTTTCCCCTTGTTCGTGCAGACAGCCCCGATCCAGCAGCTTGGTGCTGCCATCTGCTGTTGCTCCTGCTGCTCACACTGCCCACGTTTTTGGGC
Organism: Muscicapa striata striata; assembly: GCA_030060385.1. Lineage (NCBI taxonomy): Eukaryota > Metazoa > Chordata > Aves > Passeriformes > Muscicapidae > Muscicapa > Muscicapa striata. The sequence continues at coordinate 1,953,488 of JAREIS010000062.1, read as the reverse complement.
AAGGTAGCGAAGAGCAACTAAAATAAATCAGCATCATGAATAAATAAAAGGTGATTCTAAAGGGAAATAGGTAAAGAGCCTAGAAAGGAAAAATATCACTTAACCTTTAATTTTTAGCAGGATTTTTGAATCCTTGGGTAATATGCTAATAGTAATTCCTACTTCCCTACACGCCTAAGAGATGAGGCAGGACCTACTCAGCTTTTAGGAACATTTAGTCTGAAATTTCCTGTGGCTTATACGTCGAGGACCTGATGCTCCACAGTGTTTTTCATGCTTAGATATTTGGTGCCACAGGTATTTGTTTTATAGAGCTGGCTTCCAAAATCAGTTAAAACCAAGGAACAGACTTGTTTTCATTAGTGCAGGGCCCATGTTAGTTCACCTTTGCAAAGATGAAACTTTCTGTCTGAAGGCTGGATACCCTCCAGGGCATCATCAGCTTTAAGAACATGAAAAATATCCCTGTGTTCACCAGAAGGAATTCAGCTGGCATATGACTTGCCCCATCTCCTCACTGGGCTGTCTGGTATCTAGCTGGGCTGTAGTTCTGCCATCATCTGAGTTAAAACACAGTCCTGACAGGATTTCTGTTTTAAAGGTAGATATGGAAATGAGGAGTGAACTTTTGTTGGCGGGGGGGCTCCTTGCAGGACAAACAAATTTGAACTTTTTATAGAGTAAGAACATTGACATCCAGGATGTTGAAAATCAAAACAATTTTACTGTTATTACACAGACCTCTGTTTTTTCCTTCCATATTTTTATTTTTGTGTGGAAACCTATTTACACTTCTCAGCCAAATCTTTACCAAAGATTTCAACAGGGCCAAGATTTCAAGCCTTGCTGGCCAGTGTTAGCACAAATGTGATGTCTGTTACTATGATTGCATCTGTGAAGAACTGGTACTTAGAGAAAATAACAGTTTACTGGCTTCTCTTCTAGTGAAGGTTTTGAGATTCAAGTATCAAGAATTTAGACATGTATTGAGCTCACTGTGCCAGCACAAATAATCTCTTGACACATGACTGCAGCCACAGAAATCAGTGCCAGCACGGCTTTCTCAAATTTGAAAAGATTGACCACTTCCTCTCACTGTTACAAAACCCTGTGTAGGAATGTAAAACAGATACTACAGCACATGACAGCTCAGGAATGAATGTCTGTCACACCAAACTCTTGACAAATGTGTTTTTCATCATCTGGCTTCACCTTCTGCTATTCTAATAGCATCCTATGGAGTGGTATCTTTGGCCAGTGGTACCTTGGAAGTACTGTAGAATCCATAAAGTTGGAGCTTGGGAACTTAACAAGAGTTGTGCTGTAATTTCTAGCTCTGAGGAATGGTCTTTCTTACCTTTCCAGATCCATCTCCTCCGTCCAAACTTACCTCTTCCAGAAATGCAAGGCTGTGAGAGTCCTTCGGCTGCAACAAGAACAGGCATCTTTGCATCCTCTCAGGATGAAGTAGCTAGACTCAAAAGAAGCATTTTCTTTGTGTATGCTTTAGTGAAAAGATGTAAAAAAAAGTCAAGAGAGCAGACTTGTGCTTACAGAATAGCAGAGCTCATGCTCCCGGTGTGGTTGTGCCAGTGGGATAGAATGGGCTCCCATCCTGGAAACTGCCCAATCTTGATAGGCACCCATTACTCCAGTTCTCAGATGGAAATTGTGCTGCCAAAGATTCTGTAGACCTAAACCCAAGTTTAGAAATCCTACTAATACACCCACGAGTCATTTTAGTTTCTTCCCTCTTCTCACTTCCCTCCTGTTCTTGTTGAGCCCAAATATCAATAGTTAAAGTAGGCATTTGGAGTAATGCAAAATGTAAAGTGAGTTGGCAACAGCATAAATCTGAAATACAGATTTGTGAGGATACATTTAGAGAGAGAAAATGTCTTTAATACATTTGAGCTGCAGCTGGAACATAAGTGCATGTGGAAGAAACAGTACTTTCACCTCATCTTGCCAGACTTCCAGACCTGGAGCTGGTTGTGCTGGCAGTAGGGCAGCACGTGTCAGCCTGGGGCTGGAGGTTGTGTTCATGCCTCTGGGAGCAGCTGGGAAATGAAAATCACCATTTCTGTGCTGGTGTAGATGTAACTCATGTGCACCTGATCAGTACTTTGCAGGGAGCCAGAGAGCACTTGTAGGGAGCAGGCAGGGAGGGTACATGGCAGCTGTGGCCAAGCAGAGCTCTCCTTTCCAGCCCAAGCACTCCAAGCCAAAGTAACCACAAACAGGTGATCTGGCCTTTGAAAATTGATAGTATCACCATCCCCATGTCTTCCAGGGTACAAAGAGCACTTATAAAAACAGCTTTTACTGGATCATATTGCTCGGTTCAGTTTACTTTTTAGCATCAAGGTCTTGTTTAAATGGTGCATATATATCAATAACAGTTAAAGAGAATTCATTCATTACCAAATTTTAGTCTCATCTGACCTGAAAATTCCCATTCTAATTCTACCTGTATTTTGGGTATAATTGTTGTCAAAATATTATGTTCTGAACATAGAAGCTTCAAAAGATTTAAACTGCTAATGTGACTGTCCTGTATACAATAGAAAACAAATATTGTTACTGCAGAGGAAAATGACTTGTTACATGCTTCTCACATAGTATCTTTATTAAACATTTGGACAGATATGCATCCATTTATTATATAAGTAATCTGTGGGCTCTTAGTTTGCAAATGCTGGTTGAAAGTTCACAAGAGCAGACTTTCTGTGAACTTTCTGTATTTGTAAATTCAGTCACTGCAATAATCCTGGCCTGTTGCCTGCTTAGCAGCACTTTGCACTGTACCTCAATGGCTAAAGCTTGGAGCTCTGCATCTGAATATTTCAAAACCTCTGACCAGCTTGATTGGAGTTTGTTTTTCTTCTTAAATAATGCAAGTTGTTCTGGAAAGAACCTATAATCACAATTACCTGGTAGTCAAATCCTTGGTCACTAACATACCAAGCTCCGCTACCACTAACAGAGGTTTCATTGGAGCAGAGCTTATTGCAGCATTTTGTAGTTGTTAGAAAAAAAGTGTTCTTTGTGCGTGCTGTAGTTCAGAGCTGTAAGGTCTTTGTGAATGGTTACTCGCAAAGCGCTACAGAAGTTCCCCGGTTCAAGGTGGCTCCTGGCTCCTCGGAAAAAGGAATGGGGGCTTCCAGCCTGGGAGGAGAGAAATAAGTGAAAAAGGAGCATCCCTGGGCTAGGCAGGACAGGTCTGCTCAGTGCAGTTCTGCAGCCTGGACAGTCAGTGCTGAGCTGGTTCAGAAGGAAGAAAGGTGAGTGTTGACCCCAGTAAACACAGTGCTCGTCCAGAAATCCAAGTCATCAATCACACTAAAAGCTCCTCCAGCCCTATTTGTCAGAGCAAAAGGATTTTCAGATTACAAAACCAGGAGTCACTGTGTGGTCACCTAACCACATAATTTAGGACACAGAACATCCTTGAATTTGTTCCAGTTTAAACTTGAGTAAATCTTTTAGATTAAAAAAACCCAAGAACATCTATTCTCGATTTAAAAATTGCTAATGGTAGAAAAGCCACAATAACCTCTTGCAATCCACACCAGCAGCTAAGTATTTCCCTGGTGAAATGTGTAGCCTTTTCATCCTGTGCATTTGTCCAGCTTCAGCCACCAGATCTTTTTATATCTTTTCTTGCTAAATTGGAAGAGCATTAGTCCTGGAGTAAATACTTACCATCTACAACCAAAATCCTTAATTTTTTCTTGGTATGCTTTAATGATGGTACACCTACCACTTCTATCCAAAGACTCTTTCCAGCCTTTTGGTTTGTCTCAGAGCAATCTTTAGGAGTGTCTGAAGCAAACACTGTTCTTAAAGCTCAACACACTACAGAGGAAATCAGGCCTCCATGCCAAAAATGTATATTCCCAGGGGTTCCATTAGTTTCCGACCAGTTTTGTTGCTGGAGTTGACACACAGCTAATGCCCTATGAATCAGCTGATCCAGTTTAATCCCACTGACCCCTGGTAAGGCATTCTCCCCACAGCACACACAGCCCCTACAACTTGTTTCTCTGCACCTGACTTCACCTTTGCCCACCAGGTAAATGACTATTGCTCAGTCATACAACATCAAATGACCCAACACTTCAAAATTTTGTTTCTAAAGTTCCTTCAGTCCTCATTTTAGGTGGAGGAATCTGGTAATCTTTGTAATCATTGTAAGGTTTTAAGTGATGATTTTTTGCTTTCACTACTAATAGTAAAATTTGTACCATAATTTTTCAGGACACTGTCACAAGCAAGGCTGCTCACTGCTGAACTGTTCAGCTGCAGAAATATCAGTGAATGTCATTGTACTGCATACCTTCATTTCCCTGAAGTCACACATTATTATTCACTTCATGTCCAAGGTATTATATAAAGTTACTGTGCTGCATTTTCAGCTCAGAGAGGTCTCTCTCAAATTATGTAAGGAAGGATAACAAGTGCAAATAATCTTCTGTGCTCCTATCATGCTTTTCAGGTAAGAGCAGCAAGTTATTAATTAATCAGCTCCATGAACTAATTAAAATAATATATTCTGCAGGTACCAATTCATATAACATACGTAGGTGAAATGAAAGCCACATCAAATATAAATAAAAGTTTCACAAGAATTTAGTGACAGGCCATGAAGAGGATGAGGACCCTGGGAGAAAAAGGGAAACAACTCTCTTGTGCTTTGCTTTATTCAGAAAGACAAATTAACTTTCTTTATGAAAATGGTTGATACTCAACCTTGGCTCTGCATGTTAGCTCCACTTCTTTTCCCTCTTTTAAATGTTGAGCATCTTTTGATATGTTTGGTAAATCTCTATTAATCCATTCCTATCAGAGTGTTAAAAAGACACATATCATGTAGGAAAAAATTGCATAGCTCTCCTTCCACATGGACCTTGGCAAAAATAACCAGCTGCAAACAAGCGGGGATGCAGATTTTCCATGATTCATGCTGCAGAACCCACCATAGGCTGTGGGACTGTTCTACAGAATTTGAGCTTTCACAGAAAAAAAAAAAAAATGCTACCAGGCAGCCTGATGGTGAGGGAAGTCTTCCCAAACAGGAACTGAACATGAATCAAGTCGGGATGACTCAGATTGTTTTTGTGATTCTGCAGAGAGACAATCTGAGATAATAGCTGGGTTGTGTGAACTATTGCTATAATTTATTACAATAAAAATTCAAAATACAATGACTTACTATTGTGAATTGTTTTTTTATTTTTCTCTCTACATATCAAAAACAGTGTAATATTTGGATTTCTAGCCCCTCAGAATGAATAAACACATATTAAAAAATATATAAAAGTCCTTTGCTGTATGCTTCATAGCAAATATGCAAATTACCATCTTAACAAACATAACATCCCTTTTGTGTGCCTGGTGAAATGCACTTTGATAAGAAGACAGTAATGTGTAGTAGCAAGATTGAGTTACAATGAGAGGTAGCCAGCCTTAGGACATCAAGGAATTTATAATTCTGTCATTACATGTTGAAGCTTGAAGCTTTCTAAGTGGTGGGGGAAAAAAAAGAATGACTGAAAAAAAGCCCAGGCCTTTGCTTAAATATAAAAATTAGGTTTGTGCTGCTTTGGATTCATAGAAAGAAAGAAAAATGGTCTATTTGTGTTTCACAATGACAAGGGAACTGTAGGCAGCACAAAGTATCAGTACAACTAAAGGACATCTCTGCTGTTTGTGTGTTGTACACACAGGTTAAGTAAATGGTTTTAATTTAACCAAACAGGTCCCATGACTCAAGGTGAGAAAAATTCTTCTTTAGTGCTGCTCTCCATCCTTTGCCAGAAAGCTGTTCCCAATTGAAACTATATTTATCCGTTATTTACCAGTTTAGTCAGCTGAGGACAAGTTGTTCTGAAAATGTTTATTTAAATCGGCCAACCAGGCATCCACAAGAAAAAGAAGAGGAGTGGAAAGAAAAACCAGTATGGAAACACATCTGAAATTCCAGGGGAAATCTTTCTGTTGACTTTATCAGGATATAGCCAAGATATGCAGTCAACAGAGAATGATGGTTTCTAAAATAAGGAAAAGAGAACAGAGACTGTAAAGAAAGAAAAGGCAGAGAAAGGAAAATAGAGGGAACTTCCTAGATTCCCATTTAAAAAAAGGGGGGATGGAGTTTCAGCTCAAAACAAGCAATGGAAGGGAATGAAAACTGAGAAAGTAAATTAAAATATGTATGATCATTGATTCTAATGGACAAAGATGTCAGACATTGGCCTTGTTTGCAAATTTTCCTGAATCGGTCATAGAGGCACAAGCTGTTTTCAGTATGGATAGGATATTGAAATAGCTGGAAAATTCGGAGAGATTATTCATGTCTGAAGCTTTGGGAAGATCACATCTGGTAGTAAAGGAAAGATTTATCTTCAATTTTAAATTGTTTGGAAATGATTGGGGAATTTTTGTTATGCAACTTTATTTGGGGGGGGTCCTCCCTCTTAGAGAATGTTTTAATTAGGAATTTTTACCCTGACAAAACAATTTTTGTAGAGAGCACAGTGAGTGTAGCGAGTATGTATCAGCAATGACCATGAAAGGACAAACATCACTTAGTGACCCTTATAGGATTCAGGAAGGACAGAATCTGAGTTTAACCACAAAGAAAGCCAACTTGTTAAGAAATGTGTCTGAAACGAAATGACTAGTAAATCCTCCAAAAATCAGTCTTTGCAGGGGGAGTAAATGTGGAAGGCATATTGTCTTCTTAATCCAGAACAGACTGACGCATCTTTTGAAGAACAAACTGAAATTCTTTCTAAACTATGAAATCTTGAAGGGAGACCAGGCATGAATTTACCAGCCAGTAAAAAGGTCCTTTAGCCGCTTTCCTCTTGTCCCAGCCAGACCTCCACATGCTGCTCCCTCGTCTGTTTTTTAAATAGTAACATCCAAATATGTAGCCAGTAGAGAGGTTGGTGGATGACCAACAGATGGGTAGTTGGTAGATAGAGGCCACTTTGCTTCTCGCATAGTTTTCTGGTTTGCAGTAGCTTTATTTCCCTTATCACATCCCCCCATCTGTCCTTTTTGAGTCGGCTTCCAGCGCAATGAATGGGTTCCATTTTTAATATGCCATACATACATAAACATAACTTTCCCTGTGGACATGGGCAAAGAGCTTGCAGTCTTGACAACCACATTATAAATGATGGAAGCATGTGCTTTTGATGCCCCAGCTAGTAGAAGAATACAGGCCTCCAATATTTTCAGAGTTTACTACCTTGTTAGCTCAGTCTTACAAACATGGGTCAGGATAGCGATGAGCCATCACAGTAAATATCTGTTATATGATCTAATTCTTCATGGCCACCACTTTCCTGCAGCACATTCAGGTACCAGTGTTCTCATGTGTTGCAGCATCCTCCTCACTTTTGTGTGTTTGCCCATGTTGTGGTGTGTCTCTTCCAAGCCCCTGCAGCTGTTACCAATGCCCTCCTCAGGTATTGCCCCTCCTGTGTGCACACACAGGCACCAAACTGATTCTCCAGGAGAACAGTGTGTTGGTCTTTCCCCTTCCATGCACACACAAAAGTATTCTTAACATAAAACCAAAGACTAATTTTGTCAAAAAATCTCCAGCTGCTTCAGAAATGCCATATGGAGAACTCAACAGACAAAAGCAGCCATTGATGAGGGACAAGCTGTTCCTTTTCCTGGAGTGGAACTGAATTTTCTAGCAGACTACACCATTACCTCCCAAGCAGCAAAAGACCCATACAAGATTGCACAAAATGTCATATAAAAGCCTTATTACCAAGGGGAAAGAACAGTTGGTAGCAATGTCCCAAATAGTTATGCTTCAAAAGCATCAGCCTGTACTTCAACTCTAGAAGCTCTCTCGACATGAGCAGATCTTCCCTTCTTCATCAGCAGCTGAGCCAGGTTTTGAGCCAGCAGTGTTTTCAAACAAATTAGTAGTAGTAGAAATAATAGTAGTAATACTGCCCGCCCCTTTCCATCACTGGAAGGATTTGGAAAGCAATCTTCCAGCAGAGCTGTGCCAGTTGCACGCAGAGCGGGCAGATGCAGAGAACATCTGTTTCAAAGGATGTGCCAGCAGTGCAGGCATTGTGACATCAAATACCAGCATACAAAAAGGTACCAGGAAACCAGGGTCCTGTGGGGAATGAACATTGTCCCTCCTGTGACCAGAGACAGGACTGTTCATTCTGTGTCACAGAAGCAACATGCATCCTCCATGCATCCTCCTTCCTTGCTGCTCCTCCACACGCACTGCAGCACAGTCATGCACATTCACCTCTACAAATACCAGGTCACCAGTGACTAATCTGAGTTTTTTTAATTTTGATGATGAATGGTTTTACATTCTCAAAGAGGAATTCTGTGTCCCACCACACATTTTTAATTGTCATGTCTGTTTCTATAAAGCTGGGAGGATAGACTAACAAAAATCACCTGAGGTGGTGAAGGGATTTCATTAAGGGCTCCCCAAATTCAGCTTAGAACTAGCTATTAGTACCCAAACAGGTGCCTATATAAGCCAGGTTGGAGCAAAACAGAAGCAGACACGTTTCTCTGAGCTGAGCTGTGCCCTCCCCTCTCTCAGTTGAACACAGCACTGGCTCAGGCACCACCAGCTCAGCAAGGATGCAGCTCCAGATGCCGTGGTGGTGTGGACAGCAGCAGGGCATGCTCACATTTCTTAGCCTCAGATGCATCACGCAAGCTGGAGCCCAGAAGCCAGCTCAGCTCAGAGCTATGGTGCACTACTGAGAGCCTTCCTCACTCCCTGGGGAAGCCAGTTCTGCTCCAATCTGTGGGAAAACCACAACCAGACCCCATGATTTAGGTTTTTACTGCCTGCCCAGCCACATCATCAGACTACCTCATTTTTAGCAAATGATCTAGACATCAGTGAATTCTCCAGATATTAAAAGACTATCCTTCAGCCTGCTACACCACCTCTGAATGTGACCCCCCACCTAGACTGCAGCCCTTCAAGTTATCCTCCATTTGTTTGTTGGTGTGCTCCCTTAGATCTGCAGATCGCTTTGATTATTTGAACATCTGGAAGCTGTCACATGCCTTTTCTGACCGTGACCATCTGAAATATTACCCAGCAGGACTTGAGGGGAGACACAGTAAGGAAACAAAAACATCCTACTCATAAGAACATGTGGCAGGAATTATCAAATGACACCATCCCAAAGGGTAGTGCTATATATCCAAGCAAAGACAAACTTCCTTTCCATCCCCTAAAGCCAGGGCAATTTTTCCCATAATATCAGCTCCAGACATAAAACAATATTACATAGAAATACCTAAGGTATTTTTCATTAAACATTATGTTATTAAGGTTAATTGTCTACTACTAATGGAGAGAAAATATTTCTTTCATCCTCTGGCTTTCAAAACTGGAGAGTAGATCCTCATTATACATGATTCTCAACAGGAAAAGCTCCCCAAAATGGTTCAATGCCTGAGGTCGTTAGGGTACCTATTCCTGGCTTGCCTGTTGTCCTTACAGGCAGAGTGCAGGTTCTTTGTTAAAGCTGGAATGGGATATACAAAAAATGAGATTAAAAGAGGTTGAAAAAGAGTCAGAGTTTCTCAGCACTGCCATCAGAGGCAGTAGGGGGCTCTGGAGAAACAGAGAAAAACCAAAATCAATGCAATTATGCAGGTGGAAGCCCAGGAAAATCAAGCACAGCTTTTAGATTTGGTTTCTCATGCTTAACAAGTACAGAAATGAACAAATGAAGAACAAATGAAGCATGGAGAGCAATACAGACCATACTGCTGCAGTCTGGCAGCTGTTAACCAGTTATATTTGGCCTTTGTCAAGAGGTTCTCTCAAAAATAAGAAGTAGACAGCAATGGGTTTCCTTCTCTGTGCCCAGGCTGAACAGCATCCCTGTGCCACACAGCATCCCTGTGCCAAACAGCACCCCTGTGCCACACAGCATCCCTGTGCCAAACAGCACCCCTGTGCCACACAGCATCCCTGTGCCACACAGCATCCCTGTGCCACACAGCATCCCTGTGCCAAACAGCATCCCTGTGCCACACAGCATCCCTGTGCCACACAGCATCCCTGTGCCAAACAGCATCCCTGTGCCAAACAGCACCCCTGTGCCACACAGCATCCCTGTGCCGAACAGCACCCCTGTGCCACACAGCATCCCTGTGCCACACAGCATCCCTGTACCACACAGCATCCCTGTACCACACAGCATCCCTGTGCCACACAGCATCCCTGTGCCGAACAGCATCCCTGTGCCACACAGCATCCCTGTACCACACAGCATCCCTGTACCACACAGCATCCCTGTACCACACAGCATCCCTGTGCCACACAGCATCCCTGTGCCAAACAGAATCCCTGTGCCAAACAGCACCCCTGTGCCACACAGCATCCCTGTGCCGAACAGCAGAGCCAGCATCCCTGTGCCACACAGCATCCCTGTGCCACACAGCATCCCCGTGCCGAACAGCATCCCCGGCAGAGCCAGCATCCCTGCGCGGTTCCTTCGCGCACCCGCAGGTGTCACTGCCGCCCCGCACCGTCCCGGCCCCGCCCGAGCCCCGCTCCGGGCGCTGCCGCTGCCAGGGCAGCCCGCAATTGCTGCCCAGCCGCTTCCAGCATCACCACATCGGCGGTGGAGGAGGAGGAGCAGGAGTAATATCGGATTTGTTTGTTCGCGATGAATATCGATCGCTTGTCAGCACGTACATCAGCAAGACCCCACGTGAAAGAAAACCGAAAATGTCAAATAGAAAAAAAAAGAGAGGTATATGATCACGTCAGGACCACGGGAGGAAAAAGGAACAGAAAAAAAATCACCTGGCTTTTGATAACACCAAACTAGTTTGCTCTACTGCGGTAAAAAAAATTGCTTTGACTTCTTTCCTTTGTTTCTGATTTCATGCTCTATTTAGTTTTCTCAAATAATGGGTTATAATGAATACCAGTAAGTCCCATCCAGTAAATTTCTCTAACAAATATTTTTTGTAGCAAGCATTACACAGTTCATAGTAGCACCATTCAGATGACACACTTTTCCCTAGCAGGAAGCTGCAGCAGCAGTGCAGCAGATCAGTGCTGATGCACTAGCCATGCTGGTCCTACCATGTCAGTACCTATAAAACAGAAAGTAGGACTATGCAGGGGATGGAGTTGCTAAAAAAAGCCATTTCTGTGTTACATGAAGCACTGATGCTGACTGCTGCAGACAGATTTTCTCTGGTAGAGCATGTACAAGATGGCAAAGCCTCAATAATGAGGAGTAATGACCTCCATCCTGGTGCAGAAGCTCTCAGGAGCTGACAAGGATGGAACTTCCCCAGGCAACATCAGATGTCTTCACCACATTGGGCATGGGAAGGTTTTCTCTAGTCTCCTCTTTCTTGCTTTTTTTGCTTTTTTTTCTTTTTCTTTCCCCCCTCACAATGCAATTAGGGTAACATATTCAAATCCTTATTTAGATGTAAAATAAAAGCAGCTGTTTTGGTTATTTTTATCACTCCCTCCTCTCTCTCATATTCCTTGGAGTCTTCTGGCCCGTAAACCCTTGCCTTTTTCTTTCTTATTAAAAGATACAAAAAAATCAAAGCCACTCCACCTAGTCCATGCTTTTCGTGGAAAGAGGTTGTCTTCAAAAGCTTTCTAGAGACAAAGGTGCATTTCCAGCACATGCTGTGGTCTGGGGTGAGAGAAGAATCAGGAGAAATCCAAACCATCTTTCAAAAAACAACCCCAAACCCACACTACTACTCATCCTACTGTACCAAAGAGATTCCACCCCTGATATCCAGCTAGCAAGCACAATTTTAGGAACAAAGGGTAACTGTATTTTAAAGCCAGTCTTAAAGGTTTCACATCTCTTATTTCACTGGAAGTATGCTTTGGGGCAGGAAAAAACAGCACTCCTTGCAGATGTGAATCCTAAAGTACAGTTTTAATATAGCAATGAGGTTTGAGAGAGTATTTTTCTGCTGTTCCACTTGTCTTTGACCAGCAGAAGAAGAGATATCTAAAATTCATATCTTCTTTTTTTGGTTTTTTATAGTTGGTCAGGTGTGGGGACATGTCTTTTTTTTTCCAATATCACAAGTATACAGAAAAGGTAGGTGATACTGGTCTGTATGATGGGAATCGCACTGGGAAGAAGCCCTTTGCAACAAAGTGAAAATTTGGTATTTCAATTTTCTCATTATAGGACAAAAAATAAAAGATGGAAGTGAAAATTTCCCTCTACACACAAATGAACTGGTGGGAGAGCAGCTTCAGCTACTCCCTTATGACTGGGATCTCTCCCACTGTCAGAAAAGGATTAGGAAAACAGCTGAGAAGGAAATCAAGGGAAGAGACATAAGGCAAAACCTTTCTAGTCAAGAAAGGTTGCTGAGCTACTTCAGAAGGGATGAAGGAAGGAGAAGTGGAGTCACCCAACATGACTTAAAAATTAAAAAACTTAACAGTTCCCTAAAAACAACTTTCTGGAACCAACTCCCTCATTAATTGAGCATATCTGCCTAATTGTCAGTTCAAAAAAAATAGCAGTTTACTTTATCCATTGATGAAATTTGTGCCTCCTCCCCCAAAAAATTTATCCATGATTTAGGCACAACACGAGCTTCCACAGGCCTGTTTACTGGTGTCACTGCAGCTACCACTCAGACCAGTACGGACCAGCACTTAGAAATATTTCCCAGTCTTGGGCTTTAATCTTCATTCCTGCCTCCCACAGGCACTGTCTTTGATAACAGACAGAGACATTCTGTGTCACTCTGTGGACACCCTCACCTCACTCTTACCATGGAAGAAGCTCAAGCTCCTCACTTATTCCAAATTGTGATGCTGGGACTGAACAGCCTGAGTACCCTTCCCCTTCCTTCCATCAGTCCTGGGCACCAGAGGAGACAAAAGTCACACTTTTTGTCTGTCTCCATTCACCCAAGCAAAGGATTACTGACCTCCCTCTTATTTCCTGAGCTTCCCAGAGACACCTTCCCAGCAGAGAGGAAGGATGTCCCTGCCATGTACAGGCACCCTCCTCCCCAGGACATTGCCCCACACCCCTTCTCCTTCACCCTGCAGTGGCTGTAGGAGGAGTGGAGAGCTCCTGGGAACAGGGTGAGGAAGGGAACAGGCAGACTGCTGGGAGAAGGATGGTCCCCTGAGATCAGAACAAAGTCAAAGGCACACTGTGCATCCACATCAGCCCCTGCCCTATGGCTGATCTACCTTTCTTTTAATGCTTTCTGTTTTGTTTTGGCTTTTTTTCTAATTTGTTTTAGTTCTAAAAAGGATAAAACAGAGAAGGTAAGTACAAAGAGCCTTAGTGGCATCATAAGATCATGCAGGAGAGATCAATAGAGCAAGAATCAGAGAAACAAAGGAAAAAAAACCATAGAAGTTAAGAATCCTAAAAAAGATGTTACTGATGGGAAGGGGGAGACAAGAAAGAGAATCTAAGAAAAGTTGTCTAAAGAATAGTGCATTAAAAGAGATGAACTAAAACAAGTTCATAGATTTTGTGTTATACATTCCTCTCTGCAAAAAGGTAGAAAAGTAACTCACATTATATATGTCATTGCCCCTCATCTTTTAAAAATGAAAGGGGTAAAGGAATAAAAAGGTGGATAGAACAGATAATGTGCATTATGAAATGTTTCATTTATGTGATACCCACACTAAAGGAGCAGCTGCCAGGTTAAGTGGAAGGGTGGGAAATAGTACCCCTTTTGAAAGATGACATCTGTGATGAATCTAATGAGAGATTTCAAAATCTAGTTAAATCAAAAAGAAAGCCAATGAAGGTGAATGCAGCAGAATATATTTTGGGAGCAAAGTACAATAAAAATTGTGCAAATGCCACTAACAAGGTAACATTTACCATCGTGTCTTAATATTGTTTGATATTTACTGTCCATGTCACACTTGTAAATAAGGACTATCATCTAGCATTTGAGCAGGTTCTCAGAGTTTATTATCTGGACAATTTTTCTTTGCAATTTACACATACAGATCCCTTACAGCAAATAGTGATGATGGTACTCATTCTCATTCAAGTGTTTGTGGTAAAGAACCAGGCCAGCAGATTCCTCACTCTCACATAAAGATACCTGCAGATAAAAGGACTGCAAGTAGTGCACAGGTGGAAAAAAAACTATAAAAATAAAAAAAACCTTTGGAAAAGAGAAAGGTGGTCTGAAAAAAGATGATGCTATTCAAGAGACAGCTCAAGGCACTTCACTGACTCAAGAAAAGTCAGCTACACAAAAAAGAGAGCAACCATCTACAGTAGACTGCACAGGATCTGGGCATCACTGTGTCACATAAGCTGGCATAGTTCAGTAGTGGCTGTCTACTACAAAAAGGGCAAGTCCTGTAGCTGTGTGTATGGGCAGAAGTACAGCAAAAATCCTCTTCCCTCCTGCAAAACCCTGGTAGGAATCCTGCAAGCACCATCCTCCAAGAAATTTGTAAGACCCCTGGCCCAGCAGAGAGTAAGAAAGTCACCCAACACTTCAGAGAACACCAGTAAGAAAACCAAAGGAGGCTGCAACGTTGCAATATCCATTTATGTTGGGGACATATTATTGTAGTCACTGCAGCAGCCTGGTCAAAAGTAAAGGGATAAATCAAAGCAAGAATGATTCTGTTTAGACATTAAGGGAACAAACTTTGTGGTTTCACAGATAATGATTGTCTGCAGCCCTCAAGTCAATGTCCATACAAATAAGACACTGAATTGTACACATGCCACATGAGGACTCCACAGTCTGCAATGGCATGAGCAGGGGAATCCAGCCTCAGAGAACTCACCCTCTCTTCCCCTTCACCTCTTTAATGTTGGGACTTGAGCATATCTTCAGTTCACAGGAGACTAAAGCAAACTGTTCAGCATAGTCAGATCAAAAGGCAGACTGGTGTGAGTCACAACCACTTAGTAACTTGCTTAAATGAATTGTGGACAGAGAATATGTTCAAATAATTTGCTGTTAATTTCCCTTGAACATGCTTGGATTAAAACCTTATTTTCTTTAAATTCCCACAGTTATTAAAAATCTTTTAGCAAAATTCCTATGTTTTATGTCCCTGTCATAATAAGTCCAGTGTTATGCACCAACTCAGTAAGTGTAGTGTTAGTTCTATGTATCTTTGGCTGGAAGAGACATATAACATATGTCAGTTTTAAAATCTAAATTCAAAGCCTTGTTATTCACTACACATAAAAATAAACAATTTGAAGAGCCACAAATAAATCACTGGCTTTTCCAACTCCTAGTTCCAGTTATGTATCGAAACCAGCCCTTCCTCACTTTGGTGGTCTGCTGTGACTTTAATTTTTTATAAATAACATCCTAAATGAATTCCTATAGGTCCTGTTTTCTGTAACTGGTTGTTACCCTCCTGTTTTTTATTTCTTAGGAGACTATCTGGCATTTATGCCTCACGATTTCAGACAATATTAGGTGTGCAATTTGAAAAAGGCGACACTAGATATTTTGTAATTATTCAGTATTTCTTTCTAGATGAAAAAAATGTTGGGCTTGGGTTTTAAGGCACTGGTCACAGTTGATCCTGCCTGATTTTTAAGGTTTTAATTCCAGCTCAGCATGACTGTGGCCAGCAGGCTGGCAATCCACCAGCTGCATTCGGCCTCTCTTGCTTCTAATTATTCAGCTCTCCAGTTCTCCTCCCTTGTTGGTTCTGTTTTGGTCACCACAATTAATTCCCATTTCTTAGTCCTGTGTTCACCTTCAACTCATTAGTTTTTGGCTGGTCTCCACTACTGTTTCAGCTCAGCGTTTTGCAATTTACCTCATCACTATTCTAAGTCCCTTTTTCTCCCTCTTTGGTTTTCCAGGGCTGAAGGACTGATTTTACTCACTTCTCACAGAGAAATGGGTGAATATTTTGCTGTTGTCAGGCAGGTGCCAGGGTAACTTCTACCTCTCCCACCAGCCATTTTCCTTTGCAGGCTGATCTGGGAGCATAAAACCACGTGAAGCGTGCAGCAGCACCATCAAACACTATCCTGTAGGCTTTAGAGCTGTTTTATGTATAAGGATGTTTGGGGAAAGAGACTGACTGATGAACCCCAACTCTCAGACAAAAGTTTCATATTCCAACCAGTTATTTTAAGGAATATTACAATTAATATCTCACATGGGGTTTTTAAGCTTCTCAGGCAGAGCCAGGAGGCACGGACTAATGGCTTTTCCCTACAAGACAAGAAATATGGTCCCTTCAGAGTGATTTTCTCTCTTGGTCCTTTTTCCCTCAGCAGATTTTTCTTCAGCAAATTCCTCACCGACATTCTTAATTGGTAAATTATTGTGTAACCAAAGTCATACTGCAGCTGTTCAGTTATTGTACAAGCATGCCTTAATCTGAGATAATCTTAATTTTTGAAGTGGATCTTTGTATAAATTTGGAAATACAAATTTTCTCTGTGGGGAAGCAAAAGGAAGTTTGTGCCTGCTTGGAGTTTCCAGTCCCAGTATTGTATAACTGGCTGATGACAGTGATGAGGTGAAGTATCAGAAGACTAAAAATCATCTAGTCATAGGATTGATTTTGTTTGGGCCCAGTTCACTCATATGTAACTGTGGAGTTGTATCACTTGGAACAAGCTTAAATGAAACCTTAACAGAGCCCCCTGACTACTTTGAAATCCTTATTAGTAATGCTTGGTTTCACTTTAGAGACATCACGTTAAATCCTGTGCAAATACAGGGAAAGACAGCCATTCAATACAGACTTTGTATTTCTTGAAAGGAAATGTCCTGGATTTGTCTGGGATAGATTTCAGTTTTTTTCCTAGTAGCTGGTGCAGTGCTGTGGTTTATTTAGCATGACAATACTGGTGGTAAGACACTGATGCTTTCAGTGTTGTGGAGCAGGTCTTACCCTCATGAAGGGCTTTGCAGTTTCCCATGCTCTGCCAGGGAGCAGGTGCAGAAGAAGCTGAGAGGCAGCATCACAAGGACAGCTGACCTGACCTGGCCAAAGGGATATTCCACACCACAGAAGACCAGGCTCAGGTTGGAAACTGGGGAAGTTGGTCAAGAGGAGCTGATCACTGTTCGGGGGGCTGAGCATTGATCAGTGGGGGATGAACAATTGCATTCTGCATCACTTGTCACTTGTCTGTCTTTGGTGGAGGGCTTTATTCCTTCTTCTCTCGCTCTCATTTTCATTACAATTACTGCTATTATTAATATAAATTATTTCAATTGTTACATTTTTCTTATCTTAACCTGACTTTTACTTTTTTCTTCTTTTTTACTCCCCGTCCCTCTGGAGGTAGGGGGGATAGAACAAGTAGCTGCATGGTACTTAGTTACCAGCTGGAGTTAAACCATGACAGGAAAGAATTAGCATAAGTACAGAATGGGCTCAGGAATACAAATGCTCCATAACTTTTTATCAACCAGTTGGTGTAGCAAAGTGATTTGGAAAAAAATATATTTCTTAGGGTTAAGTTTCATGAAATGCCTTATGCTTGTATTTGAAACATTAGATATTTGTAGGAAGTGATTCTTTGAAGCAGACAGTGGTATGTAATTAGTTAACTACGAAGGGAAAGGAGGCAATATACCAGTTGATGCAATTGGTGGCAGCAGGAGTTTGGAAATAAATGTCTCTATTTGGCACTGAGAAGTGAAGCAGAGCTCAGATTTCTGTGGATTGCCTGGCCCCAGGCTCATGTCTCAGAGCTCACATTTCTGTGGTAAAATTAAATCTCATTTTAAGATCTGTGATTCAGTGATCTACTTACTAAAATTCATCGGACCTCCCTACGGTTGTGAATATTTTGAGTTGATCTGCATGGAGCTCTTGCTAAGATCTTGATAGGATGCAGATCTGATGGGGTATTTCCATAAAAGCTTAGTAGAATTGTGCTAACAAAAACAGAGACACTTTAAAGCAGTAATTGCCATCCTAGCTAGAAACCAGAAACACAGTGGCATGTGAAAACAATGAACAAACAGAAATCCCAAAACTCAAGAAACCTCAACTGAGCAGAATATAGGGAACAGGCATTTATGGATTTGTAATACATTTTGCACTGGGTTCACTCAGACTGCCTCTTAAGATTCCTGGTTATGGCTGCACCAGGCTACTGACAGAGCTGGTGAAGTGAGTGCTCCTTGCAGAAGGCAGCTCAGCTCCCTTCTGCCCAGAGCTGTTGTGTGCAACAGTCTTGTCCCTAATGGCACCAATGTTTTGTGTTTTTCCAAAGCTCAATGAAATGCCTCTGGTTAAGGCATTCAAGTTGATTGTCTGCTTGTATCTATGACCATCCCACTTTGTGTGTGCGTGTCTAGGATTCATAGTCCCTTTGAAACAAGACTCTGAATATCCAACCAAAGTCAGCATGACAGATGGCAGTCAAGTTGGCTGTCCTGAGTCTATTCTGTACATTGTTAAAAAGGCTTGTTTGTCCTGTACACCCTACCATGCCCTGGAGGTATCAACATTTTGTCATTTGACTTAGTTCCCATCCTTTCTTTCTACTCTGAGATTCTGTCTACTATCCTTACATCACCTCTATCAGCCAACAGTGTTGTTTCTTAGGCCAAGCAGATTTCTGGTTCCAGCTCAGATTAGCTTCAGAAGCTCTGTATCTACTGTCTCACGGGTAACATCAGCACACACTCATAAATCTGTCAGCAGGTCTCTGTGTGAGTAAGCTCAGCAGTGGACACACAGCAGCATCCCAAACAGAGCCCTGCAATTAAAATGACAGCCTCTCCTGCACTGCTACCAGAGGTTTATTCCGCAGACCACGCACTTAGCGCTCCCAAACCACTACCTTTTCAAATGCTGCCTTGCACCACAGCGACAGCAAGGAGAAAGAAGCACTGCCCTTCCTATTCAGCAAGTGCACCCTTGTGTTCTCAGGCAGCTGTGTCCAAGTCCATTCCTAAGGAAGTGCAGTGCAGTCCATCCGCCCTGCGGTAGCGACTGAATCGCTGTGCACTCTTACAGAACAGGTCTAGCTTAAGGAAAGGTTTGCTTATGCGATGATGAGCAAGCGGGAAAGGCCTCTCTGCTGCTAGCTTGATAAAAAGGAAAGAAAAAGTAAATGATTATCAATAAAGTGTGTTTGATTAGGTGTCACTGAGAGAAAGAAAATGCCATTTCATGTCACGTTTTAGAAAGCACAAGGTGTGTAACTTTTGGGGATCATTTTGCTCTTGACTAATCTTCAGATTCAATATTAAAATCTCAAACTTCCCAAAGGAAAGAGATTCTGCATCTTTTAATGAAAGATAAAACAACAATATAAACATACACAAATTTACAGAGAAAGGATCAACTTTAATACATCTGGAGTAAAAGGTGTTCTTTTTTTAAATATGGTATAAAAATAAATGCAAGAAACATTAACAGAGAATATACAGACAACAGACAAAGACACAGGCTTTCTTTCTCAATGTGAATACATCAGTGAAATGAAACCTTCTGTGCTAATTTATTGTGCAATAAATGTGATGCCATATGTATATTTATTAATATATGCATTTTTTACATTTCTTCCAGTTTTTGATTGACGTATTTTTTTAATAAACTGTGCCTAGCAGAAGCTTTTTTTTCACTGTACTTGAGCTTGCAGAAAATAAAAAGACACAGATCCAGCTTGATATGAAGGAGGAAGTGAGCAGACAGTTTTCGAAATGGAGGCATCGAAAGGCTAGAGAGTCCCTCGGAGTCTGTAATGCCTTAGTATACACAAAAGAAAACAAGTCAGGTCCTTGCTCATGCAACATCTTGTTCTACTGTCCTCTGAGTCAGGCAATCAGTGAGCTACAAAGTATGTATAATGATTTGAGTCTGCTTCCATGCTACAAGGTGATCCTTTTAGTAGGACTGCACTAGACTGGTTAACCTCTTTGATGTGAGCGATTTCCCCTGAGGAAAAGATAAAAACAAAAAACAAAAACAGAAAACAGAGGCATGATCACTGCAAACCTGTTCATCAGCAACCACTCAGTGTTGCCACATCACTCAAATATCTAGGGGCACCAACTGGAGTCTGTCAAATCTTAAACCACAGGAAGTCCTTACACTTAAACACCTACACTGCCAGCCAGCCAGATTGTTTCACAGAACAAGCCAGCAAATTTAAAGGCCATTTTTGAACGAGATTGGTATTGGCTGATGAGAAACTGATGCTGAAGATTTTGCTGTCAGTCATACCCAGAACTTGAAGTCTACCACAAGCAAGAGTGCCTTGGTCTGCAAAGATGAATGTGCAAACTGCAGTAGCTGTGCACAGAGGACAAAAAAAGCTACTTTTAAGTTAAGGTAAGAAGGTAAGAGGCATATTGCACATAGGTAGGAAAGCAGCTTTTCCATGAGCACAGCTATAGGTTTGCTGAGACCATATTTACTATTTATAAGGAACATTGGTCAGGTATATTACATGTAACACTGGTTTGAAGGTGTTGGATTCCCATATTGTTATTTTCCTCATCATTCCTCCTGTTGCAAGGATGTGATTTTAATTTTTAACAAGTTCTTTTAATAAGGTGCAATGACTGTCCCACAAGAGCTAGGTCTACAGCATGAAGAGGGTGGTGTAAGGTATGTCATTCTGATATATTCCAGGCAGATTTGAGCTTTATCTGAGCCAGACAGAGACCACAGAACCACAGGAATTAGCTCTCCTACGGCCACATAAAAGGAGTTCACACTCCAAGGGCCATCCTACCGCGGCTCTGATCCAACAGAGGCAGAGCTGGCACAGCAAGCTGACATCACAGGCATACCCTGACAATGTAACACAAATATATCATAAAATATTAAATAGAAAATGGCTCTAACTCACCAGTTAGATATTTAATACTTACATTCATTATACTGTTCATTTTAAGTGCCCAATTCAGAAATATCAAACTGGTTTCAAGAATACAGTATAAAATACTGTAACTATGGAGAGATGCTTCATTTTCTGCAGTAAATGGTAAATGAACCTATTCTGCCATATGAATAAATTGTTCAGTCATCTGCAGGGCTATAACTCGGTGGAATTACACAATTCAATATCTATTGTCATCATCAATTAAATTTAAGCTCACAGGGATCTGTAAGTTGGTTTTGAGCATTTGTTCAAATGCAATATATCAGAGTGGGTCTTCCTAAAAGGAAGAATAACTACTTTATTCTTTGTGCTGTGAAATACAAATTGAACAAATTACTTCCCCAACAACCTAATTTGAAAAGGAACTCATGATTTGCAAAGTTTGTTAGACTGTCCATCCCTCAGGTTCCCCATATCACCTGACAGTATTAATACCTACTTCTTTGAAAGATGGAAAGTCTCCTTCATGGCACTCTGCCTTCCCTGTGTCTGCCACTTTTTACCTTAATTAAATTCACAACTTCTTGATACTTTTTAACCCTTTAAATTATGCTTTTCTCTAATGCAGCAGGTAAGTTTTATAGTAAGAACATATTTTCTTTTTAAATCGTCAAAAAAGCCTAAACAGCAGTATGGCCTTGGAATACAATTTAAAACATAAAAAGCATTTCTGAGATTAATGTTTTGTTAGAAAACTTTGTTAGACAATTCATGACTTTTGGTTCTAGACACAACTCAGAAAATATTGAACATATGCTTATCTTTACCTTGCATTAGGTTATTTGCAGAAAATTAAGTTTACAGGTGTACAGGTCTGGTTGCTTTCTGTAAACATGTTATGAGTTATAGTACTGAATTGCATAACCCACTTAATTAAAATATTAAACCCAGGAGTTCTCAATTAATTACAGTTTGCTCAGTACTACACTGAAAAGCTGCATAAATGCTCATTGTGGTACAAAATCTGAGAAATAATTGTTTATTATTATTTGCAACTCTATTTAGGAGTTCCAAAATTTCTGGAATTTCTAGATGGACCACAAACAAATTCTAGCATCTCAAGAATGAATTATGTTATCACATAAACTAGGAAGTCCTGACATAAAATCAGACCAAAAAGTAGTTATTAGTTGATCTGATTTGTGTAATCGTTTTCTACATATTTTTTTAATTTTCTCCTAGAGACATAGTGAGCTGTCATGACAATTTTTTATATATTTCACATAACATGCTCCCTGGATATTGCTGATCTTTGGATATCTTTTCTCCAAAGTCCTAGAGTGTGATAAAGAATTCTCTAAAGGGGAGGATGGTTCTCCCCTTCAACCCCCGATCGCTGATTCAGAGAAACCTCCCTCTGAACAACAACAACAAATGGTCTTTTTCCATACATTAGTAGTTCTAATTTATCACAAAGTTGGAAAAGTGACAGCTTAGAAGATACACCCTCCTTAAGAGATCTTCTTAAATGCTTATTCTGAATAATATTAAGTTCTCTAATTAGGAAAATAAGCTTTTAATACACAGAATCCATTGCAGCCCCAGATACAGAATTATCACATCTTCTTATTAGATCTGCAGGGACTTGTTATTTTCCACTTTACAAAATATTCCTTTCAAATTCTGTTCCAGAGTATACTTTTGCTTTAGCTCCCTGTGGTAGAGTTTAATAATTACTGCTTCTAGATTTCCATATTTATTTAATTTACAGACTGGATGTAAGGATCATCCACTGTGGGTCACAATTTAAGAGCTGAGCCTAGCTATTTCTTTCAGATACAATATTAAAAGCATTTCCATAAGACAGGTATTGATTTGGGAACCTGCATCTAACAAGCCAGTTTTCACAGTTGTAGCATATTAAGATGTTTCCTGTGCTAATGAGATTAAAGAAAATTAGGGGGAAAAATTAGAAGTAGTAGATGTTTAATTGAATAATGAAAAGGATATCCTTAATGTTTTCAGTATGTTCTTGCCATCAACACTTAGAAGCATATGGCCAAATTCTAAAGATGATTAGGATTTTTTGGCTGTATTAGTGCACTTTGGACACAACAATTGTAACTACTCAAGAATTTTACTAATAATGCAGATGCCAAAATTTAACCCTGCCTACATACCCTGACAAGGGAGTCAGAATACAAGAAGGCAGCACAGCAGCTGGAGTGAACAAGTACATCTAAAAGTACAAAATCAATTGGCCTCAGCATTCAGTCCCTAATTGAACATACTAACTGCTTCACATAGACTTGTACTTCCAGCTTTACTTCTAGCAAACTTAGGGTGCAAAATTGTAAAGCTATGTGCAGGTGCTGCTAAATACAGTTGTGCTGACTGACCCATTTATGCAGGATGACACTAACACCTCAAATAATCCAGAAAAAAAGTCAGCAACAACCTCTGTACATATGTGGCTTAAAAGAAAGCAGTATGAATTGTCTATAGGTGTTGGAGTTGAAATGTATGGTAGAGAAAGATCACGTCTCTTCCTTTTAGAAGATTAATTATCTTCCTTTCTGCTAAGCAACCTCAACAGTTCCTTTTTCATGTTTCTTTATTGACAGTGCAGGTGCTACTCCCCAGGACCTACACTGGTAGCACTAGAAAAGATAACTCCATGCATCTGATGGGGAAAGGGAGGTAGTGTCCCACTGTGAGGAAAATGAGATATGGAGCGAGAAGTAACCCTCCTTGGGCTCAGTGTTCCCCATCTGCTCATGTGTGAAACACCTGCAGCACAACATCAGCTCAGCCAGATCAGCAGGAAAAGCTTCCAAGTGCCATTGCAGTGCACTACACACAGAGCTGGTGTGGAAACAGCCCCTGACAGGAGCACATCTGGGGAGACACAGGAGAAGAAGCTGTAAATCCCTTTCCATGTTGAGGCAGCCCTTGCTCTACCAGCTCAAGGGAATTGCTTCAGCACTGCTCTGGGGTTCAGAATTCTGCTTTAGCTTCCCCAGCAGCACAGGATGCTGCTGTCAGCCATCTGTGCAGGTGTATTTCTCTTTCAGATGCGAGGAAGGGGACAAGGTTAGTATTTACTGAATTTGAGGCACAAGTTGTCAGCACAGCTGCAGTGCTAAGTGGTTACATGTGCAGGGAAATCCTTCTGCCTCTGGTGGAGATTTGCAGCCCTTTGTTCCCTTCTCATTAAGGCCATACATCTCATTCTGCAGTGATCTGAAGCAGGAGGCAGCAGCTGAACAACTGCGTTCCTGTTTTGGCACACTCCAAATCCAGTGACATCCATCTCTTTCTCCTTTTGCACTTTGCATTTACTGATGAGCTGCTCTCATTTGTGATTAAGCTAAAACCTCTTGCCAGATGGGGTAGTTTGAACTTGAATAACCATCTGAAATGTAGGTTTCCAAGGGACCAATGCACAAGAAAAATATTTTTAGTGTTTGTCCTGGGCCTGACTCCTCAAGTTTCCATACCTCTCTGCAGTTGTCATTCCTGCAGATAGCCTAAGAATCAGGTAAATGTTTGTCAGCTGTAAGATGGAAGACACTGGCAGTCACAAGTACCTGAACAGTCTGTGCTGGCTCCTCACTTGGATGAACCTGGTTGTGCAAATGTTACTCCTAAACTCCTCTCTTCAGGAGAGTGCTGTGCACAGAGCACAGCAGCTTAGCTTCAATCACTGCAGAATAGCACAGTGATGCCAGTCCTCACTGGCAGGTCCTTTATAATTTTCCTCTGTGGGCATAACTCTTTAAAAAGCCTCCTAAAACTATGAGTTTTTTACTAATTAGGAGGTCAAATTTGAAATTTCAATTATTTATTTGTTCTTTTTATTCAAACATGAATAAGGATCTCTTATCCTGAAATCTCTTCCTGAAATTGAAAAGGCCTTCATTTCTACAAATAATTATTATTTTTATTCTTGTTTTGTATTTCTCAAATAAGTAGCTTTGTGATTTATATTTCTTCTGACTACCTGTTTTTTTGTTTAAATTTTGGGAATAGCCTTTAAATAAATTCAAAATGAGATTCCACAGCTGAAACTACATTTAATTTCTTGGGCAATGCTGTACTTGAGAAAAATCTAGCCCTCAGCAGGGTTTCAGGACTAGATGAACTTTTGATCTGGCACAGTAGGGCCTTATGTACACAAGCTTTACCTATTCATATAGAAAAATTTATTGATTAACAGATGAAATTGATTATTTATCTGCTTTGTTCCTCTAGAAAAGGGATAGATTTTAACATGAAAAGAGATTACACTTGTTTAAACATCTAGAAACTCTATGACCCACTGATAAGAACTGAGGAAGCTACTTTTATGAGTTTTAATTTCCATCTCTAGGCCATAATTCACAATGTCATGTTAAGTGACATTGGATTGAAATTCATTGAAGATGTGCTCTGTTCAACAGCCTTTGCATTTCACATCTCATGCATGAGATGGTCTATTGTTACTGGTTTGGAGGGGGAAAAAAATCAAAGGACTCTGGTCAGCAAGTTCTTCCAGGTAAGTAAGAAAAGACAGTTGGAAAGGATACAGGTAATACAACATATAATGGTTTCAAACTCTCAATTATTAAATGGGGTCTTGTTTATGAGGTTAGGAATGGAGATAATTATAGATAGATGGCTTTCTAGTTGAATATATGAACTGAAGTTGGTCTGTTTTGTACTGGCTGTATTTCCCTAAGCCCTCACAAATGTACAACAAGCACCTCCTTTTTGTGTTCTGTATAACTGTGCAGAGACAGATGAAATGCTAACACTGATGGTGGTGTCTAAAGTCATGGCACCAGCACATGAGGATGGAGTGTCTGTCCCCACAGCTCTAAGGAGGGACACTACCCTTCCTTGCCCCACCAACTTGGTTCCTGGTGGGACAACAAAATTTGCACAGGGTGGAAATTAAATTAACTCACTCCCCGTGTAAAGCAAGTCCCTTTGTCTCAAGTGTTCAAGACCAGTGATCACCACTAAGCTCCAGGCTGGGGCTTACAAAGTCCTGCTCAGCCTGCCACTGTCACAAGTCCTGCATGCACATGAGAAATTACAGGGAAAACTGTTCCCTAAAGAACCTCTTTGCTCCCATCAACATTACCAGTGTATATTCACCCACTTTCCCCCCCTCTAATGTAGATACTAGTACTTGAGGTAAATTTGCTGAGCTTTTAAAATATTTTTAATAGATTTTTCCCCATGTGAATTCTTCAAAAGAGTTTCAGTTTCTAAATGCCACAGGAACTGCTGATTTCAATCTCTCTACTGCTTTAGCATGCAATGAGATCCTCCTGCTCCATTACTTCGATTTTTAACTTCCCTAGTCCCTTGGGGAGCTGCAGGTGACTGGACTTTTATTATTCTCAAAGAGAAAGCTGAGGGGCTGATCTAGGCAGGGGGGAGCCCAGAGTCAGTGTCACTGCTCTCTGTGCCTCTGACTCAGAGCTGTGACACACCTGGCTGCCTGTGTTAGTCCTAACTATTCACTTATCCAGTGGCTTCATTCCAGTAGTGCTGAAGTGTCTGTGCTCTGTATTTTCACACATTACTCAGGAGTGTAAGTGAGGACAGCTGGGGTTACTACTCAGATACAAACTATAAAGTGTTCAGTAATAAATATTACATATAGCAAATGCCAGCTTGCTGTTACTTCTGTACACTTTATGTGAATGCAGACCTCTTTCTAACACTATCCATGTTTTCTGCTTCAAACTGCTGAAGGCATTAGCAATTTTCTGCTTTAAAATCTACAGAGCAGCTAATTAGTCAGTTTCTAAACTGAGCATTTAGGCCTTTCATGAACTGCACCAACTTACTAAAAATTTTCTGGAAAGAAAACCCTTCAATGTCAAAGAAATGCAGAGCTGAGCCTCGCGTATAGCTCCACTTCTATTTTTTTCCATCAGATTAAAATAATGACTCATTACAATAGGTTATTTCCACATAATTAATGAAATAGTATAGAGTAATTGCCCTCTACAAAGTTTCTAAACTTTCTAGTTTAACAAATGCTTTCTGTAGCAAGGATAACCCAATTTCATTTAACATTGATCAGGAGCCTCTTAGAGTCAACAAATCAGATAATGAATTACAAGTTCATCTGTTCAGACTGAGTCCCTAGACACAGCCAAGGTTACTTGGTTTTTATTAAACACTTCAAATGGAAAAAACTGAGGTCTAATTTAGTTTAATACAAACCCACTTTGATATAACTGAGAAAAAAAAAAACAGTGAAAATTAGTCTAAATATTTCAAATCATCAGAGAAGAGAAACTGTAATTTTCATCTCTCTAAGTCAGGGATGATTGCATTTATTTAGATTGTAGAAGACCCTTTTCACACCTATCTTCAGTATTAATCAGTACAACAGATCTATTCCACAGTCCCTCATTTCACAGTTGATCAAGTTAATCAGTACACTGTAGAATATCCTGAGAAATGTTTCCCTCATTCCTGCTGGTTGGAATCACTGTACCAAGACAGATAATTACATATTATAAACTCATTACAACCAAGAACAAGAGTGGAAGAACAAGGATGCCTGGTGGAAAGAGGTCCTGAGGAAGTGGGGGACATGAATTCAGTCATCTTGGAAAAAAGGTTTGCATTTGAGCATCCTGATATTCTGAATTAATTTTCAAGCCTCAGAGCTGTCAGTCTAATAGAGATTATAAATCTAATAGTGACATGTTTTTCTTTCATACCTGACCCGACTTGACAGACTCCACCCAGTAGTAGTTGGAAAAAAAGCAAAACCACAGATTTTATTTCAGAATTTGCTCTGTGAAAAAGAAAAAGAAAAAAAAAAAATCCCCCTCTTCTACCAAACTACTAATGTGTAGAAATCCTCTTTTCCATTTCTAGTTCACAGCTGTTTTATTGGGCCTGCCTAGAATTTCTGGCATGCTGCTATTCTGGTACTTCTGCCCTGAGATTAGAAAGGATGAAACTCGGGCAGAGCTGCAGGGCACAATGCTCCAGTGTTTGTGCCCAGAACTGCTGGTTTATCCATAATGCTGAGGGATTTCAGCATCTCCCAGTCTTGTCTTCACATTTTCCCTTTTTGCTCTGTATTCACAACCCTTCTACCTGCAGCTTGCTATTTCCTCCCTCGTGGCCACCTGTTTACATAATGTTTACCACAGCCAGTTCCTGACCCCTGGGCTGCATAAAATGCCATGAATAAATGTAACATTGCAGCTTGCCAGGCACTGTGACTGGGAAAAAGTCTGTCTCTGAGAGGTCCTGGATGTGTTACCCACTCTGTGCACTCTCTTTTACAGATTTTTATTAATATGAAACTGCCTACTGAATTATAATGGAATTATCATGTATAATGCTCCCATGTATAATGCTCCATGTTTTATAGATCCAACCTGTTCAGACAACACACAAATCACACTGCAACATGCTATGGCAACACCACCATGCAAAACATAGGGGTTTTTGTTTCAAACATTGGGATAGTTTCTTTTGTGGCTGTTTATTTACTTTTAGTGTTCTTTACTGACTTTGTCCCATTGAATCCAAATTTCTTCCTGATTACAGTGGATTCAAAGCATATTAGAGGAAGCCTTTACCTATAAGAAAGTAGTTAAAGAATTACTGTTTTGTTTTCAAAAGAGAGATATTCCCACAGCCTCACAAAACTTTCACTGTGTTTGTTTCTTTTTTTGATTACTGGAAAGTATATATGTACTTTTTAAATAATTGAGGCGACACTCTTGAGCCTCATTACAGGAGAGACAGTTTCTGACAACTGCTTCTCCTTCCCTAGAAACTAAAAAAAAACAAAAACCATGATCTTTGCTGAAAGCTCTCATATTGTTCATTTCAACACACACAGCTCCACTAACCAGATCACAGAAAAAGCCACAGACACACACACACACACACACAGCAGCGTCACCTGCACAATTCAACAGACAATGCAGACAAACTCGAGTATAATCCAAGATCTTTCTACCTCTTTTCATAACAGGTTAGTGCTCGCCCTCAGTGTTGGTGTACAGTTTTTATGGCATGGAAAAATAGGGATGTTTCTGCCCTACAAAAATAAATGCGTTGAATTCTTTAGTTGGAACTTTCACAATGTAAAAAAAATATAATCTCAAAGAAACTGGATAAGTAAAAAGAATCGCGAGTATCCCGAATTCAGTGGATCTTTTGGTGGAAAAGAATGCCCACACAAAATCTACCAGCCTTCTTTTTTTTTTTTGCCTTTGAGAAATAGCTTTCAAAAGTTATACATTGAAAAGAAAAAATCAGTTCTTGTAGTCCATAATGAAAATTAATCCAAATCAAACTCATGCACAGGATGAATTCTTTGGTCCTGTAGAAGCTGTCAGACATTTAGGAAGATGGGGAAATTATTTATATAGTGTGGGTTTTTTTCCCTGTGGCCAATTGAAAAAAGGGGGACACAGTCTTTTTTAGTAAAATTAAAAAGAGGACAGGATGGAAATCCAATGTATCCAACTGTTTTAGACATATTTTAGAAGGCATCAGAAAAAGAAACAACATCAAGCATGTTTGCACAGATTCTTTACTAAAATTATAGGGGGGGGAAGGTAACTACTTTCATGCTTCCCAATGCAAAAAGCATGGCTCCCAAAGGTCCATTCCTCCATGTGTGACTATTGAGATCAGTGGGAAAGGGACTAGGGAGGAGGGGTTGTAATGAAAGCACATTATAAAGCCGTCTCATTCCCAGGAAAATTCACAAGCTGTGATGAATACACTTTCAACCATCGAGTTAGAGAAGCAGAAGGGAAAGTAGGGATCAGTGAGGGGAAGGGGAGAAGGATGTCCCATCAGGCTTACTAGTCTTCCGAGGCAACAAACTTACCACATTGCGTGTGAATTTCTCAAAAGATGTTCGACGATCCAGAGTGTTTTCCAACTTAAATTTGAAATAAATAAAACAAAAGAAACAAAAAGAAAAAGGAGGGGGGAAAGAAAAGCAAGAACAATGGAGTAGAAAAGAAGGTTTGATGTAACAATGGACTGCAAAACAAAGTTTGTGTAAATCAGGAAGCAAACACAGGTATGAGGCTGTAATGGGACTTGGCAAAACAGGGGATGGGCAAAACAGATATAGTACTCGACAAAAATAACTTTTCATGGGGATCAAACTGGTTTGAATTTAAAGAAAAACTGAAAGTAAAAAGAAATAATGAAGTGCACATCTTGTGTTAATGAACTGACATTCACAAACTTAAGGACTTCACACGGACAGTTGAAGCTTTCTGGTATTTTCAACATCTCTCTCTATATTGGATCTTCAGAAATCAATGTTTGAACAAAAAACAAAATCACACAGTACTTTCATATAATTTTAGGTTGTCATTATTAACAATAGAATGCTATGGTGTTAATAACTACCTTGTTCCAGTAACAATTGGGGCCCTGATTTTGCAAGGCACAGGGCTCCCAGCTGATTCTAGGAGATTACTGTTTAGAGCCCACTAATAGAATTATTTATCATCATGGAAATCTGCATTGTACAAGCTGCTCCACATACTCTGGGCTGTGGCTATTCAGAACCCATTCCATAATCTGGACTTTTGTAAGAAAATATTACATACCGAGACATGAACCTCTGTTTGCCAAAGTGTGACATGATCAGTCTTTAAAGTCAGATTCCTAGCCTACTCAAAACTGTTCATGTAGTAATAGGGAAAGAAACAAAATTAGGAAGCCCCTATATTTATAGTTGAAGTTAGAAGCTATTCATATGAATAAGATTGTTTCTAAACACATTCTGTAGCTTTCATAGGTGGAATAAAGAGAACAACAATTATTACATAAGCAAACTTGCAAACATGAAAGACTATTCTTCTGGGATTTTATTTTATTTTTTAATGTATTTGTAAAGCACTTTGCAATTTAAGGTGCTTCATAACAGAGAAAACAGTACAATATGGGATGTAAAAATAAAAATAAGTTTTGCTAGATTAACTTATTGAAACATGCCCGCATGCAGGATATATACACATATATGTATATTGAACTCCTGTGTGTATGTGACCCTCCAAAAACGCCAAGCTGGTCACCTACCAGATATCCAGTTGCACTGGCACAGGGGAGAGAAGACTGAGTATTGTTGCAAACATAACCACTGCTTTGCACAGTGGCAAGACAAAGGCAAGATGGACCAATACCTTTTTCTTGGCCTGTAGCAGCTCCTGGTAGGCACTGGATCGTATAAAACGAGGATAAGAATCACTTTTCATCAGTTTGTAAATGTGCTCCTGAAAAGGAAAGGAGGAGCTGTTACTCCCACAGGAGAGGACACATGGAAAATGGGAGGCAGCCACATGCTCTGGCTGTGGAATGCACACCAGCTAGCACTACTATGAAGAGGAAGTATTACAGGATAGCAGGTTTCAGCTCTGAAGCTAAGGCTTAATTGCTTTCTATTCTTAAAGCTAAAATCCCACCCATTTCTCATGTATAATTGCAAAATACACCTTTCTTTAATTTATAGACCAAATTTTCCAGTACAAAATTATTTTCTAAGAATTCAGAACTGAGTCCTAGCTTCAGGTCCAACTTCAAACCTCTCTTACATTAGTTAGTTTAGCTAAGTGATGAAATTAAGAGCTGTGGGTCCTTCCTCATCAGATTTTCTGAATTAGTTTCTGGAGATACTCTTGTGATTTCAGAGACTAGGAAGAGGTACTAGGTTTTCAATTCAGTACCACAAATAATGCTTAGGTTAATGAAGATTTCCCCAGGCTACTATTGAAAACATCCTTTGACAGATGTTTAGTCTGCTCTAAAGTTAACAATATAAAAAGGAAAATGCATATGTAAATTGAAGAACAGTTCTAGGCTAATCTAATTTTCTATATATTAACTCTTCAGAGGAATATGAAATTTGGAAACCTTTACTCAGAAAATAAATTACAAGAGCAGCTTAAAAAACTTTTAATTTTGAAACATTCTAATTTCTAAAAAAGATGGAAAAAAATCTGTGATGTAGAACACTTGATAATTCTAGTTCTAGTGATTATATGCTAGATAAAAGATTTGTAGAAAAAGCAACCAGAATAGAAAATATTCTCAAAAATATTTTTTAAAAATCCTGAATCAAGTTAGCTATTTTCATGAAGTTTTTCTTTTACTCAAATTCTATTTTTTACTGTAGGAAACCTGTAGCACAGCAACTGGGAAACCACAAGCAAGCTGGAAAGAAAATACTGTTTCTCAGCTTGGTAGTGCATAAAATTAGTGAACACAAAAAAACCCAAAACAAGCAAACAAAAAACCCAAAACAAAACTCCCCACCTTGTCTGAAAATTAAGGCAAGGTAAAATTAGAACTAATATTTAATTTTTGCTGTATTAGAAACCATAAAAATTATTTTAAATTTCTTTGATTGTATTTCTTACTAAGCAGAGAAATTCTGATGTATATTCAGAACTTAGACTGGTTTATTTGGGGAAGGTTTTTTTCACTGTCTGTGAAAGCAGACAATGCAGTTAACAAAGAGGAGAAAGTGGTGATGAGCATTAAAATTTTATTTCTGTACAAGAAATATGCCTATAAAAGTAAGAATAAATTTGGCTGTATTAGTATTGTTAATGTATACATTAGCCAGGACACGTTAATGCACATATTTAGCACAATCAGACTATTTTTACTTATCCCATTTTATTTGTGTGTCTACATTTGACATGGAGTTTCATCTTTCTGTATTTCCAATCCCAAAATGCTTTTCATACATTTTTAACCACAATTAAATGACCCATCCACTGCCAGAATGGCACACCAGCAGTTTCTTTACCAGCTGACAGGTCAAAAAAATCCTGTTGCAGAGGTAGAGCCCTACTCTGACAAAACCCTCCACCTCAGACAGGACACTTTAAATTTCCTAAAACTTCAAGTGAGAACACAGCAGGTGCAGCCTGTCCCTTTTCCAGAGAAACTGAGGCTTACAGATGTAAGGTTTTTTGCTGAACTGGATGAACTAAGCAGAGGTCCTCTCCAGGTGGTAAAGTCCTGCTTGCATAAATACTGAATAATCCATGTCTTTCATAAATGAAGGACAAAATTAGAAGAAGAGATCTGGCAGTAAAAGGGCATTGAAATTCTATACTTACTATTGAAAAAAAAGAAAAAGGATACTGGTAAGGAATTTAAATGTCCATTATTACTGGCTCAACTGCAAAGACATATTTTTTAAATCTTTAACCTTGCTCTCTTGTTTACTTTTGCCATTTCTGTTTTTGCTATACACTGCATTTTTAAATCTCCAGGGGTCCACAGATGCAAGAAAAAATTATATGTTTGGTTTAATGCAGAGTTTAATGCAGAGTGGCTATGACATAAGGTCTAATGAAAATTTTATTGTTTCTTCACAGGTTTCTATTCTCATAATGGAAAAACTATTCCATAACATAAAGGTAAAATTATTTCCCTTCATATTTAGGGCAGAGGCATTCTCCCAAAAAGTAGAAAGACTCAATTCAGTTCCTTTCTCTTCTTCATGGGATGTAGCAGCATCTCCAGACTCCCAGGATGATGACCTAATAATCAAGCTGTCGGAAATTCTGCAGGGATATGATCTCAATCTCTCCTTTTGACACCATTTCACTTTGCATTAATAATTAAATTTCCATCACTGGGCTGCTGATGAAAATGGAGGATGATACCAGTTCTGCTACTTTTACCATGAATCCAATTATTTTCTATTGCTTTTCTCAGAAGCCTTCAAAGATGAACTATTACGTTATAAGTCACATGAAGTGTTGCATTTAATACAGAAGTACTTTGTTTTTTCTTCACTACATTCTTTCCTCTATTCAAAGTCCACTTGAAAACTCTGTATCAAGCACAGAAGTTTCATGAAGAGCTTCTTTTGCCTCATGAAAGAATGCTACACATTTGTACTGCCAGAACGGCATTTTAGGAAACAGAGCATTATCATTAAATTCCCAAACACATCTCATTTTTGTACATAGATTTCACTAGCCAATATTCCATTTCAAAAGTCCATAAACACGATTGCAAACTGACCTGAGCATCTTCAAATGTGTATCTTCCAGGTTCCTTCACATTCTGAGTGGTTTTGTCATAACTTTTCGAATCTAGGTTGATAGCGCTGGGCGCACCCGGAGCAAGGAATTCTTGCCAGATCTCTTGGACGCGAGCAGGAACTTCACGGATGGGCCTCTTCTTCAGGTCTTCTACTGCTAACCAGAACCTATGGCACAACACAGCATCCTGACTCCCAGCCCAGGATAACCACTAATGAAGTGCCCACACTCTTCCCAGCTCTTAAAAAAGAAATTAACTAACTGAAGTTTTCATCTAGACATGCTAAAATAAGAAAAAGCTGAGTGATTTAATGTGGGGATCAGCATTCTGGTGTACTGTCTCAAGGCAATCAATCCACCTAGGGAAGCAATTATTAAAAGACTTGGGACCAATGGAAATGGTCCCATTGGGACCTATTGGTTCCTATTGGGACCAATAGGAAATCCTTCATTACTTATGTATGGGTAACACTCTTACAGGAAGATTCCAGATTTAGCTGGAATTAAGCTGAGACTTCATTTTGGCTGAACAACAAGGGCTTATTTTACTTATAAGCTGACTGCTTTTTGACAATCCTTCAAAAACTAATAATTTATATTCTTGCTATCTACATGAATCTCTGAGTCTTACTAAATCCTGAACTATGTAACTCTAATTTTGTTACCCACAAATCATACATACATTAGAAAAGCATTTGTTTTGCTAATTATAATTTAATTTATCTTTTAAGCATTCCATTTATATGCATATTTTTGCTAAAACTGCTGAATGGAATTACACATTCTCTTTTCTGCTGCTGAGCAAACCCACACTGGGCAGCCACATGTAGCACATCCAGTTCACTGTATCCTCATTCAGCCTGGAGCAAGATCACTGAAAAGGTCTTGAGCACTTTACAATCACAGCTAACTAGCTGTAAGCTTTATTTCTTTATTTCTTCTATTGATGTTCAAACTCTCTCATGGCACAAAATAATCCTAAATTAATTTAGGATCTGATTCTTAGACATGGTTCAGACCACTTAGTTCTCCCCTAAATCCAAGAGCTCAAATAAAGTTTGACTTTGGTAAACATGCAATATATACCATTGCAACTTTTCATCTTTGTTCTGACACAGCTGATCCTATGAAACTGAGCCTTGAAGTTATTTAACCTTGAAATCAGCTGGATTTTCAAAGG
Organism: Muscicapa striata striata; assembly: GCA_030060385.1. Lineage (NCBI taxonomy): Eukaryota > Metazoa > Chordata > Aves > Passeriformes > Muscicapidae > Muscicapa > Muscicapa striata. Next base: position 1,918,413 of record JAREIS010000062.1, on the reverse strand, counting down.
CTCATAAATAAATTGGATGCACCTTTAAAATGTGATTGCACCTGCTAACACCATGAGATCAACTTAAGCTCTTTTAGCTGAGTTCAACAAGGATGGGATATAGGGGAGAACAGTGAAACTGTACTCAGACCCCCAAGAAAGGAAATGACACCACTCTCAGTCCAAATTCTAATTTAATAATTGCAAAATATTTAAGAGAGAATAGTAAAACATAGCAAACCTTATATTATTCCTGCTAAAAGATATTCTTCACTTGAGAAAATTTACCTCTCAAGAAGCAATTATTCCTTCATAGTTCTATTTTGAAATTTCTTTGTAGCACAGATGGAAGGAGCCTGTGTTCATTTTCCCCAAGCCAGTATGGTCAGCTTCATGCTACCAAGAAGGCTATTTTAGGTATTTCTACAACCTTCAATTTCAATAGTACATAAGCACTTTTTTTAAAATCTAAGATTCTCCAAGAGACAGAGAAGCAATATTGTCCCAGTTTTGCAAATATATTAATAATGTAATAATGTAATAATGTATAGTGATTTCTCCAAGGCCACAAATGGGATCTGTGCCAGTAGAATTCCATTTTCAAAACTTCTGGGTAGCATCACTTTTATATATGAACTACAGTGTGAATTGAACACAGTTCTGCACAGAGCCTGGGGATGTATCCTGAGAATCTGACAGCAATGCAGCAAGAAGAAATGCCTGATAAGTTTAAAAACTTCAAAGCTCACAAACTCTAATTCAGTTCAGTCTCTCAAATTTGGGCAACCTACTTAGGTTTCCTTAAGCTGCTTTCGATATTTGCATTTAAAAGCACATATCCTGCAGTGCTAACCCCTTCAAGTGCATCTTCTGGGATTGACTGATTGCTCATGTGTCTCCAAGTCAGGTAAGGAACACAAAAATGAAAGGGAAGGATGCTCTTTGTAAACACACATTTTCTCTCTCCTTGCAGACATCAGGCAGATCTAGCCCAGAGATGCCACTTCCTTTTATGTTCCATTGTATCACTGCCAATAACTCTGGAAGTCACTGCAGACATGCCTTAGGATGCTATTTTCTTTTGCTAGTAAACTGTTTTCATATAGTAGGTTATATACTCAATTATGGGGCAAGAGATGGGAGATAAATTTCAATAAATTTAGCTTCTATGCTTGCAGCATAGAATAAAGAGATTGTACAGACCCATTCTTAGAGGCTGAACACCAGTTCTTTGATAGATTAATTTAATTTTACCCTTCTAACAATAGCATTCAAAGACTCTATTAAAATGTGAAGCTCTAAATATAAAAACCTCTCTAAAAGTGGGAAGAATTATGATTTCTGTGTTATGTCCAGGGCGCTTATTTCACAGCCAACACACATTTTAAGATTTTAATATACTTACTTATCTTTGAAGAAAAGATGCCTGCCCTCCTCCCACAGAGAGTTGAATTCAAACATTCAAAGTTACAAAATGACAAAAATAAGGCTGCCCCCTTTTGCATTTTCAAAAATAAGAGTTTCCAATATACCATGGCAACCATAGCAATGAAATGGAATCAGCAAGACCTCAGCACAGGCCTCAAATCAAAAGAGCTCCCTGTCCTGTTTTACAGCTCTCTGCCTCATGAGCTGTGACCAGAGCAAGAGAAGGCTTGTAGCAAAAAGCACACAGTCTGCAACATGAACTATGTGCAAGGCAGGAGAGGGAGAAGGGGAATTCCATTTTTTGGGCAATGGTATACACAGACTTTGTGCTCCTTTGTGTAAGGAACTAGAACTCAGTCTGGCTGCCCTTGGATGAAACTGCATCTCCTGTTGGTGGTGGTTTGCCTTGGCCATGGAGACCCTTCCTAGCAGATGCTCAGCAGTGTTTGAACAGAGACCTGAGGAGCTGAGTGCAAACCTTGCTGCTGTCCTGTACCCCACATCTGGGGTGCCACATGCTGGGTCACACAGCACGGGGCAGAGTGGGAGTGTGCAGTGTATGGTAGTAGCACATCCAGCCACAGGGACTGGTAAACACATGCTGCAAGATATCTGGGGATTATATCCTCCAGCTGGATTACTTTCAAAGCTACAGTGGATAAATGGCACAGCTGCAACACAGCTTCTGTCCCATTAACTAACCTAAATGTCAGGTGCAGCCAGATTCCAGACCAAGCTAATCAGTTCAATTTAGCCCGCAGGAGCAAAGAGGGAGGAAAGGCTGGAGTGGTTCTCTGTGAAATGTGTGAGGTATAGTCACTGTGGAAACACTGAAGTGGGAATTATGTGAACTTTGCACTCAGTGCATGTGACTCAAGTAAGAGGCCAGACCTTTCAGCATTTGCAGAAAAAGCAAATAAAAACCTAAACAAACTCCATGAACAAAATCATATAATATTTTTCCAGGGGCAGGAAACACTTCTCTCTGATTTCTAGATGCCACCTTCTTGCCAACTACAACTTCAAGCTTCAAAGCATGGTAGAACTGAAGGATTTCAGGAATATGCCAGAAAAAGTCATTAAATTTTGCAACTAGTTCTTTCCCATTTACTCTGCAGAAATGGCAACATTGCTGTCACTTGGCATTTAAGCTTGAGTCTGAATGAGAAATAACTCACAGGCAATTTCAGCTTTGAGGATTAAATTTTGGTCAAGTTATTAGCACCCACAACAGGGCCTCATAATCACCAGTGTGAAGGGTAAACACCTCACAAAATGTCAGCTTGCAGGGGATGGTTAGACAAAAATTATTGAGGGGAAACATCCAAATCTAGCAAATTTCTCAGTCCCTCTCTTCTTTCAATGGAGAGCAAGAATTCAAAGTCCTTTTTCCCTACTAGTCACACATTACAGACCTAAGAAATAAGCATCAAAGGGTCCAGTGGCTTTTCCTTCTGTGTGTCATAGACACCTGCCACCACTCTCCCTTCACTAACCTAGGAGGTTTTTCAGTCTCAGAGCAGCTTTGGAGATGACACCACTGCAATACTGCATAAGAACTGGGACAGGTTTTCAGGTTGGCAGTTGAAATGATTTAAACTTTACAGGCTGCAATTCCTACAAAATAAACAGTTGGGAACAAACCTATAGTCAGCATTCAAATACTAACTTTCCAAAAAATTCTGCTGCACTACAGACAAAAGAAGGACAAGAAGAGGAATACAATTTCCTACAGAAATTAAAGATATTAGGTCTCCAGGTGCCAAGCTGCAGTAAGTTTGATTTGAAAAGTACTTTTTTAGTACTTGGAAAACCTTGTGACCAAGCTCAATAGTACTGGATCATGCTCAAACTTCAGTCTTGTGAATTTTAAACAATGGTCACCATTTTTGTAACAGGCATTGGGAATTTCATAAATCTATTATCCAAATCATATGTTACTTTAGCTATTTGTTCTGTGTATTGAGCAGCACACAAAGCAATTCTTTAAAAAAATCTGTATGGTAACAAGAGATCACAAGTCCTACCCTGCATTAGGTGAGTGCAGAATCCAACCTGCAAACTGCAGTCATACTGAAATGAAGCTATTGCACTGACAGAACTGCTTAGACAGTTTTATTCCTTTGCTATGCTTTTCAACACTCCTCCAGAGAGTGAAATACTATTAAGCACCATTTACAGGCAAAGAAAAAAGCACAGAGATACAAAGTAAGAAGGGGAAAACTGCTTATATTTCTGATCACTGCACAATTCTTAGTATGAAATCACAGCTCAAGTTCCTTTACCCCACTTGCATTCTTTAAGACAGGATCTGTATCCACCAAGAATGATATTCTCAGATACCTTAGACACTTTCAGTCAAAGTTTATTTAACAATAACACTGGGACTTTTTGCAATGTAAGATCATTGCCCTTGAATAGAAATGGTGTATCTGGTAGATTTATAATTTTATGGTTTTGGTATTTGTTTCACCAAAATGAGGTATAAGACACCTAGCCTACTAATACTGAAGCTCCTGTCATGCCTGCAGTCCCTGCTGTATCCTGTGTACTTGTCTTGAAAGCTCAAAAGCAGGGTCCCAGCTGCCTATCCAACCATAGGCTTGGCAGTGTTGTACATTTTATCATGATTAGGTCTGTAAAAGTACAAGAACCAGCAACTGATCTGAGTTCATTTTGCAGTGGGAAGATGTGGGTGGACATAATTATTTTTCTCAAGGTGGCTGTCAAAATAATAATTAAAAAATACCGCTAAAAACCCCTAAATTACCATGATGGAGTTAATGGGTGAGCAACAAAGGTGGTCACCTTCTAAGGTTTATTTAGTGGTAATGCTTGAAATCATCAAGCTTTAAACTTTTGTTATTTATTGACATCTAAAACATTTTGACAGCCATACACAATAAGCTTTACAAATTAATGTTTTCTAACCCAAATTTACTACGTGAACCTAATGGATTGATTTCCCTACAGCTTGGGAATTTACAAACAAAATTCTGAGCTTCTGAGACAGTTTCCCTCCAATTAATTATCACAGAAAGCACCTTTTTCAGAGCAAATTTATGCCCTGCCTGGCCTTTAAGATCATATTCACTGCTATTCAGATATTATGTTCTATAATGCGAATTTAAGAATTTAGAGGAAGAGACAAAAGAGTAGATGGCATGTCAAGGAATCATTTCTGAAGAAATTTTTGAGGGAATTTTTCTAGATCAGTTACTTGCAGTTTGCCTGTATTTAGTGTTGTAAATAGGATTAGACTAAAGAGTTAGGGATTATGTTGGTAACAGTCTAGTTGGCAGAGAGACAAATTAATCACAGAAAAGCACCAGAAACTGCAGCACACACTGGGCTCAATAGGTTCATGTTTGAACAGCTGCTCTACATAACAAATCACCAGGATGCTCTTTAAATAATAATTTTTTTAAACTACCTTTCCTTTTCTTGGTATTTTTCTGATTTTTAAAAATTCATTTTACCAACTGGAGTTTTTAATAAGAAAAATCTGCATCTGTGACAAATAAAGTCATCAACATACACATACAGGTCAGGCTGTATTTGTGATGCAAAGTTAATGTTTGAATATGAACACAGTCAGCAACTTAGAGAATTCCAACTCCAGTTATTCTGCTGACAAATTAAACTTACATCAAGGAGACCTGTGCAATTACTCAGCATTTATAAACCAACATCATAAATATTAAATGCCTCTTATAAGATGCTACAAAAGCACAATTTCAGTATGAATGGCTATGCTGCACTACTTTAGAGTGAGAATTGGCACAGGAAAAAAGTAGGTTAGGATTATTCTGAGTTATAAAATGTAAATGCAAATAGGATTTTATACTACTTATTTTATTGGTTAATGGGAAGTGATACAGATGACATCTGACAAGAAGGTGGAATTAAGAGAAAAGCATGTTGCCTATATTTTTATTCTATGCTCAACCTAATTTGTCTGTCTGTAGAAAGGCTGTTATTAATATCTCTGAAATAACTCTTGCTGTAATATGACTTTCTTAGAACAGCAAAAATAAAATATGCTATAAACCAATGGATGGACTATCATTTTTAAAATAAAATAATTTTCCCCCTCGCTTAAAAGTTATTCTCTAAGTATACTTTTAAAAACATAGCTATAGAACACTTTTCCATTTCACAATTAGTGAAGAATTTGAGAGCTAGATGTTACCCTATTTCAGCTGTGTCAGATGCACAAGTGGAATATTTGTGCACTAGAATATTGGTGGAGATTTTCAAAATGATTCCCAGAAACCAATCAACCTATGAAAGTCTGAATTTTACTTTTAGATCCTTTATTTATTTTTAAACTTTTTAAGTTTCATTTTATATTTATCACAATATTTGACCAAATAAAATATATTGAACAGGCTTTGAATGAGTCAGTTTTATACCTGTTTAAAAGACAAGCTGAGAGAAAAGCTCTTAAATGAGTAATTTGACCAGAAATTGAATATGAATGGAAAAACATGCTTCATGTAAGTCTCTGTTAACTATATGAATATTTCCCTCAGCCTATACACGAAAATGGGCAGCAATCTGGATTAATTCATTCTGAAAGGTGAGGAAAATTTTTGAAGGGGTCAAAAAAGTATCAGGAAAAAGAAAAGAAACAGCAAAGCAAAAACCCAATATAACTTACAAGCTATTAAAAAATAAAGTAGCTCTCATTTACCTTAAATTTTCTGAACTGAATTCTGACTCCAAGAATTTCAGAAACTGCTCTCTTCCCACAGGGTCTTTCAAAGCTTCATCCATGCCAAATCCCCATCGTTTCACCCTCTGCTGTCCTGGCTCTTTGCTACAGAAGAAAAGAACAACAGAACCCAAAGTGAGCAATACTTCAGTATTCTAACAATCTGTGTTCATCATTCAGACTAAGCTCTAAAGTTCCACGGTTTTCTCACTTTTTAGAGTGCTCAGATCTGTGCAATGTTCAGCAATGAGCAAACAGACTGTTAGTACTTACATCGGATGAAGGTAATACACAGAAAAATAAAGATTTCCAACTAGGAATGTTATCAAATTTTAAAAGCTGTCTTTTTTTTTTTTTTTTTTTTTTTTTTTTTTTTTTACCATACCAGAAGCCTGGAAACTGGTTACTGTAGCATTTCACACAGATTTATTAATCTACAGCACTGCCCATCTTACAAAACTGTAAAACTGGAAAGACCAAAAGGGTACTGCATTGCCCTTCTGCCTCAGTATTTTCCTGCAGTACCTCTGTCTGAAATCTTCACATTTCTAGAAAAACATGTTAAACTCCCTTACTTTCAAAGAAGAAATAAAATAATGTACCTTGCCTCCAGTTCCCAGAAAGTGGTGTCATCTGATATCCAAGGGTTTGAGGGATCAGGGGGCACAAGAAAAGGATCATATTCCAAATACTGCTCTGTATAAGCTAATAGACTAGGAAAACAAAAGTGTCAAACATTGTCATGTCAGGAGGAGAAGAAACCTGAGCAGTTTACCCCAATTAACAAGTTACCTTGCACCAACTGAAGCACAGTAATTGTGTGTGCATACCCAGAAAGCAGCTACAAGCTCAGGGAGAAATAGGATTGCTCGGGCCATTTGAAAGTGGACAACTGAAGAAGGACGGGTGGCTCAGGTCTACCAAGAGTAGAAATAAAATAAGCTTCCCTAATACTTCCACATAGCTCCATTTAAGGCTCCTTTAGGCACTAATAAATTAGATCATACAACCTCTTCCATGCATATTTGTTTTCATAAGGAACATGTGTTATAGCCCTGTGGTTTTAATCATGTGTTTCCTTAAAATCTGTTCTAAAACACAGCATGTTATGCAGGTTATATTTATTTGCCCTGCAGCTGCTAGGACTCCTTTAATTTTCTCTTAAATATAATTAATATTTTTATTATTTCCTAATAAAAGGACACTACTCCTAGGTTTATTTTTTCAAAAATCACATTTTTTTTCCCAAGTTTTTTTTTATATTCAGGAGTTGGTCTGATTCAGTTACACACACTAAAATCTTTGCTTGTATTCTGGTAATTTACATCTCCCATTTTCCTTATGCTTGCTGTTTCCTTTGGATTCATAATTTTTGTAAAATTATTGACAAGTGAGGACAACTATTCTTTCTTTTCAATTCCTATTATATTTTCGTGTACATTATATTTTTACTGTTCAGAAAAAAAAAATCTTAACCTTCTTCTTTTATAAATATTTATACATATTTGCATATATGTGGACACATACATATATATAAATAGACATATATGCACAAATGTTTATAAGATGAAGAGCAGTTTGTATTTGGCCTTATTTCCTTTATTAATGCAGCTCAATTTTCTGCAATGTTGGGCTATTTGTTTTATTTGCTTTCTAGCCCTTTCCTGACAAATTTTGGTCCTGTTTGGAGATAGATTCCTACTAGTGTTACATCTCTGACCTAAACTGAGCCCAAACTCACTTTGTCCAAGGCTGGCTGAGCTCCACACCAGCCAGTTCCCTTGCTTCATCAGTGACTGCCCTTTTGAAATATCAGAACAATAACCCCAGACCTATTCCCATTTAGCCTCCATGCCAATGAAAAGTGAAACTTGTGATCACTTGGTCAGAGGCTCTTTCAGTGACTCCGGTTTATCAGAAATGTAACATGGAATATCTGGAATATTTTTGTCACTAAAAGAATTTCATATTTCTCCACTTAAATTAAACTCACATCAGTTTTTTTAATGACATCTGAGCTCCCACGTTTGCTGTGAATATCTCTTTGAAGCTATTTCATACTGACATTTTTCCCAATAGTTATCAGTCTAATTGAAAAAAATAGAAAATGTGAAAATATACGTACCTCTCTGCAACTTTTGACATTTTTAATCTATGTCTGTCTAACTGCATTTGCCAGTGCTTAATCTGCAAGAAAGGAAGGCAAAGAGTTTTATGAGTAGTTTATTGCTTGATTCTATTTCTATATTTTTTTTTATTAGGGCTGTAATTGAACCTTAATTTATCCTAGGGCACAGAAAAGAAATATATCTGATTTAAAACAGCATTTCACCAGTGTGGCTCTAAAATAAGTGGAAGTTTCCATTAAAGATCAAAGATCATACAGAGACAAAAAATGTGCCCAATATAACATTTTCCCTAAAGGTTCATCAACAAAAATCCAATTAGCCTTTTTTTTTTTTTTAGATTTTTTGAGGAGAACTAATACTTCTTCAGACCTTTACCTTCTCCAGACTCTAATATCTCAGGAAAGATTAACAAAGTTTCAACAGTAAAAAAGAGTGTGAACCTATACATGCACACATGGAGTGGTAAGTATAGCCCCAAGCCTCAAATCAGTGTTGAAAGAAGAGCAAGCTGTCTACAGCTGAAGGGACTAATGGGCTTAGCTATACAATGAACCCACTCACTGGCCTATTTCCCACTGCCTTTAGGTATTTAATGCATGATACAAAAATTCAGGTTTTGCCTCTTTAGTTTTGATGTGCCTAAATCCATATACCTTGAGAAAAGGAAAAGGTTTATTAAATGTTTGCAACAGACTCTTAATAAGTTGCCAGTTACAATAATTTTTGCATTAATACCTAAAGTTATTTCCTAAAAAGTTCATTTTAAAGTACATGTTTGAAGTTATGTTCCAAACCTCTTGGTGCAGTTCATCTTCTGTGGGTGGCTTAGTCTCTGGCACTGGTGTGTGCGTAGGGCTGTGACTTCGAATGTCATTTTGTAAGCCGTAGACAGACTATGCAAAAAAATATGGAACCATGATGGTTGCTTTCAGACAATGCTTTCTACACACACTCATAGTTACTGTCATGGCTTAGTACATTTTGCTCAAGAAGTTAGCCAAAATCATCTTTCCCTAAAGAAACTGCAATAACAACCCATGCACTGATATAAAATCATGCTTCTGCACTAGCATGTAAAATAAAGACTCCCAAGCTCCCACAATTACATAAAGCCACACAACAAAGGATCACCTTTTATTAGGTCTCTATATCAACATCATAGTAAACATGGGGAATGACACTGAGAGATGCTCTTATAGTAAGTGGAGATGACTGGTAGGTGGAGTACCCCGAGGTACACACAGATTATTTGGATGATTTCCAAAATTGCAATTATTGTCTGGTAAATTACACTAATCTGGACTTTTAAGATAAATATTAAGATAAATAAGACAAGCTAAAATTTTCTCTAAATCCACTTTCCTTCTTAAAACATATTTTTCCATGGGTCAACATGCAAATGCACCTCAAAGGAAGTACCTTAACGTGGGAGTCAGTCTACATGGTTATGGTGCAAAGGATTTTAAAGTGTAGAGGCAATCCATCTGTACATCCCTAGAGAAGTTACACTCTAATTACAACCTAATTTAGATAGAGCTAATTTCTTCCATAATTTCCAGCCATCCATTTTGGGCATAATTGTAAAATAGAGGCACTCTTTTCATTAAGACCAGGACAAGAACTGCTGTTAGAGTTTATGCTGAATTTTAATTTTTTTTTCCTTAATTACTGACAGAAACATTTTAATGTGTTTTATTCAATCTACTAGACAACTTAAATAAAGCATGCAAAAATCAATTTTATCTTCAAAATCTATTTGTATTTCTTCAAAATCATATGTGATATCATTTAATTAGCATTAGCAAATTTGTTAATACTAACTCAACTAAGAGCTTATTAAATATTAACATACATTCATGCATTTGTTCCTTGCAGCTGTAAGGAAAAAGTGCTGTAAGAAATTATGGAAATTCATTCTATAAATTTCCTCCACCTCCTGCTTTTGATATAATAACCATACTTACCTTCCTTGTTTTATGTGGATTTCTCATTCTTGAAGATTTTTTTATATCCACTTCAGTAGTGTTTACACAGCCAGGCTATTAAAAGAGAAATGAAAGCAAAAGGCTAAATCTGTGAAGGAACTTCTCTGAGCTACTCGTCTTCAGTGTGCAAGACTGAAAAATAAATTCCACACCATGAAATTGAAATAAAATAAATTGCCAAGATAATGGAAACAAGTCAGTTTCTGCTTTGGTTTTGCCAAGAAAGCCTTCATTACATTCTAGCTATCTCTCCAAGGAGCATGGTTGACTTAATGAGACAAAATAAACAGAATTGTGCATATTCACCTCAACTGTGAACCTCAGGCTCGCTTCAGGAGCATCTGGTTTTGAGTCAATTTTTAAAGAGGATCTTCTTTTAAAACAAAATAATAATAATAAAAAGGTACCAAAATGTTGGTTTTTTCTTCAGAAATGAAGGGAAAAAAAAAAAACAAACCAAAACAACAAAATGGGCTTCTGCAACCTAACCAGAAGACTGACAGTCTAAATAAAATTACTCTCAACACATCAGATTTAGGTTTCAGTGGTTCATTCTCACAACTCTGTGGCCTCCCAAAGCACACAAGTACTCAAGTTTCTCCTAATTCATCTTCCTTTTGACACTTCCCTCTAAGTACAAAATCTATGTGTAAATTTGTTTTCTACCCATTGCTGGAAACAAATAATAATAAGTGTTTTGTTCTCAGGTGAGTTTTATCTATTGATTTTAGAGGGATTACATTTGACATTGAGTGGAAACCACAAAATCTGCTCTCTAGTGGGAGCAGATTTTCAGTGAAAGTAGGTTGGGGTCTTTTTTAATGGAAGCAGCTAGATATTGAATTTACTTGCCCAACAGTCAAGCTGGACTTATTATTGCTGTAATGATACAATCTCTGTCTTCTTATCATAATGGAAATGCTTGATATAACTGTAAATTTAAAAAGACAAAAATTTTAAAATTTCTTATATAAGTTAAGAATTTCTTATACAGCTAAGAAAAAAATAGCTTTCTTTAAACAGAGCAATATTACTTTGCCTCTGGAAAATATTCTAAACAACAGACTGATTGTTTTTTAATCCAGTATGGTGTTTAAAATTAATAAATAAATAAATTTCTATTTTAAAGTAATAAATTATTGTGCATTTGATCATGTAACATTTGAAGTAGAAACAGTTCCTCTTTGCTAATGGTAAAAACAGACAATATTCTTAAGACTGCATCTGGCACACTGGAATTGGGATGGTAACCTTTGTGCTTCTGGAGAAATATGTGAGCTTTTCAACTCAGAAATAACTTGTAAATCTCAAAGAAAAAGGTTGAAAAATACAAACTTCTGCACGACAGTCAATTTAAAAGCAGAAATTGATTTCCCTTGCTTTTTCCCTACTGCTTCCCATGCAGTATACCAAAATATAAAGTTTAAAAAAATCCAAGTGCATCTACTCTAGAATTACAGCAGCAGCTGGCAGAAGAGAAGGCAGGGGCTTTAACATCAGCTAGGGCCTTTGAACACAACCATTTGAATAGCAGGCACTGTTACATAAGGCACAAACTGTTATTTGCTCAGTTTTCAGTTATGGTTTGTTAAAAGCATGTCCTAAAAATGGAGAGGGAGAAAAAAAGGCATAAGCTTCATCTGAAGCCTCTTATTTTTAAAGATTTCAAGCCCACCAGCAGTAAATTGTATGGACAGATCTTGCAGCTTGCCTGGGTAACTTACATGCCAGAATTGTGCACATTGATGCATGGGGCATCAGTCACAAGAAATTCTAGGAGACTTCTAGAAATGAAACAAGGGCAAAGCTTCTGCTGGCTGCAGAGAGGCCCAGCCCAGTACTGACCTGCAGCTCTCAGTGTGTTCTCACTGACACCTGGCTGTTTAAAACCCCTGGCACTGGAGTGAAGTTGCTGAAGCAGGGCTCCCAGGAGAGGCTCTGGGTGAGAAGCTGGACCAGGGTGGGACTGAAGAGAAGCTGACAGGAGAGCAGCCCCAGGAAGGTAGAGGCAGGGAAGCATCAAGAAGCTCCAGTGCAGAAGGGGAGGTGGCTAAAGGGTATCAACTACTCTGACAACCTGGGTTAACAATAGGAGCTTAAGACATGTATCACTATTTCTATACAATACCATTCTCATAATTTGATTTAACTAGTGTAATTTGGGACACAATTTATGCTTTCTTCTCAGATGAAGTATATTTATTAAATTATACTTGATACAAGACAGGTTTTATTGTTTTACTGATGCTGCCAAATTTCATCTGTCAATATTTAGGAATAAATATCAAGTATCTTTTCAATTAAAATAAACACAAAAAGTTGTGCTATGTAAACATTTTGCTAGAAGACTCAGTCTTTGTGGGAAAACCTTTGGTGGACAACATTTAATTTTATTTGTATGCCCTCATTAACATAATAAGGATGTGTTTGAATACAATTATGTCCAGCTGTGTTTTCTTTTTGTGTTGTTTTTTTAACTGTACTACCATAGTTCAAATAGTGAGATGCATGTCAGAGTGCTCTACGACAAGAATCCCATTTACTGTGTGGTATATAATTTGCATACTAATACTGTAAATAGTTTTCAAACAGATTTCCTGGAAGACTTGAGAACTCTTCTGTATGTATAAATAGAGTGCTTATTTCTTTCAGGAGTAATGCTCTGTGTGAAAACAATTTTTCCCCCAACACACACAGAGGAAAGCCTTGCAACCTTCCTGAAATTATTATACAGCAAGATCATAACCAGGGCAGAATCTGGTCCTCATCAATTTTTAAACATCTGGGAGCAAAACTGTGATACATTCACTTTGGGTTTTTTTATCCATCTATTAACATGTACTTATCTCAAAGTACAAATGCCATTGTATTAATTTTTCATGAAAGGATAGGTCAGTCCAGTCGCGATAAATTCACTGTTGATATAAATGGATACAGATAAATAATACTTAAAACAAAAACAAACAAAAAAAAAAACCAAAAAACAAACAAACAAACAAACAAACAAAAAACACAAACCCACACATAGAAGAATTTCAATCCCTACTTCAATCATTGGATAACAATGTAAGTATGAATCCCAAGCAGCACCACTTTCTATTAATGCTGTCTAAGCGGATGCATACCAGGATTCTGCTAAGAAACACCAAAGAAGGAAGAAGCCTTGTCTGTAAGCAGAGGAGGTAGCAGAACATACATGCTTTGATCTGGCTGTCATCAGCATTTGAAGCAACCATCTGAGAGTATGATGAGTTTAAAAAAAAATCCACTTGATATTAATGTTCTATCCCTGATAACTGTGGCAACAGTGAGTAAAATAATTAAGCCCTTCTAACAGTGCTACAGAGTATTAATTTTAGGAAACCTGTAATAACTCTCTGGAAGAATTAATTATTTACTTAAAATGGCATGCCTGAGCCATGGTACATTTCTATCCAAGCAGTGCAGAGTATGGAGTATTTATAGTCTGCTTGCTGTACAAAATTGCACACTCCAAGTACCGTTTTTATTGCCTGGCCATGTAGCCCAAATCAACAGCTGCTAATGCCTTCTTTTGTATAAAAATCTCTTTGCTATGATGCAATCTTAAAAACTGCAAAATGCTCAACAGAGAATAAATTAATACTTATAATTAAGTCATCTGAAGTTTTGATGTCTTTTTTTTTTTTCTTTCGCAAAGAAGATGGCAATTTAACTGTGAATCTACTTAAGCCAAAATAACCAGAAGTTTTCTTGTATTTGAGACAAATATACCCCTGTATGTGGGAGGGAATAAGCTCGTGCATTCTGATAGGCTGGGAACTGTGTGTCTGTATTGCTGCTCTGTAGGAAATTATCTGAAGGAGAAGCTGAACATGATTCAGCAGGATCCCTTTGCAGCAATGCAGACAAAGCACATACCCAGCTGCAGTAGCAACAGCTTAGCCAGCAGGCAAAGTGTTTATTTCTACTCAGCATCACAAGGTAACTTCTGGAATACCAAGACTACTTTTGAGCCCCACAAACAACACACAAAATGTATTTCAAACGGGAAAATGCAGTGGAGGAACAGACTTCTTTAATGCTTGCAAAAGGGGAGAGCTAACCACTGCCTTTGTGCCTACAGGGGGGCTTAGAGAGGTAAACCTTTTCCAAAGGTGCACTGTGGTAACAACAGGAGACAGTAATCTGACATTGGAGTAAAGGAATTTCCAGTCAGCTATAAAGAAATATGCTTCACAATACAAAGTAAGAGAGGCTGTGGAATGTCCATCCTTGGTGATTTTTAAAGCTCGTTTAACCCAAGTGCCTGGACAATCTCATTCACCTTAGAAGTCAGCACTGGTTTGAGCAGGGAGTTGGACTAGAACACCTCCAGAGGTCCCTCTCAGCCTGCACTTCTGTGTGCAGCCTACTCTACACAAGCTGCAGGCAGTGAAATTCAAATAATCCACTTCACAGAACACTCCAATCAAGCATTCACATTGGTGTGAAATTCATCTCTCTGCCTTCCCCACCCCACAGCAGCAGAATGGAAACAAGACTAGTATTTGCTTCCTCTACTGCTGCCCCTGCCCTGCAGCAGCCTGAGGTGCGCTCACCACCCATACAAACAAGCCGCAGGTTGATTTAAGGAAATGTAATTTCACAGTCTCTTTAGCTAAAAATACATAGGTGCTATTTAAAATAATTGCCTCATTTCAATATGCACACCCATAAATTCAGAGTTCATTAAAGCAGTAAATATTTAGGTAGATTGATTCACATACCTTATGCAATTTCATTGCACTTCAGTGTCAATACACTGTGAAATAGATATTTCTATTTGTTTTGCAGGCATGGGCTAACTTGTTAAGTAATTGCAAAAGATTAAATTTCAAGATCTCGTGGCTTTCAGAATCTAAAGACTTTAAATTTAAATTATGGACCTGGGTACAAACATGACAGGTTGTCTCATTCACTGGAAAAAAGATCAGACACACGAACTTAAAGAAAAAGCAGAGATTGAAACCTTTCTTTTACATTATGGAAAAAAGAGAGGCTCATCAGAAAAAAAAGTAAGCCTAAAATCTGAAATTTTCTGAGTGTCAAGTGTTAGAGTTGGATTCTGCAACAGTCTATTCTGCTATTTCTGTCACTGCTGCTATTCCTGTCATTTTTCTACAAGTCTTCTAATCCTTAACAGTAACTATTCATATCACTTTCTAAAGTAGAGAAAATAAGCTAATTAGGCAGTGAGTGATAAGCAGAACTGCAGAGTTCTTTTTTATTTGCAGGTTTTCTATTCCAGTTTACTTGTGCATAGTTAAAAATCAAGGGGAGAAGATTATAAAAAAGAAATGGAAGATTACAAAATAAAGGAATGAGGAAAAAAAATTGAGTGGCACTCAGCTGGAAAAAATCAAAGGAGTTACTAGCTAGAAAAATACCCAGTTTGACTCCAGTAATGTGGGAAAGATTGTTTTTTCTCATACATAGTCTAGCATCAAAGGAGACATTAAAATCCTATATCGAGTAAGTTGTCAGTAATGGCTAAAACTGAGGCTCTCATAAAGAAAAACACAGGCTACACTCTCCTGCTCTGCACCAATTTTTCATTTCACTGAGATGGAAGTTATTCGAGTGTGCAGAATCCACTAAGGCTTATAAGGAAAAGTTGAGGTTTAGGTAATGATTATCACTGTATTCTGGGATTTTACCTCATTTTACACACTTCAGAGTCAACAAATAAAGAGGCTTTTCCACTGGAAGAGCTGCACTATTAAAAACTTTGCTGGTGCAATAAAAAGTCTCAAAGGAACATTTCAAACATACTAGTACAAGTGGTCAGGCCCTTTAACAGGATTTGGAAAAATGGCTGTTATATTAAGGTCCAGTCAAAGGACAGCAAAATTTCAAATTCAGAATAAAATTTCAGAAAACGCACTTTAAAAAAATGTAGCTCGCTTTATAATTAGAGATCAATGAACTTCAACTAAGTGATGAAAAAATAAACCCAGAATCCATAGCTGCCAGAACTTGCAAATATGTAGGACTATGCTCTGCTCTGGGAGATCTCACCAGCCCCTGTTGTACCACCCAAAGTAGCAAAGACAAGGTCAAGGGGCTACAGGAACCACTTCCATTTGGTTCAAAAAAGATACTGTTACTTAAAACTGCAGGACCTAATCCTGGGGTTAATTTACAATCAGCTAGGTGTACCTAAGCTGAAACACTCTTATGAACTTTATGATCTTTCCTAAAAGTGTATGTTTTAATTACTATTCCCATTTGGTTCAGCAGTTCTGTAAAAATAACTGAGAAATCAGGTGTGTGAACACTAGGACGTGACAACACCCCTAGTAACAGGATCCCAGTAAATCCGTAGATGTCTGAAGAAAGAAGGAAAATTCTGAGTTATTATAGCACAAATGGTGGATTTTATTTTTTTCATTGTGCAGCATAATCCCATAACTACAAACTCTAAACTAAATTTGATGGGTCTAGCTGCTTAATGATGGTATTATATAATGTTATAGTATTTAGAGTTTCATGCACACATATAGCAGTATAAAATATGAAATTATTGTATTATGTGCTACTTGTCATAGTACGATAGTCCAAGCTTTTGCACAATTAATGTTAGCATGACTACCTCTGTGAGAACATGCCCTTTTGATTCAGTTGTGTGGCTGACAAACAAGCAGTGTGACTGGACTTCCAACACCTGCTGTTAAATCACAGTGCTTTTGTGGAGGCCCTACTTGCATTATAGCTCTAGTAAGAACCAAACACAGAGAGACTAATATTTGGAATACAGCCCAACAGCCATGGTAACCGCAAACGTAAATAGTAATAAGTATGTAAGTTGGATGACTACTTTGGAAAGAGCTCCTATCAAGACTTCAACTCTCTACAACTCCAGACCAAACTTCTAAAATTAGCTCACAATGTTACTAGATTTTCCTACAGACTCTTGTCTGTTAGAAATTACCTTCTCTCAGAAGTACACCTATATCTTTCAATTACCACCTATGAAACACAATTTTTAGGAAGCAAATCCCAAGATCATCCTCAAGTATCGATTCTGTACAAGTATGACTCAACATTTTATTTCTAGAGGCCTCATAAAATTGCCAGAAAATCGGGGCAAAGTTATTGAAACCTGCTTGTTCTACTGACTCTTTAGATATTTTCAGTGTCTACAGTTTTTTCATTATGTACGTGTTATGCTTCTAAATACTATCTTTTTTGGAACTCAGGATAGCGTAAATAATTGCAATGTATGGATTCAGCGTGACACTAAGTGAATACAACTTGGAACTGGACTTGCATAGAATAACCTCAAATTTGTTCATATTTTCTAATACAAATCTATTTTTAAAACATTTAATACATCTGTCAATATGCTGCAAATGTACCTGAAAATAGTGATCGACAGTCAAGTAGGATAATGGAAAATTAGTTGTATACAGCTTAACTGCTAAAACCAGCTACCAGCTGATAATAATGTAAAACCTACTGGCTTTTAATTAAGTAAATAAAAGCTTTTCATTTTTTCTTATTCATTTATTGGACTGATATTTCAGGCCACAGAATGTTCAATGTAAAATCTTATTGAGCTTCTTTCTTCAAAAGAAGGGATTGTCTTAATTCATAAGAATTAATAAAAACTTTGTAAGGATTAAGTGTTCTTTTCTGTTGAAGGTTTTAGTAGAGAATTATGCAGATAGCATAGAATGAATTTAAATGCTCAATACTTGTCCTCAATAGCTAATTTCATTTTGACTCATTAAAGAACAGAGATAAATATTAAAAAGCAACAGACTTATTTGTTTAACTGAAATGAATGAGTAATAAACCTTGTCCTACACTAGAAATATATTGAAGGAGAAATAATGAATTTTATATTTATGCATAAGTTAAACATACTGTAGAGAGCCCCACATGGAGGACATAAGACTTGCCATTGGAGCAATTAGTAAAATCTATACATCGTTTATTCAAGGATTGATTTGGTGGACACTGACTATTACCAAAATAACAGTAGTTCCACTGTTGTTCTGCAATGGACCTAATCAAAACACAGAAAGATGTGCAATTAATGGATAAAAGCCCAACTATGAGCTGTTTCTCTTATTTGGACAAGACAAATGAGGTTCAAACATCATCAGATAAAGGAGAGACATTTGATCAATCTGTTTGATCAAACTTTAATTATGTTTGCAGCAAGGTAAAACTCAGATGATTTTCAAACTAAGCGATGTGAAGTCTCACTTAGTATAGACTTTAGGATCACTTAAAGTTTCAAAGATTTTTGGCATATTTCCAAAACAAAGAAAGCTACCACTACACCAATTTCCATTTTATACTTATTTGTCTTCTCAAACTAGAGTTCAGATCTTTTCCCTGACTACTATCAGACACACAAGGAATTACAGTGGCTGTGCAAACAAAAGACTCGCTTGAAACAGGAGAGAGTCACAGAGAAACTTTCAATGAATACAATACTAATAAATGAAACCATAAAATGCATCCAGAGTAGATAGAAAATCTTGAATCATGACAGTGATCTTCTCACATACTTGGTTGTTCAAGGACAGACATTGTTGAAAGCTGAGCTTTCACATTAAGAGAACAAGATTCGATCATTTCTTTAAAAAAAGAATTAGTAGCCTGTGTCATAGAATTACATAATATGCAAAATGCATAAGAAAAGGATGTTAAAATTTAATTATTGAGACAAGTCATATGAAATTAAACTAGAAGCTCTACCCAAGAAAATACTACTGCATTGAAGTTCTATGTTTAATTCTTTTGGCAAATTGATTTAATTTCTAACTAGTTTTAATTTAGGATATACAGTCTCAGGTTTGTAGTGATCGGTTTTCAGAACCAGAAATTGTTGCACAGAAATTAGATCCATAGTATTTATTTAAGTGGTGTTTCAGTAGTATTAATTTTACTTAAGGCTGTGTTATTTGCACAAGGAAAATTGTTAAATTTATCTGTTTTGTTGTGCTGCCCCTGTGCTAAATACTTAGGTTAACTATTGCTTTCTCTATATTTTTTTACACCGAAAGGCAGGAAACTGCTGTTTACAGATTCCATACAGAAGAAATTTAGGTTATTCACTTGAAAATAAATGGCAACAGAAAAGTCTAACACATCTCTGGAAATGTTGATGGCAAACACAGGTGACATTTAGAAATTGATTATATGCCTTTTGACTTATAAGAAGATCTTTGACAAAATGCTTTGGAATAAAGCAGCAAATTTAATTCCCACAGATATAAAGATCAATGTATAAACATTGCACTCATAAAAAAAATTCCTTTTACTTACTTCTTCAAGTTACTTTCCTAGTTTCACATAGAATTGGGTCTTACTCAAAACTATATTGTCTTATCAATTTTCTTGGTGCCCTCCCACCATCTCATCAATTAATTACTTCGCAACTTGTAACCTCTCTAATTTAACTTCCAAAAATTCATTTTGTTTCACTGTTGCAAGAAACTTGGCTTCTTTTTCCCCATCTTCCCCACCTCTGCTCAAGTATTAGACTAAATAAAAATGCTAAATAATGAGCGTACAAAATTTTCTGCAAAGGTCTTAATTAGCAGACCAGCTAGAGGGTTTAATAATATGTGCCTCAACTACAGGCAAGTATGGATCATAAACATTATAACCTTTTTTTTTTTTTTTTTTAATTCAAGCATTCTACAAGGCTTTGTTTCATTATCAGAAGGGTAATTATCTGAGAATGACAACTCCTGGCTCGACTGCATTCCCTGTCTGCTGTAAAGGTAACTCTCGTGTAAGAACATGGTCAAACAGGTGCAAAAAAGGCATGAAAATTTTATGTATATATATCACTAGAGAAATCGTATGGTATGATTCACATTTGCTTTCTGAAGATGTTTAAAAACTTTCTGAAAACATTATGAAAAAGCAGAGAGAAGTGTTCTCTGGTCAAACAAGTGACTGGCCCAGAAAAGTCTAGCACTGAGTGTGAAATGCTTGCGAGATGGCATGCACCATCTTATCCAAGCTAAAATCACTGTTTTGACAAGCCTCTGAGGCTGATCTTGAAGGATGGGATGAAATCATCATTAAAATACAGAAGAACCAACTGCCTGACCCTCAATACCTGGTAATGTTACCTGCCAGGTCAGATGTCAAGGGTCATGTTCAGACCACATAAAATACAACTAAAAAAAAAATAAACGGAGAAAATTAAATTAATGGACATAGAGTCTAATAAAAAGAGAGAGAAGCAAAAGGTGTGGGATGTGTGATGAAGTTTAAAATATTTGAAGAACACTGTTTTCCTAGTTTGATGCTATGAAACAATGGCAAAGAACACCAAAATCCAGAAATAATACATATTTCTGAATTTTACAAAAACAGTGAAATATCATAAATCCACACTTGCTCATAATATTACTGCTTGTCCTTACTAGACATACTCACCCCAGATACTTCGCTGTCCTGTGTTAATCACACAAATACTGCTGCTGTTTTTCATAAAATCATTGAATCCTCTGGGTTAGAAGAGACCTTGAAGGCCATCAAGTCTGACCCTTATCAATATTTTCTATCAATTTTTTTTCCAAAGAACCAAAATAATCACCATAACCCCGAAAACCAGTAACAGCAAAAGGAATAGAAATCCTGAGTATTGGGTTTACCCAAGTTATAAATGGCAGAATGGAAGAACTGGCTCACACTTTGACTCATGCTCATGCTTTATCAAATCACACTATGACTAAACCATAGCCAGTGTTTAAACTTTGGAGAGGGACACACGCCAGTGCAGTTTTCTAGCACATCTGTTGCATATTTCCCATCTTCATTTTAAAAACAAGTGCACAGAAACCTAATAAATGTGACTGTAATACAACCAACGCAGACTGAAGGGAAAGAGAGGAACTAGAGAAAATGACATGGTTTTTAAAGTTTTTATGTTACAAAGTATACAGATGACTTCCGAAAGAAAATGATACTTCCCCCATTATCTTCTGGATTAATCTGAATCTCAGCAAGTATCCAAAAGGCCTTTTTTATTGCGTGAATGCATAACTCTGGAAGAAAAGTGAATAATTTGTAGCAGCAAGATATCAGTCCTCTTGCTTGTTACCTCATAGAGTTAATTTTACAGCAAGCCACAGCTGCTTTGCTCTGACTGTATTTAGCGTGGGTTTGAGACTGTTTTAGAGGATTTGCTGCTTTTGTACCTGTTTGTCCCTTTTTAACAAGTATACGATTATGGGGTTTAAAAAGAGATAATAATTCAGGAAAGCCGAAACAAGTTCTCCTTCAAAGACTTTAATAGGGAGCATGACATTTCTTTTTGAACAAAAGCAGCTTCTCAATTTCTTTCTCCTGGAAGTAGCTCACTTCCCCATTTATCTTGATTTGTTATTGTTTTTGACTAACACCTTAACCCCCCTAACCAATTTTTGCTTATTTCCACAGTCTGTTATCAACAGAAGTTTCAAAATTATGAAAATAATACACTTCTAGGCAGGTGAAAAGAAGAGAAAGATTTTAAAGATATTTTTACTCTGCCATTTAAAAGAGAAATGCATCACTATATGTGAATAATACTAATCTCAGACCTATGCCAAATACTGGCTCTACCTTGGAAATAACAGCATGGACTTTATCCTAGGCCAATCAAAACGTAACAGTCAGAATGACTTTCAAGAATTTGTCTGTCTCTCAGACTGTGGCATAAATCTTCTAGAACTTCTGTCATCACCTGCAGGGTTGCCTTTGACTTGGAACCTATGGAACAACAGTGTTTTTTGAGGCAAATCCTCTTTACATGTCAAACCTTGGTAAATTTCCTTTATTTTAAGCCTATGAGTCACAGTGATGTTTCTGATAGCTAATCACCCTCTTTCTGCATCACCATTCTCCTGGCTCCACTGCCACACAGCTCTTCTCATGTCTCCCATCTCTGTAGTGCACTGCTGCAGTGTCCTTTAGATATGATGGCTTGCTTCCCTCATCTGCTCCTTTCATCAACTTAAAGTTGAAATATAATGCAAATTTAGTATTCATAGTTTATGTTTTACATGTAAATCTGTATCAGTACTGTAGATGGATAGATAACAAATACAGCAGTAAAGCAACTAAGGACCAGGACACCTGCAAGAATAGCCTGAAAAAATATTTATTTACTCACCTTCAACCAACCAACCAAAAAAAATAATGAAACATTTGATCCTCAAAACTCGTTTTCGGTTAAAAAAAAGAAAAAAATACATCAGGGTGTATGTTGTCCCTAGCCTCTGAACTTTTATTAAAAGGTAAAACACTGTAAATAAAAATAAGCATTATACACAGATTCTCATCCAAACATTACTTTAAAAAAACATTTAAAAATTTTAGCTCTCCAGAGTTCCAGCAGCATTTCTGTAAGTTTTTGGGAGGCCTTTGGGGGGGGCTTGAAAATCCATTACAAATTGTAATTAGCTCTAGTATCACCGTCCTCTTTTTAGTCTGTGTTTTATCTTTTGCTCTTTTCAAAAGAAGCTTCTGGCTTTTCTGTGACAGTAAATTCATAATGGTGTTTTCAAAAATATTATTTCAACGAGTCTTGAGAGGAGCAGTTTAGCCAAAGTATGAACCTCTCCATTCATCTATTTATATTTTCTAAAGCCAGGAGCCTACATTGCTGACTGTAAGCCAGTATTTTGCCTCTGATAATTCCTAGGTATGTTTACAGCCAGATTAAAAACATCTGCTGGCCCAGGCAGATTTATCCACAGTTCAGGCAAAGCTCTTAATCAGATTCAATTTCCTCTTGTCCTGGTCCCTTTTACTCTCTTGAAGCTTCAACAATTCATCCCTTCCAAACCTGAAAACAACATCTCATTCTCAGATTCAAAACCTTTAGATCCATTTTTGCAGCAAATATAAATGCTCTCTGCACCTTCACAGCTCTCAGGTCCACAGATACTTTGTGTTTATTCCCGATGTAGGACCAATCTACATCAGATGGAAAATTGCTTTCTGTTCTCCTTCTTTGTCTTATGTCAGTGATTAGACAGTAAAGTCCCAGGTCTTCTTGCATCTATTTCCCATGGTTGGAATCTTTCACAACAAGCTATTTTCACTACCTGACATTCCAAATCCTACCTAAAAATCCATTTCTTTATGACTACTTCAGTTCCACAGTCACAAACATAAGCTGACCATGTTCAAGTTTATTATTTTTTATTTAAAATTTCTCATTGCATTCTACTATTCCACATGTGCCATCACTTACTTTTACGTCCCCCCACTAAAAGTAGCTTTTTCCAGTGACAGAGCAAAAGATATAGTTCATATATGATTTCATTTGTGGTGATACCAAACTGCATAAACAGAAAAGGAAAGTTTAACTCTGGATAAGGGAAACCAATATTGCTCTGTAGGAAAGCAAAAAAAAAATGTACAATTTAATTGAAATTATTCCAACAAATGACATTCTTTTTCACAATTTTAACACTCAAATATAGTTGAGTATGCAAGAAACTTTGTTTTTTAAAGTTTTGATTCAGATGGACTTTGACAAAGAACTCAGACAAATTTTGTTTAGACAGTGTTTGACTCCAACAGCTCAAAGCCTTTATGTACTTTAAAAATAGCTTGGAAACATAACTAGAGTGAAGTTAAAAGGCTTAGCAAGCAAAAAAGCAGACTAAAAAAGAAAAATAGTCAGACTTATTTAGGGGTATTTTTAGCCATGCTGATAATTTCAGTTGTGTGACTCATACCCCAGGAAACCTTTGAGATGATAATAGTCAAAGACAGGTACCTTCTGATTCAAGAAACCAGGCACAACACATCTATTCATTAAAAATCATGAACTGGATGCACACACATCTGAAGCCTACAATATCAGATTCTTATAAATTTTATATCCTAAAAACAGGGAGGCAAGCCCAACCCCTCTCCCTGCTGTCCTTTTACTTGTCCCCAGGCTACCCCAAAGCCCCACAGAAGCAGCCATTTATCAGCAGCCCTGCTCCCAGACCCAGCAGCCCCACCCAGCACTCACCACCGGACGGTGCACATCCCAAAATGCTCGCTCCTGACTGTCAAGAATCTTCCTCTCTATCTTGTCTCTCTTCTTGTCAACCCTGCCAATGTCGTAGGATGTTCAAAAGAAATAGTGTTGAGGACAGTGGTTTTAAACATGTGTCCAATCACTTTCTCCCCCCCCACCCTTTCAAAAAGCATGCAAAACAAAAACTGCTGGTCTCCAAAGGAACTTACTTTGCTTGTGCTTCAGCTTGCATAAAAATAAATTCCCATTTCCGAGCAAAAGCTCGCTGTAGCCTGGCCAAACTCTCCTGAAAATACATCACAAGTTAGGTTGCAATTTATTTACTCTTTAATAGCTTCTGGCTTTATCTTTCCCTCCTCTCCTCACCTCCTCCTCACCAAGATGTAATACAAGTCATCATATTTCTGTCAACATAAACGGACTTTCCTTATGTGATATAAAGTTTTTTCTCCACACCAAATGAGATGGAATACTTTTGAGTGCATCTAGTCTTTCAGTTTTTAAACTCTGATAAAAAGGGGAGACGCATCCTTCAGCAGAACATGGGATTTTGAAACATTTTTATATACTGTGTGCCATCTTAGTAATTTTGAAATAGTACAAAAAAACATCCTTGAAAGTATGTAATAATGAAAGATAACAGCAGTTGTCTCCATACTGGATGATCCACATGACAATTCCTCATCAGTCATCTATGCAAATGGTTTCCACTGAACAATGTTGGCTGCCATTTTTGGTAGTATAGCCAAACCTCCACAGCTATCCTCATTTTTAAAAACGAGACTATAGTTCTTCAGTACTGTAGAGGAAATGTATCTATCCTACAGCCTATTAATAATAACTGGAAGAAAATTTACAAAATCATTGCAAAATTCTTTCTTCCATTGATGATGGAACATTTTCACTCTTTCCAACAGAGCCTTTTAAATCTCTTCCCAGTTTAAACAGCAGCAGTATGCAGTCTTCTTAACAAAAAATGTGTTGCTTTTACTATATTTCTATGCATTGCAAATGTATCTCTGTGCCATACTCACTGAAAATGAAGACTACAGAAAGAGAAGAGCAGACTTTCTGGAGTTCTTGTCAATACCAGAAAAGGCTCTCATGGATTGTACACTGAAGGGGAGATTTCTAAGGCATGTGACTATAAAATTATACACACCCCAGAGTGCAGTACACTGAAAAACAAGCTTGTGCCAGAAGAAGCAATACAGTGTCAGCATGGTGCTGTGGCTGGAATATCTGGGGTGTTGAGGCCTGGCTGACTATCCTGCTATCAGGTCACAGCAGCACAGCTGGACAGCTTTCAGCACAGAGACAGGGCTGTCCATGAATTTTATGTTGACATGCTCATGAAAAATTCAGGAACTTTTTGGGGCTAGAGTTGGAATTCAAGACATCTCTCTCCTTATCAAATGCCATCCTCATCAGCTAATCCAACTCACTCTTTTTCAGGCTTTTCCTGGCCCCAATTATCTTACCTTGCCCGAGGCACAGCACAACTGTCAGGGAGTAGGAATGCCTCTAGTCTGACCCTCTTTGCTTCTCATCTCGCTGATGGGAAAAGGCTCAAGTGTCAGCATCACTTATAAAGAATGAGATTTACATTTCTACATCTATTGAGGGTTTTTGGAAACGTTGTCAGGGATCCTTTGTTCAAACCTTAAATGGTGTAGAGAACAGCTGCTTCTAAAGAATCATGGCATAGCTGGGATTTGTGAAGTTATTTGTGATCTTGGCATGAGGATCTGAGCAGAGTAAGATTAGAGATGGACTGTAATCTTAACATTTGTCCAGTTAGCCTTCACTATCATCTCTCAAACACCATTTAAGACTACTGAGCAGTGTTGGACCCACAAGCTGGAAGAACTGGATAATTAATAGATTTTCACACATAATGCCCATAATTCTCATGCTTAACATTATTTCACAGGCTTATTAGGTCCAGCAGAGAAATTTACTTTTTGCCAGGTACTTACAGCTTCATAGTCTGCTAGTTCTAGCCTTGCTTTGTTTTGCATTGTCCGCTTGCAGAGGTAAACAGCTGGAACAGAATAAAACAACACAGAATTTGTTACTATTTCAGAAACACAGCAGATCAGAAAAAAGGCTTCATGTCTGGTTTAAAGCTAGCTTTTTTTTTTTGTTTGATTTCTCCCTTTGTTCTAGAAAGCTTTAAATATGGGATCAATGCTAGCAGTATTGTAACTGAAATGGTGGATCAGATACAGAGGTTCATTAAATAATAATAAAATCTGCTTTATGCAACAGACATCACGTGCAAAATTCATGAGGTACTTGAGGTCAGGGTTTTTTAATGGGCAGGGAACCAGGACATTAAAGAAAAATGGCAAAGACATTTTTCAAACTGTGTGTGTATAAATCATAACGCATAAGAATTTTAGCAGGAGCTGCTGCTGTATTAGTCAAATAGGTTTTTAAGAACATGAACACATGGTTGTTTGTTTTTTTCATTCTATATTTAGAAAACACAAACTTTCAGCCTAAGATTACAGCTAAAAATAACTCCAGATAAAATTCATGTCTCATACAGATTAGTCTGTTACAACCAATACTTAAATGAAAAAATAATGTCAGACCAAAAAAATGGAAAAAAAATGTTATTTTTACATATTAGAAAAAAATATTCATTTATTTATTTTCTAAATCCAAAAAGCCTTCAGAAGACCCATCCTTCCTCTATTCAAAGTAGAATCTTTGGTAATAAAATGCTGCAGTACACTTTCAATAGACTTTATTTGGTAGCAAATAGTTTCCAAACAACTCTGAATATTTTACAGCTTCCTCCACCATTGAGACAAGTGCAGCACAATTCTTAATTTTCCAATATTTACCCACTTCAGAGCACTGCTCATGTGAGATGGATGAATCTTTTGATCAGTGTAGGCAATAAAACCCTAACTTATCTGTTGTCTCTACAGTCAGCAAAAAGAGTCCATAATCACTGGTTGTGCTTAGGAATGTTCCTGCTCCCTGACTACCAGCTGGTCTACTACAGGAGCAAAGCCTTTCTGGGAAATAACTTCACATAGGAACTTAATTCTTCCTAACAAGGACAAAGGATGTGCTCATTTTAGATACAGCTTTCAGTATTAAGGCAGTCAACCCAAATATAATTTAAGATTCCATGGAAATATTTATTCCTGACAAGATACCTGCAAATGCATGCAAACCCACTCCAGTGAATGTTCTTTCAGTTGAACTGATTACAAGCACTTCTACCTGCAATTAAAGGTGTTACTTGATGAAAAATGAAGCTATATTTTAATGCAATTTTTGTCTTTTCTTCCCTTCCTCTTTTTGTGTGTGTTATTTGGTCTATTTTCTTTCATAATATTTTACTTTCCACTCTCATAACAAGCCATGGTCTCTTACTCTATTTCCTGCCCCCCATATACCCTCTGGTTCCAAAGCAGCTTCTGTGTCTACAAAATCTACAAAGACTGATACATATCCACTCCACACACAGCACACAGATATTTTCTATAGCTTTCATGCATTGTGATATTATTGTACACTTACACTAATGCATTGGCATGCATGCTGAAATGTAACAAAAAGTTGAGGGGATGAATTTTGGACCTTTTGTACTTAGGTTGCATTCAAGTCAGTACATTAGTAAGAGATTCTTGGGGAGAGAGATGGTCTTTGCCATTTAGCTTCTTTTTACAGTGAATTTAATTTTCCTCTTTTCCTTCAAAATTGGTTATTTCACTGAAAAAAAAATTCCTAAACTCCTTATAAATATTAACAATAAAAATACACACTTTATATAGGTGTGTAGATAGTTCTAAGAATTCCAGGGGTCAAAATTTGTCTACCAATTTAATCCCACCTGAACAGAAACAAAAAAAGCTCCCTGTTCCTACACTTGATCAAGACTTTTAAACCACATTCTTATAGTCCCAGCACAGGCACTTTTAATTAGTTAAGCTCTTCCTTGAATCCCATTGTGGGCAAATTTTGGGATTATATTTCCTACTGCCTCCCACGAAAATTCTTCTTTCAGAGATAGCTGACTGTCAGAAGAGGTTTCGTCAAAAAACTATCTTCAGATAACAGAGATTTCAACACTGGAGAAACAACCACCAGGTCACCAGCAGATGAATTAGCTTGACACATTATTAATTTAATACTGTGTCTACACTGTGTAACGCTACTGCGGTTATTTTCCCTGCAGGGTTCTTTTAATGACTCTCTTTGCTTCCAATCCATAGTAAAGAGTCCATATAAAGCTGATTGGTTTTCATTATGAGCACAACTTGGCCAAGACTCAAAAAATCATATTTATTCCTCAGACCCTTTTTTTTAAACTGAAATATTCAGATCCCTTCCCCTTCAGAGGAGCCTAATGGTTATAACACGTGTGGCTTGGATTCCTTATGTCAGAAATGTTTCTATGTGCCACTGTGAATAAGGTAGAATATGCCCAAGGAAAAACTACTATTGTGGGAAGAACAGCACATCCACTAGTGTAGAAGCAAACAGCGCTGGAGGACATTCCTGCTCTGACTCAATTTACTGCTATTGCTATGTGCTAACAATTGCATCCTTGTAAAAGCGCACGTTTGAGCCTCTATTTAAGAGCTAACTGCACTGCCATGAAAAGCTGGCAGCAGCTCAGGAATTTGTGTTCAGCAGTTTATACTCTCTCTATCATATTATTTGGCTTATCTGCAAGAAATTCAGTAGCACATTGGAAAGCAAGAATGTGAAAATCACCCTCATTCTCAGCCAGATCATTTGAAGATATAGAGTGACGAGGTTTTGTTCTTCTGACTTTTAGGACAATGAGATTTGAAATATGGATACTCCCACCTTTCACAGGCACCACCCCTCCTCTGCAACAAGGCACACATGAAGTAACTGTACTTGTCCAGCAGCCAGGCTCTGAGGATGTCAATCAACTTCCCTCTCAAACAGAATCAGGATCTCCCAGAATTTCAGCAAATTACAGTATCTGGTTTTCCAATCCCATCTGTTGACAGTGTTTTTACAGCTTCACAAGAAGCCTGCAGGAGGGATCTCCAACTAAAGCTCTCTATTTCTGTGCATAGTTCTCTATCTATCTATCTATCTATCTATCTATCTATCTATCTATCTATCTATCTATCTATCTATCTATCTATCTATCTATCTATCTATCTATCTATCTATCCCATAAAGGTCCTGGTCAGGCCCTCAGTACACCAAGGAGCTGTAATTCCACAGAGGAGCCCATCTAGGGGCTCCACTGAGGCCTGTGCCCAGGAATTATGCTCAATCCTAGCTACTCCCCCTGGCACAGGCTTGTGTGGTAGATACATCTCCAACCAGCCCTGTATCCTACCCATGCTGCAACCTTGCTCCTGCCTGCACTGTTGCCAACCTCAGTTCTTGCCTACCTTTCCTTGCTTGCACCCTGACAAGGGTGCAGGAAAATGCTCACCATGGGGATGAATGATATGCAAGGAACAGGGTCTGATTAATAACCTCAATTTACTAAATATGGACTGCCTTTTACATTCTTATTTTTAGAGCCAGCGTATTCTGATGGATTTTGCAATCAACATAATTGCCTCTACTAAAGTGAATTATATATTAGATGCTATAGCTTGTTCTTTAGAAGTGACTGATTACCATGAGAGAACGGATTCACCAATAATTTTAAAGGCCATATTAATTTGTAACATTTCATAATGAAAGATGGTCAGTGATGTTTATAAATGGGTATTTGAATAACAAACCAGTATTGAAACACATTTCAGTAGCTGTGCAGTAAATACAGTCTACTAGCTCTTGAAAATTCTGTTCAGGCATTCACAAAATTTGGGCAATCTGAGAGTTTCAAGTGAGACTACAAAGCCAGAGTTGCATAGAGACGATGCCTGTATTTTCCCTCTCGTAAATTTTTAAGCCCCAAAAAAATCATTTTCATGGTAAGCTACATGTGTTTCCTATTCTTGACTGTTCACTTGCACTTGAAAGCTCCTAAGAAATCTCTATAGATTTTTCTTTAGATAAGATCATAGAGATTATGACAGGTTTCATTCTAGACTCAAGAAACTGGACTGAGTGCACAATTTATTGTACACACTTACTCTAAAAATACCCTTGAAAAACCAAATCTGGAACTTTTGCCCACAACCCACACTGAGGAGTTTTATCCTGTTGCTAAACAGAGGCTAAATCTTCCTTTTTGCCACAGTGGAGCAATGGCCACAGCTAAATTCAGTGGAAGTTCAAGGGGGCCTCTGAAGATCACAGGCTATGGCACCCACACACAAACTCCTTCCATAATTGTGCTGGTGCCAGTGGTGTCACAGCTCGATTCACCCCAGATGGTGAGCCTGCTTCCAGTGAACACTTGTTATCTCCACTGAGACCAGCTTAAATTTATGCACTCCGTGAGTCAAAACCCTGTTTTCAGCATCAGTGTGTATAAGCCTAGTCTGTATCTAAAGAGCAAAGAAAATAGCAAGTACTGCAAGGTCTAAGGGTTTCAAAGTGCCCTACAGGCAGACAGTTCTCCCCCTATATGCAAGTGCCTGCTTCAGATGGAGAATTACAGGACAATCAGCACAAAACATGACTGCAGGATGTAAAGCATGAAATTAACTCTTTTATTTTAACATTGGGAATTCCAGGGCTATTTCATACCATCTTTAGGTCACCTCTGCTCTTAGTCAATAGAAAAAAAAATTGCCCTTAGCAACAGCTATTGAGTTTCACTTAGTCATAAAAATGGGTCACCACAGAGCCCTGTGTATCTATAAAGGAACCACACTCTTAAGTAAATGCTAATAACATTAAATTAGCAGGAAGACCATGATCAGGTTTATATACATTAAACTGCCAAATCGTCAAAACCTTATGAAACACTTCTCCCTTTCTCTACTCTTTACTCTTTGGTCCTATTCTTCCTATTTCTTCAGGAAAGCAATTTGATTATAGATTTACACGAGCAGAGGACTTTATTATACAAACAAAGGGCAAGAAAGAGACCAAATTTCAAACTATCAAAGAGATCAAGAGTTAGAAAAAAGGCAAATTTATCTTCAGCATACAGAAGTCCCCAGATGGTGATGGCCTTGGAAAATCCTGCAGGGTGACAAGTGTGGGAGAAAGGTCACCCAAGCTATATGAACTATAAGATCAGATGAAGAATATCCAGTTGTCAAATACAATTTAAAATTACGTTCATTGAATCTTTTAATACTTCTTGATATTATTATAATGCTTTCAATTTGCACTTATGGTTACATTTTGAGAGTCAGAAAGCCTATAGCTCCAGGGACAAGGGGGCAGGAAAAGGCATGCAAAGTGGAGCATGTCAGAGTGCCAGCCTTGCTGCCTCCAGACCCTTCTAACCTGGACCACCCATGGTGATGGGGATCCCAGCACCAAGATTCCATTTGGGTCAGCCTTCAGAGAGTCCCTTCCAACTCATGTATTCTATGAAACCTTTTTAGTTTACCGAACACAGAAAAGTGAAAGCAATTCAGAAAATTCCAAGTTATGTATATTGCAATTCTGATAAGAAATTTTATTTATAGGGGACCTAGATGGAAATTATCAATGCTTTTAAAACAGTACTGCAGAAACTTGTCCTTGGATCAGTTACCCTTTTTTATGTGTGTATACACATGCATTGGCCAAACACATTTGCCATGCTCCTCATATTATAGGAATAAGTTACATTTTTATGGGAAGAATAATTCAGGTAAGCACAAAACTCTGAAGTGGTGAGATGACTGGAAAGCATTATCAGGAAATGACTCCTGGTTACAGAACCCTCATTGCAGTAATTTGTCAATGTCAGAATTAGCAAGGATCAGAACAAAATTCAGGCCATGCTTGTTGAAGTGAGACTTTCATCATTTATGACAGAGATAGCTTCTAATGAGTGCATAACATATCTCTGCAGAGAAATATAAAGGTATACAAATTCTGAGTGGAGAAAAATACTGTAGGTCACTTCTTCCACATATCTGCTAATGTGTCTTTCCTAAAACTCATTTGATTTGGTTCTACCCAGATCAAATTTTATGCATACCAAGCATTGCCACCAGTCACATTTTTCTTGAGGGGCTGTTATTCTTGGTATGCTGTACTCCTCACTTAGTCCTGTCACCAAAATCTTAGTCAATATATTCTGTATATGTAGCTTCCTAAAGGCAAGTCATTCAATTGAGTCACAACCCAGTCAGAAACATAGAGTTCTGGTAGGAAAACTCTGTTTCTTACTACACCTAGAAATCCAGAAAATTATGAGAAGCAGGTCCTTAACAGAGGGATCTGTATTAAGGATTTAGAAGAATTGCCTGTAGGAGTCATGGCTGACATATTCTGATATTAGCTGTTGAAAAAATGTGCACAGAGAATCAAGATTTGAGATTATAGAATGGCAGAGCTCTCCAGAAACTATTCACACATTCTTTGTAAATTCTCATGGAATTAATTGTAACAAATTTATATATATATATATGACAATTTATATCAAAAGTGTTTCCCTGCTACCCGTTTTGCCACAAGCTATTGACTCATAGTTATGGGTTGATTTCCAGAGATGCTGAGAGTGTTCCAACAGAGTTCAGGTAAGCAATAGGGATCAGTATTTCTCAAATAAAAATTTCTTACTAATAAGCTGTTGCCAAGGAAATCTTTCCTGTGCATTTGGGCAAAGAAAATATATAATGCATTCCCCACAGTTCTCCTTCCAAACAGTTACTCTATGGTAAAGGGTACAGAAAGACAAATGAGAGAGAAAATTCCTGGACTACTCAAATTTTCTTAGAGGAATTTGAAGCTAAGTATGTAAAATATGTAGACGAGAGACTCTAAAAGGAAAATTATATGGAAATTTTCAACATGAGAAAAACATGGCCTGACTGCAGTTACTTTTTGTGTGCTATGTACTTTTTAGCATAACTGCTGGTTTGGGAGAGAACAGGGAAATGACCCAGAGGAAATTGCTCATGCTCAGAACAGAGCAGCAGAGACAAAACATGGAGAGTCCTCTGTCAGTTTACTTTTAAGTGATAAGAAGGTATCATTAGGAAGGAAGTATTGTTCAGACTTGTTAGCTGATTATCAAGTAAATTTAATAAGGAAGTACTTGTACTTTCTTTAAAATGCTGGAGAACAACAATTAAACAGCTTTGACACAGCCAAAATAAATGGCTACCTCATTTTACTGTACCCCAGGATAGACAACAAAGTGATGACTATCTAAAGAACTGCAGCATTTATCCAGACAAATATCGTATAATTTAAAGGGAGCAATTAATTAAGACTTACCCCAACCCCCATGATTGCTCTAATTCCCTAGGAGATTGCCTTTGTAATACATGACTTTACCTGGAAGGCTACTGAAAATATGTTACATTTTCAAAACTTGCCCTTCTTCACAGCAACAGAACTTAAGAATTTGCTTTGAATATAGAGAAAAATAGTCTCATTTAGCATCATTTAATGATCACATGGTCAAATGCTCTTCAACTCATGTTGCATTATCAGTTATTTACTGTGTTCTTTATAACTCACCAACATTCTGCAGTCCTCTTCCATTTTCAACTCATTTGAAACAAATGCACACAAAAAAAATTGCAATGCTCAAACAACATCCTGTTGCAACTATATAGACATAGTTGATTTTTTTGTTTTCTAGTATGTCCAAACCTCCTTAAGACTGTAAGTGATGACTGTGGCACATTCTAAATTTTATTCTATCTCTCCTTTGAACAGATTTTTTTTTAATACACAATTAACTGCAAGAAAAAGTCTGATATGTCATAGATACTTTTGAGTCTAGCTATCAGCAAAAGTTCACTAGGGAAAATGAGTAAAAAAATTAATAATTCTTCCTATTTCATGTCTGAAATTATTAAAAGCCTCTTACATTTTAAAAAGTATGTTAAATTAAGTCTAAAGAAAAAAAGGCAAATAATTGTATTTTGTGGTGAATGGAATTTTTCCCTAACATTTAATATTTTTTACTTATCCTAAAAAGAGGACATTAATAGACTAAATGCCTCAAATTTGCAACAGCTGTAAGTCACTAAACCTCCAAGAGAACTTGACAGGTTCCATAAGAATTGATACCTAATGCACATGGAATAACAATTTCATACATGGGATTATATTTCCCCTTTCTGGGAAGCAATTGTCTTAACTAGCCTCCCTATTTAACTAATTCCTAATGACACAACCTGTTTATAATATGCCAGGAAGAAAATTTCCATCAGTTACAAAATTATATCTGTAAGAAAAGAGAAGATAACTACAAGCAGGTCACATGCTCAGCCACTAGCTGTGCTCATTTCAAGAGCCAGTTTTTCTGAATTGAGATCCAATTCTATTCATCACAAAACCTAATCATAATTCAGGAACATGACTAAACTCACAGGAAAAAGCAAAGTTATTTGAACTACACTGGCCTTAATAATAGTAGTTGTTGTCATTACTAGTTATTTTCACTAACATAATCACACTAAAACCAATAAGATTGTACAAAGGACAACCTGTCCTGCCTGGGTGGACTCCAAGACATATGGCACTAAAGTGGGACTTCAACAGATGGAACTTAAGGACCTGCCTTTGTAAAAATTATTTTTAATTTGAGGAATCGCTCTTGACAGCACTTAAAGCATGATTTTCAAGAAAAGGAGGGAGATTTTCAGCAATTTATGAAAATCAGAAGTTTCTCAGAAACCTCAGAATTATCATAGTTGATATTTTGGAAATTACAATCAAAAGGCTATTTTCCATTTTGACATAAATTAAATTAATCCAAGCCCTCTTTTTGCCGCCACATTGCAGCAGTGCATTACACCTTTATTATGAGAATGTGTCTGTGGTTTTTTGACATATTGGAAGATTCTGTTTGTATGTTTATTTCAGTTATACTTTCTACAGAAGGCTATTTTTAAAAACAAATATTTGATATTAAAAGCTCATATAGATCAGATTATATGTTAGAGAAGATATTAGCATGTTAGAAAAGATATTAGCATGTTACACAAATATAAGGATTATTTGTTTCTCAGTTAGTTCTGGTAATAAACTAACACACAGCATCTCAATCTCATTTAGATTCTTGTTTAAGGTAAATTATTTTCCTAGCAGTGTGCTACATTCTGGACAGTAGCCCAGTTATGGATGAGTAAAGATGAATGAACAGGATTAATTTTTAAATTAAAATAAAATTCTAGAATATTTCCAATGGCTTGTAAAATTAGGTTAATGGAAAAGAAAGTGATTTACCTTGTTAGGAACTTTGATCAAGGAAGATTCCAGAGAGAGTTTACTTTTTGCTGGTCTTGAGAGACTTCTAATGCCTGTTACAGTCATTAATTTTAGAGGGCACAGTTTCAAGCTTTTTCAGGACAAATCCATGAAATTGGTAGCACTACACAGCACCATAATGCATGATAACTATGAAATGAATTTGCATACCTGTAATAACACAAGTTCTATGTACTATATTTTCCAGGAGGTAACAATTACCGTGAAAAACTGCAGAACCTATTTGGTGTATATTTGAGGTGATATTTATCCTTTAATATTTTCAAAATATTTCAAGCCAACTTTTTATTTATTTTGGTTCCTTAAATATTTTGATTAAATATTTTGATTTTCCTGGATTGTTCTAATCACCATTGTTTAAAAGAGAAATGCTAATTTCTGGGACTCAGATAATCTTAACCTATTAAGAACTGTATTGAAAAGGTGCCTTGAAAGTTTATTTTCCTGCAAATGCTCTAGCACTATCCAGTTCTGGATACACACAGTCCCCTTTGGTAGCTCCAGTACAATGCTCTGGCCCTGTTACACAGGGAAGCTGTGGGTCAGTTTTGTGCAGGATTGCACTTTTGACTCACGACATGGAAGGAGCAAGGTTGGAGGGTTTGCTACCCCTTCCTTCCCCCCTCTGCAACCAAAGAGCTTAACTCAGCAACAGAAACATATTTAAATCTCAAAAGCTCTCAAATGAGTACATTTACTGTCCAGCAAAAACACCTGCCTGCATGATTAAGACACTGATTCCAAGTTTAATTCTGTATTCCTAAGATGCTAACCTGGACACACTATACAAGATTTTTATTTACTGACTAAGGTTTATAATTCATTGAACAATTCACTGATCAACTGTGATAGGAAAATTAGTATCTCCCACTTTAGACTAAAGGATATTAATAGAAACTTTCTCAGCCTGATCTCAAATTCAGACATGTTAAGCATATTATTATTTATTAAAACCACTCCAGTAATGTGATACACATTACAGCTGAACAACTCAATGTCTCTTAAACCAAAGTTAATTACTTGCTGATCTTCAACATATTAGGGGACTATTTTATTACTGAAGTAATAAATGGTAAATCAATCATTTTTCCTTCAGTGACTAATTTCCTCATACAGAGTGGCTAAGCACACCCATGTGGTAAGGATCCCTTCGCCTTGGGAGTTTTCAGTAACTATTTACTGGACATCTTCGAATATCAGTAAAAAATTGAACATTTTTTTTACTCCTATAGGATGAGGAAACCCACATTTTTAAACAATACCTTGGAGACACTCAGCTCTGCTGAGAGTCTCCGGTTAAAATTACTTTATTTGGCAATGTATTTGAAATTAAACTGTGTCTACTCCAAAAAGGAAGGAAGAATTTATCGGAACTATCCATCCCCAAAGTCTTCAACTCCTGAGGGCATAGAATCCAAGGTACAAGTGAACATTCACCTAAATTTCTGAAAAGCTGTGAAAAGAGACATTCACTGGTTGAAGTTTTGAAAAGATAAC
The DNA here is from genome assembly GCA_030060385.1 of Muscicapa striata striata. NCBI lineage: Eukaryota > Metazoa > Chordata > Aves > Passeriformes > Muscicapidae > Muscicapa > Muscicapa striata. Next base: position 1,881,351 of record JAREIS010000062.1, on the reverse strand, counting down.
TTATCATGTACATGCTCAGTTACCTAAATAAGTGACCTGGTCTTCAGATGAGCTCAGTACTTACAGTTTGGATTAAAATCAAAAGGAAGCTACTCATAGATCCACTTTCTTTTAAAATTAGGTCACTATTTCATGTACTGAGGAACCTAATTTTGCTATAATTTTTAATAATATTTTTCCTAATACACTGTTACCTATTATCTTCAGATTTTGCTGTCTAAGCCCACATCAGTAATTACAGTATATAATTTATTAATAAACCCCCAACACACAGGCAAATAAACAATAAACTGTATTTTCTAATATAGTTCATATTAGAATTATATTAGTTTTCATAAGAAGTTATTTTCTACATGGTGTATATTAGAAATAAGAGTTCTAAACTAGATACATCTTTGGGTCTCAATCTGATAATAACTATTGCATAACCATCAATAAAATCTCCTCTGCTTGACTGAGATTCTCTCACTGTAAATAATTACACTTGCTGGAGCAAACAGACAATATAAATGGCAAAGTACATTTTGATGAGTCTTTAATTTTGGGACTTGAATTTTTTTCTATTTTCCTCAGATCCACTCAAAAATATTACTTTGATAAGCTTCTGATAAACTTTGAAAAAGGTAGCAGCACATTCATTTCAATATCAGCAGCTCTTGCACGGGAATTACATGGCATATAATTATGTTTTAAACAATGGGATGGTGAAACAAGACAGATTTCAATGGTGCATTCATTTATATAATGCATAATTTCCAAAAGAAATATGAAATATTTCTACACTGACCATAGTCTGTGTTTTCCGGCTCCCAACAATTTGATGGCCAAAAATAGGGTGTCTATAGACAAAACAAAGAAGTAGGAAACTCAAGTTAGACAATGAAACCATTATACAGTCCTAGGATTGTTACTGGTTTTCAGAATCAATTTATATTTTTAGTAGATCTAGTACACTGTTAAATTGAAATTTTTGAAATAGGCATCAAAACAGAAAATTATATTTGTACACCTGTTTATGACACTAGTGTCAGAACAGCATTGAAAAAGAAAATAAAGTGGTTTTTTTGTTCTCAAAGTTAAGGGAACAAAACCTACAAGACTAGGTAATGGGGTTGTCTTTTAAATTTTCCCTAGAAATACATCTCTCACATGTCCTGTAGAATCAGGTTTAGAGGTATAAAGACAGAAGACGCTTTGAAGTTCATTCATTTCTTGATTTTTGAGAGTTTTCATTCACAGATTAATATTCAATTCTCTTTCCTAGGTGTTATTTGTTTAAAAAATGCCACTAAAAACATCCTGTTATCACAAAGACATCAAAGTCTATTTTTTAATAATTGTTTACCAGTTGTGATTTAAAATGTGATTTTTTTTTTTTTAAAGGAAAGACAAAGTACCAAAAACTACTTCAACACCATACTTATTAAGACTGTGCTACATGTAATGTTAAAAGAATTTACTTCAAACAAATGGAGAATATCAGACTGTATAGACATTTTTCATTCAAATTACTTCATTTCTAAAATAGCAACTTTTGGTTAAAATGGATATTATTATAGCACGTTTTACAGAGCACATAATCCCCATACAGGCCATTCACTTTGGAGTTGGACTCAATGATCCCTGTGGGTCCTTTCCAACTCAGGATATTCTGTGACTGAGTGACTGATCTATATATAAACACATACACAAAGATACAAAGAATTATATAATATTTGAGCAGTTGAATAAAACTCATTAAATGTGTGAAGTGGTTTGAGTGGTGTTTCAAAACACAGGTGGTTCTTCAGGAAAACCTTCTGCTTTACTCTCTATTTCTTACTGTTTCCTCAAAAATCTCCCAGCTGCAAAAATGGAAACCTCTTTGCTGCCCACTTCCCTTCAAAATTGTTTTAACATTAATCTGGAAACCAGCAGGGCTGGAGGGTGACACATTCACACCAATTTTCAAATTAAATATATATTGTGAAAAACCTCTTGGTTTTGTAACATTGACACATCAAATTTAATAGAAGCAATTTAGAACTCGGTATTTATCAAGCAACACCAAGGAGATAAAGGATAAAAAAGGAACTATCACAAGCTAACTTCAAAGGCTAAGATGTATTTCTTGCAAGCTGTTTTGTACTTTTTAAGGGAGCAACAATAAGTAATTCTCCAATCAGCCATTCCTTCACAGTGCCACTGAAATCAAAGTGACCAGTAGAAGCACATACAAGCACAAATAGAAATAAGATGAACCCCTAAAGAATGAATTGTAGAACTCAGCACATTTTGGAGAAGCAATTATAAAATTTAATAGTGTGATTCATATAAAGCAAAAAGTCACCCTCATTGAAATATACAGCTTACAAACTCAGGATGTGAGAACAGTCCTTCCTTGCAGGCACAAAATATATATCCAGAGAGGCCCAAGAAGAAAAAGCGCAGCTACATAATTTCTGTGCTAAAAGAAAGGTTAACCTCTGTTTACAGGTTCAAGCTGAGCTTCTGAAAAAAGTGTGTAGTGAGAGTTATAAAATACATAGAAACTGCATCTGCTCAAGCAGCACTCCTGCTGAAACTCTTCCAGTTGTGGCCACAGTTGCTGCAAAGTCCATATTAAAGCTCCTCATGCATATCTAGGATTTCTCTTGACAAATGCATATCCCAACGGAGACTAAAAACAAATTCCATCTTCTGACTTAGAGAAAAATCACAAACTTTGCTTTCAGTATTCATTTCACAACAGGCTATGAACAAATACTATATATTCACAACTATGTTAGTGATGTTAGAGGACGACTCTGCTGCTAAATGAAAAGTTATGTGTGACTAGAGTACTGCTTTCAGTACTCTGAAATAACACATTGAACTTTTACTGAAACTTGCACTTTGGTGGTGAGGGCAGTGTGGGCACTAAACACAATATGGGAAAGGGGACATGATCTTCAGTGTTGTGAAGTGTTGTCACTTTAGCTCACTAGGAGGCAGAGATGACCAAGGCTTTTCTGAAGGATAAAAAGGGGCAACCTAAATGTGGAGAAGGGACTGAGGAAAAAGCAGAAAATAATGCACTGGCTACTAAGGATGAGTGTAAGCCTCCCTGTGCCAGGGAGATAAAAGCAGAAAAGTTAAAACAGAACATGAGTTTTAGTTAGCAAAGCACATGATGAGCCATATTAAAAGATGTGCGATAGGGTAAGCCAAAAAGAAATCCCAGTTAAAGGCAGACATTACAATATGAGAAAAGGCTTCAAATAACAGCTAGTGCAGATAAGTGCAGATTATTAAATGCCTTCCTTGTTTGAGTCTCCAGAAGGAGGGAGCCAGTGGGCAGACAAAGAATGAGGCAGAGGCAGGAGGTGTCCTTGCTGGTGCTCTGGGCTGGGCAGGCACAGGCTGTCTGCACTGCCAGCCATGCCCCTGCCTGCTGCCCGGCTGCATTAATGGCACTGGCTGAGAACAGCTCATCCACTCGGGCACCGCAGCGTGCCCAGAGCTGGCCTCCAGCCAGCTGCCTCCCAGAGGGAGCAAAGTTCAATTCTGCCCGCAATCAGCTCTGCCAACATGCCCAAAATTAATTGGGACATGGAGATAAGGCTACAGGGCAAAGCACAGGGCAAAAAGAAAAAAAATTCAGGGAGGGAAATGTTTTTATGAGGTCAGACAGTTCACGTTAGAAGGCTGATGAAATTCAGCCCAGAAAGCTTAAGGATTTCTTATGTTTTCACATGGGTAAAATGTGTTTATTTCCAAAAAAGCAAAAAAAGCCTTACCAAGCTAAAGAATGACTCCTGGTTCCTCAGGACTGTGAGTTATATGTATGTGTAAATAGGATGAAATTCTTCTTCAGGTATTTCTTTCTCCTCTATCTCCCATACTCTGTAACAATGACTATCTAACTAGTGAGAGTTATCAAAAGTACTGAATCACCTGCATGACATTTAAAGGGGTGCAAGTAACCTGAAGGATAATTTATACATGGAAAAAATATTCATTTAAGTAATCTTTAAAACATGGATAGTTATTTTTTAAAAAAATGCAAAATGCAGAGGAGCTTCAGAAGATTACAGCAAAAGGAAGAAGTATATTTCCAGAAAAAGTTAAAATCTTAAATATTCTCTTTTATAATGTTCCTATATCTACTCTCTAGATTGAACAGTCATAATACACTACCTGTTTCCAATCTTTGAAAGCTAAAGGTTACTAATATTTGGATTTTCAAAAACACATTAGGTCTATGACAGTGTAAAACCCCTACTAGTGGAGAAATAAACATTAGATGCTATGTATTTTGACCAAGGCAAAGTCCTACATTATTTTCTCACCAGCAAGTAGAGACTTCAAGTATCACTCTAAGATATGTGCTCAAATGCAGCTACAGCTGCTGATAAAGTTGTATTCGAAGAGTAGATATCTATTATCCACTTTCAAAGCAGGAAATTGCATTGATGTGTGCAGAGATAAGGAAAAACTCTACTAAAAACAGGCAAAAATTAGGGATAAGGGACAGATTAAGATTTAAACAGAAAGAAAGTCCAAAACATCAAGGAAAAAAAAAACTTTGAAAACCCTAGATACTGAAAATAAAGCCTGATATAAAAATCAGTTTCTGATTAATGGACTTTTGCAATGCTGTGATTTTATGGACAAAAAGAACCAACAATAAACATGCATGTAGTTAAAGTGACTGATGTTTTTCCAAAGGAATATTCTACATTTTCTTGTCCAATTGCTTGGTTTTATTGTCATAAAATTCTGGTTTTAATCTGAAGTTTACCTTGTTCCTTATTACAGACATTAAACAGTTTAATCACATAACACGTGACTATAATGTGTGTGCTGAGTTTACATTTCCATTTCTGTTTCAAAAGTCTCCACACAATTTCACGCTCCAGCTATTTAACAATCTCTGAGAAGAATTTGGTGGAGAGGTTATCCATGAATACTACAGGAGAAAGATTTGCCTTGTTCAACACAGAAGGATTAGGAAATAAGAAGAGTCTGATAAGAAGATCCCTGGTCTAATGGAATGAGGTCAGGAATGAGAATAGGAGGCATGTGCAAAGGAGAAAGATGCCTGTTCTCATCTGATCCATAGAAAATATCCCACAGCTATGCAGGAAGGCTCTGCTCACATAAATTACCTTCTAAATAGCTGGACTATGCAAACAAAGCTTGGTTCAACTATTGGTTACAAATCACATACCAAATATGCTGTAGATTTATAGCATCCCTTGCAATAACATATAATCCTATAGCACAAATATTACACAATCTGTGGGCCTGTCTTCATGATCTAGAAGCTCATAAGTGAAGATTTCACCCAGGAGAGCTATGGACGTAGTATAGCATGTACCACAACACCACCAGTTCCAAAGAGAAGATTATGAAGTACTGATGTGGTTTGGTTATCTTTCATGAGTGCAGGAAACCCGAAGGAGTTATCATACTTAAGAATTTTACTTTTCCTCAGAAGGAAATATGAAGCAGTTCATCATGAAGAAGTATTAAAGAGGGAACGTTTGTCATTTTGCCATGACATCCCACTTATAGCTGAAGGAAGGTGGGTGGTAGAGCTGTTATGGGAAAGTCAAGTACTGTTTATCAGCCCAGGCAGAAATAATGCTGCCAGTTTTTATCAGCATGCTTTTGAGGCACTCTGTTTAATTGTAGGTGTAATTTGACTCAGTAGCCAGAACAAGTCAGGAGCTAGAGAAATAAGGCTTACCTTGCACTGCAGATGCGATTTCAGATACATTTAAGCCTCCAGAACAAAACAGTTACAAACACATTTATCCCTTTAACCAGAAAACTGGTTTTGCACACACAAACACATACTGGTTCTCTTGCATTATACACTAATATCACTAAGCAAACCTAACCACATAAATCCATGATCCTCCTGTAATAAAGCAATATGAAACAAAATCCTGTAATACAGCACATATTCCACAATAAACAAACTAGCAGCAGTGGCTGCTATGCATTGTAAAGAATCCAGTAATGAAGTAAATAGATCTGCTTTGGCTTTTCCTCAAAATTAATCAATAACAGTATCTGAGCTAATGAAACAGCCACTTGCAAAAATCAGTGTTATCCATCAGATTTTATAAAAGATGATTAATTTCTATGAATTAAACTGTATAACTGAGGAGGGAAATCACTAAGCATCTTTCAGCTACCCCTTGTTGATAGTAATAAGAAAAGAGTTGTTGTTTCTGAAGCTGCTCCGTTCCACTCCACAATTTTTTTTTTTTTAATCCAATTACTTGGATGGGGGAGGAGTACTCAAATCACTTTAAAAACTATTCTTCTCCCAGGCACCAGAGAGTCTCTATAAACAGCAGGAATCAAGCCTTTGCTGAAAAGTAGTTATGCACAATCTCAAATGCTTTGCATGATGGATGGCAGATTTCACTGGCATTCTGTTTTACATTCGTTGTACTTGACAAAAATGATTTCTTGGTAAAGTGAGAGGGTAAGATTGCTAGTCTAGCACTGTCAAGCCCATACAGGAAGCAAGTAGTGCTCCATAGTTAGCTCGGAATAATTTAAAAGGAGGTTGAGGAATTTGGAAACAAGATTTTGTCTCTGTGACTCCTCTTTTCTAACAGAAAAGAGGATGAACATGGAAAGCAATGTGGGGCAAAGTGTGTCTGAGTAAGGAGTTAAAAAAATCAAAAGTGGCACTGATGGGTCAGTCCAAAAGACATGGATTCAAAATCTTTTTTCCTCAGAAACCTTAACCTTTATTACAGAATGTGTAATATGCCAAGCCTGACCTGAAAAGACAATTAATTAGTTATTGCACCTGCAATTGCCAAAGAAAATCTGCCAAATGCTGCATAATATAACTTGCTTCTTTTTCATTTCTGAAATCTGGCTTCAAATAAAATCCTTCTCTCAAGGCACAGCAGATGATCCAGAAAGGCTCTGGACAGTGGCTGAAGAGCTGTGATGTTCAGCCAGACTCAGCATGCAGAATGGCCAGAGGTGGGTTCAGAATGAACCAAGAAGTGAGCCCAGAAAGGCTGACTCAAAGAGATGTGAAAAGCAATGTAATTCCACCTGAGACATGAGACACTTCTCACTCTAAACTATTTTACAACAAAGATATTTTAAGATCCTTACACTGATTGCTATATAATTTTATCCCAAACTTAGGCGTGGGAAAACAAGGCCAGGGCAGTTAAATGCATTTGTCAAGAAAGTGCTCCCAGTGGCAGAACAGGAGAAGACATCAAAGTCCACACCTTCGTCTTCCCAAGGTCCATGAATTTTACTGCTATCTTCACCAGACTCATACTTTCACAAGAAACTGTTCCTGTTTTCACACTTTTGCTCAGATATTTGTGCCTTTCATCTTAAAAGTTACAAAACAACAGCAAAACCTCACCCTCATCTCAGAAAATTAATTTATGTTAAATCATGAATTAATTTCATTTTAAAATGGGAGTTTGACTATCACTAGTCTCAGGTGTCCTAGGAGTTTGTTTACAGCCAAAAGATACTGAGAAAGGTTATTTTTCACAATTAACATCAGGTGACACTATGCATTTTGAGATTGTACAGGAAACCAGCATATTTTTCTGTAGGGTGATATTACAGAAGCTTACCAGCTGAGAGGGCAAGTCAGACATTCCCCACCAAGATGGACAAATTAACATTTGTGTGGACATAAATGAAACGTCTCCATGAGTAACCCCTGGCCCAGGGAAGATATGCTGTCTAAGATGAAGCTTGCTTTTCTTATTTGGGCCCCTCATAATCATTTGCTCTCAGAAGAAGATGGTGAGCAAATATTCAGCTCCTTTTTTGGTCACAGGTTTAAATTATCAGGAAAAGGCAATGCAGCTGTTTCTGCTTTTTCTTATTGAGACTAATTTTAAAAATCCTCTCTCAATAAGCAAATTAATATTTAGATTCATCTCCTTTCAATTAAATTGATACCACAGAAACTAACCTAATTAACACCTGAGTAGGTCACTGAATGACCCAGATTTATTTTTTTTTAATTTCTCATTATTTAAAAAAAGCAGATGTAACTATACTCTTGCCTCCTGATGGCAAGAGTAATAACTGAAGGAGTATAATTTTTGCCCAAAAAAGGGCATTTGTCCAAATGAAGCACAAGCTCCACTGGTTTTAGCTATTTCTATATAACAGAAGGTGGTTTAAAACAAGCTAGAGATAATTTTGCTGTCAGGAGGGAATGTGTCACCCTTTGAAAAACAAAATACCAAGCACACGGAGAACCTTACTATAGCTAGTCTGTTTTTTGTAGGTTAGGTCTTTTATTGCAAAGATTTCTCTGCAGGTGTGGCTTCTGAACTTTTCAGTGCTGACAGGTGCATGGTTTTCTCTTTCTATCAAAATATCCAGAATTTTGTGAATCCTGTCCAGTACTATTTGCAAAGAATCTGAATGTCTATTCTAGTGCAAAATTCACACATTTGCCGTCAAACTTTCCTCCCCATTGAATATACTCTCTTCATCTTTCAATTTAACAGTTCAGTAATAGATTTTATACTAACCTTATTTTGCTGGGGAATGTGGAGATGTAATCATACACATTTTGCTATTATAACTCCAGTTAACAGTATGTCACCACTATGAATTTTTTTCTCATCCTATACATTAACAGCTGAAATTGTACTGTCACAACAGCAAAGTCACATTGTTGGCATAGGAATAGCAATGCAAAAGGTACCACAGAAAAGCAAACGAGCCAAACACTGCAGATACAGACTGAGAAACACTTGAAATGTTTTATTTCATAGGCATTTGTCAAATAAGTGCCAAACTCTTAACTTATGTAAATAAACTGAGAAAATTTTATAGCCCAGCCCTCACTGAAGCTTTGTGTCCAAACATGCAGGCTGTGGATCTCTCTGAGGAAAGCTCACAGCAGGGTAGCTGCAGTACTTTCAGTGGTCCACAGTGCAGCTAATTCTAACTCTAGCCTGTATTTTCCTTCAGTCAGCCAATCATGCCAGCAGAGGTGCTTATTTATTGTGCTAGAGATGGAGGCAGGCCAGCAGATGTGCAGAATTCAATGACTAGCACTCCTGTAAGTAATACTATTCTCTACAATATTAAGTCCTTGTATATTTTGTCCTTCTGGACTCTGCTTATTCAGACATCAAGCTAAGAACTGGAGGCTCAACCACTTCAGGATTCCTTTCCACTTACCTCGTAAGCACATCAGCAATCATGTGCCATCTCTCTTTTTATTGAACACTGAGAAGATTGAAGCCTCATGAGCTTAAAAAACCCCTTTTCCTTCAAATACTATCTCCAGAATCAAAGGTAGCTGTGGATCTAGGGGAGGAGGCTTGGAATGCTTGCTCTTAGTATCACCCATGTACAAATTTTAACTTTCCGTTCTGCTGAAGATCAAATTTTTGCAGTCTAACTCACAAGAACTAAATACGAAAATATTTAATTATATTCATGCTAAGATTTTGATTTATACAAACATTAAAAGTCTTTCTCTTCCCTTACATGGGTCTATAGGACTTAAGCCAAAATATTGGTGAAAGTATTGTACTGAGATTAATATAATACTATAACAACAGTTTGAAACTATGACTGGCTTCCAATTTCTAGTTTTCTTCTCAATTTGAAAGTCACAATTTCCATACTATTTTATTCTCAATGTCTTCTTATTTAAACAATCTTTAAAACAAAGTTTTAAGACATATATATCTTGAAGACAATAGATTTTTTTTTCTTACCAGATGTTATTTTACTGAGTATTTAGTACCATTAGAAGTAACAGAGAGGAATTAACAAACTCAATTTTATAGGGATAGTCATCATATCATTTCAAAGCAATAAATATCTAAGAAAGAGCATGGAGCACCTGTTGGTGATACTTACCAGGAATACCACCTAATAGAAAGAGCAATACAGAACACAGGCACCATTGTAAAAAGTGGCACATGACAAGCAAAGTGAATTCCTTCCATTGAATCCATAATCTGGTACTTCGCAGTCATATCTATTTCAAGTCATTAGCAATATTGTTCTGCAAAATTTAGCCCACTAGTCATTACTAGAAAAACAACACTTCTGCTCCCAGGACCTTAGTTGAAAGTTTAACATAATAAAATACAACTATGTAGGTTTCTGAATAATATATGTACAAATATAGGTATAGACACATGTACATATTTATGCTTCCAGCTTGTTCTGAACCATCTGCACATTTGTTGTACACAACGAGACTGACAGATCAATGTAAAAATTTCTCTGTACTTGCTAGAAGAATACACACTACTCCAATACTACTAAGTTACCAGTAAGGAAATTCTTACAAAAGAAGAAAAATAAATATTCATTTATCACATATATTTCTCCATTATTTATCAGATTTCTGCTATTGACTTAATATTTAAAATATCTCCCCCTTTCCAAATTCAGACTGTAGTAAGAATAAGAGGCAATAACATAATTTAGTTAACTATATTTCAAAAACACTACATAAATTCATTTCACGAGATATAATTCCACACTCAGCATTATCACACTTTTATTCCAGAAATCGAATTAGTCATTATCATCTCAACACTTTGCTGAAAATGTATAAATAAAATCCTTCTGCTATTTTTTTATTTTTAGGGGAATTTCTGCTCTTTACCAGGTTAGGTAAGAAACAAAGTATAGTTAAATTTTTCTATGAACTTTTCTGTAAGGCCTTTGAGCCTCTATTTGTGCAAGTCAAGAAAATATTGAAAATACTTACCTGGAATCGATAAAAGGTGCCATCATCCTTCAATGTTAGAACATGGTCTGAGATTGGAAAGAAATAGCCATGTGCTGCCATCAGAGTTCCCAAATGCAGAGCTTCAACTGTTTCAAGAATAAAAAGAAAGATTAACTTTAAAAGTTAAATAACTTCTTTTCAGCAATTTAGTTTTGTTGTTAAGAATCACCTGATATCCTGCAGATAACCACTTTGTTCTCAAAGTCCTATCATCATGAAAGAGCTGTCTTTTTCTATGCAATATAATGATGCAACCAAAAAAACCACTGCATTTTCCTTAACAAATAGCTTTTATATGTCCCACTTGTAGATGCAGTTCATACCAACATTAAAAGGTAGCCTTAATGTTCACTCACTTGTTCTGAAGCTGAAAATAGCTATCACTTTTACCTTCATGGTGTACCTGCTTTTCTTCTTCAGAAGAGCTTCTGATTACATGTTAAAATAGTTGATTCCGATTACAAGAGATCTTTCTCAGAAGAAGTTTTATCAGAGCTATGGTAAAGGATAGAGATTTCCTCAAAAGTTTATTACTGGAAAAACAGCAAAGGATAACAGGTTCCTAGCACAGGTGAGGTAGGAAGGTACTTGTGATGGTCATCTTGTCCAACTCCCTCACTCCAGCAGAGAAACCTTAAGCTACTTGCTGAGGACCTTATTCAAGAGTTTTTTGAACAACTCAAAGCAGTGAGACAACAAAACCCCTCTAGATAATGCACAGATTCATATTAATCCTCTAAAAAGTGCTCATTTGTTCCTAGTGCCTATAATTTGGCTTTCAGCAATGGCAAACACAGATTTGTCTTGTCCTGACTCTTAAAACACCACTGCAGCACCCAATCAGCAGCCAAGCATCATTATGCAGAAAGAAATTCAAGTCCTGAAATCCATGATCTTGCTGACAAACACAGAAAGAGACATGCACTTGTTTCACCCAATATTCTTTTCAATGTGATAAGGCTTATTTATTTACCCATATTTCATCAGCATCCCAAAAAATTCCCTCCTTGCTCACCTGAAGACATTGACTCACATAGGAGATACAGGAGAAGCAGTGGGACAGGTTTAGGCTAACCTAAAGCCAGCAAGCATTGAAAGGACAAGAAAAGGAATCTGGGCAGTACTTAACTGAGAGCACAAATAAACCTACAGGGTTTATTTGATACTAAATATTTATTGCCATGCCTATGTTTAGCATCCCTGGTTCTTGTTCCTCCAGCCAGAGCCATCACCTAAAATACAACACACCCTCTCTGGCACTGAGCTCTCCAGCCTGATATAAAACTCCTCAGTGCTGTTTAGACTTTTCCCAGTTGCAAACCTACAAGAAATCTCCCTAAGAGAAGGAAGGGAGTTGCTTTGTTCCTTGTGCCTGCAAAATCTGTAAAACCCCATCTGAACTTTGTCCTAATTATAAAAAGTTTATATATGGTTGTTATTCATCCATTACAAGCTGCTAAATATTATCCCTTGAACCAGAAATTTTGAGTCAAATGCTTTATGTAGTGTGTCAGTCACTGAGGTTTTTTTTACTGTTTCCGTTCATTTGCCTTTTAATTTTATTACAGTTTTCTTTGTTCTTCACATTGCAACTTATTGCCAATTCAAAAAACTTTTATTTTTGCATGTATTATTTATCTCGGTGGAATGAGAGAAAAACAAGGAAGAAATGTGCTGACTTTTCCAGAGAAATGCTTTCTCAGACAAGGGTGACAGGGCTTGCCAGGGAGCTCTGACACAGATGAAAGTGCCTTTTCTTTTTACTTAGCATACTCTACACAGGCTCCAGATCTTTTTCATGTGCTTCCTGGATTCTGAATCATATTTTTAAATATCACAAGGAGATCATATTATTTCCTTCTACCCAGCAATTTTTAGAGCCTATCAGGACTACTATGTCCAGTTATGATATCCATTGCAGTACAAAAAAGACATCAACAAACTTTGAGTCAAGTGGGAGTCCACCAAGACCACTAGGGTTAGAGAACCATATAAGGAGAGGCTGGAGGAGCTGGGCTTGGTCAGACTGAAAAAAAAGAAGGTTTTGGAGGTGTCTAAAAGTACCTTTCCAATACCTGAAAAGAGATTTCAAAACGAGACAGCCAAGATCTTTATGGAGTTGCAGGGCAATAAAGTAAATAAATGAAGAAATAAATAAAAGAAAAAATGGTAATAAACCAAATCAGGTATAGTTCTGACTTTCAGCCAAGCAGCAGAAGAGGTTGCCCAGACACACAGTGTAATCTGCATCCTTGGAGAGTTTAAAGACCTGAACAGATAAAGTTCAGGGCAACACGTTTGACTTTACAATTTACACTCATTTGAGCAAGGAGTTGGACTAGAATCCTCTTGAGGTCCCTCTCAGCTTGAATTATATTACAGCTCTGTGACTCTAGATGAGTCAAACAGAAGTGGAATGTAGAACATAAAAAAGGGATGAAGACAATTGAAGAAGAAACTATGTGAAAGCTCCTGCCAGACCAGCCTATACTCCAGGCAAGGCTGGAGACAGCAGCAGTAAGAGCTTGTATTTCTCTCACTGACCATTGAGTCATATAAGCAAGAACAGAGTCACAATAGTTCTCCATGAAAAATGGAGTCACCTGCCCATCTTCAGAAGTCAATTAAAGTTCTTTAAGGTCTGAATTAGTCCCAACAGCAGCCTATATCTCTTCTCCAGTTATGTATGGAGAGTAAGGTGATTATACTGTTACCTCAGGCAATCTCATTCAGCTGGAACCCACGCTAACTCAATGTTAAGGTATATCTTTGTCCCTTCAGCCACTAAGCCTTAATATGGACATATAAGCTTCTCTTTTTTATTTCCTTAACTAATACACAATTAATTTTCATTTTTTTATGGCTGACAATCCATCAGTTTCTTTCAGAATTACATGATTATAAATGCATAAATATTCCCTTTTAGTATCCACCTAAGATCCACTGTAACTCACACTTCAGTGTTACAAAATTATACCCAGTGGGTAACATCCACAAGTTTGTATTCCTGCTTCACACCAGGCTGGTAGAGGACTTATGCTGATGCTTTGTGTGCAACAACAGTATAACTACAACACAGAAAGAAAACTCAGCTCTCAGGAGGTTTCTAATCTCCAAGCAAGAGGTTATCCAGTGTATTACAGAGGCAACACTTTAATAACCATCTCAATTTGCTAAAATCAGACTGAGAAAATAACTACTGTAAGAAGCCAATGAAGTACGACAGTAGCATTTAGGAAACAAACTCATGAGCTTGAAAAGGAAAATGAAGCCAGCATCAAACTAATGTGACATGCCTAAATTCCTAGAATTCAAATACAGATGGCTTCTATATCTCCCAGATATTCCTGTGCATGAAGTTAGAGGATTTTCATTTAAAAAGCATATTTCATCTGGAAAAATGGCAAATGTAAGTTGGGAACATCAAAAACATCTATGAAGTGCATTAGATGAGAAGCAAAAAGAAGTCCGAAATAAATGTTTATAAACATACCGGTTGCCAGGTAAAAAGAGTAATGTTTATAATGAGTATAAAGAATAATGTTTCAGAATAAAAACTCCAAAAATTGGAGGAACAGAATAAAAGAAAAAAAAAAAATAACCTGTTTTTTTAGATGGTAAATGTGCACAGACGCACAGAGAAATGGGATAGCTACACAACTATTATTTCACTAACCTCAGACACTGTGTATAACAAACATAGAATGTAAACAACATCACCAGTCACACCCAGATAACCTCGCTGAGAAGGCATAATTCAAATAGCAGTCAGCTGCTGTACAAGCAATACAAACTGCAGCCAAACACGTCATGTAAAAAATCTGAGGAAGAAAAAGCTCCTGAATGTGTAACTGATAAAACAGTTACTTCAGACTTCAGCTTCCTCGACTTAACACCTTCTTTTGAAGATATCAATTATCTGATTTGAAGTTCCAAGAAACTAAACTGTGGAAAAGTGGAGCAGCACATTCAAAAAACAAATTACACAAACCAGTGTTTTAATTTTCATAGGTAAAATTAGGAAAGTGTTGACAGCAACACTAGCTAATGGAAGAATTCCTCAGGTGAAAGAAGTAACGCACCTTTATGAGTCCATTGCAATTCAACAGGATACAAAATATTTTATATAAAATCAAAATACTGCTTTGGGTTTATGTTTGATTGTTAATGTGTATGTTATTGCTGGTCTAAAAGCTCAGAAAAAGCTAAAAATTCCACGGTTCACTCTGCTGTTGAACTTTGTTTAGCTGCGTGGGTGACGCGAGCAACACATGCACATAGATTGATTAGAAATCATTTTTGTGAGACATAATATTGCCCAGCCATCTGCTGTGCCTTTACAAGAAAGTGATCTAGACAGATTAAATGTCAGTCATTTTTAATATACTTTGTTATACAAGAGTCAGATACTTTAAATTTGTTGGGACAATGTAACCTGAATCTAAGGAATGAAATCCTAAAATCTAAGGAATGAAAAACATATCCTAGTGGTTGAGTTTTGACTTTATTTTCTTTTTAAACATAGTGCAGTTTTCTCCTTACTGTAATAATTACTGCATGGATTGCTGACAGTTTGTTCATCTTAGATTGCAGGGTATGGTAGTATTGGTGGAATGAGTTGCTTCTTATGATAATGTCCACAGGAGGGAATTAAAAAAGAATAATTTTCCTTGTTTTTCTTTGGAATAAACATGTTTCTGTGCTTTGAAACACCTTAAAGGATATGTTTTCAGTGATTAGTGTGGATTCTATTTTTTCTTACACATCTCAGGTCTTCATGTGATGTGGTATCTATATTTATTTTTACTCTGAAGTCCATAAAACACTTTATGGGATCATACCAGTATAGTCTTGTAACGTCTGAAGCGCCTTGCAGTAATTTCTGAGGGAGGGGCTAAGAAAAATAGAGTATCTTTCAATTGTGCTCTACTCTCAGAAGTCCTTTTTTGGAGTCTGTCTTACATTCTATGCAGTAAGATTTCCCAAAAGGAATGCAACTTGGGGCATTTTGCATCTTTAAAATTGCTTTATGGCGTATAAAACAGTGAAAATCCCAAATTTCCCAGTTTTTCATATATTTTTAGGATCCAAAAATATCAAACAAATGAACACCTCTCTTTCTACGAAACAATAAATTATTTGGTATTCTGGGTTATTTGTCAAATCTAAAATCCTTCACAGTACTGAAATGCACTGCTAAGCCACACAGAAGCCTGGAAAAAAAATTAATGAGTCAGAACTTCACAAGCACACATTCATTTTAAGTGTCTAATGCCAAGACTTTTTCACTTACTCTCACCTCACTCCTGCTGTCATTGCCAGTGTGAACACAAGCTGCAAAGGATTAGAGTAATAAAATACAACCTGCTTCTCACGCTGACATAAAGTGTAGGAGAGACTCACTGTCTCAGCCTGACTTTGGTGTTTAAAGAGGAGAAAATAAACCAGCTAGAAACATTCTTGAACACCCACAACACTGTAAACCACTCTCTTTTGTCCCATCTGAAGGATTGAATTTGTAAGGGGAGCAGCACATGGTGGGAGTCATTTCCAGGAGGATAAACCAGGTGGTGAAGGAAGAGGCACTATTTAACCAAACGCTTTTAAAACAAGAGTCATACTTTATTTCAAGGTAACAATCACAAAAAATCTTATCTGCCAACAAAGCATCTTACCCAAATAGGTATGATTTTTCTTGTGCTAGACAGTGTCTGCTGATTCCAGCAACAGGGCAGAGGCTTTGGTAGGAGCATCACTCAGCAGGTAAGGAGGAAAACCTATCAAAGATGGGCTATGAGTCATCATCTGCCCAAGGAATGGTAATTTCCACTCTCACAGTCTGAGTTGATGCACAACATGTGGTGCATCCCAAGTCTAAAAACAATGATGCACACCTGAAACATCAACTACTTTCTTCACAAAAGCATCCAGATAAACAGGCACTTTGACAGTGATGACAGATAGCTGGGTCTTCCTGCATCCTCCCCTCACGACACCCCTTTCTGCCCCTACCTCTGATGGGCAGTGCAGTCTGCCCTAAGATAAGAGCACCAGGTGGGTATTTCTGGAGGAATTTCTGGATGCTCACATGATTAATAAATTCCAGTGATGGGGAGATGAGATGCTTGTGATTGACTTCTTTCATCCACATCAGCCTGTAAGAGGGTGTAAAATGCTTCTGGAGATTGGTCCAACTGGGCAAACTGGTCTTCCAATGCTGGACACAGTTTCTGGGTGGAAAATCCCCCAGCAGGGATTCTGGCAGAGTACATCCAGCCCGAAGGTGAAGAATACTTTAGGATCTAGAACACTAAGATCCAGTCAAATGCAGAGATAAAATCCTGGAGTAGCTACATTTCTGCTTTGTTGCTTTGTAATTGTGAATTCTGCAACGGCAAAGACTGCAAACCTGTACATTTCTAGCTAAACCTGCTTATATGATAAGCCTTTAAACATCAGCTGTCGACCAAATCTGAGACTAAGTGGACTCAGCTGCTCCCAGACTTGTCTGAGAAGTTTAGAAAGCAGGGGAGTCTTATTGACTCAACAGGAAGGACCACATACTGACTATACTATAATCCACTGTACTAGATGATACAGTTGGTATTTAAATATTGTATTGGCAAGATTTAGATGCTGTATTAGCAATAAATCTGATCATAATCATCTACATAATCACCATGTACTACTACTCATGCCTGACTCAAGAGTGTTTTCTCGATTACTCTGCTACACAGACACACTACGAGTCCTGCCTTATGTGATGACAGGATGTGGGTGAAAGGAGGGACTGGCCTAAATCTGAAAAACTTTTATCCAGATAAGATCAACAGAAGTCATGCCACCATCAAAGACTGAAGGAAAGGAGAAGTTAGCCTACAGTCCTTGAAAAAGAAACTGCATCTCCCTGCTAGCAACACAAACCTTCCATTTAAAAACTTTTTAAGTATTTCCTGTTAATTTTTAATGTGATTATTTCCAACTGCATCTCAGCTGATTACACATTAACTGTTGCTATGTCCTATTAAAGTCTGCTTTTACTCTCTAAATAAATTTCTATCTTGAAAGGCAGATGCCTGAGTCAAAATGCAATGACTTGAAGTGATAACTCAAAAATTAAAAAATAAATAAATTGAAGTTTCAACATGACATCTCAAGAAACAGACAAATGAGGAGTGAGGTTCTGGCATTGAGCAGTGCTATAACTTCACCACTGGAATATTTGTTTGTGGTATTTGTTTGGCAAACTGGAGAAGCTCTGCTATAGAGGCTGAAAGAAATCCATCCAAGCTGTAGCCAACAGGTAGAATTAATTACCAGGCAAAACAGAGCACGGCACAACTTGGTAACTAGATTTTTGTCACAGCTCATTCACTATGTAGTCATGAAAAGCAGCCTGAAAATGTTTTAAATTGCCTTTGTTGTTTCCCTGTCATCCCCAGCCTCAATTTTTTAAAGGTCCTATCAAATATCACACCAGCAGTCAGGCCTGCCAGTGGTGGAATCTAGTTCTGTACCAATAAAAGTCAGCATTTATAAAATTTTCCCTCTAATTTCACTATTACTACTCTTTGATCTTTTCTATTTTCAATTTTGTAGAAATCACAGACTTTTTGCTCTTCTATCACTGGTATCTCTTGTCTCTTCAAATTGAAATGATAGAAGGATGAAATCCAAACTCCTTTGAAGTATGGGTTTCCTGTTTTCCCCTCTGGGCCTTCCTCTGAAATTGCAACTTTTTGGGTTAAGCTTTGATTCCCATGCTTCTTTAAGGCAAAACAGAGGAAACCAAAACTTGTGTGTCTTGTTTTCCCTAATGACTCTCTGAACTTATCTCCATAAGATATTTCCAAACACTTCACACATTCCCTCCTCCAGTATGAAACTCTGAGCTAATATTTAAAGTCATATGTGCACTCTTTTGAGCAAACCTGCTAAACAGATAGGAAAAAAAATCCAATTACTGCAAATACACTACTTTTGAAAATTCCTGCAGATGGAATCTCACTCCACAGCTTCAAGCATCTGTAAGAGACCCAAAATACTGGACATAGACACCTTCTACTGAGTATTATAATCATTGTGCTATTATTTCAGGTTTTCTTGTATACTTTCCTGTATACTGCTTGCCGGTTGCTGCCTGCACACCAGATTTTCCTACTTTTCTCACCCCCAGGGGCTGAGTCTACAGATATGTGATGAAACTGGCTGCAAATGTTTAGTGGGGAAGCATGTGATTCATTCTTCACATGCCACCCAAGAATTTGTGCATGCCAGTATCAGCCAGGAAAGGCACTTTGCCAGGAAAGGCACTTTACATCCCAGCTCCCTCAGACACAGTGCCCTGTGTGATGGTGCACTCCCTGGCAGCAGCACTGTGCCATTGCTTCTCCCCTTCTTTGTCACCCTCAAGGGAAGGCACAGCTTCCAACTCCCCTCTCAGTCAGCTCTGCTTGGGCACCACAAGCACTGGAGCATTTAGAAAAGCACTTTTCAGACATATGACCAGTAGGGACTGCCACAGACAGTTTTATATCTGGGATGGAGTTTCAAAGGAGGACACCTGTCTCTAAAGCTTGGCAGATCTGGGGCATGTGAATACCTAACGTGGTTGATGCACCACTTGGATTTGTGGCCAACAAATACAAAAAGTAAGTGCAGGCTTTTTCAGTGCACAAAATATTTGTTCCTGAAGGAACTACAGAAGATAAGATTGTTGAATCAGAGGGACATGGGTTAGCACGGAGTTTCTGAAGCTGGGTGAGAGGAGCAAAAGGTAGCACTGACTTTGACAATGATTACTGCTGGTCAAGATGAATCATGATACTTTTTTTAGTCTCTAAGTCTGTTTTGATATGAATTGCTATTGCACTAACCATTAACTTTGTGTCACTGTTAATGCATCTCTATCATAATCACAGAACACCCACTTATGACCAAGCAGTTCAGAAAATACAAACATGCAGCAGCCACAGCTAGAAAAATAACTGCCTCTTTCACTGCACTCAGTTCAATAAAGAAGAAAACAATTGTTCTCTTTATAACAATTTTCATACCTCCAGCAAACTGAGAGCATACAATACTGAAAATAGTGTCCTTTTTACTGTGGGAAGAGTGCTGTGATTTTAAAGTCCACCAGGAGTTAACAGCTTTATAAGTAAATTGGTGTCATTGAGACACACATCAAGAAAAAATGCCATCAAAGCTCAGGAAGGGTAACAACAAAGAATGTGGAGGTGGCTTTTCAGAAGAATAACATGTCACTCCCCATGTGATCAGACACAGTTATCTGGGATGCACATATACAAGAATCCCCAAGGCAGTTATTACAAACAAGATCACTTTCAGAGAGTTTTCTTTGTCCATTATTTATATTAGTTTGGTAGGAAAATAAAATATATTTCACTGTCCTCATCAAAATGAAGGAGAAAAATTTCCAATGTTGCAAAAGTCAATTTTATATCATCCCGTGTTCCTATGATCATAACTCCCACTCCTAGTGCACACTTCTCTCCCTTGCAATGGATTTACACAGATAATTATAGAGAACTATCAGTTCAGCCAGACAAACTCTGCTCTTAAAAATACAGAAACACTGACAGATATTAACTGGCGAAAATAGTTCAGTAAAAATTCTTTCATAAGTGCCTTTTTTTCCCAGAAAAAGAGAAGAGGCCTCAATGAATGACCTATTTCTTCTCTAGTGACAAAATCTAAATGTAGAAGGAAGAGATGGAACTGATGACAGTAGCAGCAGCAAAAAACTATCAAAGTGTTTAAAATAAATTGATAAAATGAACAGAAGTATCTGGTTCAAAATAATGGTCAATCTGTGTTTTATAGCAAGTAAAATACTAAATGGCTGAACTGATAGTAGTGCCACTTATTGTTTAATCACCCTCAAAATTACCATTTAATCACCCTCAGTACTAAAGGAAAAAAGGTGAAAAATATGTCCTTAGGCTTCAGAAAGACATCCAGGGGAAATATAGGGGTAAAAAGGATGTACAAAACAGACACCCATACAGACAACACAATAGGAACTATAATAAAGGATAAAATGAGTGAAAATAAAGATAAATGCAACAAAAATAGGAAGATTCAAGATGACTTTTGCTGCTGGATACATCTTACAACTCAGTGAGTGTTCCTATGTGGAAATAGAGAACATATAAGGTTATGAAAATCTGGTTAACATATTATCTTGGATTCCCAGGGACCTCTTGGCATGATTTTTAAAGGTATTAAGCAGATCACAAGAAAAGCAATAGGTAGAAAGGAGGGAATATAGGTTAGGCATAGCAGATCAGTTATTACACTAAATAGAGTAGTGTTACACTGAAGTAATATTACACTGAAGGGAGGAGTAACCACAGTAAGTGTGTTTATTAAGTTCTGAACTGTCCAGGATAATCCTAAATTATCTACAGAAGGGTGTGAATGATGAATTTACATCAGATATAAAATTTCCTGAAAGTATAATATTACTGAGGTCAGCAAAAAGTGAGTTGTGAGGAGATAATGTAAAACTACATGATACTGATTCATTAAACAATAAAACAGCAGCTGAAACTGAATTTTGATAAATGCTAAACACTTTAGGTATGAACCTTTCCTCCCCAGTTGTACATGCCCAGTACGTGGCTGCTAGGTAACTGCTGCTGCTCAAGAAAAACTAGAGGTGTTATATGTGATTCTGTGAAAATGTCCACACAAATCTCAAACAGAAAACAATGAATTATTAGGAAAGAAATAGAAAAAAAAAAAAAAAAAAAAAAAGCAGGAGCATAAGCATAGCACACACATAATTAATTCTGAGCCCTCACTGCAAGAAAGACTTTGAGGTGCTGGAGCATGTCCAGAGAAGGGCAATAGATTGGTGAAAGGTCTGGTGCACAGGTCCTGTAAGGAGTACCTGAGGGAGCTGGGGGTGTTGAGCCTGGAGGAAACAAGTCTTAGGATGACCTTATCAGTCTCTACACCTGCCTGAAAGGAGGCTGCAGCCAGATGGGGTCAGCCTCTTCTTCCAAGTAACAACCAATAGGACAAGCAAATGATCTCAAATTGCACAAGGGGTGATTTTGACTGGAAAAAAAAGGGTTGTCAAGCATTGGAAGAGACTGCCCAGGGAAGTATTGAGCTACCATCCCTGCAGGTATTTAAAAGTTGTGTAGATATGGAACTTAGGAACATGGTTTAATGATGGACTTGGCAGTGCTGGGTTAATGGTTGGACACAATGATTTTAGAGGTCCTTTCCAACCCAAATGAGACTATGATTCTGCTTCACAGTTGCCATGCTATAGTAGCTGCTTCTTATATTTTTTTTCTTTTTTTTTTTAGTTTTATTTTATTACATGCTAGTGGTGATATTTCATGACATAAACAATTCCAAAATTTCAAGAGGCAAATATTTTACATTTCTAATAAGTTTAAAGGCTATTCAAAGGCTAAGTTTTCCAGTTAAACTGAAGGATTACCATAAAGTAGATAATAATTAGGAAGCAAATTTTCAAAAGTGTAAATTACATGTAATAATTTCTACATGCCTAATTGAGGTGAATACATTCTTTTTATGGCTTGAATTTGTTTTAATTAATTTGAGCCTCAGCTTTAGTGAGAACAGTAATTTTTTATCAGCT
The DNA here is from genome assembly GCA_030060385.1 of Muscicapa striata striata. Classification (NCBI taxonomy): domain Eukaryota; kingdom Metazoa; phylum Chordata; class Aves; order Passeriformes; family Muscicapidae; genus Muscicapa; species Muscicapa striata. Next base: position 1,858,957 of record JAREIS010000062.1, on the reverse strand, counting down.
ATAAAAATTAAATTCTATTGACACTAGATATTTTATACTTTGTGGTTCCCAGTGTTATGAAGCCAAATGCAGTCTGGCAAAACCAGAGTCAACAAGGATGTTGACAGCCACTCCACCACACAAACAATTAAAATCCTGATAATTTGTGGAATTTGAGTAGATGACTGAATGCAACCAGTGAAAATAGAAAGGGGGGATGGGGGGAGGGAGGGGAGGGAGGGGAGGGGAGGGGAGGGGAGGGGAGGGGAGGGGAGGAGGGAGGGAGGGAGGAGGGAGGGAGGGGAGGAGGGGAGGGAGGGAGAGGAGAGGAGAGGAGGAGGAGAGAGGAGAGGAGAGGAGAGGAGAGGAGAGGAGAGGAGAGGAGAGGAGAGGAGAGGAGAGGAGAGGAGAGGAGAGGAGAGGAGAGAGGAGGAGAGGAGAGGAGAGGAGAGGAGAGAGAGGGAGAGGAGAGGAGAGGAGAGGAGAGGAGAGGAGAGGAGAGGAGAGGAGAGGAGAGGAGAGGAGAGGAGAGGAGGGCCCAAGGAATATTAATCTGTCCAAGATGAAATGGCAAGCAATGTCCTTGCATAGTAAATGTTGGACTGTCATTGTGCTGTGTGTAGAGCAGCATTTATCTACATGTGCTATGGAAAAACTTAAAACATTCCTGAGGTCAGTTATTAACAAAATCAAGAGAAAGCCTCATGCTAACCTCAAGTCATCAAATACTACATATAACATGTAAATATCAAAACATTTTTGTTTACTTGACTATAAATAGCTGCAGCAGCTGTCAGCAAGATGAAATAGGATTTCAACTGCTTTTATTCAATTAAATTGGCCAGATTTAAAATCTCACTTCCACCTACTTGCATTTTCCATTACTATATAACACAGTTCTTTGGCAAACAAGGAAGCAGAAATCTAATGAAGTCTCTAGACAGTTATTTAGCTGTTTTTAATTAATTATGCCAGTGTGAATTGGGAATTAGTAAATGTTCTTCCTTTTAAACCTCCAAAACTTGGTATGATCACAAAGGTTCAGAAGGAGGCTGTCAAGCAGTAAGAAAACCACAAAAATTCCTAGTAACTTTAGTAGAAATGAGGTAAAGTAATTTATTAAGAAGGTCATTATAATTCAATTTACACAATTAAATAATTAGATTTATTTCTAAAAGTTATCAGAGTTGTCCCTAGAAAAGTATATTTTGCTCTAACTTAATGGGTAAAGGTTTCAATTGTGTAATTTAGCTTATGTCCTAATCAGCTCTGTGACAGGATGAAAATCCTTCCTTCAAATGCTGCAACAGAGCATCTGAAGATTTTTCCAAGGAAATTACTTAAAATTAAGTCTTACTGATGTTTCAGCTTCTTCCAGCTTGATCAGGTAATAGTTTTCAAATTAACTTTTTATCTCAGTAAGCTTGTTCAGACTTATTTTTTAATCAGTATTTTGTATTCTAGTCCATACCGTTTTTCATTCTTTTCTCTCAATAAGACTCCCAAAGACCTCAGTGGAATAAAGTCCATGCTGCCTACTGAATTGTAAAGAATATGCTGATTGTTGGTTTGTTTCAATTTTTAAAACTTAATTGAGTATCAGATACATTTTATAAACTAGATTTTGGATTTTAGCCTGAGATGTAGATTAAAGGGCAGGTTACACCTCATCCTATTTTAAAAGGAACATAGTTAAATCTTGTTTTATTGGAGTTAAAAATAAAACCTCCAACTTTGTGCAGAGGTTGGAATTTCACCTTTAATTAAAACAAATTATGAAGGAGTGAATGTTATATGAAGGTATTATACTTAATAGTGAAAACAATTCTGAGTAGAATCTGTAGACTTTAATATTAAAGGCAATAATTATTTCCTGTTAAAATAAGTATCTTTGAAGTCAACACCATGGAATCAGGGCTAATACTAATAACAAAAAACAAATTAAAAGATTCAGTTGATGCCTTGCTTTTTACGAGTGATAAGTGAGCATCAATAGAGATCACTTTTATACAGAAAAGGTGTATGTCACACAAGTTATAGTTGAATCATAGAATTATAGTACAGCTTGGGTTAGAAGAGACCTTAATCCAGTTTCAGCCCTGCTGACGTGGTCAGGGACACCTTTCAGTAGATCAGGTTGCTCAAAGCCTAATAAGAACCAAAAGATCCATTTGGAATCAATATGTTATTGACAATATCAGACATGTTGCTCAAAGAAACAATTTAGAGCACATGTATTTTGTCATACCAATACCTGTACTATAATTTTATTTTTATAATCATTTTATTGTACAGAAAAATATACTTGACAGCAGCAAATTCCAAACTTTTCATAATTACCCATTACTCCAAGATGGATATTTGTTTATAAATTAAACAGACAAAACTCATTTATACCTCCCAGGTAATTCAAATGCATATAAAATTTCTTAATTGCAGGGTAAAAAACAATCTTTTGTGAAATCTTGCAAAATAATGCCTCCTTAACAAAATATCAAAGCAGGAATTTTATTTAGACATGCTCAGCATGATGAAACAGTTGTAATAGTTTGACCTATCTGGCTATGTGAAGGAAGCACTTTGTCACCAATACCATGGTAACACACTTTGCATCATGACAATGATCCCATACATTGCATCAATACAAGTCACAATCTTTGTATCTTCCCAGTAAGTGTAAAAAACTGTTCTTTCTTAACCAGATGCCACACTACAAAAAAGATCAGAAGAAATGACTGCTCTATCAAAGAAAATTGAAAATAAGTACTGATGTAGCCTACCACCTATCTACAAGTGAGAAAATAAAATGGCACTAGGAACATATTAATCACTTTCAAGAGTGACTACATGGAAATTAGACTGTTCAAACAGTGCAGGCACATTTGTAGAAAAACATCTCATGACAGGTGGCTGTGCAGGTCTGTGTGCTCTTGGAAACGCTCCTAACACATGCAGTCTACACAGGAAAATAGATTATACTAATATGGAAGAAGCTTCAGTGGAAAAAACATGAAATCCATTAAATCTGATCTATCCTGTCGCAACTGAATTGCAGACAGTACACTTCTGTTCACCATTTACAAAATCTCTCTACAGGCTTTGAGTAAATAAAACACCCTCTTCACGTGAACATTAGCCATTGCATCCTGGAACCTCAAGAGTGGCTACAAGCCCACTGATTGCCCCACACAGGTAAGTATCCCCAGTGTTTGTAATTACATGAAACCTGACCATACATTTTTTGCATGAGTATGACAATGTTAATATTATTGCTACTAAAGCAGTGTCTGTAAATTCTGACATTTTTCATTATCAAACAGAATTTTGTTCTACTTTCTTTTTGTTCATCTGAGATTAAAGTCATTTTTCCATTGAAATGTTACAGGATCTGACAAGCTCAAATCAAATTCACACAGTAGAAGAAAGTTGGGAAGTTACTTACACTAGAATTGACAAAGGTTCATGAGATTTGCTATTGAACAAAATGTGCCTGAATTTCTATCAAGCATATGAAAAATGAGAGGGTCTGGTGTCCCTGGGCTCCCTGTATGAGGGGTATGGTATGTGTGCAGGCAGTATAAATTACTTTTCTTGGGGTTTTGGGTTGTTTCAGTTTGTTTTTTTTCCTAAGTCAAGAGAATAAAAGGGGAGCATTCTATTCTTGCTCCACTTCCACCTGTTCTGATTAATGCAAAGACTGCAAAGATAAGCATGACCTTTCCATTCTCTTCTTTATTCTTTCTCATAAGAGACTGTTTTCTCTGTTAGCAATCTCTGGAACTACCTCCCCTTTGCTTGCAGCTCCCTGGTGCTGTTTCCCCAATGGCAATTGTTTAGAACATCTTGTCTGGCTCCTGCTCTTTGCTGCTACCTTTCTGCATAAAACTGGGGAAAGGGCAAAATAGAACTGAACAATAAAATTTCATAGACTCAAATAAAAACCTTAACATTTTTCTTCTAACTCTCTTAAGCAGGTACTGTGTATTCTCAAGGTCATTATTAGTGCACCAGCTGCTGGAGAGAGACTGTACCAAAGAGGGAAAGCTGGAAGAAACCTAGACAGGTGTTGTGCTACTGAGCCCTCCCTTTTTATTGCACTCCATCAGTGACCACCATGGATGCTGATGGGCATCTAGTTACAAATTAGTAACACCAGTTACATTTATGAACCATTTATGAACAAGCTATAAATGGTGAGAACTGAAACATCACAGGAGAGCATAAATATCAAGATAGTCTTTTTTCATAACTATAAAACTTGGATTAAGCCATATATATTTTTTACTTCAGTGTAACTCCCAATGTCCAAGAGCAATAGCAAACTACTTCAACAGACTGCCCAAATGAGCTGGAGCTCATGTGAATGCAGAGGTTGAACATTCTAGAGCAAGTGGCTGCAGTGGCTCTGCTGGAGCAACCATTCAATAAAGAAGTGCCTCCAACCAAATTCAGCTGGTTTGCAGCTATAGAAAATTAAATAAGCAACACTCAGGAGTAAAGGTGCTTTAAAGGAAGACAAGGATTAAGTCTAAATATATTATCTACACTAAAAGGCATTTTTTGAGACATCTAGATGAAAATTATTCATGGGATGATTTGAAGATGAAATGAGTGTTTGTGAATAACACCATTTCCTTATGAAAAGACTGGAAAAGTCATACTGTTCTTTCTCCTTTAGGAGACAACAGCATCACTTACTATTAGGATGTTGCATGTCAGGGAATAGAGAAATCAAGTGTTTGCTGAAAGGGCATCAAAGAAATCAGTGCAAGAACCAAGTATAGGATTAGACTTTTGGCAATTTGAGCTGATACCTTTAAATCAGCTCATCTACCCCTTTTGTTCTATTTTCCCCACTAAGGATTAAAGGAACTTCAGTATCTGATGTGGTCAGTCTGGTGCATTTCATGTCATTAATGATCACTTCAAAAAAAGAAAAACACAACATAGAAAAACAGAGTAGATTTTCCACATTAAGAGTAATTGGCAACATCAGCACTTACCCTGTAATGGTCAATTCAACAGCACATGTCTAAGTGCCAAATCACAAGCCCTTACAATTCTGTAAACTCAGTTAATTGCTTCTTTTCAGGTTGAGATCATTATTACATTTATGCCTGAATAAAACTTCCCCATTAAAAATAACTTGGACAATTTCTGTTCCTTAAAATTTTACAGATGAGTTGTAGGCTGAAATACAAACACTTCTTAAGTACATACTGAATAGCAAACAACGGAACAGCAACTGTACAGTGCATTGTGCACAGCTATTCTGGGCACAAGCTCTGCTCCACTGAAATAAATCCAAATCTGGTACACATTAGCAGAATCCACCTGTCATCTCCAGTTTATTTTCTTGATGGAGATCTACTGCAGCAAGCCAAAATCTTTCAAATATTCCACTGAATATTATTTTCTATTTATTAAAAATGTGCATGGTTTTATTGACTGGCAGTTTACAAGTTCCAACTTGTTACTACTTTTTACTGTAAATTGCTGTTTCCAGGTGAACGCTTTACACTTATTAACACACTGAAGCAAATGTTGCTGTCTAGAATATACTCTTATAATATGTACTCCAAGGTCTATTTCATGTTGCTCTTCCAAGCATGTGGTTGATATCAGATTTAGACAGAGATGACAATTTTCAGTGTAAACTAAGTCATTATTTATTTCTGCATCACAAAACTGCATAGCTTCACAAGTGATTTGTAAAAGGACCCTACAGAGTAGTTTTAAAAGACAACTGGGTTAAACTCTGACATACAGGTTAAAAGCAACCAAAGACACTGGAAATCCAAATTGTGGTGATAGCAGATCACAGAAATTTAGGGCTTTTCCACACAAGGTTCTAGACTGACTTGTCCAGAACTGAAATGAAAAGCAAGACACTTAGGAATTTTGAAAAAAGCAGAGCATTTTCAGAAGTTCTGTCACGTGAAAAGCTCTTGCTCACCATCTGTCAAGTTCGCTGTCATCTGGCAATTCTGAGCATTACCCAAAGGAAGCATTTAGGGCTATTTGTTTTCCAAAGATCAGAATTTAACCAGCTCCAGATAGCTGACTTTGGACTAGAACCAAAATACAAAAGACATTTTTGTCATTGTGGATAGGGTTTTTTTTTCCATCCATGTAATCTGAGAGGATAAAACCCAGCTTCAGTTAAATTACTGTGATGTTTTGGTTACATATGTTAGTAGTTTGTGTGTTTGTTTAATTTTAATTGGATACTAACATAAGGAACCAAGGAGACAGAGTTTCTGTTTAGTAGAAGCTTTTTCTATGCCAAAGTTTGCAACAAGCAGGTAATCTGAATGAAAACTTATTCCAGTATTGCAGTTCTGGTTTGAAAAAGAAAGGTTAAGCTTCCACATCAAATAAACACAGCCTAACAATCTTTCAAACTCTGGTAAATACAAATAGCTGAGTGTTTTGTAGCCAACAACTGAGAAATGCAATATCACACTTTAGGTCTCTTGAAACCTCCACACTATCTTCAGGAAGCTGGCATACAGTGCTGTTCAAAGTTAGATTAAAATGTAGTGATTTCTGCCACAGAACACGTCAATATGTTGTCAAATGACTACTTCCAAATACCAAATTATGTACTGATAGCTCCTCATTGCCCAACTTGCAAATACAGTGATTTTGCCTTTTGCAATGATCATACTTTGATTTCTAATTTGACAGAAAAACACATTTTAGTAATAAAGACAAAAATTACCCCCAAAAATGTAAAAGAAACCAAAAGCACCTGAAAGATAGCAAAGAAAAAAAGCACTTTGATCATTTTTAAAGAAGGAAGATTATTTTTCCTCTAATCAAAAGAAAACAGGAACTTCCACAGAATGTTTTATTTCTACAATTCAACATTTTCTAATAGAAATCATTCCTTTATGGAAAATTTCTGATCAAGTAACTAGATTCTTGTAAATCCAGTAAATAAATAATAGCTAAATACAGTAACCAAACTGTGTTTCCTGCTGGGCACACAAGAAAGCAATGGCAGACTTTGGAACCAAACCCTTACTTTCACCTCCCAACCCAGCTGATCAAGCAATAACTTATTCTTCCTCATTTCTTCATTTCACTGATTCTGTTTGCATTTCATCTTCCATTTCATACGCTATAGAAGTGTCCAAATTTAAGATTAGCTTTTGGCAACAGTACAATAATGTATTTTAATAGTTCCCATTATTTTTTATATATTGAAAAATTCTGTAAGAAAACAGTATGTATTTAACAAACTGTTTAGCATAACACTGAGTAAATTCCTCATGGATTCAAATACATTTTCTACCAAAGAACTATCATTATCATTCTCATATTGTTTCTTGGTACTGCTGCAATAAAATGGATAATCAAACTCCTCAGATTGTCAGTAAAGGTTTCTAAGATTTTATGTCTGTTTTGGTGTTGAAATTGAACTGGTCAAATGCTGTCTTGTCACTCCACCACAGCAGAAAACAAAGGTCCGATAATTTGGAAAAAAAAACAAACTAGAATTTGAAGACAAGAAAACAAAAGAAATTACCTGGGTCCTCTATTGATAAGTTCTTGGTTAACCATTGAACAATATCTGAACCTAGGAGCAAAAGAAAAGGCATTTATAGATTAGCAATTTTCCTCTCACTATTCTTCAGAACGCTGAGACAACTCCTATTGTTCTCCCACAGAAGAGATCTACATTTTTTGCTCAGTCTGTCTATCGGCCATTCCATTTTAGTTTAGTTTCTCTTTTTAGCTTTGTTTTAGCAGAGAAACATAGAACTTCTTTCTTTAGGCTAAGACTTATAAAAAGTAATAGAAGTGCATTAAGTGTGCAATAGTAGTCTGCATTTTCAAAATTATACTATCACAAAATTTACATAGAAAAACATTTATTAATCTAAGTTGTTCTCCCCCCACCCCCCGACATCCCGCTTAAAAATTAGTTTACTAGTAAAGGCATATTCAGTTACCTAAGTATGGACTACCAGTGTATCAAATTCCACCCCATGGCTAAGCTCTTGACTAAAATAATTTTTCCCTTGGTGCCAAAGTGCACCCTACTACTCCAGTTGCCCTTGCTCTCTATCCCTTCATTTATTGCATATCCTTTTCTTTCTTTTTAATTTCCTGCTTAATTTAAGGTCCCATGCTACTGCTTACCTCCTAACATCTTTAATACCAGATTTCTTCCTGCCTTTCACACTATCTTTCCAACCTCACCTCCTAATTCCTAACCCATCTGCTCCTCTTGGGCATGCACTTCTATCAACTGCATTTCTATCACACTTTGCACTTTATGTCACAAGCTGAAGTCAGCCTGGTTTTCCAAGACAGAAAGCTACAGTTGAACTTCACTCACACAGTGAACTTTATGTTCACTGTGAACGTGATTTTCAGAAGAACTTATGAAGCATTGCTGCAGACAAGAAACCCAAACCACACTCATACTTTGAGTAATATCAAATAACCAAACTGGTTTAGAGAGCAAATGGGTGAAACACTGAGGGATGTTACATGTTCTTCATGTTTCATGATAGCCTGACTTCAGACAAGCAATGTAATAGACAGAGACGTCACATATTTCCTTATAGAACCAATATTTAAGTTGCTCATCTATTTCCCACCATCATAAAAAAGCATCATAACAAACCATCATCATAAACCTTAAATTTAAAACAATAATAAAAATCTATACAACTTACAAAAATATAAACCAAATCAAACAATAAAACCTCATGAATGTATTATAATATATAACATTAGAATGTGGAGTATATTTCCCCTGTCAGTCTTTAGATTCAGATTTCTTCCTGTACTTTACATTCTGCATAATTTCCTTTGTTTATCTCAAGGAAATGAAAACAGTATTTTAAAAAGGCATTTCAGAAAAGAAAGTAAATTTACTTCTCCTTCTAGCTTTAAGTTTATTACAGTCAGTGAATAGCTTTATCATGTATTTTACAAAGCCTCATTCATTCTACCATAGATTTCCATGTGTGTTTGCATTACAAAATTTATTACATAGCAGTAAAAATCTGTAGAGACCATGTCCACAGCAAACATTTTTCATTGCTATGGTAAATGTCTAAATTTTGAGAGATTTTAAACTGCAGTGGCAGAGTTTCTCATACCATTTATTCCTTAAATGAGGCAATTTATCTTTGCATGCTATTAGAGGTTTGCAAAATATTTCAGACAGATATTCCTATCCCAAAAAGATTTTATTTTTATAAATACAATTTTAATCTTTTTTTATACCTATGAAATTTACAAGGTTGACACTGAAGGAAGAATTTTAGTTTAATATAAGATTAAACTTCATAAACCCCAATGATGCAGTTTCAAGAATTGCTATATTTTTCTGTCAGCTGACTAGAGAAGTTAGTCAGCCTTAAATATTTTCCTAAATCTTCAAAGGTCAAAGACAAAAATTAAAAAAACAAAATGACATTTTGAATACTGATTTTTAATTTTGTCTTCTTTCAAAACTCTCAGGTACCATATGGGAAGAAGTTTTCTATTCTTTTCATCTCACCTTCAAATGCTTTTTTCCTTTTTGCATCTTTGGAAAACTTTCTTACAGTGGCATGCTATATTCCTCAGCTCCTGGCCTCACATCTGAGTAGACACGGTCTGCACATCCAAAATTTCACCTCCATATGTTCCAGTGTCTTTTGGCTTATTATAAATAATAGTGGGAAATTTAAAAAATGGCACCATCTGATTATGAAAGTTCATTGATGCCCTATTCACATTTTACCCTGAAGCCATTGCTCTGGTACATGAAATCCTAGACAGGAGTTTAAGCCAGCTATTGCATTTGAACACACTGGTGATTTCAGAAGCATGACTTTCATGACAGAGGAACAAATATCAAGATCAACACTCTCTTTCTACAGTGAAGGCTATTTGACTAAAACAAACTTGCAAGTAATTTGTCATATGGCAAGTGAGTAATGTATCAGTTCATATTTCTTTGGGAGATTTTTGGGGCCAACTCTAGTCCTAAAACAATACAGGTATTAACTTGTAGAGCTTGCTGGGTGTTGTCTTAGCTACTAGTTTTTATGTCTAATTAACAATATTGTTTCCCTTAATTATTCCTCTGCTCTAAGGTTTATTAATTATGCAAATGTGTTTCTAAAAGCAAAACCATTACTCTAATTTCTTATCTCAGGGAAAAAAAAAAAAAAAAAAAAAGAAAGAAAAAGAAAAAACAAGGCAGCAAAACAGGTGAAAACAGGAAAATATTACTTCCTGTGAGTGTAGCTTTGAACAAAACTGACCAGCAAAAACTGACCAGTAAATTCATGACAGTTTTCATACCTGACACTTCACATCTAAAGGAATTATGATCCAAAACTATAAACTTCATTATTTGTAAACAAAAACTAATACTTATAGAATGAAAAACCTTTAGCCTTCAAACAGGATTCTGTCTCATCACCAGAAATCTAGCAAAAACACAAGCTAGTCAGATTATATAAATTTCATGGAAGCCACTACCTTGGTACTGGTCTCACCTGAAAAGGAAAATTTCAGCAATCCAAAATAAAAAATGTTTGCTGTGTCAGATACTCAGTTTTTATATACTCTTTAATGTGTGATATCAAAGACCCAGCTATAACATTGGCAAAGCAGATTCTCAAGTTCTTCAAGTCTCCCTGCCTCACTTTCAGCAAGCATAAAAAACAGGCAAGTTGGCTATTAGATCTGCAAGGTGAAGATCAAATTGCCAACTGAATTTTGAAATCCTAGAAAAAACTTCAGTTGTCATGCCAATTTCTATAGCAAATAAAACTAGACAAGGAAAAGTAATAATTTTTAGTAATACCTTAAAGCTAGCAAAAGCAGAAAACATTTGAAAAAAGGCTTTTTTTAGACATAGAGCCTGAAAGCCAAGAGTGAGATTCTTTAAATGCCAGCACCTATCCTGATACAGGCAATAAAATTCATAAGATCTTACTCAAGTCCAAAAAAAAAAAAAAGGCATACTTTAATCTTCTTTAAAGAAATAGGTAAAAACATGTCTATATTCATATACAAATGAAAAAGACTCAGTCATGTTCTTCGTGAAATGTACTTGCTGTAAATTCCACAAGTGATTAATTTTAAATGAAATTGTCCAAAAATAGCAGTTGCTGAGGCTGTCACAGCATCTTAAGAAAATATTTTTGAGGAAAGCATGCTGTCTGAACTCTACAATACTAATTTCCAAGTCAAAGTCATAAAGACCAGGGCAATGCTAAGGTTACCTTTCAGAGAAAATCACCTATTTTAAACAAGTCCTTACAGAATACATTTTTTAAAGGTATTGGTTCTGACCTATAGAATACTTCACAGGAATTATAAATCAAATTTTTGATATGCATAGATGCAATGAGCCATGCAAACCTTGATCTGACAGAAAAAAGATATTTCTGCAAAAGAACAGCAAAATTCAAAATGCTCTATCTTTTTCAAAATTCAAAAACATATCTAGTGGAAGAAGAGACAGCTGCAAGAAAGCATATTTTATTTACCAGAATCACAAATCAAGAGACCACTGAGAAACCTAATTCAATGATTTCTTACTTCATAAACTCATGGTTGGCTGGCTCAGCTTCAGGGCTTCACCATCACCTAGCCTTGAGAACCTGGAGAATTTTTGCAGGTCAGCTCACAGTACAGAAAACTTATTAAGCATGAGTCTAGAAAATATAACTGCCTAAATTTAAGACAAGACTACTACTAAAATGGTACTGTATTTCCATTATTTCTCTTTATTTTTTATACCGAGAGAGGAGGATATTGAGTCATTTTAACTTCTGTCTTCACTTCGTGGTGATACATCAGGAAATTAAGTTTAGTCACTGATATAAACTTCAAAATCATTGATCATGAACTGAAAAAGATATAATGTGCAATTTAATTTCTCACCCCTGATTCAGACACTGGAAACACAGAAAGTAGATTAGATGAGCAGTAAGATTGTAAAAGCCAGTGATCTCTCAGGCTTTTAGAAAACAGCTTTTAGTTGTTTTAGAACAAAAATTGCTGCCTAATGGAGAGTAGGACTCTGCAAGAGGCTTCTCACTGGTGAATTGGATATAAATGATCTGCATTCTCCCTGAAGTTTTTGCAATCACAAACCATAGCATATACTGTCACAGTTCTATCAGCATGGATATTTTACAATTTCTTTTCTTTAGCTGAGAAGAACAGTTTGTATATGAATTCTTCATGCATATGTCTGAAAGAAATCAAGTACTATATATTTACAGGCAGAAGAGCAGAGGGAAGAAAAACAATGGCTATATTATATTTGGCTTAAAGTATGGAAAAATGCTTTATTATCCAGTACCTATACTGGATTCTTCAGATTTATTTTCCCCTATGCCTATTACAGCTGAGTATCACTTGGTTGCAGTGTCCACAGAAGGGTGAAAGAAGAATGTGGGGACTCCTCTCTGAGACTGGGGTTGCAGAAGTGCCTGAGGGATCATATATTCCATAAATTCTTTATACCCTATATTTTTAGCTAATAGGTTTTTTATTTCTCTTCTGTATTCTTTTGGATTAATGTAAAATAGATTTATAGATTTAACTTGGTAGAATTTTTTACTATGAGTGGCAACAGAGCTGACACTGATAAAAAAACTCTGCTGATTGCACCAACAATGTTTAAGTTCCTGACCTTTACTATTTAAATGGGTTGACTTTTTAAAAGAAAAAAAAAAACAAAAAAACCATCATTGATCAGAGTGCATTTTGATTAAGGAAATTATTTACGTCTCAACTTTCACACACATTTCTGCCACTTGTTTTTTTAGAATTACTGATGAAAACAACTGCAGAAACTTACTCTTTTGACTTACTATAATTGAGGGTGGACCACACATTCGTTTGAGTTATGTTAAGGAAGATTGTACCCAGGTGCAGATTTTAAAATGTCATCTGAATAATACTCGCTGTAGAGAGAATATGACATATTTTAATGAAACTACTCAAGCACAAAAGTAATTGCAGTTTTCTACTTTTAAAGCAACATAAGATGAAATAAACTTTTTTTCCAAAGTGAAGGTAGATACAGGAATTTCAGAAATGAAACCCTCAAATGAATCATCCTACTGCTTTTGAGTTGGATTCTTTCATTCTCATCTGTAAGGGCAGAAGGATCCATAATTCTAACTAGCTTAACTTGTGAAGAAGAACATGTTGCTTGATACTGTTAATTTTACACAGGAAAATTCTGCTTTACACAGGAAAATTCATCTACATTCATATTGTGAAAGAGCTAACAAAGAATGTAAAAATCTCTTCCACTTCCATACCCATATGAAATAAATCAATGGTGTTGACCAACAAATTTCAGTAGTGTAAACTCTGGAATCACACTCTATCTCATAACCAAGCATCAGAACAGAAATCTGGTTTATAAACACTAAAAGGATAATTAAATATGGCTGTGTATCTGTTCCACTCTTATTCTGAAAGTGGCAATCCACAAAGGTCTCTGTGTCCTCCAGCAAAAGAGATTGATGCTTCATTCCAGCAACATTTATCTCTACATTTCCCCAAAAGACATCCTCTACTTAGATCTCTTCCACTGCCACAAACGACCGTTTTACAAATGACACCAGCTGTGCATAATTGGCAATATACCAGTAACCACTGATGAAACCCCTGTAATCCCAAGGCTCTTATCCCAAGCACTAGGGTTTAGCATCTCACTGAAGAGCACTGATCCATGCTAAACATCTGTAAGACAAGAGTGATGCTGCTTAGAAAAACTAAGTTGCATGAAAGCCCTGTACAGCCTGCCTATTGCAAAGGAATTTTTACACTTTTCTTCAAAATGATGTAAAGCCTTGTTATCTTGAGCAAGATAATACAGTATCAATGTGCACATGATCTGTAAAATCTTAAAAATGCCCTCTATGTAAAAAATATTTGGGGGAGAAAGCTCATAAAATATTAGAACTTTAAACACCATAAAAATACCCTGAAGAAATTTCATTTATGAGAAATCCTCGCCTCCAAATAAAAAAGAAAAACAAAACAAAAAACCAACCAACCAAAACCAGAAAAAACAGCCCACTTCATTTTTAACTACTGCATGCTTTCTTCAAGCAAAACTTCTAAAGAGCAAGATTAGCAAGGAGGCCAGGAGACTTAGCAGTGAGACCTACTTGATTTCCTGTTCATCAGAAATCCTAAATAATGCTAAAAGAAGCTAAGTGATTTCCAGCTTTTCTCATCATGATGCTCCTTGCTCTTTTTCTCAATCAATTCCTCTCTTTACCTTTCAGAAACCTGTAGACACATTTGGTTACTATTTAGATAGAAACAGACAAGAATTCAGCTACTCATCATGCTCTCTGTTGACCATCACCTTTGGGAACTCAAGCTAAATCACATCCTCCAAAACAGTTCTGGATCCAATGCCAGGTGGAAAGCAGGAAACCTCCAAACACCAAGTACAATGCTGTCCATGCCCTTCCCAGCCACCAGTGTGTGCTGTGTAAAGCCACAGGCAATGAGGTTGTTCTGCAATATCAATGACCCACCTAGTCACCAGCTTAAAAAACATTTTTTTCTATCTTTCTCAATGACAATTTAATTCCTTTTTAAAAATAATGAGAAACTCCACATGGAACAGTCTGTATTGTCTGCTAATTACATTCTCTAAATCACGAGGCAGCTTAATCCAAATTTCTGCTCAGACACAAGCAGTTTCAGGCCTCTGAACCTGAGCGTCTCCACCTCAGCTTTTAGACATTCTGGTTGGAGCATTCTGGTTGTGGCCCCTTTTGATTCCTTTTGCTGGAGCTGTAACTCTTTTGTGTTAAATAGCTTGGGAGAGGAGAAGAGAAAATAAATTATTTACAGCTCTGTAGGAAATCCACGTGGGAAGTTGCACACCTGGAGTTCCCTCCCTACTACTGTGTGAGTCTGGTTACTGGGAAGTAGAACAGCATTGGCAAGTGTATCCTGATGGAGAACACTGCAGGGTATGAATGCAAGAGCAGCCACCCTCAAGAAATGCTGAGATGGAAATGGATATGTGACTCCTATGTCAAGTTTGACCTCCCAGTCCTGAAATAACATATAAAAGGGCAATAGTAACATCACTTTTGTCTAAATATCTTGAACTCTCACTCTGAAAAATCCATCCAAGACTATGTCAGGAAAACTGATGATGTGTTCTTAAGAGAAAAAAATTGCTACTTGCCATAAATAGTTCATCTAGCCTTCTTTTTCTATCTACTGGATGTTTTACTGTGTCTTGCTGACAACTATGCATATAGAAAATACCTAGGTAGATGGATAAGCATAGGTTCTTTCTCTCATACACGTATCAGTAAGTGTTTGCACATTGCACTTTGATAATCTTCACAGTACAGTAAAAGCTGCTTGGGTTTGTCTCTGCCATGATAAGCTCTTTTGCTTTCTTATTTTTAACATCAGCAGTTTGAAAATAGAGTGTAAAACCAAAAATCATCTAGACTTCAACAAAAAAGCTTTGTGAAACTCTTGATCATTCTTCATGCAAATATGTATTTTTTTCATATTTCCACACTAATATCTCTAAGAAACACAATATTTTCCTTCAGAAATGCTTCTTCTAATTCTTGTCATACTGGCCTCCAAAGGACACCCACACACAGATGGCAATGGAAGGAAGTGAGGAGCAATGTAATTTCTGCTAGACATTTTTAAGATTTATGAAGAATTTTAACAGGGGAAAATCCCCAAGTCCTAATTCAAGCGTAATGGGAATAAATGTATAAATTATATTAGACTTGATTTGGGATTTAAACTCCAGGAAGAAAGTCAGTGGGGACACAGTGACTTGCAGTTTTGACATTTGCCCAGCAACAATGTCAATGTACTTCCTCACAAAGTGTTCCTACACAATAATAGTTAATTTATACAGCTGGTTTGGAAACGGGTTTTTCCACTGTTGCTATTTCAAAACACTCTTTCAGTGACTCATGCTTTTACTGCTCTCTTCACTTAAGACTCTCAAAACTGATGTCCAGGAAAAAAAACGAAAAAACCCTTTGATCAGTGTAGATATCTTGACTAATCCAATCTTTTTAATATGGTTATTTTGACAAAAATACACCTTTTAGAGAGATTTAGCCATGCTCTGCAAAAGCTCCTGAATTATAAATTTCCCAAGAATTTGATCATTACCCAGCCATTCTCACACATACAAAAACCACTCCAACAGGAAACTTCTCAAGAAAAAAATCTACAATAGAGCAGTTGCACAAAATACTTAGCTTCAGAGATACAGTCCAGTGTAGGGACACAGGCTATAAAGTCTGAAAACATGAATTTCATAACAAAATGCCAAGAAATTGCAGGATAAAAATACTTTGTTTGGCCAAAGTAGTCATCTGGGAGTTTTAGTTCTTTATTCCCATTGTTCCACAGCCTGTAGCATAGATCAGCTATTTTTCAACTAGTAGTAATAAATACAAAGTATAAAATACAAGAAAGTTTGCTGAAGCTGAGTAGAAACCTTCAACCTTAATCCTAATATTCAAGTCTTACACCAGAAATGCCACTGACTTTGATCAAAACTTTGCTCTTCTTTTTTTTTTTTCTATTTGAAATATGAAATGTTTTAATATTCAATAGACCACAGAAAGTTCAAATGAATTTCTATTCTTGATTAATCTGTGCTGGATGCTTTTGTGGCATTTTCTCCAGATCCATGATTATTTAAATACTGCTATGTCTCAGAGTTTACACTTCAAAGATCTGCTTCAGGGCAACATTTTCAAAAGGAAAAGAAAATTAAGTTATTCAAATTTTAAGTACCTATATTTTTGAGCATTATTCTGACTGAAAATCTAATCCCATTCAGTTTTTAGCAAAATATGGGACTGCTTCGAGACTTTAGTATGCTCAGTTGCAACAAAAATAACTTACATCATGTAGTGTGGAATGAACTGTGTTAGAAATAAGAATTACTTTGCTCCAGCTTGATACTTCCACCAAATTCAGCATATTTTTCATTTCAGTCTTTCATCACTATTCAGAGATTATGAATTAACTTATTCTAAATGTTGATAATTATGCTGCACAACTATCTGAAGCAGATGTTACTGGGTCAGTTCTCAGACTTAAAAATCTCATACTTCTTCTCATGGTTATTCTTTACATAAGTACCTCAAGAACCCTGTAACAAGACAGGTAAAAATTATTAGTTCTTGAGGAAAATTCCAAAATATTAATCGAAATATAAATTCTGCTGACAACTGAAATTCTCTAACATGATTTATCCATCAATGGAGATTTACCAAAAATTGAGGTAGACATGAACTACTATTTTAATATGCAATCAACAGCTCTTGGGTTTAAAATAAGCTTAATCATATCATCCACAGTAAGTAATATATTTCTATCTCAAATTGAAAATTGACGTATGGTATATATGTGAGTATATATATGTGAGTATAAATGCCAGTCATTTTATATATTATGCTCCCATCCATCACAATAAACTTAGCAAACCAAGAAGTAAAACTTGGAGAAAATAAATCCCTCCACATTTTAGTTCACCAAGTTCATTCCCTTGCTTCTGTGTTTCCCAAGGGACATGCACATCAGAATCTGTAAAATATAAATTGCAGCCCTGTAGCTAGTATTAGCTTTTTCTCTATGACATTTTTATAGGAATTCAAAAGCCACGTTTCTGCTTTGACAAGTAGCGTGGTACCACATTAATCAAATACATTTTTGAAGCAAAGTACTTTGCTTTCCATCAGTATCAGCCAATGGTCATAGAGCCATCACTAATGTCTCCATTTTAGGAATGTCTCTTGGAGCCTGGACAAAGAAACAATCTCTGCAAAAACCTTCTGTTTTCTCCCATCCCCATCCTCACATTCATTACATCCAGAGCAACCATTTAATAACACTAATCCACACCCTCATGGGAAGCATTTGTGAGTTTATGAGGAAAAGCTGGAGAGAATAATTTTCCACCATCCATTAACAAGTTGAAGAATGATAAAAAAGACATAATTCTGAACAATCCTGGACCCAGATGTAACCTCCGGTATTTATTTCTACAGTAACAATTCCTCATACTGTGCTGTGAATTTTTGGGGCTAGAGAACAGAAAAGCATTTTGAAAAGATCAACCTGTAAGTATTAGTGCAATAAATAATAGTGCATGTCCTGGAGTCTGCAGTCTTTCCTTTATGCTATTTTAATATACATTTCAATGGTTTATTTCTTTAGATGAAACAGCTGAGAATTGATGATGTCTTACTGTGAACATAGGATGGATCTTTCATAACTTAGACTTGAGAGTACAGAAGTTCTTCGTAAAGATGAGACTGTAGTTCATTATTTTTTTTCCTTCTTCACAAAATGCAGAAAAAATAGGTTCATGCAGTTGCCTAGGAGTATGCAGTGACGTGAATACTACTTTTAGCACCTGTTGAGTCTTTGCTGTTTACATTGTCAGAGTAAGAATAAATAGTATCAAGATGTAAAATCACCCTTGGTGAGGGAACACCATTCAGCTACCTATCCAAAACAGTCCTGGCCCTCTTCCCAGCCCCTGGACGAACCATTTATTTGACTTTTGGTTTCTCCATGTAATTTTTGAGGACTTGTACATATTTTATATAAAATTATCAATGGCCACCATTTCTTCCTTTACCACTGACTGCAGACTCAGGAACAGATGATATATATTCTCTTGGGAAAATAAAGGCAGGATCAGTGAAGAAATATAAAGCAAATAGATATCCAGAATATATAGGATTACTGTTCACTAGTGGAAGGTGAAAGTAGACACAATTCTTTTGTTGAGTGCTGGAGATAATAAAGATTTTTCAGCCAGCTAAGGAATTGTGCTGTCTACATGAAATATGGTCCCAAGGTTGGGAGGGAGGCAAGAAGACTTTTGGGAAAAACATGCTCTTGGCTCAATCTCCTTACATCCTTACAAAACCTAAAATGAACTCATCAACAGATTACAAAAGAAAACTAGCTGCCCTCCCCTGCAACAGGAAAATAGCAACAAAACCCCAAAATTCAAAGATTTAATGTATTTATTCATAGATAAATGCACCCTGTTCAATCTGGCACCATAAATTAATATGATTCTCCTTCTACCTTATTGTCAGATAAGAAATCAGGGGAGAGCAGCAAAGGGTGCTTGTGCTTGGACTAGCAAATATCGTGATTATGGCAGTATGCAGATCACTTTCCTTTGACAGCCTGGGAACTGAACTGTTCTCTCCAAAATACAGGTGAAAGGGAGTAATGGTAATATGACTGCTGAGAGTTTTTCTTGATGCAAAACAGGATGGATACAAGTCACGTAGAAGTTTTAAGTAGCTTATCTCCTTCAAATTTCGCCTTCACTTTGAATGAGGCAGGTTTCTACCTAGAAACTAATAAACTAGACTATTTTAATGCTCCTTTCTATTATTCCAATTCTATCTGACTCAGCATATAACTGGGCTCCTGTCAATAACCAATATACAAATAAATGCCTGCCTTAGCAAGGTTTTCAACAAATAATGTCCAATGGATGGGAACAGGCCAGCCACATTAACAGCCAGTAAAACATGCTGCTCTCAAGCAAGACATGACCACTCTATTTGTCCTGCAGCACACAAAGACACCAGCAATTCCCACCAGTCAGAAAATTTCAGAAGAATTTCTCCATCTCAAATTCACTACTCTCATCTTTTATTGACTTATCAAAGGGTATATCTTTGGTCATTGCCATTTCTGGAACAACATTCAGTAACGGCTGAGGGAATATATTTATATGCTTCTATTTTTAAAGTTTTTAATTTTTTGTGAAGGAAGTGATAGCTTACTAGTTTAGGTGATTATATTAAAAATATCTATAGATTCAACTTTGAAACTGACTTCCTTTCTTACTTACAGTATTGAGTTTTCCCTCACACATTATGCCTCTAGAAATGACTGTCGCTCAGGGAAAGGAAGCAACAAGGTTTTACTACTGTTAATAAACTTTACATTTCAGCAATTTTTCCTTCTCACATGTTCAAAATTATCATTTAGCTCACGTTATGAAAGATGTCCTTGCTAGTTAGTGTTTTCTTGTTTTTAGCAAGTAAGCTAACAAAGGCAGACAAGTTCTTGATCTTCAAGCAAAAACGTGTGTGCAGAGAAAATAGAGGAAAATTACAGCCCTGAGCACAGGTTCTTAAGATGAAGCCCCCACAAGTAGCTGATGTTACATACATAGAAAATACAAGCATGTAATGCTTTAGTGATGCCTAAATTTGAGGTACTCTAAACTTAGTAAAGATGATGATCACCAAACCAAGCATATCAGTAAAGGCAGATCATCTGGCAGAGGTAGGAGTTGCACTGCTGTTTCATGTTGCAGAGCTCATTCAGTAATTTAAATATGGAAGCATTTTATACTAATTGCTATTCAAATGTGTTGGAACAGTAAGTCCCTCTGCTAAGGACCCTACAGTCATCATTTCTGATGTACTGCATTTTCAAAAGTGATTCTTCAAATCACAACTGAACCAGAGACACCAGAGTTTCTTACCTTGCAGCACACTTTGAGGCTCTCAAACTTCATTTTGATATGAAGTGGAACCCCAACATCAAACATCAAAGCTTTGCACAAATTGAAAAATTAAAAACATTTTCCTTTAATGCTATCAAAATGTGTGATTCAACAGGGACAAAACCTTTCTCTTAGCATAAAACAAACAGAATTTTTCATCTTCATCTTTCTGAGTCATACGACACCTTCTAATGGGAGTATAATAATAAAACAATAAAAAAACCCTCAGTATTTCAGTACTTTCTGATAATGGCAATGTCAAAAAAAATCTCCTGAAAAAATGTGGCTCTGAAAACATTTCACAGCAGAAAACTCATTTGCTAGATATAACATCATAAATGCTCCTAATGGATAATTCTTCTATATTAAGCAGATGTAGAAGGCTTGAACAGAACTAAGATGGGTGTGCCTCATCATCCTATGATTCTATGATGTCTGACAAGACCAGAGGACAGAGCCATAGGACCTGCTACATGGAACACTCAGGGACATTCAATTGATAGTTTTAGATACAAGAGATAAAATAAGATGAGAATAATGGGCAATTTCATCTCCTTTTTCTCTTAAGGTGCTAGGTTGTCAATCTTTATCAGAATAAGTAAAAATTTTTATTCCACTGTACATCTTTAATAACTTGTCACTTCCGTTTTAACATAAACTAAATTCAAATATATTCTTATTGTGCCACATAAACACTATAATGATAGCAGTGATAGCTCTCCTTATCTCGAACCATGCCTCTCTCTTGTTTATGAGTCATCTCTCCTCTTACCATGTAGTAAAGAAAACAGATGAGCCTTGAAAACCTAACACTTTTGCAATTTTATATAGCCAATACCATTTGGAAAATGCATCTGTAAAATCACAGCTCCTGTAACTACTACACCAGTTTCCAGTCTGTGTGTTATATAGAGTGGGGATGAAAACATTTGGGAAGTATCTGGAATTTAGCTTCTAAAAGATGTTTTCTTTGAAAATAAGAGTACGAGCAAACTTACTATTTTGGCAGTTTTGAATCATGTCCTTTTAAGCTTTAATTTCAAATCTATTTTTAATTCTGGTGCTATGTTGAAAAGTAATTTCTCTTTATTGAATGATAAATCAAAGGGAATATTATAAAACCATTCTCCATCTAAGTTGCAGTGGGAAAATCCAAAGTAACTCCATTACGGTCACTAAAAACATTTAAAAAGTTTCAAATCAACATAGTTTCAAGAAGAGATTGAAAAAGATATAGAAATATGGCTCATATTCTTCTCAGCTATGACATACGCTGAGACTTACAGAGCACAAATTAAAGTAGCTTAAGAAACTTGAAGTCTATTTCTTTACTCCTTCTATGGTCAGTATGCATGCAAAATTGTGATGAAACCATAACCATGTAGAGCTATTTACTTCTAACATAAAACTTCTCAACACAATGCTGTACATTTTTATAGTCATCTGCACCTTTGCTACCTGACTGGTGCAAGGGATGTGCAAAAAAGGCTCCAACTCTCCATATTGTTTAGGAAGCTGTCCTGATGGTCTCTCAAGCACTTTCCTGGGCTATGCAAACTAAAGCAACCACACTCTAAATTGGGCATGATCACACTCTATAAAGAAGAAATATTCCAACTATTTTGACACAAAACACATTTGTTTTACCACAGGAATTAGCAATGTAATGATATTCCCTCCTTCAAAAACACTTTGTTTGATGTATGATTGATGCCTTCACAAGGAAAAGGACACGAATGTTAGTAATTAAAGTCACATATGTAAAAACAAGGAGAGGCTGTGCTGCCTCCTCTCTGTGTGCAGGAAAGCTGAGGGAGGACAGGTCTCTGGGGTGTCAGACAGGGAGTGTCTTAGATGCCAGTTACTGAAAACAAAGCACAAGGAAAGAAAAGTGGGTATATACAAACAAGTGGGACAAGGTTATTGAGCGACATTATTTGAAGGACCTGCTGTTTTCTTGGGTTTGACTGATGTGGTCACTTGGACCAAAGCTGATTACCTATATTTGGCACAAGGGAAAGGATTTGACAAAAGAATGATCACTGCTTAATAAAGCTTTTCAGCAAGGGAAACAACAACGCTCAGTTTGTCCCAGATGATGCACTACCAAAGTGAGTGTTATTTCCTAAAGATGTAAAACTTACAAAGTGCCCTGCAAAGAATTACAGAAAATTATTTAATTGATTTACAATTTGTACAACGGCATATGGAAGAACTCCAGCAACATTAAGTACCCTAGTATTACTATGATGAAGCGAGTGCACAGTTCACTTTATAGCTGTAATAGTGGTCAGAGAGACCAAATGAAAAGACTGCTGCCACAAAGAGAGAATAATTAAGCCAATGATGAATATCCAAGGGACTTAATTTTAAGCCCCACTTATGAGCCATAGGTTATGCTAGGTATGCCTTTGGCAACACCAGAGTTTTTGGGGTTTTTTGGGGGGAGAAGCTAGGGGAGTTTGGTACATTTACAAAAGGAATACTATACTCATAGTATACTCAGAATACTTAAAAATGTAATTAAAGAATGACAAGAAAATCTTCATGTCGCTTCAAATGGGACAATGCAGCCTTTTTAATAGTGATTGCTGGCCTGCTGAACTATCTCAAGTACTTCTTTAATAATGAATGACCCTTGGTCTATTTATTTATAAAAGCCATTCAAGATACAGGAAACACACAGATAAAGGTCAGTGTTTAACATGATGAATTCAGGCAGGACTTCAAAGTATATCAGGCTTGTTCTTGATTTTATTTCCTACAAAAAGTCTTCATATTATTTGCATTGATGTCTCGGCATAAGTTAAGTGGGGTTTTGTGCTTTTTTAAATTGATGTTACCACTCATTTTGCCAGGTTTTCTTTTTTTGCTATTATTTAAGCAGGTGAGAGGAAATATAAACTGAACACTCGAGCAATAAAAATAGTTCAACTTCAGGCTTTCTCTCTGATTTTGTTGCACTAAAACCATATATTACCCTGAGTATCTGCCAGGAAAAAAAAAGATCATGAAAAAATATAGCATGTATATAACACTGATCACACTTTTCCAGCACTTTGATTCCTATCACTTCCCTCACATTTTTTGGAATGCTAATTACACTCAGTCTGATGTACTATACAGAAGTTGCTTTGGGAAAACAGGATTATTTTGCAGTTATAAATGGTCATTAAAGGACAATTTGTGTGATTCAGTGCTGCGGTTGCTACTGTTAATAAACACCGTTGAGTGGAAGAACCTTGCAGATAAACAGTAAGCACCTTTGGAAACCCAAGGCAGCATCTCAGTCCTAATGGGTACACCCACACTGATTTAGGACGATTAGCTGGGTCTCTGTGCAGCCACAGAGGGAGTCTGTTTTATACCAGGGCACCAGTACAAAGGTGCCCAGGCATCATCGCCGTGCGGCGCTGGCTGAGAGCAGTCTGGGGGCTCCAGGCCCCTAAGCACCCACATGTGGGCACCCAGCTCCTGGCAGAGGAGCAGGCACAGGGCTTTTCAGCCCCTCCAGCAGAGCAGCAGCCCAGGGCCCGGACTACAGGGGCAGGGGGCGTTTTTCTTGTTTTTCTCTGACCTTGCTGGGTGCTGCCTCATTTGTAGCCCATTAATAGTTTCAGACTCTTCACCCATAATCATAAAAACTAGGCTGCTGTTTCATAGCTGCTTAAACACATACTTCGTGTATTGGTGGTGTGGTATATGTTCAGTTCAGTGATTTAGTTAGATTCTGAGCAAAGAAAGATCATGGGTTTTACTCAAATTTTTCTTATTGTAGAAGATATTTAGGTATTGTTTTTCTGTATAATAATCTTTCAAATTAATCTATAGCAGTAAAGTTGCAGGGTTCACTTACCAATTGAAAAATCTCATGCTGGAAACAATAATACTCAGCAAAATAAAGTATTTTAGATTTGAGGTAGAATTTTTTATTCTTTTTCTTTTATTCCTCTTTCTTACCAAGTCAATACTAATCACAGATGAAAAACATTTTATTTTTTTATTTATGCCAGCAAGAGGAACTTTTTCCTTTTCAAAATAATGGCAGAAAAGATAGTTCCAAAAGATTTCCAATAGTGATACAAATCTTCATTAGATCTGAGACCCAGGGCTATAATCTCCTGCTTATTTGACAGATCTGTTGATTTGAGAAGAGTTTCAGCTGACTGAGGACACCTACTGCAAATGTTACAACTAATACATTCCATTTTTCTTTTTGCCATGTATTGTGCCTGTCTATATGCTTGCTGAAGCTAATGCAAAACTTAGGAACTCTTGCTTATAATCTGTACAGAGTTCCTTTTTCTTTCTGTTTGCTAATTTTCTGTAAATAAAATTTCCTGTTTGGATAACCCATTATAAAATACATCTTTTAAACTGAAAATAACTCCCTTGCTAAAGCACAAATGACATGTAAATTTTTAAAACAAATAATTATCTGCACCTGTAAGTGGTGTCTTGCGCAGAAGGTAAAAATAATTATTATTAATGAAATTCTATTTTATCTATTTCTCGTATTTCTGGACTTCCAGATCTCTCACTACATCCATCTGCACATCAGGATTCCATTTTTGGGTACAGATAGTACAGACAGTTTCGATTTTGGCTTGACTAGTAACAAACTGAGCACAGAGATTCAGCAAATATTGATGTCTAAGTTTGATGGAGTGGCCTGAATAGCCAGGCTGTAGAGATGTGCCAGAAGAACATTTCAAATACACTGAATTTGAGATTTTTGTCTCATCTTTTATAACAAAGGATCCAAAACTATTTGACACAAACCCCTTAAACTGGAAGCTACTTCTTAGATGAACAATTAGGACTTGATCTAAAATAGATGTAATATGTAGAGGAACTGAATTGGCATTTCACTCTCTAACCTCAATATTTATTTTGCTTTCTGTGCTGTTCTAAAAGAAGTAAAATTGGAAGGAAATTAATTTTTTTTTACTTTTCAGCTGACAAGCAGTGAGATTTTAATTGAAACCAATTAAAATATTACATTTTAAAACTCCAGTACATGTGTAACAGAGATGCTTAATTCTTACAAAATAGTAAGGTTACCACAGAGAATAAAGACAACGTCTACGTGGACACCTTGTCCTAGATAGCCATAATTCAAATAGCCTTTTGTAGAGCATGAATGCCCTTCAAAATTCACATGATTCAAAAGTTAAGACAACTTTCCATATAAAATTCTGCTTCTTCCACAAGAAGTGATGACACATTACACATTTAATAATTTATGTACACTGAGGAAATGTTTTCCTATTTTCTGACACCTACATGAATAATCACCACTCCCAAATAATCCAAACAGATACTGTCTGCAAAAATTGCAATGCTTTTGATCAAAAAGTATAAATCTTGAAGCACTTTGGAACCTTTAAACTGGTCGTGTCTGGTAACGCTATTCCTTCTCTCATCAAAAAGATTTAATGGTGCCTTCCTCTTCCCAATGCACTTTCTGTTCAGAAGTCTGTTTCAATTCTTCCCTGCAACTGAGAGCTCACAGGTCCCTTTCCCCTTTCTAAAATCATAGAGAAATGGAGGGCTACTTCTCTATTGGGACTTTCCAATTAGTAAACTGGTTTGCATTTTTCACTCTACCAATTTATTTTGGTTCTACTAAAATAAATTTCAAAAGAGTATTTTGTGTTCAATTTATTCTCAGTCTTAGCATTTCACTGAAAATGGTTTCCCTCTAGCCTCCTACAATAGCCTGGCTTTCATAGCCTATTAACTGCCCTATAAGATCTTCCTCTGTCTAATATACAATTCCATTTTATTATAGCTATGTGCATATAAACTTGTTCAAATGCTTTTTAAATTTTGCATACTATCATTAATTACTAGAAATAAAAGGTTTAACAATAATTAAAAGTGTACTTATATCAGACTAAATCCAAAACGAAGTAGGTGGCTGTTT
Source organism: Muscicapa striata striata (assembly GCA_030060385.1). Taxonomy (NCBI): domain Eukaryota; kingdom Metazoa; phylum Chordata; class Aves; order Passeriformes; family Muscicapidae; genus Muscicapa; species Muscicapa striata. The sequence continues at coordinate 1,832,483 of JAREIS010000062.1, read as the reverse complement.
GGATTAAACATGGCATATCATCCCTTAGAATAACAGGAGGATAGTTCCACTAATTGTGACTAAATTACAGAGGTCATTGACCTCATTGCAGAGGTAATTTATAAGCAGATCTCAGTGACATCACATGAAATTAAACAACACATTAGACCATCCAGTTCAAGTGTACTTTACCTTTCTGCTGGTGTGACAGAGCTCAGGACAACCACTGCTGAATTGTACCTGCTCAGTACACTGGAGCTGGGTTCCCTGTCCCTTGCATTGCTGCCCAAAGGAGCTATGACCAACACATGGAGACAGATGGACATCCCACTTGTCTAGGGGTTATTGTTTGTTTTTTTTTCTTAAACATGAAGAAATGTATTTTTAAGAGAGAGAAAAAAAAGCAAGACAAGCTGCACTCTGCTGTTTACTTTCAACAACTGCCCAAGAACAGTAAATTGCTATTATGACCAGTTTTCAATGCATTTTCTGGAAAAGAGACTCAGTTACTGGCCTTTAAATGGTCTAGAGTTTGGGGATGTCATGCCTGCTGGAAGCTTCCTTGTAAGCATGACACAAAATTAAGATTAGCCTCATAAATCCTGCTTGAGTAACGTGACATTCTTTAACAGAACCATATTTTCTACCTACTTCCAGTACAGAGCAACAAACCCATCACTCATGCAGAACAGATGGGGTCCCTCTGCAAATGCTGACCATGGTAACCATGGTGTCGTGGCTTGTCATTTTAGTATCATGATAAATTTTTTAGATGATATATCAACAGTCTGAAAAGACGTAAGTAACATGCAAGGCCTAAATCTTTCTGTAAAACTGTATTTGACCTCAGGCACAAAAGCCAAGGAGATGAATCACTCCACCTCCACCTTTCATTAAGAGATTCTGATTTGTTCTATTGAACAGATGCTTTTGTAAGAATGAAAGGACTTGATAAAATTTGTTTTAAAAAAAACACTTCTAGAAGTCAGGTACTAGGAACACAAAAATACTACTACTCAGAAAGCAAGTGAATAGAGAACAGAGAAAGTCTATTTTTCTCTAAAGGGTATGGAAGAAATGAGAAATCAACTTGATTACTGATTAAAGCAACTACAAAAATGAGGAGAGAGTAAAAATGTAGGAAGAAAAGCAGAAGGTGGGATTTATGTGATGAAACCATTAATGGGCAGGTTTTTTCTCTATTTGCAAGCAACATATTGCTTGGTCTAGAGATACAGCTCAGAAAACAACTGAGAATTTTACTGTATACTTATTAAGATCTGCAAGCTTCTTTCCATAATAAGCAAGCCCAAAACTTACAAGAAGGTGGTCTTGATGAAAAGGCAAGGTGTCTGACATATAGACCTATAGATTCAGTTCTATATGTCTTTAAACTACTTCCACATTTTAGCTGTCTCATATCTTGTTATAAAATCTCAAAAGGCAAGAATTTTGGTATCAGACAAGCACATGGGTGCTGGTATGCATGAAAGCCTTGCATGCACATATTATGGTAATTGCCTCTGAAGAAAAAAACTGCAAAAAAGTCCCACATGTCTGCTTGTACACTCAAACACTACCAGGCCTTTTAATAAAAACTATTATCTTACGAAATGTATGCTGGGGAGAGGAGTTTAATACTAATTTTCATGTCTTTTTTTTTTTTTTTTCAAATATTATCAATACTTTCTAATTAATTTGGTATCACTAACCAAGTCTTGGCTATGACTGTGTTCTCCTTCCTACCAACAAGTCATTCTTTTGTGCCATCTACCTGGATTCCCAAAGATTCCTGGGTTTCTGCTCTGTTCCTCAGACACCAGACTCAGCAGCCTGGTCCTTCTGACTTCCTGACAATCACTGAAACAGCTCTGCCTGTTTCCCACTGGGGTCTAACTTTGCTGCTGAGCTGCACAGGGAAGCAGCACCTACTCCAGTGATCTTCCCTGGCATCCCCACTGAGGTCTTCCATCCTTAAGAAAAAAAGACAGATGCTCTGTGTTAAGGCACACAGCAGGAGCACCAGGCTTTGTGCCTCCAAATCTGCCCACATCCTCTGGCCTAGGGGATTGCTTAATCTGTGGGGCTGGGACAACAGAAAACATGGAAACTACAGCCAGATTGCATGCTGGTTTTGTATCATCAGGGCTTACTCTCCAACTGCATAGACTAGAAAGTAGGTTTTTAAACAATACACTCAATTATTGACCTTTATTATGAAGCTCGGGAATATAACAGGCTTTGTCAAATGTGTGGAGCATTGTAAGCAACACTCATCACACATTTGAGCACTCATTTCCTGTTAACAAATTGTTCTCAACACCATAATTTCATTTAAAATTATTTTGATAATTTGAAGAAAATGGATTACTATCAATGGACCCTTTATTTACATAGTGATAGATTGCCAGTCACAGTATGCTTCATGAAATTACCTTTACTTCCCATGAGAGTGACTTTCTAATTTAATGTATGTTACTTTTCCCAGAAGCACAGCTGACAGAAAATAGCAGCAGAATTTCTTCAGCACCATGCAAAACTAGCCTATAGATAACTTCAGCAAAAACAGAAATATAGACAATTACAATTACTACAATTTATTCCTTGCTTCCTTTTGCAAAGACAAGTCTGCAGTCTTCTGATGCAAATGCAATGACAACGTATTTTTCCGCATAGCTGGAACCAACAGAATAAGAAGCTAAATCACAAGTAATCTTGTAAACCCTGCTAACTTTATTTCTTACTTAAGGGGCATATTCTCCAGGGAATGATTTTACTTAGTTCGATTATTTTAACTGCTGGCCAACTATATGTATGTGCCTGTAAAAATGGAAGATTAAAATCTGCAAATACAGAACCACTTCCTTTTTGAATAAAGTTCATTTAAATATTTCAAATTTCTCTGAAACAATAGATTTAAAGACAATAAGATAGAAAATTATGTACTAAAAAAAGTAAAACTGAAGTAGAAAGAAATTATGTTTCTTGAAAAGTCACAAAATGAGCTGATGTTAAACATCATTTAAGATGAAAAGGGGACTACTATTCCAAACACATATGTATCATCCTAAAAAGAAAAGGAAATTTGTTCACACTGTATTATACCTAGCAGGGTGCCTGTAAATAAAATTATTTTTGCCTGCACCAGTAATACTTACCACATGCCTACATTGCTTGCATTATAAATTATAGTTAATAATCATCACACAACCAAAAACAGGCCACCGGACAATAGGGTACAACGCCACATAAATTTAAAAATTAGATATTTTTTAGCATGTACTCCAAAATATAATTGCATCAATAATTATTGTGTCTGTTTATAAAACAATTACAGTACCTGCTTAACTACAGCATTGCATGCAGAAATTCCCTGTAACTATTTTATTGCATTCTAATTGACAATACATTCAGGACTCAAACCTGCTAACACATAGTCCCAGCTTTAGAATTAAACTGCACTTTAGAATTAAACTGCACTTTAGAATTAAACTGCACTCTACAAACTGACATTTACAAATCCCATGTACCATTGCAAAGTTGATTTTTGGCAAGACAATGGATACTTTTTGGGACCCAAGGGTCTGACCTTAAAGGGACAAGATTGGGTTTATTTTCCCTCTGTCCAAGTGGATGTTCATTTCTGAAATAGTATTCAGAGACTACTTAACAAGAGTACCATGAAACAGATTTCACATTGTGGCAACATTATTAATGCTGAAAAAGGACTTCATGATAGGACTTAATTTGTCTTCAGCCACATACTTCCTCTCCCCATTCTTAACATGAGCTACAAATTTCCATCCTGTCTCAGAAATTAGTGATGGCAGATGTAGTACCAACCCTTTCTTTTGAGAAAGCACTTCTGCCTCCCTCAAATTGCTCTGTGTAAAAATTCCAATGTGATTTAAACAGCTTTGCAGTCACAGAAGTACTTCTTAAACTGGTGGAGTTAAATAGTTTACTTTGCTATGCTTCCTAATTAAAACAATTACTTAAAATACACATCCCTGACAAATTCTCACTGATACTTATTACACTAGTTCTAATCATTGTTATGCAGCATCAGTAACATTTCCTTTTAAGAGATTTCCAAGAGATAGTGAGGAAGGAAAACCATTTTCACAGAACTCCTGAATATACTTCCATACATTCACTCTTCTTTAGACATAATCTAGTCCTTTCTTCCTACAGTGCACAGATTTTAGTTAAGCTATCACTAGCACAGATGCTGCTTATATCAGCTTAAGAGGGTTTCTGTTAAGCTGATATATTATGCACTGCCTCCACGGGCAAATACAAATGGTATAAATATGTGTAATACTTGTGTTTGTATATCTCTATTGGATGGGGCTATTTTCTCTGCTTTGCCAAAGTACTATTCACTGTTGCCAATGGAAAACCAGCAAAACACAATTATTACCAGTGTTAACAACAGAAAAAATGGCAGACTACTGAAATTGAAGCTGTGACAGATTGTGGAATTGCTGATAATTTCAGGTTTATGTGAGGCTGATTCAGGGCTCCCTTTCACCCGACATATTGAATGTTGCACTCTAGAGACCAAGGGTCAAGGGTGGCAAACATTTTTGGCTTTGCTGAATGCAGTATGTTTTCCCATATGCCTTTTAAGAGTTCTCACACTTCAAATTTGCAATCCTGTTCCACGTAAAACAGTGGCAAAATCTTACACACTACGAGATTAGTAGGAAGGGGCAGCAAAGAGAGGGAAGTATTTTCATTATGAAACAACACAGTAGGAAATAGTAGCAAAAAATTTCCATCACTGATCAACAAGGCCCAGAGCTACTTCTCTGGAAAGAGGAGTTTGGGAGGAAGCATGCATTTAGGAAATGAGATCATCCAATTCAAGCTGTGCATTTCATGTGGACAAAGCTCAAAGATGAATGTTCCTAGCAATTCTCTATCTCATAACAAGTGAATACCTATTAAGGTATTTTTTTCCATCATTGCAGGACTTCTATACCTATTTCTTTTGCAAATGTCTGTGAAAATAATACTTTCATATCTTAAGGGAACAGAAATTTATGATGATTTTTTCTTGCATACAGATTACTTTGAAAGACTTTTTCCAGTGTATTTTTCAGTGTATCTCAGTTTCCTAGGACAATTTTGCAAAATTGCCTCAGGCTTCTTTTAGCTTACTTTTCCTTCTTTTTATTAATGCTCCCAATGGTAATTGCCACTGAATCAAAAAGTAAGCATAAGAATAAATTTTTTGTTATGTTTTTGGTTAGGAAGAAGCAATAACAGGGATGCAGACAGCACACAAATATCCACTCTGGTTTTCTGTAAAGCATACAAAGCATCACTCATTAATCACTTAATTATGTCAATACTTGGAAATGACTCTGTGTCCAATCTTATGGCTACACTTATTCAATCTCTTCTACTCATGACTCTCCAAATCATGAACAAAACATATCCACTCCCAAATGATCATGAACATTTGAATGCAAATCATCACTCTGACAAAATGACGAACGCAAGAGACTGGTGGTGTAACTTCAAATTATTCATTTGGGAATAGAGGTTTATTAACTTTTTGTTCTCAAAATTCTGCTTTGAAAAGTGAAAATGTACAGGTGGTAAGTCCCTGCTCCAATCTTCCCATCTGAGAGGGCACAAGAGAGGGAATGATTCAGTTTCTGTCGCTCGTGAACTGACAGCGAGCTTTTCATCAATGCATTTCACTAAGAGTGGAACCTCATCAAGGCAGAGAGCTTGCAACTTTAACATTGAAGGCTTCATTTGCAAATAAGAGGCTAATTTAGGATAAAGAAATCAGCAATGATTCTTTCATTAAATCTTACTTTAGGACAATACAAGAAAAGAGAGATGAAGAAATGGATATAACAAGAAAGTATGAATTTGTTATCAACCCAGCATGGGCAGGGACACTGCAGTTGAAAACAAAGGTCAGTAAAGTTCAAGACTTGGGACATGGGAATCCTAGATTCTCCAAAATTTACTCTGAAAAATCTCTCAAAAAAAATATAAATTCTAAAATCCTTTTTTGCCTATAATGCAACATTGTTTGTTCCAAAGGCACCAGATGAAAAATGTGTTATGCCTTGTGCTCTTGCTTCTTGTAAAACTAAGTAGTAGAGCTTTCCATTTCATTTGTGTTTCAGGTTAGTAACTTCCAATAGTGAACTGGATAGACCAATCAACTAATTTCACATGCAGGACTGAGAAGTCATCAGATGTTAACAATTCATTACTCAACTGGAAAGATCAAATCTAATGACAGATGAAACTCTCCTATTATTAGTCCCCTGACTCATAGAATTCTCACTGTACTGCTCCTCATTTTTTGCTGCCTGACTCTGTAAAACAAGCAATACTATTGCAGGTAGCCCCTGTGACTCATTCCTTGGGCTCACCCACCTGTGACCTGTGAGTATGATGTGCTATTATAATACTGCTTTCCTCTGCAGTCACTCACAACCTCTGTCCAGGCTACTGAGACTGCCAGTCTGGTTTAAGTTGGATTTTTTTTATATTCAAACACATAAATTCTTTATTTTTTTACCAAGTATACTGCTACTGGTAATTAATCATTATATTAATACATTTGCTAATCAAAATGCAATATCTCAGTCTTTTCATGATTTCCCAGGTAAAAGAGAAAAAAAGCATTTTCTGAGATCAGGAAAAACATTTAATAAAAATTAGATATAAAGGCAATAATCTTTATAAAAAATGGGAAAACATAATATTTATATGGAAAGGATACTATATTAGCTTCACCTTCAGGAATGAGAAAAAAGCTAGACTTCACATGGATCATATTTTCCAGTGAACGGTAAATTAATGTTTTCATTTTCTCTTTAACACAGATGTTAAAAACACACCTTTATACTAATCACCTTCTCCTATTTTTGTTGGTTCCAGCTGTGATTACATTCCAAAATCATTAAGCCATGCGTCAGAAATACCCAGTAATAACTAGAATGAGCATGTTTTTCTTGAAAAGTTTTATTCTCCCTCTGTGTGTATTCTTTAAATGAACTTACGTTTCTCATAGTTCTCCCTGCTCCTTCAATAAAAATTCTCATGTTCCACACTCAAGCTTACACACCACTCAATTGGCATATTCTCCATAGATTTTATTCATCACCAAACTCACCCAAGTATTGCACAATTTAAATTCCTATTAAGAATCACACTGATATTCACTAATGACCACAAGACATCACAACATCTTCTTAATGAAATATTCCTCTTCTGATAAGCTTATGAAGATTTCAGCACTAATACTGGGTAAACCACCCACACCACCTCACAAAGACTTCCAAAACAAACCCTCAATTATTGCTTTGTGAGTAAACTCCAAATGATTCTTTCTGCTTCAAAGTCAACAGACAAGCTTTGGCATTTTCTTGTATCCCTCCTTAGTAAAAATAAAAAATATATTTTAGACCTCCTTCTAATCTGATTCATATGTCAGACTCCCCAAATTCATCATTTCCAGCAAGTTTTTTTAATCCATTTCCAGGTCTAAAGGTGAACCATGGACCAGGAAAATCGCCTCCTCTTTATTCCTATAACTCTAATCCATGTTAAGGAAGAATGCATTTGACAACCTTCATGCAAATTTTATTGCTGACCAGCAAGATGTCTATAAACATGATTTTCTTCACTCCTCCAAAAAATTTCAAAAGCATGAAAACAACAACAGCAAGTCCTTTTTTTCATCAAAATGCATAATCACATATAAGGAGCAAAGTCTCCTGTCTACTTTTTTTCCTTAGAGTCTTAAAACTTTCAGATTTTTATTTGCCCTCTATATGGAATTATGCAACATAAAGCAAAATTATTCCTCATATTTGAAAATTTCACAAAGTGGAATAATCTTTAATTTAAGATTGTATTTTTCTGAAGCACAAAATCTGTATAGGGAAATATCTGTATTTTAAATGTTTCTCTCTGTTGATATTTTACTTGTGAAAACATTTCAGGAATGACTCAGTAAATGAGATAGTGTGACTACATCATCCTATTTATTACAATCACAACATTCTGTTAAATTCAAATACCATTCCTCAGGCTAATTTTGCTAATGCAGTCATCTTTAGAGATGGTCAGTAATTCAGCAATAAAAAATGACTGCTCTTTCAACTAGTTTCTCACTTGCTGTTTTTAGAAGCAATATTATGAAATAAAAGTACATTAAAAACATGTACACAACAACATAATTAAAACTGTATCACAAAAGACCCTACTCCTACAGACAATTTATGGACATCCTTAGCTTTTGCAAGTTGTTTAAAGGACTTGTAGAGTCTTTCCTAAGTGTTTGCAGGAACATGATTTCACTGTGGTAGAGTTATCTGTTTTGCTTCCCCCCATTAAAAAAAAAAAACAAACCAAACAAGTGCAAAGTTCCAGTATTTATGGGGCATAATCCAGGACAGATGGCTGTGTGCAAGACATCTTTTATGCACAGACATACACACATGCACACACAACACACACACATATCTAAAAATATATGAGCATAAAAGTATATTTATTTTAACTGAAGAGCATCTACTTTGATGCTTTTGTGGGTATTAACAGTACTGTAAGTTTTTGTTAAATACATTTGCGTTATTGTCACCGTGATCCTTAGACAATATTCCCATGTTTCCTAGCAATCAGCAGTTTTGAGTTCAGGCTAATATTTGTTTGCTACATATACATAAACTCCTAGCACATTGAATGAAACTAGTGACTTAGGATATGAATTTGAAGCCTTCAGATTCCATTCAAGAAAGAGAACTGACAGGAAAGTAGATTAATTGAACTAAAATGACAGTTCTGCTGTTCTGGTGGGAGTTTTAGTCATGTGTAGCAAAAATTACTGGTACTCCCTGGTATCTGAGAGAGAAAATAATAAAAGAGGAAAATAATGAACTGATCCATGATTTTTATTTCCTCTGAAGCTAAAAAGCCAATGCATCAATAGAAAAGTTGGTACATGTTAATCTGTAACTTGCATGTATAACTGATATACTCAATCTTTAAAAGTATGATATCGATTCTAGTACCAAAAAAAAAAAAAAAAAAGGCATTTTGGTTGGTCTATTTTGATACCCATCATACACAAGTTAAAGTAGGGATTAAGAATTAATATTAATTATTCATTAAGATGCCATACTAAATTTGCCAATAACTCATGGCAAATAAAGGTCCATTCTTCAGAGGCTATTTTTTGTTCAAGTTTCTAAAACCTAAAATCTATTTTCTAAAATCAGGAAGGAATTTTGTTCACTCTTAAGACCCTATCCTTCTTTATGACAGGATTATTCACTAGCAAAAGCATTCCAAAGGTTGAAAATTAAAATATAGAATTCTTCTTGGTGTTCTGGACAGTAGAAACCTGTATAAAGACTTTCTTGAAAAGGATATACTCCTTATACACTCCTGTGGTATGTGGAGTGTGGTGATGATTTTTCTTTTGTTCTGCTGCTACAAAATTTCTTATCTTCATGTACTGGCCAATACACGAAACTCATACTTGCTATGGAAGTTGGCTAAAAAACAGATCTGACCTGCCATAAAAATATTGCTATTATGAGATAATTAACTTTTTTGTAAATTAGGTACTCCTTTCACCTAATTTTCAGGACAAAAACAGCTCTGTGTAAACCCACTCCAATCTGATAGAAACATCAAAAACTTCTATAATTAAACTATTCAAAGGATAAAGAATGTCTCCTCTAGACTAGATGACTGTGAATTCTCAAGAGTACTTATTTAAAAGTATTTCCCACTAGAGCATCCCCTTACCTAAGGTAGAGTGAAAACTTTAAAATTGTATGAAATTCACTTTGACTCTTACCAGAAAAGACACTGGGAATCTTGGAAAGAAAACTTTTCACTGTACGAATAGGAATCCCATTTTTCTCATCTTGCATGCGGGCTATGACATCTTCCATCTGAATAGAGAAATAAAAAAGAGAGGAATAAATAATTTCTTTCTTTGAACATCTAACTTTTCAAAATGTTCAATGAAATTATGATGGAATTAACTAAATTTATTCTTTCCTTTTACTTAAATCACAAAGATGGTTCATATGAAAAACTCTGTGCGACAAGGGCATTTTATGCTTTTTTATGCTTTTTTATTAGTCAAAGTTTAATAAATTTTGTATGTTGCTTCTATACCCCTAATAGGTCCCCAAATACTTTGTTAAAAGTTTGCGACTGGGCTGTGTTGTGGAAACAGAAAAACAGACAATATTCTGTCAGGCCCCTTTTTCCCCTAAAGTCAGATGTCCCACACTAGCTAATTGCAAACCAGCATTGGGTGCAGCTGTGCATTACTTGGCCCAATAAGGGAGTTGTATAGAGCCAGGAAAGGGAGCACCAGCATTTGGGGTCACCAGTGGTGTACATAGGAAAAAGAACAAATGTCCATTAAAAAAAAAAAAAAAAACCAAAAACAAAAACAAAAAATTTATGTTGAAAAAAAAAAAAAAAAAAAAAAAAAAAAAAAAAAAAACATAGAGTGTCTGGAGGTTCCCATGTTCCATGTATTTATAGATCACATATTAACAACCTAAGGAATACAAATCCAGTGTCATCGTCCAAACCAAAACGTAAACACAAGAAGTAGATACTGTTAGTAAGGTGTGAAAAACTCAGTCTATTGCTCAGAATTAAGCAATTTGCAAAATATAACAGAAGAAAAGAACCAATATTCATCTGACATGGAATTTAATTATTTAAATAGAAAAGGCTATTACTAGATTTCTGAAGAAACTGTTAAGCATGCCTATGCTCATCAACCTTTATCTGAGAAATGGCATGTGTCCCTACATTTTTTATCCACAAAGTAACTGAAGATTGGTGTCAACTCCTTCCAAACTCAGTTGGTGAATTGTCTTATTTTGCCCTTAAGTGAAAAAGAATTCACTCAGATTCAGGTAAATATTTTTGCTGATCATGTTTGGTGATAAATTCCACACAGGTAGAGTTAAGCTTGTGAGAATATTGTGAGAATTCTGCCAGAACCCCAGAGTGAGTAATGCACATTACACTAGGACAAAGTGTAGAAGACAATTTGTACATAAGGCAACAAGTTAAAGGTATATTTGCAATATAATAAGGTTTACTACAAACATATGCCACACTTCTCAAACACAGTATTACAGGTAGAGAGATGCAGTTACTGCTTGCTCAAGAACACAGGAGTGCAAATGTTAAATGCCCAGTGCTGTCAGCAGCCAGGCTTCTGAGAGTACAGGGAACAAATTGTTAGCTGACATTTACATATGCTTTCCTAAACTTTCTTCATGGACAGGATTGAATCTAAACAGCATAAAATCTAGCTCTGAGAGAGACTGAAGCTCTAGGAGAGTCCTCTGGTTTTGATTAGTGAAGAGAACTCAAGGATGTCTGCACTGCAAAATTACACCTTCCCTTTTATATCATAATATAAGCTCATTTATATAAGCTCATATTACTGTTCTGTGTTGGGTGTGAATTCTGTCTGTGCAAAAGGCAGCTCACACCTCACACTCCAGACAGCATTATTGGGAACTGCCTGGATAACTCAGTGAACAAAGATTACCTCCTAAGTAAGCAAGAATGTTCTGAAGACACAGCACAACAGCAATCCACTAATTAGGTACAGTTGACCTCTTGCATGGAAATCTAAGTTACTTGTGGTTTGTGGTTATCTTAAATCTTAAACATAAGAACTCTAGAAAATGAAGGGAAATTTAAAAAAAAAAAAAAAAAAGTTTATTTTAAAGATTCAAATCTATCCAATCCAGCATATGCAGGTGCACAGTTTAAGTTTCAAAATATGCAGTTGCTGTTTCTATTTCAGCTGCTTTAAATACAACAAATATATAACCTCTTCCACTAAAAACCATCAAACTTAATTATAATTGGGAAACAGCAGTCTAGGCATTCCTCTGTCATTAATCAACAATGAACTAAGACAATGAAAAGGGCAGAATAGTTTAATTAGAAAGATGAAAGAAAATCTTAATCTAATTTTGCTCAAGAACCCTAATCTGGGAAACACATGCTGCTGCCTGATATAATAATTTTCCTTCCTGATATATCATTGTTTCTGAGTCACCTGACTCAATTCTCAAAAATAAAATAGAAGCTTCTTCATTTCACCTCAGAATCAGACTTTTTTCTATTCAGAAGCCCTTATGTGGCGTAATCTGTCTGGCCCTCACCTTGCAGTGGGGTTCTTTTTAATCCTAAACATCCTCAAGTAACTCAAACCCACAAATAATTTGCCTCCTGATCACTCTGCAAATGAAGGTCAATATGCTCAAAAGAGGAAGTTGTATAAGCATATCTTTTAGCTTTTCAGTCATCATTATACATCAATAAGTAAGTATAGCTAGAAAGACATTTCAGTGCAGCACAAATCCTACAGAAGGCTTTCTAAATAAATGTCTTCTTAAAAGAATGTGCTTTTTTTTTTACCAGTGAGGTAGTTCTAACTCTGACAAAAACTCACTAAACTTCTGATGCATAGGCAACTCAGAACAAACTTACAACATTAATATTTAAAACTTCACTTGTCTCCTTGTGAAGATAATTTGCAGCCTTCATCTTGACACATAAAAACTCTGTGAAATCTATTTCAAAGCCTAACTCTATGACAACAGTGACAATGCATCTTCTCTAAAGCAAAAAGAAAGCAGATAACAATATCCTGTGATGGAAGGGCTACAGGATACAGGAGGCATTGAACAGTGACAGGTGGCTGCTCTGGACACACTGGGAGCCAGGCACTCAGGCACGCCCAGCTCACCCCAGGAGCAGGACCAGTGGAGGTCTGGACAGCACACCAGTATCCTTTAGCTACTTACAGCCAGGTGAAAGGAATACAGCTCCTAAGAGCACAATTTTTATGGTTCCTCAGTGCTGCCATGCCATGTGGCTTCTGGGGGGAACCCCTGATCTTTAAACTGCCAAATCTAAAGAAGAATTTCATTGCTGTTCAACTGCACATCTTGCAAAATTTATCGATTTGAACTATAATTCAGCATCTTAAGAACTGGTTTTGGTTTAGGCTTTCTTTTTTTTCATAGATTCAAACACAACAAAAGTGCAGGACAAGAGTTTTTTTCTTCCATTAAAATTGAGTCTAAATCAACTCCACATAAAGATGATCACTACATAAAAGGATATTAGAAAAAGTAATTCCTCAGGAACTAAGCTAGTTCAAGAGATAAATAGTAAAATCTTGAAGCCTTGGCCTACTTAGACATACATAGATGTCTTAATATGATTTCTGTCCCTTAAAAAAAAAAAAATTCAATGCCAGAGAATTAAGACTATACTTAGGACTACCAAAATTAAATAAGCATATTTTTGTACTCAGTTATCACACATCAGAATAGGGATTGCTCTTAGTTGAGTGTACTGGGGTCCACCGACACTACAGCTTTCTTCATTTTGCTAAAATCTTTTTTTTCCTTTTACACAAATTTAGGGGTGGAATAGCCCAGTGAAACTAGCTACAAACCTTATACAAACTTGTTTTACTTGTTAAAAAGTACAAAGAGTCACAGTATACTTCTTGGAGTATGCAACATGCTTCTTTAGAAGCATGCCCTCCTCAGCCTGTCCCTGTGCAGAGATGTACTTCAAGCAACATGGGCTGGACAAAACTTGCAGGGTAGGAGACAGATACAAGGTTTCTTACAACACAAGGGCCACTTTTCTTCTTACTGCTTCACTGATGAGCACAGGTACAGGCAAAGTGATTGCCAGACCAAATTAATAAGAAATAACCGTGGAGGTGGAGATAGAAGGTTAATGGGAGACCTTCAGTTTACCCAGCATATAAGGCAAAGTCACCGAAGTAAAATAAAAAATCTCAGTTTAACAATGCTGGCAACTCTTTTTTAAAATCAAATGCATAGAAACAGATGGTTTAGTATCTTCATGGCAAAGATTTTAGCATTTTCTCTTTAATGTAGAATTGGGTTATTTCAACTCTTTATTCCTACTTGGTATGAAACCCAAGTTTTAAATGTTCAGAAGTTCAGAAAAGCATATTTAGACTTCTGACTAAAATACAGTGCTGAAAGATGGCTTGGAGCATTCAAGATTAACCAAAATGTCAATGGCAGTCATGCACAAACCCTCTGAGCTCACTAATATAAAAGCAGTCAGTCAGGAGGCTTTTCTAAGACAGCAATACTGCATCTCTGGTCTACCAATACAGGAAACAGCCCTAGGTAATCTCTGATGAACATTAAATTATAGAATAACTTAATTAAAAGCATACAAGGATGACTAGTCTCATTCTTTTCAGAGCTTCTATTTGCTGAAATAATTATTTGACATCATAAAATCAAACAACAAACCAACACAAAAGTTTCCAATCATATTAAATAGATGCATTGGAGATAGTTTGAAGAGCCTAATTTTCTACATGTACCTATGATGCTGGCACCTCTGCCTCACATTTCTTTCCTTTTGTATATGAAGACACTGGTGTGAGCAAATAGTTCATACTCTGTCCCTAAACAGAATAACTGTGGAGAGCAAAAGATGTTCTGGCTTCACATGTAGCACAAAGGTCTGTATTGAATCATTTTCTGTCATTACTCTTATGGCTTCATTTGTAGTTCTCAAAGTTAATTTCTAATTAAGATTCAAATTTATTTTTCTTAATTATCCATACTGTTTCAGATTCAACAAACAGGTAATGTGTCAGACTGGTTGTAAAACAAGTGTGGTACTATGTGTCTAAGCCTGTGCTTACATTAAACGAGCACAGGGCAAACCTTTTACATTTATTAAGAATAATTAAGGCTGTTTTGAATTTATTTGAAAATTGATGTCAGTTCTGTGCAATTTTTTCTGAGGCCTAATTAAATGAACAGTCCCATTGGGCTCTCCTTAATATCAACCCTGTATGTTCATCACTGAACTTGCATCAATGAGATAAGCTCTGCACACTTTGCCTATTTAAAATTGTGGGTTTGAATGATAATTTTAAGCATGATCTTATTCATGTAATTAAAATGCTGACTCATCAAAACCATTTAATTTAAAGGGTTCTTGTCATTTAATACAAACTATACAAGTAGTCATTGTGCTTTTCAAATACCTATTATAATACTTTTTGAAAGATGGACAACTTAAAAACATACTTTGAGCTCCTGTCATTAACCTGCAATCATGTGGCATAAAGCTGTCAGTGATCCCGAGGTAAGGATTGAATAAAGGGTAATCCCTGTCACAAGAAACTGTACAATATTGAATGGAAAATCTTGAAGATACCATCTAGTACATTCTGTAGGTAGTAATTTATGCCAATAAGTAACTATATTTTCTCCTAAGAACTGCTAGTCTTGAGCTCATGCTTTGATGCACCACTCTTTTTCTCTGTTTCATTCACTGAGTAAACAAAAGATCTCCCAGTAACCTTCTATTTCCTCTATCATTCTACAGTTATTTCCCACTGTTATTTCTTTGGATAAGTTGATCTGAAAACACTTACTTAATTCTGTATTCCACCAAGCCCTCTGCCCAAAACAAAAAAAGTTCTTCCTCATTCTAATTCAGAAAAATGTGTGAGTTTGCTTGTATCATTGTAAATTTTTGAGAACTCAGTGTGTCAGAACAATGGCAATAAACCTACAGCGCTGCAAGGGCTATTACTCACACTTTTTTCAATTAAAATTTTATCTCACCTAGGAATCCTACATCTGGATATATAAGACATACACCCAGTTCACTGCATGTCTATCAATGCTATATAGCTGGACTGTGAAGAGAAGACTGAAGTAGTTGCTAAAAACAACTCAACTGGCACAACAGAAAGATCATATAACTTAGGAGGAATGCATCACACTGATTCAGCTATGAAATCAAGAAAAGGTTCTAGAAAATGCTACACTAATTCTATTGAAAAAATAAGGCAATAGCAATTGGCCATTTTTTAAATTAACCACTGGCAAAATAATTCAGATATGCTTTAAAATTGTTTCATGATATTAATATTTCAGAATTTATTTTCACTCTGGCCTTTCCTAGCCAAGAAGCATTTTCTATATTTAGTCAATGTCAGAATCAGATACAGAAGATATAAAAGGCTATGAACTGATGCAAAAATTACTACTTTAACTGAATAGTTCTCATGTTACAATTCCAGATAGATAAAGAAAAACATTTCATTTTGTTTACCTGTTTTTCTTGGAACTTAGAAACAATTAATGATAATTAATTTAAAAACCCACATTTCTCAAACCTTAAATGTTATATTTGCACAACAAATCAGAGAAAGATTACCCAAAGGAGTTAAAAAAACACATCCAGATGGTGAAATTTCAAAACCACCTAAGTCAATGATAATTTTGGAAATTGCATTTCTGCTTTCAGTAAATTAATTATTTCCATCACATTTCAACTTTGCTTAGAATGACAGAGGAAAGAGAAGCATCACTGGACACTTCAGAAGAAAACACAGCTTGATGAAGGAGGCCTTAGTGAAAGACTGTTTTTATTAACAGGGAGATTTCTGCAAAAATACTTCATCCAGAATAAAATATATATTTTTAAAATGGAAAAACCTATGACTAATTTTTATTTATCAGTCAGGCCAAGATTTGAGCTTCTAGACTGTGCTACCACAGATAGAAATAATATTTCTTAGGCAAAATACAAAATTCTGAAAATACAGTCTTTCAAAGCCAAGCTGTTCCCTGGGTTGTACTGATTGTTTGTAATATGATGGTTCTGACACTAAAAATTAAGTCCCCTGTACATTTCAGAAACAGAGAAGTTCAATGGAAAACTGATCTCTGAGATCCCAAATGGACCTTCCAAAACAATATTACCAAAATGGTCAAAATGTTTGAATTTTTTTCAAAAAAAGAAGAAAAGTAAAATGTCAAAATTCAACAGAAAAAAAAATTAAAGGACAGATTCTGGTTAGTACACAGATTAGCATTTCAAAGAAGAAAACAGATGCAGACATTTCTGTAGAAGATGGAAAATACTTATATATAGGTAACCCAGATCAAAAGTGAATTATAGCCAATAGCATATTTTGCCTTCACAAAAAAGAGTCACAAAAATATTAGCTATATGAGTTATGATATATTCATCCACCTAACAAAAAAGCAATGTTTCTCTGGAGAACACTTACATTTACTCCAAATATAGTCATTTAATTCTAAAGTCAAAAATAACAGATTTTTTTTTTCTAAATTGGTACACCTGCCTTATATCATCTGTTACTAAGGGTTTTAAATCTTAATTTTTCTGGTTGGAATCTCTTTTCCTCACTTTTCAGATGGTCTCAAAAACTACAAAGCCACATTACAGCAGCAGATCATTTTAGAAGCAGCTACTGTTGACCAAGGATAAAACCTTTCTTAAAAAGTACAATATCACCCCTCAAATGATGAGCAAAAAATGTACTTACAAGAAATGTTTCAAATTACATTGGCAGAAATAACATTTTAGGGCAATCAATAATAAGTATTTTGATGATTTCTGCACTGGTCTCTGCCCTGTGGTGGGGAAAGACTGAAGGAGGCTAGCTGATTTGTTAATATTTCAGCACCTGGAGAACAGAAATACTGTATAAAAACTTCATTACTAGTCTCTTGGTCCTTGAAATTCCTCTCAGTCATAAAACTCCATTAAATACAGAAGTAAAACTGCTACCATCAAAATAAATTTTTACAAGTGACTTTTAAATCATGTTCTTGTTAAAAAAAGGGTTCTTAATTTTATTACAGTGTGGATAGCTTTCAGTATCAATTTTATTTGGCTTTTTAAAAAACAGTCTGCGGATGCAATACAGTAATGTAGCATTATATGACAGATGGACTGGTTTCACAGTAGTCTGATCACCCTCTGTTACACAACTTACTTTAAAACAAATATTTTATTCTTACCTAATCTGAATAGATAGAAAATAGACAGTTGTGGATGTTCTGTCAGTTCCTAAAGCATGTTGAATTCACCCATTTTCACTTAGAGAACAATGTAAAAGAAATGAACAACTGAAATACTGAACTATTGATTTGCCAAGTAAACAACACAGATAATTAATGGAAAAAGTCCACAGAAAACACAATCATGGTATATTCCCTATGCAATTAAAAAAAAAGAAAAAAAAAACACAAGAAAACCACAAACATATCAAGAAGAGTACTGAAATAAATGAATTAGAATGTTTAAACCTTTCTTCCATAAAAATTTAGCTACTAATGCTCCAGTAACACCAGGACATTTTCCCTTCTTATTAAAAGTCTTATCATCATCTCCCCTTCAAGCCAGCAGAAGCTCCAGGCTTGATCATCTTTTTATTCCTCTTGAGAAGATTACACACACTCTAGTACTAATATTCATGCTAAAAAACAAAGTCATTTTATATAGCTCTTGCTAATAGCAATTCAGGAACTGTAGTGCAAGCTACAGGTTTATGTAAGACAAGCAGTGCATACAAATATTAGCCTGCCCTTCTGTGACAAAAATTATGCATTTCTACACGTCAAGCAAATTTTTTTAACTTTTAGTGGCTACACAAATTAGTCAAGCTTTTCATCAATCAAAACATTAGAAGATTTAAGAAAAATAGTTCATAGGTCTTCTTATTCAGCTGGGAGTAATAAAAATAAGTTTTACATTTATTTTAAAAACAAAAACGTGGTGAATTTATGTGGAAATAAGTGGTTCTTTCTTGCATCAGTTTTTTTACAGTTTTAAAATTAATTTTAATTTTATTGTGGCAACGCACTCAAAAAATGTGAGTATTTGCAATGAAACAAAATTATAAAATGCAATTTAAATAAGGAATAGTATTTTGAAAAGAATGCCAAAACTGCCACTATTTTATTTACAATTTCTCAGCTTCTCCAGGGTTATTCCCATATAAGATTCTAACTGCATCAGCCAGACTCTAAGACAAATTTAAAATCTTATTTTCCTAAAACAGATGAAATGTTTATATGGCATTCACAAAATCCTGGCACTCTTCTAAAAATTACTTAAGTCATAGAAAAATAACTTGATTAACAGAATGTAGCCCATTGTTTCCTTCAGGAGTTGTTTGGAAGGAGAGAGTCAGAATTTTGATACAGGTCTTTGATTCTACACAATGAATGTGCAAAACAGAAATGAAAGTTTTTTATTTACCAATGAAAGCTAAGCTAGCCATACTCTTTGGTTTTTATAGGGGTCTTCTTAAAGAAATCACACTAAAGATCGGTAATGCCAGTCAACACCTAATTCCATTGTACAGTTACATTACAAACACACGAGCCAAGACTTCTTGGCTTCTTTGCTTATAATTAAATTTACTTGATTTCTTTCTCCACCCATTGAAGAAGGACATAGCTTGTTCTCAATCCCACTCTAAATTGCTGTATTTTCACAAGGATCCTCTGCCCTGTAATTATTTGGGAGCAATTTCAGTAAAGGCTTATTCGGCAAAGCACTGAAACAGTTTGTAAACATCAAGGCTGAAATTTTCTAAGAAAATGGAAGCAACTAAGTACCTAACTCATTAAAAACCAGGGAACTGGCATATCAAAAGACAATGGGTGACACAGTGGTGAGTGTGCTATGTTCCAGTGCTTTGTGAAATAGGACCCCATTCCAGTGTGACATTTCCCAGTTTGTATTTTGACTGGTTGCAGCATAATTAGGAAAAGCAGAACATATTTTATCCTTTCTTTCAGTTGTATGAAGGAATTGCATCAGCTCTAGCACTCCACTGGACTTGGACTGAAAGAATTAAGGAAATTTAAAATTAATTATGTGCCTTTGTCTTATTTAATTTTCCTCTGTTTTTAAAAACATGAGTTTGTCTTATGAATTCATGTTATATTTTTCCAGAAGAACTAACCATACTTTCATTTCCTTTGGAATAAAGAAAGCAGAAAAGGCTATCTTGCCATCAAAATCCAGAGCCTTTGAATTCTCATGATTTAGACACTTCAAAGCAAATCAGGTCTGGGTGTTCTGTATTTGTCCAATTTATTCACAGTTTGACATTTACAGTATCTACATTTTATTTTCCTTTGCAGTCATTTTCTTTTTGATTAGAAACATTCTATGTCTTTATTGTCAAATCATATTTGTGCCACAAAAAAGTAGAGCAGCAGTCATTAGCAGATTTGAAATATGTGAGCTCTGAGAATTGTGATTAATGGCTATAAAACCATTTCTTTATTCTACCCAATACACAATTGGGAAAGGAGATATTCTTCTGTTATAAACAAGTTTTGGTATTCACATACTACTATATATATGCAGTGAGATTAGAACAATATTAAAATCAGACACACTGTAACTTAAGAACCAAAAAATAAACGTGGATTTGAGCAAATGAAAACTAAAAAATATAAAACCAAAATAAATCAGAATTAAAGCCCACAAATTTATTTGTGAAATTATTTTTTAGTCTAGAAAAAAATAGGCAAAACACTGCAGGAAAGAATTATGGAATACTATTTTTTGATCAAATTTTATTTTGCCAGAAGACAAACTCATTCCAGCTATTTGGTGCAGTGAGCAGCATGTATGACAGAATGCTGACTGGAAGTTTGAATGCAATATCCACCTTTTTGTCAGCCATAGGGGTGGACAAGACATTCTCAACTCAACCTCAAATCTCTCAACTGATATGTAGGTGGTTAATTTGAATACTTGGAAAAGTCAGAATCTCTGTAATAGATCCAGTTGGATCAAACTGTAACATGAATGAGAACAATTTTCATAGAAAGTTACTTTCAGAACAGAAAAGCTTGATTGCAATAAAGCCATTTCTCACTGAAAAACCACAAGTCTATTGAAATAGATTTTTTTCCATCATGAGTTTATGTGTTTTACCAGTTTAAAGGATGGAAAGTAACCAGGTTTAACAACTAAAGCACTACTTCAGTTAATCCTGTATATGTGTTAGGAAGCATTTAGAATGACCTGTCTCATATTGCAAGTATAGTAGATATGAAAAATTGCTAGAAATAATGAGACTCTTTCTAAAAAGGAACCATATTTTCCATACAGAGTAAATATACTGAAAGAGATCTCAACACTAAAAAATTAAAGTATAATAAATAGAGGTAGTCTGTAAGCACCTACACCTTCCAAGCAGAAATCACAGATTCCTACTTTTGGCTGAAAAGAGGTAATACATTAGACAACTAGTCCTTACCTGGAAAAATTAAAGGGGTTGTATATTTTGTACAAATACAGAAAACCTAATTCTGTTCTTTTAAATTGTTTCAAATAAGGTCAGAGAAAAGTAAAATACCTACACAGAGATAAGATTCCTCTGGCATTTGGAAAAAACAGAACAAGTTACATTTAGCAGAGGAGTCACATAATGAGGACTTCAGAATCCTTGGTTTTCTTCTCCACTTTGCTACCAACTGACCTTTGGCAAGTCACTGTAACCTCCAGTGGCTGAGAAATATGAAAGAAAACTAAAGAAATAAACATTTAAAAAAAAAAAAATCTAAAGTTTTTGATGTGCTGGAGCATTGTAATGCTAGAGAAAATTGAAGCATACAGATTTTGAAACAGAATGGAGTTTCTTTTTGTTCCAGAAAGCTGCAGAGTCTTGACATTTTTTCCTACCCTATATCTTCTCAGAGACATGAATCAAAGTCTACTGTAGTCATTGAAGGCATTTCCTTTGATATTTTGGGAATAAATATTAGCATCACTGGGTGCTGGGCTTCTAAATATTAAGTATTTCATGACTGCCACAGCACATGTCCTCCTTTTCTATCAAAAGCTAAACTATTTATAAACTTCCAGAGATTAAATAAAAGATTTTGCATTCCATATACAAAACCATAAAACTGTACTTCTGAACTGTATGGTCCCCCCTTACAACTAACTTAACATCTTGGATGTTGATGTCTTGAATGCATTTAATATGTTAAACTTAGCTGAGAAGTTCATTATTCTGAAGGAGAATGTTTAGAGATGTATTTGCCTACTGTCTGCCTCTTTGTTCCATCATTACCTTACACATCCTATAGCAGTACATGATGTTGCAAGAGAAACATAAGGAATAACTTGTACATTGAAATAGTTTTAAAAGGCTTTTATGCTTCTTTTAAGCAGAAAGGAAGGAGGGACTCACAAGGAGGGCAAAGGGAAGATCCATGTTCATTGGCTTTCATCTCCTTTGAAACTCTGTAGATTTGCATTTTAGTTTATGGTAATCATACACACCCTTATCAGGATTTACTTTTTCGTACATAATCTACTTAAAGATAAGATAGGATCTTTGAAGTCTGATACTGAAAAATGAAGTTACAAAACTATTCACTGTCTCATAACATTTGGCAAGACCTCCCAAAATCCTGCATCCAGAATAAATCACTTAGGCAACAGCACTATATTCTTATTTAAAAGAAATCTGTATTTACAGATCAAATAAATGTGGTGTCTAGGGAAATCTTGTAACATCAAAGACCCCCCAGGTCTGATTGTTAAGACAAAAATGACAAATTCTGACAAAAGAGACATTACTTTTTAATCATTCCTTGCTCTAAAACAATATCCACCAGAGAGTGACAGTGGTGCTTCTAGTACTATCTCAAATATTTTATAGATCTGTTATCATAAGAACTACTGTTGCAAGTTGAGAGTTAATATAAAAAGATGCTAACAAAAGGGAATGGAGATTCTTAAATTCTGAGTAAAACTGCTGAGATCTGACTGCAGACAACAGTGACTTTTAAGGTAGTATGAATGGGTAAAAGCAATAAAAATATTTAATCTCTGAATGCTACATATTTGGTGTAGATAGCCAGATATCAGGACATTCATGATACATTTGGTTCAGGAACAGTCTTGTACGTATACCTTGCAGTGCAGGCTAATGCAAACTGAATTGAAGACTTTTGCATCAGTATCCTGGTTTCAGCTAGATAGCGTTAATTCCTTCTCAGTAGCGATTACAGTGCTGTGTTTTGGATTCAGAATGAGAATGGTGTTAACACACTGGTATTTTGGTTTTTTGCTAAGTCAAGTTTATCCCAAGTCAAGCACTTTTTTTCTTGTCTTGTGCCTTGCCAGTGAGGAGGTAAGCAAAAGAAACCGGGAGGGAACACAGTTGGACCAGGTGGCCCAAACTGACCAAAGGGATATTCCACACCACAGAATGTCATGCCTGGCATATAGACTGGGGGAGTTATCCAGAAATGCAGCCAGTCTGGGTCCAGGAAGGGGGATCTAGCATCAGTCAGCAGGTGATGACCAATTGTATTGTGCATCAGTTGTTTTTCCCTTTTTATTACCACAATTATTAAAATTTACCATTATTGTGGAATTTTACTTTCTTTTCAACTATTAAACTGTTCTTATGTCAACCAACAAGTTTTACTTTGGCTCTCCTGAGGGGCAGAGAGGTGTGGGTTAAGCAAGAGGCTGCATGGTGCCTAATTTCCAGCTGGGTTTAAAACACAGTAATCAGAAGGAGATCCATTCCTTGTTGTTTTTGTCCTTGGTAACATTTGTAAACTCCCAGAAGTGAACTTAAACCTTGGCTTAACTCTAGGAATTAGTTCTATAACATCACTGAAAGTCTGACATTCATTCCTAAGCAGTAGTCCACTGTCTTAAAAAAAACATGTCTTAAAAAAATATGATGCAAAAGGGCTTTCTTGGAGATGTTGGAATATTGTATTGGTTTTAGATTTCTTATCAAATCATAGACTTAAAATTCTAAAATTGATGTTATATTTATGAATCTACACAGTAACCACTTGCACTTTAACCGTACTTTCCAAATAAAATACATGCAAGAAAACCCCAGATCCAGAAAGTTCATTAGGAATAATTATGAGATCAATTTGACCCAAAAGGGACACAGTTATGGTTTGCTTTATTTCCTTTTTTTATTATGTCACTTTGGCTTATTATCCTGTGAGACCATCCCCACTGCGTGTTCTAAAGCATCTAAAGGAGTTGCAACAACCAACTTGAAAGTGTAAACTTTTGTTCCACAGTATACACAGCAAAACGAGGCATCTAGGCTTTACTTTAGGTCCAGGTTATTCCAAAGACTACACATTCCAAACCAGATCGTAAAACTGTAATTTTTTATCAAAAGCTCAAAAGCAGCACAGTGCATGTCCTTTGCTAGCCCTCAGAGACACAGAAATTAAAAGATAAACCAGGTACCAAAATATAAAAAAACACATGGTAATTCCCAAAGTTTGTAACTACTGAATATTGTTGCTGGCAAACCAAAATTATCCTACAAAATTATTGCACCAGAACACCTCACTCATACCCAAAATAAGTTTTCTTCACACTGGTAAAGCAGTGAGGTGCACTGCTGAAATCTATTGAAATCCATTTGAAATGCAGGGCTGAGCTGTCTCTGGCCTTGCCCCAAGCCTGAGTGAGGGCACAGCCCAGGATGGCCCCACCTCAGTCCCTCTGCAGCTCACATGGAGCCAACTGGGACAGCGCAGTGCCCCGAGGGCTGCTCTGGGTACCACACTGCTTTTGCTGCCCTTCCGCTTGCATCCCTGCCAAGCACACACATAAAACAATAATTAGTTCTTAGCCTCACTAATGCTCTCCTAATGTCATCTCAGATGCTGTCAAATCCATGACTCCAGCACTAAAAATTAGATTAATATAATTAATAAATGATTAACATGAAGTTTATTTTAGAACTTCAGACATTACAGCAAGGCTCATATAATTAAAAACATTCACAGTAGTTTTGTTGCATTGATTACAAGCTTAACAGCATTTAAAACATTTAACTTCTCTAGAATTTTTAAAATTTAAATTGCAGAAGTAAAAACAGTATCATTCCCTCTTCTGACTATGCAGAAATAATTAATATTTATATCTAGAGACAATGTAGTGATGAAAAAGTGAAGTGTAGAAAAGAATGAAGTTATGGAATGTGGTCCATGAATGAAGGGGTTAAGCATCTGCATTGAAAAAGGAAGAATTAAGATTATCAAATAGATAGAGGACAGATGTGAAAGACAAAAAAAAAAAAAAAAAAAAAAAAAAAAAAAAAAAAAAAAGTATGAGAGAATTAGTATTGTGCATGAGACACAAACTAAAATAATTAAATTATATTAGGCAAGAGGTTTAAGGCTAAGAAAGAAACAAGTACACAAGTTATGAGACACAACTTCAATTTAGACAACTCCAGCTTCTGCAGCACGTGAGAGTTTTTAACATTTAGGTGATCTTTATCTTACCTATACAGTGAGCAAAGCACAGCATTCAGTGCTGTTGCAAGAATCTCAACTGCGGTCATTAAGATGCATAACAATATACTATTTTAAAAACATAATTCAAATCCAGGTCATTCTTGGTATCTTCAAAATTTCACTGCAAAAAGTTTGGCAGAGTGTGACGGCTTTTGAGAGCCTTATTAACCATTCCATGGCTCAGTTAGGATGATGCATGACAGAAGAGTGTCATATATATCACATCTTTTGTGCACACAACTGAAAACAGTTCATACATGGAAGAAGAAAGAAAACGAGGGACAAAGTAAATGAGGTAGTGGTTTTATGATGAAATCAAGTAATAATAAATGAACCAATGAAGAAAAATTGAAACACTTTTTGAATTGAACCTACACAGATGTGCATGCTGACCCATAGTGCACAGACACAAAAACATGTTTTCAATATTTAGATCTCAGAACTTTATCATATGTTCATCCTTTCCCCATCCCATCAAAATTTTTGAGAACCAAACCATTGATCTTCAAAAGCTACTTTAAGTAACACTATTTATTTTTTAACTGTATAGTTTAAATCTTTATCCAGTAATTCCATTTTATATTGCTAATGTTGAAAATATTCTAAAATAGTGCATTTCTGTTTCAAAGCCATATTTTCTCCAGACACTGCAGTATAATTTTTTCAAGTTATTTCTGACTAAATGAGGCAAAAACATTTTTGCTATAAACTACGACCAACAGGGGTGCAAAAGGATGATCAACAATCATGCGAGGAAGTGGAGGAGCAGGTCTTAAAAGATATGGAATAAAATAAAATGTATAAAACTTCTCAATTTTTGTATTTTTCATCATTCTTCCACTCCTACTGAACAAGAGGTATCTTTAACATCAGCCTCAACATCTCAGGTGCCAAAAAGACTTTTTGATTCAATAATCTGTATCTCAAGTCACATACACAAATAAAAAGGACATCTTTTGAAATTGATTTTAGATTTCTATAAACTCCACCTACATTATTCATATTGTATTACTTTCTGACCACTACAGACTTCCTTTACTGTTGTTTAAAGCTGCACGGTAGTGAAGCTCTTGTCTGTACGTCCTTGAGTAGAACACTGCTCAAGTCTTCTGTTTGTCCTGGCATTGAATCTCCAAGTCTGAGGGTTTTTTTGCATATATTGTGTTAGATTTTTATGCATATATTATACTTGGAGCTTATCAGTTAAAAAAAAACCTTCCTATTTTGAGGTTCAATGTTCAGCTCATTAGGTAAGCTATATGATCAAATAATATTGTTAAATAACAGTGCAAAGAATAAAATAAAACCCACTAAAAATGTTTTGCTTATACTGCAGCACATGTTACCATGGAATTCATTTTTATTTCAGTCATTATAAAGAATTATTCCCAAGGCAGTTAAGGGCTTATAAAACTCATAAATTCTTTTGTACTTGTCAGCAAAGTCTCTCACCTAATAGTATGCAAATTTCTTTTTGGATTTAATTTTGGTTCATAAACCCTTTTAATCAATTAAATGCAATTGAACTAAGAGTGATAGCAATCCAGGAATGCTTGCTCAAATAGGAAGTTAAATGAGATGATCAATTCCTCCCATAACACGTAGCAATTCTTCCAAATTTTTGATTCAAGGTTTCACAGCTATTATTAGATACACGCAGGATTTTTTAAAATTGTACAATGCAATTGTACAACCCCAATATTTACAGCTGGCCTTCTCAATAGTTCCATTCAAAAGAGTGCCACTATCTGTCTAAGCATCAACTTCAGCAATTTCTTGTCCTCTCTGTGCTTCTTTGCTTTTCCAAATGTAACCTGCTCTTCTTGCCTTTCAAACTCTCAGTGCCCTATCTGCCTTCTAGCTGTTGGTATCACATCCCTGAATTCAGCTAAGGTCTCAGCCCTTTTCATGCAAAGTAACAGCAAACAGAACTCTTCTCTGTCCTACAGAATTCAAATTGTGACATTGCCAGGCTCCCACACAGTAAGTATCCCCACGTCATTGATTTTTCAGGTATAGACCAACTGACATCCTCTAATCAAGTATAATAATTTGCTTGTAAACTACACAGAACTACACTGTTACTTCCAAGCAACATCTTGAAATTAAGACAGCAACTGGTAGACAGATGGTTGAGCTCAGCTCCAACTCAATTATTTATTATTTTGTAGTTACATAGATTGATTTCTGCAGTTTCTTTTAGGTGCCTCAAAAAACCAAAAATCTATAATTGACAGATGATGAGCCAGCTAATGAACATTATGGAGTGAATGCACTACAGGATGTACTGCTTCAGAATGAGAGGGAAAAAAAAAATTTTTAAAAGCATAAAAAACTTCTGGTGATTTCTTTTTTTATTATTATTAATGGAGGGCTTGCTCTCTCCTAAGTACAAAGAACTGACTAGCATGGGTAATGAATCCTCTCAGGAAATCATCATTTCAGGTCTCAAGCTAGAAGTTTTCTATTCTCTTTCTGCTAATTCAGGCCTTTTTATAAATATATGAAGACATTGCTGCCACTCGCTTTCTTTCACAACTGAACCACACCACAAGCTTCTGATATCCAAATTACTAATAAGGCAAACCTTAAAAGAAAAAGCAGCATAAAGGAGAGGGAGAGGAAACACCAAGTTGGTACACCTGGACGAAAAATCATGCACTTAACACATTTCCCAAAAGCTGGAAATACATACTCACAAAATCTTCTGAGAGTTTGTGCTCATTTACAGAAGGATAATCTCAATATGACCACACCAAAAGACAAAGCATATAAGTGCATACAGTATTTTACAGATATATTTAATACTTTTTAAAAAGACATTTTAAAATGTATTGGTTTTCTAGTATAAAATAAATATGCATAATGATGCATAATTTCAAAGAAACCAAGGCTCATAAAACAAACTCAATTAATATTGTATATCTTATTTAGAGCTGAGCACCTCCTCTTATTAACAATTTCCTACTTTCTGCTCCTTCTATTGAAAAAGTGGAT
Source organism: Muscicapa striata striata (assembly GCA_030060385.1). Taxonomy (NCBI): domain Eukaryota; kingdom Metazoa; phylum Chordata; class Aves; order Passeriformes; family Muscicapidae; genus Muscicapa; species Muscicapa striata. The sequence goes on along the minus strand of JAREIS010000062.1, from coordinate 1,804,284 downwards.
TTTTGGTTGTTTTTTTTTTTTTTTTACTTTTTTTAAAATTTCAATTCTATTGTATTTTAAATTGATAGATACCAATATAAATATGAAGTATTAAATAGTTTATATATTATAAAAACAATGTAAGTTTCTCTTAATTCAGAATTATGAAAATTCAATGAAAAAGTTTAGTTTTTAACTAACTTATTAATTTACTTGAATTCAATTTTAAGTTAAGTTTTGGGTTGTATTGGTAAAATTGAGTTAGAGAATTCTGAATTTCAACCAGTCACAATCACTTAATGTAACAAAGGTAATTTATAACTTTTTTGCTGCAACACAGTCTCCACAATGAAAGTGAAATACTCTGGCAGGACAACAAGCTCTGTGAGTAATTCTGCATACTAAAAACCTATTTCAAATTTTATTTAATGATTTTTCCAAACAGACACCATTCAATTTTACAGATCCTGTATGCTACACCTTCCACTGCCAGATAGAGACAGACTCAGGACTCCCTGTTTTCTGCCCTGTCTCACAAAGAGGGTGAAGGTACTTCAGAACTTTAAAAGAATAAGGTTGTCAAGGTTGTAGCTGCAAACAACCTTAATCAATGGAAAAGTAATATTTCATTCCTGACTTTATTTCAGGACTTCAAGCCATGGTAAAAAACAGCAACTGAAAACTGATTTGTCAGGTACCTAAACTAAGAGGTAGAAACCATCAGTGTATAAGAATCAGAAAGTTATTTAGTAGAGTTACCACTGATGGAGACCATTCCTATTATTTAATCTATATTAAAGGTTTGTAAAACCAGAGACTTTTTTCCTCATGTCACACTTTTTCTACTGCTGACGATTTTCACATCCTTGTCTCTGCTGAGTCCATCACTTTGATGCTGTATGCACTTATGTCGGGGCAGAAAGCTCAGACAGTGACAGTAGTCAGGAAATTATTGTGGGGCAAAAATTTGCATTCCTAGTCAGCATTGCGTTCCAAATTGACAGACATTGTACAGAGCACCATTGCCTAACCCATCTAAACTATTGATTCTATCCAAACCAATTATTTGATGGCAATAGGAGGATCTATCAGCAGAAAGACTAGAGCTATTCTTTCACATTCGTTTGTGGTTCTGAGTTTTAATAGCTTTTCATTGCCTCTTTCTCTTACTTGCTTAAAGCACCAGAACACATTTTTCTTCCATCACAAAACTCTCAGCTTCAATCTTTAATTTACCAGCCCCAGGAAAAATCTTAAAAGTAAAAGCAGATAGAAATAGAGAATATCCAAAGCACTGTCATTTGTAATTTGATGTATTGCATTTTTTTCCATGCCAAGATCTCAAAAGAAGAGATTGAAACAGAAAACACCTGACTACGGCTATGGAAATAGAAACACCAATACAATGCTCATTGGAATTCTCACTGCCATATGGGAATTCTCATTCCCCATTTACATAGAAGTGAGCATTTTACAGATACACTTGCATTTTCTGTGCAAGCAAGACTGAAAGAAATAGGAGTTTAGCTGGAACACAATGTGATAAAGAGACTTCCATTGTTAGCTATTGGCAGTACTGTGCTTCTCCCTACATTTCAATATTAACTGCTTCTCTTTTACATACACATTCAGATTTATATGGAATAAATAAATCAGTTTATTCACCCCAGCCATGGTTTGTTGATATATGTTATGAATACATGATTACATACAGCATTTAAAAAGTATAAATAATAATAATATAATGCATTTGTTAATATCAATTATAATACTGTAATAATTGTAATTAAATAATTAAAATATTAAAACCTTTTTAAACCGAGTTTACTCATTAAAAATCAAAGAGGAAGAGGCTGCCTAGCTTCTATCAAAGAACCTAAAAGAAGGAATCTGTTTCAAAGATAGCATATGGATGTATTTCTTTTTGCAGCCTCGTCATACATTCCGATTAAATCCTAAATCTGTGTATGTAAGACCTTGAATTTCTCCACAAGGTCTTCACTTACTATGCTGTCAATGTGCTGGGTTGCTGCACAAAAAAATGTACAAAAGCTCCTAACAAGAGCCCCTGTAAGGATGCACATACTCCTGCTGCATGGGTGTCATGGATGGAGCAGTGCACTGCACTTGTAAGAGAGAAGTAGCAATAAGTTTGTTGATATAAAACAGCAATTTAATCGAGCTGAATAGTAAATGTCTCACACATTTAACATGATTCAATGACAAGGTACACTTTATTATTAATTCTAGAGAGGAGGGTCAGACAAAACTGAGAAAGGACTCCCTTACTCTCTGAACTCTGTTCTGAAGGAGTTCAAGGTGTGCTGGATCCAGACCTGATCCCAGAGTTAGCCAATAGCTTACGTCTAAAGAATTATATGTGTACCTATGTATCCCTTAGAAAATATTTCAAAGTTCCAGCACATTTATTCCCATTTCAATTACTGACTCAGCCCAAAGCAGTAACTTTCAGAGGTGTCCCAATTCAAGGGAAGATCCTGGCATGCAGCCTTCTGCCATGCACAAGAGCTCAGCAGGTCCTGGGCTGTCCACTATTTATGGAGTAAGATGATTTGCTTACAGTCACATTTGGTAGACACAGCTGTAGTTTGGTTGGCACATGCTCAAATAACCCTCAGCTGCTCAGCAAGGCTTATAGCCCTAACTACTGTGTTCTGTATATTCCCAGAGTCCAGCTTAAGCCAGAGACAGCCAGTCAGACCACCACTGATACCTAGTACTCAAGCAGGAAAGAAAGGAGGGGAGGAGGTAGTGGGCACACCATCATTGTGAACAACTTAGCAATGCCTTGACTTTTGAGAGTTTCCTTTTATATTCTCAGTATTAGTGTCTATCACCATGTACACAACTTCCTATATTTTTAAAAACCAAGAAGGAAGACAACAGGAATCATTCATTTTCCAATTTCTCAACCCCTCCTGAACTTTATCTCACTACCAGAAGCCCTTCAAGCCAAGACCTCAGTCCTGCTGCCAGTCAGTCCACTTCAAATCACCACAGCTTTCTACCTGGGACTAAACTCGAGTTTTACAAATCAAGATGTACAACACTTCAGTAAACCATAACTGAAAACAGTCTTCACTTTAAAATTTCAATTTGAGATTTGAATGTTTCTACCATTTATTGTTCTTAAGTGTTATCAGCTTCTTAGTAACTGCCATAATTAGGCATAGCACTCCATATGGATAGATTTTTTTTTTTCGTAAGTTTCAGATGTTGTAGTTTTGCTGACAGATAAGTGAGTCATCAAACAAAAGACAGCAAAAAGAATAGGTAAGAAAATCTCTTTTTTCAAGGCTTTTGGAAATCATGAAATAAGTTGGATTTTAGAGAAATTAATATACTTTTCATAAAGCTGCTTCAAGTTCAAGAAACAATTACCTGGCACTGTAGCCATGTATGCCTTAAAAGCTGCTGACCACAGTAGATGCCCAGGCTGCACCCAGCCAAGGCTGAGGATGGGATTTCAGAGCCCAGCACTACACACTGCTGCTCTCCCAGCCTGCAGCAAACAGAGACCTGTGCCCTAGCTGAGGGATGCCCACCCCACACTCGAGCTCACTGCAGTGAGTTCATCATTCAGCCTCCCTTTTAACTCTGAAAGATTTCTGTGTTTTGGTGCCACTCAGCTGAAAGTCACACCATGCACAGCCTGAGTGAGGCTCGATGGAGTGCAGCAAGGGCAGCAGAAGTGGAGAGCACAGGTACCCCACCTTCGGTCACTCCCAGCCTGCCATCAGTGGCCAAGACTGAAATGGCAGATTCCTTTCTCACTGCTGTTTTGTCAGAAGTCACAGAATACAACATAAGCTGATGTTCTTCCACTGCAAGAATACCTCAGCTGTGGGTGTCCCTGCCCAGGTACGAGGGTGCTGCGGGACAGATGGGAGCTGCCCCATGCCAACAGCAGGTCATGCCACTCAGCTCCAACCAGCCCACAGCTGAGTCCCACAGCCACCCCAGAGAGTGCCTCAGGGAAAGTGTGCTTCAGAAAGGACAAAAATGCCTGTAGAGCAACAAGGGATGAGGGAAAAGAGGTGTGAGAAACAGCTCTGGAAATACCCAGATCATCCCAGATGAAGGTGCCATCTGCACTGGGGCAGGATTCCCTGGGAGCTTGCAGAGGAGCCCAGCCAGAAGAGGTGGATATGACTGCATATGTACATAGCCTTAAAGCACCCCTTCATTAAAAATAAAATACTACCAGTTTGGGGGCACTTCAGTGGACTTGAAATTAGTCCATTAATGCTATTTTGTTATTGTTAATCCTAAAACTACAGAAGAGAAGGTATTTTCTTTCAGAAGATGAAGAATACCTCACATGCAAAAGCATTTAAAGCATATACATTTCTAATTGTGTCACTGTCAGTTATAAATGGTTCCTTTGTTCCTCCCACAAATTTGTTAGTGACACAGAATACAAGCACCTGCTCATATAAAAATTGAAAAGAGATTCACAACAGACAAACCCTGGTATTCAGCCCATTCTCTTCCCCTTGCTTAGTGGAAAAGTCTAGAAAACCATTCACATCAGTACAAAGTATTTCTCTCCAAAGACAGCACTCAGCAGCAGAGCACCACATTTGCAAAACTTTACTCCACTTGCCTGATTGCTTTGTTTTCATGGTCAAATGGTTACCCCAAGAGTGACTTCTTATAAGCTCAGACTGAGCCAGTGTGTGATCAGAGGTCAGATCTGTGAGGTACCTGACCTACACACAAAAGCAGCACTGATATTTAACTGAGTAAAAGCTCACTGAGGCTTTTGAAAAACATCCATGAAGCATTTCAATTTAATGTGATTTGCATGCTAATTCCATCAGCTCAGTGACAAAGCAAAGATAGTGTCATCTGGAGTATTCGGAGTATTGTGACAAATCTTTAGATATTCATACTGTTTCCTATTGTTTTGTCTCTAGAGTTTCTTCACTGCCTTGAACCTACACCAATTAAGCTAATTGAGAATATCACTACATTTTTGGTGCAAGATTATCTCAGAACGCAAACTGAAATATTTAAAAGGTAAAATAAATTTGCATTTTTATCACTAATTTGGGGTTGGGGGAGGAGGTTTACTAGTGATCACAGTTTGATGGGTCCATGAAAATCATCACAGATTCAAGGGCTGATATATTACAAATGCACTCAGCCATCACTTCACTAGAACACAGCAACTGCTGTGCTTATGACAGAAAGGATTAGTGGCAAATTTTGTGCTGAAGGTGATGCAGTTGAGGAAGGAAAGCCTATGTCATGGTCTAATTCCTTTAAAATGGTTATCTGAATGATTCTTACCTAATTCAGCATTTTTGATATTTATAATGCTTCTGCACAGTCCTTCACACAGTCATGTGAACTGCACATTTATGTATGATCTGTGTGTATACTGTGCAAGCAGAAGATGAAGCATAAAGCAAGGTGTTTTGCCAAGGTTTGGTAGGATGGTGGTACAAATCATAAAAGGTAAACCTGTCACAGAAAATAAGCACAGGACCTCCTTCTACAAATCTCAAAATGCTTGATTGAGAACACAGGAAAGCAAGGTTTTCCTGCTATAGCTATATTATTGTTTTTAAGCACTACAAATGAGATTCTCTGTTTTTCACATTATCTTATGTGCAAATATACCTTAAACTTAGCACATACTATATACATGGTCCATAATCAAGAAACCATGCATGAAATATTGCAGAACTTAAGGTAGATACAAAAGTGATAGAAACTAAAAAAAGTCTGTGATGGAAGTTTCCTTCAAAATTCTACCAAGAACTCAATTTTTTCATGTTGATGTTCCCATTCTGTTGATCCTTATTATGCAAAAAAAAAAAAAAAAAAAAAAAAAAAAAAAAAAAAAAAAAGTCTTTTTCAGTAAATTGTTCTTTTTGTAAATTTTTATGAAATATCACTTACCAAACAAATAAATAACATCTAGTTTCTTCCAGATTATATTGCCATCTGAAAGACACCAATATACGTGTGAATAAGATTATAAATTGCCCACTCTGTTTTTAAACTTCTCCCTGAGTCTGAGGATTCAGAAGCATCACGTTCACCTCTGAAGAAAATGAAGCAACATCCAAGATATAAACAATGAACATTTAAAAATCTCTTAGGGTAAGCTAAGTATAAATTGAGTAGTGCAAAGTTATAATAGGGCTATGTTTTCTTTCACAAACAAGGCATTTATTATTATTATTTGTTTTTTAATCTACTTACACACAATTGCATAGTATAATAATCATATTACCATTGCATAGATATTAAAAATCTGGTAAACAGCAATAATATAAACTGACATTTAATCATTAAAAACACCAAGCAAAGCCAAAATCAGGGTTGTCAGCACTGCACTGCCTAGCTGCCTTCATGCTCTCCCTTCCAGACACTAACGTGACATTGTACTATTTTTGCCTTACCTCAAAAGATGAAAGACTAACTGAAAACAACAAAGCATAGCTGACAACTCCATAGCTTTTTTTTTCCAGCCTACTGCTCTACTGCTTTTTGGCAGCACTGAGTTTTTGTCCAATATTATCTGGACATGTAGGAGTCAGAATTAAACACTATTTTTCAACAATGAATTTAAGAGAGCTTTTCAAAACAGAGTCTAAATAGTCTTTTTAATTCAAAAGGCATTTTCAGTTTTTCAGAAGTTTGGGGCATAAAATCATAAATTGAGAGACTTCAAAAATCAAAAGGAAGCAACACTTGTGTATAATTAGAATGGAATATATCTAATGGAAAAGCCTACTGGTGCAACTCTACTTCTAAAGTTATTGTTCATATACCTAAGCCTAAGGATCAACACATATCTGCTTCTTCTTTTTTTGTTGTTATCAAACAAAATCTGTAATACTCTAAGATGTGGTTAGATAGTCTTCTGTGAGTCCTAGAGAAGACAAAAGTCCAGACTGTAAGAAAATAATTAAGCCTAAGTGATCTGCATATAAGCTTAGTTTCAACACATGCAAAATATTTCTTGAAGCTTTGGGATATGAAGCTAACAGTCTAATTTGTCATATCTACCATGAATTATGAAATATAAAATGCATTGGGGGGAAATATTCAGCTTGATTTTATTACTTTCACTGTTTCAGTTGAAATGCTTACACATATGATATCTAGCTCTTAGTCATTTGCTAGAAAATTTTATTTGTTATCTTTTGCTCACAGAAAACCTACACAAAAGCTCAACAAAAACTACACAAAACACATAGAGCTCTGCACGAATTTGGCATTGCCCATCACCAAAGAACAAGCAACTACTGTCAGCAAGGTTTCTCATTTGCAGACATCAGAAAAGCCACACTGACAACTTCCACTGGCTACCAGTGTTTGCTTCAACAGTTCCTCCAGCTTAGGGAGAGTAATCAGAGGAGCAGGAGACCATCTCCCTCTTCTCCCACTGCAGGGAAAGGGAGGAGGCAATGAGAAGTTTTGTAGCTGACCCAGTTAGAGCAGATCAGAGTACAGAAATATGGGAAGAGTTCTGCTCGTAAAAGCTTTTGGAGATTCTGCCTGTGGAGAAACAGGTGACTTCTGCAGCCACAGCAGGAAACACCTCCAAAGCACTCAACCTAAACATCACCTGTGTGGCTGCACGCTTTTGCCAAGGCAGAAAAGGTAGGAGGTATGAGATGGGAGATGCACAGGCAGCTGCTAATGAGTGCTGTCCTCATTACATATTGAGAAGAGTTGCCTGTTTGCCATTTTAGACACAAAAATAAAAACAAAGCAGGCTTCTTGTAGACCTAAGTGTTATATTTACTGGCACCAAAGCAGTGAATGTCCGATGTCATGTGTACAGCTTACCTTTGACATACAAATGGACATATGGCCTGATGGGGCTATAAAGCATAAAAACTTCTAATGTATGTGGAATGGGTATTCACAATGTATTATAGTTCAGTGTCATACAAAGACATTCATGGTGCATCACAAAATCCTTTTAAATAGCTGCAAGGGTCAGGCTTAAAAACTACTGTGGTTCTTTGCAGCAGTACAAATGTAATGTTTAATCAATGAAAGTACAATGAAATCAAGGTGATACAAAATGACATACCCACGTGAAGCTTATTATTGGTACTTTGAAGTATCAATGTGTTTCAGACAGATTTTGAATGTTGTTTTTTAGTCGAAATCCATCATAGCTACCATACAAGGTGTGTTGCATGAAAAGACAACTTGTCAATACAATCTTCATATCAAAATTATCTTTTTCATTAGTACACAGATGACAAGAAATCAGAATACAAAGGTTGACACTTGATATATACATAAAAAATTGTGGCTGTTATAAGTTTGTGTTTTATATTTTCAGACAGTATTCTTCTGGAGTTATTAAAACCATGAACATGCATTTTAAGCTTTGTTATGATTTTCTTAAATAATTAAAGAGTAGATACTTTGAGCATATTTAATTCACCTACAATTACTCTGAAAGTAATTGTTTCTGCTTTTTTTTCTTTCCCTTCCTTTTTGTTTCTGTAAGGAGAATGAAATATAGATTCCTTCTGTTCAGACACAGGAATGATGCAAAAGAAACAAACAAGGCTTATAAATATGCTCATAAGATATAAACTAGAGTCCACTTAAATCTGTTGTAGTATTTTCCTTTAGCCATGGTTTGTGGCTCTTCTACTGGACTGAGGAATCATTAGGCCTTATCAACAAAGTGAATCTTGCAAACAGGCATTGGTATTTGGATCTAAGCTAATCTCCTGTATAAACTGAGCACAAATTGTATAGTTACTTTGAAAGGAAGAAAAAGAGGCTTAGGACTCTAGATTATCTGTTCTGCTAAGAACAAACAGCTCCCATGCGAAGAGGATTTGGCGCGATAAGTGCTACAGAAGCACTGACTCAGAGCAGTCCAAGCTGACTCCACAACCCACTGACAGAAAAGTTCACAAGTTATTTCTTTCATTTATACTCTTTCTTAATTATTCTTTGAGCAATGAGAATAACCACTGCCAGCCAAAATCTGCAGTAGATACTGGAGGCCAAGAGGTCCCACTGTCTATTTAGATTATTGCCAACAGTCCTCATCCTAAATGTGAGGCATCCTTATATAAAAAAATAAAATGAAATTCCCCCAGTTCTGTTGGAAAGTTGTCTTGGGTTTTTTTTCAGAAAGTTGACATATAACAACAGTACCACAAGCATAAACAACACAGCCACACTGACTTGAATCTGCAGGTAGCCTGGAGAAGGGTGTGTGGAGTAATCACCCAGCTCACATTAATCACTATCCTCATGAACCTGATTATCACCCTTCTCAAGGACACATAAGAACTCACCATATTTACTTCAGGACTATTACCCCACTGCAATAATACATATAGCATTTTGTTTTCCTTCCCCCCTACCTGAGAAAATATGCTCTTGCTCTTTTTCATAAAAAGGAAAACCATATTCCCCACACTCTTCTTTGGAGATCACCTTTATGGGGGAAGATAAAAGATTGTTGAAGTTTTCAACAAAATCTGCCCTATCACAGTGCTGCTAGAAAGCTGGAGATGGCTGATTAAATAGCAATATCCAAAGAGATATCATAGCAGAATCCTCTCCTCTATTAAAAGAAAAACAAAACAAAATCAAAATAAGTCAGAAAGACTGAAGAATATTTTGAAACAGAAGTATCTGGAGAGTCTTGAAGCAGGTATTAGGCATAAGTAACACAGAATCATGAAGAGTAGAGTATCTTGAAAAAGGCATTTCAAATCACAACACGGTACACCTCAAAAACCTGCTATGCACTACTAAGTGGCTGGTGAGTTTTAACACCAACAGACTCCTAATGGGAAGGATGCAAATTAGAAAAACTTTAATAATTACAATAGGATACAAATGGCAGAAGATTCAGATAACACATCCATCCCTCAGTTACATTTAAAAGCTCCTCTGCAACACATTGGACTTTACTTACAGGTCCTTTGAGGCAACAAAACAATGAAAAAAAATCAACCAAGCATGAGGTTGGCTTAGAAATCCTAATGTGAGAGAATCTTAATGGCTTGGAAAAAAAATTCCCTAAATTTGGGAAATTCCATAAATTAACTGCCTTTTTCTCTTTAGTAACAGCTCTGTAACATAAAGAGTGTGTTTATAATAGGGAAGGAAAAAAAAAAAAAAAAAAAAGGACCCAAAAATGTACATAGCTCTCTGATTATTTCACTATTTCACTTAAAAAGAAAGGAAATACTATCCCCTCACCAGCTTCTTTGGTTTGGGGGCTTTTTCGGTCACACTGTGAAAGAATGAAACTGTTTTTAAATGCTAGCACCAATGGTCATTTTAAGAAAAAACATAGTATAGTATAAGTCACAGGAATTAAATTTTAAAAGCAAAGGCAATATACTCCTCTTTTGAAAGTAGAGTTATTTTCACTGTGGTCAAAAGCACATGTAGGGTATCTCTAAGAACTGAAGTTAGGATTTTTTTTTAAAGAAAAAATGCACAAAACACCCAAACAGTTGCATATATTTAACATGTGTCAGCAAAGAAAGTTCTAATAAAGTCATACTCAATATTCTGATCAAACAGGAGCAGGCAACTGAACAGTCCATCATCTTGACGCCAGACATATCTTTTTTCTGCTTTCCTGGGAGAAAGTAGCTATGTGTTTTTTTCTTGACAACTATATACTCATAATATTTTTCTTGATACTTTAAAGTGTGAAGATTTCCATATTTTTATTTCTAAGCTTCCATTAGAAAATACTTCTAAAAGCCTTCAACACTTGCTTAGTACTCAATTCTTAGCTAATTCACTCAGAATAGCCATGAATTTTGTGAAAGAACATGTAGTTAAAAAACTGCAAATTTAAAGAGAAATTCTTAAGTAACCTCTAAGATTTACCTAATGCTCTGGATCTAATTCACAAGAAGCACGTTTAGTAAGATTTTTTTTACTTACATAAGCAGCATTTCTCAGAGGTAAGCTTTCTGATCCATGAGCTGTCAGTCTGAGCAGCCAGTTTGAAATATTGTGGTAACTATGAAACACAAGTTTGGGCTTAAGAGAAAGCAGATAGATCCAAAACAGAGTTACTGCTCTTATACCAGCTGAGGTACATTCCAGAGGAGAACTGCAAAATGTAAGGGTAGGAAGAAAACCTTTGTCATTTTACTGAGCTTTTTCCCCTTTTTTGACATAGGTTTAGCAGACAGAAGCAACTCTTTGCAGCCAGCTTGTATTACTTCAAATTCTATGACGTGTCTGTAACAAAACATCAACCACAGAGATTTTGTCTTAGAGCTGTCTCAGTGTCCAACTCATGCCTGCTTAATTTTTCTTTTGTTGGGTGGGTAGGAGCTTTCTTGAAGTGGCAGAAAACCATTCTTTTAAATAAGGGTTTCAATAACAATAAACAAACAGTCTAAGAGTTCACCTCAGAGATGATACCAATATGCTAAGGTACTTCAAATTACTCCTCCTCAAAAGGGATTTGCTAAGTATGGAAACAGATTCTTCCTATAACAACTCCTACTTGACTTCCTGACCCTAAAGTCACTTCCTAAAGAAAACATTTGCAGCCTTTCCCTCCTTCACTAAGCAGGTCACCCTTTCATAGAAGGAGATCAGGTTGGTCAAGCAGGACCTGCCTTTCATAAAACCAATCTGTCTAAGGCTGATCCCAAGCCGGAATTTACTTCAAGAAAAAAGGGAGGAAAAAATAGATGCATTCATTCATTTACTTCCCAGCATAAAAGAAATCCAGTTCATAAGCAAATTTAGTTCATACAAAATGCTAGTAATTTGTCTGTTCCTTTCTTTTTTTTCTGCATATTGAATAGAGACTCCTGGTCTCCTTCATTACAATTTGTTTGAGACTGAAGATCTTTGTAGCTTGGATGAATACACAAATTTTCTTTTCAATGTCTTGAAGGGGGAAAAAACTTTGATTGACTATGAAAAGCACACTGATGCTGTATCATCAGAAAGACATCAAGACCTTAAATCTCACTTCATATAAAACATAGAGCTTATAGAAAGCTGCAGGGCATATCCCACAAGAAAAACCAGCAGTAATTAGTAACTGTCATGAGCAGATCTTGGTACAACATTTCAGCAAACTTAAACTCCTTCGATGTCTGCAGTCTGATAACATGCATGCAAAATATTTCTGTATCGCTGTACAATCTGGCAACAAATCAGCAGCTTTTAGTATGGGGTTATGTACTAAAACCCCCCCCCCGCCAAAAGCCTTGGATAGTTTGTGCTAGAGATGTATTGTCATTCCCAAGAAAAGTTCCTTGCAAAGTCACTGTTAATGCCACCTATGAAGAAAGCTCTACAAACAGTTTTTGTTAGTGCTGTAATGACAAAAATTATTAACTATTTCTTCCAACTGACATGGAGAAATAGAACTCCAGGAAGTTATATGCTACTGAGAATATGCAAGTGCTGCATAAGAACAAAATCCAGCTTCTTTATATAAACAACAATGTTTGTTCACGTCTGGTTTAATCCTAAGAAAGGGAGACAGTAAGCATGTCAGTTGCTCTAGGTTTAATTGGACTGATTTCAAACATCCTTATCAACTCTGTACTGCAAATTTTGATGTGAAGCTCTGCCAAAATTCTGCTAGTTGATTTTCAAAATAATGTGATTAATGAAAAGACAGAACTTTGTGCTACAGTAACATGCTTAAATATAACCACAGCCATTTCCTTCTCCTATGCCAGTAAGATGACTGAGAACTAGTGTTTAGAGATCTCTTCAGTTTCTTGTCAAGAAAAAAACTGTATTTCTTTGTCTTTCCCCTGAGGTTCAGTATTTCTTTCTAGAATGCTATGCCTCACTTACCGTAATTATATAAAATTTCATGAGTGGAACCTGTCTGCAAAGAGCTACAGTCTGGAATTAGCCTGTGACAGCAAGGAGAACAAACACAGTTGCACTCAGTTACCTTTATGTTTTCATTATACTTATCTGAATTTCTAATGTTATCTCTATGTCTAATGACAACTATTGACTTAGAAAATATATTTCTTGTTTGTTGAGAGCTGAAAATCTGCTGCATTCAGCATTTTTGATAAGACAGTACCATTATTGTGCATATGTACCTTTTCCTGTTCTTATCTAAGATTTTTATTCCTGCTTCAACAGCAATCACAGGAAAAAGAAAACAATCAGACATATACCCATGCAAACTTGTATAACGTGGAGGTTAATATGTTTTCAAATACTGTGAGTGATACTTCTAGCTTCTAGTTAAATTACTACTATTCAAGAAAGCTGTGATATGGCAACCTTTCTCAATTAGCATTCTTTTGTGTAAAAATATTTAACATTAGATAATCTAGTTTTCAAAATGTGTTTGGAATCCCACAAAATGAGGAACCATTCACTTTTGAAAATCCAGTGCATATTTCAAACTGAACATCCTAAGCAGGACAAAATTACAGACCCATGGCAGTTTTGAGTTGGTACCCAAGTGAAAAACCCAGAGTGACACGACATCAAAGGAAGAGATGTTACAAATGTTAAACAAGTGGACAAGCACATGCAAAACAATGCATAAAAAGTTAAAGATTATGCTGGGAAAGTTAAAGATGATGCTGGGAATCTGAGTACTTAAGTATTAAGCAAGCCTTGAACAACTTCTTCAAACAAGCACTCATACAACAACACCTTGGTGTGAAGGAAAGACTCCAATATAAACTACTTTGAAACTTGCAGACAAAAGGATCTGAAAATCTGAGATATTTGAAGAACTTACACCGTGAGAAGTAAATGAAGAAAAAATACCCATAGTGAAAGTAACAGGCAGAATTTCAAAAAGCATTTGAAGGTATGAGTGGAACTTTATTGCATTTCCCAAAACAGAGAGGAAAGTATTTCAATAGCAGACATAATTTGGCAAAGTCTGGATTAGTGCTGCACAGCTGGAGAGGAAAAGTAATAAGGGAAATATTGTGCAAGACATGGACAGATTCACTCAGTCTGAACTGAAGATATTTGTATTTGTCAGCCCGAGGTTTCCAGAAGCCAATACAATTTTTTTAAAAGGCTTAGAAGAAAATTTTTTCCTATTTAAAATTCCAGCTGACCATGTAGGTTAGACAAACAGATTTAGTTTGGATACAAGAAGATTTCCTTTCAAATAGAAAAATATTATCAATTTGGCATACTAATTGTAGTTAAAATCATATTGCAAATAAAATCATTCTGTGAATTTATCTCTGAGGAAGAGGATCAAGAATGATGGCCTGTGCTCCGCAGACAGACAGGGATGAAGGAAGGAAGATCATATAAAGGAATAAAGACAAATCACAAGAGCTAAATAACAGCAGTTACTACAAAGAAGATGGCTTAATTTTAGAAGTGAATGCTAGCTTAAGAGTCAAAGGTATGTTCCACTCCTGCCCTTCAGCTAGTGGGAAACCATAAGAGACAACTGGTAGCAGAGAATAAAAGTGCCACTTCAGAGTCCAAGGACAAGAGTGGAGGAACTGCTTTACACTGCTGCTCTTAACTCTGACAGCAAGGGAGAGAGGCTGTAGCTAGTTTCCAAAAAGCATCAAGGTTATGAAGTTAATATCACATATTTTATATTTTTGTGCCCTTTCATTCAGTCTTATTAGTTCTTACATTCAAGGGACAGTTCTAGTCCATTCTACTCAGTGGTAAAGTTCCTGAACATTAAATTCTTGCAAAATTTAGGAAAATCAATGGCTAATAGAAGAAACTATTTTAAGAGGCATAGCTTAGCTACTATTCTTTTCCTGTGCTGGCCACTCAGTACTCATGAAGATCCACATGTTGAAGAAAATTTCCTCATCTGTAAGACTAACTGCTCTAATTTTCTAGTTTTTTTCCTCTAGCTACTATGTTTGAATAAAATATGTTAATAAAAATATGTACTGCTGGAAAACCACAAAAGTTTAGTCCCTTACAGCTGATAAGAAAAAACTAAACCAAATTGATCTTTTTTTGCATGGGTAAGGGGGAGATCAGAAAAGTTTGAGTTCAAAATTAGTAGAAAAAGATTTGCAATGAGGAGCCAATAAAATACAGATTATTCTTATAGTCTGATTCTTTTAGTCAAAACCAGGATGGCAATTTATTAACTCCTGAACACTAGAAGAATTTTTAAAATAGAAAAAACACTATTTAGCTTTTACCTAAAATACAAGAACACATAAATGAGACATGGGCTGGGATTTTTGCAGAATTTACTGGCACCAAAATTAAATGTAACTTTATTGGAGTAAGTAGATATTTGGATTAAGGACTTTAATGGGTTATATTCCAAGACTAGAGAATTAGATGCCCCATCAAATTGAGAAGCTATTTAAAATGTCTGGTGAAGACCTCTAATAAATGTGTCTATGGACCAATATACAGATACAACTTTTTTTTTTTCTTTTTAATGTAACTTACAAAGTGCTGCAGTAGCCCTCTGTCACGAGACAGCTGAGGTCCACCACTGCCCACTAAAAGAAACTGTTCAGCATTAAGTTAGAAGCCATATTATTCTAAAACTCCATGATTTTCAAATAATTTTCAATATATTTGCAAGCTTAAATAAAAACATTTATAAACCATTATGAAATTTAAGCGAATTTTTTTAAAGGTAGACTGTAGCATGGTCCAGTTACATATCATTGATCATCTGAATATTCAGATGGGAAGTTTGAGTTTTTACTAATTTTGTATTTTCCAACTGGTGCTTGTTATTGAAAAAGTATTTGTAGTGCATTATGAAAAGTAACAACTCCTAAAGATCTTGCTTAAATTCTACAGATTTTAAAATTTCAGTATCCCACCCTAGTATTGCGTTTCTATGGCAAAATTGGCAGCATTTTTCCAGAAAAAGCTCCAGTAACTCACTGTAACCAGATATAGTCCATGTCTTCGTTAACTAATGGGCATGTCCAAAAAAAACCCAAAAAACTGTTAAAGTGATGAATAAGTCAAGCAGATTTCAATTTGTATGAGTCATAACATCTTTGGTTTGCTGCCATTAAACTGGGTTTCAAAAATTCACATCTGTGAAGATTCTTCCAGCATGTAAGCACAGCTGTTCTCAGATCCAACTTTCCCCACATTTTCTGAGCATCCTTTTGTGTGTCAGGCAAAATTAAGCCTCCAATTAGTATCATACAAATTATTCTGTCATACAGGTAGCATCTTTCTCTTCCACTAAACATCTGTTAGGAAAGCTGAGTATTTGTGTGCAAATTATATTTCCTTTCAATCAATCTTTTGAGATTATGTTAATAGATAAACTCCTTATACTCAATGTGGGAGGTATTAAGTTGCCTAAAGAAAAAGTGAGTTCAAGTTATCAGTGGCTAATAATTCCACAGCACTTACTTCAAAAGCAGTTTTACCCATCAGACAATGTATGTGGCTCTGTTAATACAAACTCTGCCAAAGTAGTTCATACACTTTCTAAATCTATGCTGAGCAGTTTATTTTTGCTTTTTCATGGCAATCAGGAAAGTTGAAGTAATTCTTTAGGTCCACTCTAATTATCTAACTTAATTTTCTTTTCTATTGATTGATTGCTGTATTTACTTGCTTATTGTACAAGCGCCAGTTTGAAAATCAATTTCGCACTAGAATTTGTTGAATATTTTGAGCATTCATCTCCTTGCCACATAACTTGTGATAGCAAGTCATTCACTCCATACCTTTAAGCATACTTGTCATCCATCTTTCAATCTTTTTTAGCTTTAAATATAACCTGAGATAAGGGAAGAAAAAACTGCAAAGGATTTTCATGGTTTTGGTTAACTATGGATTTATCTTGAGGTGAACTGACCTAGTCCATATAATCAATAACAGTTGAACTGGCAGAATATCAGTCTGCATCAACTGCTAGTCTCAGTTTTAGGACATATTTCAAGGTTAGATGTTTTAGAGACTACAGAATCTGTGTTGTCACAAACACTGCAAAAAGCTGTTACTCATACAGTCTCAAAATGAAAATTCAGACAGAATAACTTAAACTCAGGGGTTACATTCGTCAACATGCACATCTCTGAGTTAGTTTGGGCTTTGTCTCCAAATACGGTTTCGTGTCCTGAGGAGCGTGAAATGTTTTTCCCCATCTGTGGGGTTCCACAGGTATTTATATAAATAACAATTATTTATTAACTATTTCATGGGCAACTGCTTTAGTAAAAGCATCTGATTCTGGGACTGAAGAACGGCAGGGTTCAGGAACGACAAGGCACTCTTGTAACTACTTATTTATTTTGAGCTTTAGAGTTTTGGCACTATGGCTTCATAATTGTATAGGGCTATTGGGATTAAAACTTGACCCATGTATTTCTTCCTACTTCAGTGAAACCCAATTGCTGTATTGCACAGGAAGGTAAACAATTCCAGAGATGGTCAAAAGTAATCTGTAATATATAAATACCAGATTTTGAAACATTCTGCCGCATCTCAAACATCCCCAGTTTAGGTGAAAAATACCAATGGAACCAGTCATTCATGTGCTGCAGGCCACACAGCACCCACTTCCCTGTTCTGCATCTGCACCTCACCTTTGTTTAACACCATGTACTCCTTCCCATCAGTTGTCTGCAGAAACACAGGTCAGAATTAGAGAGCTAAATACATTTAGAGAGGTTAGGTACTTTTCATTCAGCAGATCTTAGTAATTCATCTAGAGTATTTTAAGTCTGCTAAAGGAACATCCTTTTGATACTTCGAGGAAGACCAATGAAATCCCAAAGGATTTATGAAATATTAATGCAATACTTTCAAGTCAGAGGAGCAACCTACAGACAGACTTACAGGCGAGACAATCTGACTGTGGCACTCAGGAAAATACTGGGCAATGCTAAGCAACTTTAGAGGTGCATACAAGATAGAATGATGTTCAGTATGTGGTTTCTGAGAACACCCTCCCTCTGCACCCCCACCACTCCACTCTCCAATATTTAAACTAATCCATGTTTCCACGTTTCATTTTATATAAGATGATTCTTATCAAAGGAGGAGGAAATATTAGCTACCACACTTAAGTAAGTTTCCAATGCTGTTTATGCAACTGTGTTTTGATGTTAAGAAAGCAACATCTTCGGAAATAACTAGGTATGCAAATAAGAATGGTTAGGAAGGAACAATTTAGCAGTGAAACAAGACTTTCCAGAGATTTTGCAAAGCATCTCCAAATAGATGGTTTTAGCAAAAGAAAATAAAAATATCAGAGTTGGCCTAAGATTACTTTTGGTCTTGCTTCCACATTTTTGGGAGGGACCAGATCTCCTGAAATCCATTTTTGTATCCATTTTCATCTCATAAACAAGTAGAATCAAGTTACTGAAGGAAAGATGTAACTAGCCAACTATCAAGAATTAGTCCTTGCCTGGAAGTCTGCCTGGGACCTTCCTGCAGAGGACTCTACTATATTAAATAATGTTATTTTCAGTATTCAAAAGAGGACAGAGAAAACATAGTCACATAGCATTTGCCGTTGATTTGAAACTCAGAGCAAGCCCTTCAAGGATCAGAAATAGAACTCCAATTTATGAAAACAAAAAATAAAAATCCAAACAAAATCACACTGAATCCAATGATGAGAAAAGAGCTACACTACTTAAACATAAAAACCCCTTCAAAACATGTAAACATGCAATGAAGAAGTAGATGGTTTAGAAACAAAAAGTAATTTCAATTAACCATTCATGTCATTTAAAATCTCCTGGCAACAAGGTGGAAAAACAATCTAAATTCTGCATGAAAGACAGAAGAAATTGTCTTAAAGAAAAAAGCAATCTTGCCACCGTAATCATCAGATGCCACTTGCCAGTGGCAAAACATTACAGAAGGAAAAAAATAGTCTGATACCATCTCTGGTTGGTAACTTAACTGGTTTTTTATTTGAATGAATCACATTTTTCAAATTGAACAAAGGTGTTCTTGAAAAATTATTTTCATTAAGTCATTTACCTCCACCACTATCATGTCATTATTCCTCTCATTTGCCCACTGATGTTGCCTCTTATCAGGTTTATTATCTGTAAATACTGATATTTAGTCTCAGAACATTATGTACTTGGAAGCCTCAACTGAAAGAGTAATTTTGCAATTTCTGGGAAGTAATTGATATAGTTTCCAAATTTATTAATGCTCTAAATGACACTGAAAATGCTAAAGTACTAAATATAACTTCCAGTTAGAACATACTGAAATTCTACAGAAGCATTCAAGGTAATCTCTGAGATAATATAAGCACTTGCTATATCAGTCTTTTGAATAATTTTTAAAGACATATAATTTCTCATTTTTCTATAAAAAGTCTTCCCATAAAATTACGCAGAGGATTTTCTTCACCTGTACACTGTTCTGGAGGAGTAGAAGCCTTTTACAGTTTCATAACTTTTCCCCAAAAAATTGAGGTATCTGAAAGAAGCTAACTTCAGTTCACCCAAGAGAGCCCTGCTAAACTTCAGCAGTTAATGAAGGAATTAATAAAAAAAAAAATTCTTTCATATCAGAAGGGAACATGGTGTGGTTCAAGAGGAAAAGGGATAAAACATAAAAAAGGAACAGCGTCAAACATTTCCTACCAAGAACAGAAATACAGATAAATTAATATATTAATATATTACCTTCTTTCAATTAATTGAAAATTGTTATCAAACATACAGGTAAAACACATTCCAAAATCCAAGCCTTTCTAATTTTAGTAGTTAGTAAAAAAAAACACAAGCAAGATTTTCTTCTTCTCTGAACCAAAGATGTTTGACATGAATCCAATAAAAAACATACAAGGATATTTCTAAATGTTTTGTCAGTTAATTTTAACACATACATTATTGCTATTAGTTCTATCAATAGCCCCTTTGTCTTCAACTAGGTTAAATCTCTGTTGAAATACACACATCAAGTCTCCAAGACCTTGAACACTCCGTTTTTTGGACTCCATGCTTCTGAAGACAAACCAGAATGCATCATAGTCATGGGCCAGACGAAGAGCATTTATTTGCCATTTGCAAATTCCCATACCTCACAAAGAGTATTCAAGAGGCCTGATGATTAAAAAGCTACTGATATTTCCATGGATCATGGTGGATTTTGCTAAGTTACACTACATTTTAAAATCCATACCATTCAAAGCCAACAGATGACTAAAAAAGTGCACCTGATTTTCTTTTACTGTATACACTTTGAATATTGTCTGAGAAGAACTTAGGACCTTGAATAAATACACCTTCATATTTCCCAACTAATGTAAGTAGGAAATCCACAAAAACCCCAAACCAAACACATGAGTAGTAGAGAATTCAAATATTACATATGCAATGTATTAGTTTACTGTTAATGCACATAAACCTATCATCCAAGTCAACCTAAAAGTGACACACTATCTCAAAATCCTTTCATGGCAGTGGTGCAAAAACAGACTGCAAATTGGTGGGAGAAAAAAAAGTGAAAATTAAAATGTGTTAAAGGACAGCAAAATCCTTTATCACCTAAACAGCTCTTAAATAGCCAAGAAAACTAAAAAAAAACCAAACATGTCCAAAAATCTGTAGCAGTCTCTAACACAGAGCTTTTTGAATCCCTAGCATTTCAGATGCTGAAGCACACCGGCATGTGAGGTATGCCAGCAACTCATATAATGCTTTTAAAATACTTTTTTAAGGAGATATAAATTTAAGGAAGCTTTTCAAATTTGGCCCACTTCTTACTTCTGTCTAATGTTATGATGTTTCTGTGATGCCCCTGTTGCTCCACAAAATCATAGTTACAGATCAAGGTATGAGTTCTCATAGCTAAAAAAGGCAGTATTAATAAGTATGCTGATACAATTTTTGTCAGCAATGCTAGGTTTCAAAGCAACAAGGCATAATAGCCAGCTAGATTACAGTTTGAGAGATAAAATTTTGCAAAAATTAACTATACCAGCATTTATTAGTAACTGAAAGCCCATAATTTTACTAAGCATTAGATTTTTCCCTTCTTGTCAACATTTCACCTATACCTTAAATTTTCAGCAAACATTTTAGTTAAAAATTAGTTTCACCTGAGGTCTACTTAGATTATTTATATTGTCATTCAGAGTGCATATTCACAACTGAGTCTAAACAAGGATCAAATAATCAAATACTTACAAACACAGTAAAACCCATGTATTTCCTAAAAATCATCAACTGCAGGTTTTACAGAAATAATGTTAAAAGCTCAATAGGTATTCAATGTTATTTGACATTGATGAGGTAAATTTAGAGACTTGCACTCTAATTACTGGAAACACTGAAAGGGCTAGCATCTGGGGATAAAAAGGATATTTAACAAAATACACCAGCAGCATAGGAAAACGCAAACAGGAAGCATTGCTACACTTTTACTAGCAAGTTTTATGCCAATTACTGCATTAACTTGCAACTAGATGTTTTACTGCATTCACTAAGAGCATTCTGAAAAGAGAGGGCCCAAATTGTGAGAGAGCACAAGTGATTTAATGTCTACAGCACAAGTGGGTAAACAACCCTTCTTCCTTCACAGTTTGTGGATTCTTAGCACAACAGGTTTGTTTGGTTTGCCTTTGGATTTATTTGGGATTTTTTCTCAGCTTTTTTAAAGGACAGATTTGGAACACCAAATTTTTTCTTTTCAAATTCAAATTTATTTTTCCGGGGAATAAACTTGATGTCAATATCACCATTAAAGCCAAAGTAAAGTATTCTGGGCTCATATTCCTTGGTCATTAATGTGCACAAAACATAACAGGATTGCAGCATATAGGAAAGCTGTCAGATGTGTACCTAGCCTACAGTTGCTGGGATAAGTAACCCCCAGGATGCAACTGTCAGAGTATTCCCAAAGGGGAAAAATAGCATGCTCTTCTGTCACACACAGCTCAACAGTGCAGATCCTGATTGAGGTTTACAGGCACTGTCACCATTCAAGCAACCAGGAGTTTTAATTCTGAACAGTGTACACAGCAGACAAGTAATGATATAAAACCTACAGAGAATGAAGGAAGAAGAGAGTGGTAGAACAATTCTAGATAAAGCAAAAGGAATGAACAATTTTAAGCAAATATTAAATAAGGTTCAATTCTTTTGAATGACATTCACAATGGAGCCAGTGGGAGCAGAGTATTTATAATACCAGTAACACCTGAACTTCAGTTTCATGGACTAAGAGTAATGTCAGCTTCAGATCACAGCCTCCATGCTAGGCAGGAACTAGTGATGTGATGACCTGCAGAATCTAGCTATCCCAGAGAAGTTTCCTCAATAAGTTCCTCTGGAAACCAAGTAAAATATTGTGAACTTCTTAAACT
The DNA here is from genome assembly GCA_030060385.1 of Muscicapa striata striata. Taxonomy (NCBI): domain Eukaryota; kingdom Metazoa; phylum Chordata; class Aves; order Passeriformes; family Muscicapidae; genus Muscicapa; species Muscicapa striata. Next base: position 1,782,020 of record JAREIS010000062.1, on the reverse strand, counting down.
GATAGAGTCCTGTATCAGTTAATGCACTGGGTGTGCATGGCCAAGCTTTGGTAGTGGGGGGCTGCAGGGGTGACTCCTGTGGCATTCTGCTGCCAGAAGGATCTCCCATGTCCAGCAGAGCCAGCCCCTGGTAGCCCCAAAGATGGACGTGCCACTGGCCAAGGCTGGGCCAATAAGAAATGGTGGTAACACCCCTGTGCTAACATATTTAAGAAGAAGAAGAGAAAAAAAAGTTATTGCACAGTTGTAATTGCGGACAGAGAAGGGCAGCGTGAGAATATGTGAGAACAAATCTGCAGACACCAAGGTCAGTGCAGAAGGAGGGGTGGGAGGTGGTCCAGGAGACAAAGCTGAGAATTCTCTGCAGCCTGTGGTGATGACCATGGTGAGGCAGCTGTGCCCCTGCAGCCCCTGGAGGTCCACAGGGATCCACCCACCTGCAGCCTGTGGAGGAGCCCCAGCCCCACACCAGAGCAGGTGGATGCCTGGAGGGGGCAGTGGTCCAGTGGGAGGCCCAGTAGAGAGAGGGGACCCCTGTTTCCAGGCTGGAGCAGCCTGTCCTTGGAGGAATGCACCTCATGGAAGAGTGACCCACACCACAGCAGTTTGAGGGGCACTGGTGCCTGTGGGATGGGTTCAGGTTGCAGCAGTTCAGAGGTGCTCGTAAGATGGAGCCACATTTCTCAGTGAACTGTCTCATGTGGAAGGGACCCCACAGTGCAGCAGGGGAATGACTTCTCTCCCTGGGCAGCAGCAGATTGCACAGATGATGAACTGATCATAACCCTCATTCCCTGTCTCCTTGTGCCACTGGGGGAGGAGATGGAGCTGGGAAGCTTTCCTTCTCTGATTTTGTTAGCAATAAATTCAAACAATATCTCTACTTTCAGCCTGTTTTTCCCATGATGGTATTCGATGAGCAATCTCTCCTGGTCCTTATGTCAGCTCATGAACACTTCATTGTATTTTCTCTCCCTTGTCCAGCTGTGGAGGGGAGTGAGCAGCTTTGATGGGTACCTGGTATCCAGACAGTGCCAACCCACTACAGTCAGTGATAAAATTTCTCAGTAAACTAATGGAGAAGGGGAAAAAATACCCCAAATGTAGTGCAACATTCAAGGGTGAGTATATTGAAACCACAAATTATTTTCCATCATTATACCACCATTTCAAAAAAATATTAAGTAGTTTCTAAAATAAATGGTTTGGTCTTAAATCAGATGCTTACCCTAAGTGGAGAGGAAAAAAGGAAAGAAATAAAAGAAAACCTGCAGAATTCATTGCAATTTAAAATACCAGAAGCTGTAAACATTATGAAAAACCACTGAGATTACCTCATATTAAATGCACAGAAGTGTCTAAAATTCTGGCTGCATTCTACTTTCTTGAATTCTGTTCCATATTTTTGAATGTCACAGTCCATCTAGCCTGCCAATTAGTCCTCAGGACGAAATGCTCACTACACAACTGTGACAAACAGGGCTTGCTTAAGGTAAGGCGTCTCAGCAGGCAAAAACATTAATTAGTAAATCTTTTTTTTTTTTTCCCCTCACATTAAAGTTGCCAAAAGCAAGAGAAGGCATCTGCTTATACTTATTAAAAATAATATCTTCTGCCAGTGATTGAAATACAAGTTTAAATTGCAAATAATACAAAAATGGAGAAACTACTCTCTTTGCAGATGATAAAATGAAGAATTGCTGAGATTTGCAAAACCTTTATTGTAACTAGCACTGGTGTAATGCAAATAGTGTTGTGTAATGTATCTCTTTATGCATTTCAAGATGCTGCATGTTTTCTTACACAAATAAATAGCAGAAAACCTTCTCAGTCTTACTCCTTATTACATATTTTACTATTGGATTCTCCCAGAATATCTCACCCAGATATTGGCAATATCTGAAAAAATCTGAAGTGTGATAAAGGTGTTTTAAAAAAAACATTTTTCCCCCTTATAAATTGGGATATGAGCATAAAGAGTTTTTTTGGGGAGAGTGTATCCAATGGACATTTGGCAAAACTGCACAATGCTTATTTTTTGCTGCTTTGTTATGCAAGAATCCAAACCCTCTCATAATTTGTTCTGGGATGCCTGATTCCAGACCCACTGCAGTTCACAGGAACCTCGCCAGCTGATGTCATTAAGCTCTAATTCAGCTGCATCCTGAAAAACTGCTTGGAAAATAACATTAATTGGATTCATATTGCAATTTGTATCAAACTAGGCATATTTTGGAAGCAGTAGTTTCAATTCCTATTTGTAAGGGACTAAAAACTGGGCGAAATATTGTGGTTTCATCTTATGGAATGCACAAGCAACAAGCTTCTTGGTAAGAAAGGTTTTTCAGTTGCTACTCCTATTCTTTTTGAATTTTCTCCACTCTCTCATGTTGAGAAGAGCAGAAACTGCACAGAATGCTGACAAACCATGGATTTCTGCAACATTGCCCTGATGTTCTGCTTTGCTCTGCATTCTCTTCCTAATGACTACTAGCATTTTATTTCTTTCTTTGGCTGCTATTTAGCATTAGGTTGATGTTTCCATGGCTATATCTGTAATGACAGATTGGTGTTTGTCCTTGTTAGACAGTAACTCATTGGGTAGCAAGGAAGAACTTGGAAACCATCATGAATGACTTGGTGGAAGAAAAAAGATCCAGATATTTATCTACTTGAATTTTACCTGTCTTTTCTTTAACCAGTCAGACAATGTTTTAACATACCTCTGCCATTCCGCACGATTAGCCATAGCCCTATTCCCACAATAACTTGCCATTACACTATCCCCTTTCTCAGGTGATTTAAAAATACACTGAACAGTTCAGAATGCAGACCAGACCAAACCCCTGCAAGTCTTCTCTCCCTCCTTCCATCACTGCTTGGGTCTTGACTGCTCTGTTTCCATAAAATAATCTGGTTTATGAAACCAGATTTTGTTACTATATATGGGATCCCCAAGTACAGCACATTCAGTCATCCTCATCAACAATGAACCAAATCCTCCAGAGAACTCCAAAACAATGGTTATGTCAGATCACCTTTCACAAAAACCATGCTGAGATTTCCCAAGTATATCTACTGTATCTATATCATATTTATCCACTAGTTCACAAAGTCTATTTTAAGCAATTTGTACTATAATACAGAATAGAGACTTATAGGCTTACAGTTCTTTAGATTTCATATTAAGTCCTTTCTAAACACTGGCATTGTGTTAACTATCCTCTAATCCTAGGCACAAAGAAAATTTTAAATGAAAAGCTGTGCATCACCAGTAGCAATACAGCTATTTCCCCCTTGAAGTCCTGTAGCATTCCTGGGCAAACACCATCTCTTCCAAGTAGTTTGTTATCAAGGCAGTAGGTGTTCTCCAGACATACTGAAAAACTCCCCTTGTTCCACATTTTGAAGCAGTGTACCTGCTTTTGAAGCAGTGTAAGTATAAGAGTAATGAGGTCCACCAAGCTACAGAAATGCACAAACTTATATTTGCATTATTTCATTAAAAATACACGGAATCTAAATGTGCTGCTTGTAGCAAACACCAAGAAATTGGTGTTCTTCTACAAAATAGAATCCTCCCAAACCTAACAAGCACAGGAAAATAAACAGCAAGTGTTAGGTAACAGTAACCCATATTTGCATATTTAAGATTCTCAGATGATCTCATAATATTATTTTGGCCTTTTATATAACAGTAGCAAAGCAAAAAACACAGACATTGCTCGGAACACTTTCCTTGCTAGCTTTTCTCCACCCACAAACACATAAAAACGAGCCCAAGCATTTTGACTGCTGGTGTGCATGGATAGAAATATTTCTAGGACAGATGCTAGATCCAAGCCATTTTGCTCCATAACACTATAAACCTGACTGAAAAATGAAATCCAAATATCTCCATTACCTGAATAACTGCATTTTATTGATTTACCATTATGAAAGACACAGGGCTTTTTACAGTTCTGCTAGTCAAACAGCCATAATACATAAACGCTCTTACTTCAAGGTTCAGGTTTGTTATTCTAAAACATTTACTGTCAGTCTTAAGTAATAAAAAGTGTTTTCACAAAACTTGTTGAAACATCATGAAAACTGTAGCTGTTTTGTAAGACATAAAAATAATATTAAATATGTAATAACAAGTACTGTCAGAGTGATAAAAATGAATAAATCATAGAAATTCTTAACTTTTTTTCCCCTGGAATTCCCTCGTTATTTCTCTTTTTTTTTTTTATTCAGATTTCTAAGCTTCTTCATGTGTATGAATTTGCTTCCTTACATTTGATATTTGAAAAACATGTATATTACCCATATGCTTTTGTTTTATTAGGGGGAATTTTTCTAAAGATGTAGTGAAATTGATATTCATGAGTACTTTATTCTAGTTTTTTTTAATGAAAATACAAATCTCATTCCCAATTTTTTGGGAATTTTTTTTTTTTTTTTTTTTTTTTGGTGAAAAAGTTCTTGTACTATTCCAGAAATAGTGTTTTATGTTTCAATTATGACATTCAAAATGTACCTGGCATCCCAAAACATGCATTAATTTAAAAGGGTACTCTCTAACACCTATTATCTCCTGCAGAATAACGAGGACATAAAAATGGGTCTTCTCCTGTCTTCTTCAAAATTCTCAACACTAAAGGCTGCAGATGAAATTAAGAAATCTGTAGATGTAGGGCATATATACCAAGCAGTCTGTTCACGCCATGAGATATTAAAAATGAGATTTGTGGGTTGTGGGAAAGTGTGCCAGGTGTGTCTAACAGAGGACACCAGCACCCGTGGTTTGCCAGATACAGAAAAGAAAGTTATGCCAGAGTTTCTATCACAGAGTTGGCAGTCTAGAAGTCCCAGGAGCCTCAGCTTGCAGTCAGGAATGCTTGGGAAGTCTAGTAAAGATTTTGGCACCCTACTGCAGAACTGTGACTCAGAACCTCAGGAACCCTTGGCTGCTATCTTGATAATGTCACTGAGAAACTGCAGCACACAGAGAGTATGCTAAAATGTAGAAACATTATATTTCAGTGCTTCTAGGAAAGAAAAAAAGAATTGTTGGATAGAAATTGATTAAAAATTGTATTAGCTATGAAATATAAAAGCTAAAATAATGAAAAACAGAGACCTTCTTGAAATGAAAACCCCTACAGTCTGAACTTATCAACATATTCAGGAATAAGAAACTTCCTTTTCCACACAGGCACAAAAATTAATAATTCCACCTTCAGAAGCTGACAACCCTGGTTAGTTCCAGATTGGGCCCAGAAGGTCTGTAACCTAAACTCATTGAACTGCTCTTGTTGAGTAGTAGAAATATGCTGCAAGCAGTAGAGCTCAGGTCTAGGTTTTAGTACCATTCCAGGCAATCTGGAGTATGAATAGTGGGAGGAGGGGGCAGTTAGAAAGAAACCAATAACAATACCTACAAGACAAATTTTTTAGAAAACACATACTAGACTTTGTATTTTAATAACAGATTTCAAATATTTTGTAATATTATCCTCTTAAGATGCCTGCTCCATGTATTTTTTGCTGGTTTGAAAGTTCTTTCCATCACCTCCCTTCCTTTCATTTTCAGGCAGAAACTCAGAACCCCAGTTAATTTTACCTTATACCTGCATTAAGATTTAATTTCTGAAATTATCTTGTCCTATGTTTTCTAATATTTCATTATATCAGATAATCATTCACATATCAGAAGACAGATGCAAGAAGAGCTACTGTCTTTTCATTTTCCCTCAAAAGGCTGCCACAAGATCCAAAACAGTTACAATCAATTGAGCAATTGTGCATTAAGATGAGAGTATGGTAAGGGAAAATGACACATACTAAACATACTTTTAAATATCACCTCTAAATTGCGTCCTAACTCTCCTAAAATAAGCCATGCTTGTTTTGAAGTGAAGACAGAGCTCTGAAACACTTTTGGTAGCCTTGTTTGAACTCTTTTTTTATTCTCCAGTTCCCTTTCTTTCTTGAAAAATGCATTATCCTTCCAGAACAAATGGCAAGTAAACACGGTTTTTTCACTGCCTAGGTCGAGGTGACAGAGGAACAACCACTTTATATCCTAATTACCTCAGCATGATTTAAAACAGTACAAAGTAGTGGAAGCATTTTTTACACATCTGAGAGAAACTTCTCACGAAAGAAGATTAATAGCTGGAAGAAGTTAATGTGTAGAAGTTAAGAAAAATTGCATCTGCTCTCCACCAAAACACCTGCACAACAAAAGGCTTTTTGCCTTCCTCTCATTCTTCAAATATGATCTATTTGAAAGACAGGTCAATCTATTACAGAAAATAAACAACCTCAAACCAAGCAGTTAAAAACCACCACGAATTATGGTCTCCTTGACCACGCATTAAGAGCCACCAAGAGCTCTTTGAATCGTTCACCTTGCAGAGAGGCAGAGCTCAGAGAGCTGCTCCTGGGTGACTAAGCGACACGAGGAAGCAAGAGGAGGACACACAGCTATTACTCAGTGTAAGGAGCGAGAAAATAAAGCTTTGCACTTGAGAAAAATACTCTGATTGCTCAGCAAAAGTGTTTGTAACTACAAAGCTGTCTAAGCCTACGTATGTTTTATATGCATCAATCCCTAGTATTTAAATCTGATGGAAAATTTTGAACTCTAGCTGTTACTCAAGCAACAATAGAACACACTGAGCCTCCATTAAAGCAATTACAAAATAACTGACAGCAAATTTTAGAAAAATAGAACAGCTCAGGCTAGAAGGGGCTTCAAGAAATCATCCAGGCCAAACTTTTGTAGCAAAGAGACCCTTAAAATGAGATTATTCATCATCCTGTCCTGGCACATCTTGAAAAATCTCTAATCACAGGGCACTCCACCATGTTCCTGGGAAGGTCATTCCAGCAAAAGTTTGTTCTTACAGTATAAAGTTTATTTCTTATACCAGGATGAAAATTTTCTTTGAAAAAACAATTTGCATTTGCAATTGCCCAAAGATAGCTTAAAGAGATACCAAAAAATGCAAAGACAACAGAGAATTAAACACTCACAAAATCTTCTAGTCTAGTGGCAGCACTTATCACAAAAATTTACAGAAATACATTGAATAAAGAACCTTTTGCAATTATTAACTTAATATTTTACTAAATTCATTTAGAGTTATTCAGAGATTTTATTCTCTTTCAAAGAATAAATTTTCCTTAACAGATATGCTTAAAATTTCAACATTCTTCGGAAGGAAAACCATCTTTTAGTCCAGAAAGCTTGATATTAGGCATAGTTTTTAAAGCTTTCACAATGGTAATTGTACTTCAACAATTCCAAGTACTGTCATTAGCACACTGCCAGTGAATCAATAGCTGTGGAGATGGCATGATATGTACCATGCCCAAGGCTTAGATATCCTGGGTGAGGTGCTTCTTGCCAGCATTTCCTAACAGGATGTTTGGCTTCCCTGTGAATTCATCTGCATTAGTGCACCAGTTTAGATGACAAATCTACTTCCAAAGCAAGCTTTCCACCCAACTGTGGAGACCTCACATTATGAAGCAGTCTTCTCACAGGACACCTGCTGAATTCTTTTCACACTAAGGTAAAGACAAAAATATACTCCTAATTATCCATTGTACCATGGAACCAGACAAGAGGTTGGCTGAACTAATGTCCCTAAAGTGTGTGTGATGGGGACCACATCAATTATTTCATGGCACAGGTCTCCTCATTACCCCCTACTACCCTGTCTGGAGAGTTTGTCATTTAAAGTTTTACATCATCCCTGACTGAGAAAAGCATTTTGTCTCACCTAAGCAAGTTTCAGCTGCAGTCCACATGCACTCCTGCAAGCACAGGGGTTTTCCCAAGGGACCAGTGCTGCCTAGCTCAGAAAATAAACCTTTCTGCCCAAGTCCTTTTCCAGATAGTATCCATCTAGTAACCACCAGAACAAAATTAATGCACAGAAGAACTGCAAGGACTTACACTCCAACAGTGAATTGATAGTCAAGAACTATTGTCACAGAAAAAGAATAAGGTACTATAAATAAATAAATACTGTCAGAAGACTAGATGACTGTCAAGACAGCACTCCAATACAGACTGTTTCAAGTAAACAGCAAGTTAAATTCAGATTTTACTGGCAGTTCAAGAATCTTGAGGCTTCCTACTGTCACAATAGTGAGAATATTAGTGTTGAGACTAAACTTGATCGTTATAAAAAAGTAGTATCATTACTACCTGAAATATTAAATAAGACCACCTCACAAAAAAAAGTGTCAACTCTCCTCCCGTGATAATGCTGCTATTTAGCTTTATAAATCCAACACAAGTATAAACAAAGTAGTACAATTCCTGAGCATAGGCAATCTCAAGGAATAACTATGACCCAACAAATATCATTAAAAACAAGTTATCAAAAGGATTTGACTTTATCTAATAATTCAATTTATTTTTTTTTCGCATGCAAAGAGTCATATTGTGGTTTGAGGTGCTAAAGATGGTTTTCCTTTCAGATCATGCATGTGAGTTAATAAGATATTCTTCTCCTCTTCACCCTTTACGATTTCTTCCACAATACATGTGGCATTACAGAGAAAGAATAAGCTGCATGTGTTCAGAATCTAAGAGAGACTATTTTCTATTTCTGATACTTTATGACAAAATTTTTTCTCAATTAAAAATTAAAAAAAAAAAAAAAAAAAAAAGGATAGTTTTGTCTTCCAATCACCAGAAAGTTCCCCAAAGCCCACAGTGCCACTCTGAAAAAAACACCATGTCACCTGATAAAACAATAACAAGTTAGAAACAGTAAGTGTTGTATGAGCAAGCAGGCTGTCCATTATCTCTAGTTCTCAGAATATAAATGAGCTTCCTCTCAGTACCATTTTAGATTTCATTTAATAGGCAAAAAGAGACTCATGTATCTTGAAACTCTTAAAAAAAAAAAACAAGCTCATCAAGCAATGCTCATATCTCTCTTCACAATCTCACAAAGAAAAGCCCTGCCCCAAAGAAGTTCTGCTTCCTTGAAGAATTTCACCTACAAAACAAACTCCATTTGAGATTTAGTCTCCATTTTGTTTCATATTATGGAAAATCTCTAAACATATTAAACATTTCTCAGAGATACAAGCAAAAGAATTCTAATTGTGATGTATTTCACCAGTTGTTATAGAGGTTCGATGATCAGCTGTACAGCTAAGCATCATTAAGTTATGCTAACAATCTTGTGATGCCTGACAGAAATGTCCCTGACAAGGAGTCACAAGAAGCAAAAAAGTGTTCCCTTGGCATCCTCAACTTGTCAGATCATTATTTTTAATATTTTTATTTCACTTGGCAAAAAAAAATTATTTAAGAGCTGTAAAAGTCATTTAGACATGTCTGAATTCTCTGAGACACAGTCTGCACAAGAAAGAAAGTGGCACAGTGTGATTAAGCACTATGCCAGCAAGAGACAGGATTGATGATAAGAGCTTGAGGTGAGGGTCAGTGTCAGCTCAGCCTAAACAAGCCAGCAAGCAATTCTGTGGATCTGCTGGCTGCTCTGATACTTACTAGTTAGGAAAAGGCTTTCATGCTACAATGCTTAATGAGTATTCTGAACATACTTCTACTGCCATAAAAACACACCTTTAATACAGGATTTAAAATAATAACCACCCTTTTGCTAGAAAAGATGCCTTTAATCTTAAGGTACCTTCTTTGAAGGAGGAAAATTAATTTAAATCCAAATAAAATTTCCCTTGACAAAATGTAATTCCTTATAAAAAAACAAAAACAGGTAGGATAATCTACTACCACACAGTTAGTATCTGCTCTCAGATACAAACCCATGCCACACATCTCTGTGCAACCAGTCAGTGACTGAAGGAAACAAGCTATACGAATTTCCTTTGCAAACTACAAATTACCGGTAACAAAGGTTCAGAGGGAAACTAGAAAATACAAACCCTTTAAAACTTTTCTTGGGCAGCAAAATTAAGCTACAGGCCCTTCTGCCAAACTCTACCCCAATTAAAGCATGAGATCTGAAGAAATGCCAAGGGGGATTTGAGTACTAATGTCAGAAAAAGCCTCAATTGCATAAGATTCAGAGATCAATAAAATATATCCTCCATTCAAAAGGAAAATGGTGTAAATTGCATTTCCTAAAGTTGACAGAGCATGGCTTAGAGCCTTTAGAATGCTATTACTCTCAAATTAAACATAGCAGCCTCACAGAGCTTAGCCAATGTCACAGTTTATGTTATTCAGGCTACCTTTGTCACAGCCAGACACAGCGCAGTGTTTTTCCCTGTGAAATGGCACAGAAAGAAGTGAGGTAGCACACACAGGGCCTTCCAGGTATAATCCTACCTCGAACATCCTTGCACATTTATTTTGCATTTTATTAAATATAAACTACTCTTCAACCTCTTCACTAAAATTCAGTTGGAAAATGGGATTTTCATCAAGAGGTAAATCACCTACTCCTTTCCAAAATCAAGGTCAACTTAAGATCATGCTGTCTACAGTCTTATCACACTGTTTAGTTTAATACCTACTATTGCACAGGTCTGTTTAAAAAACTAGTATCTTCAGCTGTTCAAAGGAAAAGAATCTATCCTTCCCATCACCAGCCTTGAGCTATTTCAGCAGCCCATTAACACTTTGAGGACTATCATTATGAAAGATTTTCTTTCTTCAGTTCTTTAAAAACACCTCCAGGAAAACAAGACAGCACTCCCTTCAGTCCTCTGCAAGGCTCCCATCTACACTGCAGTACCCAAGAGACTTTGTTCACCCCTTTTTATCCTTCTCTTTCCCCAGTGTTTCTGTGTTTCTGATATCATGTAACTAAAGCCTGAGGCATGTGATTTATTTTATTCTGCAAACAGATCCTGTGTTCTTGTTCAGGAAGATTATCTAATTCTTGAAATACATCTCTCATATGAAAAACACTTTATGCTGATGACAGGCTTATTCTCTAGGTCTGCATATCTTATAGCAGTCTCTTGCCTCAAGTTCAGCTACAGTAACAGGACAAAACTGGATTTAGGCTGGACCTGGAAAATACAGTGAGGGTAAAAAGACTACAAAGCTTTTGGCCCTCTCTTATGAGAGAATACACTTATGTTGGATTTACTGACATCTCAATAGATTTCATCAGGCAATGCAGACATCTGCCTGTCAGCCAATCCTACTGAGCTCTCTTTTTATCCCAGGGTGTGATTTCCCTCTGCTAAAGAGAACATCTACATTTGGCTGGAAAAAACCGAATCCCACAAAGTATCTGTTTATCCTCATTGACCATAAAGAGGATCTGAAGGCACTAAATCAACCACATGTCTATAGTAAACTGTGAGTCCCAACCATGGCCTGCAGCATTCTAGCAACTCCAGCATCATCCCACCCACTGAGTGCAGTCCAGCAGCTGGGTTGACTGAGTGTATATATAGTGGCAGGATCCCTAGTAAAACTTTTTTACATCATGTGTACTCTCCAACACATCCACCTGCATGTCTGTCTAGGTTTTCTCAGGCAAAAATCCAGTAGTCCTAAATTTATAGCTCCGGAACGTATAACATGCTCAAAAGAACAACTTGTTTCAGTCAGGGTTTCACACAGCCTTCATTTGGCTAAGGAGATGGGACACTAGACATGAAGACAGAGAGAAGGAGAATCAGGTCCTTTTCATTCACACTAAAAGATCTCAGCTCCCATTCAAGTCTACATACAAATCCCAACTCTTGCATATGCAATAAAATTTAACAGGAAACCCATCAGTTTCTGTAAGAGCTAGACCAAGACTTTTCCTGTCCCATGAAGAAAGAGACAAAATTTCAAGCATATTTTCAGTCCTAAAATGAAAGGAAAAAAAAAATTCACATTTCTGTTATGCAGAAATATGAAGGCAGTTTGAAAAAAGTTGAGTTTGCCTACATCATTAAGGTTCAAAGACAAATTAAATCACTAAAAACTAGGCTGGATTATTAACAGTTTTGAACCATTTGAATGAGCTGAAATGAAGCTACTTCCTGTCCTCATTTACATTCGATAATTAAAAGTTGAGCTACACTTAGGTCTTTATTTGTGAGGCTGAGATGGCTGTGCAGGGATGGAGGAAGCAAGTCATGTTCCAAACTGGTAAGAAACCCCTGAACAAATGCATATTTACCAACTAATATGAAACTTAAAACCAATATTCACAGAACACTACAACATTGATAGAGATTATCTTCAAGGCATTTTTTTTCCCACTGCACCCTAACCATACCTAAAAAAAGAGATGTGACACTCCCTATTGAATTCAACAGGTTTTCTTCTGTGTTTCCAAATCCTCCTCACATAAAGGGTAACTCACATTTCCCAATATGCCAAGAGATTTGCAAAGCTGACACCAAGATGGATATTTTAGACTGGGAAAATATTGCATGCACCACATCAAATGCATGAAAACACAGGATTTATGGAAGGGAGATGAGAAAACAGATCCGAGTGATATGCTATATTTTGCAAAAAGCATACTCAGGGAAAGGAAAAGTTTGAGAATTTCATTCAAAACAAAGCAAACGTATTTTAGGTCTCTTGAAATCTCTTGCTCAGAATTTCTCTTACTTGTTGTGAAAGCACAAATAGACCAAGGGCAGCAGAGCAGAATCTGAGAAAGATACATTTCAAGGAGTGGTCTTTTAGCCTTTCAAATCTTTTTTCTGAAAAAACACATCTGTTTTTATGGACAACACATCTGTTGTCCATATTAAGGTACAGAACTGCTTTGATTTTAGCAATATGTTACATCATCTTCATAAGCAGAAAGCAAAAACTGATGAACTTCTGTTATTATTTAAGTACCACTGGACACCTGAAGAAGGTGCCAAGTGTTAACTTCACCCCTTCTAATTTCTCTCTGAACTGATAACTCATGAAGAACCTTATAAAGACAAATTGGAAGAAGTGGCCCAACACCAGATCAAAAATGCAGGAAAGAATTTAAAGCTTGAAAAGCAGGAGAGTGGCAAAATATAGAGAAAAACGAAGCAGAGAATGGAATTAAAGAGTTGGAGGAGCAATAGAAGCAGCTGGGTGAAGGGGTGGAAAAAGAAGAATTGGTGTTTGAGAGTGAAGTCATAAAAGTATGGGGGAAGGTGTGGGAAAGAAGTGAGCAAGAACCTTAAGGAAGGAGAAAAATAAGGCAGAAAGGAGATAGCATATATTTTAAACTACTTAAACATTTGAAGAAGCTTCACATTTTTACCATCTGGCAGCATATGCAATTTATTATGAAGTGCTGGAATTTGTTTTTGTGGTGCAAGGAGAGCTGTTTCATGAGCTCATCAGAACAGGATAACTGGCCTGCAGTTATCTTCAGGAAAGTGGGAGAACGCCCAGTGATGAGTTGGATGCTCATGTCAAATCCCATAACCAGTAAAAATTAAGATTGGGTTCAAACCAGAGTCAAATATTCATGCTGATGCAAACATTGCTGCTCAGCAAATTCTCCTACCTCTAAATAATGCATCACACAAGCATTTCGGCCAAGTAACATTTTCCACGAAGAGTGCTATCTGTTAGTCATCATAGTGTTGGCATGGAGTGCACTAAGCATGAAACAAAATATCTCATTTATCTCTATTTCAGGGACAACTTAATGCAATAAATGTTCTACTTTTAAATTCTCAATGTTGTTAAAGATAAAATTCAAAATAGAAAAAAAGAAAAATCCCTATTCTTACAACTCAATTTTAGCTTTCTTTTTACAGCCAGATACACCTGGCAGTAATACTTGGGAGCAGAAGCTGTCTCAAACCTGAGCATACTTCACAGGTCTTCAAGGCCAGTTTCCCTTATCAAACTTGAATTCATATTTTTATTTACTGTAACTTATCAGCACCTACATACACTCACAAATTTCAAGTCCTCCTGGAAAGCATATGGTGCTTTGTGTTCAGGGTGCTGGGAGCCATGTCATGGAACATAACACTCTGATGAACAGACTCACCTGCTTCAAACATTCCTCTTTGCCTGCAGGCATTAATCTGTTGAAGATAAGCCATGTCATATAACCAAAGCATAAGACGAGTCTGACACAGGTAAAGTTATGCTAAAATTATGTTCAGACTCCAAATTATCTCTCATGCTGTAAGCAGCCTTCATTTATCTGACTTAACGAAAGACAGTTAGAAACTTTATGGGAGGTATAGCATAAGAGAGGTAGAATTCACCCTGTGCAGTTAGACTTCCATGGGTATACTTGTAGGCAGGGACAGAGGAGCTGAAAAAACTGGTATTAAAACTAGAGAGGAAGAAAAAGACTTTTAGCTAACAAAACGTGTTAAAAGAAATATGCATACTTTCCTGAAGGACGTATTCCAAGTGGTTTATGAAAGAGCATAGGTATAATTAGTAAAGTAGCAGAATCAAATAACAAACCATACTAAAAGCCTGGGGCTTTTTTTAAATTCTGCAGCTGTAGAGTTTCCCACACTATCCATGTAGAAAATCATGATTCTGTAGCATAAAAAAATATATAATTCTAGTGTAGCTTTTTGGTAGGAAATAAGAGCTAAAATCATAAACTGCAATTAGGTCGCTGAAGTCATGTTTGCCTGAATTTGCATAAAGTATGACATAAGAACTCAGAACTATGAATTCTTCAGTTTCACTTCAGCATCAGCACTAACTGTCTCATGGTTAATCAAATATGCTCTTCAGGCAAACCAGTCTCTCTCCTACATCTTCTTGGAATGAGAATGTGAAGAATAAGCTTCAGTTATTTCTCAACTCTTAGATACGATTTGCCTTTGAAAACTTTATCAGCAGGAAGGATATGACATCCCACTACTCATTTTCATATTTAAAACTTTTAGTACCGAACCCAATTGCACATTTTTTTCTGAAATCAATGAAAAATTTCAGCTACAGACCTCTCTGTCTTGCAGAGAATGCATAAGACTCAGCTCTCAGTATACAACACAGCATGTTCTCACAATGTATATTTTTTTCAGATATGTATCATTTTAAAAAAGCTTTTTGTTTCCCAACTGCAACTCAAAATTTTTACAACAACCATAAAAAACATGCCATAATCCCTGACAAACAGGTGCCAGCAGCCACTTAGCAGCCTTGGCCAAATTCAGAAGAGCCTTACATACCCACTGCAATCTTAGTATGGCTGCAGAAAAAAAATATAACTTTGACTCTAAATCATGTTGGAGGTGGTGTTAAAAAGGATTGGAGAACTAAGGCAAATTTGGCAAGCTCTGAACATTTGTACTCATTGCAAATCCCTTTCAGTTCAATCTTCAAACAAACACAAGCCTGAGTGTTTTACAGTTTGAAGTGATCTGACCATCATTCTCCAGGGCTCTCAAGGTAGATGAACACCATGTTTCCTCAAATGTCTCAGAGATACCAAAAACAAAAGCGGTTCCTAAAAGGAATTTTTTTTTAAATTCCAGAAAGTTGAGCATATGTTTTAAATTCAGCTCTACATTAACAGGAACATTCATACCTTCCTGTTTACTTGGCTCTTGGTATAGGGGATAAATCTAAAGCAAGATATCTCAGTCCCTGGATCTCATGCCAGCAAGAATCGTAGGAAGATAAGAGATGCCAGTTTGTGTTCTCATAGGTATTCTAGGGAGTCAGGGACAAATTTTGCATACTTTATCATACAAGTTACTTTATGCACACAAAACTGAAGGAAAGTTCCACTGGAAAAAAAATAATTAGGGTAAAGAGCAAAGGATTTACTCAAGCAGAGTTCCTAATGCCTTCAACAAGTATAATCTAGAGGTCTCTTCAAATATACAGTCACAATCCATTTCTGTGAAGAGATTTTGTTAATAGGTGCTGCAAGCAGACAATGTGAAGATATCAGAAAATCTAGAATGAAGTTACAGATGGGCTAGACATACTACAAAGTTCACCTTATGGGTCATGAAACCTTAGAGCCAGTTTAATTGCTGAACCAATTCTACTGATTTTTCTGGAAGTCCACAGTTATTTAGATTCTGCAGCATCTAACAAACTAGCATGAACCTCTTTAGGAACTGAATCATGAATCTTTAGGAATTCAAATCAGAAATTTTCTCCTGAGCTAAGCAATGATTCTGTTCACTTTTGCACTCTGCTGATTGGATTCATTTCTGCTACAGATCTCTTTCATGACAATCAAAACTTGAAATTGCGCAGACATTAGAACATTCTGTATTTGAATAAGGACAAGAATTCTCAAACCTCCTACCTGTCTGTATTCATATGAATAAGAAATAGGTACAGAAATAATGAAGGTTTATTCAGCAAGTACCTTTTCTTTGTCACATTACTGTTTCTTTCTATGAGGAGAAAAAAAATTAAAGCTTAAAAAAACATTTTGAAATGCTACAATACACTGTTAAATGCTATAGTAACAGCAGCATATCTCAAGACCTGCATTCTGATGTTTGACTTTTAGGCACCCTTGAAAAAAAAATAACTGCAAACTCATTCAAAGTATGAAAATTATGTTACAGTATCAATGTAATTATACAGAAAGTGCCACACTGACACCTTGTAATTTTCTAGCTGCTGGAGCAAGGATTGTTGGAGCTCTACTATGGCTGTCATTTTGTAATAATTAGTACCTACTATGATTGTGGAAATCAGGGATAACAATACTAAAACTATTTCTCATATATTTGAATATTATGTATTAGGGCAAGGGAAACAAGGAGGAGGGACAAGAGGAAAAAGACAGGATATAGGTCACATGTGGTTCAAGCTGGGATCAATGAAGCCATGCACTAACTATTATGCAAAATGTAATTTGTTTGATCTTTACTGAGCTATCACTCAAGCATGTCCCCAGTAAATATCCTTCTATAAATGTAATTCTGTCATTTCTGCCAGTTAAAGGAATGACCTGCTGGTGTTGGTGTTAATGACAATTGCCTAATGGTGCTTATTGAAACAAAGGTACTCATCTAAAGAGAGGAAGTCTTGTTTCTGACAAAGAGCTGTAACAAGCAAAACCAAAATCCTTGACAAGGTAATACAACTTAATGATACAACTCCCGATTTTTCAGATCATTGAATAGTTCAGGTTGGAATAGACCTCTGACATCATCAAATCCAACCAGTAACCCAGCACTACCAAGTCTGCCACTAAATCATGTTCCTGAGTGTCACTACTTCACATCTTTTAAGTATCTCCAGGGGTATTTAAACCTAGACTTTACTTCCCTGGGCAGCCTGTTCCAATGCTTGACAACACCTTCGGTGAAGAAATTTTTCCTAATATTCAGTCCACACCTCCCCTGGTGCAACTGTAGACCTTCCCCTCTTCTATTGCTTGTTACTTGGGAGAATCCACTAATAACCTCCACCTTTCTACAAACTTTCAGGCAGATGTAGAGAGCAATGAAGTCTCCCTTGAGCCTCCCTTTCTCCAGGATGAACACCCCTGAGCCTATTTTTCTCCAGGATAAACACCCATCCCTCAGATGGTCCTTGTAGGGCTTGTGCTCTAGACCCTTTACCAATTTTGTTTCCCTTGCATTTAATAGAATTTTCACATTATTGAATTAAAACAAAGAACGTCAAAATAAAAGAGCACATAGAGTTTAGATTAGGAAGTCACTGGGGCCATGGACACTAAATCAATTTTAGTTTCTTCTCCACTGCTTTGGGGATAATTTTTTTTTTTTTTAAATGACAATCTCAGATGAAAGTAAGTACCTCTATAAATGTGTGCAAATAATTTTACATCTACAACAAAGCAAGTCTGAACATGTGATAAGAGGCATAATGTAGGCCAGATCCTTCGACACTTGCAGTAGCTATCACACACTTAGATCTCTAATCACTCATTCCTTTTCTAGCTACATAGGTCATTTAGGGAACAGGACAGAGCACAGAATTGTTTAAAACAGGGTCCTCCATCATCAAAAACAAAAAAAAAAGGCAGCTAAACAACTCATGTTTTACACAAAGAAATATCGGGAAAAATTCTTCCACCAGCATTAGCTCTTGCTTGCAAAGAGAAGTGTGCTATTTCTCACATTTTTCTAATCAGGTAGTTCAAGACTCTTCCAGCATATTGCAGACAACAAAAAAGTGCTAGAGGTGGGAAAATTATTAGACCTACAAATCATGGTTAGAGTCCTTTTTAAAATGAATTTGAGACTTAAATTCTTCTGAATGCAGGAAGACAGACACACAGTTTCTTTGCTCACTTGTTCAGCTGGAACACACTATTTTTCTTCTGCATCAATTCCTCTATCTCCAGTTGTCCTGTCATCTTTACTCTTTGACTCTTCCCTTGGTTCACAAAACTTTCATTAAAGAAAATGCAACTTTGGGACAAGGAACAGGAAAAATGAAGGTGGAGTGTTATTTTCTCTGTATAGTTTTGAGGCTCCAATTTAGCTTTCTGGTTGATCCAGAAATGCAAACATTTCATAAATTTTCCTCTGATAAGTATATGGTTGTAACATCCATTACTTCTAATCTGATACATAACATTTCTTTGCATAAAAGGCAAATACAAGGAATATGTGAGACTGCTCCATGAACCTAACAATGTCCGTGGGGAAGAACAAAGACATGCCTATGAGTCTAAAGACAAGTAATACAGTTTCTTATTTTTCAGGGTAATAGTCATTTCCATTCCCTCACTAATTTTACTAGAAGGCAGTGTTAATGTACTTTTTCAGTTCATTTTTTCATACTGTTTTGTAAACTGCAAATATCAATTCTTTCAAAGTCAACTATTTTACTTTTTAACAACCATTGTGTTTTCACTCTTCACAGAAAAAAACAACAATAATAAAACTCCTTACAGGTAAATTATTGTATAGGAAAGCAGAAGTTTCCTCTGCTCTCAGTTATTTTCCTGTAATATGAAATTCCTGTCTGCAAAGCCAAAGCAAGCTGCAGGAAGCTACAGTTCACACATCTTAAAACAAACAAACAAACAAACATACAAACAAAAAATCAGTTTTGGATAGAGGACGATGATAAAAAGTGGTTTTGACAAGGTAAAAATACATAAAGACTTACAAAACAATTTTTAAATCAATTAAAATATAAGGTAAACAGAATTACATTATTACATTCATTCTTACCTACAAAAAAATTGCCTATGGCAAGTTGCAACTTGTTGCCCCCAGCTAAGTACAAATATATTGTCAATCTTAAATATACATTGAAACATAATTATATTTTACATATAGGCTTGATTAAAGTTAGTTTCTGTTATGAACAAAGCTTTAACTGGGTCATCTATAGCTTAAGAAAGAGTTTAATCATAGCTTCTCTCTGCTCTTAGAATAAACAGTAGAATTTTCTTCCAAGAAAATGTGTTTTGGCATTTTGTGAAATTTTATTGAAATTGCAAGTCACCTTTTTTCTAGTATATGCTTTTAGTGCATAAAAACACCTCATAGACATTGAGAACTGCTTTTAAAAACCCGGTTTGATTTAGAGTTTCATAATGTTGCATGCTCGGGAGTAGGTCAGAAACCTTTCTTTTTAATCACGTACTTCCTATGTGGGCTGCTATGTGTAACCACAGAACAAACTGTCCCTACATTGTTACTCAAACTTGTAATAAGTGCAGAAATGCAATGGAGCATTTTGGGCACTGTGATGGTTGTACCATGCAAACTTACTCTAAACTGATTATGAGAAGGACACAGTGTGTCCAAAATCTTAAACAGAAGCCATCTATATCCATTAACCTAATGCATTAGAGAGAAAAAAAAGAAATCCTTGTCTTAGGACAAGAAACAGCACGGAGATTATTTGGTAAAATATTTAGCATTTAGCCTATTTGCTGTGTGCTGTGGCTTTATTCCAATCTTCTGTCTCATAATGCTGCGCTTCCTTACTACATTCAAAGATACTTAATTCTCAAAAATCAACAGAAACAGCTGCCTTTGAAGTCAGCCAAATTCAACTTAAAAGGTTTATAAAAGTGCTGATGCAAGTAGCCATTTTAAATGTATGAAATCTCCTAATTTTCAACACCCAAAATGTGAGCTTTTTTCAATAAAGAACATATTTCATTAGCATTTAGACTCATGCTGAACTATACACGACTTCAAAGCACATGACTTGAACTTCAAAATCTACAAACATAAAAGAATTCTGGTTGGTAAGCTACCACCAACAAATTTCCACAAGAACTACTATCATAATCTTGATTGCAGTTTTATTGCACTATTTTCTAAGGGAATTTTAGAGATACTTGAAATCTGCAAGATTATTTGATTACATAAAAAGGACACTAGCTGAGCCATGCTCAAAGGAAAATATTCTTCCCAGCAACATACTTTTTGTCCTAACAAGCAGCACTGGACATTTTACAGTCTAAAACTCCGCAATGGTCTCATTTACATAATTACTGCAAAGCGTGCATGACTCTCTAGGGATTGTTTTCTTTTTAAAATCAGTTTTAAAAAACACTAGAGATTGCACATATATTAAACTATCTCTTCATAAAAGCATGGCTTGCCACATAGAAGTATTTAAAATGCTAAAGCTATGCACCTGGTCAAAAATTACTAGTTACTGTTAAAGCCTATAGTTTAATCATTGCTTTTAGTTTACTAAGAATTGTAACATCTCTTTCTTACATTCCTTCCTTCCACTAGCAGTAGAGAAAATCATTACCTCCTCTAAAGGCAATCTTGACTGATTACCTAGATTCAGAGGCAGACCTTAAATCTCTAAGCTGAACAAGTAAAAACATAGGTTTTATGAGACAATGGCCACCTCCTAGTTCCATAGAGCTTCCCACATTCAAGGCACTAAATTTAAGACTGCGTGTGCTGGAACAGTAAAAAAAAAAAAAAATGCATTATACCATTTATCAAGTTGTCCAAAATCCTGCCACACTTAACAGCTGAAAATAGGAGATTTTCTCACTGGTGGCACAGCTATTTTCTGGAGCAGAATTTTTATTTTGGAGTCCATTTAGCATGACTAAAAAAATCTTTTGATCTGTGCAACAAGTTTGGCAGCCTTTGAAATCTTCCTCAAAAGTACCTGTAACATGTACTAGAAGCAAAACCAAAAAACTCTGAAAAGTGTAAGGAGTTGTTACTATTACTTTATATCGGACTCAAAGCCTACAGTTGGCTGAACTGAAAGAAGAATAAAAAAGATAGGTAACATATTTAAAAGTGGTATTATGAGGGAAGGAAAGATGAAGAGTGTCCCTAAATATGTGGTCCCTAATAACTACACCATGATTTAAGGTCTTGCCAAGCAGAGAAAGTCAAGTTCTGTGTAAGCAGAACAGTCAAAACATTGTATCATTTATAAGCTTTTAGGAAATCTTTATTTCTCAGATTTTTTGGTCAGAGTGTAAAACCTGGCATGTCAGACCAGAAGCTCCTTCAATATTAAGGTAAACTAACATCTAGGATGGCTCCTTTTTCAACCCCAGTTGAGGTTCTAGCACAGCTAGTATTCTGTTACTGTCAATGTAGTGTTAGCATTGAAATCTTATCCTTTCTCATACTTCCCTTTTGCCTCTGCAAGGAAAAAGAAATAATAATGTCTATAGTAACAATGTAGACATCAATTTACAAAATGAGAACAGATCTCACTTACTAGATTTGAGAGGAAAAAAAAAAGACCACCAAAAACCCCAAATATCTGTAATTCCACTCAGGGTAGTACCAGTACCAGGTGCAATCTCATCTTTGCCATGCAACCTTGTCATCTGTGTATTTTGATTAGCAAAACTGATAAAGCATCATATTATATTTACTTCATTCAGCAATTCATTGCCTCATAAATAAGTGCTTGTGAATAGAAATACATTAAGACATTTTCTCTTCTGTAAAGGCATGTCAGCCTTGTAGGTTGCCTCATTACTTCTACATAACAAAGTTTCTCAAACTGCAACAATTTATATAGAAGTTTAACAAATTTCAGGTTCTCTTTAGTTAAGTAAAAGCATGACTTGCTTTATTTCAGACTTAATAGAGATATTA
This sequence comes from Muscicapa striata striata, assembly GCA_030060385.1. NCBI lineage: Eukaryota > Metazoa > Chordata > Aves > Passeriformes > Muscicapidae > Muscicapa > Muscicapa striata. The sequence continues at coordinate 1,760,078 of JAREIS010000062.1, read as the reverse complement.
TTTAAACTCTGAGCTTGCTGCATCTCTTTTAATGCCATAACAAGTCATCATACAAGGAAAATTTATTGTGGCAATCAAAGCCCTGAAATATTTTAAGGCACATATTTGTTCCACCTCACTTTGGGGAAATTGTTTGTTCATATTGGTAGAAAAAGAATAGTTTATGAATACCTTTTTTTGTAACGTATTTTATTTTTTCCATTTAGCCTCATGGATAGGATGCTGTTTGTTGTAAATGATTTCACAGGCAAATGCATTTTTAAATTTCAAACTCTCTAATTGAAGCTGCACATACTCCATTTGTATTTTAATAGATCTGTTTTACATACTATACCACACATTTAAGGATGAAATTAGTGATTTTTCTCAGAGCATAAATTTGCATTATGCTTCATTTTGCATATGACAAGGTCAAGTAACACTGTTTTGTTAGATCAAATTTTCTAACTAGATATCTTGACAGCCAGTGTGAATGCAGTGTTGTCACTGGCCACATTTATTTCCAGAAACATAAAACACACCTTAATGCAAAGGAAGGAAGGAAGGCAGGCTGGCTGAACCCTCTTAAGAAACTTAGTATATTGCCATGCAATTTCTCAAAGCTGCTTGAATTAGGTGATTTTTATTTCCCAGAATACACCTAAACGGAGATATTTGTCACATGTACTTTGAGTTTCCATTTTAAGCCAAATTTAATTTCAAATCATCCTAATGTAATATCTGTAATTAAACTTCGAAAGAAAATCAGTTAGCTTTTGAAGTTTTTATTCCAAGGCTTGTTAAATAGAGAAAATTTTCTTATGTTCAAAATAAGGACTGATTAAGGGATAAGTTAAATGTATAGATGTGATCTACATTGATATGCTCTAGCTCAGCAAAAAATAAAGGAACATTTACTTCTTCACTGAAGAATATATCCTTTATTTTTATTTTGTACATCCATGCAAAAAGGGCCTATAAACCACTTAAACCAGTTAACTCATGTTTTACTGTTGTTAACTCATGTTTTACTGCAATGAAGAGTCTTATTTGCTTTAGTTAAGGTAACAGAGGCTTTGGAGGCATTTGGGTAGAAAGGAGATTGATACCTTAATCAACTGCTAAGGGATGCTGATTTTCTCCATAGGTCAGCACCACAGCAATATAGACACTTCTTGGCCAGTTATGCATGGCTTCTCAACTTCTGGACTCCATTCTTAGGGAGTTTCTATATGGACTATAGGAACAGAGAATTGTTTACGGATTAATAACCTGTACCATTTGAGCAACAATGCTGCCTCAGAATGGGAAAAGCTTCTGGTCACATTGAATGGACTAAGATAGCTCATCTATCTTTCCTGTTCCACTATAGATAGCAACAAATTAATTTAATGTATGTACCTGTCATATATACCATATGACATATGCTTTGTTTCATATCCACAGAACAAAGAAAGATGCCCTTCACAGATAATGCTGCAGGTTAAATTTATTACTGATTGAAGACCTCAGAATGTGAAAAATATTAAAAGATGAATAAATGTTAAGGATAACACAAACTTTTTAACCAGTAGATCTTCAAATCCATAATTTCATTTTGTCATGAACTTTCAGTGCTGTTGTACAAACTTAATTCTCATAGAGTCAAAATTGCAACATTCACTACTACTACTCAGGAAAAAACTACAGTCTCACTGCAAAGTTTAAGGAGCAATACAAATCCAACCCTTTAAATGACTCATATTCTCTTCAGTCTACATATAAAACCACTCCTGCAAATCAAGTGAATGTGGCAAGGCTTGGGCTTCACCTTTGAAAGCAGGTGTCAGGGTACAAGGCTAGAAGTCCTTCAACATTTGCAAAAGCAATGTCAGAATGTTTCAAAAAGTAGTATACTGATATAGTCTTCATCTGAAAAAAAAAAAAATCAAAAAACTTTTTTTTCAAAGAACTCAGCCTTATTTTGTAAGCAAAAGCATAAAATGCCATTGCACTTAATCATTTGATCATACTGCAGTCTAGTTCCTACACAATAGCAAGTTCTATTCTGCAAGAACCCAAACAATTAACCAAGACCCTACACTAGATAGCTTGGGCCTTTCCTTCTCTTTTATTATATTGCTAACTATGCCTGTCATAACAGATCATCTGTTTTCTAGCAAAGAGATGCATAATGAACTGCTTTGTAAGTAGGCTACAAAAATGCTGACAAACTTGACCATTTTAAATTACTTTTCTGTAAATCTCCTGACTGGAGTGCTCTGCATGTAAATTCCAGCAGCAGCAGCAGTTGCTGCCATAGCAACAGAGTTATTTAGGAAATAATTTAAAGTATCACATCATATTCAGCCTCTCACGAAAGAAAGCAGACTTGGCAAGAGGATGGGAAGTGGAAGGAGAGATATAAGCTTTTGACTGAAAAATAAGTTCATAATACCTTTCCCATGTTTACCAATGCATAGGGAAATGATAGAAAACAAGGCTTACCTTTGCATAATGCTTAGCACTTTCATTGCATTTTTTGTTATAAAATCAACCAACACTCAGGAATAACTTTACAGCTACAGCTAGATGAGGTCCTTGTCTGCCCATTTCTACAGCCTACTGAAGTCCCTTTATATGACAGCACAACCTTTTGGTTTATCAGCCACTCCTGCCAGTTCTGTTATCAGCAAATTTGCTGAGGAGGTACTCTGCTCCATCATTCAGATCATTAATGAAGATGTTAAACTTAGGACTCTAAAAATCTCCCTGGCACTTCACCAGTTACTGGCCTCCAACAGTTCTGTGCTGCTGATCAACACCCTCTGGTCCTGGCCATTCAATAAGTATGCAGTCAATCTCACTGGGTGCTCATCCTACATCAGCTTCTCTATGAGGATCCTATGAAAGACACCATCAAAAGCATTACTGAAGTCAACATGGACAATACCACCCTGGGGAGCCCAGTCAACTCAGTACAGAAGTTTGTCAAGCTGGTCAAGCAGGACTTCCCCTTGCTGAATCCACATTGACCACTCCTGCTGACCTTCTTGCCTTCCATGTGCCTGGAAAGGCTTTCCAGTATTACTTATTCTTTCACTTCTCCAGAGTTTAACGTTGACTTGCCTGCAGTCCTGAGTCCTCCTTATTTTATTTGAAGATAGCAGTGACACTTTCTTGCGTTTTCAACTACCTTTCCCAGTCACCACAATCATTCAAAGATAATTGAGCAGCCTCACACTCAATTACAACTCAACAACACCAACCAGCTCCCTGAGCACTTGTAGCTGCCTCCCATCCCAGGATCCACAGACTCATATGTCCACTTTGCTAAAACCTGATCATCTTTAACCAAGGGCACCTTTTCCTTGCTCCAAATCTTCACCCTAGTCTCTGGGGCCTGGGTTTCCTGAAGGACAGTCTTTATCGGAAGACTAAGGCAAAAAAGGAATTGAGTATTGCAGCCTTTCCTACCTTGCCCCATTCAGCAGCAGGCCCACATTTTCACTACTGGTCTTTTTCTCACTTTTGTACTTACAGAAGTCCATCTCACTGCCTTTGGGATTTGCCTTTCCTAACTCCATGTCTGCATGTTCAAACAATGTTTTTGTGCTCCTCTCAGGATGCCTATCCCTGCTTCCACCTTCTGTATGTTTTGTTAGTCAGTTTTAACAGGAATCCCATGTAGACCTCTTGGCATTTTTTCCTGACATCCTACTTTTTAAGATGGAGTGCTCTTGAGCTTAGACAAGGTGATACTTGCATACTAATCAGCTTTCTCGGGTCCCTCTTTGCTTCAGGGCCTTATCCTGTGGGACTCTAATGAGTAGATCTCTGAAGTCAAAATGTGCTCTCCTAAAGTGACATCACTGTCATCTTGCTTTTTACCCTGCTCCCTCATCTCAGAATCCTGAACTCTATCATATCATCATCACTGCAGCCATTCAGATTCTCAATGAGCCCTTACTTGTCTGTAGGAGGTCCAGCAGAGCATTTTTCACTGTCTCCTCGATCACCGAGCTTGGGAAATTTCTACTTGCTAAGACTCTCTTTCATTCATACATTCCTTTTAAGAAGTTCACACAATTGCACAAACACTAGCTTCCAAAGGAAAAAGGTGAGGATTATTTAATTCATTTACAACCCTCCTAGATTGTTAACTAACAGTAAGAAAGCAAAATACATTTCTAAATAAAATTAATATTAGGGTCAAATCAAGAACATGATATAAAAGAAAAGAGGCAAACTACAGCATATTTATATAAACAAATAACATCTCTATGAAGCACAAATCCATGTGATTCACCACAGAATGCAGAACAGACACACAAAGATTTCTACCTGTACCATCTTCAAAGACAAAACATTTACACTTAAAGACCAAAGTTAGTATTCCGATTATCATTACAGAAGAGAGGAAAATTTCTTTGAGTTTTTTGAAGATAAAAACTTTTTTGTGAAGTGAGCACATTTTCCCTAGCTGCAAGTCCTACTGAGCTCAAGGAGGCTGTATAGGTTGGAATGCAATCCCATCAGAAAGTGGCTGCAATCTCTCCAGATTCTACAGCTAGCTTCCAGCATAAAGTTTTCCTTTTTTAACCTCACACATAAAATATAGCCTCATTCATGGAATTCTCACTGGAAATGAGAATTACAGGAAGGATGAGAAATGTGTTATTATAAGTACAAATACTTCAAGAGTGAACACGGAGTAAATTTCACAGATTCTCTTAAGCAATGTCAGTTACAGCATACCATAATAATTCTAAATAATAATTCTAAATTCTTCATTATTTGCTACACTGATAGAAATCAAATTTCAATATGCATGCCTCCATTGCTTTTATTCTATCCCCTGTACTTCACACAGATAAACAAGTAACAGAACTTGTTCTTAGACATGATTATAGCAGCTATATCCACCCAAGTCAATAGGGACTCATTTGCCTGCTCACCACCATGTTTTCTGTAAAAGATATTCTCTCGAGGTATGATTGTTTGCAAAAATAAGTGTTTTCAAATCTATTATTACATCACTCACCCTTTTATATATATTTTAAAAAGTAATATTTGTGTATGTACACATGACTCCAAAACCAGCCATATCAGTGCGTGTTCACCTGCTGCAGCACTAGTATAAACCTACACTATTTAAAAATATCCTGTTGTCCAGCATAGTCTTGACAATACTCTCCTGAGTTAGCTAGAAATGCAATAAAAGAGTTGGCCACGTGCCTCACCTTTCCATCTTAACAAGTAATGAACTGTGTAAACTCATTCTTAAAAACACTGTGCAAGTCAAACCGATCTTTCAGGCAAAACCCTATTTTTACACACTGCAGACTATTCTATATCAGCTCTGTTATACACTGAAGGATGGTCTGAAAGGTTGCATGCATCATACACCTCTTTCTGTTTGCTCATTGATCTTTGTAAAAAAATTGTATCCTGAACTTGTAAAAAGATGAGTGCATAACAGGGGTTCATAGGCAGCTGATAGGCAATTCAAATGTCATAGTGTGCAATAATTACTCTTTGCCTTGCAGACATAGGTGTTGACACACAATAACATGAAGACCAGTTTATCATAATCCTCTCCCAATCTGTGCCTGAATGAGACAACTCTCACACAGACTTTTATCTAAAGGGTATTTATGCTGAAAACTACATTGTTGTTCTTTTGAGGATAGGTGCTACTTCACTAACTCAAAGTAAACATACTGGAAACTTCTTGTCCTGTTGAGTATCTGAGAGAGGAACTGGATACCTTCAACCCTTATTTGCCATCTTGCTTAAATTCTTCACAGATTCACTGTTCCTACAAGAAGCATTGCCATCGGTCACCAACCTTATTAAAACTTGTTGGGGATTAGTTAACTTCTGTTGTAACTTCTTCTGTACAGTAACAAAATTTACTATAAATCCCTGCTCTCATCTAAAAGGAAAAAAAAAAAAAAACCCACAAGCCTATTTTCCAACCAATTAGTTGCATTTCTGTTCAAAAGAATATCCTCCAAGTAATGCCGTCAAAATTTGCAGTTATATACTAGTATCAAAGATGAAAGAATTTTTACTTCACATCATGAGGCATTATTGCCTTCTGAGTCACAGAAATAACTTAGTTTACAGTTTTAGTAGCAAAATTATTTAATTGACCAAGGTTTTAGTAACAGAACTATATGATTGTCTACAGACTGCAATACAGACTGTCCATTTTTATTGCTTTCTACAGCTCTAAAGTATTTTTCCCTGTCTGTACCATTGCAAGCTACAAAGAAAAAGGAGTTAATTTACCTTGTTACTAGGACGAGAATATCATGTTTTATTGTTATTTCACACTGAGATTTCCCAGTATTTTCTTTTTTCCCACCACAGCAGCTAAGTTGTCTTTGGCATTGTAGCATTGTTTGGTTTGGAATATGTAAGTAGAGGAAGGCAAAAAGAAGTAAAATACTTCCCACAAATCAACAGACGTTTCAAATTAGTTTGCTTCAGTCACATTTGTTACCTTCTCTGTACTGAGATGTCTTTAGAAAGTAATTTAATTTTCCTGTCAATAAATAAACGTAGAAGTTTCTGCTCAAGTTCCACCAACTGCAGTTTCATCTATATTTCATTCTTATTCTCTAGAAATAATACATAAATTCAAATATCACATAATATAAGAGTACAGAACACATTCAGTGATAACAAATGCTAATTAAAAAGTTCCTTTGACAGTTCATATTCTTTAAAAAAAATGTGCTTCTGTTTAGAACTTTCATTACAACTCTGATTCATCATTGAATATCAGTAGTTTCTCTCTGCTGTGAACACCAATTTTTCATATGAACGGCTAGTAAATAACTAGAATTTGGAAATAAGATTTAATAATTACAGATCAAATTTCCATTTGATTTGTTGAAAGGCACTGCAAACAAACTTTAACCAAAGCATCACAGCTTAGTATTTCTAGGTTAATCCATGGGTAAAATCGGAACATTTCCAACAAAGTATTACCACACATCATTCCTGAATGGCCTGGCAGCATGAATGGGACAAACAATTGATGGGGGGGAAAAAAATAAACAATAAAACAAAACACAAAAAACATAGAAAAGATGAAAACACTTGGAAGAAGAGAAGTATGAAGTCAGAAAGCAATTATTTAGGAGGTTTAAAAAAAAGAGACCATTAGACACATTTAGATTCAAGGACCAATTTTAACCTCAAAATATAAAATATGCACAGAGAGACATTAACTGTATAGCAAGGCCATTGCTTGGTCTATGTTTAACTAATTTGGTTTACTTTTTTTTTGGACAAAATGTAAACATATTCCTGGGAGAATTAAAAAAAAAAAATACAATGGAGGGGTGGGGTGCAGGGAGATTAGGAGGATAAATATTTTAAACTGTGCTCAATGTTGAAACTTTAGACTGGATGATATTTGTGACAAAATATTCAACCACCAGCCCAGGAAAAACATTTGTATAAGGGAAAACAAGACTTTTTTCATTCATTTCAAAGGACACTAGAGATGCACAGACTATAGATGACATTTCCTTGACAACTAGGATCCACATGAATAGGTGGATATTAATTTTTTTCAAGCCAGAGTTACTTTACAGAGCAGATTTTATTCATTTAAAAAATTGCAAAGGCAACTAGCAGTGGAAGGTAGATAAGTAACCCTTCATCAAAGTTTGGGGCACAATAGCCAGTAACAAGCACACAGCCATTTCTCCAGCTAAAGCTGATTATCACTTTAAAATAAGTGATAATAATACATATATATAATATATTTATATATATATGTATTTAAAATAATATGCTAGAATCCACCACAGATTGAGATCTCTTGGACTGTGACATTTGCAGGCACATACAGCCCCAGACACGGAAAAGAAATGCCTTTCAGAAAATAATTTGTTTAATAAATAAATATAAGAAAAAAATAAGGCTATTTTACTGGCAAAGCTGCCAAGTTAGTCTGAAACAAAAGTAGTCTTCTCTAGTTTAGGCAATCTAGATTTTAGAATTTCATAGGAAAGTGTAATTTCCTTTGACTGTTTGTTTTGCTTTTGTCTGGGATAGATTTCAGTTTTTTCCTAGTAGCTGGTGCAGTGCTGTGGTTTATTTAGCATGACAATACTGTTGGTAAGACACTGATGCTTTCAGTGTTGTGGAGCAGGTCTTACCCTCATGAAGGGCTTTGCAGTTTCCCATGCTCTGCCAGGGAGCAGGTGCAGAAGAAGCTGAGAGGCAGCATCACGAGGACAGCTGACCTGACCTGGCCAAAGGGATATTCCACACCACAGAACACCAGGCTCAGGTTGGAAACTGGGGAAGTTGGTCAAGAGGAGCTTGTTTGGGTTGCTGAGCAATTGCATTCTGCATCACTGTCTGTCTTGAGTTTTATTCCTCCCTTTATCTCTCCTCTTCATTACTATTATTATTATTGTTGTTTTTATTATTATTATTTTCATTAGCATTATTAATATATATTTTTTGTTTGGTTCAATGACTAAACTGTTCTTATCTCAATCCACAAATTTTACTTTTTGTTATTCAGATTCTTCTCCCCACCTTGAAGGCAGAGGAGTGAGCAAGCAGCTGTCTGCTATTTAGTTGCTAGCCAAGGTTAAACTGTGACTCTAATTTAATACAAAGCTCCAAGAGACCATCATGGCAATCTAATCTGACCTTGTATATAACAAAGTACAAAAGAACTTCCTCTAATTAATTCTGAAGCAAGCCTAGGACTTCTAAATGGTGTGTAAAGGAAAAAAAGCAGGCCTCATGCATCCATTCTGTCTTCACAAATATTTCTCTCCTCCAAGGAATCTTATCTTTTAGCATATATCAGCCATTTCAGTATACAATAGGAAGCAACTCAAAACTAAAGCTCCTCTTCAGGAGAAGGTGAGCAATATACTTCTCTCTAGCACACTCAGGTTCCAATTAAAACATTGGTTCACAGGCTTCCATGTTGGAGTCAGAGCATTTCAACTGATTTTACTAAACAGAGTAACTCCATACCTTCTGTACTTTATCTCCTCTATTCTATGCAAACAGAATGGTATCAAGGGCATCTTGCCAATGTATGTTTCCTAAGACGAGTAGAGATAAAGGCTTCTTCAGTTACCTAGATCAGTTAAGTCACGTGCCACTGTGAATGTGCATTTAGGGAAGAAATTGTTCAGGAGTATTTAGGTCACAAATCCTTTCCATCATGGGCATCTGGTATTAGAATTATGGGCATCTGCCATTTAACATTTGTTCTAAAAGTAGAAACGGATTATCCTAAATAAGTACTTAGTGTACTGCATATGACTTGGCCAAGAGATTAAATTTCAGAGCTGTTTAGAGAATCTCATTTGGATTTTTTTAAAAAATTCAGTGCTTTATGGCATATCTATATAAATTCAGAAAATGCATTTTTATCTTACCAACTAATAAGAGTGTTCATTATCAACTAAGTGACTGTACCTCTAAAGCAAAGGTGCCATGGTGATGGGAGAACTCCAATCACAAAAAGTTTGGACTTAAAAAGCATCTACTATAGGGTACTTTTTTGGGGCAGACGACCTTCACTGGATAAGGGAAAAACAGAGGTGGCGTTGCAAGTGAAGAGTTTTAGCATTGCATCCACACAGCCTCCCTAAGTAGAGCATAAATTAAAAAGTGAGATGCACACACCATAGGCCTGAATTCCATGGATGGCTCCTAACAGCAATGCTGGAAGCTAACTCATCAAAAGCACCATGACAGCACAGAAACCTCATGCTTCTTTGTACAAAACAGGGAATATAGCAGAAAACTTCACAGACTATGAAAGAGTTGGCATTATTTTGCCCAAATATCATTTCACCAATATAAAACATTCAGGGAGTAAGCCAACCAAAATTTTCCACCATTTTAGTGCAAAGTAGAAAACATACCAAAAGATAAACAACAATGAATAATCTGCATTCTAGAGAGTGCTGCAGCACTCTTTAAAGTGTATTCAACAGGGTGAGTACCAGGAACAGTTCTGTCAGCTGGAGCAGGCACAAATGGGCTCTACAAGACAAAGATAATCATGAGATATTCTGCAAGAGAGTATTAACTAATCAAATAGACAATAAATTAATGTTTGCCTTCTTTAAGAGAAGATCGATTAGGAGAGTTATCTACAGAATAGTTTCATTCTATGAGAAAATAACTGGTCACAGCTTTTCCTATCATCTTGGCATGTTTTGGATATAATGTATATTTAGAGAGAAAATGTGGGACGTCTGTTACTACAATACACTTGAAAACAGCTTAATATTTTAGAAAATAAAAGGTTCTATACAATAAATATTTTGTTATGACAGTGGACAAAATTATTGTTGAGCCCTGGAAGACTTTTTCTTGTGTTAACTGGTGAGGAACTGGTGAGGAAACAGCTGGTAAAAGAAACTATTATTAATCTTCCACTGGTTTATGCAGTCGCAACCCTATTGGCTGAAAAAAAAGCTTTGGCTGGAGTGTTTCACTTCACCAAGCAGACAAGACCTTACACATTTATTCAAACACCAAATTTGCAGGGTACAGATGCTTAACCAGTCACTTCATCCACTCTCATGAATAACCTGAAAAAGGAAGTTGTTAAACACAGACTGTTTGAGAAAATGTTAAGCAGGAAAGAAAGAGTCATCAAATTTTTACTAATTCAGTTATGTGGAGACACACAGACAAAATCTACAACAGTAACCAAAATTAGCATCCTTGTGGCTGCAGCCATTATCACTTTTTAAAAAGGTGACGTTTCCCAGTTCTGCAAATGCACACCAGTAGAGAATATATGAAAAGCTACTTAAAAGAGTTTTAGAGTATGTTATTTTTGCATAACAGTCTGTTTAGAAGGACCCCACTCACATACTAAGATATTCAGCCAGTTTACCAATTTGGAATATGGTAAGACGGAGCAAGATGATAAAAGCAGGAAAATTCAGCACCGGGAAGAAGGATAAGAGAACCAACAACAAGAGCATTATGCTTTGGATGTTAAGATGCACCAAGACACCAGTGGTATTATGAGCTTTACACTTCACAGGAAGGTGATGAGATGACAAAAATTTAGCCACTTACCCCTACACAGAACTTTTCCTGTAGCATCACAAAAATTTGAAATGTAAGTTATCTCTGGGTCTGCACATTAAATCATCCAATTAAAAAGCATTTTATCCTCTTCTTGCCTTCTAGTGCAAGGCAGGCAGGTTTGCTGAAGAATTGTTTCCAAGCTTGCAAAACAATACCATCAGTCCTCCAGCAACAAAACCCACACCTCATAGCTGTGGAGCCCTAGAAGCACTTGGGAACCACTATACACTAAACTACAATTCAAAGCAGCTAGTAGGGAGCTATGTTTTGGATTTGTGATGATAATGTTGATAACACAGGAAGGTTTTATTTATTGCCAAGCATCAAGGCCTTTACTACTTCTCACCCCAGCCCACCAACAAGTGTGCTGGGAGTGCACAAGAAACTGGGATGGGACAGAGCCAGGACAGCTGACCCAAGGGATAGTCTAGACCATACAGCATCACGCTCAGCATATAAAGCTGCAGAAGAAGAGCAGATATTCAGAGTAATGACATTTGTCTTCCCAAGTCACGATTGTGCATAATACAGCCCTGCTTTCCTGGGAATGGCTGAACACCTGACTGCCCATGGGAAGCGGTGAATAAATTACTCGGTTTGCTTTGCTTGTGCACACAGCTTTTGCTTTCCCTGTTAAACTGTGTTTATATCAACCCACTAGTTTTCTCAGTTTTACCCTTTTGATTCCCTCCCCTGTCCCATAAGGGAGAAGAGAGAGTGAGCAGCTGTGTGGGGCTTAGGTGCCAGCTCAGGATAAAGAGTGCCTTTTATAAAAATCAATGATAAAACTATCACCTGGATAATCTTCCTGCTGTGTGTTTAAATGACTTGAAAAGTACTCTGTGTCCTTGGAATAAATTGACTCAAGTACAAGAGTACAAAATGCAAGATAAGAAGAGAGATCAATACAGTAATGTGCAGGTAAGTAGGTGAGGCAATAGATACTTATCAGTGGTAAAGCAGGTAGTTAAATATAAATACAATGCAGCCTAAGATGAGAACACTGATAAATTAGAATGATATCAACCACTAATTTAATGTCAGTTAGTACACCTGCAAGAAAGTCATCAAAGAGCAAATGTTCCATATGCAAAGCAACATTAATGAAATGAATTATCAACAAAATTGGATTTCTATCCAATAAACAAAGCACAATTTAATTAAAATTCCTTTAAAAAGTCAAATCTAAAATACTAGTTCAGTTAAAATGTGTATCATCTACTTTATAAAAAACAGGCAATTAACATTTGGAAAAAAACAGGAAGTTATTATAGTGGTTGGATGATGGACCCTCCATGGGGAAACAAACAACCAGAAAATAAAATTCTGCTTCTCCTTTAATATAGAAATTGTTTTAGAAGGAAACTAAGGAACCGCCAAATTCATACGTCTAGCTGTTGTACCCACCACTATAAAGGCCTGCTTTCTTCAACTAGAAAACCTTGCCAAGTGTTTTGCTTCTAAGCCAAATATTCTGCAGTGCAAGAAGAGGTATAAAACCAGATCATGCTGAAAGTCAGCTCAGCAGCATGGTAAATTGTATCTGTTAGTTTTTGTGTCAAAGACAAATCACACAGTTTGCCTTAACTGAACTACAGGAAGATTCTAAAAATACATAGCCATGTAGTCCTACTAAAGAATGGATCTGCCTTACCATTTTGGCAACATAAATGCTCAGCAACAGTCTGTCTCCTGCTAAAACTCAGAGAACCAAATTTGATACTAAAACAGCAAAAACCCAAACAAAACACAAAAAATAATGCTGCACCACTTCACCCCCCTACAAAGAAACTCACCTTCAGATGACTTCATGGAATACAAGAATAGTTTAGGTTGGAAGAGACATTTAAAGGTCACCTAACTCCGACCTATGTAATGTTATTCATATTTGTCAAATTTAAGATAGTCATGGACACACATTCAGAAAAATGTTTTATTATTTTCTACTAACTGTGATTCAGAATACTCTCTAAAAGTACAGAGCCATTTTCTGGCAGTTTTAAAATTTGACCACTCAGTCAGGATTTTGTGGTTTATGCCGCCACTATTAATTTTTTTTATTTTATTTTATTCTGCAACTAGGATACTAAAATAGTTCAAAGGCATACACTAGCCTGTGCATTAAGTGATCAGTCACCAACAGAGCTACAGGAATATTGTTCCAACAAGTATCTACAGGTAGTAATTCAGCACTTCAAAGTTTATGATGATCAAGGACTGAAATGGCAAGTGCAAGTGGTCATACATGAGACAGAATATAAGCTTGAAACTTAAGAACCCCTCAAACAGAGTAACAGTCAACATCTTTATAGCAACTGAAAAAAACAATAACAATGTCATATCTTTGATTCATCAAAACAGAGTAATAAAAGCCAGTGATCTTTTGGCAATTTATTTCCCTAAACGTGTCCTTCTCCAAGCACATTAATCCCACACATAATAAAATGAGATGATAATATTACCTAGTATTTTTTTTCCATGCTGTTTACCATCAATTCATCCAATTAGTGCTTGCAGAAATCACATTTTTAGGACACCTGCACTGGTAAGAGTATGTACTTCAAAGCAAAATCACAAGTGTACAGCTTAGTTTTTAATCACCCAATCATCCCTCTAAAATAAAAACATTTGAAAAATTAACTTAAGTAATAGAAACATTTCAAAACTTCATGCAACCTTGGAACTTCATTTTAAAACTGGAATTCAAAGTCTTTCAGAAGTGAAAGAAAATAAACACATGTCCTTTGAGCGAGTATGGTTGAAGTTACTAATGAAATAATGCATAGAACATTCTCCTCACCTTTTTGTGTATTAAAAAAGTCTCATTTCTTTCAAAGAGGCTCCAAAAAATAGGCAAAATTCAGAAACTGCAAATTCCATTTAAGGAACAGTAAATGGAAATATATCTGGGACATTACTGGAGCGCTTTTAAGCTGCAAGATCCAACAGTACCCTGCAGGAAAAAATCAATTTGTCAGGCTGTGAGATAAAAGGCATTTTCTCTTGCCATATTAGTGAAGCACTGACAATCAAAGACTCTGCTCATCTGAACTACAGCATCTGGTGAGCAGTTCAAGATAGGAAAAAATATGAACAGCCAAAACTGGGAAAGGCCCTTGAAGACTATTATTAAAATAAGCTCAGAGAGATTTTCTTGCTTAAAAAGTAACAAACAGAAGTCATTGGCTGCAGTGGTTAAGAAGACATATGGTTCCAAGAGAGCTTCTATAAATATCACTTGCAATTGTTAGTTGATTTATTGAGTTGTAGCTTTCATAGCAATATTGCTTGATTAATATAAAAAGAAAATACATTTTTGTACCCTCACAATAGAAAGGGAATTCTTAGATTTTCATAAAAATAGTCAATGATGACAGAATGCACTTGAATAAAAAAAAAGTTATATGCAAATAAACTGTCGTTCATGTATATCAAATTCAAGAGCATCAACATTGTCAGCTGAGATGCTTCAATTATTCTGGGCATCAACAACTCTGATTTTCAGGGTCTCTGATTAATACTGTAAATGTCATTAATCCAAGAGGATGTTCAAATTATGTCCAAAATAATTCTGCTTCTGCTTTTCATTTAATAAGGTCTTTCTCCAGCATTCAAGATGATTGCAAAGTTCAAACTGCTGCAAAGTCAGGCATCAGTTATAAGACTTGAGTGGAAACAAGGGTAATAATCACTCGTTTGCTAAAGGTCATAGTTTTTAACAGGGCCTCTTAGATTATACTCATTGAGAGTCCAAGTCTGCACAAGTGATTATTTTTCAAAAACAAGTCAAAACCATAGCTATTACATTTACCTCTGTTTTACTGGTAATGTGTAAATGGTGCATTCTGCTCCACTGAGTGTAGACTACATAAGATTTAGAAGACAAATCCTGTGGCTCTCTCATTGCTTTAGAAAAGACAAAAATTTAGAAGCTTTAAAGGTCATTGTATCTACAACCAGACTAATTTGTCTCCTTTTGTGAAAGCTGTTATAGGGGACTTTTGGTAACATACCAACAAAATTAACAGTGAGCAATTACCAAAACGTATCTACATGTATCAGTAAATACACAGATTTTCTTTTGGATCATTGGTTTTGTTCAATAAACAATTCAGTTACCCTAATACAAAGGGATGACAAGGATGTCCTAATAAATTATTACTTATGATAAAGAAGCTTGAATGTTGTCAAAGAAATGTAGAGGTCTTATTACAGAAGCCTCCAAAAGTTCAAGCAGCAGATGACAGCATACATTTTGCTGGTACTGGTATAGGCTGACACCTGGGCCCCAGGCTAAAAACACAAATCATATATAGTCAAATTCCTGGTGAAGGCTTAATAGTCAGGTAAAACAAGACCAATATAGTAAAACTTAAATATAAAATAGAACCTGGGAAGCAACAAATACAGAGCAAGCAATATGATCAGGTTAGCAAACACAAAACAAGAAATACAAGAAGATCCAAGAGCTAAGAGGAAGAAATACTTAACAATGTTATACTGTTTCTATCAGGATGCAGGTCCTTCACCATCCTTCTAGAAGACAACTTGGCATTGTTGGCATTATGGCCCTAAAGAGCCTAACGCCAGAGAAAGAAGTGGATACTAAACTGCTCATGTTTGAGTTTTAGCTCTAAAACTTTTTGAAATTAATAGGATAATTAGGGATAGAGATTTGAGAGTCTATATAAAGTATTATATTGGGACAAATAAAAACTCAGACTAGGATGCTTATAATTTAATTAGACTAAGAAATAAATCTTGTCTCTGTATATAAGCTGCATTTCTTTAGTCCACATCAACTCTATGTGGTGTTTAATTTGGTCCCTTGCTCAGGAAATGCAGTTTAAATTTCAGTGCAATAAAATAATTCAAATTAAAGGACTTATTAGATTTCCATACGGAAGTGAAGCACGGAAAATAGAACTGAAATTGCAAAAATAGAAGTCTCAAAAGTTTTTGTGATTGCAGAAGGAAAATCTTGGTTAGTCTCTAACTGTAATTTGTCATGTATGTCTCGCAGATACAGCCAAAAGCTGCACTAAACCCAACATAGCATCAGACTCAAAATCATGCAGCATCTAGAATGATGACTCAACCTCATTAGCACACAGCAACACTCTAAACAGTTTAAAGGGATATTGATTTTAGTTTTATGACTATAAGTTGCCACTTGTAATCAAAAAACCTCACAGCCTCAGAGAGGTAAAGGTGTTTTTGACAAATATATTGGTTTAGCATCATGGATTTTAGAAGTAACATATAAAGGTGTTTTTAATGCTATTTTATAAAAGTTTATGAAAAGTGAAAAAGAAACTGGACACTAATCCAAAGTGAGAAAATATTTTATATCATTGGCAAAGCTAATCATTCCAGAGCACAACTTGGGCAAAACTACAATACCAGAATACCCTACATGGATACACATACATACACACAGTTTGTGGAATTACATCATGCTGGCAATGTCACAGAAATAATACAAACCTTGGTGGAAAAAACCAAGCAAACAAAAATACATCACCAAAAAAACCCACAAACTGACCACAACTGCCAAGCAAAAGAAAAAAAACCAAACAAGCCACTTGATTTGTAGGTATAATTCATGGGAATACTGTGTATGAAGTTGCATAGGTTCATTCAAATCATCACTATCCACATTAGACTCACTCTTTCCATATGAACATAAATTGAAAACCTGCTTCAGCATCATGAATGCTAGGATATGCTGCTGAAAGACACAAAGTATGTGTTACAAAAATTAAACCTTGGGGTAAATAGAGCATGGATTAATGTTCTGTGAGTTACATTCACCATGACACCTATTCAGTGCTCTGACTATATTTAAATTCCTGAAAAGCAAAATCTCACAAACATGGCTCCACGCATCAGTTACAGATATCATCTGTGTTTTTAGTGGCATGGACTTAAAAAAAAAAAAAAAAAACCAAAAACAACACCCCACATGTTTGGCTTCCATAGAAACATGAGCACTTGAACACAGCACTTACAGGCATTGCAGTGAGATTAGGACACAGTGGTTATAAATCATAAAATGCCATTCTGTCAATAAAGGTCAGCACTTCCATCATTCTTGCTTCTTTCAGCACACGAGTTTCCCCTAGACAATTTACAGGAAATGGAAGGGAAAATAACCAAATCATTGGAAAATTTGTTAAATATGCCATCTGGTCTTCACAGATGGGCCTGTACCACAGGTCATGTACAATTTTCCTCTGTCATCACTTACTGAAGAATTAGAAGCAGGTAAAGGAACAGAAGCAATGACTCTAGAAAGTACATTATCAGTACACCATGTGGAGATTTAGCCACTGTGTCTCCACTTATACTCTACTGTGAGACAAAGTTCTCCAGGCTGATGAAATCTAACTCAAAAGGGAAACAAAATCACTTCAAAGTTTTGATTTGTAATGAATCAAAGTGATATTGTGAAAAATATCTAGAAAAAGGTGTCAGAAAAATAAGAAAAGAATGGTTATTGCAAAACTGCCATCACTGTACTATACAATATTCAAAAACACAATCTTATCATCAGTATGCCTTCATAATTCACCTGAATTATCTCCAAATCAAAAAATGGGAAAGAGAGGCAGAGAATAACCAGCATTTTTTCAAACACAACAGAAGAATAATTATTCATATCCATGTTTCCACTACCCAACTTTTAAACTAACTCCTTGCTCTTAAGCGAAGAGCATTCTGGTAGCATTGCAAGAATTCTGCAGTCATGAGGAGTTTATGGTTTTAAAAGTCTGGCACAAGTCAATATTTTCTGTTGTTCCAATCTTCCTTCTTAGGGAAGTGGAAAGGGGTCATTTACTTTTAAGATAAATGCTGTTTAACATATTATTTAAAATAATACCCACCTTTTACTTATCTGTATCCAGTGTTAAGCACAAAGTGCCTACATGCCTTTCAGGTCACTTGATATGGAGTGGTTTATTCAAAACCACTCAGCAGCACAACCCAGACAACTTCTCACACTTTCCCTCTCTCTCCCTGCATGATCACTTTCAGCCCTATAGGGAGGCTATCAGCCAAGATCTGACATTAGGACAGTGATGTAACAGAACACTGGTCACAAATCACCCTAGCCTTGGCAGGAGCATGGCTACTGTTGAATTCTAGAGTAACACGCTCTCTGCCACTGTTTTGCTGCAGTGTTCTAATGCAGATTATGTCCTCAAGACATCATCCATCTCCAGGAAAAAGGTGTTATGCTGGCTAATGACTATTATGTCCTTTATTCTCACCTGTCAGATATCATTCACTGCATTAGTAGTCCATGTTACAATTGATCTATCAACTGTAAAAACTTATTTAGCCTGCAGAAGAACCAAGTCATTCAAAAGTCATCATTAAATTTATTTTCCTTGAAGGGAAAATGGAAAGCTATCTTTTTAATATTTCATCTAATTCATTCTACAGTGCAGTCTACTTCCAACGGAAAACAAGAAAAGCTGGAATTCACATCCCTGGTACACCACAACCAGATTCCCAGTGTGTAACAACTTCTGTAGTAGCACTTCACCAACACAGAAAGCTTGTGGTACTACTTTTTAAGGAATTATTCTTCATAACTTTAGTGAGAACAGCAGTTACTCTGCACTTAGGGCCACATAAATAAGGCAAAATTGCACCTCTACTTCTACAAGGTAAATAGGAAAGAACCAAGTTTTAAAAAATAAAAACAAAAAAAAAGAGAGACACCTTTATCCTTAACTGCATCTACTACATATTTGAGACATTCAAAGATGCCCCCAGTATAAGCAATAATGTATTTCTAGTAGTATTCTAAGTGGCTTATACATAGGCACAGAAACAGTCCATCAGTCCAACTGTAAATTCAAATCAAGATAGCTTGGAAAAAGAATAGGACAAAAATATGCCATATGGCTATAACTTAAACCGATACAAATATATTCATATCAGCCATGGCCTACTCAGCTAAAATCCATTTACCATGTCTATACGGATTATATGCAAAGGTCAAAAAGATGGGATATGGGAGAAAAGTGAGAACATACAGAAACAAATTTCTTCTTGCTAAGACCTGTCAAGATAAAAAAATAAAATCATTGACATTTAGACCAAATCATATGAATTACTGAATTTGTAGCAAATTTCAGTTGTATTCTGGTGATCCTCAAATACTATTTTGAAGGTGATACAAAGACCGTTCCATGCATTGAGGGAAGAATGAGAATTACCTAGTCCCAGCCTTTTCTGACTGATCTCCCCAAATCACTTTGACACCTCTTATTTTATATTTAGATTGCAAATTTTATTCACAAAAATTATCCTTTCAGTCTGCCAACAGAATTCTAAGCCAGCAGCCTCCCATATGCAACACAAGTGCAGACAGTTAACAGCAGTTTTTAGACTGACTGATGAACACAAGGTGACAGTGGAGACTTCCCACCCTGGAAGCCACAGAACAAGGATCAATAAATTAAAAACACTGTCAAAAGACTTGATGAGCAATTTGACCGGGGCAGCAGCACCAACATCAACGTCTAGCATGGAAGACCCCTTTATGAGACCAGCATTCATTGTTTCCTCAGAGAATCCCTCTCAGCATCCCTGTGGGATGTGTGTTCCCTACCCAGGAGGAAGAGCACCACCTAGTGAAGCTCCAGCACCGTTTCTTGAAGCACCTGCAGAATTCCAGTGGTCCTCATCATCCTTGATTGTCTCGCCATATTCATCAGCCAGAGAAACTGGTAGTATAGCTCACATGAATACAGTATATTGCAAGTGACAGAATGACACAATGTTAATGTTTTTCTCTCCATGCCTCACACTCAGCATTTTGTCCTTGAACGCACTCCATACCCTTCAATACTGCCAAAAGTGACCAAGAATAAACCCCATATAATGATCTATTGAAATAAACTAATTCACAGGACACAAAAGTAGAATTCCTGTTTGAAGAGGAAGGAATAAATATAAATCTTCAATACATTTAAAATTAAATTCATACATGTATTATATAAAGATGGCAAGTGAAAGCCCTGAGCTTTGCTCTGCACAACAGCATGTCTTCTTTTCTTTAATTTTTAGTTGAGAGTTCCTAAACTTTGGAATACAGAACTAGAAATGACTGTCAAGAATCTTGGAATCGAAGTTAGCCCTCAGTTTCTGGAGCAAAACAAACGTAAAGCAAAAGAATCCCAGAGACAACAGAGGCTTTGGCTTGCATCACCAGCTATGTACCACAGTGTCTGTTAAAAGGCTGATGGCATGACAGCCACAGATACATCACAGATAAATACAAATACAGCTATATAAATAGAACATTTCCACAGGCTTTTCTTCTGAATGTACCTCAAAACGAGATACAAACGTTACCTCAACCTAAGAACAGGACAGTGTGTTCAGTAAACTGCTGAACATGAATGTCAACATCCAAAAATAATGCTATAGAAGTGGAGTTGATGGTAAAGGGAAAGCATGATCTGAACTATTTTTTTCTATTCCAAACAAACTTAAGTGCTTCAGGGCACAACTGTCTGTAGAGCAGCACATTGCTTAACCTCTGAAAAAAATATTTTCCCATAGCAGAGGTACCATTCTTGCAGTACAGATTTTTAAGAAATGAGCACAAATAAAACACTTTATCAGTTATTCATCTTTTAAACAAGCCAAAGGTATTTCCTCTCGCTTTTGGAAACCAAACCAATGCACTAACTTTACTGGGCATCAGTATGGCTCCTGTACTACGATGGACACTGATATGCCCTCCAGATCACAGGACTCAGAATCTAAGTATTTCATGCAGGTCACAAGTCCACCAAGTCACAAACATGATTTATGAAAGAGTACTCAAAACCTTTAGCTCCTAGTGACTTGAATGAGAATTTTTGTTGCTTAGTAACTCTTAAAGAAACTGAGACATTTGAAAACTAGTAAGGCTGTGAGCAGCTGTACAGAACACTTGCTTATAGTATTCTGGATGTCTAAAACTGCATGCCTATAACTGTAGTACTTTACCATCTAATGTAGTACTCTGACAAACTTAAGGTACTCTGCACAGAGCAAACAGATCTTTACAGAGTTTCATTAAGACTTGTTTAATTATACTACAGACCACCTATTCTGCACAGGACAGCTAAAATAAATTACTCATGACATACAGAAACTTTAGTATAGCCCTATACAATATCATCCATTATTCATACATTAAGTTTAGCATCTGCTGCTAAGAAGCCATCCTGTTTCACAATTTTGGGCTTACCTGCAGCACTAAATAGGCTAACATCAGGGGATTTGCCGTACAGCTACAAAATATTCTGTATTTTCCCCTCTGTACAGAAAAATGTATACAACAAAGAGAATTCTTACTGTAAACCACCTGACTCAAGTTTATGTAATTTTGAGGGTTACTATCAAGATTTGTCATTCCTCTTTTGGATATTGATTCTACATCAAATGCAATTGTATGGCTCCTGCTGATATCAAGAGATGTCATGAAGCTAAAACTGAGGGCAGAATCTAGCCCACAGAAGATTAATACTTCTTGCAGTTTCTAGTTCAGAGAAGTGTAGGTGTTAAGAAGCACTAATATATCTTTAAAAAGGTATTCAGTAAACTGTTTATTCATCTTGATACAAAAGGAAATCAGAAAAACCATAGTTTTCCATCAGAATTTAGGGTGGTTTTAAACAGCTAATTGAAATATTTCAGTGCAATTCATTTTCATAACATGGAAGACAATGTACAATAGTGTTACACCAGTGTTACATGAGCTACAGTAAAAAGCACTGTATATTTAAATAAAAATACTATCTATTTTTAATACAATCATTTTGACATCTCTATTCAATTATGAATCAATAATTAGGTCTTAGGGCAGCAGGACTCTGCATGGCTGGGAGGATATGCATATGCACACATGTACATTCACATTATACAACCATCTTCAATATCAAGAATAAGTGGAAGGGAAAAAAAAATCTTTCAATGTTACAGGGAACAGTTTTCACTTTCAGCTAGATAATCCTTGTACATCAGAACTGCACTTTGAAGAGATCCTCTGTGTTTGCTACCTCCTTCTCTGTGGCACAATCTCCCTAGAACTTCACACTCCATTAGTCAACAGGATTCAGCACAGGTCAGAGAAAGAAAACAAACACAAAACTTCAGCAGAAGTTATGCAGAAGAGCTAATATAGCTTCAAAATTCCCATTTTAGTCAGTTTCAGTAAAAACAGTACATGAATGCCAGAAGAATGATCATTTCACTGCAATAGATAAATTTCCATCCAAATGGTTGTTGGTGTTAATTTGGCTCTTGACTGAGGTTTTTCAGATTCAAACCAGTGCACGTTTGATATGAACACAAAATCATAAATTCTTAGAGCCTTCCCCAAAAGGACTTCTTGTTTGAATGACACCATGGACCTAACAGACTCCAGTTTCATTTAACAGCTATCAAGATACCCTCAATTGAATAGAAATAGTAGAACTATAAAAATCTTGGAAAATAGGCCTCTTCATTGGAAAAGTATGAATAAAATACACATTACAGTGTAATCTTTCCAATTTCTAATCATCAGCAATAAACTTTTAGGCAGAAGCATATTTGAGGGAATAACAGTAAGAAGGCAATAACAAGAGAAAGCAAGAGTGATGTCACTGGTTTTTTGAAGCCCAGACCACCTTGCCAGAGAAGGCAGCTTCTCTGAAAATAAGCCCATAAAACTGTCTTCTCAAAGACATGCTGAGCATTACAAACTGAGAAAGATCCACAGCAGCATCTGAAAAAGGAAGCTTCCAAACACAGATGAATACACGCAAACACAAAACCAGCCCCAAATTTTGGAGGTTAATAGTCCAAACACCACAGTCCCATTCCTGTCAGTTAAGAATCCCAAATATTATCTAGTAAAAGCTTCCCCTGACAGTTGCAATGAATTTATGAGATGCTCCTACAGCTCTATTTCGTGGTCCGCTTGCTCTCCCTGCACTAACTCAGGCTATTCTCACCTGCCAAACGAAACTGCAGTTCCCAACTCTGCTTCTCAGACAGTTCAGCTCCAATGTCCCCTGTGGCTTCCCAGCCAGCCTCATTCTCACTGTATCTATTCCAGTTACTCTTATAACCAACACATACTGTAATAACTAGCTTAACCTTCTTTATCTTCAGCTTTCAGTTGTAGCTGGTGGCAATCTCTCACCAAAAAATCAAAATTCTCACCTGATCCCTTCACCACGGGAAATTGCACATGTACTTTTTCTTCAATGCATCATCATCTCAAAGTTTCAGCTGAAGACATTTCCCTGAAGTGGTCCATCTTAGTACTAAGTCCACCCTCAAAGTTTTCTTCCCTTATACATTTTGGTAAGGTTCACACTAACACTATTAAAATCCAGACTTTTCTTGCCCTACTACTACAACCTGTTTCCATTAAAAACAAACAAGCCAACCAAACATAGGAGGGGGGGGAAAAAAGCAGGAATAATGGATGCCACTCCAGGTAGTATTTCAGAGTCTTAGCCCTAATGGCTCCTTCTGATGTAGAAAATAGTTTGTTCCTTTTTTTACCAAAAATAAAGGGATTTCTAGCCTTTCCTCTGCTCTGACATGTCACTGTTGCATCTCAGTTCAGCTATCTGTAACACAGAATAATTCTATGTATCTCTTTCACAAAAGCTTTATCTTTTAGAGTAATAGTTGAAAACTAGATATTGTTCACACTCTATATTACTACACATCTGCACTATTTATCTTTCTGCAATCCTGTGAGAAAATTTTTAAAGCATATTTTAAAAAAATAAATATATTCTGTTACTTTGGTTTGTTTTTTCTAGATTGGACCTGAGATTTTTTTTTTTATAGCTAGTGGCAATCAAGTCAAAAAAGTCAAAAATCTCATTTTACTGTGGAAATTAACCCAGATTTCTTCTCTTTTAGCAGCTTTTACAAATTGATTTAAAGAAGTGGGTGTAGTGATTCCCATACTAAAAGTTGCAACTATGTTTCAACTGGTTTGAGATTCCTGAACTGGGGAAATCACATATTTTTAAAAGTTCTATTTACATGGAAGTATTTCATTGTATTTACCAGTATATTCCATATCAGCTTTGATGGGGACCTGTCAAATATTATGACATGATAGAGATTACTACAAAAGTTCCTGCAGTCCACAAAGAATGTTTTAAGCCTGAATTGAAAGAAAACAAAACTCCAAAACAAACAATTTCTGCCTCGATATTGCACGTCACTCTCAATAGCATCATTGTTTCCATAGCTACAAATGTAGACTGCTTCTAAGGAAAGAAGCAGAGCAACTGAAAATGACAATGCACAATCAAAACAGGCACATACATTTTTCAGATGGCACATGTGGGATGGAGAAAGGAATTAAACATGGTGGCACAGAATGCTGTGGGGTTTTTGCATTTGACAGTAATGCCAGTGATGAGAGTACATCAAGCTCAGAACAGTAAGCAGCAGAAAACCTCTCACTGCAGTATCACTTGATGTATTTCTACACCTAGTGGAAGGAAGAGGAGAACAGAAAGGATGCAAAACACCAGCAAGAATCACCAAAATGGGGTAAGCACCCCTCTTGCTTATCTAGCCACCTACAGACTCAGACACATTTTTTAATCTAATTTCCTTGGAATTTTCAGTTGTTCTATAGGGTTGTGAAGACAATCAAATCCTTTATATTGCTTTTATCACAAATAATGACAAAATTTAGATACATGCTACACCTAGTACTAACTATAACCATTCCAGGAGAGGATACAGCAAAGTGCATCTGTACAGAGGACAGATGCAAAACACGAGGGTGAGAGTCTACAGGAAAACAGAAGACACTCCACAGCATCTAGCAGCTATTCTGTCCATCTCCATTAACCTCCTGCTTCCTACATTTCCCTGTGCAAAAGTTTACTTCATTATCAACCAGCTGCTCCAGGACTACAACTTCCTCATAACTTATTGGACAGGAAGGTAAATTCTTTTCTTCCTACAGCTGAAATTCCCGAGGCTCACAAATGTCGACCTTTCCCCATCAATTAATTCTACAATGATGAGTTGGAATAACACCAAGACCATCAACCAGACTCACACCAGTGCCACTCCTCAGAGGCACAGAAGAAGAAACAGCATAATCTAGTGCTATAGTGTAATTTAATAAATAATTTTAAAATATAGATAAACACACTAGGAAAAACCCCACAAAAAAAAACCTCAAAACCACTTATTTCTAGTACCTTAGAGCACCCCACCTTTTCCAGTGTAGTAACAAAAAATATGCCTTTACAAAATGTCATGGCATATTCAGAAATGTGTAGTATCAGAGTGATTCTTCCCTTCTCAAAGGGAGCGACAGCACTTACAAAAATCTATCTAAAATGTCCTTCCTTAGTCTCGCAGGCTCTAAGGAACACAGTTACCATTGAAATAATTTTCTTCCAAAAATCTTTTTAGGGAGCAGTTGATAAAGGCCACATGAGAACACAGCACTATCTGCAGTTTATACTGGAAGTCATCTCTAGTGGAAGCAGAGATGGAGAATGGTTATTAGAAGATGGCATCACTGCTTCCTCAGATATTGTCCCTGCATAACTACTGCTCGTTTACAGCATTGGAAAGCATCAAGTTTTGGAGGTGTCATTTCCATGAAGAATATCAGACCATGATAAACTACAGAGTTTGAGATTACAAATTCAGCCCTTGTTATACATGAGTACTGACATATATGACCTTCCACGATTGTCACAGAAACAGAACAAACACCTCATTATCTTTATTAGAACACTGAAAGCCCCACTGTCACCAAAATGTCAGTCACAAGAATATTACCTTCCAGACAAGGATAATCTTACTGCTACAAAATAAAGCTATCAACTCTCAAACAAAGCTAGTTCAGGCAGCAATAGAATAACCACTAAACATGCAAATCAGAATTCCTAAAAGTTGCAGCATATGTTTAACTGTAAGTAAGCAAAGCACGGACCAGAAGGTTCAGCCAGACCAACAGTAGGTCTAAAATAGAAGTTCCTAACAGGAAAATCTTATTCTTTTAATTATGTGATTTAAAATGAATAAGAAAAAAAGACAGATCAGTCTCTGAAACTCAAACTTTGTAGAATGGGCCTTCTACTACATCTCAAGTTTCTTCCCTAAGACCTAGCTTGCAGCAGCAAGTTTCTGTTGCCAAAATATGAGATTTCTGCATGAGCAATTTGTGATGTTAAAACACTATGGATTTCAGTCTCTTATCTCTTTTAATTGCTGGCTGGAACGGACTCTGTCAGAGAGGAAATAAAAGGAGCGGTTTTACATTTTTCATATTTGCCTCAGGCTACCAGCAGAAAAATTCAGGACTTTTTCTAAGGTATGTCAGTGCCAATGATGTGTCTCATGTCATAACTTTATAATTAGGCTGATAGACAAAAAGAATAATGCAACTGACATTCTATTAAAATAAAAATTATTCCCCAAGGCATAAAAACACTGATACAAGCATCTGAAAAGGCAGAGTAAAAATTATATAGGAAACTATTTATCTGTGCTGCTGTCTTTTCCAGATTCAAATAAATAATTCTTAGTTATGTGCGAATTGAATATAAAATTATCCTATGCTGATTTTTAATTCTTTTTTGAAAGCAAAATGTAATGAAACCCTTGTTAAACTAGGAATAAAAGCTGACTGATGCGAATAAGAGACTATCTACACTCTATATTACTTGCGATTACAATTTGATTATCAATTGTTCAATTCTTCAAATAAGCAAATAATCAAAAACGAAATGCATTTTAAAAAATAGAAAACCAGCCATTTTTTGTCAGGAGTTTGAAACAATTAAGCTTTAAAAAGCAAATCTGAAAACACTAGGACTTCATTCTGTATAGAATTTTTCATAAAATGCTCCTGACAGAATCAGGACTTTGGCAATACAGAGCTCTAACTCCATGTAGTGTAGAACATATTCAGTTCAGATTGTGTCTAGAAGTTAGATAGACTAGCAAAATTACCAGATTACAAAATTGTGGCTCATAGCCAAAATAACAGCCTTCACAGCACATGCAAATTTTAATTCTTCATTAACATAAGCAAGAGATGTTCCATCTATTCTTTTCAGGTACAGATAGCACAAAAAAGTGTGCTTTTCCATCTGTTGATGTATAAAGTACTGGAAGAAAGCGTTTCCACCTTTGTGTATTTCAGCAACATTATTCAAAATAAGACTTCAAATTCAGTTTGGACCGAACCCAGCCCA
Source organism: Muscicapa striata striata (assembly GCA_030060385.1). Classification (NCBI taxonomy): domain Eukaryota; kingdom Metazoa; phylum Chordata; class Aves; order Passeriformes; family Muscicapidae; genus Muscicapa; species Muscicapa striata. Next base: position 1,732,749 of record JAREIS010000062.1, on the reverse strand, counting down.
CAGAATGGTTTTTGTGGGGTTTTTTTCTAAAAACTCTTAATAACTTTCCACTTGACAAAAAAAAAAAGAGTCCTTCACAAAGGTGTCAGATCTAGTTCTTTCGTAGCACTTCTAGCACTGTTTGTGCAGTGCTTTCATTCCCAACACAACAGACAGAAGTATTGTATTTTCAAATGTATAACAAGGAATCCTGCAATTTATTTACTCCTATTAAAGAATTACACTCAGATTATATAATCTAAAGTGAAATTATCTCCAGTTGACTATCCTCCTCTTATGCTCCAGACTCAGAATTCAGAACATGTTTGCTTACACCAATATCCTATTTCAAGAAGAGGAAAACTTCTTGAAAAGTTATCTATTATTTTCTTGCCTGTTCCTTGAGTACTGCCAAAGGAAGGGCTACTTAGTTCTCTCTGTGCTCTATTATACATACAGTGAACACAATCTGAAATTGTCTTTAATTCACCGTGCTACAAAAATATAGTCAAAAAAAAAATCAAATGGTGCAGGTAATGCAGTAGAAGGCCAGTATTTTTCAAAGTTTTATATTCAGAGCACCACTTGTTTTGTGACAAAAAGGGAAGGATCACTGCTGCACTGAAGGACACAAGTTCATATCATCCCTTTACAGACGTATTGCAGAGAACAAAAAAGGTGTTTGATGTCTTGATTTGCTGAGCATACACCTGAGGTGGTGTGTCCTACTCCCACTCCTCATTTTCAAGTTCCCTGTGCTCACTAGGACTCTTGTCACTTTCCTCAGATGTTCCATTCAGCCTGGATGCTCCTCAGAGGTGACACTGCCCAGAGTCGATGATAAATTTTGGCATTAGGTCATACTAAATTTTACACAAATGTTACCAAACTCACCAAACAAAGAGAGAAATGCTTTCTCTGTGTTGCCCCTGTGTGTACTAAATAAGTTAAGAAAAGACCTTTTTGCCAGCATTGAAGAAAATGGCAAATGTGGAAAGATTATGTTTAGAAAGATCAAAAAACTGCAACAAACAATATAAGATCTGGATATTGCTTTTCATATATGCAGCATATTTTCATGTATGCAATTGCCTTTTGAAACACATTTGCGGTGTTAATGGCAAGGTAACCTGTATTCTTCTAGATGTACATTTGTAGAATGATAACCACAGCTAGGTTCATAAATTCATTCACTTATTTAAAAGGAGCCTAATTTCACAAAATAACAGTCACAAACTAAGTGAAATCAGCAACATATCTGAAAACAGGAAGAGAAAAAAAGCATGCATCAGACTTCAATTTGATACTATTTTTTAATTTCTGGGAAAAGAACACCACAGTTGCTGTTTATACTTCACCTGAAAGACTAAACTGATTATATATCAGATGTTTTCTATCACTTTCTATTACAAGTTAACTTGTAAGGGGAAAAGTCAATGCCTCTAACAAAGTTAAGTATTGATTTTTTCCACCTGGTAAAAACAACCACAAACAAGGTAAGCAGCACTGTGTTCTAAGAATAAACAAGCAGTTGCATAATTACTTCTTTCAGTTTTCAACAGCAAAATTATGTTCTCTCCATTATTATTAGAATGTACATTGTTATTCTCTTTTCACAGATGCAATTGAGGCTTTTTAAAAAAAATGCATAAATGCATCTCAAAATCTTCAAGCATTTACTCTCACTTAAAGCATAGTCACTAAATAAGCCTCACTATTAGAGTTCAATAACAGCAAGACTTGTGTATTGATATTGTAAGAATAGCTACACTAGAAGTCTTCACAGAGAAAAATTCTAAAGTGTATGTTTTTGGGGGAGTTTTGACTTGTGGCAATCACAGATAAGTGAGATCTTTAATCAGTTTTTTCCCCTTATATTAAATAATTTAATGGTTCCAACTTCTTTGCAACAAGACAGAAATACTGTATTATACAGTAGAATTTAAGGTTTAATGCATATGAAATCATTTTACAAATAAACTTTAGAAGTGAACACTTGACCTCAAAACATGGTCCAGTCTCTGGCACATCACCACCATCACGTATCATATGTATCAATGCAGAGAGTGACTGAAATACATCAAGTAACTCAAAAGGAAAAGCAGCTGCTTACAAACAAGTTGACATGTGCAGATTTTACCATTTCAAACAACAGATACAGTGATTTCTCTATTCAACAAATTGGAGAGAAACAGCAAAAATAATGGCTTCACTGGCTAGGGGAAAAAAAAAAAAAAATCCAGGACTTCACCTTCCTCAGCTTCTGAAAAACACAAAGGCTTACCTTTCTGTACACCAGCATGTTTGGGGATTCATCAGCCACCCCATTGCTGCTTTGCCCATAATTATTTCCTTGTGCCATGTCCCAAAATTTGATCCGCTTTTGGATGTTGCACTGTAAAAGGTAAAAGTGGTTTCAATAGGGCATCGCCTCAGGTCTCCTTGCTTCCCTGATGATTAATGGACCTGACTTTCTACCAACATGTTATCAAAATCAGTATTTGCTCTTACTCCAACGTATATTTACATTGGAGCGAAGCTGCTAATTCACCGTTTACTGTCATTAGGCTCTTTTGCCAGTAAATAATGGATGTAACGTGTTGATCTAATTTAAACGTTAATGAATTGTCACTCAGAACCCTGACATGCCGCTAACCACCACATCACACAGACGCCTCCTCACAAAGCGCTTCCTCCTCCCCTGCACGGGCTTCACCAAGGGACGCTCTGCACCTTCCAGGCCAGTTTTGGGAGGACGGACTCGGCCCATGACGTGTAATTCAGCAGTGCCCTCCGCTCACAGCTCGGGTCGTAGCAACTTTCTCAACATTCAAACGCAGAAAAAAGCAAACCAGACGCTTTGAGCTCCCTGCAATTCACCAGCGCATCTGTGCTCACACATACGCCGGGGCAGGGGAGCAGGTGACGAGGGAAAATGAAGAAACAAGCCAGAACGCCGTTCCGGTTGCTTTCACCCACTTTAATCGCACTTTACCGCCAAACACCGGCTCCCTGCCAGCCCCGTCTCCTCCCCGCCCTCCCCCGGGTCACACGGGAGCTGCACTAAGCAGGAGCTCGGATCATGCCGTAGCTCCGGCTTTGCACGCAGGTGTAAGAATGTGCTCCATCTACAGACCACACCGGCGGATGCGGAGAGCCCGGAGAGCCGCCGAGCCCTGCTCCAAGCACTACCCTCCCGAGCCCTCCCAGCCCCGAGCCCCCTGCAGCTCCGGCTGGCTGCTCCCCGTCCGCCGGGGTGCGCGGCTCGGGCGGCCAAAGGCCGGGCGGTGCGGCTCTCCCGCGGGCAGCCCGGCTCGGAGCCGCGGCTCCAGCACCGCGGACAGCGGCGGCGCCGCCCGGGCCCGGGGGCAGCGGGGCTCGGCCCCGCCGCAGGAGGCGCGGGGCGGGGCGCGGAGCCGCCCGCTCGGTTACCTCTGGGCCAAGGTCACTGCGCGCTGGCCGCGGCTCCTCGCCTGCTCCTGCTGCTCCTGGTGGGTGTCAGCCGGCAGCGGGCGGAGGGACGCGGCGATCGCTCATCACACACACGCACACACACGCACTGCGGGCGGAGGCGCTGCTGCTGCCGCCGCCGAGGCTGCGGCTCTCCCCTGCTCTGCCGGAGCGGCGGCGGCTCGGCTCGGCTCAGCTCCCTCCCCGCAATGGAGCGGCCGTCACGTGGGGGACGGGCACGTCAAAGGTGCTGCCGGCTCCGCCACACCGCACAGCCTTCCTCTCCTCCCTTCTCCCCCTCTTCCTCCGCGCCCTCGGTTCCCTCACCGAAAACCGCGGCCAAGAAACTGCAGCTGCCAGCAGATCTGGCAGCAGCCGCTGTAAATGAGATTAGGCATCACTGGAGGGCTGGGCAGGAAGAGAATGTGGGCTAATGGGATAGGGAAGGAAAGGGGGAGTTGGGGAAACTGTGTCACCTCCTTCATATTTCTTTACTGACAGCAACAGGGAATCTGCCTCTCCCTCTGGACCTCACGTATTTTTTTTCAGTGAAAACTAAGGAGAGCCTGTGCTCTGTTGGCACCGCAGACTTCCCTAAGCAGTGGAAGAGAGCAGAGAGTAAGTGTGTTTCAGGTAGATAGGAAGAAACCCCGAGGACACCTCAAGACCCCCTCGGGACTGTTTCGCTATGTCCTAGGCAACTGCCTCGCACTGGCCATGGTGAGAGACAAAGGCCAGGTCTCTGTTAGTCTTACTTCCCCATCACATGCAGACAAGAATACTTTTGCAACACCGCTTTTGCAAAGGGAGTTGAAAGCCCAGAACTCAACATCCACAAGAACACAAGACTCTGAAGTGGTTAAGCTTCGGTACATCTCCATTTAAAAGTGTCATTTCTGGAAACAGTAGTTCTCATTACAAGAACGTTCTTGCAAAAGAACCCTCTATTGTGCACTGCACCTTGTGTGTGGTAAATCATGCGATCCAATCAGGTTTCCATACACACTGGGTCACCTTCACCCTTACTTGTTCTACCTTTCTCACATCTCAGAGAGCCTCAAACCAACACTATCGGGCAAGAAGTTTGTTTTTATCATCTACTGCAACTACTTTTAACTACTCTTCCAAACTTTGTAGATGCCTTGAGATACTTCAACAGAGGATGTGGCAAATTAGCTCAGGCAACAAAATGAAAGAAAAAGGACATTAGTGATCTGGACTTTTCGGAGAGCTGACAAAAGGAAGACATAAGTTTGATAATAGTCCTAGAATGAACACCAAAGAAACATTATCTCCATCACAAATAGGAATATTCTTCAGAGACAGAAGTTGTAAAAGGTGAAATGACACCACAAGAACACTTGTCAGTGAGATACATTGGCAGCAAAGGAAAGGAGCTCTGGAGCAGACAGACATTGTGTGTCTCAACTTCAATAGAGGCAAATAATTTAGCATGTCACAAGGAAATGGAAATGTGAAAACAAATGGGGTAAAAAGAGAACTCTGGAGTTTTGAGGTGGAAGAGAACAAGGGAAAGAATTCAACAGCACAAGCATAAAATGAAAAAGTATCAATGTTGAAAGCAGTTGGCAGAGGAATTTGTTAAACAAAGATTAAACAGAGAACTAAGACCTGTTTCCCACTAAAATTCACTTGGCGTACAATAGCATCTCAGTGAGGCTAATAAAGTCAGAATCAAAATATTAATCTTTCAACAGATTCTCTGAATCAGCCCAGTCCACCGTTAAGAAATGGGAACCAGCAATAAAGATCTCAGTCTATTATTTCCCTAGCTTTCACACAGATGAGCAGCACTGCAGTGTTCAGAGCCCAGCAATTTGACTTTGTAAGTCTGACAGGTGCACTAGGAAGCCAAGAGAAATGCCTCCCAAGATCTGCTAAGAACACAAGTGACACTCTTGTGGATGTTTGGCATCAAGATAAACTCAAAAATCTTATTTATTAGACAGGTGTTTAAATTTCTTTTTCAGAGTAAAAATGGGAACTGCACAAAATATTATTCAAATATTATTTTTCCCTTAAAGAGGGATAGAAGGAAAATCCTTAAAAATATTGATAAGACACATTTTTTCCACTTGTTCTGCCAGCCACCTAACATAGTAATTGTGTTAAAGGGCATAACAATCAAACATTAGCAAGTTCTCAGTGAGATCAAATATTTGTTTTCTTACTCTGCCTCATTTTTTTGCTAATTTAAGGGACAAAGAAACCCCACAAAAACTACAATTCTTGGATACACATATATATGCACCTACATGTAACATAATACATATAATACCTACGTGAAGTTACTTAAAAGCTGACTTCAAACTACTTATTTTCTATAAGGTATTCTGCAAATAGATTTTGGTAGCAGTTATGTATCTTTGGAAAGCTCCGCAACAAATCTGATTATTTTAGGCAGCAACATTTCCCAAGTTTTTATTTTCTGAGAATGTCCTTAAAACTAAAGGCAAAAGCATTCCGAGCTGAGTTAGATTTTGGCTATGCTGCCTCCAACTTTGCCTTTGCTTTAACCATTCTGATTATTTTACAAGTAAAATACAAAATCCTATACTAATAAAGCAAGGTTTATATTTCTTTGAAAGTAATCAAGTTTTAGTAACATAAATGCAGTTCTAAAGCAGAGCAATTACTTGGGCCTATGGAAGTTAATAGGTATTTCTACAGTAACATCAAAAGGAACTGTATTCCATGGTTTTTAATCTTGTCCTCAGAGCCAGAGGAATATATCACTGAGATGTTTAAGGCATCTCACAACTACAGACATGCTAAAATTTTTTTTCACCACCATGTCCACTGTGTAAATAAAGTAGAACTCTAAACCCTAATGGGGTTAAACAGAAGAGAAGGCCAGACCAGAAACAATGCAACAGAATTTTTTTTTGCCATCACTTCATGGTGAAAGAGACCCTGGGCTGGACTACTTCCACAAATGCAAGTAGAAAGAAAATAACTTATTTTAAAAATGTGTAACAGCATAGTCTCCTTCTATCATACTTGGATATGTTTGTTCAATAGCCTACAAAAGGCTTTAATTTATAAATTACTTGCATATCTTTCCCATGCTGAAAGTCATCACTTATCTCATACACAACCAGCATTAGCCTCCCCAGAAAGCATGGTCTGCCAGAAGAGGAATGGCCTTTTCAAAATGCAAGGCAAAACTACTCATTAATAAAACAAAGATGATGGGGAAAGGCTGCCAAGGGGCAGATTTATCTAACAAGGCAATAAAGTACACATGATTGAGCAAGGTGGTGACTACATTTTCTGTGTTTAGGTTTCACTGTCAGTACAACTCAAGTATTCCAGTAACATCACATGCACGTGGCATTTTTAAGTAAAAATATTATGTCAGGACGTGTACAACAACCTATCTGGATATGATCAGAAATTTTGCTGTCTGTCCTGCTGGCCAATGCTGTAGCATTATGTCAGCATGATGCTTATATGCATCAGTTTGTCATCTTATGCCTAGACTAAATGTTCCTTGGAGTAACTACATGCTGTGCAAGCTCTTAGCACAGCATAATCTTGTTCTATGACCAAGTTTTTAAAGCTTTAGCCTCAAACAACCACATTCAAATTTACTAAAAATTTAAACATGCTAACTGGACTCTAAACACCGACATGGGTTAATACTGTGCTACCTTAAAATATAAGGCCCAGATTTTTTTTCACTAGCCAGTTAAGCACAGAGACAATCTGCCTACTTGAATTGAACTCATATTTGTGACACTACCAAACCACAAATGTTTCACTGCCAGGCTGTGAACAGGTACCTAGTGATTTCAGGCCCAGTCTTTGGTCTTTTTGATGAACTCTGAACACCTGCTCCTTCAGGAGAGAATTGCAATCAATATGTTTAATGTAGGTCTTCAAATGTCATCATGATGATTACAGGTTACAGTATATATTTTCTATAGCTGAACCCAGGACTGACTTAGAAACTTCACCACTTTCTTCATGGCTTTTTTTTTTTTTTTTCCCTTTGCTCTAAGGATTTGGTTTGTCACCTATTTTACAACCCTATTGAAACATTAATTACCTTTGTTAATTTATGATGCTGATGATCAAAGCTATTGGTATTCTGTCAGTTAGGGAAGGAGTAAAAATAACAAAAAAATACTTTTAGAACATAAAGTATAGCTAAAAAATATACGGATTTGACAAAAAATTCTGATGTGATAGGAAAATGAGTCATGGACAGATAATTTCACAGGAAAGCAAAGTTATTAGAAATAAGGAAAGACCATAATCCCATAATCTTTAAGTATGAGATACACTCCCACAGAGAGCATACTACAATTTGCATGTATTTGAAAACTTAATGCAACAAACTTTATCCCTTACTATTATTGTAACAGAAAATCCACAGCTACATAGAATTCGTGCCAATATAGTGGTCCATAGCTATCCACAGAAATTCAACAGTTTCTCCAGGCAAAGCAGAATAACCTCCAGCAGTTCCACTGCAGTCTGGACAATTTATCCAGTTTTAACTTTACCAGAAGAGGGCAGACTGTCTCAGGCAAAGAGAGAGGCCACGACAGCTGGCTGACATATCACTAGGAGGTTTTTTTTTCCCCCCTACATAAAAGAGTTATCATAACTGGCTATACACCATCATGTCATCAAAAATTGATAATATCTTTACAGAAATGAAACATCACACCGCATTCCTTCAAAACTGCCTGGAAGACCTGTGATTAATAAGCCCTAATCTTACAATAAATTACAAGCTGGAGAACTCAATCAAGCATGATGGACAGAACAAATCCACAGGGGCAGGAGGGGAAGGAAGTTTGAGTCAAATTTAGATCTCATCATACTAACAGCCTTGACTCAAGCACGGTTCTGAATTCTGGTATCCCAACTTCCAGAACAGCTCTTGGGGATGATTTCCATTTTGTGTAAAAAAATTATTATTGACATAGAACAAACCCTGAGTTCACAAAATGGGACATTTTGTCCCTGCTTCAGATAAAATAAGTAAAATAAGTGTGTTGCCCTCAGCATCTCTTATCACTTGGTATTTACAACACTCTCCCCCCAGAGGCAAAGATGAGCAGTTTATAGCTTAATATCTGCATCCTCAGATGCCACATACTTCACATAGGAGTGTCCAATTACTGAACAACTTCATACAAAGTAAGGAAAGAAAACACAGTGATTGTGGTTTTGCAAATTTAGCTACAATGGTTTAAGCCTAAGCTACAAGCTTAATTCAATCTGACAGTAGTCTCAGGTTAAAAAAAAAAAAAATCCATAGTATATTTTTGTGACTAAACCAACAAAAAACTCCAACAAACCAAGGAAAAAGGCTCTCACCCTTCATTCCTCAAGACAATCTCTCAGGTCAGCCTGATTCATAGGACAGCACTTGCTTAGATGAAAATAGAATAAGCCACTTATCAAGGATTAGTCAGGAAGACATTGATTTAGAATCCTTTGGCATGAAAGGACCAGAGAAAGGAGGACTCAGAAGCCCTACAATGGGAGGGAGGAAAGAGCACCATGTATGAGAATGCCATGGTTACAGACCAGAACAGATTAATTGGCAAAAGACCTCCTAACAGAATTATCAGGAAACACTGAGAACTAGCTGGAGGAATAATTTATGTGGCAAAGAACTGAGCTGATAAATAAGAATAATGCAGCAGAAGAAAACAAGGAGAAAAACAAAATTCAGAAACCCTCATACTGGTCACAGTTAGCAGAGGGTGGCTCTTGCAAGCTGTTGAAATGGTTTTGGGGGAAGATACCTTTAAAGTGTTCATATAAGGAGAGATGAGGGAGCGACTGAGATTTTGAAAAGTAGAAGTTGTCCCTTATTGTATCTGATTTCATCTTCTATACACAGACAGAATTTCTAGAAACCCCTGTTAAATAGGTAAATGCCAGAAATACAGAATACTGGTTGACTTCTGCAAGTTTTTATCTAACAGATAAAAACAGCTTTAAGTTCTAACAGGTGTTTTCTCTTGCTAAGAAACCATTTTTCTACATCATACTTTTTAGACTGCAAGACAAGCTTACACATACCAGAAAAACAAAAACTGCAGTAGCTATCAAGTTGGGAAATAGCTTCAAATGTTAGCAGCATGCCATCATAAGTAGAATGCAAGTATCAAACTTGCCTATGCAAGCTACTACTGAAATTGCCCACTTTGCTCATTCCCTCCAGCAATCTGAGTTGATGTGACTTAATCTCATTAATTCACTGAGCTGAATGCACTGGAGAAAAAGAGAGCTCAGCAGTTTAACAGGCTTCGTTCATCATTTTTCTTTCCTTCCCCCACCTTTCATTTTGAAGTTCCCCTCTATCATTGATGAATTCCCCGCCTCATATCCACAGTCAACAGAATAAAACAGCTTTTTCCCCCCAAGGTTGCTTTGTTTTTCTAAAGATTTAAATCAGCCAGAATCAATTTGCTGATTGTGTGTCACAAACTGAACCAATCTACTTCCATTTATATTCAAGTATACACAACAAATATAGTCATTCTCTCACAGGAAATGAATGGAGTTTTCATTCTTTTAAATTCTACATAGCATTCAGGCTAAAAGGAGAGCTTTATTTTAAAAACTATATTCTCCAAAAACTCAAAGGACTAAAATTACAAAAAAAAAAAAAAAAAAAAAAAAAAAAAAAAAAGGATGTGGGTTTGCTACACTTGTCCAAACCACAGTATAAACTCAAGTCCTTCTCAGAATGCACTCCTTACCACAAAGATTGTTTTACTTCAGCCTACAAGATTATTAGCAAACATTCAACTTCTTACAATTTCTCCAATATTAAAGGAAACTTCCTTAAATTCCAAAGAATAGATGTATATACAGTAACTACATGTAAAACTACATATATGGTATATATTGTATTGCTATAAAACAGTTGGCTGAGAAATATTATTTCTTTTTAGAAAAGAGCCAAAACCTTGGCAATATTATCTAAAATTGTAGCAAGACATTTATTTTTAAAACAGTATATCTAAACTAGACAGATTTAGTAGCTCAAAGTAGTCACTCAGAATAATTTAGACAGTCAAGAAAAGCCTCACAAAAACCCTGTATCCTAATACTTGTCTCAGGTTTCAATATTTGAGAGCCAGTGAGTAAAAAAATACATCTTTACCAAGCTATACTATAGCATAATATCAAACCACTTGCAAGCAAGGAAAACAAAGTAGCCTTGACCTCATAGCCTGAATACCCAGGCAGTGAGGAAAAACAAGAAGGAAATTAAAAGATGTAAGACATGTAGGAAAAGAAATAATTTTGTGTACTCTTTCCAAAATGCAAATTTTGGTATTGTGCATAGTATCACTCCTTAGTTAAAGAACTGCTTGACACAAGGATATATGCATTTGGCTTTGTAACTAGGTTTTACTTCAAGTACAAGAAGCAGACTGAAGCCTGATAAAGTATGACAGATAAAATGCTTAGCATGAAAGAATTATGTTCCCCCGATACAGCAATGGTTTAAACTTTATTTTTAGCAGGAGAACTGAGACAGACAGGAACAGGAAAATAAACTGGTACTAAAGAAAACAGAGCTTTGCTGTGCTAGATTGGGAACTAAAATTTTATGCAAGGATATCATGTGTCCAGCATGAGATTTTTACAGTATAAAGACTTGTCTTGTATGGGAGGAAAGGAAGATATTTAGCCTGTGGATAACAGAAGAGAGAGAGAGAGGGGAAAATGAATAAAGAGGTCATAATAGTGAAGGCAGGAAGGTAGCATGAACACATTCAGGCTGGAAAATGATCCACAGTAGGGAAGAACAGTACTACTTATTTAATAAGGAAGCAGAGTGAAATCAGATTTCACTATCTCAATGACTGTATGCCAAATGAAACTTATGCAGCTTCTTATGCAGTGGTAAAGTAAGAGAATGGACTAAGATGAAAGAGAGGAAGAAAGAAAGACAATTCAGAAAGCAAGCATTGATCCCGTTTTCTCTGCAAATTGGTTAGATTTTCAGGATAGAATTAGTGAAATAAAAACTAAATCCAAGAATACTGGGGAAAAAAAAATTATCACCATAGAAAAGCAAAATGCACCTGGCTATTCACCCCAACAAACAAAAGACAATGAAGGTAAGACTCAGGGAGTCATAGGAAACCAAAAGACTTGAAGATTGGACAAAAAAAACAAAACAAAGAATAGTACAGGTACAGAGCAGAAAGAGTCCACTGCTACTGGACAAGAACAATCAGCCATTAAATTTAATTGGTAACATCCATTTCCTGACTACAAATAATTAGAGAACAAGTTGTGAACAACTTCTGGATAGGGAGAGCATGGCTTTGTATCTAGGAATAAGTTTAGCTAGTAAGAAACAAAACTGGTTGCAAAATATGAAAAGCTAATTTATTACTCTAAGCCACAAGAGATTTCAGGGAGCTCTCTAAAGGCAGAAAAAGCCACAATAGGGTGGCTAAAAACCTAAATAAATGGCTTTTATGTGTCAGAGGGAACTGAAATTTACAGTCACAAACTCAAAGCACTGTTCATAGTTCTTTCACACTCCCTCTCTTATAGTGCTACAGGATGGTAATGCAAAGATTCTATCCTGTGCATTTGACCTCATGATACTATTTGTTCTACATTCACCAGTCTGGATATGTAGTATAAGTAATAGATATCATTTTATGTCATTATAATGCACTTATGTCCGGCATAAATTCATCACAGAAAGTGGTTTCATATTTGATAGTGGAAGAATAAACAGAAGTGAAATGTGGCTTCAGCTCGGTTCACCTCAGACCAAAAGCTCACCAAGCAAATAGCAATCAAGGTGTATAGCAGACATTCAGGGGGGCCAGTGATTAGGTCCACAGACTCAGCCACAGGTTTTTCCAGTTCATTTCATGTTTCCTGTCTGAGTTGCTTGGAGATTATTTCTATGGCCATATAGCATTTCAGTTATCATCTGAAGTATTTTCCATTCCCCTAAAACATCAAAATTTGCAAACACATAAGAGGAAGGACCTTGAAATATGGAACCAACCCTACAATCTGGATAGAAAATACCTTGCAAAGTAACAATCACTTTCACAGCAAGCTTCATCAGACATGAAATTCACATTCAGGAAGCAAACAGCAGATTTAGAAATATAAGTACACACACCAACCTAACCACGTTTTTAGCTAACTAAAATATCATTTTGGTTTGGAGAAGCATGTTCCAGTGTTCCATTGCTCCTAATGTTCTAAATATTGTAACAGTGCTTTGCTAGTCACATCACAGATATTGATTGCCCTCCCCAGCCTCCTTCCCAAGGCTAAACACAATATCCCAATAATTTATAGACAAGTATCTGTGGCAATGGAAAGTCTGTATTTGTTAATTAGAGTATGAAGAGAATAAAGTCATGAACTCAAATGGATGAAGATTAACAGTAACGTGAAAACGTTTCAGTTCTAAATATCATCAGGTAATAACGGCATCATCACAGGGTACAAATGCTGCATTCATTTCCATCCTCTTCACTCTGGCCTCTCTCCCAGCACTTGGGCAACCTCTCCATGCCAGCAACTCAGAAGGAAATGAAGAGGACAGAAGTCACACTTCCTTCTCCTCCTGCACAGTGCTGATTCCTGACTCCTGCAGTCTATGGAAAAGCAAGGAATTGCTGCTCTACAGTTAGTAGGGCAGCATGTGGATGCAGAGAGGAGTGTGCTTTGAGGCACACTTAGACTGCATGTCTAAGCAGCCAAACTTACACTGCAGTTTTCATTCTGGGACACAAATGCTCACAGAATAAGTCCTACAACTCCAGAGAAATTAGATGCTTTATTCAGCTTTTGCTACAGACTGTAAAAGAGGTACCCCCACCTCACAGGCTCTTCTTTACTTCTCAAACCACCATTGTCCTCCTTCCTAAAAGGAAACTACTGTCACAATTTTTACTGATACCACATATTCATAGCTTCATCCATTGGCAAAAGGAGGTGAGGAGTTTTGTTATTTCAACATGCTAATTTTTCTGCAGTATTCCAAGATCCTTCTTTGCCCAGCTCTCTTGCAGGAAAAAAAAAAAAAAAAAAAAATTATTCTCACAGTGGAAGCGTCACAGCTCTAAAACCAGTTGAAAGCAGCCTAGCAGAAATCATGCCTAGGGGAAAAAAAAGGCCATAATTATGAGGCAAGAGTCAGGTTTGACCTTCTAAAGTTCCAACAGGTCCTTTAAAAGGCACTCTCTCATACCTCTTCCTTTAAAAATAAATAATCACTTTTAAAAAATGCAACACTGATGTCTGAGCCAAATAAAGCATCCCTATCAACAAAGAAACCTGTCCATATGGTAAAGTTCAACTGGCTTCACTTAACACTGATAAAATCTTCTTGAAGATTTTCTTGGAACCGTATATAAAACATTACAATTAAACATGAGAAGTAGCAAAAAAGGGAATGGAAAAAGGAGTTTTCTAAGGCATCAAAAGTGGGACACAGTGCATGATTAATTTTTTTCCAGATCTTTAACTTTTTAAAAATCTGTTTAATTAAAAGGAACATACTTGCATTACTCATGTAGTTTAATGTAGCTCCCGTCACCAAGCACTTTATTATTTGTAATTATTAACAGTTTTAACTGCCTCTGAAAATTAAATTATAGGACTTGGGGGAAAAAAAGAAACCAAGAATCTTCATCATCCACTTTGTAAGCAAACATTATTTACTGCATCCATCTTTAGCTATCAATTTACATAGCTCTCACTACCTACACCAGTGGGATATAATACAAAGGTTTGGGCCCAGGGTCTTGTTTGGCTGTCTCTTGTTCTAAACAAAGAATTTCACTTTCTGCAAATTAAGTTATGTCCAGGACAAGCATATATACTGTAGAATCTTCCTAATTTATCAAAGAGATGGGGAAATCAAGAGAAATATCTCCATTACAGACCACTGTCAGGCTCTAACTCCTAGTTATGCTGCTGGCAGCACAAGTGGGTTGCTGAGAAACTACCTTCTCCTTTCCTGTGTTGTTTCCCTTGTTAAGAGCACACTGACTTTACAAAGTGAGTGCTAACTGACCTGAAAAACTCATTTCTTGTGGAGGGAACTCAAAGTCCAACTTGTTCACTGGGGCCTGAATTTCACCCTTCATCTACAGGGCTGAGATTGAGTGACTGGTGCTAAGACACCAATCATTCCTTTCCTTCCTCTGTCCAGTTTTCTCTCAGTCATGAACATTTTTTAATACTTTCTGTATTGGTTCATGGACTTTCTAGGCTACCAAGGCAGGCAGCAGCTCAGGAGAACTCAGTATCAGCACAGGGCTCCGAGCAAGACACATCTTCCCAAAGTGCAGAAAAATCCAGAAGTGTTTCTCAGGACAGCCACAGCTTCCCAACTTGAACAGCAAGACCCAATATGTGAGGACAGCTCAGTAATTCCACAGCTTCCAAAATCCCATTTCAAGGCAATTACCTGGCAAATCACAGCTCCCCGAGATACAGTAAGGAAAGGGGCTTTGGTCTCCAGATCCTGTGGAACCCCACCTGAGAAGGCTTATTTGAAACCTCATTACAGCAGCATCCTAAGGACCCTAAGTGAGCTTGTTTCTGATAGGTAACACAGAGACATTTAATATAAATGAAAAGTGCAATTGCACCAGGTCACAGATGGGAGAAGGTAATTTAAAAAGTGTTATTTGGCAAACAGCACTAAGACACCCACTCTGGCACAGGGAGCAAAATAAAACTGAGAAATTTGCAGATGAACAATGACAATGTTAGGGCCATGAATTTAAAGGAAAAAGACAATAGTACAAAACCTTTCCGGCCCATAGTAAGCCAAGTACAGTTAGATTAAAAAAAAAAACAGAATTAAAGGATTTTATTGTCAAAGAGGGAGGCGGGAACATAGTAAGAGAAAAAAACAAACAAACAAACAAAAAAAAACCACACATTTTTTAGCAGAACAGGCCTTTCTCCCTGAAGACATTAATCTTTCAAAAAAGCTAGGTGTGGTGTTCCTAGGATCATAGCAGTATGTTTTGCTTGAGGGAAAGAGACTAAAAAGAATGGCTTGTAAAAGACTCAAAACACAGGAAAACCTATACAATTTCAAGCAGAAGATGCATTATTTTGGAAGCAAAAATTTGCATTAGCTTTGTATTTTGAGACATGTAGCATGTAAGGCAAGGACTTTCTTACATTACACAAATTATGGAGACCTGGATTTTCTGTAGGCTTTTAGGAAAATAATATCAGCTTTTCAAAAATCAGCATTTAATATAAGCCCTATCATAGGATTTGTGAGCACTGTTTCACTAAAAGGAGAGTGCTTGGTATTTTAATCTAACAAATACATTCATCATTTAATTTTGGATTTAAGCAAGACTGAAAGGTAGATACTGATGCTCTGACTAAATTCAAGTGCAGATAATTAGTCTACCTTGTGGGGAAAACTAGAAGGCTAAACAACCAGTTATTTTCTGTTACTTGTGAACAATGATCCGTACTTGAATAACAGCACCAAGTGAAGGTGATTTTATACATACAGCTGCTTTTCAAGTTGTTTCACCAACTTCAGGCAAAATTTCCTGAATTTGCTGAGGTTTCTGGGTTCAAAACCTACAGAAAACACTCCACTCTTTGCAGATGGTTTAGTTTTTATTTATAAAATAAAAGTTCCGATTTCTTTTTAGAAATACAAACATTATTACTCTTGGAGAACTTAAACTTTAATCACATTTGTTACCTACAATACTTGCATACTGCTACAGACTCCATTTAACAGCTATCTCCTCCAAGATACTTCTGTTTCTTCTACTTCAATTATGGAAAATAACTCCAATTATTTTCATAATTGCATCCTTTAAGGCCTCAGTCCTATCACCAAGTCCTTTTTTTACTGGGCCATAGAACTGCATTTCTATGGGAAATGAAAGAGGCTACACTCCATTCACTTGCTTTTGGGAAATGTGGCAGACAGTTTGCATCCATATGGCTAATCTGTACTCCCTCAAAACAAGAGGGGTTTCTTCCTTATTGCAATTAGTTACTAGTCCATGATATCCATCAGAAGGTATTGTCAGGAGGAAAAAAAAAAAAAAAAAAAAAAAAAAAAGGCAATTGTCTTAGGAGAAAGTCACACCAGTAAATTCACTGAATATGGAATCCCAGAGTAGTGCTGAAACACAATCCCTAGCCCTGCTAGATTTCCTAACAGAGAAGGTCTTAAGGTCAAAACTGATTATTTCTCCTCCACCCATCCATATTCCAGTTAGTGTACAGGAAAAAATACTACTGCATCACACAGATTGTCAAACAATTGGCTGGTGGAGCTGTAATCAAGGTCTTTTTAAAAAGACTGTGCTCTCAATTTTTTCTGAGAGTGATATCATATTTGTGATGGTACAGTGCAAAAGTAACAAGGTTTAAGATAACAGCTTCTTTAGTCACAGTTAGTGTGAGTATTATACATAGAATTATTTTCAGATTATCACATTAAAGATGCACTAAAGATGTGACTCCTTCCCACTCTTTCAAAAAACATGGGAGGGGAGGGAGAAAAAAGCTGAAGTAGAACAGTTTGTGAAAATAACACATCTAATACTGAAAAAAAAAAAAACCCACACACAAAGACCAGAGCATCACCCTTAAAATAACCTTTTTTCACTTTAAGACAGACACTCTCTCATTTCCAAATTTAAGCAGGTATCTCTCCTACCTATTTTATGACAAGTGCTATCATGTTGAGCAGTCCTTGGCTCTCTAGAAATGTACATGCTCAACATCTTCTAAAAATAGTTCTTGGTTGTTCTTGCTGCGAGAATTATTTGTTTCAGACTGTAATTTCTCCTTTCCATTAACCAAGGCTCAGTTCTGTTTTGGATGAATTTTAATGTGTGAGCAAGCCTCCTGACTTATACAGGATGATGTAATTGTGCTGACAAGATTAACTTGCTAAGATAAAACATGCAATGGTAAGGGAATGAATAAGCAAGCATACAAAAGGCTGGTCATATCATCAAGTCATCTATTAAAGCTGTCTAGCACTTCACTTAATAGTGTTGAAACTGCTTAGAAATCTACTAAAAACTGTTGGGTTAAATTTATTCCCACAAAAGGTGTTGGTCCTAGCCTGAATTTTCCTGAAGGCTTGAAGATGGTGAAGGCTGCAGTGATGGGGCATTTCCTTGTCCTTGTTGACAGGAAAGCCACACTGGAGGTTACAGATCCTATACTTTCAACCACTACAGTTTAGGGAGAAGCAATTTGTGTATTTCATATGGAAGTTCCACAAGAAATGGAAAGCAATAGATTTGGATGAAGAGCAAAGAAGAATTTTCCTCCTGGAAAGACCACCTCAAAAACTCAAGGAGAAAGTAATACTGGTTCTAGCAAAAGGACATGAACTGAGAATACAAGGTAGTACAGGGAAAGAAGCTAGAAGTGAGAGCTGGTGCGTAGGCAGAGAGACAGATTGTGCAGGAATCTGAAGGAGGACAGATACTGCCTTACACTGCTGAGTAATCCTGGAATCACTTGTCCACAAAGGTACCTCTCTCAGCTGTACAATCAATTTAGGCACAAGGACAAATTATGACACAAGTCTAAGAACAAGAGAGACCAAGGGGTGATTTTTACGTGCTTGGACTTTCTGGGTTAAGAAGCAAACTCAACCTATTGCAGATTTCCACTTCTCAAAAGTATTTTGGTAAAAGATAGTATCTCACATGTCCCAGCAAGCTTTCAGCTCACAAGCTGAAGAGGACAGGAGATGAAAAAGTTGTGATCTAAGAAAATAAACAGAACCATTTATCTGAAGGAGAAAAACTTTCTTCCTCAGAAGAAAAGGCAAAGACTAAATGTTGTCTTCCCTCTTTGAGCAGGAAGAGCTGCTTTATTATATAGCACATAACACTGCAGCAAACATTTAAGACTCACAAAAGTCTTAGAGCTACTTATATAGACAATCATATCAGACGTTGCAAACTAATAAATTATTTACTGGTTGCACACGTTTCCTAGCTATTAATCTTTCTCCTTCCCCTATGTACAACAATATATTTACTTTTAGAAAAAAGGGAACTCTTCAGAGCAGCATTATTGGCTGTACTTCCATCGTACAATAGGACCATGCTCCACTATATAAGTAAATATTATTCTAAAGTAAACCTCATACAAATGTACTGACTGTGCATATCTGCTTTGATTTGTTCTAAGCACTCACACCCATTTGCTGCCACCTCTACATGGATTATGCTGTAATCAAAGCCACACATTACTTGCCACCCCTAACCTGCCAGTAAACATCTTCATATTCAAAAAATCAAAAGTGGACAGAATGCCACAGAGAGTAAATCTATCACATGAATATACCATAATTGGCTTATTTTTTCAATTTATTTCAAGAAAGAGAATATGTTTCTGTTCTGAACTTAATTTACCATTTTATAGGAAATGGCTTATTCTGTCACCTTTCTCCACTGCTTTTTAGTAACCCCAAAAGCAGCATCATGAAGACCAAGCGAGAAGACACACACCAGTCTGTTCCTGAGGCTATTACAGATGCTACTGGAAATATATATCCCATTTCCATACACAGTGTGATGGTTTTTCTTAAATAACCTGACAAATCCATATGGTGTCTGATCCTCTTAGTACCACTGTCACTAGCACGAAACATGCACCTGGAAAATACTTGACTTTACCAGCACAAACCCCTGCAGGAAGCTCTTCTTAGTAGTTATATTTCACATTCACCTCTCTCATCAGAGCAGTGGTATCTTCAGCAAGGGCAGATATCCCAGGACTACAAAAAGCAGGAAGGAAATAAACCTGTACCATTACAGTTATACCTGATCTTAAGTGTCTTTTCCAACCTAAATGGTCCTGTGATTACACTATCCCTATCATGCCAACTATGAGTGCTCCAAGCACAGTAGAAGAGTGCTGAAAGCACTCTAGACTCCTGTTTACCCACTGGTTTCACAACTCCTAGACTGATGGCAGTATCTGAAGTTTTTCAGATATCTCCACAGAAGTCAAAGTTTCAGTGAGAGGGTTTTGTTCAACCCACAGAAAATGTGGCAAAGATAACAACAAGCAGATTTTTCCCAGTTTGAAGAGTACCCAAGAAAACTTGCTTTGTTTTCTCTCCTCTCCAAATAGAGTGGCAGAGAATTTATTTTATTTTTAAAATAAATCTCAAAAATTGGAGAGTCATGGCAAGAGACTCTAAAGATCCACAAAATAAAACTGTCAAATTACTCTGATAATAAAAGTGTTTTATACTATTTGTTTTATCAGTGTTTGCTTGTAAGTTGTTAGGATTGGAGAAACAGTACAGAGAATGTGTTAATATTTGCCTAAAAATTTAAACAACCTAGGTTAGAATTATCTATTAGGACTTTCCCCATTTTATGTGAAAACTCTTAGTTTTCTTTTTCAATCCATTAAAAAAAAAAAAAGTGTGGTGTCCCTGTGATTACTACGGTCACATGAAAAGCCACAACCATAGCAAGCCTGCGAAGTGCAAGGAAAAACAGATGCAATGTTTTGGACTTAAGCTTAGAGTTAAATTCCCATTATGAACTTTCAGTTTTTAAGAATTCTCCAAGGAATAAGGCAGGCGTGTTCATTTATTTCAAATGGAAAATTAAATATACACCAAGTTTTGCACTAGGACGTCAAAGGATATGAGGAACTCAAACCTCAATATGATATCTTTTTCTGCTCAAGATACATTTAGTTCATTGAAGTCTGAACTCTGAATTTCAGAGGAAAATCAAAAGGGACACTGAATAAATGAATCTTTCTGGTGTCAAGGGTGCTAAGGGAAGAACATAGCAATATTCCCTTGGGCAAATTCTGTTTAATTTTTTTGTATGCAATTATATAAATAGCCTGGCTCTCCAAAAGGAAAGTTGTCTTTACATCAACTCAAAACAAGACAGAACAAAAAAAAAGTTATTTTTCTAGTCATTTTGCACAAAGAACTGTCCCATCTCTTAAAAATTCTAATGATTTTAACAAGAATTAAAACCTGACCCAGCAGTCCTTCTGAAGAAGCCCACAGGTTCACTGATGCAGAAACTTTTCAACTACCTCTGGATTATCCTAGCTAAAAATTACTACAGCAGTATTTTCACTGGAAGTAGAAAATGTATCTTTTCATCTAATTTTCAGGAATAACACAGTTACCCCAGAAAGTATTTGAGTAGTAAGACTCATTACAAGTAATTTATGCATTCTGTAGAAGCATGACATATAGTTCAACATAATGTTAATTTTGCTTGATTTCAGTCTTGGTTGTACGAAAAAATCTGACAATTCCATCACCCTTAAATGGCATGGCTTCTTGGTAAGTTCTTCAAGTTCTGACTAATCTGTTCTTTTTACAAAAACAATTACCTTACAATTTGTACCAATACACAGTAACTGAAATAAGGATAAACTACAGTTACTTTTCATTGCCTCGGTATTCAACAAACATCTTATCCAGGGAATATTTTCATACTGTATTTTTTGGCACAATCTTTGCCAATCTTTGAAAGATTCATCAGATACATATGAGATATAGCTGTCCTCTTTCTCTCAAAACATACCCTCCCTAATCTTCTATCTACAATCAAAGCAGGATCTGACACAGGATAACCCAGTTGAGTCTCCGCTTAAATATATGCAAAATTTATACCAGCAGATTCAAATTCTGACAACAACCTGTCAAACTCAGCAATGTGGCAGTCAGCAAGGACAAATATTGAAATTCAACAGTAACCAGAATGAAGAGACAAGCAATACTGAAACGAGCGACGTCTGTTGCCAGTTGCACTGCAGATATAGAACACTATGTATGAATTGTCCCAAGTCTGCAAATGTTGCTCGCCTGAGTCCTCTTCCTTGGGTTTTCCCTCCTATGATAGGAGTTCTGCCACTGAAACCATGAGTGCTCACACTAATGGAGTCTGACTCCAACTTCAGGTGCAGCAGACCTGCAGAGCACACGGGGCCAGACAACATTCCTGAGCCTAAGTGTGAAGCAGAGCATCTCCAACACACCAAATGGGAAAAAACCTGACAAACAGATTGATGACACAGCTGCCACTTTGAATCAGCAGGGAATGAATAAGCTCAGAAGTCTGAGTTAAGAGACACATGTACATAAGATTAGGGGACAGTATCATTCTACATTCTAGAGGGATGAAAGAAGAAGGGACTGAACTGTGACTGCCAAAGACAGCACCAAAGGATGAACTTTGCTACCAGGTAATTATACTCGGCAGAAGCACCAGCCCCTGGGACCATTAACACAACAAGAGGCAGGGCTCAGACAAGCAGTGCATAAGCAACTGATCCAGCCTAGTAACTGCCAGAGTTTGAATGAAGCACAGCTAAATATTTAAGAGATAAAAAAACCCTACATACAGGAAAGAAAAAAGGTGAGTTCCCACAGACAGCTAATGAAGGATACATCCTGTGCAGCTGAGTCTTTAGGACATCTCTTCAGCTTATGATTCTGTAGTGCTAAGTAAAACAGCACCTTAACCACTATGCAGAATATAACAGGATATTGCAAAAGGAATAATAAAGTAGTATTATTACTCAGGGACACTTTTAAAGATGATCTCTCTGACAAGCTATCCAAAAGAGGAAGACAATGGCATTAAAGAGACAGATCCTCATTTGCCCATAAATGCACTTAAAAGGTTTTAGAAAAATTGATGATTCTTTCCCAAAAATTATTTAGAAGGCCATGCCATCCCCTAGAAAATAGTGAAGGGGAAAATTTTAACAATAGTAAAAGTTCAAAAGATGTTTAAAGAGTTATTTAACCAGCTGTAAATCATTCATGAGAGAAGACAGGGAAGCCCTTTACTAGTTAAGGTCAAAAGCACCAAAGCCAGCTAAAAGAATGTTTCATTCACTTTGCAGAGGGAGCATTTGAAGCCTAAAGTAACAGTGTTTTTCAAAACTTTCGGAAAATGCAGAAACCCAGATAATCCTCATTCTCATTTTTCCACACACCCTGTATTCCTGCTAGCAGTACCAACCATTACTCAGAGCACTCTTCTGTGAGAAAAGCTAACATGGTTTTTATTTTTTTGGGTATCATTTTTAATCTATTTTAAATTTTTAATCTATTTTATTTTAATCTATTCTAAATCAGACATCTATTTAGATAGATAGATCTCAAACACACTTGGAAGCAAAAGGCAAAATCAGCTTTGAGTAGACCAGAGGACTACTCACATCTCTACAGACTAGAGTTCCCCAACAGCTGCTCCTTTCGCCTACAGAATGTTCCTGTAGGAATCTCCTGTAGGAGATTCCACTCAATAGAGATAGTGCAGGTGGGGTTTTCCTCCTTCTAGACATCCCCAGTCAAGAGCAGGATACTAAACAACAGCAAGCTATTCCCTTTTCTCTTTCATCACTCCCACAGGAGTCCCAGGGTCTCTATACACATATACACGTGCTGTAGCTCCTCAGAAACAGCATCTCTGGAGTCTTTCCAGCACAGTCAGCCCTAGCAGCTGAGCCCTGCCTTTTCTGACAGCTGCTTCTAAACTGCTGCACAGCCACTGCTGGAAAAATAGTTAGGCTGAACCATATTATACAGAAGTAAAATAAATAATATTCCAAAAGGCATCTACTTTTATTTATATTTATTGTTCAATACAGCGCTTGCAGGTCTGAATCTCTCATAGCATACTGCTTTAGTCTTCTGGCTGTGTGAACAGCTAAGGCATTCTGTCAGCATAAATAAAGCAGGTGATAGGACAACAATCTCTTGCCCAAGCACATGAGATTTCCCTAATGAAAGTGAAAATCATCCAAAGGGAAGCATGTCCTCCCACTGATCCCCACACCCACTTTCAACTATATCCTTATGCCTGTTCAACTATCTTCCCTTTCTTTTCATTGTGACTGGATCAAAACATCATCAAGAAGTGAGAAAGTTTAAAGAGCTTTTCTTTATGATTTTCAATGTTTGCACCTGGTATTTAAAGTACATGCAACACCGTCATCACAATTACAGTCAGAAGAAACAATAAGATGTTTATTGTGAGAAGAAAAAGCAGCAGTTCATAAGCCATTTTTTGGTCATAAAGTATAAAAGAAATTAAGATATTAACTTCTTATCAACTGATCTGTTTCGACCATGAAGTCAAAAGCAGGAAACTGCATCATTGGTTTTATTGCATAAATTTATAAACCTTTTAGTGTTATATAAAATAACTGCTCCATCTGCACTAAAGACTTAGAACTCATATTTCTAACTATTGTAAATAAAATATCTTGGAAATCCATCTGATGCACAGAAGCATAAGAAACAGAGGTGATGAGAATAGTACCTGGTGTTCCTATCAGCCAACTCTGCAAGACTTAGTTAGAGACCTTATCTGCAATTACAGTTACTTGTTCTTATCTCAGTGAGTAACTGCAAACACAACACAACCTGAGAACAGCAAAGTTATGTTTCAAGTTGTCTCTTTTCCCCTTCTAAAGAACTGGAAAAAATTTAAGCAGTTATAAACTCAAAATGCACAAATTGTTTCCCTTATGCATACAAAGTTGGCAAGAAGTGATGCTTAACACAATTAGATTTAGCCTTTCACAGGTGCTTTCCAGAGGTGTCACTGGGTTCTGTACAATGGTCAGAAACCAGCAAGCAGTCTGGTGCCAGGAACTCTCAGTCTCCTAAATCCATAATTTGTCATTTGGCTCCAGTTTCTCTTTTGCCTGGGTTCATCAGTTCTCTCTGCATGCTTTTATTAGCAGAATAAAAGAATAGGAAAAAAATTATAAAGTAAAGGAAATCCAACACAATCCTTGGTTGTATGCTCCCACTTCTGGAGTCCTAATCCACTGGGCTGCCTGCAGCATTAACAAAAGCTATAGAAGTAACGTACAAAGGGGGAAAGTGCTTTGTTTTGGTCAAGTCAGGCACTGTCCACCTTAGACACAGGCAACTCCTGTTTACCATATCGCACCTCAGATTCAGCACAGCCTTAAAGCAAAACAGGCCATATTTCTGCAATTGCCCCCTAGGCCAGCACCATACTTTGGTGGACTTATTCTTGCCACCACATGTGTTTTCTCAGACAAGATTTTCATTCTAATGGTAAATTTAACAGGTTTCCCTACAGACCATTTTTTATCCAATATTTATTTTCCCTGAAGGGCTAGAATTTTACCTAATACACTGATATACAATAAGCATAACCACTGCAAGCAGAACTTCACCAACATCACTTGAAAGCATACTGTGTGAAATCATAATGTGGCAAAAAAAAAATAGAATTCCTTTACAACTCCAATCACATTCTCCAGAGAGCCACATTTACAGCACAATGTGTGAATAAGGGTATAGATTTATCAGGCAGTTTTAAGAAAACATTAACAGAAAAAGCTTAAAGGAGAGTGGTGGCCTTTTATTTATAGCAGTGATTTTCTTCTGTGAAGAGCTCTAATGTGTTCTTCAGCTAATTTTTGCAAACTCTCCCATAGTACTCATTCCAGTATTAAAGCAGAAATGAACACTTCCTTATATAATCTTATCTCATCTCTCTTTTGCTAAAAATATCTAAAATTCAACACACTACAAGTATTTGAAAGGCATCAATCCTATTTTCAAAACCAATTTCATCAAGCCCAAAATATCTAAGAAAAGTGTTAGTCACTTTTTCTACAGAATTTCATGTGCTGCAAGGAACAGATTGTACTTATCATATTATCAAAAACTTACTGTCAATTTACAAATATATTAGGCAGAAGTATTGACCTGTAAGGAGACATTCTGAGTTCAAAATCCAAGAGAGTTAAAAGGGAGCTCTAATATATTACAGCACAGCAGTCTTCCCTTTCAGAAGTCTGAAGACCAAACATCAGCTATTGCCCAGTGTCTTCCTTAAATACTCTACTTTCCTACCACCTTCTATACATACAGACTCATGTCACTGCATACATTCAGTATGACAACTTATGGACAAACATACAATCCTTTTGATCAAATTTTATCTCATAACAAAGTCAAAAAGTATAGCTAGCCATTAACAATTAGACTATGAAGAGACTTGCATAAGAAATGCCTCACCCTAATATCTCTGTAGAATGACCTAAAATACAGCACGTGGAAGCATTCTCCAACTGCCTTTCTCATACAAAGCCTTTCACTGCTCTTTCTTCCATAATTTTTCAGATATTCCAACTAGTCTAGCCATCTAGGCCACCTGAATCTTAGAAAGGTTCTTACCATCACAACTCAGCACCTGTTCTATTTCTTTGTAATGCTACCAGTCTCCCTAATGTTACTTCAACAGAATCATCTTCTAATTGTTAACCTTCACTAGCCTCTATATTCTCTTCAGAGTTCTCACACTTAATCTGTTAGTCCCTCCAGCATTTAGCCCTGTTGTGTTACAGTTAAGACAGAGAGGGCTGGTATCACCACCAGCCCTTTAACTAGCATTCTCACCACTCCTTTATTCACAAACTTTACATGCCTTCTTTAACAGGCCTTTTTCTCACACAACTCTGACTTCTCTTACAGACCTCTCTCTGATAACTATGATTTCTCCTCTTGTTGGCAGCTTCACACTGTACTGATTCCTTTTCTTATAGGCAGTTCCACATACCTCTGACTCCTTCTTTCATTCTGCATGGCTGGCTAACTCCAAGCTATCCTTTACTCAGCTGCATTACCCTGTCTGTCCTTCACACAGCATCTTCTTACCTTATCTATCCCTTTCACGACTGCATGTCCCTTGGCTCCTCATAGCACAGCCAGCAGACTATCAGTCTCAAACTCCAACTGCCCATAACTACTGGCCACCTGTCCCACTCCTTTATATCCTCCAAACCAACTGGCCAGACACAGATGTTTCCACTTCTTGGTAATCAGTACAGCTGCAAGTCATTGGGAAAGATTCCCTCCTGCACTATCCTTTCAGCCTAGCTCTCCTCACTATTGTACCTATCAGATCTAAGTTTCAGCTATATGTTCATGTTTGTTGATGGCAGTTATCTTAGCTTAATCTTTCTCAAAACATAACTTTCCACCTTAGTGTGGACAGTAAACCCCTGAGAGCCAAAAACCTGACCAAATGTGAGGATTGCCCCTGGCTGAGCAGGAACCATAATGGCACTTTCTCCTTCACTCCAGCTGCCACCCTCCAGTTGTACTTGGTTTTCAGTTAAAAGTCCCCTTAGGTTTTAGAATGCTTGACATAACAAGGCACCAAGTTCATTGTCCTTTTAATGCTACCACTGCTGTGTAAATCTTAAGTAGTGGCATATGAGATAGTTTATGGAATATATTTTCTGGTGCTGCTCAAGTAGTCTCTATTACAGAAGGTGAAGCAAGAAGTTGATATTTGAGTTCAGGTTTATAATCCTCCATCACAGGTAGGCAATAGAAGCACATTTGGAAGTAACCTCAGTTCATAAGATGATCCATCTTTGAGACCATGTAAACAAAATGCCTGGCAGGTAGTGAAATAAAACCATTACACCCATGTGAATATACATGTATATATGTATTCCTACTTTTGTTACGGCAACTGCACACTTTTCTTCATGCTGTTTGTACCTTAATGTGCACCAGAATCAATCAGCTTTAGTCCCAGCAGTTCTATTAGTTTTTATCTCCCAGCATTTTCTAAAAGTGGCTCCTGGTAACATATAAATAAAAGCAGCTTTTTACAGGAACAACAGATTTATAACTTTAATAAGACTGCCCTCCTTCCTGCATTAAAGTCTACAGTACATGACAAATCAGGTTAAGCGAGCTGGTATCAAATCTGAAGCCAAATGCATTTTTGAGCCAAATCTTAATTCTCTGAAGACCTTCAAGCATATCTTGAAGATGTTAAATTATTGATAAGGAAAATCAATTCTTTTTCCAGCTCAGGCAATGTCATAAAGTAACAGTATATGCAATAGGTAAGGCCCATTTTCTGTTTTATTAACTTCATGACCCTTTAGAATTAAATTACCTGCTTTTTTCCTATTTACAATCCTGATAAACAGACGCTATGGAAAGCTTAACAACTTCTGTTAACTTCAGATAAGAATAAAAGATTTGTCTGAAAACAGATTGTCAGAAACAGACAAGAAAACCATGAGACACCAGCACACTCCTAAGTTTATTTATTGAACTTGTATTATTCCACCAATATCATTAAACCTGTACACTTCAGCAAATAAACTACGTGTTCAGATCTGACCATGAACAGCTTCCTCAAAGAGTCTGAAATAATTAAATAGGTTCCATCAGGAAGGCAACAAAATGGCAAATAATCCTGGGAGAAGGTTGGCAGATAGTAAGAATAGTTCTTTGCAAACCTTTGCAAACTAAAAAATTAGTAGTATACACTTCCAAGTTATTTCAGTCCCAGTGATTTTATTCACTATCTCCTAGCTTTCCCAGAGAAAAGCCTGGGCACAATAATGCATATGGTGATGGAAGCATTTTTAAAGTATCCCAACCATTATAGTACAAGATACATAAAAGAAGGAAGAAAATAAAATGTTATCAATCTTTCCTGGTCTAAAGTACAACAGCAGTAGTAAGTAAGCAATTATTTACCAAGGATCAACAACTACCCTTATTCCCTTTTCCAGAAACATCCTAACAATCAGTTTTAGGACTTAATGATATCATATGGTGAGTTAATGGAGAATTCCCTTGAGATTTCCTATTGAAGATGTTCAATTTAGTAAAAAATGTGCAAGTATCTGACAGAAGAAAAACTGACTCTCCAGGTTAGTTAGTTACTATTGGTATCCCATTGGATACCTCAGACTATACTCCATTTACTATTATACACACAATAACCTTAACAGATAAAAATTAATAGCTGTGTGCATACAAACAAAAATATCTTTTGTCCCCTGAATATCTTACCAGTTAGGCCACCCTCCAAGATGCCTCTGCCAAATGCAAAAGATCTGTTCCCAGTTCTTTGATGGGTGTCCCCAGAACTGAGAAAAAGCAGAATATTTTCTCTAAGTGATGTGAGCCAGCAACGCTACAGCTCCCCAAATGTTCCCAAAGGAAACCATTCAGCAAAAACAGTGTGGCTGCAATTAACTACTAAACAAGCAAATGCATATTTTTGATGAATAAAGTATCTCTAAGAAAATCCCTTCTAATATGGAACTCCCAATAGTGATAAATAATAAATGCCTCTTTTTCAATCAGCCACAATTCAAATGGGAGATGGCAAACATCCAGACAGGGAAACTATCTGAAAAACATACAAAACAGCCCCTCCAAAGAGAGTGGAATGAATTCCTTTGTTGTAAGTAACTCTCTCTAAGCTCCGATTTTCACGGTACTGTTTCTGATCTAACTAAAGGAGAAATCTGCTGTGGCAGGAAGCTCACCTAGGCGCTCTAGAGAGAGCGCACATGTCTGGGCAAAACACAACCACTCGAGGATGGAAAACTACTGCATGTGCCCACGGAGCCCGGCAGCTCCCGCAGATGAGTGGGCGATGGGCGGCGGTGCCCCGCAGCTCTGCCCAGACACCGGCGCCCATGCTCCGCCAGGCTCCCAGCCCGCAGCACACGCACCGCCGCCCATCGCCCTTCACGGGCCCCGCCCTCACA
This sequence comes from Muscicapa striata striata, assembly GCA_030060385.1. Lineage (NCBI taxonomy): Eukaryota > Metazoa > Chordata > Aves > Passeriformes > Muscicapidae > Muscicapa > Muscicapa striata. The sequence continues at coordinate 1,703,715 of JAREIS010000062.1, read as the reverse complement.
GCGCCCCGGCCCAGCAGCACCGCGCGCCCCGGGCCCTCTCCCCGCCGGGCCGCAGAGAGCGGGGACCGCCCTGCCCTCACAGCGCCCCGGCCCGGCAGCACCGCGGGCCCCAGGCCCGGCGCCTCTCCCCGCCGGACCGCAAGGAGCGCGGACGGCCCCGCCCGGGCAGCCTCCGGCGCAGCGCGCAGTGCGCAGGCGCGGGGCCGCCTCTCCCCGCGCACGCCGGCGGAAGCCGCACCGAGCGCGGCCCCTCCGCGCCGGGAACGCTCGGGCCCCGCGAGTCCCCGCTCCCGCGTTCCCCCCACCTCGCGCGGAAGGGATGGCGGGCATGGGCGCGGCCCTGCTCGCGGGGCTGCTGGCGAGGCTGGCGCTGGTGCTGTACGGGCTGCACCAGGACCGCGCCATGCGGGTGCGCTACACCGACGTCGACTACCGGGTGTTCACGGACGCGGCGCGCCTGGTGACCGAGGGCCGCTCGCCCTACGGGCGGGCCACGTACCGCTACACCCGCTCCTGGCCTGGCTCCTGACGCCCAACGTGTTCCTCGCCGAGGCCTTCGGGAAGCTGCTCTTCGTGGCCGGGGACCTGGCGGCTGCCGTCGTCGCCTACCGGGCCCTGCGGCGCCGGGGGGCCGCCGCCGGCCGCGCCTGTGGGTGCTGCGCCGCCGCCTGGCTCCTCAACCCCCTGCCCATGGCCGTGTCCAGCCGGGGCAACGCGGAGGCACTGGTGGCGCTGCTGGTGCTCGCCACCCTGTACTGGGTGGAGGCGGGCAGCGTGGGCAAGGCAGCCGTGTGCTACGGGCTGGCCGTGCACATGAAAATCTATCCCCTGACCTACGCGCTGCCCATCGCGCTCCGCCTGCGCGCCGGGCCGGGCCGCGCGGGAGGGCGACAGAACGCTGACCAAACGGCGAAGTGCACATTTATGGCACGCCTCTGGCGCCTTTTTGTAGAGATGCTGAACCGCGACGTGCTGCTCTTTGGAACAGTTGCCGGATCAGTGTTGGCTGCCTTGACTGTGGCATTTTATCACCTCTATGGCTGGGAGTTTTTGGAGCATGCCTATCTCTATCACCTGATTAGGAGGGATATCCGTCATAACTTTTCTCCCTATTTCTACATGTTGTACTTGACAGCAGAGAGCAAATGGAGTTTTGCCCTTGGGCTCGCAGCTTTCCTGCCCCAGCTGCTTTTGCTCCTGGTTGTGTCCGTAGCGTTCTACAGGGACCTCGCCTTCAGTTGTTTCTTACACACCGCTATTTTTGTGACTTTTAACAAAGTATGCACATCCCAGTACTTTGCCTGGTATCTCTGCCTTTTGCCCCTCGTTATGCCTAGTATTAAGATGTCCTGGCGTCGGGGTGTGCTGCTTCTCTTTCTGTGGTTCATCGGACAAGGCCTGTGGCTTGCTCCTGCATACTTTCTGGAGTTCAAAGGACATAACACTTTCTTATTTATATGGTTGGCAGGCTTGCTTTTCCTTTTAATTAATAGCCTCATAATTGTTCAGATTATTTCACATTATCAAAAAGAAGCGCAAGTTGAAAAAAAACTGAAACAACAGTAATAAACGGACCAAAATCCAAAAACAGCCCTACTGTCCTTGATAAGGCATCACATATCACCAACATTTTATTTAACAAAATTGCACATAAGTTGTACTGAAGAACATTGTGTAAAATGTTGCTGTTTCAGGGCCGTGAGAGCACTGATTGGTTATCCTTGAACAGCCCCAGTGCTGCCCTGAGCAGTGTCAGCAGGTGTACCTGTCTCCTGTGTGTGTCTTGAAACTGCATTGCAGCCCTCCCTCCAGCACTGCCTCCAGCTCTGCCCTCCTGAGTAGAATCCCTGGAAGCACCAGTTCATCACTTAACCATGTTCTATATCGCTTTAACAGACCTGCTTATGCTGTTTGCAGACATTTCCACACCTCTGTTTATCCTTTCCTCTTGGCAAAGAAAGCAAATGCAAGCCAAAAGGTATTTCTAACCTCAAAACCTTCCACAAAAACAGCATTTTAAGTTACTGTATTCATGACAGGATTGTATTTTTTTAGATAAGAAGTAATGAAGTAATTTCCTTATGAAAAATACATTCTTGACTTGTTAATAGCTAAATCATTTTAAGAAGGCAAATTTTTCAGCAAATCTACATCATTTTTCAGAATACAAATTCTGAAGCAGCAACAGGAACTGAAGGGTACCTTCCCTTTGCAGGTCAGTACCAGTCCTGTAGTAATGATATGAGAAAGACATGCATAAGCAAGTTATAAAAATGCTTTTTAAAAACCCTAGATTTACAGTCGTCATTTTAATAATCCAGGACGAGTCCCTCTTTTTCCAGTTATTTTCTAAATCACTCAAATGTGTTTGTGATTCAGAAGTAATTGAAGTGACTCATAAAAAGCTGGATAAGAGAAATATACTGAAGGGGACAAACAAAAAGATATTTAAGAGCTTAGATCTTGCAAATTGCTTTTTAAAAAACAATTCTGTAGTTAAATGGAATTGAGTAACTTTATTCATTAAAAAAAGGGTTAAAATAATTTAATGGAGTACCAAATAAGTTATAGTTCTTGAACAAGTTATGGTGAATAGTTATAATGCCCTTAAAATTTAGCAAATTCATTTCCTATGGAACATTTATTGCTTTGGATGCTGTTCAAATTATTTTGCTTAATAACTTTGTGTCTATTTATCCTCCAGTAATTAGGAACTAAAGTGTCTGAATGTTAGTGTTCCTTCCTTACCATGGGTTGCAAAACTATAATGCAAACTGCTTTGCTTTTGGAAGATTGAAATGCCCATTGAAAGGTGTCTCATCTGCAGAAAATTTTCACATTACACTGAAACCAGCCCTTAAGCACAAAGCACAAGAGGTGAAAGGGAAAAGAAGAATCAAGAAAAGTAACATTTTTGCCTTGACTTTTACACTGTAGCCTAGTGTCCAAAGGCTCATGGCTGGATTCTCATGTGACTTCAGGCAAAGCTCAGCACTTAACCATTACTTGCTTTAAAATTTAGAAATACAATTATTAAAAAAGCAGGGTAAGCAAAATATAATAATAAATATTTCCTTCAGTTTTAGTGTGAGGATGCTGAATTACCATCTACGACACAAAGTACTTTGTCCTTACTAAGTAACTTTTTTGTGTGTGTGTTACTTGCATTGTATTGATTCCTGTAATAGTAAAGAAAGCAATTAGTTGAGCTAAACTGAGCTCATCAGTTTTCTTTTTCAAAGAAACCATGAAGCTTTTATGTTTACCATCAAACTCCAACATTTTTCATAATGTTGTGTAGAGAAAGTAAATGTTAAAAGAGAGTAAATTATGAGCAAATGGTTTGCTTTTTTTATCTGAGAAGAATGAGTCATCTACTTCAAAAGGGCTGCAGGAATACAAAGTGAACACAGGGAACCTCAAAATAGATGAGGTATTCCTCATATATTTGCCAAAGACCACTGCAGAAAGCATGTCCTAGTGATAGCAGCTTTATGGAATAGGATTACCCTAACTTTAGGACAAACCCTTTACTCAGACTGAAACCCAACCACTCAAGCAATTTTCTTGCTTAAGAGCATATTTATGTGCACTATACTCACAAGGCCAAACATTTACCTGCACATACAGAAGCAAAAGAAAATTCCCCATCAATACATGTTTGAATAACATTTTTCAGAGCTACCCTCTAAAACAGGTTCCTTAGGTAGTTCTTATACTTAGCACCCAAGATCTCTAGCAACTCTAAAAATTAATTACATAAATTTTGATGCATATGGAAAATAAAATCATATGCTGCATGGATCTTGATGTGTAATAGACACAACTATTTATGTATTTATGTATTTGAAGGTGCACATTCCACCCGTGCGGAATTCCTGATGTTCTTCCTTTTAAAAATCTGCACTTGTCACATTTGTGTAGGAGACTTGTTTCAGTCTTTATGCATGATTAATGAAGTCAGAGACCTACGTTTTGTGTTACTGAAAGTATCAGAAAGATAAAAATTTCTTTTGAGGCAGTACCATTGTTTTGAGGTTTTTAATGAATTGATGCAATAAATTCATGCAATTGTTGCATGCATTTTTAATAGCTGGAATGTCTCTTTAGTGTGGTGAAGAAGACCAAAATTTCTCATTTTTTTGATGGTGTAAGTTGGTAGTACTTTGAGCAGAATTCCTCATAACTGCTTTCTGTTACATGCTGAGAGGAATAGGGGCCTGCAGAAGAGGCTGCTTACTGGGCTGCAGTCTTAGTTCATGTGTAGGTAAAGCTTTAGCTGCGGTCTCTTATTCTTAGAGCTCAACTTTCAGATGTTAATGATCTCTTCAGATAAAATATTTCATAGCTTGCACATAAGGAAATTGCACATAAGAGATCCTCCTTATTTTTCATGGAAATTGGTGGGGAAGCCAGCTAGAACATCTGTGGGGGAAATGTCAAAAAGAAATGTCTGTATCTGATTAGCTACAAAGACAACTTCAGCCTTGGAAATCGGCTATAATGCAGGCAAATTGAGCAGTAAGCCCATACTGTGAAATTCCCATTATTTATATGAAGGGTATTTGATCAAAAGTGCTTTCCCATTTTACAGGAGGAAAATGGGATCTTGATAGCAATTGTCAGGGTGGATGAATATAACTTTCCTTCACATTATCATGAGAGGGTCTATAGAATGTTATATGCTACAGGAGCACTTGTGGAGTTGTACAGGTGTGACTTGCATATGCTATTACTAGGCAATATTGTTGGTGTAGCAAGAGTTTATTAGTAAGCAGTTACTCTGAAACTGCTTTTTGAAGGTTAACGTGAGTAAAAATCTGATTCCTGCTTCACAAGTCAGCAGCTATGTTAATTGAGATGGTACTGTTTTGACAGTAATTTTCCAAGGAGAACTGCACTCTGTGACCCATATGCTTCCACTCTGTGCAAAAGAACATTAATTCAAATCCCCTGGTGATCTGACAGTCAACATTTTTTTAATCTATCCCATGTCCCTCCTACTGATCCAATAGATTGAATTAGCCAGGAAGCAGGCTTAGAAAATGAAGTGGAAAAAAAAGTATTATTATCCTCCCCTTATTTTCCATCCCTCATAGTGTGAATGTGTTGAAAAATTAAGATTACCTTTTGGAAGAACAGAGTCCCATTTGAGCTAGGTGTTAGAGTGCTTTGTTAATATGAAGTATTTTACCCAAATGCACCTGAGAGAAAATTGCCTGGTTTGGCTACATGGACTTCTGTCAAATGATAATAAACTACTGATAATTTATGTCACCTTCACAATTAGCACTATTTTGTCATATCTTTCTGAGATTATATATATATATATATATATGTATATATGTATGTATGTATGTATATGTGTGTGTGTATGTGTGTGTGTAAAATAGAGTAACTAAAATTAAAAATGCTTCTAAATTCTAGTTTCAAGCTTTCCTTACTCAAAGACTTTGGAGGACACATACAGCCATATACTCATTAAAAGAGAACAAATGCTATATCAGAGAGAATTAATAATTAATTAATAACTAATCATGTTGTTCCCATACCTGACACCTTCGTGAAGAAAGTAGCACTTTTTTTTACACAGTCTAGAAATTCACATGAATAACAAGTATTTCACCTTAAAACTGTCAGATGTATTCGAAAATAGATTTTAATTACCATTAGCACTTCCAAGTTTAGTGCTGGCATCAGCCAGCTTGTTAATTCCAGCAGTACAGGAACTGAAGTCATGACCAATTTTCCTTCATGGTCTAATAAACTGGCTGATTAAGTATAAGAAAGTTTGTTGTTCAAAGTGAACCTAATTTTGTTTGTTCACTGGAAAGAAATACTGCATGGCCAGGACCAAAATTTACATATGCAGGATGGAGCAAAGTGATCAAAAAACAAGGGCAAAAAGTGAGGCCCCAGAGACCTTGACTGTTGTCTTTCCTCTGCCACTAATTTATCATTAAGAGGTGATTGCATCTTGCTGAGCTGTTTGCCTTTGCCAGTTGTGATGGCTTGATACATTTAATTGACATCTTATTTGAGCCACCATGTCTCCTAATCTATTTTGGTAATACACTGCCATAAGTGATTGCAGTTTTGTTTGAAACAATTATAAGTCTGCTTGGCAGTATACTGTAAACACTTAAGACTTTTTGATTACAAAATATTATTTTCTTTTTTTTTTTTTTTTGCATACATTTAAACTTTTTTTGTGGGATATGTTAGGCTCTCATGTGCATTGCAGCATTGGATTTTTAGGAGAGGGTGAATTACTGTTGAAGCTAAACGAAAATCTGGAAGCGTATAATAGAATTCATGGTAAAAAGCTAGACAATTCAGGGAAATAATTTAGAAAAATTATAGTGGGCTGATGCCATAATTAAATAAGATTTTATTATTACTGGTCTGCCTAGATTTCATTGGAAATTTATATTGAAAATTTATTGGGAGAATGAAACAGCAGACAACTCTGCAGCTGGTATAAATAGCTACCTCAAATGTGACAGATAATGGCTCAGGAACTGTTTCTGTATATTCATAAAAATATGCTGTTATCCAAGAAAAAAAGTTACTAGTTGTGCAGCAATATGAAGGCAAATTACAATTCTGCATTCATATACAGGTGAAACAATTTCTTTACCTGGATCTTTCTCTAAAGTTTTGTTAAAAGAGGCACAGACTACCAAATTGAAATCTGGACCAGATGTGCTGTGCCAGAAACTGTTACAAGGGAGCTCTACGTTTGCATCAGCCTTGTAGGCTTCCTGAGCAAGTGCTTGCTGAGTGCTGGAGGCCAGATCAGTGGTGAGAATGCACAAATGCAAATTTCCCCATAACATGCCAAGAAGTGATTTCTCTGCAGTTCTTAGGGCACCCAGATGTTGCCTTAATCTGTACTGTATCACTGTATATATCGCCTCATAGATCTATGAGTATCTTAAAGAGATAGATATACCCTATATAACCATATATATCCTCATCTGTAATACTGCAGCAGCAAATTCAGGGATTTCATGCCCACTCTGATTGGATAAACATCTGCTAAGGATATAGGAAAAGGCCCCTTACGATTTACAGGAACATAAACCTGAGAGGTCAGAGAGTGAAGGTGTAGATTTGTGTGGATTGAACTCCTTCTGGATGGAAGGAGTGAAGTTCTTGGCTCTCTCCAAAAGACAATTTGACCTTTGCAGATTAATTACTAATGAAAATGGGTAGTTAATCTTCTCCTAATATTGGAGACAGATGACACTGAAGGTGCTAAGTTTCTTGGCTATGGAACAACAGATGCAAATACATAGAAAAATACGTCGGGGGTATTAAATGCTAAAACCATGTTCTGTGGTCTTGGGAACTCAACAAGCTGCAAATCATGGTGAACCAGGGAAATATTTCTAGGCAAATCTCACCTCTGTCTGGTTTTCTTCTGCTTCTGTTGCTGGCCACATTTGGAGAAGGACACTGGTCTGATCCATGATGGTTTTTCACACAAATGTCCCCAGCAGAGCACTCCCATCACCAAATGTGCTCCATTCCTTGGTATTCCTTGGCTCCACACCAAGCTGTGTGTCAGATAAATCCTCAGTTCTGGGCCTGGGTATCTGCATGCTCTTCTCTTCCAGAGCAGATGCTACCAGAGTGTGCCAGTAAACCACAACTGCATCTTGTTTCACTGGCATTTCACAGATGACAACTAGCAGATAGTAACAGATTGATAGGTGAGAAGGGGGGAAAAGAAATCAAAGCTGACAGAACATACCTGTGTGATCAAAAAGAGGTGTTTTTATCTGGCCAGGTAATTAAAAAGCAGATAGATTGAGGCAGCATATTAGGCCAGGTTAATTCAAGCACACCAAACCCCTAGAGCTTGACTGCCTTCTCTCCCAAAAGGAAACCACAGCTTTTATGGGATTTCATGTTTTCAATGTGGAGAAAAGAAAGTTGGGGAGTGTGAGGGAGGAACAGATAAATTGGCACAACTCCAGTTACCTGTTCTAATGATAACTTAATTGCAAAATAAAATTAAGATCCAGGCTTAGCTGAAATTGTCTTCTGTTTTAAAAATAGTTTACCTTTAGCTCTGGAATGGTACGTAGTGCTGTGTAGGATGATTACCTTAGCCTTCAGTTTTGGCTGAACAAAAAAGTGATTTTTTTGTCAGAAAGTAAACTCTTTCTACAGACTACTGCAGTTGACAAGACATACAGTTAAAGAGTTTGGCAGATTTGCCATCTGAAACATGATTTAAGTAAAGAGGAAAAGGCAGCATCATTCCAAGCATAGCCAATGATGCCTGGCCTGGGTTGACCCATGCTGAGAAACTTTTATCTCAGGAATTCAAGCCAGGCTGAAAATAGCTGTAGTGCTGGAAAGACTGGAGGTCTGGTCACACCTGGGCTTGTGGCAGCTGTCTTTTGTCCAGGCTCCTCAGAGACATTTCCTCCAGGTATTGTGCATGTGCCTTGTCCTTCCCTCTGTCTAACCTCAGCGTGGCATCTGCTGGCTCACTGGGAAATCAGCAGTCACATTTTAGCCTCCTGCTGCCCATCACTTCCCTGTGAGAGCAGCCAAGTATGCCATTGAAATGGGACTTTGGACAAAAGGAATTTGCTTCTGTTCCCAGTGTTCCTAAAGAAACTTCACTCTATGTGGTATAGTTTGGAACTGCTCATATATTACCTGCATGACCACAGCCACTAAGGCAGTTCTTTACTGTGACACAACTCCCATCTAAGTCCTGTGTCTTACATCCAACAACTCCGTGTAGATGTGATTCTGAGGTCTTTGAACCTGGCAACTTATGTTAACCTGGTGCAAAAATTGCCCTCTATTTCTGTGTCATTTGTTGGTTCTGGTTTACATCATCCCTGAGAATTCAGAGAAAGCTATTGAACACTTCCTTGCAATCTGGAATAGATTAGTGCTGGGAAAGTTTCTGCTTTTGTCTAAACCAGATTTGTTTGTTTAATTTTTCTCACACTGGCACATTCTCTGTCTTTTGCCTGCAGGCAGGCTACCTCTTGACAGAGCATGGATGCCACACTTGACTCTTTCATCACAACAGGAGCAGAGATTCTTCTGCACTTCTGAAAGCTGCCTTGACCTGTTTTTCACATTGAGGTTAGAAGCCCAGCAAGAGACATCAAAGGTAAACAGTGTTGCTGCATGATGCTTGGAAATGCCTTCTTTAAAGCCGCTATTTAAGACTGAGGTTTGCTGCACTTTTTTTCTCCTTGCTTCATATTCAAATACTTTTGTCTGTGGCTATGCCTGTGCAGAAAGAGAAGGGCTGTTTTCTTGCAGGTGCATTACAATTTACAGTTCCTGCAAAAATAGACTTTTGTTACAATTCATCCAGGCTAAAACCATACTAATTTAGCAGTCTGGAAAATTAAAATTTGATCTTTACTGTTGATTAGTAGCTGGCATTCTGTTTAAATAGGGGTGTCAGCTGGGGACTTAGCTGCTTGAAATTTGAGCATTACTGGGACATAATTAAAGTGCATTTTCAAAAATGGACACCATTACTAAAACTAACACAATTGCTTCTCATCAAGCTAAGGTGCAAGAATTATTTCCAGTGCTCTGACTGCAGGCCAAATCTAAACACTTTACAAAGGAATCATGATGCATTAGCCACTGAACTGGCATAGTGTTTAGCAGCTTAGAGGTCAAATATTCATGAGAACATATAATCTTATGTGTGTTTGGTGAATGAATTAGAAAAAGGTATCCATTAGAGAAGAGGACGATCAGAATATTGAAAAAAAGTATGGCACACTTTAACATGGGTATTACAGATGTTATTTCAATGACGGATGTCTGCAAACCAGTTTCATGAACACACGAAAACTAAAAGGATATACTTCAGCCATCAGAATTTAAATAGATACTATGCTGCCTTATGGCATAGCTGTTTTCAAAGCAAATGCAAGTTGTTTTTTTCTTTTCTGGGAGACCAGATGGCAAAGAGGTTGGTATCTAAAAGCTGTCTCACCTAGATCATCAGTATTAGTCAGTTGCATGAGACAGCAGGTAGTTTTAATCTGGTAGGCTTTTCAGTAGTTTTTACAAATAATGTGTGCATTTATTTCCCAAACAAACGCAGAAATATATATTAAGATCCTTGTGATAAATTGAACATGTTTCTGTGCAGTATTGACAAGTCACAATTTGATGCACCAGAAATGTGAGCTATCCTTTTTCACAAGAAGTGATCCTTCAATCAAGGACTTACCAGTAACACATAATGTGCAAACCTTCCTAAGACCTGTGAGAACCCAGACTCTAGCACTGCTGACCTTCCAAAAGCATTACAGCCACTAAAATGCCTTTTATGTTTCCAGAGCAGAAAAAGAATTTATAGCAACATAGGTTATCACCCAAAACAGATGATAAATGCTGTATTTGTGGTTTGTCTCCTATTAGGGCTGCAGAACAAGCTGCTATGAACAGAAATCCCATGACAAGGTGAGAGCAGACCTCAGTGAAGTTGTTAAAGCATGCCATCATTTGTAATTTAGTTCAGAACTGTAGGAAACTGAGTTCCCCCAGCTGTCCCCACTCTACTGTGTGCTGGTTTGCATCACAGAGTGAAAATACATTGGAGCTTTGTCAGGATGTTTTTGCTGTGTCTCAGTGTGAAGGGGAACTTCCTTTCTCCCAGTTGCAGGAACACAGCAGTTCAATATAGACCAGTTGCAACTGGGTCAAGGAAACTCATATGGTTACATTTTGATAAATTTGTGTTTCCAGTTGAATATCTATTACCAGAAAAATTAAGCAGAAAACATGGCAGAGATTTGAGATTTTAATAAATTTTAAAAAACAAAACAAAATGAAACAAAAAAAATGAAATGTGTAGTAGACACAGTAATTCTGACAATCATCAGTCAAAAATCTCAATTCCTTCTTTTTCCTTCTTGAAACAAAATATGTTTTCTGATGTTTCCTTTTCAGTCTTGGATTAGGCTTTCCTGGATTGGCATTTGACATGAGGAAAAATTATGCAAGTAAAAAGGAAGAAAAACATCCAACACAGAAAAGCAAACAATCTTTTTTAAAAGTTGTTTGTTTTGTTTGTTTTTTTCTGGATTAAAACAAAAACATCTGATTCAATCTGCTCTTGAAAATCTTCTGACAAGCTGCTACATTTCCTTTCATTTAATTTAATTACATAGTTACTTCTTATTAACATAGTGGAAAAGTTTCATTACTTCCTATTTGGGTGTTCTACCCAAAATGCACACAGATAGTAAATAGTTTGTCACAAGAACTGGGGATGGAGCAACATTTCATTAGTTCCTAACTCCCCTTTTCTGGTTGCAATGAAACTATGGTCATGTCACTGCTTCTGTTGCCAGCTGGCCACAGAACTACAAAAGCTAACAAGGGATAGAGGTTCCCATCTGAAAAAAGCACACTGTATACATTGTTATTGCCAGAATAAATCTGATTACAAGTATTACAACTAACCAGAATACAGAGAAAAATAAACAAACCTGTGATATGCCATCATTCGAGCCTTTTTACTCAGCAGCCATTTAGAAAGAGAAATGGTAATCAAATGTCTCTGAAGAGGAGTTTTACCAATTCCTTGTTTTCATTTTTATTTTTGCTTCATCCACTACAATGTATTCTTATTCATTCTAAACGTCCTTCATCTTTTCAGTTTTGTTGTGTTCCCCATTATATCCCATAATTTTATTTCTGATGGTCTATTTATAAATTTAATCAAACACACACAAATAGTTACTGTAGATAATGCAGTTGAACTTCATTTAAAAACTGCAGGAAATTATAATAGCATTGTAGTGCACCAGAGTGGAAAGACATTCACTGCTGCTGTATTGCTGCTTTTCTGAAAACATACTTATTACCAACAAGTACATCTTAAAATATCATATCCATTAATTGTATATGGGTCTATGTCACACTGGCAATTAACCTGTTTATGTCTTTAAATTCAGCCTTGTACTTGGACTAAGCCTTGCATCTAAATTAATCATCTTTAGGCTTCAGCAACCATTCTGCTTCCTTTAAATCAGATCACTTATTGCGAAACCTCAATACTACCTACAGAATTTTATCCAAGAATTGTTCAATAGTCTGAATTGTAGCTAAGGATATAATACTTGTAAAAATATTTTTCTGGCCTTACAAAGCCATTCAATACAGTGCAATAAATATTTGGTGTATTTAACATACAATCATTCAATGAAAGCCTCATATTCTAATCTTTTGATGTTGATATTCTGTAGAAAGTAGAAATACTCTTCAACATGTTGGACACAATTGACAGGTCACATCATGAGAGGGACCCCTGCCTTTTTCCTTTAATTTGCTTGGGAAGGAGCCAGGTCCAGCTGTGGACAAGATCTCTGTCTGTGGAACAAAGTCTGAGGGCATTAATGTCTAAGTGGCCATTTTCTCTGCTTGCACTCAAGGCTGCTGTGCACAGAATGGGCACACAGAGCATTAAAACAAAAAGCTGATGTCCAGAACATTGCAAGACAATTGAGCCAAGATGAGCAACTTCACAGCCGGTTCCACACGATTCATCTCTGAAAAATTCAAACATCTTCTTCAATACAGAAAAAACAATCAACTTTCCTTGATGGGAAAAGAAAAACCTTTGTCTAAAGAATTCTTTGTATTGAGTTCATTTCAAACAAGATAATCTGCCCAGTCTGTTCATTGCATGAGGATGATATCTGTCTGTGAATGACCAAATTGCATTTGTGCAGGAATTTGTGCCTGGAAGACACAGGAGTCTTATAGGTGTCCTAACAGTCCTTCTGGGCTTGTTTCTATCAAGGCAGCAAAGTTCAGATGCTGCTGCAATTCCCATGGCTTAGTCTTTACACCTGCACTAAGGGATGTTTTTTTCTCAGTTTTCCACATAGTTCTGAACTGCAACAAACTCAGCTTTCTGTTCACCTGAGGAGCTGAAACCCCACGAGTGGGCAAGGCAAAAAAAACGTGATGCAACTGCAGCATTTCTGGTAAAATAGATGGTGTTGGGGCAAGGGTGAAGCTGTCAGGTGAACTGGGACCTGAAACATCATGAAAGCTACAAATCTGCCAAATCTGCCGAGCATCACTAGCAGCTGTTTTAACTGAACAAGCCAAGCAGAGAACTGGGAGTTATTTATAACACAGCCCTGTTCAAATAGGGTGACACTAACCACAGTGACTCATGCCGCCCTGGAGGTTTCTCACCTGCAGCCCAGGAGCCTGAGAAGACTACAAAACTCTACTTTGCACCAACATTAGGGGCCACTTCTGTATTAAATATGCAGAAACCACAATATTGTTTTTCTCTAAATTGGACCTTGCCCCTTAAATACTGATTTTTTTTTTGAGAGTGACCACCAAAATCTGTATCTTTCTTCATGAGAGATAAGAGAGGTAATACTGCTGAGCGACAGTCTTTCCTGGCTCTGTCCAATTAAAATTTCATTTGCAGTACTTTTATTATTAGACTTGTTTCCCACTTTATGTAGGTTTGAAGGGTATTAGAGTGTTCAAGTAAAATATTAGAAGTGAAATCTGAACATACCTTTCAGTACAGATGCATCACTCATTCAAATTTATCAAATTAGGCAGTGAAATGACAATCTCTTACAGGCGTTAAATATATGGTCAAGAGTATTTGTAAATTAGCAATCATCCTTATTCTTCAGTGCACTGTGCAATGTTCTGCATAAAATTAGATGACTTGTCTTTCAAAGAGATCCAACCATTTTATTTACTTTATAAAATGGCCTAAATGAGACAAATTTTACATTGCTTTCCCATAATTTTTGATTCAATCAAGGGGAGAAGCATTATTTTTGGAGTATATAATGTCTATTTCATATATATATCTACTGCTCTGGTTGGGTCTGACAAGAAAAGATCTCTATAAATCAACAATATATGAGTGACATATAGAAACAGCAAATCTGAAAGAGAAATATGTTGCTGTTCTATTAAGGAGCTACACTAGCTGCCAGCTCCTACAAAAACTGGAAAGTTGCCACTCCACATGCTTGGTATCATACCAGCAATGAAACAACTTATATTGCTGTTAGAAAGATCATTGAAAGTATCTCTTCTGTCTGCAGACAGAATCAGCAATCATGAGACTGATCTCTTGAGACCCTTTAGAAACACAAAACAGATATCAAAAGTAAAAGCTGAAAGAAATTAACAGATCATACAGGTGAAGCTCACAGAAATAAATTATGAAGGCAGACCTGATCCAAGTAGGAAAATTTCCATAATGAGCAGGCTGCTTGAGTCTTTATGTGCTCATGCCTTAATCTGGCATGGGAATAACTCTCCTTTTGAGTTAACTGTGCATTCAAACTACAAAAGATGGTTCCAGTTTTGTCATGATGCAGTGATCTTCTCAAATTGAACAATATTCTTTGAGCATTTGGGAAATATCTGATTCATGTTTATCATATTGGACTTCTTTATGTTATGTGTGTGAAAAACTCAACTCCAAATTAAATATATCCATGTACAGCAAAATTAAACAGGCAGTAATTTCCCTCGCTACTACCCCCTCTCTTTTTCTGTTCCCCATGGTGCTTGAGAAAATTACTCAAAGCCAAATATTTCTGTGGGCTTTGCTAGTGATCAGACTGTTCCTATCTAAGAATCCAAGCTTGACAGCTGCTTTTGGTGCCATTCCTTCATTTGCTCTCTTGGCAATCTGCTCTGCCTTGTAACATCCTGTGGAAGAAAGGAGGAAGGAAATGAGAAATTACTCATGACTGTGGGCTAGAAAAGCAATAGCAATCATGAAGTGCTTTTGCATGATCAATCTATTAGACACTTCTGTTAGCAGATTTCACTTATGGAAAGTCTGCTTGGGTCAGAACTTCTCCCAGCCCATCTTGTAAAACTCTTTTGAAGGCAAAAAGCGTGCAGAGATGTAATTCTGCTGAGACAGGACCCCTTTCTTTCTTGACTGTGAGTTGTTTTTACTACCTCTCTCAGTCCTCACACTGCTGATGTGTTTGTTGAAAAATAATTTTACGCTGAGATTACACAGATCTTGTTCACCACGTTTTCATTCCCACTGGCATTGGCCAGAATGTGATAAATCTTTTTGGTGACAAATGCAGAGATTTTGATTCTACAGTGAAACCAGAAGAAAATATATGTTTCAAGATATGTTTGGGGTGTTGTGGGGGAGCAGGAAGAAAGGCAAAATAGTGAGAGTGATCATTAGTGCTGTCTGAGTATAGTCATTGATGTTGCAACCAGGGTAGTCTCTTGGATATAAAAAAAAAAAAATACCTTGGCTCTGTCATATGGAGGGGAAGAAGGGAGGAAGAAGGGGTCATGCCTGCTCTCACTATAGAACACTGATTGCATCCTGTCTCCTGCTGCTCCTAGCCTCATGCTAACCACTCAATCTCCTGCTCTCCCCAGTGAAATCTCCTCAAACGATTTTGTTGAAAGGCTCCCTATCAATTCTTGTTGTTCTTGATGTAATTTCTTCCAATTTATGCCACATCTTGATCTGGCACTGGGATAGGTGGTGCCAGGTCATTTCTTTGTCATCAGGGGAACACAGACAGTCTTATAAAATCACATGCCAATATCATGTTGCCTATTTTTAGCTCTGCTATATAAGAAAAGCACAGAGGAGTTGGTGCTGTCACTTCTGTGAGATTCATGCATGGTCACCAGTTTAACAACTTTATTTTTACCTACCCAGGGGATCACATGAAATCATGATAAAATAATTTTTCATTCCTCTCTTTCTTTTACTTAGCTGTGAGATCTCTGTGTTGCAAAATATGTTTGAGCAGGAGAGGAGAGGAGAAAGAGAGGACCGATGTGTGCCAAAGGACAAAGCTTCATGGACACTCTCTACACAGTTCTCCTAATCCTCAACTGTCCAGTGCCCTTCCACCTCTCAGTGCTGCCTGCAGATCTGCCATGAAGTTCATTTCAAGAGGAACCATGCCCAATTTCCTTTTTCATGGAGGCTGCCATGCTGCTTTGTTTGGTACAATGGCAGTGTAAGGGGCCTTTGAAGTGTGTGTGAGTATAAACGACACCCTTTAAGGCCCCTCTACACTGTATAAAGGAGCATAAGTGTAAATTAGAAACAGATGTAACTGTTTTCAAACAGATACAGTATCACCTGCAGTAATGGCATATGAAAAATCCTTGCATTTATTTTTATTACTTAGATTCAAAGTAGTCGAAAAATGATAAAATGATAAAAGTGAGGGGGTTGTGTGACTTTAATGCTTAATCGTTTACAGAATGATGAGCTTACTGTGATTCAAGGAAGCTTCTTGCTGATAATACTTCAGGCTACCTATCTTTGTGTCCTCCAGACCTTTTTTTTATTAATGTGAGGTCAACTTCCAAGCAAGGTTTTTTGCTGTAGGCACAAATTCTTCTGGAAATGAAAGTGCTTCATTTCCTGAATGAGAAGAGAAGCCAGATAATGCTACAAAGGAGCCATCCAATCCTGGACCTATGTATAACCTCTGCCACATGAACTCAGGACTTACTCTCTATCCCCAGCAGCATCACCATCCCTTCCTCATGCATCCCCAGAATAACAGCCTAGCAAAGCTGCCTGCTCCTCTAAGGAACAGCCACAATTTCCCAGCAGTGTGTCCTCAGCATCATTCCCCTGCTGGAATGTTCAGCAGTATGGTGCTGCTGCCCCTGAGGCATTTCTGAGCACATTTGTCTGTGTCTTAACCTTGGTAATGTTCCCATGGATGCCTCTGGCATGGTGCTGCTCCCCACTGGGAAGGGAATGTCCTCACTTATGTATTTTCTGAAAATTCTCTGAGTTGTTAGTCTGATTCCATTCCTGTTTAGTGATAAATCTTAATACATTCCAGGACTTTTTTAACAAGTATCTCTATCTAGAAGATTCTTTTTATTCATGTCAAGTGGCTGTGAGTTACATGTACTCTGTCCCCACCTCAAAGACAGCTAACTGCTGTCAGCATTTTAGTTTAGATGTTTTGGTTCAGATGGATCCTACATTTTTTTCCTCAGAGTTCACCTTTTAATCTTCTCATCTAGTATTCTGGTCTTCCTGTGCATGGAAATAAACTTCCAAATAAAAATAATCGGGGTTCCAGCCAATACTTTTTCAGAGTAATCTGAAAACTCCTGAAAATTTCTGACGATTTTCTTCTAAAACCTCTCTGCATTTTTACCAAATCAGCTTGCTTTTCGATGTCTTTACAGTCTTTGTCTGTCACCAAATCCTTCTGCTTATCTGGTTCAGCAGCTCTGACCTCAAAATGTTGTACTTGTCTTGAGATCCATGATCTCTATATACAGGTCAAACAGTCAGACGTACAGAACCTTCCCCAGTAATCTAAATAGCTATAAAAATTGGAAATGGTTTTACACCCACACAGTTCCACTGAATATTCTTAGCTCACCCTGTATCCTCAATAGAACTAGCTTTGAGGCCAACATTTGGAAGCAGTGTGGTAATCCAGGAGATTTTAAATTCCATTTCTCAAGTAAACACAAGTCCTATCAGCTCCTTAATTCCTGAACTGCTTTTGAGAACTGGCTTGAAGTCTCCCAAGCCATCTGTTGGGCAGTTCCTCTGGTTCCCAATATGCATCACTGTCTAGAGATCTCAATCTGTTTCAGAGACTGTGCAGGAAAAAGCTTATACACTGTAGTCATCTGTCTTGTCTGATGTAGGAGGCCAGATGCAGGTAGGAAAGTAAACATCCTTTCTGAGCCAACAGAACTAGAGATGTCTATCAGTTTAATTGATGAAATATGTATTTGCTTCAAAAGGAGATAAATAAGGCCATTTTTATTGACCTCATAGAATAGATCCCAAGATATTTTGTTGCATAGGGAAATTTTTGTATGGTTCCCACTTTTCAGCCATGACATCTTGAGGGGTGTCATCCCTAATCAGGGATGACAGACATCCAGTAGAACAATCTAAGCAATTTATGACTTTTCTTTGAACAAGTAATTTTTATTGATTGATCTCCACTGGTACCCCAGAGGCATCTGATGAAGCTTAGGTAGTAGCCACTTTTTTATTATACTTGCCATGAAAACATTTCCATTTGGATGTTCTCCCAGTCATAGAAAGAAAGTTATAGAACTTGTTGCACATGTTGCACTGGAGGAGTCACTGTCTGGAAGGTCCCAGTCCCACCACAAGGGACATCCTGGAGGGTTACACTGGGAGCCTGTCATCATGTTAACTCTTGGACACAAGGAAGCTCTTTCTTCATGAAGGCTTCTTCATGACAGGTGTTCCTCCAGGGATAAAATTTGAAGTGAACTCATGTAAATATAAATTGATCTGGTTGCTGAAGATGACGCAAGAATGAAAAATCATTGTCAGTCTGTGCTTCAGCCCTTTTCTTGAGCTTTTTCTATCTTCCTTATTCCGAGGTGCTTCCCCAGCTCACAGTCAGAGCTGGCCAGAAGAGCAGGCAGAGTGTCAACAACACTGGTGGACTTCCCTGCACACAGTCTTACTATGTAATTTTAAATACGTGCTGATGGACACAAATCTTTGAGAGCTTTTATTCAATTGCATCCTCTTCTTCAGTCCATGAAACAATGCAATGGCTTATGTAGCCTGTAAGCATGACATGGAAGCCAGGCTCTCAAAAGAGAAATACTGAAAACCCGCACAATTCACGCTTTAAGATTATACAAAACAAAGGGTGTCAGACCTCACCCCTGTGCAGTGTTTGAAATGTTTACTAGTGATAGAGTGATGTTTAACACAGTACAAATAACGAAGTGCCAACAGACAGGAATTGTTGAGCATAAGAAAAATGCAAACTAAACCTCCTCAGCATTTTAGAAATACGTTGCATTGTGTCAGTTGGGTACTTTTTATCCGTACCCCATCACTAAGTGAAGCCTTCCTCTTCCTATGCATGGTATCTCTAGGAGCTGCCCTCTATCTGTGAAAGACTTCACTGTGAGGTGAAAGACATTGCTGAAGGAAACCAGCAGACCCTGAACAGTGCTCACTGCTTAGCTTCTTGTTCAGAAATGCTTTTATGTCTCTGACATTTGTATGCTTTTCTATTCTGAACAAGAATAAAGGTAATGACAAGTAAAGATTATCAACATTCAAGTTACATGTTGAGGCAAACAAGGTGGTGACCGAGAACGGTTTCCCTGAGGAATTATTGTTCACGAGCCAAAATTATGAATACAACAGAGTGTTTGATACAATATAGCCTTGGCAAAGATCACTTTGTTTGAGTTAAATAAAAGAAAAAGCATATATCTAATAAAGAAAGCAAGACTGTGATCTGTATGATTTTGATAATGCAATGTTATTTGTTATCCTGACACTTGCATTTTAATATTCATCTAATTTAATTCAGTTAACCTAACCAATTAATAGGCAGCTCACACCCCTAAAAAGCTGAGCCCATGGATCTCTCCAAGCACCTGCCCATATTGATGGCGTTCTTTACTCTCTAGTTTAGACAGGGAAGGATTTGATTTTCTGTACTGTAAGTTATCATCTGAGGTCTTCAACATGAATCACAAGCAGGAAAGCAGCATACCTGTTAATTAACATTAGAAAAATCTCTGTTCCTTGTGATCTGATTTCTTACTCAGTATAGCGAAACAAGCCACAGCTCAAGCACTGACATGCATCCTCTATCCAAATAAATACAACACATAGGGTGGTGGAGAGGAGAAGGAGAAAGAAAGCAAGGGGCAAAAGTTTGTGAGAAAGGCCAATTTCAAAGCACTTAATTGTTATTCTCACTGTTGGTATGCTTTGTCTTTGAAGCAGGTGCTTTCTGTAAGCTCGGACTAACAGGGACCTGCCTCAGGTTCTGCCTACCTGGATGTTCAGCTCTGTCACCTCCATCAAAAGCCTTCCTCATTAGTTTGTTCATCCCCCGTTGGCTCAGTTTGTGACCACACAGCAGTCAGGGAGGAGGCTGCAGGCATCTCCTAAGAGCTTTTAGGAGTTTAGTGCATTTTTGATCCAAAGAACACGTGTATGGTTATCAGAAGCAATGATTAGCATCTTCAGGATCCAAACCATGAGTTTTTGTATTAATAATACAGTACCAGCTACAATTCTTTAATGAGGGCCTATGTTCTACATCAGCAGTTTTCCTTTGCCTGCTGTGTGTGTACCTGTGTTTTTCCTTTTGTCCTGCACATAAACACACATTCAGATGTGCATATGCACTGATATTTACCTTCTGTGTTGAAACTGAGCCATATCAAAGCCTAAAGAATGTTTTAGTAGTATGGTTATCCAGATCAGTGCACTTTAGAGCATTTTGTGGACTATTCTGAGCTCTCAGCATTGAATAAACTCCTCCAGTGTGTTACAAATATCACCTTTCCCAAGCAAAATGAGGATTTTATAAATAATATGCAGGCACAGTATTATGTGGCTTCACAATTCAAAAACACCCAACATAATGTAGCTACAACATGCAACTGATCACAATACAGCAAAAAATCAAGTATTTCTGCAAAACTGGACATTTTCATCTCCTGCTGGGAGTATGATTATGCCTTTTCAATATGCTTATCTGAGTCACACAAAGTTAACCTTGCAAAAGGCTTTTAACAATCTTTATTTTAGTCATTTAGAAATATGCGTTGCTAGTTTTGCTTAGGTTGTGCAAAAATAACCAACAGACATTCATTAAAGCTTTTATTTGAAAGGTATTTGTCACAGGGTTTTTTGAACTATTTACTAAAACAGAGACAATGTTTGAAGTCTTATCTACTGCTCAAATAGAAGTTTGGGACAAAATTTTGCTTCACTTTATGTATCCACTAACTGCTTATCTCTGTATCTGCTATTTTCTATCCTAAATCTGTCCATCTGCATCAGCATTTTCCCCAAAAAAACACATTATTTTCATTTTCTTCTCATGTCCTCTAATGTGCTCTATTTTGTGGATGTTCTCCTGCCACTGAATGTTCTGTCCTATTATTTTCTCTTTTCCTGTCTTTCTGTGGCCCAGTTCTCTCTTTACCCTTTCCCATTTACTATTATGGAGATAGATATACTTATAGATATAGATATAGATATAGATATAGATATAGATATAGATATAGATATAGATATAGATATAGATATAGATATAGATATATATAGAGAGATAGAGATAGATAGATAGATGGATAGATAGATAGATAGATAGATAGATAGATAGATAGATAGATAGATAGATAGATACACTTGCTACACAGTATCAGAATTAGTTGTGAGGTGGAAAAAGCAGGGATTCATATGAAAGGGAAGCAGAAAGATCTGCTTTTTTTCCTCTCTCTTTCTGTTTCTCTTCCAATTTCTACTAAAAAAAAAAAAAGTTACGCCAGAGAAATTCCAACAGCAGATTAGTGTATTGAAAAGAAGTTTGCCAGTCAGCCTGAACAATCATTTGTTAGCTGTCAGGATGGAAAATGCATCTTCTGAGGATCTGAGTGAAGTCTTTCGGCAATGACCCAGCACTGGAGGAAGTCTGATTCTTCTCCTCCTTTGAAATCTTTAAGCAAGATCATTAAAGTGTTTGCTGTATTTTTTAATTTCTTTTTCTCCCATCCTCTGATTCTCTAGCCTTCACACTTGCCTTTTTTCCTGACCTTTGCTTCTCTCCTTTGATCATTATCCTCAAACCAATCTTTTTTGAAGACTCTTACATTCCTCTGTGCCCACTGAAGCAAATTCACTTTCCCCTTATTGTCTGCTTGCAGTCGCTTTCCTGCTTAGCTTGGCCTGGGAGAGGGTGCTGTAGATGTAAACCCTGGGGGATGTCTCTATTGGAGCAAAAAGAGTCATCACTTGACAAACAGATTTTTTAACAGCCCCCCTGGAAATGTGACTGGCCTCTGCAGCAAGTCTTATGCCTGATGGTCTCCAGGAGGCACAGACAAGGCCACAGCCTTTTGTGCAACTGGTAAGGAAGTTTGGGATCGGATATTTGGATTTCAAAAAGGAAACCCTTAGATATTGTGTACAAAAAGCATACTGGTAAAGCATGCAGAATGTCCAGCTCAGACAGTAGGCATGTCAGTAGGCAGAATTCCTGATGCTGGCAGATTTTCAATGCTACATTTGGAGTTGGTTATTGTTTTCTCTTATTTCCTCTGAGTTCCAATTGAATGCGTATTACTGCAGAGAATTTGTCTATGGAACAGCTCCCATCCAAAAAAAGCAGAAGCAGCAGTTTGTATATAAGTCTCTGTCTCTCTCTTAACTGTCATTAGAAGAACAAGTGTTTTTAATTTTACCATGGTTCTGTAGCACAGCAGGGATTACAAAACTAGTTTTGAATCAACATGCTGCTGTGGAACAAGGTTCTGTTTCTGGAGTCCAAGCCAACTTTTCTTGATGTAACTAGAAGGAGGACAGAGGTCTCTAATTAACACATAATGCACAGCTTGGGACAGCACTCTGGCAGCTGTGGGGGCAAGTGGTGTAGGATCAGGAATGCCCTGAGCACACACTTGAAGACCATGCTTCCCAGCACTAGATTTGGCACAGATTTTTCTCTTCAGCTTTAGGCAAGCAAGCTGGCCTTGCTGGCTCAGTATCCATGCTGCCCCCTTTCCCGGGAAATAAGGACAATTATCTCTTTGTAAAGGACTTCAGAGACTTACAGGGCCCCATAGCTGCTATGGCCTGAATTCCTGGTTACATACAGGTCCTTTTTCAGTGCTTCCAGGTCCTTTTTCAATGCTCAAAGATGCCTTTATGCAGCCAACAATGTAAAAATCCTTTATCTAAGTTACAGTTGATCCCTATGTGTCTGGGACACTGTTGTGTCCTTGACACCTGTTACTGGAAACTATCATCAGGGATTTGGCTTGCTTCTAATGCAAGTTTCTTTGTTTCTTCTCAGTTTTGTGTGTTGGTGTAGCCCAGCTATCAAATGTGGTCTCTTCCCACTGACACCTTTTCTGCAAGAAACAGTAGCGTAATCTATTTTGAAGGTCAAAGCCTATTAAATGGTCTCCGGCTCCAATCATGGGCCAGAAAACATTCAGCTCAGAATGTCCATTTCCACCTCCCACTGTAAAAGCAGCATCATTTTTTCCAGTGACTAGGTCTGCTGCCATGGTTACAGCTTCACTCAGGGTAGGGTCACCTTCCCTTTCAAGAAAAACCAATGAAATATTTAATTTACACTATTCCCATACCACTAACATTTTACACCAGTTTTTACTGCCTTAATGTTCCATTCTCCAAAAATGAGGACACAAATGGGGTGTCAACAAACAGTAGGATGGAGATGAGGGAAGCAGCTGTCAGGTTGATAAATAGATACCAGCACTGATTAATTAAACAGCTCTGCACATTAACGAAACCTTCAAGCAACATTTCCTTTTCTCCCCTTCCTAAACCTTGCTCTTGTAAGCTTGCAGCTATTATGGAGTTCAGTATTTCTAAGAGACAGAGCTGTTTTGATAATGATAGTGGATTTTTTTTATGCTAAGACATATTTAAAAACCTGTCATTGAAACTGGCCTCTCATGTCCTTGGACAGCTCTGTACCTCTCACCACACTTAATTACAGGGACAAATGTGCAAGCCCAAAACCTCTCTATCTTTTTCACTGAAATATGCTTTCCTAATACACCAAGACTGCCCACAAATGTGATCATAAACCCAGTTTTTATAGAGTATTTTTGTTTCAGAGGAAAGAAGAGAGCAGTGTGGTGGTGGCTGAGCCACCCATGCTGCAAATCATGTTTGCAAATGCCATTAAACAGAATGGCATTAGAAACCTCCAATGCCCTCAAGAATATACTATTTTAATTTCACCAATGATTTAATTAAGCAGGATAATTTCACGATAACTCTCAGGTGGGTTTGTTACCTTAGCCCCACAAAATAAGGTAGGACCTGATTTTAATAAGTTTAGTGATTTTATTTCCAAGGTGACATTTCTGACTAAACCTTTGCGTCATTAAGGCAGTAACCAGTTGGTGTACAAATGCTGCAGAGGGGGTTCTACCCTAAGAAAAACTGCAAGGTACTGCACATTTTGGAAAACCAGTCTATTTTTAACATGGAAGAGAGAGGGAACCCAAGACTCACCAGTTGCTGTTGAGTTGCCTTCTGAGCACTCATTAGTAGCAAGAGAAGCAATAGTCTTTCCAGACCCTTTCCCCAGCTTTGGGTCCCATTTCTATCCTTTCTAACACCTTTGCTTCTCACAATATGAACAACCAGGTAAGTCTCTGTTTACAATATTTCATGCTTGGGATTTCAGAATTTTATTTTAGCCATGCTGCTGAGCAGCCCAGTTAGCTTAGGGAGGAAAATTCATTCTGGAGGCCACTTCAATTCATGACACCTCTGATGCAGCTGACAGCAAAATGCTACCCGTGAAGGCTTTATATAGAACACCTCTCCACTGACAGCTGCCAGCCCACTCGTCTTGGTTTAGCTGCCACATCTGCGTGACAGAAACCAGTTGAGGGACACTACTCCACCACACACTGAAAACATTAAAAAGTGGAAAAACCACCATTACTTAATACTGTAACCCCAAGCCAGGGGCTCTCTCCCCACAACATGCTTACAGGTTAAATTTGTAGCTGTTTTGTCACTGAAACTGGAAGATGCATTTCCTAGGCTAAAGGCAGGCATCTTCATTAGTCTTTGGCAGCTGAAGACAACCCTAGGGAACAATGCAGACTACCCGTAAGTTGATATGAAAAAGAATGTAAAATCAGATTTTTTGATTGATCTTCCAGCAGGGACTTTTTAAACACTGGGTTTAGCACTGGTATGTCTTTAAAGAATGACATCAGGTATGAACCTGTCCCAATTTTTATCTCTGCAAAATCTGTAATCCATTTGGAAGAATATCTTCTCATATCTAACAAGATGAACTCCCAGCATGAGTCCAGAACACAAATTTGGCTTTAAAGACAAGTGTGTCATCATGGCTTTTGTGGGTAGCAAGAGGCAATCAAGACTAGAAAAAGTTATTTAAGTTTCTTAACTGAAGACACTCCTCAGTTATTGTATTCTTTTACAGCTTAAACCTTCCATGGTTGCTTTATCTCTGTTCAGGGTAACTATAGTTTGAGAGTAAAGTCTGTTCTGACATTTTGCAGTTTGGGAAAGAAATCCAGGACAGTATGCACTTCTGCTACTGTCAAAGAGGAGGCACTGACATGGATATAAATGCAGATAGGAATGGAGGTTCTGGAATGAGCCAGGAGCATTGCACCCAAAAGCCAAAAACAACTATGCATTTTTATCTCATGTGTTACAAACAGCATATGCCAAGAAAATGTTGTCATTGCTAGTCACAGGTCACATACTGCCAAAGGAGTGTGATGGTGAAAGAAAAGCAAAGGCCCATCTGCAGAGCCAGAAGCTAAGACAGAGCACTCAGAATTTTCTTTGTGGGTAAAATACACACTAAGCATGCTTAGAGACCCAGCCAGATGGACATCTGTTGACACTGGATTTTTTATTCTGTCTCCTGTTTCATCATAGTCAGGCACCAAGTTAGCATTTCCAAGTGAGATTGTTACATTTAAGTTAAGCCTGGGGTTGCCCTGTGGCCAGCTCTGCTCATCTCTAGAGAGTACAAATAAAGGCAGCCCTACTTCTCTGTAATGTTATTGCAAAATGACACCAGCATGGGGCTGAACTTGCTGCTACAAGTGACTTTGAGGAGTTTAATCTTTGTTAATTTGTTCACTTGAAAGGGTTACCGACAGGCCAGAGTATTTCATATAATTGTTTCTTATTTGGTTTTATTGTTACTGTGTTTAAAGCTTCAAAAACCATTCATTTCTTTGTCTGTGGTATAGTTTTTTCTGCCCTTGAATTCGGGTGATCCTTTGTGATATCCAAGTTCTCTTAAGCTTTAAGATAAGCTAATATGAAAATCATACTAACTGCTTCTCTGTGCTCATGCAAACCAGAGAATAGAAGTGATTCAGATTCAGTGGCTTGATGTCGTAAGGCCCTGATTTACCTCCCAATTACCACTGACAGAAAATTGCAGTTGCTGGGAATGAAAAGCCTGTGGACCTTGACAGCATGTGCACAATGGTGTTTATAGACAACAGCCTCATAATAGCTGACCTTGAGGAACTCTGCTGGGTCTGTAGTTTTGCTTCTCTCCTAATGCTTCCTGTAAACAACAGCAGCTGACAAAACCAATGCAAAAGAGAGGGAGGAGGAAAAGTATAACTTCATTTAAAAAGAAATCCAAAGATGATCAAAGCATTTTAATCTGTTAAATAACTGTAGGCACTCCCTACACCCATCTCTCACTGACTTCAACTTCTTCTGTGGTGGGCAAGCACTGTTGATACCAACCAAATGACCTGTGAGATGTATTCTCCTCTGACTCAGCAAACTGAACTATAGCAACTAATCACCATTCAGCTCATGTTAAATATAGTTTCTTATTTAATTTTAGTACAGATTTCAGAGTTTTCTGAAATCTGCCAGAGTGACATCTCTGGCAAATTAGCCGCTAAAACATAGGTTCTGTATATCATCAGCAAAGGATCTACACTATCAGCAGCTAGCCCATTTTCAGAAAGATAGCCTGAGGCAGGAAAAGACAGCTATTTCTGTGAGGTTTAAATTCCTGCCAGATTCTTTAAGCTTCCCCTGCTTTCACCTCCTGCCCAGTTCTCTGCCACAGACCTGCCACCCTAATTCCTAGCTAGCACCTTTATTGAGACATGCCGTCATGCCCTGCCCTGCCGTGGCTCTGATGCTTCATAATTCTCTGCTCACCCATGGCTTTGCCCAGGCCAAAACCTTTTATACAGCTACAGACAGATTTGGCTGTCTTATTTGATTTTCTCTGGCTGTTGCTTCATCCAAGTACTTGCAACACATCGTTTTATGCTACATTTATTTTCCCACTTAAAATGTCTGCTTATCAACCCTGCATGAGCTGAAGCAGCGCTACTAGAATTGCCAACAAAACAACTCCATGATGGATTTATGTCCATGAACATGAAATGGCATTTTATTACCCAAGGTCAGTCTGAGTAGTCTCTATGGGGATCTGTCTTTTCCATTTGGAGCTATGACTCCAGATGCCAAAATTTCCTTCGGCTAGACTCCTGGCATAATGAATGAGCGTTCCAATACTGTTCCTTTCCATAGGAGACGTCATGGTTTGCTATGTCAGTTTAGGGGAAACATTAACCACAATGGGCACAATACAAAAACAAACCAAAAAAAGTTCATCCCCAAAGTGCTAACATTTGTCCTCTTACTAATGAGTTTCCAAATCCCACTGCTGTTAGGGGTGTAGTGTAATACCGAGAGCCAAGTGTAAGAGTGCTTGTAGGGAAGTCTAACAGATGATGAAGTCTGACTAAGACAACAAGCTGGGAAGGCAGTCAACCCCTGAGCTCTGTTTTCACAGAATTAAGGAAATGTCTGTCTCCAAGACAGACAAAGCTAGCTTTTATATGTTCAGCATTTTAAAGGTTTGAATTTTGCCTTGTTTTGTGCTTCACTGTGGAAAAAAGAAAGCCACTATGTCTACCAATGTCCCCTGAAACTAAATCATTAGCTGATATAACAATATGTTCAACATTCCTATTACATTGTATTTGAAAGGGATTCATTTATTAACTCAGTAGTTGATCAAGCCATAGAAAAATGTCTCCTAAATCATTATGTCTTGTGATCTTCATATTTGCTAAGATAGTAGGAGTAAAAACATATTTTAGCATATTTAATCCATTTTGCAGTCATAATATTTTTGCTCATTCTAGTAACAGCAAAGGAATTCTAGAAAGGCAGTGACCTGGGAAATTTATAGTTAGCGTTTTGTGACCTTTATCTAAACAGCTTTTTAAAATTAAGATTAAAGAAATAATTAGACACTGGAATTAAATGTAACTTTCAAATGTTCTTGAAACCTAAAATAGCTGTTAAGGAAAGCAATGTTGAAGTTTGGGATTACAAGTTATTTAATGGAAGACAATTACTTTCTCCATCAGAATTGCTTTTCTCCATCAGAAAAATCACCCCCCTGTGGTGTTCTGATAAAGAATTGCTTTCTTATTCTTTGTTAGCAGCAGTAAGAATATCTTCTTGCCTGGTAAGAGAAGTGGTTCAAATCTCTGTTGTAGTGATTGAGTAGGAGGATTCACAGATCACTAAACTACAGAAAAATACTCCTTCTGCTGCTCCTGACCTTCCTCTGGGGCCTGCCGTCAGATTGGTTATTTGTATGAGATATAGTACAGTTCTGCTGTACAGAAATGTGAGGATAATTTGGGATGCTCAGGCAGTACAGTGATGGAGAAGCCATATGGAGGTACCCAATGTTTTAGGATGCAAAGTACTGGAGAAGCTTTATGGTGGGGTCCCGTTTGCCTTCCATCTCATGCAGTTAGTTTCCCCCAAATACTAAATGCATGCAAATTACTGCAATCTTGATTTGGCAGCATTTTGCATCTCCTTTTCACCAGTTGCCAACAAACTGATCAAACCAAGT
Organism: Muscicapa striata striata; assembly: GCA_030060385.1. Taxonomy (NCBI): domain Eukaryota; kingdom Metazoa; phylum Chordata; class Aves; order Passeriformes; family Muscicapidae; genus Muscicapa; species Muscicapa striata. Next base: position 1,675,234 of record JAREIS010000062.1, on the reverse strand, counting down.
TGAAAACTGTTTAACATTCAGAACACTACCACAAATATGAAGGAACCAACAGCACTGGACTTGAAAGATTCTCAGGAACAAAATTTTTCAATTGACAGTGCTTTAGTCTTTGTGAAGAAGTCAAAATATTTTTTTTCAAGTTAATTACATGTTCCTAAGGAAAGCTATTTCAGTTAGAACATGGTTTTCAGGAGTAATATTCTCAACAGCTTCCCTCCATCTCTCATGATACTTTTATAGTAGCATTAAATATCTCCTGTTGTAGCCCATAATACTTCAGCAGCTGCTCACTTTGAAATGAAAAAAATCCCTACTGACTTGGGATGTCATAAACATGCTTAAAGACTGGTTTTTCATAAAAAAGACTGAAAGACCTCTGTTTGTCTCATTCTTCTCAAATAGTGCTAGCCAAAAATATTTCAATGCAATGCTTTTCAGTCAGAGAACTCTATTCCAAGGAAATTACACCATTTAGTGGAATTACGTTCATTAGTGTCAAACTCATAGGAGAAACCAGCAACGACCAAGTTACATACATAGAGCACATTCCAGAAAACAGCTTGCCTCAAACTGCATAGCCACCTGATAGTTGTAAAAAACTGGGCCAGATCATGCATCTGGATAAAGCATTATTACATATGACAGCCTGGATGGCAGGTGATCAGCTGCCTGGGAACCAAAGTGTCCAGGTGAGGTTGATAGAAAGAAAGAGGAAGGAAAGAGAAGCCCTCAATAAAACTCACTTACTAGGTGATATGACTGACTCATTGTTTTAAAAAGCCAGGTGGGGGAAAATTCAAGGCCACATTCAGACACCCATATTTAGACACATCAAATTTAAATGCTCAGGTATGAGATAAATGTATGGTTTTCATTGAAGCAGCAGAGATCTAATTCCCCATACTTTTGCACCCACAGAGGTGCCTGTTGGCACCTGAGATGCTTTAGGATATTCAAGACATCCACGGGTATGAAAAATTTGATATAGGACCTACAGAAGACCTGCACCCTGGTGGAACAACAGCTTGAGCCCATGCATTTTTGATGAGCATTGCCATCAATAGTTTCAGTCAATACAGGCAATGGAATTCTCAGAGTCTGGCATTTAATCAAACATCCATAGCTGCTCCAAGATAAGCTGAACAACTCTCTAGAGTCATGGTTGGTTGGTTTGTTGTTTTTTTAAGAATGAAATTGTAGTGACAAAGTGAGCCAATACTTCTGTTTAGTGATACTGCTACTTTACAAAAATACTGTGTAGATGGTCGATACCTGAGCCTCCCTGTGGGAATCAGGGGAGACCAGAGCTTTGCTGGTTCTTCCTACCAGCCTGCTTGGGCAACAAATGACTGAGTAAAATCATTGTCTGTACCACACAGGTTTGACAGAATAACACTGAATCTTCACTCAGATCAGGGCAGGCAGTTTCTATCTATCAGATCTGTCAGTAAAAAATTGATGTTATTTTCAGGACTTCCAGACATGCAGTGGGAAGAAGCATCATTGTGAATTCATCTTGAAGTACCAAAGACAAGAGGTTTTGCTTGCATGGTCATATTTTCCAAGGCTTTTTAAAGTAACATTGAGATGACCTACAAAGACATTTGTGGGCTAGAGAGAAAATAAAGCCAAAACCTAATTGAAGTACAGAGTTTTACAGGAATGTGTAATTGCTGTGAAAAGGTTTCCATGTTTATACAGTAGATTAAAGTACAGTCCAAGAAGCACGTGGAAAAAAAGCCTTTACTCTTCCTTTATGAATTATTAATTTTAACTGGGCCAGAAAGTGACTCAGTGGAGAATGAAGAATGAGGAGAACGCATGCTTCACTGGGTAGAAAGGGAATAAGAAGAACAGTTTGCAGTACTGATATTGATTCCTGGCCTCTCCATCCTACTGGTATTTCATCCTCCTCTAGCATATTTCTCAGGCCTTTAATGTGTATTCTTCAGTGTAACACAATATTAGTAATCCTTCTCCTTAATTTTAAGCAAGTTATATTTGGAAAGTATCACTGTGAAAGATATTATAAGTCAGTATTTCTCATTATGACCTGACCAAAATTTAGACACATTTGAAAACAATCCTGTTTTAAGATTAAAGCATGTTTCTCTCCTTTTTAGAAGGGAGAAGTGCATCGAGGAGATAACTCTCCAGTGTTATCTAAACAGGGATGTACAGAGAGCCAGTGGACACCACTTCAAAAAGGTTATAAAAACAACTTTAGGAGGATTGGGAAAGAGCAAGGATAAACCAGAAAATATAGGAAAACTATTTCTATGCAACACAACCTTACAGTTTACTAGAGAAAATAATGTCTTTAAAAAGAATAGAATCTCTCTTGGACATACACTGACTCCAAGAAAGACACTTCCGTCATAACACAGAAAATCTTGCAGATCACAGGTACATTTTGCTCATAGATGCTAAATGGCTCCAAAATAAAGGGAAGAGCATCACAAACATTAGGAAATGGACTGACATGGTGAAAATTCCTTGCTATATTCTTCAGACTTGTATTGTTCTTAAATGGCTGCAGTTCCTAATTTGAAAGCAAAATAAGTGCTTTAACTAAACATTGAAATCTGACAGTATGACATAGAATGTTAACTTTCAAATAGTTAGGTGCTGCAGCATAAAACATCTCCTGAACCTCTATTTGGAATTAAAAATCTCTTAGCTCTATGTCTTCCAGTTCAGTCCACATATAATATAAATGGAACAGCTTTAGCTTCCCAAGAGGAGTTGTCTGACGTAATTGTAATTCAGGATGTGTCTACTGCCAATATCTGAGGCAATGCCAGACATAATCACCTTAGCAGACTGGCAAAGAAAAACCAGGAGTGCAGCTTTCTGATTTGGGGGAAGTATAGCAACAGTGAGGTACAGTATAATTAAAATTAGAATCAGTGACAAATTAAATTTGGATCAGTAAAGACCATCCCTTTTCTGTACATGTTACATCAGACTGTCCCTGATAGTAAGTCTTCTTTCCCTTGAAAATAACTCCGTTCTCTTTTCCTCAGCAGAATTCTGCTCCCATCTGCACAGAGCAGTCTAAACCCAGATATGGCACTTTGGACAGTTTGTACCATTGTGAGATCTGCTGCATTTTATACAAATTAAGCATTGACCTTGCTACTCTGGAAAAGGATGTTACTCTTTTCCTATCTTGTTTGCTTTGTAGAGAAAGCACTAAGCATATCACCTCTAGGAAGGACAAATGGTTTAAGTGATGAGTTTCTGCAAAATGTAGCAAAGCCTGAAGAAAATTAAATCTGTAATCATTCATCCAAGCTCACTATAAAACAAACAAAACCAATGACCTAACAAGAACACACACACAAAAAAAAGTCAAATTCCTGCAATAAAAATACAACAGTCTTGTTTGGCTTGATAACCCAAAGGCTCCCTCTGCAGGACACATCTCATCTGGACACAAAATGGTCTTGCTATGTAACTGATGTATATCCCAAGCTCTTTCCAATCGAAGCTGACACATTCTCAGGATAAGTGAATCCCCTGGGTTCAGATACAGCTGTGCATTATGTGCAAAATAAATGTACGAAATATTAAAATACGTGCTGTCTCACTTGAACATCATTCTTTCAAAAATTTTTGTATGTACCAGTTCAGTTCCCTTTCCCACTGCTAAATCCCTGATGTGCTCACAAACCTCCTTGCAATGAGGCAGTGGTCTCCAACATATTACATTTCCCTCTTTACTTAGCAGAGTCCACACATCTGAGCCTTTCTGTTAGAAAAGAACACAATTTTGATGAAAGAATATTAAAAATAGTTTTAAAAATACCCAGGAAAAAAAAGAATATGGAAGGGACATCACTCAGAAAAACAACAATGCTTTGTTAGTCTGAATATCTATTTCTAATAACAATAAATGTCTAAATAAAGAAAGGAAGGCACGGTTATCAAACTTTCTGGTATTTGACATCTTTAACATAATTTCTGTTTCTGTTCATTATGTTTCAGAGAAAGACATGATCATTATGTGCCTCTTAGTAGTGTTTCAAGGGCTGGTTATTAGGAGCTAATGTTCAAAAGCTCAGGCTTGGGATGTACTGTTCCTGGGAAACATTCTGTCCACTTTAGGTAGCAAATGTCCTTTTTGAATCACTAATTTCTCATTCACCTTGGGAACTGGTAGTATATGGTCTTCCAAATTTCTTTTAAAAGGTGAGTATCTTACAATACCCTGACCTGAGTGTATAAAACATAGTTAGAGAAAATTCAAAAAAATATGATTATTATGCTATCACACCTTATTGCAGCAGTAGGTCCAATAAGCCATTTCAAAACAGTTGCCTAAGCAAATGCTCCCCACTGTCAGTACCATTCAAAATAAGTCTCTGGAAACCAGACATACTATTAACTTTAATAGAAATAGCTCCAGGGCAGGAGATAGACTGCCAAATCCTAAGCTTTTGCTTAAAAAATTTAAATACATCTAAAATTCATGAGTTGGACTATTTTGTGTAGCCATAAATAGATATCTTACTTGAAGTATTTATTTACTGAGAATCTCTAGATGCTGTTATATACTCTTAAACATCCTAAATACTTAGTAGTCATATTGCTACCATCATCTCCTCACATTAGAAGAAAGAGCAGACATTGTTCTAGTGGTTTTGAAAAGAAAATAATGTCTTCCCACACTTTTTTCCCCCTCTCCTCTTCTATTAGCCCCTCATTTAGAACCTTTCAGGCAACTGAAAAAGTGAAAAATACGTAGTTCTGTGAATTGTAAAGTTTCACTGATTTCTGATGGGTTCAAATAAACACTTATTTTATAACTATCTCTGTAAAGCCAGAAGTCATGATTAATAGGAGCCATAATGTGACATTGAGGTGTACACTGGTATTGTCTGATATATATATAGGTATTGTACTAACATTATCTACCCAAGAGATCTTTTAAGCCCAGTGCTGAAAGGGTTCAGAAGTGGACAAAAATCCTCTTCTGTATTTTACCGCTAGGAGGATAATTAGAATGCTTGTTCAAGAGCCCCCAAGTATAAACTCTCCTTAGACCCAATCAGCAGACAATCCTGAAAGGGTGCTAAAATAAATGCATATTTATTTTAATGGCATGAAGAAAGAAAATGCTGCTCAGTTGTGTGATGGCCTCTTACTGAGTCTCCTTTTCTCCAGGCTAAACAACCCAGCTCCCTCAGCCATTCCTCACAGGGTTTGTGTTCCAGCCCCTCACCAGCCTTGTTGCCTCCTTTGGATACACTCCAGTGTCTCAATGTCCTTCCCAAACTGAGTGGACAGAACTGGACACAGCACTCAAAGTGTGGCCTCACAAGTGCTGAGTACAGGGGAAGGATGACCTCCCTGCTCCTGCTGGCCACACTATTCCTGATCCAGGCCAGGGGCCATTTGCCTTCTCGGCCACCAGGGCACACTGCTGGCTCAATGTTCAGCCGGCTGTGACCAGCACCCCCAGGTTCCTTTCTGCCTGGGCACTGTCCAGCCACACCATCCCCAGCCTATAAAGCTGCAGGGGGTTATTGTGGCCAAATGCGGGACTTTGCACTTGGACTAGTTAAACTTCATCCTACTGGATTCTGCCCATCCATCCAACCATTCCAGATCTCTGCAGAGCCCTCCTACCTTCCAACAGATGGACACATGCTCCCAGCTTAGTGTCATCTGCAAATTTATTGATGAAAGACTCAATACCCTCATCCATGTTGTCCATCACAGAAACAGAACTGAATCCTGTTTCAGTTACACCTGGAAGCTCACTAATATAACAGAATTTCAGTTAATAGAGATAAATAAGAGGGTGGCAGAAAGCCTATTAAGTAAGGTTTGATAATTCTATGCTATATCCTGGCCTCAGTCTCAATCATTTATCTGTGAAGATAGAAGTGGTGAAAACCATCAAGGCTAATCGATACACATGCACTTTTTCCTCCACAGACCAGACTTCAGGTTCTTTTGAGAAGTAACAGATGGAATTTTACCTTCCCTCGAAGAAAGCTTCAGCAAGGCTAAAAATTGATTTAGAAGTACTTTAATATGCTGCTCCAGCACCATGCCTACATAATCTATATAACCAGCCTATCTGGCTGGATTCTGCTGCTCCAGCACCATGCCTACATAATCTATATAACCAGCCTATCTGGCTGGATTCTCCAGAATGCACAGACATAAGGTCCTCAAATTGTCACTATGACTGGCCAGAATTCCTATTAGTTACAGATACCTATTTCCTGTAATTTTTCAAAGACAGAAGTATATGCAATATAAACAAAATACAATAGACATGAAATAGTGAATCTTCCTGTATATAGAAGAAACGTCTAAGTAAAACAAGTTTTTAGAAGGCCAGGCTCATTCTCCAGTCAGCAGGCACTGGGCTGCACAAGCCACAAGAGGGTGCACAAACACTGTTGGAAAATGCAAGGAAACACGAGGAAAAAGGTCCAGGGCCAGGCAGCGCTTCATGCCGAGTCTGTTGCTAAAAATGTGCCTTCCCATTTGTACTGAAAATTAATTCAATTTCCTCTTCAGATTTAATGTGCTACAAGTTTTTCTTCAATACTAATCTGGTCAGGAGAGAGCAAGAAAAGAGCATTCTTTATGTTTGACCTGGATAAATGGAATGCAGAGCTAGGTCAGAGCAGCAGGTGAGGCAGCCTTGGGCATCAGGCAAGTGGAGCTCAAAAGCTGCAGTGCTTGCCTGCGGCAGAAGAAAACAGAGATGAGCTGTGTGCTTCTCCCTCCTGCTTTTCATCCCACTTTTGCTGCCACCGAGGGAGGGATGGGGGCATGCATGAGTACCAGGCTAACCCCAAAAGGGCACTTACTGCCAACCCTAAGGAGCAGCAGGAACAGGCATTCCTATCCCCTGGGACACTTCCAGCCTCACCCCCCTCCTTTTTTCCTTCATGAGAAACAAGAACACTCCTTAACTGTGGTGACATAGACTGACAAAAGACATACCTGACTGCAGGTATTTTCAAACTGAGATGTTTGCATGTGGATCAAATATGAGTTTGTGAAACCTTCCACCATCATAACCAGATTTTTCTCATCACTTACCTCTGGATATTAGACAGTCAAAATCTGTTCTTGAGCTGAAGGTTGTTTATATAAGCCAAGGATAAATGTATTCTTAAAAGCTGCTCTTTCTGGGTGGTTTAGCACAGTATAGTGGTTGCATATCCAATTCACTTAGCTGATGCAGTATTCTAGCGGGAAACAGCAGCAGGAGACCAAACTTATGCAGGGCATGAGCAAAAATGTAATGCTTGTGAATACTGATCTCCTGACTGATGTAATCACTCTGATACAAAAGTAAGTCTTAATAGCACAAGGCCCAACTTTTCTGTGAAGTTAGATACACTCAGCACAAATCTAGTTTCTTCTAGGAGTTGAAAAACAAGGAAAGTCACATGGCTGTGGAGCAGATCTGTTGCCATCCTGCAGCTTCTTGCCTCCATGGGATCCAGCACAGCAGCAGAAGGCCCCCAGCACTGTTGAGTCAGTGGGCACTGCTTCAGGACTCATGACTGCCTCAAAACACAGGGTAAGAGGGGATCCTTTCAAGGAGATGCTGAAATGCCTCCCAACAGTTTTGGCACACCAAGACTCCCAGGTGCTGGGAAGCAACAAGTAAACTGAGGCTTCTCCGTTTGCAGATTAAATTAAATTTTAGCTAAATCATTGTATGTATTTTTCTATTAGTGCACAAAATCAACAAAACATCCTTAAGAGAAATTAATTGGCTCTGAGGTTATTATGGTATTCACCACACCCATAATTTCCCTTTGCACGATAGGATCATGAATGTTTTTACCAACTAGTTTATTTTAATCTCCATTAATTATATACCCTTATCATCCCTTCTTATCCTTCTGTCCTTCCCACTTTCTTCTTCTCCTATTTCTTAGTCTGCAGTTCTTTTACTCTATGAACAACTGATTGTTCAAGTGCTAATTCTAACCATTATCTGTTGCCTGTAATGGGACAGAAAGGTCTTTCCACCTCATGGTAATAAATTTTCCAGTTGTGACAACACCCGAATAGACCAAAAATGGACTTTTAATTTTTTAAAAATATGACAAAACTGTGAATAACCTGACGCTATTCAAAGACTCAGTTACAACACTTAAATTCTGTAGCAGGGTGTGAATTCTGGAACAGTGCTGCAGTAAGTACATAAAATAGTTCTATTTAAAAGATGAGCAAATAGGACTGCAGCACACTAACTTCACAGAGCCACACTTACAAAGCCAATGACAGGCTACAAGAAAAACTTACGCCAACAGTTCAAAAAACAGTTTTAGGTTGTTAATTCAACCTGCAGCTCCAGAGACACTGATACTCAAAAGGCATTGCAAGGGCATCACGGCAGGGTGCCCACATTGCCAGCTCCACCCTTTTTAATCTCTTAATGAAAATTCTTCATTTCATGAAAGGAAATGAAATCTCACCATTTCAAGAAGTATCATTTCATGAAGTTTCAGTCATTCCATTCCATTCCATTCCATTCTTTTCACTTCATTTCAGAATTTCATTTTTTTCACACTAACCTTTCAGCAAGCTCAGGGTGCATCTAGGTGCCCATCCCCATTTATGGCCCTAATCTGCAAGGTGGAAAAGTAGCAATACTGTGCCACTTCCATAATCCTCTTGGCATGCATTTTCCAGCCCCAGTGTCCCTGCAGCTCCAGGCTCTTTTCCTCTCTTAACCTCAACTCTAGGCCTAGTGGAATCTTGTCACAAGGGCTGAGGTTCTGATCACCATGGGAGCTCTGGATTAGAAAGATGTAGGAGCAGCAAACCTGGTGCCCTGCCAGGATCACCTTGGCATGCCTTTTCCAGCCCCACTTTTCCTGGAGCTGTGTATGCTCTGCAGCTCTCTCAACCCTAACCTGAACCCTAATGGCAATTTGCTACTGCTGCTGTGATCCCTGTCACCATGGCTGGCCCAGATTCCAAAAGTGTAGAGTGAGCAATCTCAGTACCCTGCTGTGATGAAATTTCTTCATTTTACAAAAGGCATTAAATCTTGCAATTTCAGTGAGTATCATTTCACTGTACTTCATTCCATTCCATTCCAAAAATTTAACTTCTCCTAAGAATTTTCTTTTTTTCAATTTCATTTCAATTCCTTGTGTTTTCTTTCTTTGTATTTTCACTTCATTCATTGATTTCTTGTTTCATTTCCTCTCATGAAAGGAAATGCAATCTTGCTATTTCAATGTAAATCGTTTCATGAAGTTTTGCCTCATTTCACTGCACTTCAAACAGAGTACCTAGGATAAGAAATTTACAACTTCTAGTGTTTAGTTTTCATATATTGTTACATGATTGTCAGTGTGGTAAATATGATACACGTCAACTAATAAAGAATCACACGCTTATTGTTAATTACTCAAATTTTACCTTCATAAATCTGAACAGTGGGTAGTTTCTCTTTTTAGTTTCCCTATTGATCTTTAGAAAGGTCAACTGAAACACTGAAATACAATTGTTTTCTCAGATCCTAGTACTTCCCTTCAAGCTGTATCCAGCAAGCTACAATATCAGATCATGTCCTAGTTGGTGGGGAAAAAATATTTCACTGAGAACAAAATTATATAAATAAGATCCATTTAATTAATCACTGAAGGCTCAACATACAGAAAACATTAAAATGCCAGAAGTTCTGAATGGTAATCATAAAATATGCTTTAAGAAAATTCAGAGTAATGACATCCATCAACAATTTTAGCAGAGATTTCTGTACTGTAACCAAAAGTGAACTATTTGGAGAGCTCCAGATGCTGAATCCCTTCAGTATTTTGCAGCTTAAGAATGTGGTTTCCTTTGGCAGCCCACAGACACTGCCACGGAAACCAGTCTCCAGCCTCAACAGTCTAGTGGCTGAAATCCGTCTCATTCTCATGTCTCTTCAGCTCATCCCTGCAATGGCTTTACTTGGATGACATTTACTCTTGTCTCATTATGTTTACTGCTGTCATCAATTTGCTCAGTGTCATCACTGGTGATAATAAAAATGACAGAGGAAGAGCTGAAAGTCACTTTCTTCTTTGGCCTGTCTCCTGCTTTCTGAGACATAACTATTGGTCGTATTGGTTTGTCACTCCCTGTTGCTGGTGTCTCTTTCATTGTCCTCTGGAATCTCATCAGACGAAAGCACAGGAGTTGCAAAAGGCAGCGTCGAAACTGCAAGAGAATAAACAGAATTATGTTCAGCTTCCTAAGCATTCACTATCACCTACAAGCAAGTGAAGGGCACAGTACAGTAAATGACTCAAAATAAGAGACTTATACATATCTTCTGAGTGAGTTTTAGTAACAAAAAACGGTGCCTTTGTAGTGGGTACTTTTTTCCTCTATGTGTTAAGAGGATCACCAAGCCAACAGAGGGCACTGAAATGCAACTGAATTACAACAGCTGCAAGATCTGCAAAAGACAAGAGGACTAGGTTCCAAAGTATGCTACAGGTTTTGTTTCCATATTCAATCACACATTAGATCGAGCAAGGGAAGAATATTCTCACAAACACCTTACAGGAGGATACAGAGGGAAGGAACAAGGGGATACAAAGGGATGTTTTCTTCCTTTTAAGGGTCTGGAATTCGAACAAAAGCATTTGTCACAGATGTAAAATGAAATTTCAGTGGTTAATAACACATAAGTCAAATGTTCCCCTTGAATATGGATGGAACAGAAGACTTTTAGATAACTAGCAGCTACCTGTGAGACAGGAAGTCTGTTCTACTGTGTGACTAAATAATGTGAGGTATTCAGTGAAAGCTCACACCAGCACATAGAATGCAAACTTGAGTAGAAGCAGTTTATTAATTCTCTCATTATGGTCTCCTCTTCAACAAAACAAAGGTCCAGATATGAGGGTTAAAGGATGCATTCATTCAGTTGTTCCATGTTTGCACACATTTCAAAGATGATCCTTTGGGGAAGAACTCCAGTTCTACAAGAAACAAGAGGGCAACTTCCCCTTTGTTTAACAACACAACAAACATCTAGGAGCAGGTGGAAATAATGCACCTTTTCACTGAAAAGGGGGTAGGACATCTTTCTTAACCCTTTCCTTTACCTGTGTTAGGACTACTCTATTATCCTGTATGGCCAGTGCCTCTGTTTTCCCAGAAATCATACAAGAAACAATCTGGCATGTCAAGCTGGAAGAAGGTTTTGCTGTGGAAAATTAATCCTACTCTGACACAGGGAAGGCAATAGGTCTGTCCTGTTGGGAAAGAAACCTAGCTAATTACAAGATCTCATAAAAGGATCATCTCAGAGAAAGAATGGTCATGTGAAAGCCTTGACAACTTCAGGGATAATGGTCTACCTCAAAGTAGCAAAGAAGATAGAAAGTACAAGCATTTTAGAACCAGGTCAGATAAAGGAAGGCTATTGTAGATAACTTGTTTTAGGTTTCCTTCTGAGGGTAAAATAATCAAAAAAATAAGCAAAACCAATATAATTTTGGTCCTAACCTGGAATTAGAGGCAAGAGAAAAATGCTTCTCCAATAAGCATGTTCAGATGACTGATGCTTATCCTGGTTGTGTCTTTACTGGCATTATACCTGGCACAAGTTTGATTTGCTGCTTGGTATCAGAACCCACAGAATGTTTTTCAGATAAGATACTCAGCCTGAACAACTATGTACAGAGTCAGTGCCAGTGTATTTAAAGTTACTCTGTTGAAAAAGCGTTTTTGAAGGTGACTCTTGTTAGCTTCCCATATCCAGGATAACTCTGATATTGTGCAGCCGTGTAACTGTGGATCAGCCTGCTGTGAAATGAGCTGTGGGGGAAGAACTGCAAGAGGCCACATTGGAGGCCTCCTGCTTTTTCTCAGGAAAGCATCTAAGCTTCCCCTTGCCCTTGGTCCTGACCTGAGCTGCACTCAGGATTTGCTTGGCTGCCCATGACTGATTGGACCTCTGCCTCTCCCTGCAGGCTGCTGCCTGGCAACTGCAAGCCAGTGCAGGAAATCACAGAAAAGTCCATCTCTATGATGGGATTAAAGGTAAGGAAAACCCAGTAAAACCCCTCCAGCAATCATTCATGATTTTTTACCATTTGTCAAGGGATTCTATTAAACACCAGATATCTTTATACTATCTTAGTTTCAGAAGTTTACAATGTGCATGTTACACTTCCAGTATCAGTCCTTGTGTTGCTATAATACAGAAGTCAGAGAAAAGTTTTTTTTATTCCTGAAAAACAGACACAGATTATTCTAAATTTTCTCTGATGGATTTCTACTGTGGTAAGGGAGTGATTCAGATGAGGTCTTCTAGTAGCAATCCATTTCACAGGTAAATTGTCAAAACTAGACATTTAAATTCTGACACTTTTTCCTGTCCCTTCTGTGAGTTAAATGTTTGAATTCACATACCAGCAAATTAAATTTCTATTCTGGTGGTATTTAAGCACCAGGAATTTCACTTCTTCTAGATTGTCACAATTTATCCTAGATGTTAACATTTTTTAAAATTTGTTTAGATTTAAGTACATCAGACCTGAACTCTTCTACTGTGATACTAGCTACTAATAATTCAAACAAGAAAACCTTTAATGTACCTACCTTTCTACTCATGAAGATATAGATAACTGGATTATAAGCAGTGCTTGACTTGGCAAAGAAAGATGGGATGATAGCTACTGTTGGAGTTACGAGGTTGCTATAGCCATATGTTATTAAGAGGGAGACCACTGCATAGGGCATCCAACAAATAAGGAATGTAGAGATCATCAAGAAACACATTTTAGCCACCTTCTTTTCATATCTTAGAAGTTTGACCACTTGAACTGTCTGGAAATCTTCTACACAGCGAAGCTGTCGAGAAAAAATAGTAAAATAAAATAGCTTTATGTTTTACTTGAACCTGGATAATTCTACATTTATTTATAAGTAACTGACTCACTCTTTTAGTTTAAGGCACAGACACCATGCACTTTATCCTTTAAACTACAATTCTTCTGGAAGTTTACATCATGTTTCTCAGATTTTATTCTCTACATTGAGTGTAAAAACACAAGCTGAGAAAAAAATAGAATAGCCAATCTACTAGAAAACAACAAATCCAGAGATGTAACAAAGTATGCTGCAGTTGTAAGTACTTTAGAAAAATAACTTGCCCCCAGCTATTGCATAAGCAAGTTCAGTTTACATTAGTGGTCCTATGACTAGTTAGACAGTCCTGTAGACTTATGGAAAAAATCTTTAGAGAAAAGAAAATTCATAAATAGATTTCTCTGTACTGCTTTGTCACATAGTTTGTTGTCCTAAATTATGAAATCTCTAAAGCAGAATACTAGACAGCAGGTTTCCATGTTACCCGATTCATAAAATAAGGAAAAGGACATGCACATGAACATATTCCACAAATTATCCATTGTGCCAATACTGTTGACCATAAACTTGAATGGGTCCAGACTAACTACCCACAGAATATGAATCACTAACACTTTGTCATACTAAGGATTTGGATGGAATTTTCAGGTGAGGATCTGATGTGGACTAGTAAGTAGTAGCAGTTCCCTACTTCCTCCAAGTAAAACCACACAACAAATAGACCTCAGTAGCTCTAGGCTGGTTCTCTCACAATCCTTCAACCTATTTAGTGGTACCTGACATGGATGAACATCAAATATTCAAAAGTTTGAACAGGAAGTGAGAGGGCAAATTTGGCTAGGAGCCAACCTTAATATACAGCTTCAACATTTTTCACTGATAATATACATTAAGTCTTATTTGAACTAACTTACCATTCTTACTGCATGCAGAATATGGCCGTAGCAATAGGCCATGATCCCAACAGGTGCTACTAGACAGCCAAGGAAAAAAAGGAGCACAAAGGAGGTATCATTGGGGTCTTTTGACTTCCAGTCCACTGAGCAACCTAATCCATGAATTTCCAGTGTGTATCTGTTCCAGCCCAAAAGAGGTGCTCCAGTCCAGGCTAGTGAGTACAGCCAGATGTAAGTGATAGCCCGCCAAGACCAAGAGAAGTCAATCACTTTTGCATGGACCACGCGAATGTAGCGCTCGTAGGCAAGAGCAGTGAGAGTCATAATTGAAACAATTCCTGTAAGAAAAGTAAAATCAATTGAATTATTCATAAATACTGTAAATTGGACTGAACTGCTCTTGATAAATATTTCCTTTGCTAGCAGGTTAACTCAAAATGACCTCGTTCATATTATGAATCTAACACCAAGAAGATGTTTTATGCAGTATTCACTAACTATTAAGCCAAACAGAACCACCAACTTCAAACTACTCAGATCAGGACACTGACATCTGATCCAGGATGTACAATGGCTAAGAAGTGGGACAAGGAAAAAAGAGACCAAGTCAATACTTCTTCCTAAACATTACTTTATTTACTGAAGTATCGTGGTCCATAGTTTGGGGTTTTTTCTACTGGCAATTGCTGTAGGGTTTGTTGTAGTTATACATACATTCCTTTGGGGTTTGTGGTTTCCTTTGGATGTTGTTGTTTAGGATATTTAAAAGAAAAAGCTATCATATAAAACTGAGATAATCAGCAATAAAAAAATCTTTTAGAAACTTAGTGAATTGAGAGTTGAGACTGAAATTAAAGAAAGCCTTCAGCAACTGAAAGCAGAGGTGTGCACCTTTAATGTGAACAAAATGACTAGAATAATTCCAGTTTATTTTAAGATATCCTGGAAGTCTTTGCATTCCAAGAAGAACCAGGAAGGCAAAGCATTACATTGCTGAAGGTGTCCCATCTGAAAGACATTCAGTTATTTTGAGTGTCCTTTCCTACCTTGCTGCTTTCATAAAAATATCACTCCTTGTTTATTTATGCACTCTCTTCCTTTTCTGTCCATCTCAAACCCAGTATTATTAGCATGTTATGACAGAAATCACACATTATCTTCAGCTCTCAGTATTACCCTATCCAGACGCTTTTATAATTTCATGAAGTTGAGACAATTCTGTCTTGATTAGAATAGAAGGATTTTGTTTCAATGGTCTGTGACACTTGTGGATCAAAAACCAAATTGCCCATCAGGCCACTGCCTGAAATCTGTTATGATTCAGTCATCAAGCTCATAAAACACATGCTCTTAAACAACAAAAAGGTGTATTTCACAGCATTCTGTGAGATTATGCATATATTTGTGTCTAAATCTAAAATAGATTTTATCTAATACAAAGCACAGGTATTTTTTCATGCATATGCACAGCATTTAATTTCTCCAAGTACATCCATATGTGCCATAACGTGCATGTACACAGCTGTCAGAAGATTAACTGCACAGATTTCACTACCAAAGAGAGAATAACCATTTTTTACTCAACAGAAACCTGATCTCACTTTGAAAAAAGGATAAACATCTAATGAAAACAAATTACAGAAGGACCAGCAACATGGATTTAAGGAAGGCAACTAAGAGTAATAAAACCTAGAGCAACACATAGCCTCCATGTAAAGGTATTCAACAGCAAAAGCAGTTCATTATTAACCAAGTGTCTCACAGTTGGATATCCTTTAAGATTTTAAGAAAGTTACTTTATGCTGCAGTTATGAAAGGATTCCCTTTTTATAATAGATGAGCTTAGAAAACTTTCTTGATTAAGAGAATTTCCCTCTCTAAAAGAAAATGTGCCATACTCTTTCAGAGATCTCTTTAAAATGAAACAATTTTTAATGTGCTTTTTTTCCTAGTTATCTTTAAACCTTCATCACAAAAAGATGTAGACATTGTTAGCCATGCAGTAACCTTTCACATTTAGTTTTGTGGGTTTTTTTCTTTGTACAAATCATTGCTGTAGAATTTCACTTTCATAGCTTGAAATTGGACTAGCAAACGTGGGCCAGAAGGTTTCCAAACACCTAAGGTTGGGTTTGTTGGTGGGTTTTTTAAGTTTTTTAAAATGAAGTTGAAAAGTTGTCCTTCGTGCCTTTTTTTTGTAACCTAACTTGCTGAAAATACATTGAACAATGTGGATCTAAACAAAATATTAGTAGGCATTAGGAAATTATTACAGGACTTTATAGGTACTATTCTACACTTACACTGGCTCAGGCAAGTGCTTTATTCAATCAAATGCAGTCTACTTCCTGAACACAAGGTAAGGCAACAAGTTCCCCTTCCTTTTCTCTTCCCCAAAAATTATGAATTACAAAAGTTTACCTGACAGTTACGGTGGTCATCCACAGACATCTTTATGGAGGAAAATCACATCACTCAAGGCTGGGTTTGCTTATATAGTGCACTGCAGCCTTGTCTGATCAGTGGAGAGAAAGAGCAGCTCCTCAGGACGATGAGTCAGAATACTTAAATTAACCTTTTGCTCCTTACCACCTTCCTTCATTGAATGGTATTCAATGACTAATGTCCCTGTGTGGTCTTAATACTTCCCCATCCCTTTTATGAGTGCTGAATTCTGGCCATAACAAAGTAATCAAAAGCACACATACTTGGCTGAAAGTACAGGTGTTGACAAGCAATAATTTCCTGAGTCCTTGACATTCTCAAGGAAGTCACTGGATGCTCAATACCTCTAAAAATCAGTATGTGCACATACATATTCGAACAACGCTCTACCAAGCCCCTTTCTATATAAAACCACTGCTCTTCAAAGACATACTGGAATTTTCCTCCCTGAACTGTAAATGGGACCTTGGACAGCCTATTGGACAGTACACACCGAAATGCCAATCCCTATTCTGTTGGTATTCAAGGACTGTCTGGCAGCACGCAGACATGAGGCAGGAAATGCAGGTCACAGCACAAGATATATATGATTTATGCATGCATATGGCTCCATTTTCTAGGTTTCATTCAGTTTCTGTAGCCTAGTGCAGAGGAAAGCACTGAATTTTACTTCCCTCTCTGTCCCCACTCCTCTCCAGGAGCTTTTCTAGAAATTATTAAATTTCATCCTGAGTGAGTTGCTTATTTTAATACGATGAAATGTCTGCTGATTAAAAAGCAAATCTGTTACAGAAAGCCATTATGGTTATTGTTTGGCTATTAGTCCCCCCTTACCAAAACCAGGCATTTCAAACCAATTTCTACCTTTTATCTGAAACAAAATTTGTTATGCTTCTTGAGGTACTGGAGATCCACATATTTTGATTCAAGGCTAAGACCCAAGATTCTGAGGGTTGATTTACTCTACCAGCAATTCACTCTTTATAGCTCTTTCAGAAAGATTTAACAGCCCAGTGTTTACAGAGACTGCATGTCTGATATACAGATTTTCATCTCAGACAAAACCCCTATCTGTAAGTGCTGATTATAAACACAAACATTCTTTGTGTTCAGGAACTGCTGCTAGTTTTAGCTCTGATTTTAGCCTGGGCAATTACCCTAGCACAAATGAGGTCATTACCATTGAAGTTGCAGATAAATGTAGGAAAACTGAAGTGTCTTCTTGTTTAAGCCACTAGTTTGCAATTTCTATGTTGCAACTCCTCTTCCTCTCTAGCAGCCAGCCACACTGAATCAGGGAGCAGTGACGAGCTACTTCTTGTTACTTGGATGTTTATGAAAAAAAAATCTCATTTTTGCCATTTTGTATTGTTTTCCTACTGAAATACTTCATTTAATGTAGCTTTGATTATGTACCATATATGATAATAATCTCTTCTGTATTCTGGACTTCTCCAGGAGTCAGTTCTGGATACATCATTAAATATTTCAATCTGCATAGTGTGTAGGTCATCACAGAGAAGACAGCAAAACACAGATAAGCTGTATTGTGTTATACCATACAATGTGTATATTCTGACTTTAGACTCCTTAATTAGAAGAAAAATATTGCAGTGCCTTCCAAACTGAAGTGTTTGTTTCAACAAGTTTGAACAATCACAACAGCTTCTGCCCTCTCCATGCAAAGTACACCTTATTTTCACACTGAGCCCCTGCTCCAAGCATGGCCTATCATTTGATCAGAGGTGATATCAAATATTCCTGAAGACTGAGCATCTCTACAGATCAACTGCAGCACAATGTAGCAAATAAGATCCATTTCTGAGACGGACTGTGGCTTCTGTCAAAGGCCATATGATTTTCTGTAATCTTTGCTCTACATTCAAGTGCTGAATGACTATTTTGCATACCTAATCACAGAAGAAAGCCACCCTTCTGCAATCCCTCCTCACCTCTTTTCACATCTGAAAAGCTAGACAGCAAAAATTTAGTAGAAGCAGCTTCCTATCCATAGCAAGAAAGGGTTTATTGCACTCTCTAGTTTTGTGCTAAAAATATATATAACCAGTCTATTTGAATTCAGCAATTAGGCATTACAGTAAGTTTTAGGCACCAGCTATGTATCACTTCTAATTTATCAAGCAATTTTAACATTTGCATTCAAATCTAGGTAGGTGAAAAATCACTTCTCTTAGACACAACAGACTTCAGGTATATTTTATATGTAGCTGTCCTATAAAATTATAGTGAAATAAATCACCTCTTCCAGATTCAATATTCCAAGTGATTAACTCACTCTGGGGAAAAAAAAAAAAAGTTAAATCTGAAAGCATGTTGATTGAGTCTCCAGCTATTTGTAACACAAGATCATTAAACTATCTGCTGAGTAACAACAGAAAATGCTTTTAGTGAGATTAAATCAGTGCATGCAACATACATGAGTAATGCAAGAGGGTGGCACAGGACATTGCTGTCACTGTGCAGGGAAGAGTCTTGGATGAACAGGCTGTAACTGAAGCCAGGTCAACAAGACACTCTCAAGCAATTAATCCTTACTTTAGTATTAGGTGGGTGTGGTGGTGGTGGTATCAGTTTGCCTTGAAGCAAAAAAAATAAAAGAACCTCAGCAGTACACAGTAGCTTTTCACAGGAGAGTAGAGTCTGTAAAACTTGTACAATTTTTCCCATCCTCTAGCTCACATTACCAGAATGGAGTATACATCCAGATATCAAAATTGATTTGGTTGCTCATTGAGATCTAGCTGCTGCAATGGTAATTTGTCCAGAAGGGACATAATACTTTTAATTAATTTGACATTAAAAGTTGGCAGTGGTTTTTTTACCCTTACAAAAACAGCTTGCAGTTAGGAAAGACAGAGGTCTCTAATCACACTTCAGGAACAGTGGCCTTTCAATCACAAACAAGGTTTAATGATATAAAGTCTACTCCAGAGTACACCCTGACTATGCAATCTTCTGCCAAGAGACTGCCTCAGATAAAGAGTTTTGGTGCCTGTTCCTCAAGACCATTCCTGTTATCAACCAGTTTTTCCATTCCTTTCTTCCTTTGCACAATTGAACTTAGAAGGTGTTAGAACACCAGTACTGGCCAATGGTTTAGCTACCATTACTTTTAGCTGAAGTGATTTATGCTTGAGGGGTTATGTGTGTATGCTTCACATGATAAGACTAGCTTACCTCAAAACCCTCAGGGCCTATTTCTATGTACTGAAAGCATTAAAACAGACACCCACTGCCTGGGTGGGGGTGAACAGTACACAAATTTCTCTTGTGGACATCAAGTTCTGACAGTCAGTGTCATTCAAAAAAAAACTTTTGAATATCTGTGAGAATCCAGCAGATATACAGAAAGGTCATGGTACCCTGACCCTGTATTTCACAATTACCCTCTTACCTGAAGAAAGAAATTATCTATGTCGTCTAACCAAGACTTTTTAGTATATTTAGCTGTCAGATGTCTTCTCATAACCAAAAAGCTATGCTGTCAGTGATAGCACACTTTCCAGATATGAGTTGTATTGCTAAATCAGATAAAGAGATTACACAGATCTCTACTACTTACAGCTTGGTTGACTACAGACAAGGAAAGAGTTAGAAGCTTTTTACATAAAGAGAGGGTGGCAAATACAGTCAAGCCAGCATACCTCCATAGAAAGGTGACCCTCATGGTATAAATACATCACTTAATTGATGTACAACTATCCTATCACACCAGGATACATCACCTGTAACAAAATTAACACTGCAACTCAGTGAAACAAAATTAAGTGGGGATTAGTGTCCAAAACAGACAACTACGTCACGAAAGCTTAGACTAAGACTTGTCAGGTAATTATTTATGTCATTTTCCCTACACTAATACATAAGGTGCTAAGAATGGCTTTGTAATAGAGAAAAAAAAACCCTTCTTGCAGCCTCTGCTATGAAGACATGTATCTAAAGTGTATCTTGACTTCAGACTCTAGTGAGTAAAAGAAAACAGGGCCTGTTATTTGTATGACAAGGACAGACGTTCAGTAGTCAAAATTATCTGTTTTGCACTGTAGCAGGCAAGTCTCTGCACCTTCTAAAGGCTCAATGAAAATCTTTCAAGTCACAGAAAACACAGGCAGTAGCACAAATATCAGATTCTGAGCTGTGCAATGCAATTCAAGAGCAGATGTTACTACACAGGCTTGTCTCAAAGTAGTTATGATAATGCAGAAGTAGATTATTGTGAGGAACACAAAACCCAGCCATTTATTCCTAGACAGACAATCTGTAGTTCTGCTGCCATCTTCTCAATTTAAATGTTTCAGACTGTGAACATCTGCTTAGAGGGTCCAAGTTCTGGATCTTAACACATCTCCAATTGGCTGGTAAAATGAGAAGCACTCTTACAAAGAAAATGCTCAGTTCTTCAAAGCAAAATTATTAGGAGTGTAGAGAGTGTCCTCATATCTGTGAGGGGGGAAAGAAGTTGTCATTATTATGTAAGGAAGGCTTCTGAAAATAGAGATGCTACCGGTTTGTTTCAAGCCCATGTAATACCTATGTATTTAATCATAATGAAGTCCTTAAGAGGAACACAGAAATACCTTGATCTTGGCTTTCAAAACAGTATCAGAAAAACCTAACAAAACGTGAAAATTTTAAATAAAGCTGCTGAATCATGATTTTCAACATGATTCCTGATTAACTACAGTAATTAGGAAGAATCTGATTTTTGAAATTAGTTGAGAATTAGCTCTTAATTTAAAGTGAAAATCCTATTAAAAAAACCAAAAAAACAAACACAACAGATTTAATAATTTGTCCCAAACTTGTTTACTATAAGGAGAACCTCTCATTTGTAAGTCAACACATGCAGAGAACAATTTACACCGTGTATTGGGTCTTAGGAGTTGTTTTTCTGATTAAAAAAATATGCATAAGGATGGAAAGTAAGACTGAACAGCCTTCAGACCTGAAGGGCTGGCACAGAAAATTCATGTAGCAATGTCCAAGATCATACCCAAGAATGAAATCACAAAGCTGTAAATAAAGAGTCATCTCATCTAAAATGATCCAGACTGGGTCCAACCCCAGGACACATCCACACCACTAAAGTAACCTCAAGTGATCTGTTATGGTTTAGCAGACTCCATATCCATGGTATCAGAGCTACTACCACTTTTTTTCTAGAAACATCTCTGTTATGTCACTGTGGCTTACTGAGCAACTGAACACTGCAAAGCAGTAAGTACTCTGCTTAGTTAATAAGAATTTCACTTTTCAAAGCTGTCAATTTTGTATGTCTTCTGATCAACAAATGTACCTTGTATTCCCAAAAGTTCCTGGGGAGACTGTTATGCTTTCAGAAGCACTTGTAAGTAATACACATGTAAGACTTCCATTACGTTACTTTCCCTACCACCATCACTTCAAAATAACAGGTGACTTGGGCTGTTATATACAAGAGAAATACATTTATAAATATAATACCTGGTTACTCTGAATGAAATCTTTAATCAATGTCTTCACCACTACCACGTGCAAAAAAACTAAAAATAAACAAACAAACAAAAAACCCCATCCAAATAAAAACCAGGAAAAAAACTACCACAAAAAAAAATCCCCCAGAACAAAAAAAAAAAAAAAAAACAACCCAAAAACCACAACAAAAACAAACAAACAAAAGAAACAAACAAACAAAAGAAACAAACAAACAAAAGAAACCAACCAAGCAAACAGAAAAAAAAAAAAAAAAAAAAAAAAAGGCAAAATAAATCTAGCCAAAATACCTAATCCCAAACAACAACAAAACATTACCAAACAGGAAGAAACAAACAAAAAACCTTCAAAATACAGCTTTTTCTATAAACACATTATAAAATGAAAATAGAAGCCATGGTAGCAATAATCCAGATGGCAAACAGAGTATGATGCTATCTGCGGGGCATCATTTATAATTTTTTTTTTTTCTTCAGCACTGACATGCCCCTGCTTTTCTATGCAGGTGTGGAATCACTTCTCTTCAAAAACAGGAAAGAAGAATCCTCCTATTTCTAGATAAAAATATGAAAACAATACTGTGGAGGTTAAAATTAGACACCACTTTATCAGATGAGCATTCAATTATGATAGCCAAGTTAAATATTTTCTGTCACTTTACAGGCTGAAAAAAGTAAATTAAGGCATCATTCCTGAACATTAAGTTGTGCATTTACTCTCCACATGATCAACTACATACAAACACGCACTTTTCTAATAATAACAGTAATAAAAAAAATCTTCCCAATGAAGCACATTATGGAAGAGGAACATAGCATGACCAACCACAGGAAGACGTAACTTGACAAACCACAGATGCTAACTGTCTACTCTGTAGACAAGGCCTATGAATTTGCCTACATTTCTTGGTGAAAAAAATGCTTAAATAGAGGGATGCAGGAAAACATTCACACTAAATATATTTATAATAACAAATTATGTAGCATACCCCAAAATAAACAGAAATTAAGTCATGTGATCAAGCAATTTCCTTACTGATTTATACACCTCATTGTTTCTATTTCTACTGTTTTTTCTTCTGTTTCAGAAGATGGTACGAGATTATTACTGTCTGGTTTTTACCCTTACTATGTATCTTATTTTTTGAACCTATATGGAAAATGCCTCCAACAGAAATAATTATAATATAGAAGAGATAAAGATAGGAACAAAACTGTACTTTACACCCCCTGTGTAAGATTAACACTCAGTTGTCTGGCAGCATCTGCTTGGCAGACAAGTACTTGAGTTTCTCAAAAATTTGAACAGGCTGAATGATGGAGACAACCTTATGCCAGCAAGGTTCTCTAGTACTTTTCCTGATGCCAACAGCTACACAAACGTCTAAGAGCTGTGCATTGCAGAAATCATCTGGTACCAAACACTGCACAAATTATTAACTACATCCTGCACCCACCATAACTTCCAAGACATAAAATTTCTGCTGCACTATGCAGCAGCAGTCAAATCAAGCATGAGCAACCATGCACCTTCGCACAGCAGCCGACAAAATGCAGACCACAGAGGCATGTGAAACAGTGGTTATGTATGCAGGAAAGCTACAAAGCTTATTGAAGACTTTAATGTGTCACCTTAGAGTCAATTTTCTGTGTATAAAAGTCCAGTGGGTGCACTGTGATCTAGTTTATACACCTCTGCTAAAAGAAGAAGTATCTAACATGAGCTTTAGATTTCATTACTGGTCAGAAACACGAGTCTCTTCTTTTGTAGCATCCTTTACTAGTAAAGAAAAAGCATTATTCCTTTTAAGAGGCAGCATGTACATAGCTGGACTGCAACCTATTCTGCAGATTTCTGCAAAGGGTACGCATTCATTTCAGGAAGGAAAGCAGTGAAGAGCCTATAGGTTTTGAAAATGGAAATAGTGTAAGTACTCCTGCAATGCTAAATTTTCACGGGAATCAGTGGCTTCCCAAAGCCCAGCTGTGACACCATTACGACTGAAAGATGGTACCCGAATTTCGTATATGGATAAGGAAATTCAAGGCACTGCCACACACTGCGTAGCTTTACAAACAGACAAGTCGTAACGCTGAGAAAGCTGCTGGGGAGCAGCTCTCCACCTGTTCCCCGGAGGCGGAACACTGCTGACCCTACACCCAGAGTCATATGTGCTCCTTATCCACAGACTGCAGCGCTTCCTCCTATAAAATACAGTGGTTTATGCTCATGAATTCTGCTCATCACTCGGTCAACTCCAGACCTCTTCCAACAGCGCTGCTCCCCTTTTCCCTACACGTCCCATTACACCTTACACAGGCAAAAGCGGGAGGTCGAAAAATTGATACTCGAACAATTTTTTTTCGCTCCGGATCGTCTTCTCCGATACTGTCGCTCTTTTTTTACCAAAAAGCGCCGGCTCCACACACCCCCCACTCCCCTCCCCACACCCAGGGCAGCGACTGACCCCCCAGGCCGGACTGCTCCGCGGGATGCGGCGGCTGGGGCAGCTGGGGAGCGGGAACGGAGCGGGGACGGAGCGGGAGCGGAGCGGGAGCGGCTGGGGCGGGCACGGAGCGGCTGGGGCGGGCACGGAGCGGTTGGGTCGGTTAGGAAGCGGGGACGGAGCGGGGACAGAGCGGGGACAGAGCGCGGGACCGCCGGTAGAAGCGGGCATCAGGAGGGAGGCACCCAGCAGGACAGGGAGGGACCCACCGAAGAGGCTGCTGCTGAAGCCGTCCCAGACGCAGCCGGCGGCGTCCCACACCCAGCGGCTCCTCAGGCAGGACATGAAGGTAAGGCTCACGCCAAAGACGGACACCAGCAGGTCGCTGAGGCTGATGTTGACGAGGAAGAGGTTGGTGGGCGTGCGGAGCCGCTTGAACTTGTAGTAGAGCACCAGCACCAGCAAGTTGTTGCACAAGCCCAGCATGCCGATGGTGGCGACCAGCAGCGCCAGCAGCTCGTAGGTGCCGGCGCTGAAGAGGGGCCGCTCGCCCGGCACCTCCTGCTCGGGCGCCACGGGCTCCGGGCGGCTGGAGGTGCCCGTGCTGTTCTCCGCGGGCATGGCTCCCGGCCGGAGCGGGGCTAAGCCTGCCGGCCCGCTCCCAGCCCCATCGCACGCCGATGCTCCGGGCAGGAGGAGGAGGAGTCCCCGCTGCCTTCCCGCCCACGGAGGGCGCGCCCTCGAGTGGCTTCGCCCTCGCCTGCCCCGGGGCGGGCCCCGGCCGAGGCATGGCTCCCTTCTGATCACTGGCTCTTCTCGCTCTCTTACCGCGGTGAGCAGCCCGGTTGTGGCCGGGATGTGGTTGTTGTCTCCTCTTCCTTGAAACCCCTCTGTGCGCTTTGGCTGGGCCGCGGCTGCCGTCAGCAGCGCTTCCCTCACGGGGGCCGCGTTTGGGCAGACCTGCTCCGCGGCCAGCTCCGGGAAGAGGCAGGACCGAAATTTAGGCTTCTTCCCCAGATGTCCTGGCCATGAAAGCTCCTGTTATGACAATAATGTCTTCTATGGAGGTTCCCTGCAGTGCTCACAGCTTGTCTCTAGGGGTTGGAACTCTACAAAGTGACCCGGCAACAGCGTGGCCCGTGCAAACCTGTGGTGTGGCTGACTTGTTTTTTGTCAGCCATGGGGCAAGAAAAATACCGCAGTTTGCACCGTGAATTTGCCTGTTTTATACCTTTGTCACAGGAGTACCGTGGCTGCCTGTGTACAGCTCTGGCTGCTGTTAGTGTTGGGTGTTGCCCTGAGCCTCAGCTGTGTTCGGGTGCCTGTACTGTCTCCAAACTCAGCCCCCCCCGCAGTGTTTCCCAGGGAATTCTCCTCACCATGGTTCTGCACACAAAGCACCTCGCATCAGTTTTCCTCACAGGAAGACCTCTAGGTTGTTTGCTTTAGTATGTGTTGGTATGTGACAGCTTTATTAAGGCCCCAAAGAAAACTTTCAGTTTAGGTTTATTCTTACTTTAGTTTAAAAAAAAAAAAAAAAAAAAAAAAAAAAAAACCAAAAAAAAAAAAAAAAAAAAAGCTGTGAAAGCATCAGAATTTTAATGTTTTAATGGATACAAATCTTGTCAAAAATAGCTGGGTTGGTTTTTTTCTTCTCATACACAATGGTATTAAGTGCTCTAGACTAAGGGTGAACTGGGACTGAAAACATGGATACTTGAGGTATGTTTGATGTCTTTCAAAGCAAACCTATATACAAATTATGAGCTTCTTATGGCAGTAAATTTTACATGACAAAATGCTGCTGTAATGGCAAGGCAGTAGGTCAGAAAAATTAAACGCTGATTAAAGTACCTATTCTTATTGATGTTGACTTTGTTTATGATCCATGTTGTTAAATCTTTCATACAATCAGTAATTTAAACTTACTTTAAAAAGTTAGTTCAGGCTATTTCTTCATCACTGGTCAACAGGACTTTTCTCATTGCAAAGGAAGGAGCAGCTTCCTTTCTCAAAATCAATTATATTGATATGCAGCATCCCTTCTCACATGAGGCACAACAAAAAGAAATGCTGTTTTATTGTATCATCAGGTCAAAGGCAAAGCTGGAAACAGAGCCCTGACCCCAATTCTAGTCCAGATTCTGTTTTCCCTAACCCACTCTAGAACCAATGCAGCTATGGTTTTAATAATCCAATTAATTCTTTAGTCAATCCTGTTCTGCTGCAAAAAGGGTTTTACCTTTACTTTTACCATTGCATAAAAGGATAGACTGGAACCCATTTCTGAAAGTGTGTGTGTGTGACTTACTGGAAGTGTGTCAAAGTGCTAAACGTGTGTAGCTGAACTCATGGGATTCAAAATGTACAACAAGAGGCAGGAATAGAAGGTCCCCAGTCCTGTCTGAAATTCCCAAGGACTTCCTAGATCTCTTCTGCAAGGGTCCTTTTAACTTTTTGTCTTTTATGCACAATTCTCATGGGGTGGAAGAATGCATTGGCTGTAAATTTTCAAGTGGCCAACATATGCGTACATATGCACAAGACAAACTTTAAAACCCATCCTTGGGACTAATAATTCACAAGTAGAAACTTTGCAGGTACCTGGGTCTGTCTTCGGAAGTTTATAGTATTTAGTAATTTGGAATTCTTCAGCCACCAGAGCATCGAGTTAGAGCTGAAGAATCTGAAGCAGAATAAATAAACTTTCAAAGTCACTGTTAGTCTCTAAGCTTGGGCAGAAGTACAAACCACAAATATGGCTCCCAGTTGTAACTGCACTATTAAAACTGTCTGGGCTTTTGCACTAAGAACATTGTGGGATGGGAAAAGAGTGTTTCAAGGCATTCAAGAGATCTCTTTCATTTTATGTTCACTGACTTATGTGTTGCTTTCACTCATTTTCTCCGTTCTCTGTCTTCTGCAAGCATGCCTTTGAAGTCACAGGCTCTTTCTCATCTTTCCTGACAAGTAGAGTGAGGAGGAAAGTCAAGCTTTTGTCCGTATCAAATACATTTGTTCTAGGAGTCAGATAATGTTTGGGTTTTGATGTCTGTTTTGAACTTTGTAAACTTATTTATTTCAAAGGGCATGTTATAGAGCAAGAATACAGGCTGATGAAAGCTAAAACTTCCTAAAAGCTCTGGCTACCTAGCTTCAGCTTTTTCTTTTTTTTTTTTCTTTTTTTTTTTTTCTTTTTTTTTTTTTTCTTTTTCTTTTTTTCTTTTTTTTTTTTTTTTTCTTTTTTTTTTTTCACAGTGTTCTTCTGCATATTTTTTCTTACATGTTGCTATTCTTAAGCCTTACAGGCAGATGAAAGCAAACAGATTATTCACTGTATCTATATATAGCTGGAGGGCATATCTACAGAGCAAGTGTGAGTTTGTGGACAGAAGAAAAACTTTTCATCTGTTTCCAACCTATTGGCATTAAAACAAGGCTTTTAGTATAGATCTACACTTGTTGATAATGCAATTTTTAAGTAAGAAAAAACCAAAATGCACAACCCTAATGGCAAAGGTTTGAAGCTAGGGCTTCGTCTTGCAGAACTTGTAATCCTACATGTATGATTTAGTCCATATTGGGATGTGAACTTTAAATCTAAATCATAAATCAACTAAAGTGCAAATGTTGCAATAATGTGAGAATATTCTGGGCTGAGAGAAGTGCTTGGCTCAGACACAGTTCACTGAAGCAAGCAGAGGTGTTTTCAGCGGGGGAGGAGGACCCAAGCAGGCAGTCCTGGGAGGTGATGGCGAGCGGTCAGAGCATCTCTGCTGCAGTTGGACGTTGCTGCAGCCTGCTCCACCATGTGCGAGCTCTGGTATACCTGACATGTGTGCAAAGAGCTGTACTAGCTGCAGGTGTGATTCATCTCACCTAAATGATGCGTTTGAAAGTTAAGCACCTAAGACCAGTAAGATGAATCACCCTCTGGAAGTGTTTATTGACTGGCACATACGATGAATAATTAACTTTGAGATGCCTAAGTTTGATGAGATGAACTTCATCTTGGCTAGAGAAACCTGGGGGCTGTGCTATGTGCTCAGGCAGCAGATGCTTATTGATGCCTCTGTGGCACTTATTTCTTGCAGAGTAGATTGAAAGAAGTGGTGATACATGCTTGTCCCTGCTGACATCATACATCTTGGTTGTACAGACACAAGCTCATAGGGCAGCCTGAGCTCTAAACACTAGCATTGTATAACCATTATAAGACAACAACACTAGTTTTTGCAACAATAATGCTATTAAATTTGTGTGTGATATAAACTGGTTTCTTTAAAGCAATAACCTTGCATAGCAGTTTGTACTTATGCTGCAGCTTCTTGTTAGTGTGACAAACATAAAGTGAAAATGTTTACAGAATCACTGCCTTGTTGTCATTTTCCAGAGCCCAACATACAAATCAATATAGAGTTCATAGGAAATACCGTTTTTAAAACTATCACTCGGTCATTTCAGCTGCTGTTAGTGACAGAGAGGATGAAATGCACTTTATAGCAAGGAGTTCAATACTGCTTGTGGGGTCTTAATATTAAAAGAAAAGTGAAAATTGTGCCAGTAGAAAAAAGGAGCAAGCTAATATAAGCGTCAACATGATAGCACCCCTTAAACACTATTTCATAGAAGAAATTTAACTTTTACAATGCTAACATTTATTCCTTCCCCAGCCCCATACTGGTCAGAGAGTTCAGTCAGTCTGAACTCATGCAGCTCTATCCTGATTCAACTTAAGCACAGCCAGATTTAATGGGATGTTTATAAGGAGAAAAGAACAAAGGATGGATAAACTTATCAAAAGAAAGCATCTTCAGGGATTGATTTTTTTTTTCCTTTTTAAATGGCTGGACTTTATCTGAACCAAAATCAGAGTCAGAAACAAAGTCTTTTATGTCCCAGAGCCTCTTTAGGGACAACTAAGGCCAGTTTAGATCCACTGTGTGATCCACTTTGGGCTGTTCTCAACCATCATTTCACTTGGGAAGAATTTGCTCTTGCATGAGACCACCAGGGAGAGTGGCTGGCAGCCTGGTACAGGCAGGAAAGATGTATCACCTTTGCTGTTTGTCTGCTTCTGTAGGTTTGGGTTATTTGTTGTGAGCTGTCAGATTACACGGTCAGAATTTTAAAACTCTCACAACATTTCATAGATATATGGTAGTTATTGAGATAAAGATTGAAAATTATTTTGTTTTCAAATCAGGTGCCAGTCCTACAATTAACTTGCTGCAGCTGTTCTCTGCACCCATACGGACATTATCTTTGTAGCTGAGAATTTCCAGTAATGGAGGCTAATAAGATTATGCAGTAAGAAGAGTTGAGAGACTCAACTTCTGAATAAACATCAATTATATCATATTCCATATCCAGTGCTTTCCACACTGTCAGTAAGGGAGACAGTGAAGGAAATGCTTTTCATTCAGTTAATGCTACTGTAGGGCTACTAATGCAAGGACTTCCTGACTCATCAATTAAATATTGAATTTGCCTTTTAGACTTCGCTTATCTTCTAATTCTATTCCTATCTTCCCTGGTTTTTTTTCAGTCCACTCAGTCATCACATCTTATTTTTAAATTGTACTGTACTTCTTTTTTTATTTTAAACATTGAAGACAACAGAATTGGCTGGTACTGAAGGCAATGATTCCTTGTTTGGGGTTTCTTTGAGTATTAATTATGTTATGTAACATGAAGTTTCCGCATGGGTTTTTGCAAGAGAACAAAACATAGCTTTCTGTTCTTAACCTTTCTATTTTGATGTTGGTTGCTAATACCTTTATGAACCTTAAACCACTGATATTAAATGGGAAATGAGAATACAACCTGGTGTCATACAAGCTTAGATGAGAGAGACTGGAAAAATAAATCAACAGGAAGCACAGCATAATAAGAATTCAGCTGGAGCCAGTATGTCAGATACACCACAACTGACCAAGATATAGTATCTGACCAGCCACTGAGTACCTTGACACAGAAAGGAAATTTCCTGGAGAATTACTGTTGGAAACAGCAAAAATTTATCCTCAAGCTATCCCTCCCTTTTACAGGTATTGTTGCTGTTTTTCTCTGCCAAGCTCTTTTCCTTATTCTAATCAAAAGAAATGCTCATTGCAGTAGACCGAAGTACCCAGAAACGTTTGGGTTCTTCCCCCTGAAATGATGGAATTCCAAGCTGCTTGTGTTAGGTAGCATATCGTGAGACATCACTTTTCCTGAAGAACTAGCTATTTCATGCAGAGGTATTTCCATGTGTTATTTTTTAGTAACTGTTTAATACCAATTAGTTGCTTTCCCTATATGTTTCAAAAATATTGTTAGCTGTTATGCTGAGTGTGTGTGAAGGCTATTGCCTTTATGACATTTCTTTGAAGAACTGACTGGAATATTCTTGAAACATGCCTGTTTGATATCAATCCTCTAGATTGCCATGAGGAAATATAAAATATAATTTCTCCTTTTCCACTCCAGAATCTCCACAGAGCTAAGTCTCCACACTCAGAAATTCAAGAAGGCCTTATCCAGTAAATCTGGCATCAGCCTTGGGTGAAGTAATAGCAAAGTGGATCTGGAGATCCACAGCTAAAGAACAATACAAAGAAATTGATCTGTGTGGTCTACAGAAAAGTGAGTTTAACAAATAGTCTGAAATTTATCATTTGCATACTATGGTATAGATTAGTAACATGGCATCAATATCCTTTGAAGATGTTGAAAAGATAAATAATGTGGATAAGAGTCACAATTATATCAAAACCTAAAGGAAAAGAGAAGTAGTCCAGGTACAAAGGCCCCTAGTATGAGAATCTACCAACTAAATTAGCGAAGATATTAAACCACTGCTGAAAGGAAGCATAAGCCACACAAAGACTCAAATTTTAACAGTTTGTGCAATTACCCTTTGAAGCAAACGTGTTGGATTTTCCATCTTTTTGTGTCTGAAGATCAACGCTTTGCACCTTACCACAAGTTATACTTTAGAACAAAGTTTTGGGCTCAGTTTAGTGATAAATGGCTGATATTTATTGATCTGTAACATAAAGGTGAAAGTAGGGCTAAAGGTGAGATTAATCTGTGCAATTAATACATGCTAAATGCTCTCCACCCCTCAGCTCTCTCCCCAAAGAAACACTTGAAAAAGTGTTACTAAAAGGCTGGGGGAAATACCTCTCTGGAGACACTCAAAAAGTATGTGAGTGTGTTCCTGTGTCACCTTATCTAAGTACCCTGCCTTGGCAGTGAGGTTGGACTGTATGATCTCCAGAGGTCCCTTCCAACCCTAACTTTTCTGTGAAAAAATGCATGAAGTCTTTCTGTCACCAGTTACATGAGATAAAATGAAACATGCCATGTTACTTAGTGATCCTGGTTCATGACCTGGGGGCACTCAGTGAGTAGGATTCTGTGATGTGATGGGATGTTGTGATATCCACACTTCATTACACTGTTTGCCAGCCCAAGATGCTAAGCCAGGGTCTCCTCTTTTTTATTATGTAATGTTTGGTGTACCTGTCATGTAGCTGCATCTCACATGAACTCATGTGGGAGTTAAAGAAACAAAGCAAGTCTTGGGTATGGATGTAAGAAAAGCTCTCACTTTTGTCATCTTTTAATTAAGGATGTCTGGAAAGAAGAGTCGTGAGAAGGAGAGTTGCCCTGCTCTTGAATTGATTGATTTCAAGGATGCTTTGGAGCAGTTCCATAATCTAGTTGAAAAAATGATCATCCAGAAGACCAAGGAGCATTCAGGCTTGTATGCTAAAGATGATGGTGAGAGATATTAATTCAAATGGAAAAGCGTAATTTTCAGATGGAGAGAAGATATCATAGAGAGATGATCATTTCCTTCAAATTAATGTTCTAACTGTAACTGTTTGATTTTGCAGGAAATAGAGAGATTGCACTGTGAAAGTTCTTTTCTCCTCCTGTTAGGATTTCTGGCCAAATTATAAGGCCGTAGTGATCACTCAGAAAATATAATTGGTGAAGTTGCCACATATAGAAGTTAGCATGATACTAACTGGTTTCTGTAAAAGCACAAACTTGATGAATTATGTAAATACAGTTGCTAATTGTAAATAATAGGGATAAAATTTTGCTTTTTTTAATGCAAGTGGCCATTGCTGCTTGAAAGGATAAGCTTTATGCCACACACCATTGAGGTTCAAAAAAACAAATCAGAATTACATTTAGTAAGGGAAAAAAAGTAAGGAATTTTTATCTATTCTTTCATCTGTTTCCTGTCATGCATTGCAAATTAGGTAGTTTTGAAAATGGCAAATATTGGGACTGATTTTTTTTTCTTTTCAAATGCTATAGTAAATACAATGTGAGAAGCAAAGTGTAACTTGCATGCTATTGGTATTGAAGGAGAAATAAAAGCAGAGGTAGGGTGGATAAGAAAGGAATCTGTAGCTTGCCAGTGTTAAACTGTGTGGACATTTTTTCTCCCATACAGATGAGATAGACTATGTGAAGTTCCACAGAACAATACGAACACTTTTTGGTCCAGCTGTCAAGGATCAGAATGTTCAGGCCTTTTTCAGGAAGGTTATGAGCAAGCCTGATGAAAGGCCAGAATGGCCTGAGGTAAGGATTTCTAAAGTTTTCTTGAATGTGAAAAACTAATTAGAATTTTAAATGGTGACAGTATTTATCTGTTGATTGTGTGTTGTTCATGAGTTCCATGGCACAGTGAGGCACTCTCTTATTGTTATTTATCCTAGCTGCCTGAAGCCTGGATATGTTCAGGTCTTCAATGAACTACTTCAATGATGTGCATTGCCCTCAGGCTTATTGACAAAATGCAAAATCTCTTATGACTACAGTACATTTGTGCTCTGAGGATAAGTCTGTCTTTAGCTAAACCTTCAGAAATGCTTCCTCTTTTTCTCCTTTCCTCTCTTTTCTCTTACCTCTGCTTCCTTGCCTTTCTCTTCCCCTGTTCACAGCATAAATCTAGCCCTTATTTTGAATATGGAGCGTTAAAGGTAGGGCAGCATTTTAGTAGATTTTTTTAACCCGAGAATTCTGCATATATTATTTAGTCCTGTAGATGAATGAGATATTTGTAATAAATTTTTCAGTCTCTAATGGTAGTAAATAGCAAATCTTTGTAAAAAGCATGTAAGAATAAGGTAACTGTGAAACAGTAGATCCGATTTACCCTCTTTGCATCTGTCTGCATATATCTGAAGGATTGCCTCTGCCAGAGTTGCAAATGCACTCTGTGTTTAATATCCTTTCCTGGATTTTTAATCTAACCATTTGTAACTTATTTCTGAATCCACCTAAGAAGATTATCTCCATAGCACCTAGTTTTTCATATTTTGTGAGAAAGTCCTTTGTCAGGTTTTTTTAAACATGGAGCTCTTTTTTATTTGCACATGTTATGATAAATGAACACTTGCTCCAGAAAGGAGTCTTTTATTAAGGTATTTCCCATAGTGTTTCAGGCAACTGTTCCATAAAAATTACTGATTCTTGGATTGTTAGAGCCAATCCTTATGAAGAGCACCCATCATCATTTATTACTACAAGATTTTTTTGTTTGTTTCTTACCCAAAGACAGAATTGTGCAGAAGGGACATAACTCCCAGCACAAAGTGACTTTCCTAAAATAGCATAGGAGGCATTGTATACATGTCAAATCCTTGCTGGACTTAAAGTCTTGTGGCAGGATATTAGCAAGTCACATGAACTATAAATTTGTCAGCATATTTACATTTTGTGTTACTCTGGAACATCATGCTAATACTGGAACCTTGAAGATACCTAACACCTGTTCCTTACATGTTATCAACAATTGTTATAAAGTGATTTCCTAATATCATCCTAAAAACAGTGTGTTCAGCCATTTCTATTTAATAAGGTTCTGTATAAGAACAATTCTGATTACTACCTTTCTTAATCATTGTTTTTACTTACAGTGCCACATTATTCACAGATTTTGCTCATGTCAGCCGTTAAAAATTTCCTTCAAGGAGGGCTTGGGCAAATCTGGAAAATAGCTGACAGTCTGAAGGACTGATTGACCTTTGTTTAGGGCAGCAGAACAGTAGCAAATTATGTTCAGGCTTGTTAGTTTATAAGAGAAGTAAGGGAAGCTCTGTATGTTTGTTGGGGTGTGGATCGTTTGCTCCAAAACCTTATTGAGTTTCTAATGCATTCAGACTAGTGGCCAAATTACATAATTCCATAAATAATTTGGAGACATAATTACACAGTCAAGCACAGTATGGGTTGTAGTAAAAGAGGTGAAGCCCCTTTAGTTTCCTTTTGAAATCTGTGCATGATTTCCTTGAGATAAAATTCCTCATAACCCTTTCTGTGAGCATTTCTCAAATTTTTCCAAGTGTGAATCTTTTAATATGGCTTGTGTATAAACTTACTTGAAAAACATAGTTGTATGATAGCTAATAATTGTGTATATGGAAAGGAGGGAGCTGTGAAGTGAGAGATGAAGAACAATGTTGTGTGAGAGTATTTTTTGAAAGATGTACATCTGAATCTCTCAAAGAATGAAAAGGGAGCTCTATTGTATAACATGGGTAATACTGAAACTAGAATAAAATACAATATTTTGTCTCCCATCCAAAGGGGCATTGCTTTTAGAACTCATGAAAGGAAGTCCATATAATGTCATAATATGAGGAAAGAAGTTTAAAAAATCTGTCCCACAGCTAAGTGGGACTAATTTCCTAAAAAATTACTAAACTACTTTTGGCTACAGAGCTTGAGATTTGTAGGGCATTTCAGTTGAAAATTTCACACCCTGGAGCAGAAATAAGCTACTTACCTGACTATCCTGTGCAGGGATCCTCATCATGTTCAGTAAATTATCTTTATATTACTTTTTTTTTCCAAGCAAATGGGAGTCTACATATCTTTATTGAAAAGCTCTTCTGTGCAGGCCAAACCACTATGCTGCATTGAATGTCTCAGTTTATAAATATGGAGCTGTCTATTTTGCCTGCCTTTTGCTAGTTTGTTTTTTTCCTAGTTGAGGTGGGTAGAACTAGAAAATGAAAATTTCTATGATTGTTTACAAAGCAAAACTGCACTAGCAACTTTAAAATAGATGAACTCTATTCCTAGAGGCCCTGTGTAAGCTGACTTCTTTACAAACTTTGAAGAAAGAGTGTGCCTGAGTATCATATCTTAGCAGTCTAAAGTCATATTGACAGCTAACGGTTAAAGGAAATAATACTAAGGTACTTAGAATAGAATATTCTAAGAATAATAAGTCAAAGAATATTAAATTATTAAAATGTGAGATACCTATTTGACTTTATACATATATCTCTTCCAGGAATAGTTTTGCAATAAATTACTTGTTTAGTTCTATTTTGTTTTGTTTAGATTTTTGGCTGTTTCACAGGAGAGAGTGTTGGCATATCTTCCCCGTCGAAAGAAAGCATGGTTTTGCTTGTATCTGAAAAACAGCAGATTACTCATTCAGGTGGCATACTTCATCTTACATCAAAAACTATATTTTTTCTAATGCAGTGTGCTTCTTACTTTCAAGAAAGTAGAGTAATAAGATCATGTGTCTGTCTTTGCTTATTCATGCTTCTTCTTCTGTGTTCCAAAATACATGGGTTTTTACTAAACATTGAACACTCTGCTGCATTTTCCAGTTCTCCATATTCCTAAATTATTTTGAAATTACAAATTTTTCTGAAACAGACTGTTTATTTATGAAGTTACTCATTGTAATTCTGTAAATTCTGTATTTTTTGAAAATGTGGAGAAAGAACTGTCACATTCAGAATTATGATATTAACGATATTTAAAATGCAACATGATTAATTAAACCAAGTATGGGATAATTTGTTATATATTGCATCACTGCCTTGCATATGGTACCAAAATGCATTTCAGGATGAGAAACTGTTCTTATTATTATAGACCTATTTATTTATTCTTTCCTTACTAATATAGTTCTATTTGTTTATGTTTTCCATGTCTGTAAGATGAAAAGTAATATTTTGTCATTGGCAGTTGTCAAGAGAAAAGATGTGATCAAGGGTATAGTGAAGGTGCCCCTTCTGCATTTCACAGTAACAGCCTCTCAAAAAGGAGTGCTAACTGTGTTTAGCAAAAAGGTAAGTCTAAATCAAGCTCTTTTATTATTCCATTAGGCGGTACATCAGGGAACTGAGTGGACTATGATCTAGCATTCATATTTTCCCATAAAAAACTACATATCTTTCTTACCAAATTAACTTTTTCTTTATTGTTAAGTCCAGCAGGAAATACTCTTTTCAGTTATGAACCTACTAGACAATCCACACAAGTTGGTAGAAGGTAGAGATGGCTAATAAGAGACATTCTTCATAGAAATTCATTTAATAGAAAATAATCTGCATTTGTGTTTATAAAAGGCTTCTCTAAAATAAAAATTTGATATTGGAATTAACTTTTAGATGTAGAGTGGAAATTAGTGAATTAAGTGTTTTCTACAGCTACTGAAAATATCTAGAATGGACAGAGACAGTTGTTTGCAAGTAAGATTTATTCAACACATCAACATCAAAAAGGTTGAAAGTTGTGAGTTTTACAAGTCTGCATGACACTGGCTCACAGTTAGCTCCCTCATCAGTAAAATGTAAGGAGATCTGTACCATTATAAGTAGAAATTCAGGCTTAAGATGCTGTTAAACTAAAGTTTGCACATAAATTTCCCAGATGATTATATTACTGCTTAGTGCTATGCACCTGTTGATGCTATGAGATGGAATGTGTCATACAGAAAGCCAGGCTATCACACATCTGTGCTCATTGGTGCTTTACATTTGTACAATTTTAATGCAATCAGTTTCTTAAAAGTTATATCAGGAAATGCAGTAAAACTTTAAAGCAGCACTAATGCTTTCCAGGGGTTCTGGCTAATTCGCGCATAATGCTTATGACAGGATCATTTAAACCAAGAAAGCACTCCTGTGGATGATTAAATAACAAAGCAGTACTGCAGTTTTGGTAAATGCTGAAATAATTTATTTGAAAGCCTGTCCTCCAGAGCATTATCCCTCTTACGTACCTATGAAAAATAATTTCCCAATGTGTAACATTAAAAA
This sequence comes from Muscicapa striata striata, assembly GCA_030060385.1. NCBI lineage: Eukaryota > Metazoa > Chordata > Aves > Passeriformes > Muscicapidae > Muscicapa > Muscicapa striata. Next base: position 1,638,005 of record JAREIS010000062.1, on the reverse strand, counting down.
TAGCTCTTCTCCTGACCCCCACTCCTGCCCCTGCTATTTTCAAGTTGAATTGCTGCCTCCTCATAGCCTGGACTGATGTTATCTGACATCAGTGACTGCAGTGTAAATTATTTTATACCCAGCTGCTTAACACAGTGAATTAGGGACCTCAACTCTGGCTTAGAAAACTATGTTCTGAAAATGACTAAGGCATTACGACAACCCCAAGATGTGCCAGGAGAGGGTTAGATTGCATATTGGGAACAATTTCTTTATCCAAAGCATTGTCAACCATTGGAACTGCCTAGGGAAGTGGTTGAGTCACCAGCCCTGGAGATATTCAAAAGATGTGTAGAGTGGCTACTGGGGACATGATCTAGCCATAGACTTGGCAGTGTTAGTTTTACAGTTGTACTTTATCATCTTAAAGATCTTTTCCAGCATTAATTATTCTATGATTCCGTGATTCTATTTGAGGGCTAAGCATTGCTTTCTGCAACAATGTGGGCCTGATATGACTCAACACCTGTATGCAGCTCAACACCATTAATGACTTCCAGGTTACTACAGAATATGAGACACTTACATTTCTCAGGTTCTCAGACAGATGCTACCTTGACCAGCACATAAGACCTGTAGGAGTAGGCATTAAGGACATTTTAGTTACTGTAGATAAAGCCAAGTCTGATAACCAAGTTCATGGTTATCTATCTCTTGGTTAACAATACTCTTAAACTCTGCTCAAAGACTGTCCATGATAACACCTGGCATCTCACTTCTAGGGGAAGAAAGATTTTGATCCTAGCTTCCTGGTTTATGAAATGTGGAATTGCTGGGGATGGGTATGAGGTGCCATTGAATAATTACTGATCAGAGGGCAGGGGCAAGAGGTGAAAAATCATCTGTGGGTGTTTCGGAAGGGAAAAAAGTTGAAACTGCTTTTAAAAACTTAGCAGTTTAGTTAAAGGACAAAGAAGATAACCCTGTCTCTGCTGGTTGATAGCGACACTTTAAACATTTCAGGTTTTGAGCCACATGTTACACTGTCTACCAGTAGTTACCTTTGGTAAAAGATGCTGTACCAATGTGGATGTTCCTCTTTGTAGCCTGAGGTGCTGCCTCTGCCAAGGATTTTGCTGGCACTAGTTGACGTGGCATTGGGGCAGCATTAGCTTGGGTTTCTATATGACACATCCTATTTTTCACAGGAGCTGGTGCTGTTCTAGCTGTCAATAACCATTAAAAGCACAATTCCATCAGAAGACCATCTGATCTGTACCCTGTACGTTGTAAAAGTGAGGGGTTTTTACTTATTTTGCTCACTTCAATATCTCAATGTAGAAACCCCAAACCAGAAACTATGAAACAATTGTGAGGGAAAGAGAAGTTTGAGGTTCCTCAAAATGTAAAGGGGAACAGACAGCAGGCAGGTTAAGGATCTTTGTCAGATCTTAACTACCTACTCTTTCAGTTAGCAATTATTGTTCTGATCTGCCTGTGGAGGGATGACTTTGTTTAGACTTTTAATTTAAGAACTATCTTGTTATTGTGACAATATCTTTTTTGATTTTTCAGATGAAGGTTCTGGCCACCATCGAAGTTGAAGTAAGTTATTTTTTGTCTCCTTCCCATTAAATAACTTTAAGTAAAAATCAGCATGTCCTAAATTGAAATAATTAGAAACTGAGCGTTATTCTAATGCCACTTCTAACTTTGAGATTTCTGCATGATTTTTCATGGGATGCTGTAGGTCAAATAGTTTCAATGTATTCCTTTCAGTTATTGAAACAATTGAGTAACTTGATTTCTTTTCTCTGATAAATGAAACCTCAGATAAATGCTTCTTTTTCTGTCAAATTATCCTTAACACATTACCTTACCAGATTTTTTCTTCTAAAATCCAGAACTTCAATTGTCACTGCAAAATTTAAATAAGTAGAATTTTAAGTTTGTTAATGGAAAACAGTTCTACATTTTGCTAGGTAGATGATTTGCTACACAGTGTAGCAAATCCATCTACCCTGGGAGTATCACTGCAGATTTTAATGAGCTTCTTTCAAATGACCTGTAGACAAGAGACATAAGTCTTACTAAAGTGATGTGACCCCTTGTCCTAAAGGTTGATGTAGGTATCTTGTGCCAGGAGGCAGTGCATTTTGTTGGTTCCCTCTTATATATTGTGGAAGTTCTAAAATGTAATAGAAGTACTCCACATCAGAGGCCCTACTGCTTCAGCTCAGAAAAAGGTTCTGGACCTGAGTTGCATTTAATTTATTGCTAAAGGGCTAAGGGCTAATCTGACCTCTGGATTCAGTGCTGAGATGTAACTGTGAGAAATATTCTTGAGACCAATTGACTTTTGGAAACTTTGACTAGAATTAGAGCTTCTCATACAGTAGTGCCAGAGGACTGAAGTTTTAGTCATTCCTACTTTGCTTGTAGGAACCACTTTCCCCAGTTCAGATATGCAAAGGTAGGATCTCCCCCAGAGACACCAAGGGAAAGACACTGGAAGAAGCTGGAGTGCTAGCCCAATGCTGTAGTGGGCTGTAGGGTCCCTTTCCTTTTTGAGCACTAAGCACTTGTCTTAAAATGATTCTTCAATGAATGTGAAGGGCTTTTTGCTGTGAAAATGGGACAATATTTGGCAGCTGTGACAGTATTAGGCACCATTGAAGGACATCTTTGCCATAAAACGTGTAAAAGAAGGATATGTTTAACATAATGGTATCTTCCAGTATAATGGTGCAATACTGAAATTGTTAGGATTGTGATTCTAGACAAATACAATACTAAAACTTTTAGTTTTAGTATCTGTGAGCATCCACTTGTTTCAGCTCTGCATCAGATCTATGTGGGCTACCCTCATCTGCTGTCACTGTTTTTACAGGCCACACTCCCATCCTTTGCCAGCTGTTTCCACTTTTTCAGCCTTTTCTAGAGGCAAGAAGAAGTAGGTGAAAAGTTGTTTGGATTCCTCTCCATCTTTGGGATGGAGGATCATTGCTCTTGGGGATCATTTGATCAGTTGAGATCGTTACTGCTGAACATGACAGTCTCTACTGTAGAGTCTTTCAGGGGAAAATCTTTGGCTTCCCAGGGACTTTGATTTCCCAGGGGATTTGATTGACTGGGGAGCTGACAGTTGGTGCAAAGAAAGGAGAAACCCATGCCCATAACCTTATGAAATCCCTCTGACTCTATATCTGAAAGATTTTATGGTATTTTTTTGTGTCATTCTACTTTTGTTGAACTTCTTATATTCACTTTTTTTTGTATCAAAGTTATGAAATGTTCAGATGGCTTAGTTAAAAATTACTCTTTTCTGCTTTGTGCTCTGCCTTGTCTTATGGAATTGGAATTTTTATCTAATATTCTTATTTAGGTGTTTGCATTGAACGGTCCTGCCCTTGCTCAATTTAATTTCTTCTCATCTTTCTTCTAACTACTGTGCTGAAAAAATAATTGAAACAACTTTTACTGGACTTGAGGTTCCTGAACTTTTTGATGGTTATTGAAAGATTTTGATGCTTGTAGGACATAATATTTTAAGCTATGCTGTTCTTTAAATATAAATTCACAGATTGAAACAAAATAAAATTCTGGATTTCTTTGAGATAATAAATACTGCTTTCCAGATGGTTGAAATGTATGATGCTATTAAATTTATTAACTTGGGGATTGTTTGAGAGATTAATCTTTAGAATTTGGTCACAGTTTTTCTAATGCAAAGCATGCTTATAAAAATGGAAGCTTTGCATCTTAATACCTTTCATCTAAACATCTATTAAAAATCAAAGCACCATATCTTATATGACTGTAAATCATTACCTACCATGTATTTATTAAACATGCGGTGAGCAATTCTAGTTGAAAACTTTAGCACCAAATGATCATAATGTACAACTATGAGTAGTAGCTTATGATTCATATCTAAATAGATAAACAGAGAAAGATGACTTTACCTTTCAGGGCTTACATTTCAGTTCTTCTGATCTGCAGAAATAACAGTACATTATTTTCTCACTATGATTATTATCCTATTTTCAACTGTTTTAACATCATCCATACTGGCATCTATAGCTAATTGATGAAGCTATATATTTGTGTGCATCTTCCTGCCAATGAAGTAAGGTACTGAATTGAGGACTTATTCAGAGATAAATTATCAGACTCCAAACCTTCTATCCATTGACAAACACTGATGTGTGTAGAGGGTGGCTTACAGATTGCAGCAATCCTTATACTCCTATGCTTTCTTCCATTCAGTGTTCTCATTCTTGAGGTGTTTCAGAGCACGGACACACTCAAGCAGAGCAGCAGAGGTCTTGACCCTGAGGATATTCAGCCAGAAAGACTGAATCACAGTAGTGCTAGAAGTAAAATCCAGTGGACTGCAGCCATCAGAACTTTCCTAGCATTGTGATGGTATAAAAGGAACATGAACTATGGTTATATTTGTTACAAGGATGTTATGGAGAACAGATCACTTCAAGAAAAACTGATTTCGTTTCTTGATGAGATTATGAGAATGAGTGAAGAGTAGAAGCATAAGCATAAAAATCTATACCATGTTTGGCCTAGCACCACACAGCTTTCTGTTTTAAAATATGACCACTGGAAAGAAAAACAGGAGGCTGCATTGATTGTTCAGATGACAGGTTCCAAAAACAGTAGTCAGCATAGAATCATTGCTGAATGATGGTGGTATTACTAGTAGTGAACAAATTACTTCTTTCAAAAATGGAATGTATTTTAAATATGGCTTAGAAAAGCATAAACAGAGCCAATGGATAAGCAAGATAAAGTGAAACAGAAGCTGTATTGAAAACAGGGGAGGAAAGATAAGAGCACTTGAGTGACAGGATGGAATAAGAAAATAATGAAAAGGTTGATCTCATCAGCTGCCTAGTTTGTCTGTCAAGTATGGCAGCATTAAGAAGAGAAATTCTTATAACCTTTCCTCTGACCCTGAAACCTGTTACTTTGACTGCATCATCACAAGCCAACACAATAAATTAGTGACAACTACAAATATAAAATAGTCTTTTTCAAGCCATTGAATCATTGTTATCTGACACTATTATAAGAACCTCAAAAAGCCACAGTTAACAAACTTTTCCATAAGAATTACCAAACAATCCACAGGACATCTGCAGGACTGACATTTTCCAAATTTATTGTAGTAAAGGGCATAAAAAATCCTTATAAATGTATTACCACTTGCCCACAGATCATTAGGAAGGAGAGAAGCTTTCTCCTGCAATAGTGTTGATATCCTCTGTCAAGATTTTGGACCCTTTACACTAAGAGCAAAATCAATATTGTGTACAACAATGGAAATAAAAGTAGAAGCAACAGGAGTCTGATCTATACTTTGCAAGAGAAATGGTTTCACATTACCTGTATAATAGGAGGTATACTTGAGCAATGGCTTAATATGGGCAGATGTATATATTTGTAAATACTTGATCTACCTATTGGGAGAATTAAATTATTTAATAAAGCTACTTATTTTCATAATCATTCATTTCAGTTTTGTTTTTATAGCTGAAATTTTGGCTGCCTTTAAATTTCTTTTCTTTCAAACCAAACTGTATCCAGGTAAAAGCTTAATCTGCTTTACTACAGATGTTTTAGCTTAAGCTTTCTCTGCTCTTTCCAGAGTGTCATTACAGTTCAACTAACAGTATATGTGTGTTGTGTCTCCTGTGCAACATTTGTGCCTCTCAGTGAATCATTGACAACAGAGGTTGAGCCTGGTGCCTCTGTAACTTCATGTATGAGCTATTCCTGGATTTAGAAGTCTCTGTGGAACTAGACCTAGCAGATGCTGTGCAGAGTGTGATTTTGTGCAAATGGTTTAAAATATGTACTTATTTGATAGAAAAGTTGATAAATTTACAGAGAAAATCTTTCATTAGATACTCTTTTTATTTTCATCAGGCTCCTACATGGATCAATGGATGTGATTTCCTGCCTAATCTGAAATATGTTGTGGCTGTAACTGAAAGCACAGTCATTCTCTGGGACTATAAATCAAAAGAGACCCAGGTATTATGTTGGATCAGACAAATGCCAAAATTAAACCTGAAGGTTGATCAGTGTTTGTTTCCAACATACATTCACATCCCTTTGGTCTAACTTTTGTCTTTGCAGGAACTCAGTGAAACAGTAGAATTCACACTAAAGGAGGAATACTCTCTGCATGCCAAATGGGATTATTAAAGTGTATTAAAAGTTTGGACAAAAAAAAAATTTTATGCTATGGTGCAAAAAAACCACCAAAGAATTTTTTTTCCATGTGTATCTAGTGCATACACATGCACCTGTATACCTAAAATGTGAGCATAGGCATATATATATCTATTAAGAAACTATTAAGAATCAGGGAACAGATTTTACAAGAAATATAACATGACTTACATATTACAAGAAATGCAAGATTGTTTTTGAGGTAATTTCCCAATTTAAAGAAAATATTTCTTCATATTCTGGGTTTTGTTCAGGAATTTCTGAGATAAAAAAAAACATTTAGTTGTTAATAATATATATCCAAACTGTTAAATTTTTCTTCAATGTCTTATGGATTTTTGCTGACCTATATCTTAGCTTTCTCTTCCTGTTTCTGGGACTTCTCTTGGAAATTCCAAGTTAGCTGAGATGACAAGGAGAGCAGAGTAATTATTTTTAGGATAAGATTTTCTTACTATTTGATTTTTTTTCCAGTATTAAAAGGTTGCTTCCCAAGATCAGACAGGTCAATTTAAGTAATTTTGTCAATCCAGTCAGACTTCTTGGAGGAGGGCTCAAATATTTATTCTCCACCTATTATTCTCCAAGTTCCTTCCATTCATTACATCAGTGAGAGCTGCAGGTATCCTGTTAATGAATAGGTGCAGCTCTCTTTCAAGGCCACAGAAATAGTATATGGACAGTTCTATCTCTATTATGTCTCTGTGTTTTTGTGCTACACAGAAATACCATTGAGGCAGTTAATTCCTATGGCATGTGAACAGCTCCCAGTTTAAGTTGGAAGGATGCTTTAATCAAATAAGAGATGGAATCGGGCAGTAGAACCAACAAACGGTGTAATGCAGATGATCCAAAATCCCATTTCTGGACCTTCTAGCAAAATTCCACAGTGTCTTTCAACTGTATTCATCCCCACTATCTCTGTGCTTCAAAAATTGAAACACCTGCCCATATTGGTACACTTGACACACCCAGGCTGTATTATTAATTAGGACTCTGATATAGATTCTCCCTGTGTGGTTTGAATTATTCTTTAATTTGGTTATTTCTAATTTGTTTGTAGAAAGCATCTTATTTTTGAACAGGAAACCATATACAGTGTTAGGAAATACACCATCCCACATAGCATGCAGAGATCCTTCGCAGTAATACTTCTTCACTGAAATACAAAATGCTACCTATGAAAGTCTTGCTGAAACTTCTAGGATTTGCTTTTAACTCCACTTCATGATGGTCTTCCATGAGTTTCTGAGGAAACAGCTAGCACAGGGGCAGCTTGAAAAAACAAAGTCAAGATTTGAATGCTGATGTAACTAGATGAGCGTGATAGATTCAATTTAAGGGCCCTTATGCAATACCTAATAAACTTTCTACCATATTCCACAGAGTGATGGCTTTGTCATCAAGCCAATGAAAAACTGTATGCTCTGTGTTTGTACGGTGACTATGGCAGATGACCTGGCTAAGGATACCATCTTAATGGGAGATGATAGGGGTTATGTTTATCTGCTTACTATCACCAGTGATGACTTCATAATGAAACAATCAAAAGCCGGAAAAGAGTCACAATTTAAAGCTTTGGACTCCGAATCTTTTGACATGTAAGTTGCTTATGATAAAATATTACTAGTCTTGTGTTATGTTTTGTTTATAATTTGGGTTTTGTTTGCCCCAAGTGGAGGATTAGCTTCTGTTTATAAATTAACCTCATCTAAACAAAGAAAATAATTTTTCAGACTGCAGTAAGTATGATTTGCTTGTTGTTGCATGAAGGAAATGCCATTATTTTCAGTTGAAGATTTTACAAGAGATCTTACCACTGAGAGGTTGTAGAATACAATTCAAGGGGAGAATTCACAATTGCTGTTATCCAGTTTGACAGAGGAACAGCTTAATTATGCTCAATGAGATGGAAGCATGATTGTGACTAGAAAAGTGCGTGGTTCAATCCCAGCTTTCTCTCTGCTTGCAATTGAGCTGGAAGAGTGGTTCTGCATCTGCCCTGAGTATTAAATGTTAGCATTGGTTGCATATATAATCTCACTGACAAAATCCCTGCCCACCTACGGGCACATCATAGTAGTTGCTGCTGTAGCCTAATAACATCTTCATTTATATCCCTAGTCCTAAACGCAAGCTGCATGATGACTGGGTTGGGAAGATTAGGTATTTTCCTGCCCTAAAATGTTTTGGATCCTGCTCCACAGACAGTATTAATTCATTTATTTTGGATGACATAAAGCGACTAGAGGACCACTTGTAAGTATCTGACATCTTCCAGGAAACAATAGATCTTCTGCTTTATAACTCTGCTGTTGTATACTCTTCTGTTTATAACTCTGTGCCTCATAAAATGTGATCTTGTTGTATTGAATCTGCCTTTTCTACTAGCATCACTAATAAAAACAAAAATACATTTGTTTAAATGCTTGAATATTTTTGTGTGCTAACTTTTGATGTAGAAGAGGACTGTCCATAGATGTTATATGTTCAGTACTCACAGCTCTTAAGATATATTATGTTGACAGTATTGTCTCCTCCAATTTCTCCACAGCAAGCAGATTTTAGTTAGAAAATGTATTGGTTTATTGCACATATATAATGTATCCATTCATTTAAAATTTATACCCAGTCAAAAATAAACTCAACTAAATTTCATTTACAGTTTTATTTTCACAAGTTTGAGTTATACAAGATTAAACGAAGAACACAGTTTATTATGAGGGCTGTGAAGTGGTTCTACTATGCAGCAGAAAAGAGGTTATGGCTTCCTTATTTGTGCCAAGTCCTTATTCATATGGCTCATCAGTGCTATTAGCTAATTTAACATTAATATAATGTTAATTATATTATGTTAACAAATGTTAACATTAACATTTGTAATATAATACAAATTCAGTTTGATGTAAAAGGGACCTATAAATAGCATATAAATAGAACTTTTCATTCAAATGTTTCCAAAGATTGTAAATATTAAATCAGCTTCTCAATTCTTCTGTGAGGTACATCCAGAGAGATTAATAGATTCTTAAGGCTAGTAGCTACAATTGTTGTAATCTGCGTTATTTCTTGTATAACACAGGCTGTAAATATTCTTGTAGCTATTCTTGAATCAATACAGTAAGTTTGGATTTTATGAGTATTGCATGTCTGTTGAGAATGGGGAAAGTGAACTATGAAACACTTTTAGATTGTCCAAGGTCACATACTGCGTCAGCTGAAAAGCTGAGAAATCCTGTGGTTTTTTGTTGGGAGCTTTGGAAAAATAGAATTAGTTAGAAGAGAAAGAAGACTAAGGCTGCAGAGCTGAAAATCTAGTCAAAAGAGTGGATGCTACTTTCATATACTTCAATACAGAACATAAACTGCAACTATCTTGGTAGTTCTCTTTTATTTCACACTGGCTATAGTTGCATCTCCAAATGGAAGTTTCTCACAGTAGGTAGATGAAATTATAATTAGACAACTTAAAATTATGCAGCTGTTAAAATGAAATTAATTTAATTTAATAAGTAACTAGTTTAAAAATATTATTTACTGGTTCTAACAAAAGGAATTTCCCCAATTAACTTTGTATCAAGGAATTGTTATTGTAGTCAAAGAGGGATGCAATGCATCTTCTCACTTAAGGGACTTAGGTTTATTTGCCAATAATGGCTGGTGAACAGCTATAATATTTTCTTGTAAAGTATCTAAAAAAGAGAGGTATGGATATAACAAGGTGCTTCTGTTGCAAGGCCATGGCTTGGGCAGGACTTTCCCAGTGCCAGAATCCCTTATTCCCACTGATCTTGGCATAGTATCAAGGCTGTTCATTAAAGAACTAATGGACAGTTACAAAGAAGTATAAAAGGTGAAAAAACCTTATGAAATCTGTTAATCATACATTTAAATTAATTAATTATTATTTTGTACTGTTAAAAGAAGACTTCTCTGTTAGAGTTCTGGAAAGAAATCTTTTTTCCCTCTAAATAATAGGGAGCAAACAGCCTTTTATTTACACCTGCAAACTTTTCATTAATCCTCAAAGTTTCCAGAGTTTTTTGTCAGATTTATTGCCACCTCTATTTATGGTTTTCAATATTAATGGCTACTCTAGCCCAGAGTAGATGAACTATTACTTGTCTGAATTTCAAAGGAAAAAATTAAAAGTATTCTCATTTAGTTCTGTACAGCTTATTTACACTGGAAGTCATTGTTTCCTTGGGAATGATAGGTGTTAACTCTGCTTTTGCTACATCCAAAAATCAATAAAATATTCACTCATGGGTAGCTATGGATGAAACTTGGAGAGACAAGCAGAAGTTGCTCAAAGGATGGATTTAGAAGGGGCACTGAGTCAATATCAGTCTATGTTGGCTGTTACATTCCCATGCTTTAGCAGTGAGTTTCACATACTTGTGGTCTCTTCATGTTGTCATATAACACAAAATAAATCATATAAAGACTATTCATTATACAGTCCATTATACAGAAGCAACTGAAAAGTAACTGCTCTTAATGTTACATTGAGATCACAGTAGACCTCCATGTCGGAAATGGGCAAACACACTTTCTGTGGTACTTTTCCTCAGTGATGAACTGCTTTAAGCACACAGACACATGTGCAGCTTACTTTGACAACAGCTGCCATTTTAGAAGTCTGTTTGGAGTTTGCCTGTTAAAAGATTCAGGTGTGTAGATCAGATATTTATTTCTTTAATGGAAGTGTACTCTGTTCCTGTTTCGTTGATACCCATATCACTCTAAGTCTGTTATAAATCAATTTCCTTTTAATCTGAGATTGCATACATTATGCAAACAGCTGTTCTGTCCACTACAGAAAAGTAAGGCAGAGTACCTGTAGACTGTGTTTTCCAAATATTTCTTACATGATTGTTTTATTAATTATTGCAGACCTGTAAAGGAATTTTCTGTCCCTAAAGGAGTAAATGCTTTCACATACTGTGGAAAGGCAAAAGTCATTGTCACTGGAGGTAAGTTTTAGGTTTTTTCCAAGAGATTGTTCCTGGAAAAAAAAAATGAATTTTTTTATTCAAGTTAAATAAGATCAAATGAAGCTGACTTAGCATCTTAAGAATTTTAACATTGGCTTCTGCCTACAGTTAGAGGAAACAGAGGCCTTGCTTTTAATTGCTGTCAGCCATTGTCTGGAGAGATGTACTTCCTAACAGGAGTCTATCAAGGGCTCCATCTGGGTTTGATTCCAGTATCATTTATATAATAAAACAGAAGAAACAGTATGTTTGCCTACTCTAAGGTATCTTTCCAAGTCACAGTGGCCTTGACCAGGTTATACACATTCTTCCTTGCAGTATCAGCAGAGCCTCCACCCTATTACTCTTTCACCATCCTTTGGTATCTTAAGCAGTCACATTGGCCCATCTTAATACTTTCCATTGGTCTCTCTGAGCATGTTCCCCCAAAATGTTACTGTTTGTTCTTTCTCCCAAAGCAGACTGCAGAAATGGCACTCTTACATCCACTTCTTCCCTGTTATCCAATAATTTTATGGGCCTGTCTACTGTAGTGGTCGTGTTTGATGCTGCAGAAATGTTGCTGGAGTATAGCAGCAATTTTTTATATATATTCTGCTGATAGGGTGGTGCCCTCGAGTGGCATTGATGCTGCTTTTCTTCAAGTGTTTATTGCTTAAAACTTTATTAAAAATTGCAATAGCAAACATATGAATTCCTACATCTACATACAACAAGAACTAAAAAAATGGCCGAGGCTCTACTGCCCAGCCTTGATAATATACATGACAGTATATGGGAAGTAATGCAATTCATGTTGAATTGTAACAGTTTACCAAGAGGAAAATGTGAAAGATATCAAAATAAATATCAGGCAATTCTATTGATTTTCTAGACACAAGATTTAAAGGAAAAGCAATACAGCTGTAAAAGAGTTGTTAGTGAAAATTCTGAAGTTTAGCCTTGGAGGAGATACTATTTACACTGATTACCTTGTCACAAAAAAGTAGTCTGGAGAAATTTACTGATGACATAAAGTAGGGAGGTCCTATTGAGCAAAATGTGGTCAGTATTTCCTACAGGTACAACAGGAGAATTTTGCTGTAGTAATAAAACCAGAGTGAAGTGTCTGAATAGGAAAGAAGGTCAATTATACAGGAACTAGAAAAAGTTTCTTTGATACACTGAAAATTCTTCTGGAGACAGTAGAAGAGAAAAATCTAAGAAAATTCTAAGAAAATTATAATAGCTGTGGTAGGCCAGACCAAAGGTCTGCCTAATGCACTCACCCCACTTTGTCAGTGACCAGCAGTAAACACTTGTGGCACAGAAAAGGAATAGGACAATCATGCAGCAACACTTGCCCATGGTACGTGTTCTGGTTCTGTCTTGCTGATATGAACCACGTTTGAGAAAGATTAGTTGAATATAGGAAAAGTGTGGGGGAAGGGACACATAACGATCATCAAATCCAGCTCTTTATTGAATGTCTCATAAAGTGATTGAACTCACAATCTTGGTGTTTACAGCAGCAGGCTCTAACCAACTGAGCTAAGCTCTAACTGCACCATAGTGCAGAGATTTAAAAAGTATATTTTCTATAACCTAGAAAAGTGGCAATTAACAAGGAATGCCACTGCTGTCTATTAGAGCAGTGATGTTCAGGAAGAGACTTCTGAAGAGTGGCAGTTGTAAAAAAAATATAGTCTCAGTTTAAAATGGAACTTGGAGTTCTGAAAATACTAGATTGCATACTTTTTTGTGATGGTTGGAGGATAGTCTTAGAATGCAGGAGCTTCTGTCCCATCTAAACAGATCCCTAATAGAATATTTTAGAAGCCGATGAGTTTTCTCAACACTGAATTCTAATTTGCTTTGACTTTCACTGCATGAAGGTACTGAAAGTGTAGGCAACATGAAAAAGTTTAATAATATTGTGTTTAAGGACTCTAATGATGATTTTGATGGTTTTTGAAGAAGTGTAAGAAATTGTACTTCTAACAATCTTCCTGTCCATTCATAATATTTACATACCCTTGAGTTGGAATCCTGTCTTGCTTGTTTACCCCCCCATCCTTCATCTTGTTATTGAAGGGTGTCCTCCTGCCTCTCACCCTCATTCCAAAGCTTAGCCCTGCTGTTTCCCTTTAAATATGGAAAGAAATTATTCCTGAGCTGTATTACTAAGAGTCTCAGAACACAGTGGGAATTCATGTCCAAAGACAGGGTGGGGTCAACTTTTTCAGTTTCACTGTGAAGTTCGATCAGTTGGGGCCTACTATGAAGCTGCACCCAGAATTTAAAATAATGCTACAGATCCTGAGAGACCCCTCTGCTAAAGCCTTCAAAAGCTGAGCTTTAGAATTCTGTGCTCTGTTAATAGAGTACACTGCTCACGATGGCACAGCACACCGTCAGGCTGGAGCACACTGTGTTTGCCTTTGTATCTTAAAAGTCATCTCACTGTTTACTAATTGAGAAACACACATTGATGATCCAATTAATGACAGATTTAAACTAAACCTCAAAATTAACATAAGCTAGTCCTGTTAATTAGGGAGCCTGCAATTTTACCTGTAATATACCCTAAAAAGGAGAGACCATAACAGGTACATAATTCAGGTAAATAATCATAATAATTCAGATAAATAATCATAATATATAGATTTCTTGGTGATGTGTTCAAACATTTGTAAAAAGCTATTGTCTCATTTGGCAATTGCCATAAAACAAAAATCCAGCCTTTGCAGACTAGCTTCTAAAATATTGAGCAGAGGTAAATCTGCTAAACATTTTTGTTAGTCCCAATTTAATGATATTCAGCCAGGTGTTTATAGCACAAATGGAATGTTACATACTGTGATTAATTATTACTGTGGCTATTAAAGAAGTCCTATTTTGGCACATTGTTCCATCATTTGTTTGGATTTGATTATGCTCTTGATTTTGTCAGTACTGTGACATAACCTAATTTTGTCTTCTAGATATTTTATGTTTATAAAAATGAATAATATAAAATCAAACCTGGTTCTGAGTTTGCTTTTCATGCTTAAGGCTAGAATTCAACCAGTAAAATTATAAAAGCCTGATAGTGGCCTAAAATATAGAGCCCAGAGAAGTTTAAAATAACTTATCTGTGTAGCATTTTGCATTAATATTACACTGAATTTTAAGGTTATATGGTTTTCCTCTTATTCTGTATTCATTTCAGCTTCTATTGTTCTTCAAATCTGGCTGTTGTTTTTCTGTGAGCAATGAAGCAGAAAAAAAAAAAAACAACTACTAGTGGTTTCTAAATCTTAACAGTAACAGATTAAATAAAAGGAACTACTCTGTGCTTGTTCAGTTTCCTTTGTGAATTCCTGGAACAAGTAAAGCACATTTTCAGGAATTCCCAGGAATCCCAGTGATAGAAATGTCCAGAACTCCTCTGATATTAGCTCTCAGAAGCATAGCAAACTCTTTTCTATGATGCAGTCTAAATTTAAGAACAAATAACAACAGACAAGGAAGCACAAAGAAAAAAAACAGAATGATAAGCTAGTTCACCAAATGTCTGACTGTTCTGAAGATGTTTTTCAGACATTATAAGGCAAGGTTATTTAAAAGATTTGAAGGAAAGACAAGTTATTTCAAAGGATAAGGAGTTTTCTGTAGGAGAGTAGCAGCACAGAAAGAAACCAGGAGGTATATTTTTCATTTACAATCTATTGAGGATGCCAAGCAAAGCCTAGTGTTTCTCCATTCAAATATGTTATTGTTCTCAAGTGTGTTTCAACACCACTGAAATGCAGACATCTCAGCAGGCTTGTAATACCACATAAATTGCAAAACTGTGTTAGCAAGAGAGACAGTTTGATAAAACATCACATGTTCAAAGAAGGTATTTGAGTCCATAACATCTATCTAGAATAGAGCTGTGGTTGTAGAATCTGATTTGTAAAAAAACCCTAAGCATCTGTTTTTATAATTATTTATCATGGAAAGGACCACACACAACTGAATCTGTTTTGATTCAAATCACTGATTCCACAAAATCATTAAAAATTCCTGTTGAATAGATCATCTAATTCAAGCTTTTCTTGAATGTGCTTGGTGCCCACACTTTCAGGATTTTGAATCCTGGAGGCATATTTGGAGCATGGAGAGAACAGATGTTCCAGGAAATGTTCCAGTGTAACAGTGAATGTTAGGGCCAATCCGGCATTAGTCCAGAAAGAGAGAAGAGAGCACATCTACTATAATAAAAATCTACCATTATCTCCACATCAGTAAAAGGAATTAAAATTTATCCGCTATTTCACATGAAAAGCAAACAGTATTTTTTAATGTAGGGAAAGATTTTCTTTCCAAATGTCACTTGATCTTCCTGTTAATGTCTGAAGTAAATGACATCGTATTAGTGATTCTACTCTAAAAAGCAACTGTGTGCCAGAATTAAAGGGCACTCTCCTCCCCTTCAATCATCTGCCATCACTTCAGGAATATAAAGAACAGAGCAGTTAGGAAGATCAAGAAGGGTTCTGTTCCTCAAAAGTGCAGCCAGCAGTTAGTCAAGTTGTTCAACAGCTTCTGCCCAGCTTTCCACCGTCTTAAGACGAGCGTTTACATCTGAGTCTGGTAAGGGGTATGTTGTTGAAGCAATGTCTATTTCCTCTGATATTATAACCAATCTCACCCGTCTTACTGGAGGCTTATGTCTACACTTCTGTATTTTGTGTCCTTCTCATGGGAAGTCTGCAAGCTGAGTTTTACTCCCATGGACTTGTTTCATCCTAAGCCCTGACCTGGTCACAACTAACTGGTCCTGCTAACTTGCAGGACATGTCTGGAACAGCCTAACACAAACTGAGGAAGTGAATGGGGACATCCACCACATTCTGGAATTTCCTCATCCAAAAGGGCTTCATAAACCATTTGTGCAGTTATAACCCATTTAAGCTGCTTTCTGCCATGCTTACAGCATATAGATTGTCTAGAATAGTTTTGCCTAAAAAAGAATCTCTTCCGCTTGAATTTTTGAGCCAGTCAGCTACTTACATATGGCCTTCCTTTCCTGTACTGAAGTTCTCCCTCCATTGTGCCATTATAGCTGTTTGCATAGTTGAATTCTCAGTCACACTTGTGAAATGAGCTTGCATAAATCAGAATGTCTTCCTGTTGTAGCTGTTTTAAGAGTAGATGATTCCTTCAGTGAGCCTCTCTCATTTAGAAAGAAGCCACATAAACAGTGGAGTCAATTTTACTGAGAGAACAATATTGTTTAATGGAGGAAAAGGGAGATGGGGTGCTCCTAAAGAAATCACATCTTGCTGCATTAAGGAGGAAAGGGATAGATTTCTGGAGAGAGAAATGGAGGGACTGACTAATGACAGTAGGTTGAACAAGCTTAATGAAGATTATTAAGATAATTGAGCTGAGCGCTTAACATAATTGAGCTGGTTCTCTTGGGGCATGTACTTCCTAGTCTTTTTTTTTTTTTTTTTTTGCTTTTTGCTTTTCAATTTAAGCTGAGAGAAATGTAGAATTCAAACAGGAGTGTAGACAAAATGTGGTACTTTCATTTTTGTGTGTCAAAATAGATTGTTCAGCTAGATGCATACAATTTGTATAATTGCAATATTTGCCAGGAATTGGAAGTTAAAATACATTTTTAACATCCTTATGTTTTGAAATATTTATGGAAACTATTAGCAAAATAGTAACAAACATTCACCTTTATTCTCATTTACTTTACTACAAACTCAATCATCAGCAGTTACTGTTTTCTGTCTGCCCTCAACTTTCATGCCCACTCCTTTCTGCATGTTCACCTTCTTCCATAAAGGAGGTTATCCCTTTATGTCTTGGCTAACTGGACACAAATATTTTTTAACATTTTTCTAAATTACATCATTGAAGGAAGCAAAATATGAGCCCCAGTTATATTTCTATTAAAGTACTCTGCTTCTCTGGGACTAGTCTATATAGTCCCATTCAGTTTCCCTGCCATTCCTTTAGCAAAATAAAAAGGCTTTGAAAAGCTAATCAGTTACGCATTTTTAATATGTGTTTGTGGATAACCAATAAGCTGCAATCCAGCCCTTAGAATGAAAAATTCCCATGCTTATATGGAGTAGTCTACCCAAATGAAAGGGCAGACTTATGAACACTAAGCTCTCAATTACAAAGCTTATTTGTAGTACAAGTGACTATTCAGTCTGACTATATTTTTTTTTTTCTTCTTCTTTCAGGTAATGACAGAATCCTTCGTTTGTGGAATCCAGTTGTTAATTTGAGTCCTGTGGGGAAGCTATTTGGACATAAACATAGTGTTGTGGAAATTGTGACAAATGAAAAAGATCAACATGTCATCAGCCTTTCCTGTGCAAAGGTAAAACACTTTTCTGAACCTCAAGGAAACAGGGCTGGAAGAAGGATCCAGAGAAGTCCAGCCTAACCTCAGTGCCCTGCAAAGTTGTGGAACAGAGGATCTGGAATGCAATCACACAGCACATACAGGACAATCAAGGGATCACGTCCAGCCAGCACAGGTTTAGAAAAGGCAGATCCTGCCTGCCTAACCTGGTCTCCTTTTATGAGCGGGTGACCCACCTGATCAAAGCAAGGGCAAGTGTAAGGCTGTGGATGTTGTCTGCCTGGACTTCAGCAAAGCCTTTGATACTGTCTCCCATGGCATTCTCCTGGAAAAGCTGGCAGCCCACAGCTTGCACAGGTGAACCTTTGATGCATTAAGAGCTGGTTGAATGGCCAGGCCCAGAGAGTGGTGGTGGATGGTGCCACATCCAGTTGGTGAGCAGTCTGTGGAGGTGACCCCCAGGGATTAGTGTTGGGTCTAGACCTGTTCAATATCCCTATTGATGACCAGGATGAGGGAACCAAGTGCATCCTCAGTAAATTTGCCAACAATACCAAGTTGGAGGAGTGTTGATCTGCTGGAGGGGAGGAGGGCTCTGCAGAAGCATCTGGAGAGACTGGATTGATGGGCCACGGCCAACACTATGAGGTTCAATAAGACCAAGAGTCAGGTCCTGCACTTTGGCCACAACAATCCCAGGCAGCCTTACATGCCTGGGAAAGAGTGGCTGAAAGTTGCCCAGCAGAAAAGGACCTGGGATTACTGGCCAACAGCAGCTGAGCTTGAGCTGGGAATGTGCCCACATGGCCAAGAAGGCCATTGGCATCCTGGTCTGGATCAGCAATAGTGTGGCCAGCAGGGCAGTGATTGTCTCCCTGTACTCAGCACTGGTGAGGCCACACCTCAAACCCCATGTTCAGTGTTGGGCCCCTCACTTTAGGAAGGACATTGGGGGGCTGGAGCACGTCAAGAGAAGGGAACAAGAGCTGGTGAAGGGTCTGGACCACAAGTCCTATGAGGAGCAGCTGGGAGAGCTGGGGATGTTTAGCCTGAAAAAAAGGAGGCTGAGAGGAGACCTTATCACTCTCTGCAACTGCCCGAAAGGAGAGTGTAGCCAGGTGGGAGTCAGCCTCTTTTCCCAGGCAACTAACTAGAAATAGGACAAGAGGAAATGGCCTTGCACTGTGTCGGGGGTTAGGTTTAATATCAGGAAGAATTTATCCACAGAAAGGGTTAGTAAACATTGGAATGGGCTGCCCCAAGAGGTGGTGGAATCACCATCACTGGACGTGTTAAGGAACAACTGGACATGGCACTTAGTGCCATGATCTGATTGACAAGGCAGTGCTTGGTGAGAGGTTGGACTCAGTGATCTTGGAGGTCTCTCCAACCTAAATGATTCTGTGAAATCAGTGTTATAAATTCAACTAGGAATCTTATTTTTAAGTAAATACTTCTGATAGTAATTGATTATCGGTTCATTTATTTTAATAAAAAGGCTTTTAGCTTAAAATTCCCAAATTATTTTATGTTGAGAAACAAGACTAGAATGTCACACTTCAGGAGTGTGACAAAAGAGTGCTTACAACAATAGATATTAACATTCTGATAATTGCTGTATTAATTAGCAACTGACAGATTTAAAACAGAACCTGTATTCAAATGCTTCATTCGGTAGTGATCACCTGCAGAAATTTCCTACAGTTCTTTTGCACTTCTGTCTTCCTACCAGCCTACTAAATCCGTAGGTGGAGTTTTTCTGGTGTCTCTATATATCATGTTCAACTATTAATCTCTTTCTAACCAGTGCCTTTTACAAGGCTTACTGATCCAAAGGATTGACCATTAACAGGAATGCTAATAAAATCAGTAGTAACATTTATTCCACCAAATATTGCAAGATTCTGATGGAAGGATATGGGTATAGGAGAAGTGATTGGTGGAATCATGCTGTTGGTAATTTATATTATTTGTCAAAATGAGACTTCTCAGGAAAGAATAAAAACTTCTATAAATACATGTAAAAGTAAAAGAGAAGTTTCTGAAGGACTAATTGTGAATGGCTATAGAACTCTTTCAAAGTGGTCCAATGTGATATTTTCAATATTTAACACTATTCAATATCCTTATTATCATCTATAGTGATGGAGTAGTTACGCCAAACTGGTTAAAGCTGCGGTCCCTGAGCAGAAGTATTAGAGTTCAATATGGTCATTAAAATTGAAGGTATGATTATGAAAAATAGCTCTTATGAGTCAATAAGGACCTAATGTAATTAGTCTGCTGAGATATCCTTCTATCTCAAAGGTTTCCGGATTTTTATTGGGTTATATAGGAAATATTGCTGAACTATGTGGCCTGTCCTCTGCCACTCCTCTGCTATAATTGCTTACCACTTCTCATAGTGGTGGCAGTAAATACCACATTTTCACTTCTTTAATCTTATTCTTAAAAAATCCCACACATTTCTAAAAGTAATACTAGCTGAAAGTAAATTATCAATATTTCCTATCTTCACATAATCCTGGAGCCATAACCCTTCCCCCTTCCTCACTCCTATAAATCTATACCTATCTGTTCCATAGATAACTCTGTAACTTTGCTACAGGCATACATTACTGTGAATTAAGGAGGGTTTTGACAGATAGCCTTAAGCAATACATGTAGAAAAATGGAGTAAGATTTAAGACATGACTTAAAGGCAATGAATGAACATTAAGATATTTATAAAAAAGCACCTGAGAATGAAGCCCCTGGGGCAGTAAATGTAGAAGATCTTTTGAGGGCCTTTCTGGGCTTTTCTAGGATTCAGTAGGATGATTTACAAGAAAGCAAAACCTATTTTAAAAGTCTTTAAGTATGTGGACATGTGATCTTAACTAAATATAGCTGAGTAGTGCCAATGACATCAGTAAGACCACTTGTACCTGCAAATGAATATATGAAAGTATGTTTTAATTAAAAGTCATGTGTATTTAGATAGGGCAGTGGGTTGTAAGGCTGAAATTACACTTCTCAAACAAACAAACAAACAAACAAAAGAAAACCAACAGAAAACAAACAAACAAAAATAGACATAAATTCCTAGACTTTCGAGTGTCAGATAAATCTTGTGTCATAGTGCAAACTATAAAAAAAAAGGAATCCCTCACAGAGGAGTCTAAACATAGACTTTCAAATAAAGTGCTTATCACTCTCTACCTCAAATATGCAATCTATAGAAGAAATATGGTATTCCAAATAGCAGGAGGTCAGCTATAACAGGATTGCTTTCAACTTGCTTGAAGCACATTTGTGTTTGACAGACAAGAACCAGGAATTATATAAAGGTGTTCAAATTCTCAGGGAACTTTCAATGATACTTTAGCATTTACTTGGTTTCCACCTAAAAAACAAAGACCAACTTGCTTTTCAATCTGCCTAGCATAAAAAGTCAAAATTGTTTTCTCTGTTTTGTTTCTGTCTTTCACTGACTGTGATATAGGAAGCCTCTGAGGCTAAATAAGGACAGCCTATATATCTTTACTGAAAATAAGTTAGAGACTTGTATCAATGATCTCATAGAATCATTGTATCCTAGCGAACAAAATCTCTTTATATGGATTTTACAATAAATGTTTGACAGAATAGCAGAACAAGAGAAAAAGCTTAGGAAAATTAAATTAACACTTTTTCAGAACCTTCTCAAAATTAAATTTAACCTAAACCATACCAGCTATCCATATTAAAATGAAAGCTTTTTTGTTGTGCCATTTTCAACTAAAGTTGCAAAACAAGGTGAAAAGAAGAGAGTGTTTTTTTTTTAATTAAGATTTTCAATTGTTATCTTTGTTACATAGTTGTTATATTTGAAGATTCAGACTGATTTAAACTATATGGGTATTTTTCTTGAACTATATTGAAAAATTCCTTCTCATGGTAAAAATATTTTTGTGCAATGTAAAATGTGCTCACAAGAATGTTTCTGCAGCCTATATGTAACTGATTTATAACACAGAGTTCAAAAGTAAGGGATCACATTGGCTTTTGGTTTCAGACTCTTGCTGCAGCAACGCATTGCAGTCTAAAGAAGTATTGGCTGAATTAAGGGCTCAAAATCTGCAGTGAAAGGTTTTAAGACACCAGGAATCTGACACATCTATTACAAGAGTACTAAAGGATTTATTTGATAGTATTACCCTTAGTTCCATACTATAGAACACAAATATATATTGTGGTTTATACAAAAATGTAAAAATGAATAAATCTGAAACCATGGTTTCACAGCACTAGTGAAAAAAAATAGAGATCACAGGAGATTTGTATTATAGTGGAAGAGCTAGTTTAGAAGATTTTTAACTCTTAACAGTCTGAACATACCAGAGCATGAAAAGGAGAGTAGGTCCCAGGAGAAGAGAGGCATCACTGTGTTAACTTCATGAGGTAGACCAAAAGTACAGATTACTCAGCAGGCTTTGGCTCTGTGCAAGCCCAGCTCAGCAATAATAAAAACATCTCTATATTATCTACCCGTGTTTAGCACAAATCCAAACACAGTGCCATATCAGCCACTGGGAGGAAAATTAACTCCACCCCAGTCAAAACTAGTACACTTCACTAGATCAGTTCTGCTTTTGTCAGCAGAAGAAGCATCTGAGCAGTGCTGCCTTCTTCTTGGAGCATACTTTTTGATTTACTCTGTGGCATTTTGGGCAATATGGAATACAGCTTTCTGGAAAGAAGTAAAGAAACTTCTGTGATATTTAATCTAACTGAAAACAAGTTGTCCTGAGCCAGTAATAACAAAACAATTACCACAACAATTAAGAAACTATTTTGGAATTTGGATTCAAACAATCATTCTGTTTAAGAAAATGAAGATTTCTTTAACTACTCCAACACATAAGCATTTTGTTTGCTCCAATATTATAAGGATTTCTTGATAGGACTAATTATTTGTCAAAAAGTTGTCAGGCAGCTATTAAAAATTTTCTAATTCCACTATCACAAAAATTAAACTTAGTTTTTGGGTTTGTAACATAAGAATACGTAATTTCTGTATGACCTTTAGTCATATCAATTAGTATTTCCATAGTACTGACACTAAGGTAGAGGGGAGGGCCAAAGCAGGAATTTTCATAATTCTGCATTGTTGAACTTGCTCCAGAGTATAATATTCATGGAAATAAGTTTGTTCCTGATCTTCTAGATTGTGAAGACTTTGGAGATAACAATTTACATAGGCACAGTTATAGCTGTAGTCCACAGCCATGTCTTTTTCTTCAGCAGTTCAGTTGAGTGAATTTACAAGAAGATCTGCAATATTGATGTGATCTATGTGTTCCTAATCATAGGAACATGTTGTGAATCTTGTGTGGAGATTTCCCACAAACACAATTGTATGTTGAATTATATACCACAGACCAACATGACCTACATTCTTCACAATTACACTTAGTGTGTGTCTATCTTGACTTACATTTTGGCTGAAAATATTTCCAGAAAGTAATTACTGTTAAATTTTTCTAAAGATATTAACTCATTCCTTATGTCATTGTACCAAAATACAGACTCAGGTTTTCATATAGTACGTGGATTCTTTGCTAAATAGTGTCAGCATGTTGTAGGCATAGATTAGATTATTGGCATAAAAGTAAAAGCATATGTATATAACTGTAAGTGCAAATGTATATAACTCTTTGATTGGAATTATTCTGCAGAAGCCACTAAAGCAGTTTTCAGGAAACATTTTTTTCAAGATGACTGGCAAAGCTTGTCTCTATATTTATGATTGCAATACCATTGATATTTATCATTTGGGAGCTATAAAAAGAAGAATGAGTGAGTATTTCTACTGTTAGAACTATTTTACACCTTTTCTCTACAAAGTAAAATAGTATGGCTCATTCAAGCACTGAAGCAACAATTTTATTGACTAGAAATGCTGGTAGACTACATTAAGTCTTTTTTTTTAAAGACTTACAGCTAAACAGCATCCTCAGATGCTTTAAGATATACTAGATAGACAATGAACTATGACATGAGTTTGATGTTTCAAGCCAGGCAAGGCAAGATTGTCCTGTATAAAGGTACTTGATCTGCCTGGTTATTACATTACCACTAATGCATTTTTCTACAAATACCAGTACTCTAAGTTAATAGAAATTACTGTAGTTGTTTGGTTGTTTTTTTTCCTGTTGGGCCCAATAAGCAGAAGAATTACTCTTGCAGAGTGTATGGTAATATGAGAACAGTCTGTGGGGTAAAGAAATAATGGAAAACTGACTTGATGCTTCAGCATAGATAGAAGAATATTGCATAGGAAATCTCTGCTGTGTTTAGTTTTTTTCTCCCCTTCATGTAACTTCATTGCCCCTGTCTCTCTATAGTTTGCCTATTCTTATTTTCGTCCTGCATCATGAGCATTTATTACTTTTTTTTTTCCTATTACAGAACTGATTAAATGCATTCAGGAAGCATCAAAGGGAAAAAAAACTCACTCATAGGCACAGGGGCTATTAAGCCTGGAGATGTGGCAGGAAGTAGGCCATTATCTGAAAGATGAACTTACACTCTGTGGAAACAAGGAGGTTAAGGCTAATGGCAGAGACCAGACCTGGCTGAATAGCTCTTGTACTGAAAGGTTGTGAAGCAGTGACAACCACTCTCTCCCTTAGTGTGGAGATTTACAGCTTCAACAATGGAGGCTACAACTTCATGTCTTGCCTACTTGAATTGTCAGTGGAAGTCAGAAAGCCAAAATTTACTTCACCAGTTGCCTCATTGATTTTACTGGAACGTCTCCAGTGGTTGGTTTAGTTGAATGAGACCACTTAAGTGAGTCAGGAGAACAAGATTTGAGCCTACAGGTTTCAATTCATAAAAACAAACAATTTTGTTTGATGATCAGTAGGGCTGATATAAGGAGTATATTCCCAGTCTTTAAACCACTGTACAGTATCATTTGTAAACACAAACCCCCTGTTTTAACAAGTGAAAGCAGTGTTCTTTGGGTTTTTTATTTTTAAAAGTAATTTCATTTTTGTTAGCTGAAGAGCAACCATTCACACATGGCAGGAGAGTAGTGCAACAAGCAGGGATTTTTCATATCTCCATTCTGGGACATGGGAGAGTTTCATTCCACTCATAATTTCTTCAAAATCAAATGCAGCCAACATGATGCAACCACATAAACATTTCCCTACTAAAATTTGCCTATCCTAAAGAAACTCTGTTGTACATGTGTTAGCTTTACTCTTACACAACCTGAGGGTAAATTTTTAGCATTTCAGAGAAGATAAAGGGAGGTAAGATATGTTATTAGTTTTTCCATTTTCTGGCTTTAGCTAATTTACTCAACCCTTGATGTTATCAGTCTTCTGTCCTCTCTCTCTTGATCTGCTTAATATCGGCTGGGCGATATCCCTGTGGGAAGTCTTAAGTGTCTTTGTCAGTCTGGAACCAAGCAGATGATTGTATCAGTGCCTGTTAGTGTGGATGTCTGTCTAACCAGCTTTGAAAGCACATGATATTGTTATAAGGATATATTTATAGTACAGTCATTTGTCTTCCTGAAAAATGAGAGCAACTCAGCTGGAAACACACTGCTTAATTTATGTCAAACCATTGCTAATCATGTCTGTTACTGGAATGTACTGTATCGCAATATTAAATTTAATCTAGATAATTTGAAAAAGAGGCATTTGGGAAATCTGCTCCAGTCATCCTTCACAAAAATTATGTGGCCCCATCTATATCAGACACATTTTTTGTTTACAGCTTTGAAACCAAAGTTCTCTTACTGCTGTGTCGTTATTCTCTTTGGTTTGTTTGTTTCTCCCAGATATTAAGAATTTCATTCTTCTCTTATATTGCAAAATCCTTCAATAGCATTGAATATTCTTCAGACTTTTCATGTAAGATACTAAATTTTCTGTAATTTCCTGTCCCATTTTCTAATATTCAAATCACACTGTTCCTTAGTCTGAAAGAAAAAAAAATTAAATACAAACAAAACACCACCACTACGAAACTCTACAGAAGTCTCAAGGGAAATTTCATCCACGTAGATAATTATTGGAAGGGAGAGTGCAAAGAAGATGGTACCAGGATCTTTTCAGTGGCTCCCAGTGACCAGAACAAAGACAATGAAAAGTGAAACACAGGAGATTCTGTGTGAACATCAGAAAATATTTTTTTACTGTGAGGGAGACCAAGCACAGACACAGGGTGCCCAGAGAGATTGTGGAATCTCCCTCCTTGGAGATATTTCAAATCCATCTGGACATGGCCCTGCTCTATGTGGCTTAACTTCAAACATGGTAGTAGACAAGGTGATCTCCAAAGTCCCTTCCAACCACAACTGTTATTCCATGAAAAAGTAAAACTACTTCAAAAACTTTGTCTAAGGTGAAAAAATCATTCTAAGGTTGGTTGAAGATTGACAGGAGGAACTGTCTGGTTTTTAACTCTTTTGATTCAGGTATCCATGGGCAGCCACCTCTGTCCTACACCTCTAGCTTCCTGTTTCTGACCCCCACACCATCTACATATCCACTGAAGCTGTTCTCCAGAAGTGTTGAGTGTTATTTTGTCTTTGCAGCAGGGATCAGGTATGTCTATTGTCAGCACATCCTCCACACGGTACAGAGACAAGACATGCAGAATATTTACACCCTCTCAATAGCAGCACCCCATAAATATCCTTCGGGCTCATTACTGTGTAATTAGACTCACTATTGCATACAACAGTTTGATTTCTTTCTAACATCCCTTCATATCTGGGAAAAGTAAATCATTTTATATACTACCAGGTTACCATGGTATTATCTGTGATTTGAAATGCTCATAATTTTGAATTTTGTAAAGTTGTTATCTTGATAAGGCAATAGCTGTAGTACTGGCTGCTGCACCACATTGCATTACTGTGATTAGAACTAAATCCTCCTTCCCTTAACTTCACAAGTAATCCCATTGACATCTATTTGTTCCTAAGTCTTCTTACTGTGACAGGGAGTTGTAGCACTTTGCAGAATCACCTTCAGGGATCACAAGACACATATAGGCACTCTCTGCAGATAACCTTAATAACACAGCAAGCAGAACTGCAGTTTGACATTCATGCCTGATGATTTTTGTCTTTGAGGCCTCAGACATTCTGTATGAATTTGTGAATTTTTTCATTTAGACCGTGGAGCCTTAAATGACCCTCTCAAACAGGTGAACAGGGTAGCAAATAGGAGCAGATAAACTAAATGCTTCAACAAAAAACCAACGTCAATTCTTCCTTACTCTGCCTGTCTATGCCTACAGTGAATCCCGTGGCTAGCACAACTTCTTTCTGCCCCACAAGTGGTTGGATTTTGGATTTTCCCATATGAATGCTTTTTCATAAGTCCTTTTAAAGACTTGCAGCATCACCCTTCTGTAAAACTGAGGAAAGTTGACGTCTTCAAAAAAACAAATATTCTTTAACTTTCAAGAAGAGTTTGGAAGAACTAAAAGAAAGTTACTGTTTTCTCTAGAGAGTTATTGAGATACTTCCTGTGGAATAGTGTTTTAAAGTTACTTATTAACTGTTAGAAATTTGAAGGGATTATGTTTTGGTGGGGGAAGGGGGAGGGGCAAAACCTGAACTTCTTTAGTCCTTATCTATCTCAGTTAATTACAGAGAGAAAGGAGAACAGGATTTGCTTCTTCCAAAGTCAAAGCATGTTTTCACAGTAGCATCTTCATAGGAATCTGGCAAGAGATAAGTGTTCCCAAGCCTGAACTTTATTGTACTGAGAGCATATAAAAATTTATTTACCAGTTTTCTGGCCTTATTTCCCATCTTTTTGCTATTTCCCTCTGCACTTCACATTTTAATTGCTAAGATGAATCTTTTGCCTTCTGTCTGTTTTTGAGTGTATTGAGAAAAATAGAAGAGAGGTGTGTTGCTAGTTCTACATGCTCATGAAACAAAGGCTTCAGAGCCAATGGAAAAGATTGTTCAGACTTTTTTCTGTATTCTGAGTTTTAGGGCTTGAAGGAAGGTGGTGCTGAAGAGGAAAATGTTTATGAATGCACATACAGACATTTAAATTTTTCAGGGGATATTAGAAGCCTCAGAGTGGATCTCAGTGGCAAAAACTCCCACTGAAGTCTGGGGGGATTTGGTTCCCAATTTTTATCAGTGTCTGTGGAAATTCCATCTCTAACTATGTGATTTTGCCATTGGGTTGCAAAACTAATGACATGGGAAGAGCACCCCAGAACAGAGGGAGCTGCTCCAGATTGCAGTCCTGGAGAGGATAACAGAGTAGTTTGCTGGGGCTCTTGCAGCCAAGATAGAGGAAAGAGATGCAGTGTGCATTCCTTGAATGTCCCTGTATGCCAGATACCAACTGTGTGAAGAAGGCTGGTCACAATGTGGGAACACAAGTGAGTATCCCTGCTCTGCTTACTCTTAAAAAAGTCTGTCTGTGGGTCAAAGCCAATTCTGCTAACGACTAAACCGAATGAAGTTTCTCATTAATGTAAACTACTATTGTAGATATAATGTTGCTGGAAGTGAAGCTCAGCTTTCCCTATGAAGTTGAAATGGTGGGTTGTTTCCAATAGCACTTGAAGCACCTTCTTTGCACATTCCTTCTCCTCCCTAATATGTTTTGTTTGCTTGTTTATAGTCTGTATTTTGCATTTCAGAAGACACAGTCCAAAAGCACTTTGCCATGAAGAATATGCTCTCAGAGGTTTTCAGAGATTCCTGGTATTTTTCAGGCTGCTGTGGGAAATTCTTCAATAAATAAGTAGGACAGTAAAGTTAGTATTAACAAAACACTCCTAAGGCAACTCCCTAGCCACTTCCTAATTTCTCAATAAGCATGCCTTTTGTTGCCTCTCTTCATGCATGGATTCATGCACAGTTTGTGTGCTGATGCAGATGAGCAGCACTGACATTGTGTCTTGTGGCCACACTGGTGATGCCATATGTGGGATTTACTCACGTGGAACAGTGGTTTATGTAATCTCCCCATCCCTGCCCACGGGCTGGGGAAAAATGTGGCAATAAGGCAGGGAAGAGATTTATGAATGCTGTGATGTATCTAGGTTTTTGCTGTCACTTTAAGTGACTGCATTTTCTTAATGTGCTACTGGCCTTAATAGTTGAACAAGCAGCAAGAAATAGCACAGGAAGCTTTTACTTATATTCTCTTGTGATATAAAAACCTCTTCTCTTTTTATTGCTTTGATATTATGTCAAACCTGTGTCTCACTTTTTGACCAATTGAACAATCCATTAGACTATTATAATTGTCTTTCTTCATTTTTGTTTTGTGTAATTTCACTGTAACAGATCTGGGCAATGTTATTGGAAGGTTTATCTCTGTTCAGTGACTTATTATTTTCACCTGACTGTAGTATCTCCACAGATACCTACTTTTACTTAATTTTCAGCTCTTACCCATGTTTTTACATGCTCTAATTGTAAATGTACCAGAATTGAGCTTGGAGGTCCACCTGTGATATTGCCCTAACTTTCTCAATTTTCATCATCGATTCTTCTTTCAATTTTTGCTGGTCTACTGTTCAGCTGGATAAAGGGCTTTATGATTTTTTTCCTATTCAAATGGAATTCCCGTTTCAAGGCTTCTCAATGACCGTTTTGCTCTTTGTAGGCTTAAAAATTGCATGTGTGAATGAACTCTGAAATGTAATCAGAAGTCAATCATAGGAATGTGATACTCATGGTTCTTTTGACTCAGTACTGTCTCAGGGAAAATTTATTCTCAGAAAAAAGTTCTTTAGAGTCCTTTCTTTTTGAGTTGTCCTGAAAACAGACAAAATATTAAGGAGGAATTTTCTTCTATTTAACATTCTGAAACACTCATGTATGAATTTCTTTCTGGTGCCAAAGGTGATTTGTTTAAACACTGATTGATATATCTGTTACTTTTCTTCCCTTCATTTTTAGAATTCTGATGGATCCACTGTAACATCCTTTAAAATCAGGTTTTGACTTCTGTCAAGGCCCACAGCACTCAGAGTATTGATAAGAGTGTTGATGTTGTACCAACATGTGTCTTTGTGTTAAAATCCCAATTAAAAGTGAGGCCATAATAATAGCAAAAGCAAATGAATAAAAATAACTTGCAAAAATGCCTATATACGACTCACCAGTTATGGCAGCTGAACAAGAATTGCAGGCAGATATGATAATAGAATAACTTTTGAGAGCATAGTAAAATTGTCTTGCAGAGAAATACACCACACTAAAGGCCATGGGATCTGAGAAATTAGATCATGATTTCTTGAGTATTAAAAATAGTTTGCATGGGATTAGCAGTAAGTTCAACACAGCTTTTGATCAGGCAAGATGAAAAATGCTGCTGACGTACAATTATTCTAGAGTTTGAAGCAGATGCTGTGCTTTCCATTGAACCTGAAGGTAAGATTACCAACATCTGCTGTCAGTCAAAGATTTCAGGAGTTTCTTTATCCAGTACCCCCTGAAATTTATCTTTGTACTTTGTTGAGCACCATTTCATGCTCCAGTTCATATACAGGTTTTTCAACAAGTGGCATTTATCTGTATGTGACAGAAAAGTATGACACACAATGGAGACATCTTGTCATTAAGGGATAGAACCAGTTTCCATGAGATCTGGTTCTGCTGTGGACTTGTCAGGTCAAGACTACAAAATTCAGCATTTTTGTTCGTTTTATCCTTAGTAAAAAGGGGATAAAGATACCTTCGATATTTTTCTTGCTTATTTTGGGATGTACTATTTTTAACAATAATTTTCATTGGCAGTGATTTTCATTGGCACCTGTATTATTAATGTCATAGAAACAAAATAGTTGAAAACGCAGTCAGGATACAGTACTAGATTTTCTCCTCTCTCTCCCCCTCTAGGTTTTTAGAGTGTGGGATATACAGACTCTTTCACCACTGCAGGTTTTCTATGAAAATCATGGAACCCCAGAAGAGATGAATGCCTTTCCCATGGTATTTGACAATGATCGTGGCATGCTTTTCACAGGTATGTTATTGCAGCTGGTTTGTGAGAGCATGCTCCTTTTCCTATAATCAAATTTTCCTATGATTAAAGAAAACTGAGGTTGAATACAGGACTAAGCTATATGATAATATACAGAATACTGGGAGACGAGGGTATTGCACAATAAGGCTGTTTTAAAGTGGGTTATATATGGTGCTGATTTCAGTATTGAAAATGGCATGAAAATATGCAGCATGGGAACTAACAGCAGGAACTGAAGGAAATTAGAAAGGCTTCTCTGAAGGCAAGGTGAGCCTCCCAGAGCAAAATTAAACTAAAGATATTGCTGACTTGTCATTTCTTGAAAACTATCAAGTTATTGATCTCCCCCTAACTATTTCTCTAGGACCCACCTCCTGTTTGGAGATGAAAACAGCAGCATGCAATCTCTGTGGAGCCCTCACAAGTATATTCAAACTCTTTATTTAACTCAATAGATAAAAACAGCCCAACAACCTGTTGAGGTGTCAACAGACACATTGCCCAGCTGATTAGGGATAAAATATTGTGGGAACTCAACCTGGGGTTTCTGGGCTCTGTTTCCTGACTTTGTAGCAGGGAGCCTGGCACCTCTGAGGAACCAGAGCTTTGCAGTTGTCACTAAGGATGTTAGCCTTTTATATCTAAGGCTAGAAAGGACTCTTGAAATCGGCAGGGTTCATCTGCCCCAGAGATGTAGTCACAAAAAAGACAGCTTTGAACTTGTTCTGAGCCAATAGAGGCCTGACATGTACCAGGCAAATAAAGTAATTGTCTTTGGAGACAGCATTTTCTGTCCTTGGATTAGGAACAAGGCAAAAAGTTTGCAAAGCTTGTTAGATCTGAGAAAATGAATGTGAAACATTTTGTTGTCAGTGACTTGGTGGTTTCTACTGAACTTTTTCATCACTAAAGGATACAGATACCATCTTCATTTCAAATTTATGCTTGAGAGATTTTCAAGGCTTGGCAGTGTCGGGAATTTATACAGGTCAATCCTTGACAAAATGAGGTAATTTGCTCTTATAAACAATGGTTCTGTAAGTGCCTAAATATTTGTAAAGGTCTGGTCCTAGACTCTGTTAATGATTCCACTACAAGCCTAAGTGAATGTCTCCTTGCTGCTGAAGAGGGCAAGACTGAGGCTGTATATGTGTGAATTCATTCTCATTGCTATGTACCTGGCTTCACAGAGGAGATTTTCACTTAGTAATTCACTAAAATTCATAAATCACAGCTCACCTTCATGCTTCATTTGAATATTGCCATAGCTTTCGTTCTGTGCTTGCTTCCAAGCTGGAAGCTGTGCTGGCATCTACGCCTGGATTTATACCAAGGATTAGGCAATTTCCTCCTTTGCTCTGTACTCACTGCTGCTCCTGTGCTGGTAGGTCAGCAGGGATACCAGGGCAGGGATACTGGAGCTGCAATGGGAGGCTGCATATGCACTCTGGCTTGAGAGCACTGTATAGACTTTGTCCTTTCTTTTGTCTTATTATCTCTCTCTGCCTCTGTCTTTGCAACCCCTGATCTGAGAGCACGGGAAGGTGTTTGGAAAACACCATTCAGAACTCTAGTGCTGTATAAAAGAAGGTATTTGAAAGACATCATCATTGCCTGCAGATACAATTGCTTTATGTCTAAGAAAGCAGAAACCAGAATTTATTTGAGTCATAGATCCCCCAGTTAGAGTTTTATGTATTTGGGTTCATTCCATTTCTTGCCAACCAACTCTGTTCTGTGACTGGGGGATTTATGGCTTCTACTAATTTGCAGTCAGGATGTCAGTCTCATCTAAGGTGGGCAGAGGTCTGTGTATGACAAGTAAATACTTAGCCATTGTTTGGGGACTGTGTGTGAATATTTTCTGCTTCGGAGAACAGGTATTCTAAAAAACCAGACAATATTTCATATCCTATTCAGAAGAATTCATAGGAACCAAATGGTTTACATAAAACCTTTTAATTTCCAGGAAAAGTAATTATGCACAAAATGTATATATTCTCACTTCTCTCACATTCTGCAGGTTCAGATGTCATTGATATTTATCCCCTAGCTAATGTGATACAAGATTCAAAAGAGTTGCCTCAGACACATGAGAAGAGCCTCAATGTTCTGCTTTACAACAGAACTTTTCACCAGATTCTCAGCATTTGCACTGAGTCAGTTCTGAAGGTGAGCGTAAGTTGTCACCCTTTATAATGAAAAATAAAAGTCTCAGCTTTTTTATTTGGAATAAGTTATCAGGAAATTTGATAAGTTACCAGTGTTTTTTATTCAAAGTGGTGGTCTTGTAGCCATTTTGGGGGTCCAAAAAAGTGGTAGCCATGAACCCTGGAATGGGTGGAAGGTGTGAATTTGGGTTCAGAAGAACCAGCTTTTCTTTTTAACAGGGCTACAATAATCATAAGGAGTACTGAAAACCTGCAGTTTTCACCAGCTGTTGGTACATTAGATGGCAAAATTTGTAGGGAGAGGTAGTATCTTTTATTGGGTCAGTTGGTAATGTGTGGCATGCCTGTGGAGAAAGCCTTGTTTGTGTAATGGTTTGTTCAGTTTATACTCTCTCTAAAGATTTTATTTGTCACTGTAAACCCTGCCTTCCTTAGACCACTATGGCTGCAACACTATTACAATCACAAGATAATTTGGATCACTTGGTGCTACAGAAAATCAGATTGCAGTGCAAGTGAAATCAGTGGCTACTTGATAAAATCCAGGTGAATCTGAGCTATCCCGCTGCAATGGCCAAATTTTGTAGTGGTATTTCATTGTAAGGTGTTGCTTAAATTTCTAAAAGTATTCAATAATGATCAGAGACAGTTGTTTCTACATTTTTGGACCAAATGTTTATGAAAAACTTCATTTGTATATTCTGCACAGAAGCTGTAGCACAAACAATTCTTTTTAGTTAAATTTCTTTGCTTTCAAACTGTAAAAACACTTTCTATTTAATGTCAGTCTCTCTGACTTAAGAAGGGTCTTTATCATAGCATACGTCAAATATAGTGCCTCCCCTTGCCTGGGTGGCTTCCCCAGAGAGAGGGACGTTTTCAGGGGAAATATACTGGTGTTTCAGTAAAAAATGTTGCTATTGGCCATCATTTCTCCAATTACAGTAGAACACATCATGACTAGTTTTAAAGGATGTATTAAAAATAACTATCGTATTATTTTTTCAGGTCTGGGACCTAGAAACAGGATCTCAGATATATCAAATAGAAGACGCACATGGGCTGAATACTGAGGTCACCTGTGCAGCCATTGAAATAAATGGGGTTTATCTTGCTACTGGGGCATGTGATGGTAAAGCAATTAAATAACTACTACATTGCTTTGTTTTTTTTACCTTTACTACATTTTATTACCCTTTTTTTTTTTTTATGGCATATTGCATTAGCAGACAGAAATCTTCACCTTGACCATCACAGTGACAGAATTAATTTTGATTGCACAGCTCTCAGCCTGTAGAAGTGGGGGTGAGTCTTGGTTGGGTTCTCTTTGATACGTGGTTCACAGAAACATGATTTTGGGCTGCTTGAGCTCTGGTTGTTTTTTAGCCTATTACTGTTTGAAAGACTGTCTTCAAAGCTCTTGATCTGACAAGTTGTTTCCTCATAATACTGAGGACCTAGATCTATAACTAAATGGCTGCTGATGAAGAATGGTAGTTTTAAAATTTTCTAGTCTCTAAGCTCAATTTTATAGTGTTGGAAGTAACTGAACACTAGAAGAGATAGATAGATAGATAGATAGATAGATAGATAGATAGATAGATAGATAGATAGATAGATAGTTTCCTGTATTTTTCATGTCTGATATTAAGGGTGCATGACTTCTAGGTAATGTGACAAGACCTCTCTCTGATACACAAATACACATTGAATTGTGCAGGAAGCTTTAATAATTTTATCATCTCTTAACATGAAAGAATAATTCTTCTTACATTAAAATGTTCAAGAGTACACACCTGAATTTCTAAAATGTGTGAAACTTATGAAAGCTGCCTCTCATGAAGAGGAAATGATTGCCTTTTCCACACAATATACTGGCTAATATTTCTTGTTTCTACTTGGGACCAGAGACTGCACCCTTTATAGATCTTAAGAGCACAGGAGAAGATGAATATTGTCAAGTCTTACAAAAGAAAAGTCACACATAGTTGCTTTACTTAAGAAAATTCCATAGCTTCTTCTCCCCACTAGCTCTCTGGGATAAATCCATCAATCAGGTCCCTCTTCTCATTGCTGTTGTTCAGAACCCAAAGTCTTCTGTCGACTAGCCCACACTCTGATTGCTCTCTGATAATGTTATTCAGAAACTGTAAGATAAGCAGAGATCTTTTATCCTGGGCTGCACAAAAAAATAGATATGAAACAAAGATGGAAAAATTGAGAGGGTAGTGATGTTTTCTGGTAAGTTTTTTTGTCCCTACAGCTGCTTTGCTAAGAAACACACAGTTACAATTTTTGAAAGACCAGTGACCTAGGTCTTGAATTCAAATTGGATTTTCTCTTTCTTTCTATTTTACCTGTTTGATCCAAATTAGGCTTCTGGATTTGCAGCACAGGTTATTGCTAAAAGTTCATTTTCTACATTTTTGTCATCCCTGTGTAGGAACAGTGAAAATCTGGGAGTTTGAAAGCGGGCAAGAAGTTAAAGCCTTGCCTATAAAGCAAGACAGCAATGATGAGCATCGAGTGCTGAAGATAGTATATCTGAAGGCTGATGAGAGTCAACATGCAGTTATTGTTTTGGAGCAGAGAGGGAAGATTAAAATCATCCAGGTTTTTCAAATATGCTTCTTCTCCTTCCCCCAATTTCATTTAGTAGCCCCTCATTTCTGAAGTAAAATAGGAATTTTTTATTAATTAGTAAATAAACTTTTAGAAACTGTCAAGGAACAATCTACTTTTTCAATGTAGTCAACTTAGCTTTTTTTCCCTTCTGTCTAGTGTTAAAATGTTTATTAGTCCATCACTGGTTTTCAGCATTCTCATAATTTTTTCCTTGAGTTTGCTTTTTCATTTGTAATTGAAGTTTCAGTAGTTACAGATCCTTTGAGGTAATGGCTTTAAAATATTGATATTGTTACTACAGATGGTGTTTATTCTATATAAAGAGCTTCTTAAGATAATATTTGTCACAGAAAACAAGCTATATTTTAAGTGTATATCTAAACAAGATACACGCTTGCTATAATTCTTTATGAATAAAGGAATCCTTTCCTTCCTCTTTCATTAAGTCAGTTATTTTAATAGGGTGACTCAGCTCAAACAGATCTATTTGTCACATGGGTGCTTCCTGAGATAGTGCCATTTCCACGAAGGAATCCAATTGTGTATCTGTCACTGAAGCCTAGCTCCTTAGAAACACAAGATTTTTTTCCAGATATTCGGCTTCTATGTAACACCAGTTCCATGGGAAATGATAAAGAGGTGAGAAACACTTCAAAGTTTCACATAATTTACAGAAGATTGGGAAGTAAAATGTTTACTGTGCTCACAAGGATTTCATGTTTTAGCAGCAGGACAAGAAGCAAAAGTTATTTCCCACTGTGGTGCCTTACAACCTTACATGTTTTATGATTCTGTGATTCCAAACTTTTCAGTGCACTGAAATAAATACTCAGGATAAATCATGTGAGAAAGTGACTAAGGGCTATATCTTCCTAGAAGTCCATTGCATGGTTATCACCATAATTAAGGAGTTGGAGTTGCTCTAAACATATACTGCACATTCTTGCACAATATAGTAAGTTGAGGCTCTCACATAAACACCTCTAGAAATGAGATGTCTTTCTTCCTATACCTAGGCTGACCTTTAGTAATAGTGGCACATAAAGATCAAGCTGAGTATCAGAGTGATTCCATTTTCTCCTCTTACTGCTTTGGTAAAATAGAATGTCAAATTTATGTTTCAATTTAACTTGAATAGTCCACAAGACTTAAGTCCTGTCTTGTAAAATTTCACTAACTTTGTAAGAGATGTGGATGATGTTTATAGAAAGGTCATTATATCTCTGTTCAGTAACTTCTTCCTTTAACTTGATTAGAATATCTCCATACATACCTACTTTTGCTAAATCTTCAGTCCCTTATACCTGTTTTCACATGCTCAAATTGCAGCTGTGCTGTATAAAGCAGGTCAGGTTGGATGCCCCTGTCCTCTGCAGCAGGGAGTCTCCCAATACTTTCACTCCTGGCTTCCTCTGGTGCTTCTATATAGATCGAATACAATAGTTTTAAAATAGCATCCCATATGCAGTTGTTGTAGACAATGTCCATTTAGGCATTTTGTTGGATTAACAGTTAAAATATTTCACTGTCTGTAGTGTCCTACTCTGACTCAATTTTTGCTTTTAATCTTCTTCGTAGACTTTTTTATCTTCTATGGATATTAACTGTTTCGATGTTTTAAAAGTAGAAGGATGCAGATTGATAGCAACAGGAAGTGCAAATGGTGAAATAAATTTGTGGGATTTTGAATCTGGCTCTGTGAAATGCCTGTAAGTATTACTTTCATGCCTTTTGATCTCCAGTATGTTATACAAACTTTTCAAATGGCATACTGGAAATTCCAGTATGCCCAAATATAAAGGGTGATTTACAAGCAGAAATTAAAGTAGCAATTTATGTGGGCCCTCCTCCCTCCCACTTCAAATTACTTTGCCAGCTAGTCCTGACATTGCAGGTCGGAGAAGTGATCAGGAGAGTCATTTGGGGAAGGGATGATGTAATTAAAAATAATGTTTAACATAACTCAGCACTGACATTGAAGCAAATTCTCACTATATAAATCACTCTAGACATTGACTAGAGGCTGCTTCTCAGCTGAAGAAACATCCTTATTTTGGAAGTTTTGTGTTTGGAAGGACATTTGGAAGTCATTCTACTTCAGATGATAATGGCAGATGTTCTACATTAAAATATCTCAATCACTGTCCATACCTAGAACTAGGTATGTGACTAGAAGTCACATTCAATGAGGAGAAACCTGATGTGATTTTGAAGGTTTGAGAGTAAAGGTCTTTCAGGGAAAGTGATAAAGTGTGAGCTTAAGATGGTTCCAGATATTCTTATGCCCACTAAGCTGCTACATCAGTAAACTGAACAATGGCAATATGTCTGGTTACACTGAGTGGAGCAGCATGGCAGTATTGCAGTATTCCTGTGTTAGTGAAGGAATGCATGTCTTTTAGGACATATAAAGTCAGTATTTAGCTATCCTACCCATGAGTTTCACTTCATCCTTCATGTGTAAAATTGGCAAGTTTGTGAGAAAGTGATCTGTACCATGGAAAATAATCAAAACTTTGCTGCAGTTCAAACAGTGGATCTTTATATTTGCCTCCCCATATATGAGGCAGACAATTAATATTGATGCATGGAAGACAGGAAAGTCATTGTTTTGTAAGTAGAGTGCTTTAGCCAGGGTTCAAATCACTGTTTAAGTGCCAGGAAAAAGGTACATTGCTAACATTAACTTAGCTAGTTAAGTTACTTCACTTTCTTCTTAAATACTAATCTTCAAGAAAATACTTGGCTGAATGAAATTTTCATCATTCCATCAGGTACCTGTTTTACCTGGCACAGGCACATTCTGTATGTCCTTTCCACTGAGATTAAACCATCATAACTGATCAACTGATTCTGAAAAAACTGTCTAAAACTTTAGGTGGCATGCATTCTGGGAAATTAAAAGTTAATTTTTTTTTAATTACAAGTTAAAGCTGAAACATTTTCTGGAACAATGCACAACCTATCTGACACATCCTGTACAAATGTCTTTGTTTTCAGGCGTAAAACTACTGAAGACAACGAGGGCTCTGGAGTGAATGCCATATTATTCCTCATACATAGAGTTTCTTCTTCCAGGTAACTGTGCATTTTATCTTTCTTGGGGACAGGCAA
Source organism: Muscicapa striata striata (assembly GCA_030060385.1). NCBI lineage: Eukaryota > Metazoa > Chordata > Aves > Passeriformes > Muscicapidae > Muscicapa > Muscicapa striata. Next base: position 1,599,523 of record JAREIS010000062.1, on the reverse strand, counting down.
AGTGACTTGGAATTTTGTAGTGTAATGTAAATGATGTAATGGTTCTCCAAGAATTTGAGAATATTAGATAAAATCTCATAAAATTGAGATTTTATTTGTATTTAATCAGCATAAGTCCATACAGTTAATTAGCTTACCCATTCTTAAACTTTCATAATGCTTGTCAAACAATATGCTATTTTTTCACAAGCTCTCCTCTTTTCCTCTAAATGATCTCATAAGTTATGAGTTATAAGCTATGATCTCAGTTATGTTGAGGAATTAAACAGAAGGCAGCTTTTGCCCAGTATCAGTTTTCCAGTGTACCATAACTTCTTTTATCTCTGTGAGATAATTGTGTGGCAGCACACTTTTTCTTTATTTTAAACCCAGTAAAATCCTCCTGCTTTTAGATACTCTCAGCAAAGAGGGAAGCACATCAAAGTGTGCCACAAGTAGCCACAAGATTCCTCTTAAAACAAGTTAGAAGTTTCCATAGGTTGGTGGTGTCTGATGAATAAGAGAATTTTAGTCAAACATGCTCATTTTGAAAGAAAGACATTGCACCTGTACATAACTTCAGAAACATTTCAGAAACATTGCAAAGGCAACGATAGCCAAAAGGATTCAGTATGGCTTAAATACTTATGCAGCTTTAAGCTTTTAGCAATTAGACAGCTTTTTTGCTCCTGCAAGCCACTAAGCTGGTTTATGGTCTTATGTTGCTTTGAAATCTCCAAGTAGCTTATGCTACTTGATATCAGTGCTACTTAATTGAACATAAATTCTCTTTTTGACCTTACGACCTAATGATTAGTTTAAGAAACCTAGCTAAATAAAAATTGAGAGATTAAAATTCATTAATAGACTTTTTTTTTATAGGAGAAGATAAGCTTTTACTATTTTTAAACAGGAGGATCCTACAATGACTTGGAAAATCATACAATCTGAGAATGTTTTGTATTTACTGGGAAGATACCTGGATACATTTGACTGTGATCATACACACACACACACAAATGTTCAAGCATAATAGAGAATCTTTAAAATCAAACACAGAAAATTGCAAATTTATGGCCACCCGACCAAATTTAAGTGGACTACCCCAGCTGCATACTTTCTAACTCTCCCAGTTATTCAGATACTATTGCCAAAAGAGCAGCTGTGACATTAGTGTACTGTGTGGCAAGAACCACTTATTAACACAGTCAGAACTTTTCTTGGCTCAGAAACAAAACCATTGAAGATCACATCCATTTTTTTCTTATTTTCTTCCACAGAACCTCATTATTGAGAGTTTTCATAATAAATTAGAAAATAAATTTCTGTAATTCAATTTTTTAATTGAAAACTATTTGCAGAGAAAGTACTGTGTAAAATGAAAGGGAACAAGCCATTGTCATGCCATTAGTTTTTCCCTTTCATGCCTTAAGGATGAATACCAACGTTACTTTTCATTTACTACGGATTTCATTAGTTAAAACTCCTGCCAGGAGAGTAATATTGTGTTACATGCAAATATTGCCTAGTTACTTTAAAAAATGTATAAAACCAATAACCCATAGTTTAATCAGTCTAATCAGTTCAAGTACTTTTGTTATGCTTTTTTATGCTGGGTGATGTTGATTTCCAGATATCAAATAGTATCTTCAGGAATGTCTGTGATCTTCAATAGTTTCTTTCACACAGGAGAAGAAGCTCTGTGTCCCCTACTCCTTCTGTGAGGAGTGATGATGGTGCCATTCCAGAGCAGGGAAGTTCTTTGAACCTACATGAGGAGGTATAGTGGTTTAAAGATTTGGTAGCATTCAAAACAAATTTCTGTTTTTCTTTTTGGTTTTGGTTTTAAAGTACTGTAACTTACTAAAATCCCTCCATATGCATCCGCAAAACTAAATATCAAGAACTATGAAGAAATTAACTTTGTTTAGCTTTGTTAAACTGACTGTGGCAGTGCATTAAGAATCCTTTGTTAGTCAGCTGGCTCTGTGACACGTGCTTGGCAGATATGTATCACTAAGAATTCTGACTTTCAAATGGGAGTATACAAGGATTCAAGGGGGAAGGTAAAATAGACAAATCATGAAGTCCTTGAATAAAAGCAAAACCACTTCTACATTGCAGCCAAACTTGCTTGGATGCATTCTTTCAAATGAAAATATCTTTTTTTTTTTCCTCCCCATCATTGTACCAGTATCTTAATCAGTCCATTTTTGCTAAGTATAGCATTATGGTTTTTGTGACACTTTTTGCCCTTCTATGTCAGAAGGACATGCCATACTTGCAGAGCAATGCAAAGTAATTAGGCAAAAAGAGGAAAATCCTGCTGCCTCTCAGATTCTTACCAGCATGTTGTTTCAGCAGAACATGGCACTTGGATGGATTCCCAAGCAAACATTGGCCTAATTGCCATCTGCAAACTAAAGTATCAAATACGCTGTGCTGTGTCCTCATTAGAATAACAAATGGAAAGTGATTTGCAGCCTTTAAAAAGATCCCTGAAAGTCCCATACATCAAGCCTTACATATAAATGTGTACTATGAGATTTAAGTGACTAATCCTCTTCTGAGATACCTCAAACACTCGTGGCCCCAGAGTTTTCCCTGCCTTATTTGACTTATTTCTGAGATAAGTATGCTGATTATTGTCAGCCTTGGGTATCCTCAGAAGCCTGTGAGGCAAGGCACAAATGAAAATTTGTGAAAATTCTCTTACCAAAAATGCAGGCCAGAGTAAATGTGTATATGTGTATAAATGTATATATACACTTTGTTAATTTTTGCTCAAGGCAGTAACAAGACTATATGCATATTCTGAATTACACACTCAGAGACATCTAAGTTACATTCACATGATTGTAAGTGATTGACTTTGCTTGTCTTAAGAAGTCTGTTCAGTAAATTTACATTTAACATGCTCCTTAATTCCCATTAATTTCGTTTGTGATTTGTTAATCTGTTGATTCTCTTCCAATAAAGTGTTTCTTGTTTATACTCAGTGGAAATGTGAGGAATATTTGAATAATCCAACTAAAAAAATAAGCTCTTAAAGTAATTTCAACTAGTGAACTGTTCTGTTGTTACACCCAAATTCCACTTCCTAATTCTCTTACATTTTTTTCCTTTCTTTCAGGAAAATGCAGGAAGTGGTGAAATTAATACTGAAATAAAAACAGGTATGGAAAGAGGTTTTCATTCTTTTTGATGTAGATCCATGAGTTCTGCCCAGATTATTGTAGAAACTGAGTTTGTCAGTTTGTCTGGAAAACTGTGTTTAGAATAATTGGGATACCTTTGGTATGTGGATGACAGATCTCATCATCTTCTGCTCCTGCCTGATTTGCAGTTATTTCCCAAAAGCCAGTCCAGGATGTAGGATATGCAAGACCTTAATTGCTTTTTTCTCCTAGTAGACATGATAGCACTTTCAGAATTTAGGAATGTCAACTGTACACACGTTTCTTCTACATAAATATTCAAGCAATGAATTATTGGAATAGTGTAGCGAGAGCAAACTTGAGTCAGACATCAGCAAATGGCCTCACAAAAGCTTCAAAACCAGTGAAATTTTAAAAAGGAAATTCCTCATTGTGGTATCTGTCCTTAAAAAATCATAATCAAGAGAGAATATAGTGCTTAAGAGTTAAAGCGGTGCAAATGAGTTGGTGAATTTGCAAGTAAGTCCTCTAGATTCTTCTGAATCCCTTAGAAATCCTCTCCTGGAAAGCAGAATTTCCCAGTAAAAAGAAATTTGATCATCTGCAATATGGATTTAAGATTAATTTATTTGGGAAAGAAAGCACTCCCTAAAACTGGAATATTCCTAAGCCTTGTAGTTGCCCAGTGAAATAGACACTCCTGTTACATCTTGCATCCACTGAATGTCTATGAAGGTCCTGCCAGCATCTCCAGCTCTGGAAAAGTCATAGCAGAAACTCAAAAAGGGTCTCTGTGATCACCCCTTGCATTTAGCAAAAGTTTTCAAGTGGAGACATAAGTGTAGAAATCTGTGATTCCAGAATTGTTAAGTGTCATGTAGTTATTACATTTCATTGCTGAATTCATTAGCCCTAGAAGCCTCATGCAGAGATCTGCCTGGTAGCTATTCTGATGACCACTATCCTGCACTCTTCCCCCACTCTTGCTTGCACTTGCAGTTCCTGTAAAATCTATGCCTCTCTTCTAAATAAGGTTCCCCTTCATCACTGAGCAATAGTTCTGGTTGGTTTAGATAAGATAATGAAGATTGTTCTCATTTCTTTTCAGTTGTCTTTATCCATACCCCTGATGTTTCTGAAGTAATGCCATCTTGATGGTGGACTTTATTTTCAAATATAATTCTTTTTCTAGTGTTATGTAAGTTCTGTGCATTGAAAAGCAATACTTAAACCTTTTGAGAAAACATATGATCATTTGTGTTCCAAAGCAGAAGAAGCAACTAGCCGTAAGAACTCCCAAAATCCAGAGATGAGTGTACAGTTGTTGAAGGCTAAAGCAGGACAATCACCTATACTGGCTTCTGCTCATGAAAGCAGCTGTATCCGCCTGTGGAGTATTCAGGTAGCCAACTGAATGTCTTTGGGAAGGGACTGGAATACTGAGAAGATAATTCCACTAATCATTGGAAAATTGCATTCTAACTAGCAATTGCAGCAGCAGATATTTATTGCATCTTTTGATTATCAGTTTTTTCCATGGGCACAAGTAACTGCAGCAGGGCTTAATGGCAAGAGAAAGACAAGAAAACATGATTTGAAATAATTATAACAAACTGACTCTAAATTTATGCGAAAGTCTAGAATTTGATTTTTCACCCACAACATTTACCTTCTAAGAAAGGATGGTAGGCAAGGCAGTGTGTCCTACTCTCAGAAGAGGATAAATGTGTCTCAAAAATTGTACAAACCAGCTAGCACTAGCACAAACGAGGAGAGAATAGTGTCCTAGCACATAACATCTAAATCTGTTAAGGGCTTGAAAAGCCAGTCATGCAGCCAAGGGCTTATTTGTCATATCACCTCAGATCTATAAGACTTCCAGACATCATGTTACTCTAAGTAAGATACACAAAGTAATTACAACAAAAATGGAAAGTACCATGATATGATTGGTTCATTGGTAATATAAGTCATTGTGGCAGACAGTGATCATAAAAGGTCAGCCATGTAAGGCTTCAACAGGAATCCCAGCTAAAGCAAGTCATAGGAAGAATTTTTTCAGAAAGATGGTAAGGTAACCTTGCAGATGTTTCATGCAAAAATAGAAAATGAGAGTAAATGTATCCAAGTATAGTAGGTATGAGCTTTGTTGTATTTTGTTTTCTTCACAGTTGATACATTAGTGTACTTAGATTCCTGTAGGAATCTTCAGGTTCATATGCTACTGGTGTCATCACTGGAATGATTGTTATCATCATTTACATGGATGACAAAATAAGAATCACCTTATCAGCAAGACACTCTCCCTCACATCCTCCTAATCCTGAAGAGGCAATAGTGGAGAAAGTCTACTGGTGCTAACTTGAAAAATAGAACAAGTTGGTAAAGCAGACATTATGGGCCCATTTGCAGCAAAAACATTTCAATAGTAAATGAGGGGCATACTGATGTTATTCCATAGCAAATGAGGGGTAAGTGATGAAGTAGGGGTAGGCACAACTAGACTGACTTGCCTGAAGAATTAAGCAGCTTGTCCTTTCAACATAAAAGAGACAGCAATCCAGAAGAGTACACCACAGCTTTCTTCGTCATTTCGTAGACTTAGGAATTTACCTTCTTAGCAGCTCTCTGAATAGATATGAGCTCAGTAATGTTGAATAGATAAAATCAATGGCACTCAAATTTGGATGAATTTGTATTTTTAATGTAGGTATTATAAATATGTGTAGTTTGTTCATTCGTTTGTTTGTTTGTTTTAGGGAAACTTGATGAAAGAACTTCTGCCATTTTCAGAACATCCCTCAGGTCCTCTGACAGCACTGTGTACAGACATCTTCACTAAAATTCTTTTGGCAGGCAGTGAAAGTAAGTAAACATGTTAGTCATTCTGTTCAGGACAGTCAGTAGGACAAGAAAATATCACACTGTAAATGCACCAGAAATGTAGAAGCAATGATCCAAGTGCTGCCAGTTTTTTCTGTCAAACCTATAATTAAATGAACTAAAAGGTGTTTCGTTTTATAAAAGGATGGTAGATCAAACCTTAGGGTTATGGTGTTATCAGTAGAATTGTTTTCATAAAATACATTAAAATTTTCTTCATTCACATGCCCTGAATATACTTTCCATCTTAATTATGATATTGGTCCCAAGGGCAAAGATTATTGCTACGAGCAAGCAAAAATTTCAGTTCTATGGTAATAATTCTAAATAAAAAGTTGCAACTTGGGCTGTACCAAGAGCTGTGATTCAAATACAGAGTGCACAGTAATGGCAGCTATATTGGAAAAGCACTTTTCTATGCTAGCAGCTCATTATTCGACTTTTAAATTCACATGACCTCTGGCTTTCCTTTGGCAGAATTTTCAAACGTTTATCTGCTGTCTGATTCTTCTTCAAATCCTTGGATTCACCCTGGCAATTTTCCATTTCTGTGTCTGTCACAATGTGTCACTTTTCTTTTAAAATACATACTTCCAGCTTCTGGCTCTTGTGTGGTCAGATATTGGATGGAGCAAGGGATTTTTCCCCTTCTGTTTTAAAATTGAGTAATAATTTGACTTTTATACTGAAAATGATAAGGAGTTTCCTCTCCTCTCTGATTCAAATGAGTACATGAGTTCAGAAAGGCAACATGCACTGAACAGGATTTCAATTAATTGTGGAAAAGTATCCACCCTACTACCTATTTGTTTGATACTCTCCCTTTGCCTTTTTGTGTTTGCATCACTGTGTATTTGCTTTTCATGATTTCCACACTCCTCTTTTATCTGCAGTCCTGCTACCAATTTCCTTTCTCCACTACAGATTTTTCATTGTTATAAGGTCAGCTTCTCTGCCTGCCTCCTCCCTTGCTTGCAAATGTACAAAAAAAGATGAAATCTAGAAATCAGGTGTGACTGGTTTTGAAAGTTGTATTTACACAAAATTACTCTGTCTTGTAGTAGAAATGAAAAGAGGCAACTTCATTAGGAAAGAGGGAGCCTAAGCAGGAAACAGAGCAGGTGTGGGTGGTAAGGAAAGTGGTTCTTTGATTCTAGTTTCACATGTGTGCACTAAAAGGTTGTAAAACATTTAGCATTCATTATGTACACAATTAAACTTTGTCCATTTTACCAAGACTGAAAACCAGTGTAATCCCCAGGAAGCTCTCATACCTCAGCTGGGCAATAGACAACTGTCTTGACAAGATGACTCTTGCTTTTCACTCTCATAATTTAAAGAAAAAGCTTTACCTTACTTCCATTTCAAACCTATCCAGTTAATGACACATTGTTCACAACTAGCATATGTGTTTCTCTGCATATTAATAAACAGTCCATTTTTTGTACTCTGTGCTTGTCACTGTAAACTAACTGACCTGTGTGCTCTGCTTCATTCTGCCCGGTGTCTACTAGGAGTAAATAGCAGCAACAAGTGAAGGTGTAGCACTAAATAAACTTACTGATGTTTGGCTTTCTCCTTTCTTAAACAGAGGGATATATTATTCGCTGGAACATGGCCTCATTCTTAGAAGATCCACGAAATAAAAAAAATGTGAGGAATTATCTTTCAGATCTTCTTAACTTGAACAGTATACCCAGACAAATAGAAAAAAAAAATGCAGAGCTCTACAGGGATAAAAATGTTTTCTGTATATAAAGATCATGTTTTGTGATTGAAATAATAATTTGATGCTATGAAAAAAAAAAAAAAAAACATAAGTAGAATGGTGTTAATATTATTTCATTGTGTTCAAACAAGGTGTATTAAGAATGAATTTATCCATGTCCCCTGGGTGGTGTTTCTACCATATGCCAAAGACATGCTAATTTTCAGAAAGACATTCCACTAAGCTAGCAACCATGGTGGGGTACAGAACTGCCTCAAATATGGTTATGTTGCTTTTTTCCCCTCAGAAGATAAAGGAGGAGCTCTGCAGGAGGGCACATGCTACTAAAGTGGTTGAATTGTTTATAGAAGAGGAGAAAAATGTGGTAGTGACAGCATCCATTGATGGTTCAGTCAGGTATAAAATTACTTACACTTCTTACTGCTATGGCAAATCAGTTGAGCTATCTTCAAAGTTCTTTTTCTAGCTGCACTTGTATACAGGCCAGAACTTAAATAAAGTAAAACACTGGGTGCATTTTCTGTTCTGCACCCAAAAGAGCTGGTTTTTAAGATCTGATCTGGAAGTCAGATCTTTTGCAGACTGTCATTTTCTTTCAGCTCTTGCTTTACTTTGAATGCATAGGTAATAGGTACATAATTTTAAAAATTACCTCATGTTCTAATGCTATTTTAGCTTTCAATACTTGTTACATTGACATGGATCCTAAGCATGGAGTTTAATCAATGCGTATGCAATTAGACCATGGAAGCTTGAAGATACTTCATAGCTATACGTAGCTGTACAACCATAGCTCCTTCTTGGCTAACAAGTACATTTGAAGGGATTTCTTTTGGTTTTCTGGAAGTATAAACAAAGAATTTTTGTGTAGATCCCACTCTGATGGCAGCACTTTACTACCAGAACAATTCAGGATTTTGGTACATTTACTCTTCATTTTCATAAATACAAGCATGAACTGGTTTTCTTTCTGTTTTTTACAACAACCTTCTGAATTTTTTTTTTCACTCTCAAATTATTTAAATTATAAAAACAATCTCATTGATGTTTTTTATGGCTAGCACACTGAACTCTAGAAGAGTGCAGCAGAATTTGATAATGTACACAGATATTGTCTCACTTCTGCTCCACTTCTAAAAATATCCATTTTTCTTTTCTGTCCTTTTCCACTGCTTCTACTATGTCTGTAGGCTTTGGCATGCCATGACTGGATACTATTTTGGTTACTTTGGACAAGCCAGGAAGTTTGAATTATCAGATACCAGTCGGTTGATTTTGCCTTCTGATGTTGGTGCTTTTCCTGCCATAATTAAAGAGGAGAGCAAAGATACGGAAAAGAAGGTTAAATATCCTCTCATACTGGACAGAGACAAGTAAGATCTCATACATTTACATACTGGCATGATTGGGGCATCAGTTTTGAAAATATGCTTTAAAAACACCTTTCATCTGAAGGCCAGAAAAATAATTAGAATTACTGTGTTATTCAGAAAAATCTTTCTAAAGATGGTTTTTGACCCAGTGTGGATGAACCTTTCATTTTTATGACTTGGTGACATTCAGAATTAGGTGACATTCAAGGTTTGAACTCAGCAATAGTGATGACTAGATACTTGTCTCAGCTTTTAGCCTAATTAGAGGTGGTATATTATATATGCTATTCAGGTTAGCAGCCTGTTACCTTTGAAATTCCTAAAGTTGCTATATTTCTGGATCTTCAAAAATTTACTGAAAAAGCTTAATGCGAATAGTTTCGAGCAAAACACAAATCCTTCCAGAAGAATAAACCAATTTAATATTTCCATTTAGGAAATGGTCATCTTAAATTTGCTGGGATGTTATGGATACATTCACATACATGGGTAGCAGATTCACAGATCATGGCATTCTGAAACTGGCATAAATGTGTGTTGAATAGCAGTGTTGAACTGTTCTTCTAGGTGAAGCTTTTAAGGGATGTGGGTTAGTTACAAGTCAAGTTAGAGAGCGTTGACTCTTTAAGTTCATATTTCTAGTCCTGGAACTCTCTGGTTCACTAATTAGTGGATTGACCAAGTGAACAGAAATATTGAAGAGGGCATCTTCAAAGGCAATGCACGCAGTGTCTCAAGTAAGAAAGTAATCCAAATAGGGAAAAAATTACTAAGGGCTTAAAAAGTCCTGCATTGTTTAGTGGTAAGGTTTCATATGACTTGTCCATTCTTAGGCTGCCTTTCAATCAAAGCAGTTTGAGACAAGGGAAAATCTCTAAGGTGCTTTACTGTTACCACATTTAATTTGGTATCCTGATATTAATTATTATTCCATGGAGTTCTCACTAATATGAGTAGTCTCACTGCAGTCAGAACAGTAACTCATCAATACAGACAAGTGTTTGATTGTTTGTAGGGCCCCTGTAGTTCTTCTGAATAGTCAGCAGCCAGTTTGAAATTTCTGGAACCAAAGATACTATCATTGAGTCAGCTAATCTGAAAAAAAACTTTCCATAAATTACATACCTGTGTCAAACTCTGACTACTTTTTAAGGGTTCTTCAAATTTTTCAGTAAAGGAGAACGGCTATCATACATTTAAACACATTAACTAAACAGACAAAGAGCAAGAAAATGAGAAATGCTTAACTGTGTAGAAAGCTGAGGAAAAAAAGCAGCCACAGTCTGTGCAATAGAAAATTTCAGTCTTATCATTCTACAAACTTTGTGTGCTGTCACCTCAAGAGTGACTTGGTTCATCTGGATTAACTGTACCAAATACTGTAATGGAGAGTTAGCTAACCATCATCCAAAAGGCTGTGTTACTTATGGATGCTAGGCTTTGTTCTTTGCAGGATGCAGACAATTGTCTTGTCAAGTCACTCCTCTTTGTGATGCTAGTAATTGACTTATTGGATAACTCACACGATATTTATCACTAAGATAACATTTTAGGATCTCAATGAACAAATCATGTTATAAGTGTTATTAACAAATATATATTCTTGGAATCATAGAACCATTAATGTTGGAAAATATTTCTAAGATCATCAAGTCCAACCATTAACCAAGGACCACCATATTCACTTCTAAACCATATCCCTCAAGTGCTGCATCCAGATGCCTTTTGAACACTTTCAGGAGCAGTGACTCCACCACCTCTCTGGGCAACCTGTGCCCATGCCTGACTACCCTTTCAGCAAAAAAATTTTTCCTAATATCTAATCTAAACCTTCTGTGGTGGAATTTGAGGCCATTTGCTCTTGTCCTGTTGTCATCTGGGAGAAGAGGCTGACTCCCACCTGGCTACAGCGTCCTTTCAGGCAGTTGTAAAGATCAAAAGGTCTCCCCTGAACCTCCATTTCTAGTCTAAACAACTCCAGCTCTCCCACCTGCTCCTCATAGGATTTATCCTCTCAATCCCTTACCAGTTCTGTTGCCTTTCCCTGGACACACTCCAGCATCTCAATATCCTTCCTGAATTGAGGGGCCCAGAACTGGATGCAGCACTTGAATTGTGCCCTCACCAGTGCCAATACAGGGGAGCAATCACCCATAGTCCTGCTGGCCACACTATTTTTATATCACAGATTGAATATCCCAGAATATTCTGAGTTGGAAGGGACCTACAAGGATCATCAAGTCCAGTTCTTAAGTGAATGGCATCAAGCCCACAACTTTAGCATTATGAGCACCATGCTCTACCCAGCTGAGCTAGTGGCTATGTGCTATTGTCCTTCTTGGCCACCTGGGCACACCCTGGCTCATGTTCAGCCACTGTCAACCAGCACCTCCAGGCCCTTTTCCACAAGGCAGCTTCCCAGCCACTCTGCCCCCAGCCTATAGTACTGTCAGGGGCTGTTGTGACCCAAGGGCAGCACCTGGCACCTGGCCTTGTTGAATTTCATACCGCTGGCCTTAGCCCATTGGCCCAGCCTGTCCTGGTCCCTCTGCAGAGGTTTCCCACTGTCCAGCAGATAAACATTCTCATCCAACTTGCTGTGTTCTGCAAACTTACTGAGGGTGTACTCAATCTTCACTTCCAGATCATCAATAAAGATATTGAACAGAACTGGCCCATCAGTAAGCCCTGGAGAACATCACTGTGACTGGGTGTCAGCTGGATTTAACTCCATTCATGACCACTGTCTGAGCCTGGCCATCCAGTCATTTTTTACCCAGGAAACACTGCATTCAGCCAAGCCATGACCAGCCAGCATCTCCAGGAGAACATTGGAAAATATTCCCCAAATGTGCATGTGCTTAAAAAGGCACAAACCCATCTGAGCAGCACAGGTGCTTACAGTTTAAACAAGCATCTCAGGAGATCTACTGATAAATGCCAGCAGATAGATAGAACCATGTTCAAGAATGGTCTCAGTTTCTCCCTGTAGTTCCTTAGCTTGTGTGACCTGACTTATTTTTCTGATTATAAAGGCAACTGTTAATCTACACTCTAGATAATTTCTTCTCATGGCTAAATTTGGAAACAGAGAACACCTCTGTTATGAAAGTCACATCAGGTGTTCTAGTCAGAACTTAAAGAAGTGCTGAAAAGCCATTATCAGACAGTAAGTACATGACTCTTGTAAATGGTGCTTATATTAAGATTTCCTGCCTTCTACAGGTGACAGCCGTACCTGGATTGATAAAGTATAAGTGAAGCACTCCATGACACCTATGAAGGTCCTAATATAAATTATATTTTCAAGATATATGAAATAATTTATACTTCAAAATAATTTCATTTTGGAGCCTAGATCAAAATAATTTCATTTTGGAGCCATATAAGAATATTGTGTTCATAGTTGTCATTTTGATAGGAATTCAGATTTTTTCTGTTTTCTACATGCAGGTGGAAGTCACTGACCAGATCACCTTCAGGTTTAGAAAAGGCTGGACATGAGGATGCAGCTCATGGCTTCAAGTTTTTCAAAGCTCTGGCTCCTGAAAAGGTAACTAATGTATATGACAAATTAATGTTCTGTGCAATGTATAGGAAATAAAATTGTGTTTCTCATTTAAAAATTATCCATACATATCCTTCTCATTCAATGGATAAGCTAGAACAAAAATGCAAAAACAGAGGGATCCGAGAAATGTCTGTGGTTTTCATTCTCATTCTTCACATTTTCAAATTTCAGTTTAGAAGGTAGCACAAACTGATTCACTGTTTAAAACATGTAAAAGAAACCCTAGAATTTTCCTCTACTTCAACAGAAAACCTAAATATCCTAAATGTACTTGAAGGATTTGTGAAAATAGTGGAATAACAGTGAATCCCTGGTTGCATGCAATAGTTCTTTCAGGGTTCCTACGAAATCAGAAGCCAGGAGAATTAGATTTCATTACATATACTTTCTACTACTCTAATTGAATATCAGTGGAGCTCTTCCATCTTTACCTGGCTTTAATCTTAAAAGTCATGGGCGTATAAAACTTCTCTTGCAGTTGTTGTAAGTATGTCTTCATTACCTTTTGTCTTCAGCTACTAATGCACTGACTTTGGCTTCCCTTCGTCAGCTCCAATCTTTGGAAAATTATGAATTTCTAGGCAAAGAGACTGGTGCAATATTTGGGTTTCTTCCTATATATGAGGTAAGCACAAGTGTTTTCTACCCTGTGTGGTGGCGTTCATACATCACAAACTATTAGCACTTGTCCGTTATTACAGTGACACACTCTAACATTCTGTTGTTAATTGTCTGATTCTCAATTTAATTTTCTACCATGATTTGCATTACTACCTATCCAACTCCAACTTTGGTGGAAGCTTGAGAATCCGATTGAACCGAGCATGCCAAAAAGTGAGTACTGCAGATGTTTACAGCTCCTGTTCAACCTCATGACATTAATGTTTTGCTCAGACTTGATTCTTTTAACCAGCCCCACACCTATTGGTTCCCATCTGCCCAAAGCTTTGAGTATTGTGAGGCAATACTATTTTTATGGGTATTTATGATCTGATCTCTTGCAAGCTGTCTAGCAAAGCTTCCTAGGTTTTTCTTCTATGGAGCAAGATCAGAATGTTCCACAGGCTTGTCTATCCCAAATACCATAGGATGAAAATAATCACCCCTAGCAAAGGTGCTGATCCCTTTCTGTAGAGGGTACCTAGAGAATTAACTTGGATAAGAGTTAGCTCCTAGATGGCTGGTTAGGTGAGATTAATAGGATATTCTGCATTCCAGCTCTGCATTCCAATATATATGACCTAATCCTTGCATGGATACATCCTACTACATGCAGCATTACAGTGTGTCAGAAAAAACTCAGGAGCACAGGGTTCAAATAGTTGGCTATGCTACTTTTTACATATTTACATTACATATGCTATTTTTCTTACCATTAATGTACTTTGGAAATCTGTGTTTTGTTTTCTTCCTGAAAAAGAAAATAAAATACAGGGGTTCTTGTGCCTTGGGATCTGAGGAGCGACTACTCTGAAGCCAATGACACTGCAATGGATTTACAACAAAATGAAATCAGACATTTTCTGAAAGCCATGTGCACAAAAATATGTTTTTTGTCTGCGCTGTTACAAAATGCTATCAATCTGGTCTATTCACCTCAGTATGTTAATTAGTTCTTGAAACTTCTTAAAGGTCTTCAGAGGATCAGAGCTGAGAAGTCCAGTCACAAGGGACGAGAAAAGGATCCAGATTCCATTGAAGACTCGAGTAAAGACAAATAAAGATAGTTTCTGTCTTCATTAGAGTGGATTAGCAGATTTCTTTTGCTATTTTTTCTCTGTTTTTCTTTTCTTTTTTACATTTAAATCTATTTCATTATAAAGTGAAACATATAGAAAACAAATCTTTACTTCTATTCCAATCCTTCATGCAAAGAATAAATTCTAATAAAGCTAGTGTATGATTATAACTAGGTATTGAAAACCCCATTTGATTTAATGTATGTTTGCTGACAGTTATTCTCTATGTCAAAACCACTGATTTCCTCTCTGCTTCAATTTGTCCAGTTTGAACTTCTGAATATTAGATATTACACTGCATTTTTTCCTGCCAGATTAATTGTTAAGTCAACAAAGAGTTAATATGCCCTGCTGTTTTTGCCTGTTCATTTCTTGCTTACACTTTCAAAGAATGTGTTCATCCTCTAAACCAGAAAAGTGCCTGCTGAGCTCATGTTCAATTAATTATCCATCATGATAATTAAATCATTCCGCCAATCTTTTCTTGCATTTCAGCATTCCAGACAATGTCACAACATGACACGGAGTGCAGAACTCATTTTCATCTTTTGGCTAAACATACAAATGGTGCCAAGAGTCTCACCTTAGTGAGTATTTAGGATAATGCATATAACTAGCGATACTATTACCGACTATTTTGGGCAGAAATAGCAAGTTTTCTATATCACTGGTATTGAATGGTGTTTGATCTGCTGGTCTTCTTGAAAATACATTCTTCTCACAAACTGAATATACAATGACTTGCAATTATTTACCTGCCTTCAACTTGTTACAAGGCTATGATGGATTGAAGGGTAGCTGCAAAATATCTTATGGGAGTATATTTAAAATTTGTATGATCAGCTGTACTGGATCTGGCAGGGATTAATGCAGTTTTGTCCATAGCAGCCTGTATGGTGCTGTGTCCCGAATTAGTAAATAAAACAGTGTTGATAATACACCAATGTTTTGGCTATTGCTGAGCAATGCCAGCACAAGGTGTTTTTGTTCCCACACCCAGTGAGTAAGCTGGGAAGAGACACACCTGGGACAGCTGACCTGAACTCACCAGAAATTTTCCAAACCATGTAATATCCTCATGGAATGGGGGAGGGAACCAAGATATTCATGGTGATACTATTTGTCTTCCCAACTAACCATTCATTGTGTGTGCTGAGGCCCTGTTTCCCAGGAAGTGGCTAAACAAACATCTGCCTGCTGGTGATAAGCAGTGCTTGAATTCCTTGTTTTGCTTTGCTTGCACATGCAGCTTTGCTTCACCTATTAAACTGTCTTCATTATGGCCCAATAATTTTCTCACTTTTGCTCTTCCACATCTCTTCCCCACCCCACTGGCAGAAGTAAGGAAGCAAGCAAGAAACTGGGCAGGCACTTTGTGTCTGCTAGGGTCAGCCCACCACATTAGCCAACCTTGTGATCAAAACTAAAATCAGACTTGTCTGACAAACCAAGTGGCACCAGATGAAGTGTGATCAGCCATTTACTACTTGTGTTCACTTCAGCTGACCCATGATTTAGCAGTTAGCAAATGAAAGGTAAAGTTTTTGCAATTATGAGTCCTGTATAATTTTGAAAGCTACACAAAAGCTCTTTCAGTTACCTGAAAATTGCTTATTCTTCAAAGAATATTAAAAATGCACAGTTCAGGTTCAGAGAGATTCTTACCCATTTATTTTGATGCTCCTCTGTGTTATGTTTTATCACATGTAATGTAGTACTTTCTCTTTGGCATTGTCCTTACTAAAAGTCAGGCTTAAATTATTTTACTGTGGTTGCAAGATGCAGATTTCCCACTTTTCTTCAGTTTATTAAATTACTATTTACTTCCTCAAAACTGACTATTTACTCAATATTTTCTTTTTACCAAACTTTTAGCAGTGCTAGGATTTCATAGGTTCTTAATTTTCAAATGATACCCTTTTCAGTCTTGCTCCCTTCCCACTTTGGTTTTCTTTATTATTTGCCTGAGTTTTCTAGGAGTTGACTTGTAGTCATGGCTATTCATGCCACTATATTCTCCACAGTGCAGAAAGTATCCATAATGTAGTACTATTCCCAGTAACAATCAAGTGTTTAATCCTACAGTGAATGAAATCAGTGGACAACCTCTCAGGAGGGAATCATACTGTAAGGAAAACCATCAAAAATGCATGTGCTGTCTTTATCAGCCTTCCACCCAGTCACTACCTCACTGTTATACTATTTAAAGTGTGATAAAATCACAGTGCTGTAAGTGCTATCAGATCTTTTTTACCTAATTCATTATATTAAAAAAAAACTGAAGTGGATCAGACTGCTTGTCATTGTTCAGCATTACTGTTTACTTCCAAACCCTTTATGAGCACCAAATGGAAACTGGTCCTGGCCTCAAACATCTTATACAGTGATATTATCCAACTGTCTTTCTTAAGTGTCAAAAGAAAAGCAGACACATTTAATTTCTTTGAACAGGTAATCCACTAAGTCATTGCACAGAATTTATTAGAAGAAGATTAGCTGTTTATCATGTGCTTCAAAACAGAGAATGAGACTGGAAAGAAATTAAGCACAGGCAAGTGATACTTGCACCCACTCATCTTACAACAGTCTCTTCAATGCTGGGTCTAGTACAAAGCTGTGTGTTAATGGATTTCTTGGTATTAACTGTGGATTTCCTCTGTGTTGATGCATTCCTTTGCATCAACAATCAATGATTTCTTTCTACCAGCCTCCACAATTATATTGCAGGATAAAATGTTCCAGGTGAATGAATTATTCGATTGTTCCCAATCACTACTCTATTAAGGAAAGGTATCTTAACAAGACAGCCTCTTTCAGCATGGCAGAAGTTTGTCCTTGTACTGGCTGCAGTAGTTAGTTTGCCAGAATTTCATTACAGCCCTTGCCAGTGCTTTACAAAATCTGTGACGCTCTTCAGCTGCCCTCACCCACTGGGGCAGTTCAAGCTGAATGGCATCAATGGTGCCAGAACTACGGGAGCCAAAAGTCTTTGTTATGTACCCACCACTGTAATAGTTTCCATTATTTGGGCTAGGATTGGATGGAGAAGGCACACAAACATAACTCTTATTTTGTTCTTCAATGTATTTACCCAAACTTCTGTTCCCTGCAACCAAAGTCTCAGAAGACACATTGACCAGCTGACTGGCTAGATAGCTAATTGAGGAGTTCAATGCAGAAAAGACACCTGAGTTAAGGGAATTTTTTGAAAGTGTGTAACCTAGTTCTATCCACCTTTCAGGATGTGCTTGTCCGTGGATATCCAGAATTAGGCCCCCTGACATCTGTGATTTTGCAGTGGTCAAAAATCCCATATAGTCCTCCCAGGCCTGTTCCGCTAGTGGAATTCCAAAGCAGGCTTCTTCCTTTTCCCTGTTAGCATCCATCTTGAACCTCTGTAGGTGGTTTATGATGATATGTGGGAAAAAGCCACCAGTAATGTTGTTGATTTCTTCAGCAAGACCCTGAGCCAACTCTATAGTATACCTGTCTTGGTTGGTAGACACTTTGCATTTCTTGGAATTTTGAATACTTCCAGGAGGACAGTTATGAGAGAAAATACAAGAGGATGTCTTCTCATCCCAACAGGCAGCCTCTCGATCAGGGATGTCTTTAGGTTCCATTGACCCACCATGTGGGACAGAGAGAATGAGGTTCATGTTGCCCACTTGATATTCTGTGAAATTATTATGACCAAATATAGCATCTTTGGTGCCAGTGACTTTCAAAAGCAAAGGTAAAATGGAAAGGAGGAATAAATACATATTTTTCATTTGCTGCTAGAAGACTCGGCAGTATGGAATATATCAATACCTACAAAAAAGCAAAAAACAGACTGTAGATTACTTACAGCAGGGAACACATGCGACTGTTCAGCTGCTCATGGTATAATTAGTTAATGATTAACCTATTTTAGTTTTATTCCATGCAGCACAAAGAACACTTACATGAGAAACAGAAATTAACAGGGCACTTAGTATGACTAGATGTAATGGATGCAAGGGAAATTGTAGATTAGTGGGCTTCCCCCATTTCCCTAGAAAGCACAAACAATATTTGACCACCCTATCTGATTCCAGAGAATCATCCTAGCAAAATATCTGAATTGTTTTTTTCATCAAAGCCTCTCTTTTTTCATCTCTGAAATGTAAGATAATTCTAACAAAATTTGATAAAACATCTGTATGTCATTAACTTGTGTAAAGTATCTTTGTATTATCAATGTGGTTATATAAACTAACTAGAGGCTATGTCAGTCCAGACCAGCCCTTGCATGACCAAGTTTGTGTAAAATAATGAGATTGATAAAAATTGAGTGCTACCAAGCTCTGTCTCTAACTATGCTCCAGACTGAGTTACTTTAAGACCTTTATAGATAAGTCCTAGTGAGTGCATTAAGTAGGGACTTTGTTCTCTTTAGTTTGCAAGTTTCCATTCTCTTAAGAGACCTAAGATATTTTAAAGCCCTCACTAATTATGCCCATTTTTGGAAAGCTGGAATTTAACAAGATGCTGACAGGTCTTTGCGGTTTGATCTCTAGCAAGATCAGCATCTTGAGTATAACTGTATCCAGTGGCTGTAACATGAACCTGCAAAGTCAGTGAAAAGCAGAATAAAAAAGAATACTTTTCACTTCCTGGAGTAAAAAAACCTCCTCAGTAAAGACCAGATGAGGAGTATGTAGACATTTGCAGATGAATTGGGGTACCCTGTTGTCTGGTCCCAGCCCTATCATTACAGCACCTGCAGAAATCCAGACGATAGGAGGACAGACAAAGGAGAGAGTAAGAAAGAAGATCTTTGGGGATAGCATGAATCTATCCCCAACTTCTGGCCTGGGACTATGCATGACAGCAGCCAGTAATACTGACAGGGCAGCAGGCACTGTGGAAGCACCTGCCATCAGCTGCCTACTCTGAGAAAGGGAGAGGGACACTTAACCCAAAAAACCCAGCAAAATATTATTTTCCTGCTATGAGGGAGTGCTGCTGGATTTTTAGAGATAATCTCTCCTGCTCACTGCACTCTGAGAAGCCTGTATCTGAAAAATAAACATCTATCCTCTGTTCTTCTTTCTGGGCTGAAAGTCCCATAAAAGTCTGTGAGCTGGGATCAGATCTCAGAGAATCTCATCTACAGTTTTCTTGTTCATGACAAAAGATTTTTTTTTTTTGTTTCATTTTAAACTTTCATTTAAAAGGTCATTTTAGCTGAGCTACTGGGTTAAAACAAGATTTTATCCAAGGCCCTGTATGGTTCATGTTTCTGTAGACTTTCCTGAAACACAGACACTCACCTGTTACTTCACTGTGAGGTACCAGAAACACCGAGGAAAGCAACACTGTCAAACATCATTCAAAATCCTATTTCTAGGAAAAATAGACTACACATGCAGAGTGTGTCAGTTTAGGAATAGCTTACCTGAGGTACAGGGGGGTCCAGCACCAAGCTAAATAAATCGACATAACAACTCCCGAAGGCTGCTCACCTGATCCAGATGGACCGGGGTTTCTTCGTCTCAGGCTCTTTTAAATACGATGACACAGCTGTTTCCTTCCCACAGCATGGCAAGCTGTGTGGTTATCGGTAGCAGTTTGTCGTTTTGCAATTTCTTGTTAATTAATTATGCCTTAATGATTAAAATAGAGAGCTCTGTATAATTTCCAAACTGAAGAAAGTCACCTTGGCACAGCTTAAATTCTGGACAGACTTGGAGAGTCTGGAGGCACCTATGTTATTGTGAGGTCAGAAACAAATCAAGAGTTTTAAAGTGGCATTAATAACTGCAGGACTAGTTTGAAGATTTACCTACAAATTAAGAGACTTTTTCCTACCTCTTCGAAAGCGAAACTGAGCTGCCCCTTGCACTCGGCTGCAGCTGTCCCAAGAAGCCTCTAGGGGCCAGGCTGAGCCGTGCAGCTACGAGGAACAGAGGCTTCAGCAGCACCCGGATGTATGATTTCACAACGACAGATCACAAGGGAAAAAATATGCACTGGGATACTAGGGTTTAGGATGCTTTGTTCTCTATACTGACATTACGTTTCCAGAGATTGAAAAAAAAAACTTGCCACAAGTAGCACAGCCACACTTAGGTTCAGAATAGCTACTAAGCAAACATAATCAGCAGATAACCATATCAAAACTATGCTAACTAGATAATCTTGGTTTTTAATAACTTTACTAACACTATTCGTATAATATTTTCCTGAATAAATGAGGAGCTGTTAAAAACATTTCTTCTGTTTCTAAATATAGTTTAAGGATGTCATCTACTAAACTTCTCTCAAGTGTGTACAACCTTTTGTGAATTTCCTTGTGGTATTAAAGTCTGACTTCTTAGCTAAGCTTAAAAAAGCTGTGAAGTCCATAAATAGAAATTTCAATAAAAGATAAATAAAGGGTGCATTGAATGTAATACTGCCACCTATCAGGGAGAAATCAAATTTCTTTTCTAAGAAATTGATTAAAAGTCCAACTGACTTCCAATCCAACTTTTTGAGATAAAAGTGATCAAATTCCTAAGCAGTGAAAACAATATGGTATCAGTAATAAGAAATTTACTGAAATTTTGGAAAAATTAGTGTAAACCAGACATCCGATCTACTAATATCACCAAAGGTGATGATCTGATTGTGAGCTTCAGCAAAGTGCCAATTTTCATTCCATGTATATTAATCTACTGCATGAAGACACTTCCAGCTGTGCCAGACAGTGCATGGAAGGAAGTTTAGTAAAAATCTGTAAGATGCCCTTGCCCGTTGTAGTGCACAGTGGGGACAAATGTAATTTTGCTTTACTTTTCTGTGTAAAGTTAGATGTTTACATCAGACAGTGATCCCATTTCCTCTCTTTAGGAGAGCTGTGTTGAGAAACAAGCAATTCTAGAAGTACTTCAGTGTTTTTATCTTGTGCACCTATCTCAAATTTCTGTTAGGGGTCAACAGGGCTATACTCAGAATGGCTCTTCTTTTTTATTACATGACAGAAAACAGTTGCAAAGAAAACAATGTTTCTGCTGTCCTTTCTACTTTGAGATCTCTTTAAAATGTGTTCTGCAAGTCACTATTACAAAACTGCTCAAGGAAAGAAAAAACGTGCAACAGAGATTTGGCATAGTAATTTCTAGTCTTACCAGCTCTCCTGATAAAAGGGCTACTTGTGAAAGAAAAGAATTGCCTATATTATTACAAGTCTTGTAACTAACTATAATGCTGCTTCTCTAGTTTCATCTAGTACCTATGGGAAATAAAACTGCAATACTATGGTATTCTTCAAAGGAATAACTCACCAAAATGTTACCATTTGACTGCTTTCTTCCAAGAGACACTGTTGAATTTAAAGATTGGTATCTTTAGCCAGTTTTAAGTCAAGAGAGATCTACTGAAACCAAGAAAGTCTTTGACTTATGGTATTAAGCTTCTGTTATTTTACAGACGTTATGAGAAGTCATGAGGGCGGGTCATACTGGTTCATACATGGCTGAAGATATTTGTAATAAACTGAATGTTAAGGCATGTTGTGCTAACTCTCCAATTCCAAAGTATCCATGCTTTCAGGTGAAGGAATTGAAAAGGAAAATCTGAGCTGGTCAAGAGTTCTGTAGCCCTGGCTCCTTCAACACAAATTCATTGGCTCCAGTGCTTCTGACTCTGAGGTTCACCTTAGGACTATTTTTAACATAATTTACAGAAAATAGTCGGAAGTGTATTAAATTGCACATAAGATTGGTACATTTCATTGTCTACTCTGATTACTGTTCTTCCCATGAGCACAGCAGTTTGATGGAAAAAGTAATGTCAGAAGTGATAGAAGAGCATATTCTTAAGAGAAGTGAACATAATCCAAATGGAATTCTAACTGCAATTGGATTTAAAACTTGTGGAGTGTGTCATACATAGAATCATGGAGTGAAAAAAGAATTGGCAAAGCAGAATTCAATCAATATTTTCAACATTAAAGCAACTTATGTTATCACTGTGGCCAAGTTATTTCTATGCATTTCTTAGCTGATAAGTTGTAATTCAAATGTGCTCTTTCCAGAATGCATTGATTTTAAACTTTGCTGTCTGCTGTCCGGAAATATTGCTTTCTACACTGCTACTGAGTCATCCGTGTCACCGAGTCAAAGTGTGTAAGAACTGTACAGACTTCAAAGTGGCAAGTAGAGAGAGAAACTCTTGTCTGGCAGATGTTGGCCTAAATTTACTTCTTACTGCAGTTTTTGTTTTTATTTTTGCAAGCAAACCCTTACGTTAACTGACAAGAAAAAGAACCTGTATCACACAATCGTGACTCTGGCCATCCGTTCTCACATTACCCCGGGGTTTCAGTGCTGTGACAATAACATCTGTCCCTCCCTCGATCCTCGGCAGCCAGTGACCCGCCACAGCCCCGCCCCGCCCCTCTCACGGCGTTGGCTACAGCGCATTATCCTGTTAAAACTCTGCGGGCCTTTTGATCTCTGCGTATGTAACGCTGATAAATGTCACGTTCTCGTTGTTATCCACACGCCGGCTGTCAGGAATGCTGTCAGGAATGCGGTCAGAACCGCGCGGTCCCGCGCCGCAGCACGGGCGGGGCGCGCGGGGCACTATGGGGATCGTAGTCCCCGCGCGCGGGGCGGGGCCACCGCGCTCAGCGCGCGCTGCTTGAAAGCCCCGGGGCGGCCGCCGCGCGCCACGGTCGAGCTGAGCCGGGCCAGGCCGGACCGGACCGGGCCGGAGGAGCCGCGACCGCGCCAGCGAGGCCCAGGAGAGCGGGGCCGAGGCTCCGCGTCCCTCCTCCGTCCCTGTCTCGCCCCACTGCCCGGGCAGCGCCGGCCCGCGACGAGCTGCAGCCGCCGCCGCGTGGGGAGGCGGCCCCGAGCCGGGATGCGTGGGGACACCCGCAGCAGCTTCCCGCGGCCCTGGTGCGGCCCAGCGCCCCGTCTGTGAGCCGAGCGGGCGGCCCGCGAGCGGGTATCCAGAGCGGCGATCCAGAGCACAAAGAGCTCGGCTTTGCGTTCGCTCCGTTCTCTTCCCGCCGCTCCGCGGCACCATGGGCATCCAGGGCCTGCTCCAGTTCATCAAGGAGGCTGCCGAGCCCTCGCACGTGAAGAAATACAAAGGGCTGGCGGTGGCTGTGGACACCTACTGCTGGCTGCACAAAGGCGCCTATGCCTGTGCTGAGAAGCTGGCCCGAGGGGAGCCCACCGATCTGTAAGTCACGTTTAGGTCTCGACCCTTTTGCAAACTGAAGTTTTGTTAACTTGGTGTTTCTTGAACTCAAAGCTAAGTTGCAGTAGTTTCGCTTCGTACTATTGCTTCTGAATTCTGAGTTGAACTCTTTGAAAATGGAAAATTTTGCCGATAAATTAACAGCTTTCCAGCTGTGCAAAATTTTAAAAATATTAAAATATATATTGGGAAAAAACTCAAAATATCTTTTTTGTTAGAATACCCAAGACGGTATCAGTTAGGTTGTTTTTTCATAGCATGTGTCGACCTCAACTATAATCTAATTTCTCTGATGAAATTCTGTATGTGCAATTCTTTAATTTCAAATTTAATATTATTTTCAGACACCTTTTTTGCATGCAAAGAGAGTTTGTAAATACTGCTGTGACAAAGGTTGTAATGAGGCCAAGGAATTTTGAGAGATGTGTTGTGCTCTGAATAGGGGGTGTAAGATTTTTTGCTTAGGATACTACGTTTTTAGTTAAAGTAGCTTTTCTAAAACACATTTACACAGTTATATTTCTAGGGAAGGAAACACACAAAAATTGTGGTCATATTTCGGATTCAACTCCACACCTTAGATCAGGTTTTTGTTTCTTGTCCATCTCTGGAAATGTGGATTGAACCCGTTTTAGATTGGATCTAGGTAAGGTTGGAATTCCCCACTCGATGTCATCTTATCCTTGTTTCCTTAGACCACTTTACTCAGGGTTGTATCCAGATGGCTTTTAAATATCTCCAGAGAAGGAAGAGACTCGAAAACCTCTCTGGCCAGCTTGTTTCAGTGCTTGGTTACTTGCACAGTAAGGAAGTTCTACTTATATTCTAGTGGAATTCTTGTATTTTGGTTTCTGCCTGCTGCCTCTTGTCCTATTGCTTGGCACCACCCGGGAGACCTTGGATCCATCAAATGTTTAATTGGAGGCAAGACAGAGTTGGTGCTTTGCAAAGGGATTCAAGTATTTACTGCTGCTTATGTTAATTTGAAGAACTGTGGGGTTTCAATCCAACCCTGCCTTGAAGGTAGTGGAGGTCCCTCAGAGTCCTGAGAATAGGATACACTTCAGTTGAGGAAAAGCTAGACTGTCAGGAGAAATATTCATTCATAGTCATAGGAAGCTTTGGAATGGTTGAATTTGAACACATGAGTACTTTATGGGTAAATCTTGTTTCCATGCACATACGATCCCAGACTGGCACCTTAACTATAGCGTAGAGTCCTTTCATACTTTAAAATTCATCTGGATGAAAGTATTATATAGCTACAGTGCTATTTGCTCCTGTCTTTTGAAAATAATAGTTATTTTTCTGTAGCTCTAAATCTAGTTTCTTCAGTGCTCGAATCCTTGCATTCTAAATGCTTGTAAATCCCACTCTCCTTTTCCTCCTTTCCTCTGTTGATGAGGTTGCTCTTGCTCAGTGTCCTTAAAATTGAAAAGAATTTTTTTTTTTTTGAGCATTGCTACAATGTGCTTGCTTAGAGTTCATTTACAGCAATTATTAGATTTTGGTTCTGTGCTGCTGATAAAATGATCTCATACAGATCTGTAGAAATAACAGGTAAGAAGATGAGAGGTAAGAGGGAATAAATAACATCTGGAATGCCAACAAATATTTTTTCAAGGGATGGGCTTTGAAGGTGGAGGATTGCCTCCCTGGGCCATATACTATCCTGTCAGTTTGTACAGAAGATGAGCTTTTCGTCTTTTGGAATATTTTCAGTGCTGTGCCTGTATTTTTAGTATGGGAAGATAGGTTTGTATGTCTTGTCCATAAGGTACATCCCTTATCTGGAGAGAAGAGTGGATAGTTCTACAAGGAGAGATTAAATAACCCCATCACTTCCAACTCTACAAAAGTGCATTTAGTCTGCCTTTCTGGGAAAAGGACATGTGCTGTGCTTGTCTGCTTCCTTTTTCCTGGCCATTATTAATTGAGTTGCTGAAAATAAAAAGACATTCCATGTTTTATGTGGTCAGGTTTTTGTCAGTATTGAATCCTAATGTAGCAAAATCAACCGAATTATACTTGAATTCTTATTTCATTTTGTCTAAGAGAAAGGAGCAGTCAGCTCACTTCTGAATTGGGAGGTGGATTGTTTCTCTTGGTAAAAAACCAACTAAACTGCATTCAAGTGTTCTTAGTTTTTTCTGATACTGGGGGAATATACAGCCTGTTATGATTTTTGAACAATAGTTAGTCCTAAACTTACAGTGCTCCTTTCCTGCAGCTGGAAAATATGTAATGGGCTTGTGGTCAACAATAAAGTTTATCTTTTTTTTCTTACTTTTGTTATTGTTGATACAGTTATGTGGCTTTCTGTATGAAACTTGTTCATATGCTCCTCTCATTTGGAATTAAACCAATTTTGGTATTTGATGGATGTACCCTACCCTCTAAGAAGGAAGTGGAAAAGGCACGACGAGAGTAAGTACTGAACTGTATTGATTTGCAAGCAAAGCAGTTTTATCACTACAGTAAAAATCAAAAACCCTCAAACTTCAGCTAAGAAGTAAGCTCTGGTAAACCCCCTTGCAATGTAGTGTGATATTTTTAAGTTTACATCTAAAATCCTACAAACTTCTTAGAAGTTTTATTCCAGAAATAGAAATGCACTTCATAAATGAAAGCCATTTTATAGAGGAAGGAAGTAAACCTTTGAGCAGTAGTTCCTGTAATGTATTAGAGGCTTTTAGTTTTCCCCCACACTTGTGATCTCTGGCCAAAAATATTTTTTCCCCAACATAATTTTTTTAAAAATAGCATCCCTTTCCTCATCTTTCACTACAACTAAAAAGATAAAGGTGTTTCAAATTTGGATTCAGGTCACTATAAATGAGGCTTTTCAGTGGTGGTTCTTATTTATGAATTCTCATGAGACACGTACTTCCTTCAGCGTGAAATGAACAATTTCCGATTTATGAAATTAAGTAAATTAGGTTTTCTGTCCTCTAAATCAATAAGTATCTAGTGTCAGACACTCCAAACTCCCATTAAATCTATTTTACTGCAAGCTGAGTGGATGCATTTCTTCTTTTACACTTCTGATTTCAGTTCCTATTTGTCACTGTTTTCTGTGAAAATATTATCAATTTCAACATTCAAATCTAGTTGTCCTTGTCAGTGCAATAACCTAGTTATTCTTTTGTTTTAAAAAATTATGCAGTAGCCCAGATTTGGGAGATGTTGCAATTTTTCCCCCTTTTTTACTCATCTCTCTTAGTCCTTTCTGTTGTTTGTTCTTTAAGTGAAAAATAATCTGAAGTGGTGGATATTTTTGTCTTTCTTTTAGGAGGCGTCAAGCCAGTCTTCTGAAGGGGAAACAATTGTTGCAGGAAGGGAGACTGTCAGAGGCTAGAGAGTGTTTTGGGCGCAGTGTAAATATTACCCATGCTATGGCTCATGAAGTTATTAAAGTAAGTAATTTATTGATAATGTCAGTTAAAAAAAAAAAATCTCTGCAATAGGTAGCGTATCTTACTTCACATTTTTCTGGCTACATCACTGTCTCTTCTATATAGGAAAGGAAAGTATTCCCACCTGCTTAATCTCTAATTGTCCTGTATGTTTTTGGATTGTGTTGATTTGGCACAATTAACAAACTTGAAGTTTATTAGGCCCATTTGTATGAACAATAATGATGTGTCAAAACACATCTCTTCCAACCGCTATAAGCTGAATCTGATAGCATCCATTTTACTTTTGCATTTCAAAAAATAATCGAAATTTTTTTCTGCATTTTTTTCTCTTGTCTGGTTTGAGCATGGACTGCAGAAAAAATGTTTGGCTGATTAAAAGTTGTTCTAGTAGTTTTTTTGCTATACTTTCAATGTAGTTGTAGGGTCTTTATCAGAAAGTATTAAGTTTGTTCTAGTAATGTTCTCCTTTGTCCAGAATTATAACTTGGGTAGGTTTGAAGCTGTCACCTGTGGTCAGATGAAGTGGCAATAGTGTTATGGGAAAGGTTGGTTTTGTAAACCAGTGTATATGGTTCTAAACTGCTTAAAAGTTGAGTTTTTGACTTTGAAATATTGGACTCTTACTGGCGGCAGGATGGGTGTGTGATGAAAAAGGTCATGGTTTTGGCTTTTTAATGTAGAGGTTTTAATGCTTTCAGATCTCTTAAGGTAATTACTGAAAATTAATGCAAAGTACTTGTATGCTTCTTGTTTATGTACAGGCTGCACGAGCCCAGGGAGTTGATTGTATTGTTGCTCCTTATGAAGCTGATGCTCAGCTGGCATATCTTAATAAGATTGGCATGGTTCAGGCTATAATTACGGAAGACTCAGATCTTTTGGCTTTTGGATGTAAAAAGGTATGGAAGAAAATACTAATAGCCTTTACCTCTTGCTGATATCTGTAAAGTAGATTTTGAAGTTGCCAAATATGTTTGATGTTGGATTAACTCCTCTGCAGCAAATGTGAGACACAGAAGAGAGGAGAATAGAACTTTGCCTCTCTTGTTTCCACCAAGTGCAATGTGCCACCTTATATGGGTGAAAAATACTGGTTTCACTTCCTCTTTATTTTCAGGTGTTTCTGAAAATTGACAAATTTGGAAATGGACTAGAGATAGATCAAGCTCGACTAGGAAACTGCAAGCAGCTTGGAAATGTATTTACAGAAGAGAAATTCCGCTACATGTGTATTCTTTCTGGTTGTGACTACCTCCCGTCAATTCATGGAATTGGGTTAGCTAAAGCATGCAAGTTACTAAAATTAGCCAACAATCCAGATATTATAAAGGTAAACTCAATTTTGCTTTGTGGTTTGTTTTTTGGGAGCCTGTTTCAGTATACATGAAATGTAACACTAAATTGAAAATATGAAGGGTTCTTGACTTCCTCCATTTCAAGGGGAATACTGAAAAGTATTTTTTACCTGTGCTTAAAAAAGATGCTGAACTAAACTTATTAAAGTGTTGAAGCTGTTATGTATTTATAAGAAATATACTGAAGTAAACTTAGGTAAATAATTGTTTTAATCCTTCAAGGGTTTATTCTGTTTGAAGGGAAACTTAATTTTTTGTAAGACTTTGATTTCCTCCCCATTACTGCTTGTTTCTGCAGAGTAGTTATTAGAAATGCTCAATGGACTGTTACTTTTGTATAAGTACAAATTTATCTGTGTGGGGAGGGGCAGAGATTGGGAATCTTATTTAATGGCATACATATGGATATGTATATTTCTATATTAAAAACAGTAAGGAAGAAAAGTGTGATGTTATGTAAAACAAATTATTATAGGGTGCATTTTTTCTTGTCCAATGTATGGAATTAAAACAAATCTCATATTAGGAGATACAGGGGCTGAGGGTGGGCATAACTTCTTCTGTGTGGGTAGTAAGTGAGGAGAGAGTTTAAGAGCTAATGAGAAGAATACCTCATGGGACTGTCCTGGAGGCAGGTAAATCTAATCCATAGAAGCATTTAAATCAACTTCATGAGTTATCTTCTTTTAAAAATTACTTGTGTGTTTTAGTGTATTTTTTTTTTTTTCTGTCACGGACAAAGAGCTATGATTTTTAATTTTAACATGTTTTATATCCTATAGAGCAGACATCAAAGCAACTGGTTTGGCTTTTGAGGAAGTAAAAGGGGAACTTTAAACTTTTCCCATGCAAAGTATTATTTGCTTCAATGTATCTCTGAGCAAAATTCCCAGGTTTATTCTAGTTAGGTTTTTTTTTGTTTGTTTTTTTCATTGTAAGAACACAAGCATATTGCTTATATGTCCTGATAACATGAGTGATGAAAATTTGATGTGCATTGCTTTAAATAAATACACCTTAAGGATATAATCTGTTTTTCTGATCACATTTTGTATTGATTTATTTATTGAAGGAAGAGATATAAAAATTGGATTGTGCTATTTATGTAATTGTAGACAATTTGAGTGGGAAAATAATTCACAAAGTTCTATTTTCTTTCCTTCCCCTATTTAAGTTGAATCTGCTTGTTGCAGTAGGGCACTCACTCTACATTTAATTACAAGCAAAGATTAATTAACAGTTGAAATGTATTTAACCTTTTATGTGACCTGTTAAAATGAAACAGTTGAGTAATTTCTTTTTTTGACAGGTTATTAAGAAAATGGGGCAGTACTTGAAGATGAATATAACAGTATCAGAAGAATACATACAGGGTTTTACACGAGCTAATAATACATTCCTGTATCAGTTAGTTTTTGATCCTGTCAACAGAAAATTAGTTCCTCTGAATGCATATGGAGATGATATTGATCCAGAAACACTAACTTATGCAGGACGGTATCCTTTGTGTTGAAACAGCAGAATGGGGAAATAAGGGTGAGCTGATGTGGTATCTTACAATTTTGATAGTGGTGTACTTAGTTGGTTTTTTTGGTTTGGTTTGGGGTTTTTTTTTTTTTTTTTTTTTGTCACAACCCTACTTTGACTAAAGCCTGGCTTTTCTGCAGTCTTAAACTTTTTTGGAGGTTTTCTTCCATCTCATTTGCTCTGATTTTAATAATGTTTTTAAAAGTGCAGAGGGTAAATAAATGACCTATTATTGATACATTGTTTTAGGCAGAAGTTATTGATTTGGTTGTTTTCTTTAGAAAACAAATTGTTAAATACAGTTTAAATATTAACTGACTGCTTTATGGCTGTCTTGAATTTCTGCCTGTGTTGTGTTATAATCTCTTCCAGTTTAATTCTTACAATTTGTGCTCAACTCAGTCTCTAATCTTAACATTACCTGTTTTACAAGATCCCTCTTCCTATAGAAAAGGTGGCATTTTTCCACATCTGTGCAATATAAATTTCAACATGGAAGATTAGGAAAATGAAGGAAAAGAGGGGACTGTTAAAGTAGTTAGTAGCTTTGTATGTTCAAATCATCTTATCTCTGGCATTTGCAGAAATTAGGAAGGAGAAAGTTGCTACCTCTCCTGCTGATAATTGAAGGATTTAATTTTGACTTTCATGATTTGCCAAAGTTCTATTACAATTTCTGTTACATCAGATTGAGCTAGGAGTAGTGGTATTAATCCTTTGGGTTAATATTCTAGCTATACTTTTTAACTGAAAAATGAGAAAGTGGCTGTTCTAACTTTCATGGTACAGTTGTTGAAATATAATGTAATATTCAGATATTTTCCTTTACTATGATGGGAACAGACATGTTGGTGATGATACTGCTTTTCAAATTGCTATTGGCAATATTGATATCAATACAATGGAACAAATTGATAATTATAACCCCGACATGGCACAGGTAATGTCTTTTTTTTTGAAGTTAGATATTAAGAATTTGATGTGGATCTGAGTGTTAATAGGAAAATGTGATTGATTACTATCCAAACCATTACTGACAAACGAATTGTCAGTGAAACCTATTACAGAAACTGTGTGCTCCCACACACATAATTCTCACTCTTAAAGGTAAAGTTTTATTTTTCATGACATTTGACTTTAATATCTGTTTTACTTTCAGACTTTTTTGTTAAGTCCTTAAATCTATATACAGAAGTAACTGGTTTAAAGAGAAAATTCTCAAAGAGTTTTGGATTTTTTCCAAGAATAATCCAAAATTGTTTCCTGAATAGAAATAAGTTTTAAAATTTAAATTTGGTCTGAGATGAGCAGTTAGTCACTTGTGCCATATTGAAATGAAGACATGGGAGCACAACAAAAAGTATGAAAAGCATGAGAACTGTGGAAACAAAAAAAAAAGGGTTTATGTAGAGTCTGTCACTAGATGTACAAATGTCAACATTTCCTTCCTTGCATGCTAAGTCAGGAAATCATATATAAAAAACAAGATTATAAACCTGTGTCTTGATTTTTAATTATTTTTTGTAGCCTGTGCAGCAGAGAAGTTGTGGCTGGAATGACCGACGTGATAATCATGTCAATAGTATTTGGAGCAGAGAATACAAGTATGGGCCCACTGAAGATCCTGCTCCTCCTAAAATTCATTTCCCAGAGAAACCAATAACCAAAGGCTTGGAGAAAATAATAAGTGTTAAAGGACTAAAGCTTGCAGGCAAAGAGCTCTTGGCAAAAAGGCCAAGAAGTGGTATGTTTATATTAAGTTATTTATATTATCTATATTAAATTATATTAAGTATATTAATAATGGTGGGAGGCTGTGGGAAAAGAAAGTATTTTATCTTGTACTTCATGATATGAGGCTTTAGAGGCTTAGCTCTTGAATGTAATTGTCTGTGTTCTGTTTTCAACAAGCTATAAGATTAACAAGCCATAATATTAAACAGGACTTGATTCTAACGTTCTTTGGGTTGCTACAAAACTGCTGGTTTCAATTTCAAGTTATGCTTAATATAGTCTGTATTTTGATAAAGTTTTGGTTTTAATTTCTGTCTTAAAGTGGTTTGTGAAGAAGTTAAAGCAGCCTGTGTTTCCTAGCATTGAAATTAGACCAGACAGAAAACGAAGAATGTTTTCTGTACTCAGACTGTGCTGCCTCTATCCCCTGTATAGGTGCTCTTTATGCCAACTTTTTCACTTCCTCCAGTGCATCTGTGATATCTCATCTTCTATACCACCTGAGTTATATGTGCTCAAATCAACTGTGGGCTTGTAATAGTAAAGGCACATTTTTGTTCTTACTGTGATTTATTTTAAGTGTTTTCCTCTGATTCCTTTGCTTTCTGATTATACTGCTAGGGCTTTATTGTGTTCCTTTGTTAGTCTGGGTATCTTCCTATTCCCTTGCTTATCAAAGTCTGTAGGTAGTTTAGCAACCTGCCTTTAAATCAAATGTAGTTCTGTTGTAGTTGTCTGCCTTCATTCCATCTGCCTTATCACTGAGTTATTTTTAAGGCTATGTACTAGAAAAAAATGGTGTTAAAGACATCTAAACTCTATTGCCAAGAATTTTCTTACCAGACCTTACTTATGTTTTTATGCCTGTGGGAGTAAATATGTCATACTTAGTTATCTCATAACTGGTTAATTGTAGAATGTGCTTCTACAGTGATGCTTAAATTGTCTTTAGATTCAGAAGAAGTCTCAGATGGAGATCTGTTGAAGCAATATTCATTTTCAAAAACAAAAAGAATCAAGAAGGAGAACGATATTGATGGTGAAGCACAAAAGAGTGTGTCAGCAATACAAAGCCTTGATTCTCCAGGAATTTCCATCATTCAAGAAAGCTCTAACTCCCTACCCAGAATTAGAAATAAATTTGCTTTCTTTTTGCAAAAGAAAAATAAAGAGAAGGATGCCATAATTGTTCCAGGAACTAGAAGCAGGTATGTTTGTCACATGTTTTTGTAAGTAGCAAAATACTATTTGCTGTCCTGGTTGCTAAAATAGCCTGAATACTGAAAATAGGAAAAATGCTACCTCAAACTTTTTATGCAACTGTATTGCATCTCAGCCAAGATGGTGGATCCTTTGTGCTAGGCGTGCTATCTATTTGTGAGACAGATAATGTTCAGTTTTTACTGCAGAAGTGAAGACTGAGACTATTCATAAGAGAATCATAGAACTGTTTGGTTTGGATGGGACCTTAAAATCATCTCATTTCAACCCCCCAACATTGTCAGGACATGTTTCATTATACCAGGCTGCTCAGAGATCCATCCAACTTGATCCTGAGCGTTTCCAGGGATGAGACATCTGCAACTTCTCTGGGCAACCTGTTCAGTGTGCCACACACTCACATTTGCCACACAGTAAAGAATTTCCTCCCAATATCTAATTTCAACCTCCTACAACTTAAGATCATTCCCTCTTGTCTTGTCACTACATGCCCTTGTGAAAAGGCCCTCTCCAGCTGTCCTGTAGGCTCTCCTGTAGGTACTGTAAAGTGCTATAAGATCTCCCTGGAGCCTTTTCTTCTCTTAAGTTGAGCAGCCCTGACTTTCTCAGCCTGTCTTTGTAGGAGAGGTGCTCCAGTTCTGTGATCAATTTAGTGGCTCTCAAGAGAATATTCAGTATCTCTGGGTATAAAATTAATTAGGGATTGGCTGGGGTTTTTTTCAGGGTTTACTTTGTGGCAAATATGTAAGATATTAATACATGGACTTAAGTTGACAGGCTTTTTGTTTGTTACAGTAAAGCTAAACCTGCTCATACTCTATAAGTACCTGTTCTTACCCCATCCCATTCAGCTGATGCTGCTGATTTCTGCAGCAGGACTTTGGGAACAGGGACTTTGTTAGGACTTTTTTTTTTGTTTGGCCACAATTACTTGAATTTCTTTTACAAAACATTATCCCAATTAAGTCTATTATTCTGTAGTTTTTACCTTAAATAATCTGAATATTTTTGAGCGGTGCAATTTTACAGAGCAGTCTTAATACCTGAGTTTTAAAGCACACCTTTCTGAACTGAAAGTTTTTGAAAGTTTGGGTTTTTTTGTTTTTTTAATTGCATCAAAAACTAAGAGGAGTCACTGATGACAGGTTCTTCTCTAAATCTGTGCTCAGTATTCTCAGGAGCTGCTGCTGTAGCATAGAAAAAGGTAGTAAGAGTAAGGTTCTATTTTCCTTGATAAGTGGTGCTGAAGTATTTCACTACTAGCTTTATCATCATTAATTAATGCATTTTTCAATTTTGTAGGATTTTCAGATGTTTCTCTTTCAGGTGAAGAATATCTTCTTTGTATTTCAGTCAAAGAATGCCATTTTTACAGGTGCTTTTTTCTGTTTTGTTTTTGTGGGTGTTTTTTTTTTACTGAATGTCTCCCAGAGGGATTTTTCCCATTGCCAAAATAATTTGTTTGCAAGTATGCCTTGAAAATAAGATTGATGGATAGAATGATTGGTGAGGGCATACTCATTTGCATAACTTTCTTCCCCCTTGCCTTCATCTTTTTTCTTCTTTTTTTTTTTAGGTTTTTCTGCAATGATGCAGTTATGTTTGACAGTAGTACAGAGAAGAAAGATGGTGATCTAACTCAAGGTGCTGAGCAGGATTGCCAGAAACAGGAAGTAAAACATGTAGCTGAAGATGTTTCTAGGTTTTCAGAAACTGAAAAATCATCACGGACTGTCTTTACACCTCCTGGAGAAATGCAGAAAAGTTGTTCCAAGTGGTTTAGCAGCCTCAAAAGCAACTCAGGAAATCTTGGTCCATCTCATACTGTATTTTCTCAGCAGTTTCACCAACACCGAAACAACTGCATTGTATCCCAGGAGGATCAGGTTAATGGGGCAGTGTGTGATGAATTGGAGGCAGAGTCCTCCCCCTTAATAGAACTGGAACAGTCATCAGAGTCTCATGAGTCTTATGAGCCATTAGAATGCAGTTTGGAGTCTTCAGAAATCCTACAAGTGTCCAACAGCTCAGGTACAAAGGTAAGAAGATTAAACATTGTTTCAGCCTTTGTTTTTGCTTTAAATTATAAAAGAAATTATGCAGTGAAGTCTCCTTTTCAGAATAGTGCCCTACAGATGATGTAGCTTGTGCTAACAAAACTTGTCTAAATAGAATCACAGAATGATCACATTCATGTCAATGCTTAACATTGTACAGAATGGATTGACATACTAGCTTAAATAAAGTCTGTTGTCTGGTTTTAGTTTTTGAGTCTTTCTGCTGCTATCACCGCAGTGCCTCATAAAAACACTTGGTAGGCAACCTTTTGTTCTCTCCTTTTAGTCCCTGAAGTGTTTTCTGAAGCATATGCATGCCTTTGTACTGTTGCTTGCTAAAAGCCCAGGTTTTTGTATGAGCTCTTAGAACTGAAAGCACTGTAGCTTGAAGTATATACATGTAGATATGAAAGCATATATTGTGTTTATGAAAAAACAGCCTGTTTTAAAACCAGATCAATTTTCTCTTGAAGGAGTCTGATTCTAGTTCAAAACTGAATGGTGATCAAGATTCTCAGTCTCTGCTATTTTCTGCTCTTCAAACTAACAAAAAAAATACAATCATGAAGACAAAGGTAAGAATTCTTTTAACTTTTTGAGCTTTACTAAACTCTGAAAATCAATTTCTAATAGTTCATCTTGGAACTTGTAATGAAAGACTTAAGCAATGCAAATGTTGGCAAGACAAAGTTATATTCTCATTCGTCCACCCTGGAGCTGGGGTGAAATATAACCACTTATGATTGATAGCAGAGTTGCAAATTGCCTGGGGATTTTAAACACTTAGGTGTAAAGTAAGGCAAGAAAACCCACTTCAGGTTTTATGATATAAATTGCAGTAATGCACACAGTTCAGATACAGTCACAAGATACAACTGTAATTTGATTTCTCTGTGTTTGCTTGGATGTCTAAGAATTAGCTTACATTCCTTGTCTTTGGAACATTTCTAAGAGCTTAATGTATTTGTCTAGTTAATGAAGACTTCTGAGACTTTTAACAGCTCTGACTCCTTAGGTGTTGGCATTAGAATTGGCCAAAAGATGAGTAAGTAAGAGGCAGATGTTTTCACCCTTCTATATATGCCCCCTACTAAGTTTTCTTGTAGGCAGACTAAAAATCAGAAGCTTCTCTCTGCCGGACAAGAATATTGTGTGTTTTGTAAAATAGTGACATCTTGTGGTCATTTTTAGGAACTTATTTGTTAAGGAAAAAGTTGCATTTGTATTTTGGAACATTAGCATTTTTTCTGCTTTTTTTCAACAAGACTGAGCAAGGAAATCATCCTGGCATTGAGAATTCTAAATACTTTGTTTTTAAGGCTGTGTTTAATATGTTTTACATTACTTGGCTCACCTTAGAAGGTATAGTGGGAGAATGAATATATTAAATATTGGGGGGAATCACATTATGGAAGTACTGATGTAATATAAGCATCATAGAAAAATAAAATTTCAGCAAGCTTGGAGCCCTTCAGAAAACAAAAACTGCTGAAAATCTGGAAGGACAATAGGGTTAGTTTAAAGCAAGCGGCTAGTAGGAGGATTTCCACCATTTATTTTCGTGGCCATGAATTGTCTCTTCTTCCTTTATGTGCTGGTATTAATAATTATAAAGAATTACATCAGAAAACTGGCTTGGCCAAAAAGTAACCTGACAACAACAACTACAAAGTCAGTCATATTGTAACTTGGGCCCACCCAGACTATTGGACTCCTGTGAGTTGTAGCACCAGTAAGACCATAGGAGAGGGAAGGTAGAGATGAGGAGCAGCACTTTTGGCTCAGGTTTTGTTTTTTTAGAATTTATTAAAATCTTGTTGGGATAGTTATTAGGATCCTGCAAGTATAAAACAAGGGAAGTGTTTGCAGGTGTTAAAGTAGAAGATACCAAAGGGGAAAATTTGTTCCAGATTTAAGGAAGAAGCAGTTAATCATGTAATGCATAATTGATTCTGATTTCGGTAAGCTGAATATCAGTTATGCAGATTTGCTTAGAGAAATTTAGTAACTGGGGGAGACAATCTGAAAAATTTGTCTGTTTTTATTGTGGTTCCAATCCAAATGTGAAGTGCTACCTATTCAATTCTAATGTCTAAACTAGCTTTTTACTAACAAATGCTTGTGTGATACTGAGCTCCCTGAGACCTCAAGTTTTTTTCTGTGATAGTACTTCAGCTGTGGTTTTTACTGCTAATTATTTTTCACAATTGCTGTGAGCTCAGTAAAGAGGCTAATACTGATAATAGAAAAGAGCATTCTGCTCTGGCTTCAAATTTCATAACAAGTGTTCACCATGCATCTTTGTCTACTTCTGGGTTAGCTAAATTAAGTTATATCTCTGACATAATTCAGTACTACAGGGACACGTAGAATTTGCTGCAAAAAGACCGAGGTGAGAGATAAAAAGCAAAATACTATAAAGCAGGCAGTTTTAAGATTTTATTTTATTCTTCCTAGTATTCTTGTTCCAATTTTTAGCTTACATTCTAAGTACTTTTTTCTGCCTCCCTTGGGAATACCAAGATCTGCTTAATTTATTTAGGTAGATTAATTAATAAATCATTAATATTAATGTAATTTCAATAATAGAATCATAGACTCATTAAGGTTGGAAAATGCCTTTGCAATCAGGTTTAGCTGTCAACCCAGCACTACCACATTCACACTGTATCCTGAAGTGCCATATCTACACAATTTTTGAACACTTCCAGGAATTGTGATTCTGCCACTTCTCTGGGCAGCCTGTTCCAATGTTTTACAACCCTTTGCAGGAAGGTATTTTTCCCTACTGTCCAATCTAAACCTCCCCTGGTGCAACTTGAGACCATTTCCTCATGTCCTATTCCTGGTTGTCTGGAAGAGGCCAACCCCCACCTAGCTACACCTTCCCTTCATGCAGTTCTGGAGGGTGATAAGATCACCCCTGAGCCTCCTTTTCTCTGGGCTAAAGGCCCCCAGCTCCCTCAGCTGCTCCTCATCAGACTTGTGCTCCAGATCCTTCACCAGCTTTATTGTCTGTCTTTGGACTCATTCCAGTGCCTCAATGTCTTTCTATTTGAGGAGCAAAAAATTATAACAAATGTGTGGTGGGGAATGGCAAAATGCTATTATGTTTCAGAAAGATGCTGAGATGCTCCCACTTAAGTCTGGTTGCATTTGAGGGAGAGAGATTCTGGCCAAGCACTGCTTTTCTGACCTCCTGGTACAGAAACTGGATAAGAAGGTTCAGGTAGAGTTCTAATGATCCTTGGGGTCATTGTACTGTTACCTGTGCTCTTGCTTATGGGTCCATCTTCATGAAATCTGTGTCACTGGGAGTGACACCAGAGAGTTGTTTCTCATAAAGTTCTAAAGGATGGCATTGCATGAGAGCATAACAAGTAGTCTTCAAACAGATGAAAAAATAAATATTCAGTAGATTTTAAAAACTGCACTCAAAAGAAATGAGTATTTACAACCTTAACATGAAGACATGTGGAAGCTGGTTTGCCAGTTCTTGGAGATGCCATTTTTTAGATTATAGATTATTTAAATATACTTTGTTATGGCATTTCAGGTTGCATTATCTCAACACAATGTAAAACACTTTACTTTTTTTATTCTGAGTTTTGCAGCGTGGTATCTATTGCTTGCAGGTTGGCATTTTAACTATGTGTACTGCAATATTAAAATCCCACAGGTTCCTGGATTACATAAATCCAGTAATATAAAGCCACATATGGTAACAAAGCTCAAGCCATTGATACGAGCTAAAGTAAGTGGACTAAGCAGGAAACTGTCACCTGTGCAGAAGAGAAAGGACTGTGATACTGAAAACAAGCTGGGGCTGCAATCCACTATTGGTGAACTCTGGAAAAGCTTCCAATTTAAAAGGTGAGTTGTTTTAACCCTTTCCTTAGTACACTGCATGCTTTTTTCCCAAAGTAACAGTTTCCAAGCGGACTCTACACA
Source organism: Muscicapa striata striata (assembly GCA_030060385.1). Taxonomy (NCBI): domain Eukaryota; kingdom Metazoa; phylum Chordata; class Aves; order Passeriformes; family Muscicapidae; genus Muscicapa; species Muscicapa striata. The sequence continues at coordinate 1,560,608 of JAREIS010000062.1, read as the reverse complement.
TGTTCTCCATACGATTCAATAAGGATAACAGTGCAAGATGGGATATTTTCTACATACAATTTATAGCTTCCTAAGCTTGATGTAAACATGAAGCATGGTGTTTGGTAACTATGTTCTTATACTTAACATTTTTCTTTATAACCAGCAAAAACTCTCAGCTAGAATTCACTTATTGCGAATTTTGAATACATGAATTTTATTGATAATTACATTTAGTTTACTGTAATTTATATGAAAGTCATTGCATTGTTTGTCATCAAACACCAAAAATAATTTCTTGACCTAAATGCAAAAGCTGCATTGAAGTTGCTAAATTTAGTTGAGTACAAGACTGGTTCTATTTAACTCTCTGTCCCTCACATTTGGAGATGGCTGATTGTCAGAAGTGTTCTGCTTTCAAGATGATGGTGAATTGATGGAATATTTCTGTTAGCTGGAGTATCTGGTTACAAGAGACATTCTTGCACATTATAAAATGCTGTTGCTTTTCCTTGTGGAGGTGACTTGTCTAACTTGAAGTTTCTGCAATAGCTTCAAGGTTTGAATTTGAGGGGCAATTATTATTTTTAAAAAGTAAAACAGAACATGAAGTATAGATATTCTAACTTACACTACCTCCATGGGCTCAGATAAAAACTCCTGGTGACGAAGTTTTTCCAGCTTTAAGAAGCAAACTCAACTTTGAATAAATAAGTTTTATTTAAATAAAATTATTTTCACTAACTTGAAACCAAGTATGAGTAGGACAAAAGTGTTCTTTGCACTGAGTAGTAAATGTTGGTATTTGTGAGCACATGTTAATTCAGATGAATGTATTTTTGTAAGTTTGGGCTGTAGGGTAGGTTATTATAAACACAAAACTGTAAAAATGATTTACAGTATTTACATTTTTAGAAGTCTTACTTTTTATTATCCTCCTTATGGGGTGTAAGAATGACTGACAGTTTCAAGGAGGAAATGAAAGTGTTTGTGTATTTGTTGCTTGACCGCTATTTGAGAATGTCTGACCGGGGTGCTCACACGGAGAAAATTCATAAATTTGGATTTATCAGAATACAGGCAGATAGAACAGTGTGAGCCTTGGTAGCACTCTCTGCTGATGGTTGCAAGACTTGGCTCCTACCACATTTTATCCATCCAGTTTTGGTTGGTTTGTAACCTCTGGGTATTTATACTGGGGATATATATTTTTCTATTACTTCTATGTAAGCAATAGTTTTTTTTATTAGCATTTAGGGGATTTTTTTCTCAACATATTTCACAAATTAGGGGTTTTTACTGCTAGAACTTGCTTATCTCTTTTTTTCCCACAGATTTTAAGATGTTTCTAAATTAGCCTTATGTTTTAACAGTTACATTACCTTATGGCAGATAAATCATGTGGGACACTAAGCTGTTCTGCCTTGACATTAAGGCTCACAGGAGATATATATAAAACTACACTTATCCAGAAGACTTAAATGTTAAGGAAGCATGTACAACCCAAAGTAGGATGGGGTATATACAGTCTTTGATAAATGAAGCTAGCAGCTATCATTCTGTCACTTTCAGTGAAGTCATTCAGTTGTATTAAAATTAAAACTTTGCATCATAAAATTTTTTGTACTTTTTCATAGATGGAGTGGGTAGTTAGGTGAGGGGTCTTGATTTGTTTTAACCTGTATATTCTTACAGGCCTGTGGTTAGAAACACAAAATAATCATAACATTCTTTTGTTTTGTCTTTTTTTTTTTTGTGCAGGGAGTATGAAAAACTTCCTTCTTGTAGGAAGTCAGATCCTTTGTCTCCAATCAAAGATAATATACAGCTCACTCCAGAAACAGAAGACGAAATCTTTAATCGTCTGGAACATAGTCATGTTCAGAGAGCTATATTCCAATGAACTGCATGCTGTTCATGATGGGATGGATTTTTAATCATTGTCAAAATTTACCTTTTGGATATTTCATCAGTATATAAAAGATGCTTTGAAAACCAGCAATGTACTTTAGTCTGACTAGTGATTTATCATCTCTTTTATAAAAGTGTGAATTCAAAGGTACAGTTCTATACTGACTGGAGTAAAGTAATTCAGATTCTTCTGCTCTCCTGTTCGAAGTCCCCATGCTAAATTTTTCTCCAAATGCTTTTAGTTGTTCCTGGGCATTTTATGTAGGTCTCACATCCAATCCAAGTTTCTACAAGAGCAGCAAAACAAGTTTGTGTATTAATTTGTAGTAATTAATCATTTTTTTGCCTTGTTTTTCCTCTTGAGACTAATCTGGCTTCAGTACAGGTTTAAAACTGCTGTTAAGTGTGCATAATAGTCTGCAGTATACTTCCAGCACTTGGATAACTATTTCTTTTCCCTATAAGGGAAGATTTGCCCTCTCAAAGTTGGCTTTTTGTTTGATACAGTCGTGTTGGTGGTGGGAATAACTTGGGGTCTGCAGAAAGAAATATCACAAATATCTGGTCCCCAAATCCTCACTATATTCATTAATAGAATGCTATCAAAAAAAATATAATGTATTCTTCTGTTTAACCTGTCTGTTTCACGTTTACATTCTTCTCCAACAACAGACATCCAAAATGCCAGTCCTCAGAGGTAGGGTTACAAAATAGCATTGTCATCACTACAGGCCAAACTTCAGTGTTCAACTAAAGACAAAGAGTGCAGGAGACCAGAGTCCTTGCTGTATGTGACTCAGTTGCCATGAAATAGCATGATGGGATTTCAGATTTTTACCTTGCAAATTAGGATTTGGGTCACTGTAAAGTATGTTGGAAACTTTTCCATCTTTAGGAATGGATAGTATTTCTGCAGCAGATGGAGTTACAAAAAGATATCTTAACCTGTGAAATATGTATTTTTCCATTCCCGAGACTAATACTTTCCCTCAGCCTTTAAGCCTTTTGCAAGAGTTTCAAGCTTGAAATTACCTGTAAGAGGCAGAGGTTTTTAGGTTGCAATGTACTTTTTTTCTCTCTTAAGAGAATTTCCATCTATGAAGTTAAAGTGATCAGCTGAATTAAATTGCAAAGAAGTTGCTTAAAAGACTATTATACATACATTTGTGGGATCAGCCCTCTTATTTTACATTGATGTTGAAGGTATGGGATACAAGGAATTGAAGCAATGATGCTCTAGGCCAAGCTTTCTCTCATACGTGCACCACTAGAAAATCCGTACTGCTGAAAAGCAGTTTTTAATGTTGATCTTCAGTGAGCATTATCTCAGGTGTGATGTTACAAATGTAGGCCAGAGATAAATGTTTGTGTTTCCAGTCATAGAGCTATTGCCTAGGATGAATTTTTATGTGTTCCTACAAATATAATAAAAATGACAGAATAAGTTTTTGAAGGGAAAACATAAAAATAGTTTTTCATCCCTTGCTTATTTATCAGTGTGGCAGTTGCACAGGTTATTTTGTACAGTGCATTCTTGCCTTTTTCCTGCCTCTTCAATCAAAGGGCCACTTGTTCCTGCTTTAGTGGATCATCGTAAGAGACAAGCTTCTTTTTGTGCAATCAAGGACAGGTGATTTTAAGGTATTATCTTACGTGCAATCTACACTGTATGTTCTTAAAGAAGATTTCTTAAAAATACTTTGGTGTACAGTTCCTGATTTGTGTTTTGGAGGTCTTGGGTACTGACTACATTACAAAGAATTCTTCTCAGGAATAGAGGCATCTGTTACATTACATGTAAATATGTAATGCATGTAAGCATATAATAATAGCATTTAAGTTTTATACTTTTAATGTGGACTTACTGATTTAGTGTTTGTTCTGTGGAAGACACAAAAACATAAATGCAAATGAGTTGATGCAAGACTTTATTCCTGAGTTTATTAGGGTAGGATAATATTCTATAGTAAAATTTATAAAGTATCAGAATAGGAAAAATTATTACAGAATATGATGGCCTGAGGAGGATAAAATATAACACAGTGAAAAGAAAAAGGGAAAAAAAAACATGGAGGAAGGAGACTGGTATTTAGTTAAAAAACAAGTGAGTAGGAGGAATAGAAAGCAAATGGCAAGCAGAGGCATGGCTGTATGTTGCTTGCTTTATAATCTCATATAAATACTAAATACACCTTTTTAATGTCTATAACTAATATTTCTAATTTTATCTGCAGGACTTCAGAATATTCTTACAAAATGGATAGCATTGCTATACCATATTAAAAGGGTAAATCTGGCCAGCAAAACTAAATTTACTAACAGTGACCTAATCAAGCTTCACTTTTGAACGTGCTGACTAGCTATTCCTTCAGCAGAATTCTCATATGACCTATAAATATTCAGTATCACAGAGAGTTCATATGAGAGTGTGATCATCCAAATCCAGTCATGGTTTTGAAACTGTAGGTGGCTTGTCCAAATTCAACTGAGTGTTTCTGCTTAAAACTTTTTATTCCTTCTCACACAAATCAATACAGTAGAGTAATTTTTATGAATGCATGTGAATAAGGATATTTTGAGGTCAATTAGCAACTATTAGTCTCCTTTTTAAACAATTAGCTAATTCTGTTAAACTAAATACAATTTTAGATATTTCACCTCACCATTTTTTCTCCAAGGAAGACCATTTTAAATTAGCTAATGCCAACTAGTGTATTAAAACCATTTTCATTAGCAAACACAATGACCTTCCATGTTCACCTGAATTACAATGGTCACTTTTTTAAAAGTTTTAGGTAGAACTAAATAACATAAGTAATAATTTCTAGTTTAAATATAGAAAACACTGACTTCTGAGACTACGGCTGCTAAATACAAGAAACCATTGAACATTTCTGGTGGGTTTTTGTTCAGTGAATTTTGTTGTTTGGTTGTTTTTTTAATAAGGTAAATTGCTAAGTGAAGTAGAGTTCAGTTAATATCTAAAATCTGATGAAAACTAAGCTGGATTGTCTTGTGTCCAATATTATATGTATGTTTAGGGCTTAAATAAGCTAATATTTGTATTGGCTTAAAAATCTACTTCTTGGAGGTCAGTCATAGTGAGAACATCCATCTTCTCACTAAACTATAAAAATGATACAATTTTGAAGCTTTCTGTGGTTTGTCTTGTTTTTCTTGGTTTCCTGTGTCTGGCATGCAGACTTTGCCCATGCCAGAATCCTGAAGTGATATCTGTGGGACAAATTTCTGTCTGACAATAAAGACCAAGAGACTTTCAGTTTTCTTCATGTTAATGTGGATTTTACCCACTTTGATTTCACAACATTACTAGCTTCAGGCATGCTAGAACATTATGCTCCTATGTTCAGGTCAGTATTTTTAAGTCAAATTTCAGCTGGATTTGAAGAAGAAAAAAAAAAAAAATACTACTGGAAGTACTTAGCTAAGTAAATACAAGCTACATATTAAATATCACCGTATTTTTACTAATATATCTCTTGCATAGCCTCAGGTTTCTTTTTTCAACAATTCTTTAAAACACGTAAAAGCTTTGCATAACAGATAAGTATAGTAGTAAAAGTGTAGTTTTGGGGTTGGTTGGTTTTATGGGGGGTTTTTTGCTGCCATTATGCTATTTCCAGAGCAAAAACAACATGAAAGGCTTCCCTTCTTTGCCCTAGCCTCTATTTTGATTTATTTACATATTAAACAATTAAAATGCCTTCTGCACATCTGCTTTTTAAGCCAGCAGTGGCAAGTGGAGAGAAGGAATTTTGTGAATTTTCTGGAAAAGTTACAATAGTCTGCAGTTGCAATTTCCCCAAAATGAATGGTTTTGGGGTCTGTCTTCAAAACAGTCCACTGAAGATATCTGTAATTTCCCGGGTTATAGATTATTTTTCTAATCTTACTTACTCAGCCTTGAAGTTAGCTCACTGGCATATTATTTGTCTTCAAGGGAACACTGACTACTGAACTTTACAGCTATGACTTTCTGTTTTCATTCCCTCTTTTAAGTTTTAGACTTGCTTCATAGTGATGGCATGAAAGTGGAACAGTAATTTAAAACATACTTATTCTACCTCTCCTCCTCTATAGCAAAGGACAATATTTGATGTGCAGCCCCACTTTTATTTTCCCATGCAAAGTTATACAACTACAATTAAACACTAAGAGACTGGGAGACTAGATGCCTCAGAAAGTTCTGTTTTACCAGAGACTCACTGATGTCTGGATCAACACTGGTGTTTAAAAACACCAGGCAAACTTGCTGAATTTTTTTCATGTTTCCCCAGTACCAGATGTAATAGGCTACTGGCTTCTGGCAAGTATTTGAAAAACAAAACCCTTCAAATTCTGGTAGAAGATCTCATTAGGATCTGTTCCAAATCCTCTTCAAAAAATACAGAACAATTTAAGACAACACAGCGAAGTAAGAGTAGGGGAGGTGTTACCAATTATTAGAATGAATATTTAAACTACACTAGTCTAGAATATTAACTAGGACTATTTTCATAACCAAGTATAAATAGTACATAACACATTGCTACATGTAAAGTTTTAGAGCTAATTGTGAAATCCAGTTAACAGGTATTCAGTTGCTTTTCATAAAACAGTGCTTCAGCCTAAAGGTACACAGAAGTAACAAGGCTTTATGCTGTGTAAAGTGCACAGCTCAGAAGGCTTGGGTGCTCAGTGTGTTCCTTGTGGGTAAGGCTCTTACGAATTCAACTCACTACCTGTGACTAGAAAGCTGAGTAATATTTATTGCTATGTTAATTAAACATGAAATAGCATAATTGCCATCCATATCTGAAAAACTTGTGAGCCTGCTTGAGGGTCTGAAAATAGGGACTATTTTGCACAGTAAATCAGAGCTTACTCCTGATTTGCTGGCATGCCTTGTAATAAAGGAAAAGACATATTTACCAATTACTGGCTTTAGGACCCTGATCACAAATCTATATCTGAATCCAGCTTTCACAAGGAAAGAGTCTCTAAATGTACATCTTCAGCTGAACGGTTCAAAAACCTCCCAGCACTTACTAAGTATCACCACATTTAAACCAAATAAAGCAGTTCTGGAATACAAATGTTTTATGCAGGATGTGTAAAGTGCTTCTTCCAATCTCCTAGACACTCTCCAGTAGCAAGCAGTACTGTTTCGGGCACCATACTTGAGGAAAAATGCAGATGCCCTGGAGACAGTCCAGAGAGAAGTAAAAAGAATGAGCAACAGTCTAGAAGGCAGTATGAGGGAGGGTGGAAGGAATCGGCATTGTTTAGTCTAGAGAAGGGAGAACTAAAGAAAGATGGGATGTCAGCCCATAAACTATGAATACTGTTTCTGCAAAACAGAAAATATCAACTACAGATTGGGAAAGAACTAATGAAAACTGCACAGCAGGGAGCTTCAATCTTGTGACTAGAGTAACTTTCCTTAAATAGATTGGTTAAAGGCTTAATAAAGTTTTCTGGCTACATTTCATTTTCAGTTTAAAAATTAAATACTGGTATCAGTAAAGATGTGAAGCATAAGTAAACTCTGTGTATAAGCTGTCACTTCTGGGCCAATTCAGAAGCCTTAACAATAAACTTTCAAGGATGTCTGGAAGATTTTTGTATCAAACAAGTGCCTGCAGTAAGTCATGCCCACTTAGGATGACAGGATACTTGCTGAATGCAACTGAGTTGAAGATAATTAGTGCAAAGTTTATATGTAGCAGTACTCTATTTTCATTTGGTGTTTTTATTTCATTTTTCAATAAAATCTCCTCTGGTGGTAGTGGTTCCATCCCAATTTTTATCTGAATTATTTTCTTCTTGTTGGCCACTGAACAGAGGTATTAATTTTGCTCATGGTAGTTAATTTTGTGTAAGATCTGACCCTCTTTCTATTCTGAGTCTGTAGTGTTTCCAGAATTGAAAAGTGACTTTAGAAACTTTTAAACCAGTTGTTCTGAATCTTTTTGTACTTAATGAGGAAACTGGTTTTCCCTTTTTGTATCAATCTTCAATTCTTAATGTTTTGGACCTGAATTTTCAGCCCTGTCTTCTTGCTTCATTCCTACTCCTTTCTAGGGATCTAAATAATAAATTCACTAAAGAGTACCCATTGTAGCTATAGACAAAGTATAAGTAATCCAGGACATAACATCTAGATATGCACATTGAAAAACCATAAAAATTAAAGGACATTTTAGGCTCATATCCTTCTGAACTGAAACTTGGAACTTTATACTTCCTGAATGGAGTATTTATATCACTCACATTTACTTTATTTGTGCTTCTAGAGACCTGATAACTTGGAAGAGACATCTACCAGTGATTTGCAAATGCATCTAGTCAGAAAAGAGGATCAATTTGGGCTCTCCTTCCCAGAGGGCTGCTAGAAATCATCAGATATGGCAGGTAGAGGAAGTTACTCCACCACAATTGTATTTTACTTAATGTGTTATATTGTGCCATATCTTCTTAACTTCTTGAGGGTGCAAGTTTCCTAGACTACTTACCTGCTTGAGAGAATACATAAACATACAGCTGTCACACACAACTGTAGTGAGAGTCAATTCTGAGTTGCAGTCATTTAGTGTTTATAGGTTTCAGTAACATCTCAAAGCAACAAAGGTCAACAGTCTTGTTTTCATTTTTTAAAAAATTAGAAACTCTCTTTGGACTGACTTGGAGGATTAGCCACTGCTCTCCTCTAAACCAGTGAGAGAGTAAAAAATAACACTTAGGTACTTTGATTCACAGTTCTACACTTTAACAAGCAGACAGCATTCCTGAAATCACCTGAAAGCACCTTGAGAATTATATCAGCAATGAAATTTGATTATAAGATTATTAATGTGACCTTCTGCAGTGGGTCACAGATGGTCAGAAACATATAAGTATAAACATATAAGCCCAGAAACTTCATAAGGTTGACTGTAAGCTTAAAATCAGCTTTTAGGAAATCTAGGAACACCATTGCACTTGATTTATTTTAGGTTCTGCACTGGAAAAGGTAACAAGGGGAATTGAATAACAGGGATGTGTAAAAAGAAGAGGAGCAATGTCCAGCCAGTTAGAACTCACCCCTAGTTCCAAGAAAAAGCATTCATTTCATTACCCTTCCCAACTTATCTGCTTGCATGTAACTGGGTGATAAAACAATATTCTTTGAGAGCAGTTACATTTCAGCTGGGGAACAAAGATGCACGTTTGTTCTGTACAATACTAAATGAACAGACGACACAAGAATGCATCAGTCCAGTGAGTTATACGTCTAAGCCTCCGTTGTCTGGAGTATAACTTGTAAAGCTGCTTCTGCACTTGAGACATGTGCCTAATATAGCTGTGGGTGAGAGTGTCTGAACATTCCTCAGCTGTGCCTGCAGGAGGAGGAGTGCAGAAATGTTGACTCTCCCACATTTATAGCTGTTGTGAAATGCTGACATGCTCTAGCAATCAGCATTAATACTTGAGTTTGTTTTGTGGATTTCTTATTTAAATGACACTAATTTAAGTTTGAAGAACTTTAATTTCCTATATGTGATGTGGATTTAGATGTGAATGTGCTTGTGTCTGTATGCATATTGGAGATTAAGAGGTTGTACTAGAAGTCTTTTACAACTCTTAAATACCTGTGGGTCAACCTTTAAATCTTGCACGTGTAATTAACTTCTCCAGTGCTGCCTTCCTGGACAGCTGCAGACATACATAGGTACAAAAACAGTGGATATACAATAGTTTCTATGATGCCACTGAATTCACACATCCTGGAGTTTAATCATCAAGATATTTGCTGTAACTTAATTAAAATGAAAACAAAAACGACTTCTGAAGTGAAGCAATGCAGTGTTTTTTCATGTATGTGATAAACTTTTTCAAAGAAATCACTAGCCAGTGAAATCACTCAATTGGCTCCATTTGTCCTTTTACAAAAATAGATTTGGTGTTGTGCACTGAGAAGTCTATACCAGTTGTGCTGCAGGAGAATCTATTATTTATCATGGATTTTTAGGGGGAGGTTTTTTCCAGGACAGATTAAATATTTGGACTTCTGGACTGTGGGAAACTACACATCAGTTGGAATGAACGTCTGTTGTTTAATTCAGGTATTGGTCTGTATCCTTGGGAGTTGCAGCACTTGACTTTGAATGTCATTCAAACCTACCTTAGCTCTACTCATCAGTCTTCCCTAGAACCTGACTTGGCTGGATCAGAGATTCTGACTCACAAAGGGTCTGTGCAGCTTGTGGGAAACAAAATAATCCCTGAAAAGCATGGTAGGAAAGATAATTTGTGGGTTATTTGTACCTATACATGTGGCCCAGTGAAGGTGAACTGTTTGCTGGAAAATGGTAACATCTGGCAGATTTATTTTCAGTCATCTTATTTTTCTTATTTTTCTTTGTGACTATTTTTTTTAAAACAAAACCTTACTGTTTTCAACGGTTAAGTGTTTGAAATTAGCAAGAAATTTTGCTTTGAACAATCCAAATAAAGCTGGACATTTAAAAAATATTTAGGAAAGGTGATATATATTAGGCAAAAGGGAGATAAATGCTCAAATGCATTCTATCAATGTTATTTAGCACTCCTACGGAGAACTCTAGAAAAAGACTTTTTGCCTCATCTTAACCAGACTGTAAATGTCTGCTCTCATTAATCCAGAATGCTAGGTTAGCCTTTGTTCTAAACTCTCTGTGCTGCATAAGAAGGTATACTAGGCCATTGTTATGTGGTTTAATCTCTGAGATATCTGCACCACTGCCAGAAAAGATTGGCCTTGTTTTTTCTCCTCTCCAGTAACACTTTTGCCTTCTGCCGGCTGGTTTCCCTGTCCTACCTCTTGTGTGCACCTAGCAGCCTTTTGAATCAGGCTAAAGAACATTATCTGTTTGAAAACTAGTACCAAGGAAACAAAAAAAATCAGTGTGCTGACACACACAGGTCATATGTTCATCTGCTGGACTGAAGAACCCATTATCAGTTCTTCCTGCCTAAACTAGTAGAAATTTTAAAAAGTGTAGTTTAGCCATCTCTTATCCATAGGTAAAGTAGGTGGGTTTTTTTCCTGACACCTGAATCATTCCCTTGACAATTCTTTGGATTTTCTCCAAGTTGCAACATTAATCCTGAATAGCACTCACTAGACTGGGCATAGCAGCAGTCATTCTTTTGCCAGGCACAGAAGTAAAGTTAAAATTCTTCTCCCTGTACACATATCCAAGGATTGTACTAGCCTTTTTTTATGACTGCCAACACATGGTGGCTACCATATGATTATTCTCATATTCTTCTACAAGACAAGGCCCAGCAGCATCTCCTGTAGTTGCAGCTGTAGGTGGATTTTATATGTGGCTGTTCTGTTACAGCTGTATGTGCTCACCTTTACAGCACCCACTAGCAGTGATCTGATCTTCACTTTTTATCACTGTCTGTTGCCCTGTAAAATATTTACAGTGAGATACTTCTCAGTCATTGTTACTCTAATTGCAATTGTGCCAATGTTTCTGAATACTTCTAGAATCCAGATAGAGACCTTCCATGGTTCAAATGAAGAACAATATGGGAAGATGGGCAGGGTCTAAAAAGCCCCTTTCTAATAAAGTAATCCATAGCACATGGGCATTAACATTCTTCCCCTTCCTTTTCAAAGAGCCTTTCGTTTCTGAGGAATATCATGTCCCTTTCTGAGAATATTCTTCTTGAGGCTAAGCCACCTCAGTTAGTGGAACTTTTGTCACACTAAATTTCTTCTCATCTTCTTTGAATTCTCAAGTGGTTCATATTCTTGGTGTGCAGTGCCTAAACTATACACAGTATTTCAGATGAAGCCCTACCATTGTTGAGAACAGCGCAGAACAGGCTTATTTCACACATCTTGCAGGCTCTACTCTTGATTAGAAATCTCAATATTGTGTTTGCTTTTTTCACAACAGCATGATAGTGTTGACTTCTGCTTAGCTTGTGATTCAGTTCATTCCATGGACTCTCTTAAGAAGAAATGCCACCAGCCACTTGTTTTTCACCCTATATTTATGCAGCTGATTATTCTTGTCCTAATGTAGGGTTTTACATTTATCCCCCTTGAATAGTACCCAGGCAGTGATGAGAGCCTCTTCATTCTTCCTGTAAGATCTCTGCCAGCATTTTTGTGTTTCTTATTGCAAAACTCACAAGATACACAGGACTAGCTATTCTATGGAATTTTTTTTTGCCTTTCATATCTTTATTTGTTTAGAAGGCATAGTGAGTAAGGGTGTTAGATAAGCACAAGCTCTATTAGCAAATACTTGGTATGTGGACAAGCAGACAAGAGAAGAAACTCCTCAATTTGTGGGGTAAACTCCATAAATTCTGATTTATTTAACCAGAGGTTAAATGCAGATGTGAAGCAAACAGCATTAAGAAGAAAAAGGCAGAAGCTGGCATTGGTTAAACCTTTGTAAAATTCCATGACGTCAAGCAGATTATTAGAATTTCAGTCAGGAGAAAGACCTCCGGCATATATAGATTTTCTTTGTGCAATCATGACTTTTTGTGCAAAGTAATCAAGGAATTAGATAAAAAGAAAACATCTCTTCTCAGTATTTTATAGAAATAGGTATTTATACAGTGTTTAGCTCACACTTAATAAGCAAAAATAAATAAATAACTCCTCAGAAATTTATGCTGCAGCCAAAACTGATTCTGAGCACTCTTGGGAATATGACAGAAATAAGAAAATGTGTGTAAATAAAAGTATCATCAAATGTGAGTCTAAGCACTGTTTTTTATGACACAAATACTTTCACTGGTAAATATAAGTATTTGGGTTTAGTAGCTGATTACATTTAGCATGTTTGCTTCAAAATACAAAAAGCACCAGGATTTGCTTTGACCTCACTTCTAAAGTTTTGGAATCGCTGTTCAACTACTCTTTATTTAAATTTAATAAAACAAAAACTGGGACAAAATGGGAAAGACACGTAGGTTTTGAGCACTGAAATCAGTCTGAGCTTTGAATTTCGGCCTCTCTAGATGCCGGGGTTTTGTTAATCTCTGATTAATTTCCTCTAGTAATCCAGAAGCAGACCAAGAACAACTGAAGCACCTTTTCATTGTTTGCAAAATATGCCATTGCTTAAAAATGGCAGTTATTGATAAAGGTTGTGTAGCAGACTTCAGTGTGGGATTGACTTTGACAATCACAGAAATATAAGAAACAGTATTCATGGGCCTAGTCACAGGGTTAGGAAATACAAGTGTAGAGAAAAATTCTGTCCTCTCCAAAGCATTATATATTCATATTTCCTGATACTCTCCCTGCAATTTTGACTCCTTATAGTGTTAACCTCACAAAACCTGAGGGTTTGTTAACAGATTTCCAGAAGTGTAGCCCTACATCAAAGTGAGAAGATATACACACACAGCCCTGAAGGATTCAGTTTGTAGTATGACTTTTTGAAATTCATTTTGACTGTAACATCCTCCCAAGAGTTTGCCAGCAATAACCTACTGAGCTTCATGTCCATAAACAGGTGATGTACTCTTGCTCTTCTGTTTGCTAACATACTGAAGGCAACCTTGACTTAGTGCTTTCTTACTTAAGTAAGATCATAAAACATAGTCCAACCAAAAGTGCGTGGATCTCATTTATATGTAACCAAAACACATCCAAACCCCCCACAAAACACAAAAATTCCTATGCTGAGAATTAGCAGGAAGTTCCACCTGATTTTAAAATGAGATGTCTAAAATGGAACAACCCCTCTTTTGGCTTTTCAGTGTTATCTGAGTGACTCTTGGCATACATATTGCAAATTTATATGGCAGTTACACAGTGTAACTTAATAGTCAACAAGTTGTTGTTTTTTTTTAATTCATCTTTTTTCCCATACAAATATAAATTGAGATTTGGAATTTCCCTCATGACAAACTAGCTTAAGTAAAAATTATTTGATGAGGAAAAAATAGATTAGTTTGAATCAGGAAACAAGATACTTGGCAAAACCATATTTTTGAAGAAAAAACTTTCCAGAAACTTAAACATGAAATATTTTATGTCTGCTAGAGTGCTTGACCTTTCCTTTTTCTCTCCACCACCTGTGGTTAAGTGCTTCCTCCCATGAATTGTAACATGGTAGCTTTAGCTCTGCAGCCTTTATGGCTCCAGACACTAATTTCAGTGCCTGCCCTGGCTTCTACTGGAATTGGTTAATTTATTTTATGAGTTTTGCCTAAATTTTCCACTTGTAAAACTGCAGTCTCTCACAGACCCTGCAGTTGCATAGCTTATTTTCAGAAAGAGAAGGTAGGCTGGGGGTTTACTTTGGAAGCTGGGTTCAAGTGCCTTAGCCACACACCTCTGCTGTCACTCTGGGCTTTACCTACCAAGGCTCTAGCTTCTGGCAGCAGAAGTTGATTTGCTGTGCTGGGTCCAGGGGACAGGAGCTACTGGGACTACAGTTTGGAGGTTGTGGCTGATCCTCTTCAGGGAGAAAAAGGAACCAGAGGAGGGTCTTCCCAGTTCTTTATCTATTGAGTTACAAGGATGCTGCTCTGTGAAGCACATGACAATAATCTTGTTCAACACTGGCCTAGTGGACCAGCTGACTTGGATATCAGAAACAAGGGAAACCTTCTTTTAAGGAAGGGTATTTATGCAAGAAATCCTGACATGGACTAGCCTGCAGACCCATATAATCTTCAAGGTCTACCTATACCAGCAGCAGTTCTACCTCCCAGTTTCTTGGGACAGCCCTCCTCTGCACCAAACCCCTTCTGAAAGTTGTCACCTCTCAGCAGCCTGCACTGCATGGCATCCTGCTTCTGTGACAAAATCATCTGGATGAGCTGGGGCATGAAATTAAACTGCTACATTAACCTACCTTGCACCTCTAGCAAAAATGGTTCCCATTGGTGAGCAAGGCTAACCTACACAGCTGTTCTTCAGCTGATTCAAGAAATTTTGTTTCAACAAAATTCACTGGAAGGGGTGTTTACCCAAATAGCAGCAATGTCCACAGCCATCTCATTTAAACTGCTGCTCCAGACCTGACAGAGGCTTAGAAAGCTGAGTAACTGAGACACAGCCAAATTTTAACATAGGCTGAATTACAATAGCAGAACAGCTATGAATTATCATACAAGTTTGTTACATGGCAACTAAGGTCATATTATTTATAATTTTCAGCAATCTTGGAACCTGTACCCAGGTTCTGCAAACATAGAAGGCCTGGTCCCTTTCCAAGAAAAGAATGTCAGTGTGTAAGAGGATGGCTGAAAAAGATGGATTTTTAAACCAAATCCAGCTGCCTCCTAGAAAAATGCATTTTCTCCTGAGGCCTCTTTTAACAGTTTTGACAGGTTTATAGCAGAACCAATATAATTTCAAATAGCAAAATTATCTCCATAACCCCTGCAATGCTTGAGTTACCCTGACAGTCTAGACAGCACAGATATGTCTGCACTAAGCTGGTGATTCTGCCCTCACCTGAAGCACAGCAGCTGTTTTTTCTATTGATGTCTCCTTTATTTTATAGGTGACTAATACATCAAGCTGCTGGAAAATGAGTTAATCTTCCTCAGCCAGTCAGCATTCAAATATGCAGCTCACATCTCTATCTGATTTTTAATTTTTGAGCACAGATGCAGAATTTTTGGGGAGAAGGGTCAGACAGAGACCATATTCCTATCCATCACTTGACATGAAGTTTTTAAGTTCTCAGAGTAAGGGCCAAGTTGCCTTGTGAAGTAGTGCCAGCACCAAGAATAGAATTTCTTTATTTGCCATGTCTGTCTTTCAGCACCATTCTGTGTGGTTTTTTCCATTGACAGAGTTCATGTTTTGTTCAGGAAAAGACTTTATCCACCCTCCATCTGTGAGCATGTGCTTTTTTTCTCATAAGTTCTCTTTGTAAAATGGGTGTAATAGTTGAGATCACACTGAGGCTCAGGCTTTCCAGGCAGCCACAGGCAGGCTTGTGAAGAGTACATGGCTGCAGCTGCTTTGGGTGGGAGCACTGATATGCATGCTTAACCCCCTGGCTCACTCCTTCCCCTTTCCTCACCCACTGGTGAGCTGACCTAAAGATTTCCCTGGAAATCCATTTGTCAGGCTGTAAAGTCTTGGCTCTCTTTTTGAGAACAAGAAATACATTTTAGTTCTACTAGGCATGTCTTGGTCAACAGCATCAAGGACCATGCAATCAATAGCATTTCTGACATAAAACAGGCTTGAGCTGAAGGTCTGATTAAGATCCAGACTATGCTGTTATACACAGAAAGTAAAGCCAGGGTCTTGAAATATTTGCAAAAATAAACACCATCAGCCAAGCCCACCCTGCAACAAATCACAGGCAGCCTCATAAAGGCCCTTTACAGTCCCTGACAGACATGATGTAAGTGCTGAGTGACCCAAGCAGCCCCTCCTCAGTTCCTGCCTGCCTGCCTGCTTTGGAAGCTCCATGTGTACCCAGACAGGCACACTCCCTCCCTCCTGAGGGTCTGCCACTGCAGGGAAAAGGACAGTGCTGCTTGGGCCACTCAGGAGTCACAAGAGAAGCACCATATGAAATATGGGAAGCAGGGAGTGATATGACTTTCTGGGGAGAAGCTTTAAGGGCATTACTAATTTCATTAAAGTTATATTCATGTCCCTCTAAGATCAGACTTATTTATTATAGGGCCTAACTACCCTTGCATGTTGTGGACTGTACAGTAACAAGTAGTAGCTAACTTAAACTCCTATGAACCAATCTAAAATCATCAGGGGAGAGAAGTGGTTAGAGTTAACATTACAAAGTACCTAAGTAGAGCTAAAGAAACTAAGTATGTATTTATAGGCAGAAGTCTGGTTTTGGTTCTCTTTTTTTTTTCTTCTTTCTCTTATGGGTTGACTGTTAAAAAGGGTGTGTGTGGGGGGGGTATTTTAAGATCCAGGAGATTTATCTTGAAATATTTCTGGAACAGTGGTTCTTGAGGGAAGTATATATGCCATTACAAGTTTTGTATATAGGCACTGTAACATATGAAATCACATTTCTCAACCACCTTCAGGGATCCCTTGGAAGTTTTCCAGAGAAACCCTTCCACTCTCCCCCCCTTCTACTTCATAGTGCATAAGTTAAAACACTGGTTTAAAAAAAAATTATTTCTGTCCTGCTTAGGTGGTTTTTTTTCTCTATATAATTTCTCTTTCTTGAAAAGAGAATATAGCAGGGCAATTTGATGCTGAAGGTTATATTCTGTCCTATTATCTCATTTAACCTTCTTAATTTACTGTATCTTACCTAAACAAAGCAACTTATTTGCAGCAGAGGATACCATCTGTCACTTAGTGTGTGTAAAATATTAAAATATTTTTATCCTGAAACTACCACCATCTGGAAATAGTTAGCATGGGAAAACAATAAAAAAGCCCATCTAAGTTCACAAGTGTTATTGCCTTGAACAAGAAGATTAGCATTCCCATCCATTTATTTATTCTACCAAAACGTCATTTTTAAATCCAAACAGCTTGGAAAGCTCCTGATGTTGCTTATGTGTGTTAAAGCCCAAGCTGAGGTTATAATGTTTGCCTTGCAGCAACAAATGTCAATTTGCACTCCATAAACCATTGTGCATAGGTTGTAGCTGTGATTGTAGATGGCTGTAGGACATGCTTCCCCCAAGGACCACTCTTCCAGAAAGGCCCTCATACCACTCTAATATTCCATATCCTTCAGGTTGGTTTGGTTTCTATTTGAAGCCAGAGCACTGAGCATATTCTGGGATTGAGCTGGTAGGCTATGGAAGAAACAGAAATATCCTCAGAATATTTTCTGTTCTCTGGTAGATATCTTTGATATTAATGAACACAAGTCCATATCATGAAGATTAAACGTTTAAAAACAAATGACATCTCTTTTTACATTAGTGGCACATTGGAAAGAAGTATAAAATCTGCTTAACACAGCATTGTGTCCTTCATTGAAAAAAAATATATATATCTGTTTCTAGTCAATAAGTATTTGCTCAAGCAAATATTAGCTCTTCAAACAGCAGCTACATTGGAAGTAGCTGCAGTTATCTCAATTGCATGTCAGTCACAGCAAAGTTTTTCTCTTTGCTTCTTTTCTAATCTTTGTTCTTTGCACTTCAAGAGAGAACAGATTAAATTCAAACCTTCTAATCATACCAAGACAATTCCACAAACAGGACAACAGAATTATTTGGGCATGTAACTCCTGGTTTATTATTTTAAGACTTCATGAAAGCTGTCTTTGGTAGGTATCTTATCCTATCTTCTTCAACATCTGATAGAAGGGCAAGTCTATAACTATTACCCAATGATGCTTTCCCACTTAACAGGACTTATTTCTAGGTTCATCAGGCCAGTTTAAGCAAGTTTATAATGACACTCTTTACCTGCAACTGACCTTCTCCTTGTGCAACTTTTTTGGCTGGATCTGTGACTCAGCCTGTAGACACCATAGCCTAATGTTAATAAATGCTGGAGGGATCAACACTTACACCCTTAGCCACTACATTACAAACCAAAGAAAGTTGGCTGTCAGACAAAATTGTTCCAGCTGAGAAACTGTAGTGCTTTTCTCTTCATGTACCAAGTATCACACAAGACAGGAAGACAGAGGAACCACTGAAACAAAATATTAGCCCAACGCTAGACTGGCAAGAGAGCTTGAACACAAAAAGTCTCCCCTTGCTCATCCCACTCCAAGGCTCTCACAGCTGTTCAGCATTTCTGTGGGGTGCTCCTGCCAAGCAGGTGTCTCTGCTTCCCTGAAGGGCTGGTGACAAATGACTATTTGAGTTCAATTTGTGCAATGGAAACTGTTTCCATTACAAACATAAGTGAAATATATCCAAGCAACTGATTCTGGGATCCCAAAGCCCACGTTTCTATAACCTATCCCAACATAGCCTTATCCTTTCCACAGGTCAGTTCAATGATTTCTTTGTTCCTCAGCTCATGAAGTTGGCAAACATGACCTTCACTACAGCAGGTATTCCTCTAAATCCCCCTGGTTTTAGAGGCTCAAACCCAGGTCTGCTCAGAACTTCAAGAGATTATTAATGCAAGAGAAGCACTGCAAAAAGCTTACACACACATTCCTTCCTTATGCATAACTTAAATACTGTCAACACTTATTTCTTTGCAGTCTAGTAATTCCTACATTAATCATTCTGCAGTTTAGTTCTGAACAGATGAATTGCATCATATTGTAACAATTTGACCATTCCTAAACTGAGGCTGCCAGAGGTTGACTGCAAACTGTGACAGATTTAAAAATTACCTGGTGTTTTTAGTTGATCGTGCACGATCAGAGCATTTCCAGCTTTCCAATACATTCCTCAGATACAGGGAAGACAGCCTGAGCTATGCTTCAGACTAAGGCTCATGTCAAGTGTTCCTTTAATACATGTTTATAGGAACCAAGCCTGTATATTGAGATGAATCAACATTTTACTACATGATATTTTTGATATTTTCAACATTTTTCAGAAACACTGGAATATCTCTTAATCACAATGTACATGACTTAGCTTTGTAGTTGAGAGAAGGCTCAGTGAAGTCCTTCAGGGTACCTGACAAGCAGGTGCCTGTGGGGGATGGAAATGACAGTATCTAGAGTGACCACGCTAGCAAAATTCAGCAGGAAGAAAATAATGCTTGAAACTTGATTACTCTTCAAGTCCTGCTATCTGCATTTCAGTTATGCTGACTAGCAATCAGTTTGTTTATTTAAACAAACAGTTATCTATACCACAGACAGTGTTTTCTGTAACAGCTGACAGTTTATTCAGTGTTAAACAACACTGCTCTGGCTACAACTTAATCTCACATTCACTACTTAATTCTCACATAAGATACCTACCTTAATGAACCTTTCATAGTTATGATTTTGTTCATGGGTGACACAAACTCTGATATTCCATTCAAAAATTCAGAGTAGTTGTGCAAACAGTGTTTCATCAAAAATTATCATAGGATCTTCTCCTAGACAAATTTTTACAGTTTTTCCCCAATTAAAAATAACATTCAACTCAATACTTAAAACGTTCTTTATTTCACTCTTAGGCTTTCAGGAAACCTTAAAAACCAGTTACACAGCAAAGACTGACATTGCAAAACAGTGAAGGTGCAGGTCAAAAGGAAAAAAACCTAACCCATAGTGTCTTCAAATATAAAAATATATATCCAAGTTATTACCTAGGGAAAGTGTAACACCATTTCCCTCTTAAGCTGGTCCTGCCAGCTTTTGGGTCATAACTCCCACTACAGAGCTCAAGAGCTCACACTGGAAGGAGCATCTCCGAGGTTCCCGTCACAGGCATGATTCAGAGCAAACTGCTTTGCTGCAGCATATGAACCCAATCTTAAGTTTTCTGAAAGCATTCCATAGTTTTCCCTTGGGCAGTGGGTAATAAGCATCCAAACATCTCCTGGGAAGCATAGGTCATATACACAAAGCCATCTTCATCTTTGTAGTCCCTGTACACTTCTGCCATTGTCAAGGACATACTGGCTAGGCTTTTGTTGTTCACCAGCAGGTAGAAAGCTTGTGTAGCTGTTAGAGCCATCCTGCTTCTAAATGAAAAAGAAAGGAGAAAAAGAGGATTATGCATTAGCAAGTTGAATATGGTTTCAACTTCAGTCTGTGACATACATTAAGCAGAGCAGCTGCATGAAGTAGGTACAAGAAATGCTGTATAAAGTTATTATATGGTTTAATGTCTCCATCAGCAGGAAGTTAACTGGAAGCTCAAAGGCCTGTGCTCTGAGGAAAGGCTTACATGGCTACACCAAAGGTGCTACTGAGCACGGGTTTGGAGTTCCCAGTTACCAGGGAAAAGTGTGAACAGAAACCAAAAACTTCTATAGTGCAGATTTTGTAAAGGATTCCAGCTCCAGTCTGTTACACTTCCTGTAAAACCTACCTTCAAAAAACAAGTCCTTTACAGAGAGACTACATACAAGGACTACTATCTAAGTTGTCCAAGAGCCAAAAGCATCTTTTACAGAAGTTAAAATCTAGAAAGATCTTTTTCTATACTTTAATAAGTTTGCTGAAAAACATAGCTTCATATTTTGTCAGAAAATACCCCTAAATATTTTGGGAGACTTCTTTGCTGTATTGTTTCATAAACAACAATTTAGCAGCACATTTCATTTCACACATAATCAAGAGCTGCTTTGAACTTGAGCAAATTCAGCTAAGTGCAGTAAGAGAACAAGGCAGTGACAGTCATAAGCAGAACAAGATCACAGAGCCCCAATAACCAGCCCATGAGCCAGGAAGAGAGCAGAACAAGAGTCTTGTATAGCCTTTTTTCAGTTAGGGAGGAGGGGACTGAATCCAAAAAAGACCACATTTTTCCCCCAAGTGCACCTGTGAAAACATCTGCTGATTGTCTTTGAACACTTGCAAGAGAGGGAAGCCACTACATGACCAACACCTTTAACCTCCTAGCCACCAAAGGCAGCAAGATGTCCCCAGCAGAACACTAGGAAACAGCTTATTGGGAAAGAGCAGCCAAGCCCTGCAGCTGCAACCCACCAGTACCCACTACCCACCTGATGATGGTTATGAATTGTGCCATGGTCAGCTCCTCGGGAACCAGAAACTTGGTTTTGTCCAAGAGAGGGAGGTATTTCTCTTTCTGGTATCTCTCAACAATTACCTGTTTTAATTAGAGTCACACTTAGCAAACTCTAAAATACCCAGGTCCCTTTCCCTCCCTTCACACGCTTCTTCCCTTAAGCAGCGTCAACAGCCTCGGATAACAAACCAGAGATTTACCGGGATTTTTGTCGGGAACTTGGCTCGGATCCCTGCTACCTCTTCCCGCCGGGTGGCTGCGGGGCAGAGGAGAGAAGAGAAGCGTTAGGTGTGCGCGCAGCCCCTCCGCGCCCCGCAGCCCCTCCGCGCCCCCCGCCCCTACCCAGACTCTTCCGGAGCTTGAAGGGCCGGTCCGGCTGCGCCCCGGGCGCCGCCCGCATCCTCCCGCCTGGGGCCGCCGCTGCGCCCGCCGCCCCCGCTCCGACCGGCACCGGCACCGGCACCAGCACCGGGACCGGCACCGGCACTGCCCCGCTCGGACCGGGACCGCCCCGTTCAGACCGCCGCCGCGCTCGGACCGGGACCGGGACCGCGCGGCTGCCGAGCCCGCCCCTGCCGCGGTGCCTGCTGCGCCCTGCCGCGATGGGAGGGACCCGCCCGGAGCGCTGCTCTGCCGGCAGCACCGTGCTGTGACAGGGAGCGCTCTTTGGCTGCCCTGCCCAGCGGTTCAGGGCTGCAGCTCGAGGCTGGACTGCCCCCAGCTGTCTTCGCTTTCCACATGGCCAGCCTTCGTACCGACAAACTGCTTTCAGACTATTTCTTTAGTTTTAAAAGAAACCCCACGTACACAAAAAACAAAAAAACCTCAAACAACCCACCCACCCCCACACAAAAAAACCCCAAAACAACCGTCCCGGCCTCCCGTCATTTTTCATCTCCTCAGACTACCAGATTGTTTAATTCCTGAATGACTTGAGTTTTAACTCTGGTTTTGTCTCTTATGCACAGCTGTGATTTTAAGGGGTTTCAAACAGACTCCAAGTCCATCTATGTAGTATAGACTACAAGAGGCAAGGTTCCTTGCCTTTTGGATTGCTGTTTCACCTGCTTTTACTTCCGCTGTCAGGATGGCTTTGCAAACAAACATGGCTCAGTAAGGAGTAAAGTTGACTCCAGTCTGGTGGTTGTGTTTATTAATCATCTCAGTGAGGGCCTGGAACTGAACCTCATTATGTGTTTGCTTTACTTATCCCTTTAAGATATACGAATTTTCATTTTATTTGATCTATCATTCTGATCAAGATCTAGTTGATGTGGCACTTAGGGGCATAGTTTAGTGGATTTTACCATGCTAGGATCTTGCAGGTCTTTTCTATTTTAAATTCTATTATTTTACCAAGCTAAGAACAAGTCGAAGTTGCAAATTTTTAAGAGTTACAGTTTATAAGCTATGGATTTGTCTGCTTTGTCAAGGCAAAGTCAATGACTGTCACCCAAGTTCATTTTGAAAAGGAGCATCTTTATTAAAGTGTGTGTGTACTATCTGCTCCTGTGTCAGGTTTTTCAACCAGCCTCTCCAGAACAGTTTCCAGTGGCTGCAGTCCTTAATGCTACTGAGCTGTCCTTTCCTCTTGATCTGGAAGTGATGAGCATTAGCCCCACCACAAGCTGCCCCCCATGGCAGCACAAATATTATTGTGCAGAGTAGACACTTGGATTTGAGGGACTCATAAGCAAGAGCTCTGAACCTTGAGAAAAGCCTTGAGCCTATGCTGGAATGGTTTAGCTACAGCTCATCCCTATGGTTTGATTTTTGCAGATAAGCCCAGGGGCTGGCTTAAGTAGCTGGTTCTAGTTGAAGGTCTTTTGAGTAGAGGTGAGGAAGCCTGAGAGGAGGATGTGTGCCACAGAATTGACATAGTGCCATTACTCAGTATGATGAGTTGTATTTAAGATGATGAAGGAAAAGGGGAATAATGTGAAGGGTAAAGAAATGGCATGGACAGCACAGGAACAAAGCCTGTAGGAGACAGGAGGATGTGTGGAGACCAGAGAATCTTTCTTTGGAACTGTGGTCAAGCGTGAGGCTGTCCAAAACTGCTCAGAAAATGTATCAGTTCTTCCACACCCTCCTGTTTTCTGCCCAGAAGTTTCAGTAGAAAGATCTGTGATCTACTTTGTGTAAAGAGGAGGGAACCTGCTACATCAGTGCTCTCTTCTTGTGTCACCTCTCACTGCAGGTGAAATACAAAAGTGTGGCTCCACCAGCCCTGCTTGCAGGGAGAGGTGAGAGGGCAGAGGTTTCTTTTCATGTTCATAAACTCCTATGGCAGCATCTAGAGAGAAAAGTAAATACCTAATAAGAAAGTGAGCCAAAGAAGATGAATTCCCAGCAAGCCTGGTCATCAGTTATGGCTCTAATGTCTATGAGAGCTAAGAATGAGCAAAAACCTAGCTTTAGTTAGCATATGCTAACTAAGAATGTAAATGTATCATGTTTTCTGGAGGTAGAGAGAATGGGATGTCACACAGCCAAAAGCAGGCATCTCATTTTCAAGTGCTGTGAGACTTACACTGCTTTCAGCTGGATCTGTGAGCTACTGTGAAAGTGAGGGTCAAGTTATCTGTAGATGAACAATTTAAATATGAATGACACAGTGCTAGGGGGGGCTGAGATTTATTTATTTAAGCAACCTAACTGAATAGCATGAAACCTAACTGAAACTGCAGCATGATGTTCGAGGGAAAATATGTGACTTGGCAAAATGAGGGCTTATTTGTCACACTGTGAAAGCCTGTGAAGTTCTACAGTATTATGCATGGTTATCTTAAATACATGTTTTCACTATTTTCTGTAAGTGAAAATAGTCAGGAGGTTTTGAAAAGCCCTCAAGCAGACTCAGCCAGCCAATTTAATGGGGTTTAAAAAAGCCATCCTAAATATTTGCACGCTTCCTGAACACAGGTAGTTACAGATAGGGAATCCTTTGCTTAATTCTTCCCTTATGCAACTCTGAATCTGTCTGTATCTTCTCCTGTGACACAGAAGCAAGCCCACTCTTGTGAATAAGCCTGAAGAAATTGTGTGCCAGTAACTGTATTTCTGAATTCATATGTCCTTATACCAAAACACTAGCTGGAGCATTATTATGTTTAAGGGGATGCTTAGTACTCTATTTCTGATTTTGGTCCAAAACACCCACTAATAAAACTCGGATTGTAAACTTATCTCTAAATGCTGAGATAAGTTCAAAGGTCAGCAGTGCTATTTCTCAGTTGATTGGCCAGGGTTTATTGTACTTTTGGGTCTTTTTCTTTGTCTCTTGATTTTTTAACCCTTATATTGAACTTATAACTCTGATGATTTTTTGGTGTAGCCACAAAGATTAGAAATTAGTTATGTTACTTTTAAACCAGAGATTACATTACTGTTTTGTACCAGAGCTTGAGATTTTGATTTTAAAATGTCTCTTCTGCAAAAGAAACTTCAGTTAGACTTAATAAATGTCTTCTCTCTTTCTTACTTTTACCTGTATGCCTGGTGTTCAGCTCATTGTGACATAATAGTTTCTTTATGCTAGTATTTGGATTCTCAAGTTCTCTATCTTTCATTTAAAAATTTTTACAATCGCTCTCAATATTAATTAGATAAATTTTCAACCATATTGAAAAATCTGAGCTATAGTGGAGTATATTCAGCAGTCTTTAAGGTCTTTCACATGGTAAGTGCTCCTGGTTTAGCATTTTAAATTTTACAAGAAGTTGAGACCTAAATTCTCAGTATTTTTCAGCAAGAGCTGCTCAGACTGGTGATTCTGATTAGATATAAAGCCAGAAATAAATCAGTGACTCTTTTTGAGAAAAGTTGGTGTGAACTGGCAGCCTGTTGGTCGAGGTCCCTGCAAGTACATCTTTGACTTTCTGTTTCCTGCTGTACCAGTGGTTCACTGGCTTTTTGTCCTACAGGGACTGAACCCAAGGTCTAGACAAATGTTGAAAAGGGAAAAACATTATTGGATCTTCCTTTCCTATCACCTGCTCTCGTTACCATTACTAAGATGCAATGTGTTTTATGTCTACAGAAAAAACAGAATTGGTGTTGTTGTTACTAGGCAATTTCCTTGATCATCTCTTTGAGAAACTAAAGCAGTGTTCTTCTTGTGGACTGGAATCATGGGACAAAATTTCTTACTTATCTTATTGTATCTGTTGTTTTACTTGGTAGAACATTTGCATTCTGTTTTGCTGATTTTAGTAATGCTCCAGCTATGAGTACAGGTCTTGGTGCTGGTGCCTTGGTGAGAAGTAACAGCATCACTTGCTCTGCAAATGTGGATATAAAGGTTACTCTTTGTCCAAATATGATCATAATATTATTTGAAGTGGTTTTCCTTCCACATAGGGCTTTAAAGTTGTTTGTTCAGCGTAGTTCAGTTCTTTTCAGATAGGATGTCTTTGGCTTTATGTACAGACTTTTCCTGGCCTCTCTGTTGAGGCTCCCAAGAATTTGTCAGACAATGCCAAAAGTATCCATTGGGTTTTGGTTTGTAGATACTGGAAACTGGTTTCTATTTTAACCTTCAGAAATGGTGTTGTAACTGACAGACAGTAGAGCATTTTAAAAATAGCTTCAACATGTCCCTGTGAAGCTGGGAGCTTTGTTGTTTGACTCTCCTGACAGAAAGGTCAAGAGAGTCAAGCTCTCAGGGTTGAAAGCCTCATCAGGGGAGCAGTGTCAGAGTTTCCAAGAGTGACTGGGACTCCTTAGATATCTCTTTTCTCAGATGGATGTTTAAAAGGCCTGATTCCTACTGGGAAATTGTTCTTTCCTTAAAAATCTGGACTCTTAAGGTACTGCCATTTAGGTACCCAGAAACTGTGGGTCTCAGGACTTGAAGTCCCTTTTAAATTATTTCAACAGAAATGTCTAAGGCTTAGACAGGTCCAAATCCAAACACTATAGAAAAAAAGTCTAAATATAAAGGAAAGATTAGATTCCTTCTCTACAGTGTCAAGACTGTTACTTTTTTTCAGAAATCTTTTTTTAGGGAATTTTCTAAGATGTTAGGAAAAATGCCAAGATTAATGTATGTAAAAGAGAGGGATGTTGCTCAGCTATTTTCTAAGAGGTGTGCCCAGATAACTATTCTTGGTGGTTCTACTGAGCTCTGTGATCTTAAGTCCTGGGAGGCTGGCCAAGCCCCTGAGCCATATCACGTACTTGGCTGCATAACAAATGCATTGCAGGGCTCAGCTCTTACTCGTGTGCTATGAACGAGGCTCTGGAGAAATGCAAACAATTTACTGGATATAAAAATGCTGACAAGTGCTATGGACTGATATGGGATTACTGCAAATCATAGCCCAAACGTGCACATTAGCTGATATTCAAAACTCTCTACTTCAGGAATCTAACTGGGGATGATGAGGTCCAGAGCCCTGTTTTCTTAGGTGTATGGCTGTGTATGGCCAGTGGAGAGAGGGAGAGAGAAACTCTGACATTTGGAAAGCAGGTGACTTTCGCTACCTGTATGCTTTCAGGTCCCTATCCTCTTTCCAACAGTATCTTGAGAAGCAATGCAATGCCAGTTTCACACTGCAGCTGACAAGAGCCGAGGTCAGTAATAGATCTGCAGTTGTTACTGTTGGTGATTCTAGCCATAGAGTGGCTGCCTGCACCAGAGAATAGCTTTTGCCCTGACACCTCAGGATTTGTAAGGGAGACTCTCAGAACAATAAGAATCCTGCATGGGAAATACTGCTGAAGAGGATTTTTTTTCATGTTTTAAATTAAAAATTAGGTAAGGCAGATCTGAGATATGATGAAAGTCTCATCCTATGAAGAGATAAAAAAAGTAGATGTGGTAGCTGGCAATTGTGGAACACTGAATGGCTCTTGTTGGTAATCTCAGGGAGCCCATACATAAGGATCAAATGACTCAGTGTATTGGTATCTGGGTCATTCAATGCTAGGTTTCTGATATGGATCCTTCATATTGTCAGTATCTCACATCAGTTTGTCTGTGACGAAGACCTTTGAAGCAAATGCATGGGATAGTGTCACTTCAGTTTCTACTGTGCCCAAGTAGCACTATTTTTAATAGAGGACAAGCACCAAGTGTAAACTTTCCTCTAGTTTTAAAGAGGCTCTCTCAAACACAAGGTTGAACCACACTCCAGAGGGAGCCACAGGAGCTGCCCACAGGCAGTTGTGGACAAGTGTTAGGTCCATGGACCCTTCTGACAAACGTAAATCCTCTCTCCTCACATGCACACTTGGCTGTTTGCACCAGCATGATGGACGTCTTCTGCTGCTACCAAAGTCTCCTGGGCTCAGCAGTCAGAGGTGTTCATGTCTGAAACTATCTCTGCTTGCAGGCTAGGGGTTTTTGTTCAAACCAAACAATTCCAAGAAGGCTGTGATCAGACTGCAGAAGGGCACATTAAACTTTTAGATAGAAAAAGCAAGAGTTTCCCCTGTTACTCTGTTTCAATACATTCTTAAATATTTCATCAGATGCTTTTCTGAGTTTATAGTATTCACTCCTTTAAACAGCTTTTCTTTTTTCCATTAGTTCTTCATATACTGGCTTTCTTACATCTATGTGATCAGTGTCTTGCTGCACTGAATTATGCTGAGTATTATCCTGAAATATACATACTGAAGTATGTTTCCATGTATCACAAAGAGTGTATTGGGAAACCAAGTCAGCTTCACAACAGCTGAGGCATGAATTTCCATAACTTTTTACTGTGGAAAATCAAACCAAATTAATCAGACTCACTCTTGTCCCCATCCCTTACGTAGCATTGACTCCATGCAACTGTTAAATGCAAAATCTGAAAATAAATATTTTATTAACATAAGAACTCTTCTTGCCCTTGAAATTTCAGTATCCCCTGTGATCTGAGTAAATTCTGTTCTTGTATTTTCTTTATTGTAAGATGAGAAGCTCTAATCACATCAGACATTGCAGATTTTATTGTGTGCATACTTGTATATATAAATATGTATTTTTATATGTAATTCTAAGAACATAATTATACACACAGATTTTATATATATGTGTGTGTGTGTGTATGTTTGTATGTATGCTGTTTCTTCTTTTCCACTGAAGATATGAAGTCAGATACACACAGTGGATTAAGTAAGTTGCTATGGAAGTAAATTATACTAAATGATTAAACAGCCCAGCTGTCTGTGGTCAAATGCAGCATCTCACCAAACACTTCTCCATAATAAAAATTCTTCCAATGAGTGATTTATAATTTAGACCTGGAAGGTTTCCAGGTCTAAACCTGGTTTCCTGGACAGCATTTTTCCTCTAAAAAGGTTTCCTGGACAGCATTTGTTTCCCATGTGTAATGTGGTTTTAAACCTACTTTCTGATCCAACTTTCTGCAGTTGTCTCTGAAATGGGCTTGGTGACAGATGGGGGCAAACCGCCTGAAGATGAGTAGATATTTTTGCCTCTCTAACATACATCTCCAGAGCGATGAGTTAGTGTCTAGTATGGTAATGTGACAAAGAAGAGGAAGTGGAGTGAGAGAGCTGCTAATCAAGAATTACGTGAGCTGGACTCACAGAAGAAAAGCTAGGCAGCCGACTGCCCAGACTGACTCCTCCTATTCCATGAAGACTTAAATCTCTTTTAAGGAAGATTTTGTTTGAGCAGAACATCCTTTGAGGTTTGTTTTTACCCGAACGGGAGCAGGATCCGTGTCCTATGCACATTAAGTCCCATTCGTGAGGATACTGATACATGAAACTGCCTTCCCTCTCTCGGGCCAGCAAAACCTCCAATGCAGTTTGGTACTTGGTGAAGATATTCTTGCCATTAAACTCCACTGACCTGGCCATCTTGCCACTTTTGTATGGCTCTTTTTTTTTAGTTTCCCATAACTGCAAGTACAGGAAACTAACCTGGGCTGGTTCCAGCCCACTGTGAGCTGCCCACAGCATTCTGGCACCAGGCAGTGATCATTATAAAATGATACTTTTGTCTACCAGTGAAGAACTACCACAAGAAGGGTTTGCCTTATGTAAGGACTGAACTCTGAGACTCTGAATTAACTTCCTAGCTGTGTCACAGCCATCCTGGGTGCCTTTGGAGCCTCTTTCACTTCTGATGGGACTTTCAGCAATATCCACAAAAAAGAGGTGTCAAATTTCTCATTTGTACCTAGTACAGTGATTAGCACAGTACTACTTTGTCCTCATTTGGAATATGCTTAATATCTTGAAATCCAAAGAGAAAGAAGTGGATATTATTATTTACTATGCTCAGAATTTGGGATATCCTATGAATATTCTCTCTAGAAGAAAGATTTTGAGAAGTTAAGTTCTCCATTAAAAGCTACAGTTGCATGTTATGACTTGTGCATGTACGTTTACATTACGGACTAGGTAATTTTTGTCTGATTGCTTTGAATAATGAATAAATTCAAGGAGATTGAAATCTATTCAGACACCTAGTAATGATGCAACAGCAATATGCATCCAGGTACAAGTTTACCATGTGTTTATTTTCATGTTTCTGAGAACTGTGTAAATTGCACTCACCAGTCTCCTGGCTGACCCACAGTCATTTCAGTGCAGATGCCAGGTTGGTGTCTCTCTTCTTTCTCTGCTTCAGGTGTCTTGTTGGTGGCAGGAGTGACCTTTATGCAGCATCACTGACATCTCAGTGCAGTGGCCTTCCAGTTTGTGGCTGTGGCCACCATCAGTGGCCACCTGTAGCCAGTGCTGCCTTCAAACCATGCCTTCACTACCAACTAAAATTAAGAACACGCTATGGGGCTAAATGGATCTTTGGTCTGACCTAAGCTTTTTTATCCTAACATTACTAAAATGTCTAAAATGAGAACATGAAATTATACTTGTCCACCCTCTGCCATTTGAAGTGCAATAATTTCCTCATCCAAGCATAGCATATCCTCACACATCTTTCTATGACTCTGTCCAATAGCCTTTTTAATTCACACTGGTATAAACTTAAGTATTTGCAAAAGCCTGCTAGCAGTGATTCCTACAACTTAGCTACATGTGGCTTGAGGTACCACCTCCATCTGTTTATTCTGAACCTTCTGGTTGTTAGTTTAATTCAATGATCCTTCATCCTGGCACTTAAGAAAAGGATAATCATCCCCTGTTCACCTAGTGTGACTGACATACTACTCATCTTTATAAATGTTCCTGCAGTGTGAAAACAAAACACTGATTTTATTCTCAGAAATAACAGTTGAAACCAAATATTTTTTACCTTAGATGGTCAAATTAAGCAACAAGGAGTGGCCTGCCTTTATGCAGCTTGCCCTGCTCTTTTGCAGCTTCTAGATAAGACTGTTGGTTTAGATATGAGTTGTTGTCCCTGTTTCCTAAATTTGAGTGTCCAAGTTATAAGATTTTTGCATACTGTTTGATTGGCCTTTCAGAATCATTAAAGAAAAAAAAGAAAATGGGAGGTTTCAGTTTCCACAATCAGTGCTGACTCAGGCACGTGAAAAGCAAGTCTGCAGAGGGAGAAGGTAGAGTTTTTCATATAAGATGTTTTCTCACTCTAACCACACTGACAGACTGCAATGAAAACTCAAAAACCTTGAGTCAGTCTCTGGCTCTGTGCAAACCTATAGGGGACATTTGTGTTTGCCTGATAGGCAGAAAACCATTTAGAGGCCTGGAGTTTATTCCCTGTGGTCACTGAACTTCCAGAAAAATATGAACAAAATGTGAGTGTGTTCCAGAATGTTTTGGGCTTCAAGCATGCAGTGAATAATATTTTTTTCTACCAGATGGCAGTAGAAAGTAAGACTGTAAGAGATCTGCCTATATGAAGGTCTTTAAGAGACACAGAATATTTTTTGCACAATACAGCATATCAGATGCAAGTTCAAACAATCCAGGATGTATGTGCTGCAGCCCAAGGTTCAGGAATGGTTTATTTAGGATAATTGCCCAGCAGGGTAGTTGTCCTTTTTTGGAGTGTACTGGAAAATCTAAAAGTACTAGAAATATCATATTGTAATATTTCTGAATACCTCTGTCAAGATTACAAATACCTTAAATTTTGCCTAGCTTAATAGCCAGCAATCTGCTAGACCTCATTCTCATATCAATGAGTATATTCTTACCCCAGAGCTGGACTGCTAATTAAGCAAAAAAATCCCTTATATCTCAAAAATAATATAGCTGAATAACCACCTGTTACAGAAGGATATATGTTGATAATGGTTTTAATTGGTGGGAGGAAGTATTATTTGTATTTTCTTCTTGTTAGTGTCAGCTGAGTGCTAAAGACCCCTCTTGTGCTGGGTGCAAAACATACCCTGTACGAAAGGAGCATCTTCCATGGTTTCCACCCTGAGCAGTGGAGAAGTTTCTTGTGTTTGTAAGGGGCAAAAGAAACAGTAAGATATCTTTGGGCACTGTCTCGTATGGGACAGTGGTTTTGGAGTGGGGCCAGCTGAAGCTCAGCCACTCTCAAAACATCACACTTGAAGAAAAGTCAGAAAAACATTCCTGATGCTCAAGTATATTGCGGGAGTTTCCGTAAATTGAAACCTCAATTCCCATTGTTCTTAGTGCTATCACCACTGCAGAAAAGATTATTTATCCACTGCCTTTTTCCTCTGCGTTATGAAAACTGGTGCCTTACACAGAGCTTCCAGATGAAAAGAGTACATTCAAAGTTTCCTCATGGAACAAATTTTATTTGATAGAGTCCGTGTTTTAGACTCTAAAATTTCTTGCACTTGATGAACTTTTGCTGAATGTCCAGAGTCCTGCAGTAACCCCACGGACATCCCCTGGGAGACTGGCCAAGGAGTCAGGGAGTCTGGGAAGCCCCAGCCCTCAGTGATGCTGACACCTGGCTTTGCTGTTGGTATTAGGGGGAGCAGCTGAGCTGAGTGTCTGAGCAGCTTCCTGCTGACTAGAGAACTGGGAAGATTAAAAAAATTTCATCTAATTCAGACTGAAACCAATTTCTGAAAAAAATTAAGTTTCCTGTTAGCAGGAAACCCCCTTTCCTGGCTGTCCCCTGTTCTAACCTGGATGACTTTATCCTCTTGTCTAGACTCAGGACACTTGTGCTTCTTGACTTATGGAATTTCTGTACACAAGGAAATATATAAAGATAGTGGATTACAATGATTGATCTAATGAGAAGCACAGAAGGGAATCACCTACATTTAAAGTCTTAATGTGTTTCCTAACACTGTTTCTCTCTAAATAACTGGGTAAATCAGACTAGGTTTTAACAGATGGTATTACATAAAGTTCCAGAAACAAATAATCTGACACCGTAGTTGGAAGGAAATTTATTCTGTCAAAATCTAGATACGTTTCTAAGTCAACAAATCCATAGTTATAAATCCATAAAATATATAGGCCAGAAGCAAAGGTTAGGTCTATTCCTCTCACATCACATGTAACACAGGCAATAGATTTTCACCTGGTTTTCATCACATTTATAGCAGCCATTCTTAGAGCACGAGGCTCCTGCAAAGTGATGAGGGTGGTGGCTCTCATGGGAGAGGACAGAGGCCTTCTACACAGCAGGGGAGGAGGAATTGTAGAAGGTGGAAGCAGCTTGGCCCCTGGCCAAAAGGGTGAATTCAGAAGCTGCAATAGTTGCTAAGTTCAGCAACTTCATTATCATGTGGTTGAAAATTAAGGACTCTTCCCTCTGGATGTAATCTACTTACTACTCTTCTCTTGCTTCATCAAATTCTTTGCTCTTTGAATACTAACTACTGTTAATGTATTGAATAGTAGATGTATTATGTATTTAATGATAGCCTTACCAATTATTCTTCCACTTCATTCCATGTTGGAATATGATGCTTTTTTTTCTGGATATTCCAGTTCCTTTGATAATAGCTATTATTATTCTTGTAAATCATGTCTTACATATAAAACAAAACATTCTGTACAGGTGTTCCCTTTAGCGAAGGGGACTTGGATTTGAAAGGTCCTCCCTCCACCAAGACTCAACAAATGTAATTTAATCCCACTGTCACAACCTCTACATGAGCTCAATTTTCATGAAAGAAACCAGAGCAAGATAGAAATGTGAACAAGAACTTAAAGAACATGTAGCATCTTTTTATTACTTGAATGACTCTACATACAAAGAACACAATCTGTGTGAAATGACAGGATGTAACAAAATTATTCTGCAAAGGAAAAGACAAGGCAGCAGGAAATATTGAAAAGCAGTCACAATAACAGTTGAGGTTAATGAGAACTACTAATAACACTGGTGTAACTGAAACTTCTTAATAGCAATCCAGCAGGTGGAAGCATTTATATAAAACAGCCAAACAATAAATATTTTGGTGGGTATTTGACATTATTTGATTTCTGGAACACATGTTGAGAAATTATAACATGTATAGATGGAGAAACACCATAAAAATTTGATCATCCTAAGGGTCTGCCTTGGCATATTCAGTGGGAAGGAAATTTTAGGAGAAATGACAGTCAATACTAATTTTCTTACTTTTATTTGAGTACTAGTACAAAAGAAAGAAAAAAAATCC
Organism: Muscicapa striata striata; assembly: GCA_030060385.1. Taxonomy (NCBI): domain Eukaryota; kingdom Metazoa; phylum Chordata; class Aves; order Passeriformes; family Muscicapidae; genus Muscicapa; species Muscicapa striata. Next base: position 1,526,631 of record JAREIS010000062.1, on the reverse strand, counting down.
CAAATCCAGGGGTTGTACCTGTGTTTTTTAATATATTCTATGGAGAGTTTTCCTCTACCTGACCTCAAAATATTTCACAAGAAGATAAAGTATATTTTCATGAATGCTGAGGGTACACCAATGATGCTTCCATTCAGAGACAACAAAATCAGACCATTCTCAAAGATCTTGGGAAGGCTGGGTGATGATGGCTTAAAATCCAGTTGACAGAAATGGAAGCTTAGTGCTGAATATAAGATAGTAAACAGATCAAGGAGAAATGCTGATTTATTATTGATCACTAATTTGTCTGCAGAGTAACAGCTTGAACAAAGGTATACTGAAATGATACAGCATTCTGGAAATTCATGCCCAATCTACCTGTTGAAAAAATCTTAAGAGCTTTGTTGTAGAAAAATACAAAATGGGCACAGGAGGTGAATCTGAACTGAAAGTTTTAAAATGTCAGGAATTAGAGAAAGCAAACACCTATTCCCAGAGGCTCTGATGATAACAGACAAAACTGCCAAATAATACTTTAAGCAAAGCCGTGGGGCAAGACTTTCTCAAAAGCAGGTCAGTGACTATAAACATGTGGCTGGTGCTTCTGGCACCTTCACTTGAAATGAATAGCAATGCTCAAACCAGAAAGAGCCCAGTATGGGTATGAAGAGTTTCCTGTTTCTGCCTGCAAGACAGACTGCAAACCATTGCTACCAGTACAAGGTCAGCAGGCACCTTTTCTACTTTCAGTTGCAATAGTGTGCCTGCCAAAGAGAAGGCAGAGACAGAAAATACTTCAGCAGTAGCTGGCATTTTATCTGCAATTTTTGGAGAAAGTGCCAGGGAAGAGGGCATCAGATCGTGACATTTTAGAAGTAGCTGTGGTGAGGCTTTCCGACAAAAAATGTCTTATGGGGTTAAATGCTCAAAAATTTTGAAAATTATACTAATGTTGTGTAATAAATACTTCAAGGTGAAGTATACTCCCTATTTGTGTACAGAGAAGTATGTGTACCACTTCCCTCAGTTCTCTGTCCTAATAGTTACCTCTCTTTTTATGTGCAGAAGGTTTAACAGTCCATTTCCTAAGCTCAGAGGCACTCAGCCTGTTGAGAACAATTCTTACACCTTTAACAATACCAAATTTCTTTCTTATTTCCTTGTCTTTATCCTGACGTGCTTCTTCATCATTCCTTTTTTGCAAGTCTTCTCTGGATGGGAATGCAGCCTGGCAGAGGAACTGAAATGGGAATTAGTAGAACTTGACTATCAGGAAATGTGTGTTGAGTAGTCATTTTCTTCCCACCCCAGTTTATTCTCACAGCTTTTTTCCACAGTCTCACATACCTTGGGATGTGGCTTTGCAAGAAGAATTTAATTCAAGAGGGATCTTGCACACCAACCCTTCTCTATTCTTCCATTGTTACTTTAAAAAATTATCATGATGGCACTCATCACCTGTTTTCAGAAACCCAACCTTTTCCCTTGGGAAATACCTTGCTATTATATTAAATTTTCCCCTACTGTTCTCTAAATAGTAATTGACTGCAATGCTGTTGTCCTGTTCAAATACTAGAAAAATCTTGGTATATCTCAAGACTTTTTTTTTCCCTCAGCATTATGTAATTATATTTATTTTAAACAGTAAAGTCTTATAAGCCTGCAAGCCGTAATTTGATTTCCTCTATAGTGATTGTATCCACTGCATTTCTGTTTAGCTTCCCCACAAAAACTGAAAAAATACAGGTCACTCACAGCCTGTTATCAGTATTCTGAATAGTGCACTTTGCATTCAGCTATGTCTAAAAGGAGAGCAATTTACTGTTCATATATAGACACTCACCTGATCATCATGGTTTACCACCTGCTGCCCTTCCCCAGCAAGAGGGGAGCAGTTCTCGGGCTGAGAGATTGTAGTCATCGTGTGTGAAGAGAAATGTGTTGCATTTGATGTTTTCTTTAGGAGTGTGGGAGTAGCACAGGTTGTAAGACATTTCATGTTCTGTTTCACAGCATCCTCTCTCAGCAGCAGTGGATGTGAAACTTGGAATGTTAGTTTACGGACAGAACGACATGTAATGAGCCAAACAATGGTCTTCATAAACAACATATGGTGGCCAGATATTTTCATTTCTGCTGCCAGATCTTCATGCCTCATTACATATAGAAGGTAGACTTGACCATTATAGATCATTAGAGCATTTCCCTTAAAGAGAGGAATTTCCCGTTGCTCTCCAATAGGACTAATAGATGAAAGTGTTAACATATTCTTATAATCCTCATTTTTGATATTGGTTAGTGACTTCAAAATTTCTGAAATGGAACTGTTAGATGACTTTACAATAAGAGGATAGAATCTTGCTGTCTTTCCATCTGGCTCTTCTTGTGCACGCTTTTTCACTGAAATTATTTGGGAACTTTTCTCATCTTCAATTACATCAGGACTAGAACTGTGTCTTGTTAAGTCTGGCCTGCTTGGTATTAAAGACTTTGAAAAATTCTGCCAGAAGGATCTGGAACTCTCTTGCATCTTTATTACTGGCCATATGTAAATTACAGATTGTGTTTCTGTAGCTTCCCTTGTTTCAGAAACCTTTCTCTCTGCAGCTAACAGTAGTTGCTGTAGTTTAGATGGGAAAAAAGATAGTGGTATTGATGTGACTTTGGCTTGATGCGGTATCTCTAGATCAGGTTTTAAAATCTGTGCCTGAGGTTCTTCAGTAACTTTAAGAGCACCAGAGATTTCAGAAGCAAGTATATTTTCTTCTTGATTAGCATGACTTAGTGAGAAATCTCTTTGCAGAGAGTGCTTTGCAGCTAAGTTTTCATTACTTGGAGCCTTAAAATCAGTTGAGAACCTTCCTCTGCCAGCAGAGGTTATGACACTGTTTTCTAGCATGTTGAAATCTTCCTCACTGCTCATTTGCTGATCCTCTCCCACCAGAGCAGATGTAGCTCCTAACAAGTGTTGTGGTTTGACTCAATGGGTTCCGTGTAGACGGATCAGCTTTTGCAAAGGGGCGGCTGTACACGTTGCAAAGGCTTCTGGAGGAAAGAGAAAGCAAAAGGAGTTTTAGCAGGTCTCATCTATTCTCACCTCTTTCCTGAAGGGCTTCACTTCTGCAGCCTGACATGCTTACAATAAAAGTGGACAGAAATTAAAATGTGATTACTTGTTTGTAAATGCACTGGGAGATTTTTCTTTGTTACCTCAAAGAAAATTAATAAACAGAAACATATCTGTCGTTTAAGTATCAACTACAGCTCATCTAGCCAATAGAATTTTTCTGGAAGAGTAATTTGCCGTGAGATACTTCCAATCTTGACTTCAATTGGCAATGAGTTTCTGCTTGCTTTTGTGGGAATTTACTCAATACTGCAAGCTGCTGGTAGACAGGATATATTTTGTTAGATGTAGCACTCCCTCATGTCAGAAGATACAGTCTTCTTAGACATAACACCATTGAAATCAATGGACATTTTAAATAAAAATGTTCTTAACCAAAGACCTTTACAATCAGTTTGCTTGTAGAATGTTTTGACTTCAGCAATCAACCCTGGCCTATGCTACTCTCTGCTGTAGCAAAATCAGACCCAGTAGCTTTGTCATGGCTTTTAACAAAGATGTAAAAAAAATCCAAAAACCAAGTTCAGATGTTTATCTGATACGTATTAAAATCTTCTAAGCACCATTGAAATTGTAAAATGCTAAACAATCATAAGAATGGAGCTGAATGTACAGGAGAAGGAAACATGAAATTTAAATTTGTATCCTGAGAGATATTAACAAATTAACTGCTGCTTCTCTAGTGGTTGTATTCTCCTAGGAATAACCTATTCATCTTAGCACTACAGACTTGAGTTTGTAGAAACGAAAACATACACACATTATTTGCATGTCAATCACACAACTCTAAGGTGTTTTTTAGCCTTCCTAAACATTAAAAAACAGTGAGTTTTACCTCCATAACTGAAGAAGTTCTACTACTTAATTTACAAAAAGAAATTAAATAAAAGCAAGGTCAGCAAGCCTCTGTTTAAGATTATGAAAATTAAATTTTCTGAGTCCTTTTATCAAGCAAAAATGTATAAACTGAAAAATAAAATGACATTTCATCCTCATGTAGGCCATATCTCCTGCATTTATGATGCATACATCGTGATGTAATCACCCAGTTCCAGGACTCTAATCAAGAATAATTAGAAATAATTATAACAATTGTCAGCAAGTTATTTGAATAATTAATTGTACATATAGGAGAAGTGAGGCCTTCTTTAGAAGCAGACTCTAAATAATTTTTTTTCCTTTGCTTTATCTGATGAGTGGAGGTTTTTTTGTTCTGCTTTTTCATGTCTGGTGTTAGGGGTTTTTACTACACCCAGCGCTGCAATGTGATAAAGCTAGGGTCAATCTTCTGATTTAGAAAGTCTCTTAGCATCTTAAAAAAAGGAAAGTCTTGGAAACCTAGAGATACAGCAATTAAACTAAAATTAAGGGGAAAAAAAAAAAAAAAAAAAAGGTTTATATTTTTGAGCTAGAGAAATCCTGGTTAATTGTGAAGCCAGCTGAAAAAGAGGCAAATATCACTGCAGAAGAGAAAGTCTCTGATTCTCAGAGCTCTTGGCTCGACTCTGACTGATTGATGCAGTGATGGGGCTGGTCTAGTATAGTCTCCAAATTTGTTGATTAATGTACTGTACCTTACAATGCACATCTTAATGTACAGTAGTGACCTTGGTTGTGTTACTTTGCCAGTCCTCAAGTTTAAGATATTAACCCTTGTGTCATGGGTCTCAAGGTTCCAAATAAAACTGAAAAAAAAAAATTTTTATATTTACATGCCTTAAAATGTCCTTATTTACACACACACACAAAAAAAAAAAAAAAAATCTGAAAGAAATCCTTCTTCTTCCACCTTAAAACTTGCAGATTGCCAAGCAGAATTTCACACTTAGGATCTGAGCAGCACAGATTTTCCTGTTACTGAGATTTCATGCTTATAAATCTCCATCTGAAGTGGTCTCACAATCTCATTTTTATGACTGTAGCTCACCATTGCCCTATCTTCACCAGAGATGAAGACAGCAAAAAGTCTTATGAGAACTCACAAAAATGAGTAAAATCCATAATTCAACTTTCCTTATTTTGATAAAAATGTGTCGTGCACATGCAAGGGGTCTTTCTAGCCCAGTCCCTGCCTCTGACGGTGGCCAAAAGCAAAGGCCCAGCAATAATCTGAGTAGAGGCCATGGACATGGTGGCAATGTCCTGGATGTCCCCAGGCTCTGAGAGCGGGAGGCGCAGGGCCCTCCCGAGCCAGCAAGGCTCTCTCCATGGGTTTGCACTGGCAGTAGGCCCTGCTGTGTAACACCCCATTTTCCCATCAGCTTCACCCCACAGTGGTGTCCCTGGGGCCATGAATGGCCAGAACACCTCCTCAGGCTCTGGCCTTGGGGTGAAGGCCGGGTCTCAGCCATACAGCCAGGGTGGGCTGGGGGAATGGAGCAAGGGAAGAGGTTTAGTTACCGCTACAGCCAGAGCACAGGCGCCGGGCTGGAAGCGCAGCCTTCAACTGCAGCAGCAACTGCTCTGGCAACCGCCAAACCTGCAGCGAGCCTTCCAGCACCTTCCAAAGGCTGCTGACAGCAGCAGTTCAACAGCTGCTCACCGGTACCGGCCGCCCTCAGTGCCCCGGCACTGCCCGCAGCGCTGCACTGCCCCCAGACCGGCCCATAAGGGCAGGGCCTGTGGCACCGTGTGGCTTCGGTCCCATATGGACCATTCACTGCCAGTCACACCCAATGATCCTGCTGAGTGCCTTCCAACACAGACGATTCTGTGACCTGTGCCACAGAGCCAGCCCTCGTGTCCCTCTGTCCCTTCGGCCTCTGCAGTGTCCGCGATCCCAGGGGCCAGGGATGGCAGCTCTCCCTGAGCGTGTCCCCACCTTTCCTGGGGAGCCCTGGAGGCTCTGCTGAGCCCTCCCCATTGCACAGCCAGGACACAGCTCCTCGCTGCCCCTTCAGATGGCCTTGTCCTCCAGCCAGGGGCTCGGTGGCTCAGGAAGGGAAGGCATCAGCAGGCCCAAGCCTTCCTCCTGGCCTCACTGTTTCCCTTGCATTGCCAAGCAGTGCTCAGTCAGGAGAGGGGGCAAAACAAGCCCTGTGGCCAAGGTGAGCAAGGAAACCTCTGCCCCTGGTACATCCATGCTGGCCCTGCCCATCCCAGCACATCCCATTATTCCCAGCTCAGCTCAGCTCAGCTCAGCCCTCCAGGAACCTGGGTGACAGCCCATCTGCTGTGCTCTGCTAGCAAGGACGTGTTCCTTACCTGCTTACAGCTTGGAGAGCAGAGAGAAGGTTTCAGTATCAACCCTCTAGTTGGCTTTTTCACACTGCTTTGGGAATGTGACACAGCATGTCACAGACAATGAAGAGATGTTAGATTTGTAATATATTAACAGCATGATGTTGGCTCTCACAAATGGTAAATGTATGTTAGAAGGTATGCAAGAAGATCTGTCAAGAGCTGAGGTTTTTTAATACCTAAGTTTTGTAATATTGAAAGTTGATCTCTTGGGAAAGTTGAAGCACAAAGGACTGCACAGACTCCAAGAAGTGGGATGAAGGAGGAGCTGGGTCAGAAGAGTGACATCTGCACAAGTGTGGGGAGGATTGGCTTGTCAATAGCGTATATAAGGATTGTTATGGGTTGGGCAGTGTGCCTCTGGCTGCAGGTAAGGAACTGCTGGTCTCCCTTTTTCCTTATTCAGTCCCTTGTTGTAGTCCAAAAAACCTTTTTAAAATGTGAGGCATCATTTCTCACAGACTTCATATTGTTTGGTGGGGGTTTCTTTTGTTTGTTTTGTTTTGTTTTTTGTTTTTTGGTTTTTGTTTTTGTCTGCACAACAGTTTTCTTTAAATGCCTAGAGAAAAAATATCAAATTTCAGTGGGTTCTGGACCAAGTTCTAGCATGTCAAGCACTTGCTCATAAGTTTATTTATCTGCTCATGTGTTTATTTATCTGTTTCAGATGCTGAGCTTGACATATAAATATTATATATACTCCACCAATTTTGAAAAGAGGTGTCTTCCTTCAGCTTTTGACTGAAATCCTGTTTGGAAACAATGCATAGCTTCCAAGGAGAAATGTGTAGAATAGAAAAAGGCAAGCACCCCTGTACAGCCTGAGACAGCAAGCTATGACCACATGCAGCACCAGAACAAAGAACACTGCACAGATGTGCCTGTGGGCCTGCAAGACACCAGCCAAAGTCTGCACATGCCTCACAAAAGTGTGTGTTTGTAGTGTTTCCTATGAGCAGCATGCTGTAGAGCACAGTGCAGGCACTGGGGTGCATCAGCTGTGTCAGATGTGAGCTCTGTGGATGTGAGGTGCCCTGCACAGCTCAGCAGTGTGTCTGCACATCCTCATGTGCCTCTGCTTTCAGAATTCTTCCACCACCCTGGGCACCAGAGCACCTGAGGTGCTCAGCTCAGCTACAAGCTGGCAGTGTCCCTGTTCCTGTAACGTGTAGCTCTTACCAGCATATGGCACAAGAGACTGAGTGGACTGCCTGCACTCTTGAGCAAGATTTTTGGGGCCTTACAGCAACCTAGAAGGGTACTAAGTAAAGCAGATGCTTGGTAAGCTCTGTCTAGTGAACCTGATCTAACTTAATCGCGTTGCTTCTGTGCACCTTCCATAACTGAACAGATGGATTACATTTAAATATCTTCCTTTCTAAATTATTCCACTTATTGCAGTCCTTAGCTGATGCCTGCTCCCACTGATTTTACAGTCACTGACTAGATGCTTCATGATCACCAGCTGTGTGATGAAGATGAGGGAATGATGTCTCTCTGCAGTAGACCCTTGGGTCCATCAGATTTTCAGAATTGCAGGTCCAGCTTCTTGTGCTTGGGCACAAGAGTTCAGAACGACTCAGCAGTTTACAAGAACATGGACCGGGCTAAGGACTGCCCAGGGAGGCGGTGGATTCGCCATCCCTGGAGGTGTTTAAGGAACGACCAGCTAGCTCTCGGCTGGGACTCGATCTCAGAGGAAAGTTTTATCTACTCGGTCAATTACAGTGGTTAGAGTTGTATGTTTTTATAAATGTTCTCGGTTGTCTGTTTGGTCTGTCAAGCCTTATCTTGTCCCAGTTTTTAATTAATGTTAATTGTTAATGTTAAGTTATTGGCCTCATCCTGTTTCGGCCCCCAACTGTCCTACCCCATATCCCCTTCCCCTATCGCCGGGTTATGCCATCGCTACTTCCCCAAAATGGCGCCTGTGACAGAGGAGGAGTGACGTCAGTGGAATACATGCAAATGAAGAAAGACGCAGAGAACGCTGGGACAGTACTCAGGGCTGAAACCCCTAAAATAACGAGCCCAAATAAAATCTAGGACTGAAAATAGTGCTCCCCTTTAGAAAAATTATAGAGAAGGTAAATTTATGTCTGGAGCTGTTCTGCACTGGTGCTGTGACCTGAACAGTGTCCCACAACATGGCCTCCCCTTAACAAGAAAAACACTTCAGTTTCTCACTGTAGTGACCCTTGGGGATAATAGATGCAGCTCTGCCTGTAAAGAGACAGCTTTATTCCTCCTGCTCCGTGTCTGCCCTTGGGAGCAGCTGCAGTGTGCACCAGGCTTTCGGGTTCCCCACCCAGACCTCCAATAAAGGCCTTACAAAAAGAGCAGGTCACCTGACACACTTCCCTCATCACGTATCAAAGAAGATCCTGACTTAATTTTGACACATTCCACGTTTTCCAGCACTCGCGCCTTCCGGGCCGCGTGGACAGCGCGTCCCGTCCCGGCGGGGTCCTCCGAGCCGGCAGGGGGCGCGCCAGCCGCGGGGTCCTCCGAGCCGGCAGAGGGCGCGCCAGCCGCGGGGGCGGGCTGTGGCGCGCGCAGCTATGGCGGTGCTGCTGGAGACCACGGTGGGCGACCTGGTCATCGACCTGTACACGGAGGAGCGGCCCCGCGGTACGAGCCGAGCCCGCCGGCACCGGCCTGTCCCGGCCCCCGCCGGCACCGGGCCCGGCCCCCGCCGGCACCGGGCTCGCCCCTGAGCGCCCCGGCCCGGCTCTCCCCTTGGCAGGCAGCTGGCGGCCTCGAGCGGGACAGAGGCCGCGGGCTGCAGGGATGCAGTCGGCGCTTGCGGCCACAGATGTAATATCTGCTAAATCGAAGGGCTGCCGTGAGCTTCTTTCTCAAGTGTTTGAAAAGAAACGGGGGGGGGGCGGGGGAAGGGAGAGGGGAAGTGTGCCTCTGTATAACTAGCCGTGTTTAGCGTTCTTTGAACCGCTAGAGATGATTTGTAAGAAGGGAGGAAATGTTACGTGTCCTCTGAGCATTTCTCTCAGCGTTTATAGGTTGTACTCTGATAAGTCTCTACACAGTCTGCTCCAAAACCACTTTTCTGCCTGTTAAACTAGATCTCTGTTCTATATATTCTTATTGTATCTGGCGTTTCCTTTGTAAATGTTGGTATGATTTCTTGCAGCTTGTCTGAATTTCCTGAAGCTCTGCAAAGTCAAGTACTACAACTATTGTCTTATTTATAATGTACAGGTAAGTATTCTCAGTTCCTTGTTTTTTGGTTGGTTTAAAATTACAAACGTGAGAGCATTATCTTATGTATTCTCCTTTGTGACAGAGGGATTTCATTATACAAACTGGAGACCCCATGGGAACTGGCCGTGGAGGGGAATCCATATTTTGGTAAGTGTTTATGTATAAAAATACATACATACATACGTGTGTGTATATATATATATATATATGTGTGTGTGTGTGTGTGTATATATATATATATATATATGTATATATTTCTCAATGGAGAATTTGTGTAAAGGAATAGGAGTTCCAGTTAGATTGTCTTCAGCTTTCTTGGGGTGCAGTTACTGGTGGGAAATAAAAATATTGGTGCATAAGCTTCTTTGGTTTTCATACTTAGATACCTTTTTAATTTCTGTGCTGCCTTTGGCCATTCACTGTTTTTTTTCCTGGACATTGTTCTGTCTCTGACCTTAGAAGTGAAGTTACAGGTAGCAATTTGTACATACATTTCTCTCTGTCTAAAAGCTGGCAAATAACTGTATGTTTGGTAAGAAAAGTATCATAACTAAAATGCTCTGTAGAAGACAGAATCAATTAGCATTTTGAATACATTGATTATTATAACAAAATGTATTAAATTGAGCATGAGTGGAGCATGGGGGCTATACTTGTGTATTAGAAACTGATCCCCTTAATTCAGTTTGTTTTAGTCATGTTGACTGTTTATAAGGAAATTGCATTTCATATTTGTTCAAGAAGTTTTCAGTGTCACGGAGACAAGAGTTGAAGAAATCATTCAGACAGCTAGGATGAAGTTAAAGTGCATGTGTTCTATATGATTTGTTTGAAATAGTTATTAAAAGTAGAATTAAAATTACAGTGCAGGCTAATTAGCGGGGTGATGCTGGGGCATACAATATACAGCTATAAAAGAGTTCAGCTGGAACAGAGACAGTGTTGCTAGACTAGTGTTGGCTTTTGTCAGTCAGTCTGTCAGAGCCTCTTAAATACCAAACCTGGAACTCGTAGATCCATGAATCACCACTCTGGTTGTCCTGGATGCAGTGTAACTGTGCTAAGCAGGTGCAAATTTAGGTAGGTAAACTTGCCAGACTTAAGCTATCTCTGCACACAAATAAATTAAGTTTATTTTGGTATGTTTCAAGTCTTCTGAAACTTACTGGTATGGCAAATGGGAAAGTACAGTGTGATGAGGGAGTGTCAGATCCTGTCTGGCAGTAACATGGAGAAGGTCAGTTTTCTTTTGTACCTGTTTGCTACTGCTGAGTCCATGAAACTGAAGTTTCTGTTCTTGCAGGCAAAGTTTAATTTCAGTCGTCTTTTCACAGAGGCTAACGTGCTTAGAAAATGAGTTTAAACACAACACTGTCCTTAAATTTGGGCAAATATGGTTATTGATCATGCCAGTTTATGGAGTGAGACAAAATAAATAGGATCAGGGTTAGACATAAAAAATTAAAAAGAATGCAACAATTTGCTATATTCCATGTATCTCAAATTACTGTATGTAGTCCTGTCTGTATGATGAACTGATTTTACACATAGGTATATTAGTGTTCTGTTTCTCTTGGGAGATAAATTTTTGATGTAAATGGCTGCATTTTTACAGTGTGGAATAACTTATTTTTGCAGAACCTACTTAAAATGTGAGGTTCCTTCATGCCTCCCTTCATGCCTCAGAAAAATGTTATGTACTGTACTTAAAAATATATAAGTATACCCTTCCCACCCCCAAAAACCTTTGTGAAATGTCCAGAGAAAAATTTGTTGTTCCTTGTAATATAAACTGTGAACGTGTACAGGTCCATAAATATGTTCATGGGTGCAATGTAAAATGGTTTATTTGAAGGCCTAATGTAAATGTGAAATGTAAAAACTTTTTGAGATGTCATTTATAGTTTTACAATGTTTGATTAACTCACTTTTAAAAATTCCTTTTTCTTGTAACATACCTGTTATATATGTTTTTTAGTCAACTGTATGGTGATCAAGCCAGATTTTTTGAGGCAGAAAAGGTGCCGAGGATCAAGCACAAGAAGAAGGGAACTGTGTCAATGGTGAACAATGGCAGTGATCAGCATGGATCACAGGTCAGCATATGGGATTGGTGCATAGCTAAATAACTAAAATGAAAGTTCCAAGAGTTTACAGAAGCTGCAGAGCAATGACACTGTCATGTCAATAGCATCATCTTGTAAAACAGTCAAAAGGCATATTAAAAAAACCCACCATAGCTACATATTTTGCATAGCATTCCAGGTGCCAATGGGTATTTGGTTACAGATAGAAGAATTAAAATGCTCAGATTCAAATCCAATCCTAGATTAATTTTATTTGCTAGTACTCAGTCCTTTGTTTTTTCCCTTTATTTATTTTTGTATGTTAATACTTTGATGTGATTTTGCTAGTGTATAAAATGGTCAGGAAAAAAAATCTGTAGTTAAATGGAAGTGAAATTAAGGAAACTGAGTTTTGAAATAGTGTTGACATTTCTATTTATGACTTTGTGTAAGTTTGGAAACTGAAATCATATCATAGTTCCTCCTGTATGGTTACTTGAAAGTGTGCATTAATAATGTAAGTTTACAGTTTTACTCCAGTGCTGGTATAAAACAGTTTTTGAAAGTGGTCTTGTTCCCTTTGCTATTTTGTTTGTTTGCTGTTCATGTACACAAAGTTTTTGCTGGAGGTAATTCTTTTTACTTACTTTGTAAGGCTTTTTATATTTAAAGCTCATAGAACACTATTATTTCTATTTGGTTGGGGAGTTTAGGACAAAGAGATGACATTTCTGGTTTTATACGTATATATATACATATATATGCTGTTTCCAGGAATATTATTGCAGCTTCTTCCTTGGGAAGAAAAAATTTCAGAAAGAAACATGGAGTTGCTTTACAAGTATAGTGTAGTTTAGTGTAACCTAACACTAACCAGTCTTAACAACATTGTAGAGAGAATGAGGAGCAAGATGTTACCAGTCAGACTGTGAGGGGTGGGTACAATGGTTTTGTCCTGTTATTTGTGCGTATCTGCCTCTTTCTCCTTCCTCCATTACCAAGTGCCCTCTTTAATTTGTTACTAAATTCTCAGCTAGTATCAATTTTCATAGTTTCAGATTGGCCTTAAGGTGAAAGATCTGATTTGTGATAAGATACTCCAGTGCCGGTTTGAGTTGGTCTAAATCAGTGTGTGTTAGTTCATAATGTTACTGCATCCTGTTTTTCAGGAGGCAGGGGCTTGTGGGAAGAAGGGAAAAAAGTCTGGATAGAATTAGGTAAAGATAGTACTTTAGATACTTTAGATAGGAATTTTTGCCAAATTTCTGAGAAAGTACCTGCCAAATGCTGCTTGGTGAACAGGTGATTTGACCTCAGTTCACAAGGGGTAGCCTTGCTCTTTCTGTCCTTTCCCTTTCATCAGCTGTGATGCCAGTCACAACCTTTACTAGTTTTGCTCACCAAACCTCCCCAGCAGAGAGCTCTCTGCTCCTACTCTGCCCATCTGGTTTTGTGCCCCATTACCAATTCAAACCAATTCACAGAAGGGTCCAGTGAGCTGCACCCACAGACTGCTGCAGAGTCTGTACATTGGCTTACCATAGTCTCAGACCAATCTTCTACAAAAGATGGGAAGAGGTTTTTTTTCCCCCCCTGAATTCAGTGACAATGTTCAGGTAAAAAAAGAAAACACAACCTGGATTTTTCTGTTTACTGTTCCTTGTTTTGTATCTTCTTTTTTAGTTCCTCATAACCACAGGGGAAAACCTGGATTACCTTGATGGTGTACATACAGTGTTTGGAGAAGTGACAGAAGGCATGGATGTATTGAAGACAATTAATGAGACCTTTGTAGATAAGGATTTTATCCCGTATCAAGATATCAGGTGCGACTGCTTTGAACTTTTACTTTTTGAGGAATACATTGTAATATAATGAGTTTACTTCTTTTGGGGAACTAGAAACTAGCATCAGTGCTTTTGTATTTACAAGCACACAGGATATTTGGGATACAACTAAGAATTGGTGGGGCTGGTTTGCTGTTAGTTGGGTAAACAAAGTTTTACTTGCATGTAACCAATGCTGACCTTGATTTTGCTTTCTCTAAGGATAAACCATACGGTAATTTTAGACGATCCCTTTGATGATCCACCTGGCTTGTGTGTTCCTGATCGTTCTCCAGAGCCTACAAAGGAACAGCTCGATGTAAGTGTTCCCAACAGGGAAAAGTTGGAAGAAATAATTAAATAAGTTTATCTAAATTAGTGTCCAGCACAGATTTGGCCAAAATAAGAAATCAGTCTTTAAGATTTTGTTTCCCAAATCTATGTCCTAAAAGAACTACATGTTTTTTTCATGCAGGAGGTGTTCTTCTGCTGTGCCAGCTTGAGTTCTGATATGTCAAATGCTTGTCAGTTTATTTGGAGCTACTGCTGTGTTTAATCAAATACAGCTGCTTAACCTTTCAAGAGAAGGATAAAAGCATATCTTGGATGCCCTCCCCTGTAGAGTTATGTTGGAAAGCTGTATTTTAGGTTTCTATTTACAGTGTAGACAAGCAGAACATTCAGAATATACAATGCTGGTATTACCAGTTTTCTGAATACTCAGAATACAAAATATAACTAACATTTATTAATATTAAAATGGTTACTGCTGTTTTTCTTTTAAATGTGAATAGGCTGTGTTTCAGTGGAAGTAATCTTGGTCATTCATAGAGTTGTGTGTGCAGGTACACATACTACTGTGGGCTATTTGTTCAAACAGAAGGAATTTTCTAAAAAAAAATTTGCATTTATTAATAATTTACTCATAGTATGCAGTTACAGAAGTTGTATGTGAGATTATTTCCTTGTGTGGAAACAGTTGTTTCAAGTAATGAATTAATTAACTAGAGAGAATATTGTTTATTTTTAAGCTTAATAGATACAATTATAAGATTGAAATTAGGGTTTTATGGTATGTGCACTATGGTTAATCTCTGATGTACCTTCAGATGTGTTGAGAGTAAGGTATTTAGTAGCTCACTGCCAGCAGCATAGAGATATGAAGATTCATACTGAGGTTTTTTCCCTCATACCTTGTCTGAGGATACCTCTTTAAGCATAGAAGTGTCTATAAGAAAGACAGCATTCTAGAGATGCTGGTGAGGAGAAAAAATTAAACTTTGAGCCCTGCCTAGGTATAGATGTATGAAACCAAAGTTATTATTATGCTATGTTCTATTTAATGTCTGACTAGACACAACAGATATTTGCAGTGTTGCTTACCTTCATTTGTGGCAGGAGTTACCTGGATTAGAAATGAGTTGACACTTGTGGTGAGATGTTGAGTATTAGGTGGGTATATATAAAAGAATTTAGAATACTTCACTGAGTATGGTTCAGACTGGTCAAAAAAGTTCAGAAATGGTTCACAGTGCTTGAAATATGAGGATAACATCTTCTCTCTCTTTTTTTTTTTTTTTTTCTAATCTAGTGGGGAAGAGCAGAATGAAAGACCAATTCTGCAGACATACGATGCTTAAGCATTTTTCATGTCTTGAGGGGTGAGGGGAGAGGTCATCCAAGTAATAGCTGGAAAGTGAGAAAGAATTTTTGGCCGTGGCTTGGTAGTAAATAGCCTTTTCCTTCATTTTTCAGAGTGGCAGAATAGGAGCAGATGAAGAAATTGATGACATGAAAGGACGGTCTGCAGATGAAATAGAAGAAGTTCAGGCAGAAAAAGAAGCAAAAACTCGTGCCATTCTTCTGGAAATGGTGAACATCTTTCTGTATTTACCTTTTAGATCTTATACCAGTGTGTGTGCATGTTTAGGAGGATGTGTACTATTTATCTTGAAATTGCCTATCTGATGATGATGTCACGTTTCAGAACCTGATACTAAATATCTGTTGTACACTGAAAGGATTGAGCACGAGCACTTACGTTGTTGTGGTTTTCTGATAAAACTGGGGATACTTCATTGTCAGAGTGTGCCAGTGGAGGCTTTTTAAAAACTTTGTAGAAATGCATCCAGTTAAAAAATGTAACATACATAGTATTCTGATGGAATACCTACAGTCCTGGAAAAGGTTTAGCAGGTGTGGGAGAGAGCTGAGCTAATTTGTGACAAACTACTGCCAGTGCATACAGTGGTAAACTCCATAGTAATAAAAATTGTGAGCAGGCTTTGAAGGGTTTGTTTTGTTTTGTTTGGTTTGGTTTTTTTAAGAAAAAAAGGAAAATTTAAAAAAGTATACACACCATTGAAGGATGAGTGAATCTGTCTCACTTCCTTACAACTACGAAATTCAAATTTATGGTGAATAGTTTGCAGCAGAGACTAATTACAAGACCAAGCCTGATCTGGCTACAATGTTGCAGAAGATATGTAGGGACAAAAAGGGTGCACTTCCACCTTTTAGAACTGTCTGTTTGTTATGCTAAGAACAGAAAAAGCAAAGTAGAACATATTTGTGAACTTCCATGGCATCTAGTGGTGGAATTGCAATTAAATAATAAATTTTATGTGCTATAGAAAACCCTTTTTTTTGTGACACTGAGGGGCAAAAATATTTTATTTTTTATTTTGATAGGAACATGAGATCATGCAAAAGGTGTGTTCCTAGTGTGCTGTGCTGACTGTAGAGATCTTTAGGCAGAAGTGATGAATGTCTTCTTTCTGTATCCCAGGTGGGAGACTTACCAGATGCAGACATCAAGCCACCAGAAAATGTGCTGTTTGTTTGTAAACTGAATCCTGTGACCACAGGTGAAGACCTGGAGATAATATTTTCACGATTTGGTCCCATTAAAAGGTAATTATGATAAAAGAGAAAACCTTATTTGTTGAAACTGAAATTGATTCCTCCCAGTCTCTTTAGGTTTGGTTGTAAAGGAGTAGTCTGGTGTCTGTCTCAGGAGATTTGTGCTCTGTTTGGAGAAAGACCATAACAATGGGATACAAAGGCAGATCTAGCTAGATGAGTATCTTGTCCCCAGGAGTGGTTTTAAGGAAAGCCTAAGGAAGTGTAGGAATCAAGAAAGCATATGACACTCCTCCCTGTCCTCTCACTCCTTTCAGCAGTTTTTACGTCAGATGCTCAGTGAGCTGGATAGAGTCTCTGGGTTTTTCTTTCCTGTGGGACTATGTGTGGTTTGGGATAAAGCACCTAATGTCTGTGGCATCTGATACACTCCTTGTAAGGTGTTCCTCTTTCCTGCTGCCCTTCTCACTTTTGACCTTGGCTTCTCGTAGTTTCATCTGATTCCTCCCAGTACTGCTATCAAAAGACAGGATGGGCAATGAAATCTGCTTTCATATACGCCTCTATCCTACATCCCAAAGTTTTTATTTTCCTTGCTAAGAACACTAACCTACGTGTTCATGCTTCTTCATAGTAGTCTTAATTACCTTGTTTCATTTTTCTTGTCCTTCTCCTGTTCTTTTTTTTTTCATCTTAAGATGAGAGATTCAGAATTGCACACAGTTTTGAGGAAACTACAGATTTGTAGTGAAACAGTTTTGTTCTGTATTATTCTCAACCCCTTTTCTAGTGAATGCTAAAACTGGTTTTTTCATTTGGGTGTTTCTGGGTGTTTTTAACAATATACAGTTAAGGTTAAACCTATGCTTATCTTGTTGAATTTAACTATGTCATGAAGGTCATTTGCTGTCTTACTGGTCTTGTAAGGACTTTCTGTGATTTTTTCAGTCTTTAATTTTGCTACCTTTACCAACTTAGTATCACCAGCACAATTCAGTTCCATCAGCAAACTTTATATCAGTTTACTCTTACCTGGTCTTTTGCATGTTTATCAGTGCAAAAATGTTTGTTATGCTCTTACTTCACTTTCCCCAAAAGCCTTTGGTACAGGAGTTTGTTAGAATTTACAGAGGGATTTCAAAAGCATGAGCATATTGACTCTGTTAGAGCACTTCACTTAACTTTATTCATGTGGTCCAGAGTAGGCCCTGTGTATTCAGATGGATGCTAACTCTCTTCTGCTTGGAGTTTCTTGCAGCTTGTGCAGTACTGACACACAGGCCTGCATACTCCCAAATCCTAAACTACTAAACTGTCTCTGTGTGTGGGTGAAATTGGCATTGTGTGCCACTCTTGCAACTCCAGTGTGATTTCTCTATGCCCTAAGGATTTCTAATTTTTTTTTTCCTATGTGAGAGTTGTCACTCCTCTGCAGTCCTTCCACTTTCAGATAGGTTCTCTGAATAATCCATGAAGGAGGGTTCTTGCACAAAACTATTCTGCCTTCTGCTGCAAAGAATTCCTATAGCTTGTCTGAATAGCCTTATGGGCCACTTTTTTTTCTTTTCCCCAGCTGTGTTTTTTTTTTTTTTGGCCTTCATCATATCCATGTCACATATCCTGCCCTTGTTGCCTGTGTGCCCTCCTTCAGCAACCTGTAGCCAGAATTCTTATGTCTAGTTCTAGAGTTGTGTAATACTAATAGAATACTATATTCTTTCAACTTTGCACTAATTACACAATACTTTTAGACTTCTTATTTTTGCCCAGTGACCTGCATGATAAAAAGATGGGCTGCTGAATAGGTGCATGCTAAGAAGAGAAAGTTTGTCACAGGATGTTTGTGTAAAATTTGCTTAAAATGACAGAGAAAACGGAATGTGAAATTTCTTGTCTTGCATTGGTGAAATGCAAAAAATTAAAAACAAACAGTAATGTTGGAAAATATATTTTGTTTCATTGATTAGAAATTCATCTCTAGTTCTGTGCTTCATGGTAAGCACATGTGAGTTTAGTGTAATTGCTCAAAACAATGTCTCATGCATTTTTTATTGCAGTAGAGGGTCTCAGAAGCAAGTGTTTTAATACCTTCAAGGTGATTCAGTTTTGTGGGTTGGGGTTTTTTGGATTATTTTTTGAACTCTTACACTCCCTTTTAAGCAGTGTTTTCCTACCCTACATTTTTTTGCTCTAATAATGTTGAGATTTTAATTTCATATCATTTTTTCAGTTGTGAAGTGATCCGGGACTGGAAGACTGGTGAATCTCTTTGTTATGCTTTCATTGAGTTTGAAAAGGTATGGGTTTTAGGTATAAACTGTAAGTAGATCCTGCTTGTATACTTTTGGTATACTTCCATTTAGGAAAAACACTGGTATCTTTAGTGTGGAACAGCTAATATTTTCTTATACTGAGAGAAGCTATAACTTAGTTATAGAAGTTGTAGGTCCTAAATGAGGCAAGCATTTAAGTCTTCCTGTTTGAGCAGCCAGTACAAAAAGGTACTCAGGCTGTCTTGAAACCAGTGGGAGGGGATCAAACCCCTTTTTTCCCCAGAGTTCATTAAGACTTTGAAGAGTTAGAGAAAGGAGGGTGTATGGAATCCATGTTCACAGTAGTTTTTTTTCTTCTGGGCTTTTAAATGATGCTTGCTGTATCAACACATTGCCCTTGCTGTGAGATTAATGGCAATAGTTCTCTTGGTGTGACATAGCTTTATATGTGCTGGTATTTCGCATCTGTGAGGAGAACACTGGAAAGTGTTCTCACTTTTCATAAGCCTACTTATGTAGTTAAAATTTAACTTCTATCAGTTGTTCTATTTTCCTTTTTTTTTTTCTTCTGGTTGTATTACATGTGCCAAACATGTAGCTGGCTGGCAAATTTTTAAAATACTGAAATGAACTGAAGAATCGGGAATTGAAATGCTGATATTCAGACAAAGCATAACTATTTATTTTGAAATGGTACAGTTCAAAAACTGTGGTGCTTTAAGAAAGCAATTTAAGAAAGAAATGTATGCCACTAAGCAGTTGAATTTGTGTTTGAGCTCTTTAGTGAATATTCCTGTGAAATAATTGTGACTTGAGATTTTCCTGGTTAATATCAGGAGGAAGACTGTGAGAAAGCCTACTTCAAAATGGACAATGTGTGATAGATGACAGACGGATACATGTGGATTTTAGCCAGTCTGTTGCAAAGATTAAATGGAAGGGAAAAGGTAGGTATACTTGCAATTCTTTGATCCTTGTAACTTAATAAGCCACGACTTCTAAACTAAGCATTATATAAAGAGTTGTGAGTTTAAATCATCCCATCTTCAGGCATATAAATGTTCCTGGTACTGCAATAAATAGAACAACACAGTTTTTAGCTCTTCACTTATTTCATAAGAAAAAGTGGAAGGGTTTCCTACTGTGACATGAACATTGCACTGCCACTGATTATCTTTTTAGCCAATGTATTTTTTTCATCAAACTTGGGACATGATTTTTTTTATTAGCAAAATAATATGGCAATACATTGTTATTTTCTTTAGTTTCTTTATTCATTGTATAATAGTCAGGTGTATACAAGAAAAAGTCAGTATTCAGGCCAGGGATTTCTGCTCTTCAACTCCTGTAGGCCAAATATAGTGCATGGCAGCTTGTGTGTTGCAGAAGCCAAATTTCAGGTGTTTGAGGATGTTTTGGGATGAAAAGGGTGGTGGAAGAGGTGGTTATTTGATTACTGGGGCGTGAGGAAAGCACTGGACTTGGAGAGGTGTCTGTGCTTTGCACTGGTGACATTCTTGTGTGTCTTCTAAAAATGCAGTCAGCCCTCAGTTGCTGGCATGCAGTTTCTGCAGGTAGGATTGTGGCCATGAATATTGATACTGGATACTGAAGATACTGGAACTTGTCCTGCGCAGAGCTGACTCTGTATTCTGTTTATACCAGGTGTTACAGTGCATCCTGTATTGAATGCCTGGGTGGGAAACTTTGTCTGAGGTGTAAATTGTCCAAAGTACTGGAAAGCAGACTGTAGTGTCGTCTTGTGCTTACATGGTACCCAGAAGTGACCTTCCATCTTCGGTAGTGGTTTCTGGCCTAGCCAGTGAGCGCTGCAGTTCCAAGCGTGGCCGTTAGAGGGCAGCACGTTGCCGTGGTTTGCTGATCTGTGCACTGGTACTTCAGTGACAGAATGGAAACTGAAATCTATTGTGTCCCTCTTTAAATCTAGATGTGAACATTTTTTTTCGTAGTTTTCTCTTTGGATTATTGAGCTGTAGCTGTCTTAGAAGTTTCCCTCAGTGCAGAGCAGAGCAAAAAGTAATTTAATTATGAGAACTGTCTGTGGGCTTTCATGGTAACAGAATTTTAGGTAGTGTGATAGAGGACCTGAAACAGCAACTAAGCCAGTTGCTGAATCCTGCTTTGTGATCCTCTTCATTTGTTGTCTCTGCTGAACATGAATGAGGGGAAAGCTGGATGTTGTTTAATGGAATCTGCAAGCAAGAGAAGAATAGAACATCACAACTTGTCCTGCTCCCTTCTACTCTGTTGTGCAGATGTTAGTGTTGTTTCTGGAACTGTATCCTGCTGTGGAGTTCTCTGTAGTTATAAAGAGCCCCTAAGTCATTATCAGAACTTATAATTGTGGGTCTTGGTTGTGTTTGTGGGTAGAGTGAAATGAATATATTTTTCTGTGGACAGGTGGGCGATATACCAAGGAAGATTTCAAGGACTATGAGAAGGAACGTGACAAACCTTCAAAATTTGCTCTGAAAGAAAAAGTAAAACCAAAGCAAGAGTATCCTTTTCTGGTCAAAGGTACTTTTTGAATTAAGTAGAGTTTATGAAAACAGCCTGGAAAAAACTTCTTATGTTTAAAGCCTGCCAAATGGATGTTTCCCTGCTACCTCATATAACCATTTAGTGTTTGAGATGGAATTTAATATTTTGTGGTTTTCACTTTGATGAATTCAGTCAAATCAAAATATGCTGTTTCACTTCCATGTTGTTTGCAGGTAAATAATGTTCCAAGTCCACAGCCCTGGAATGACATATGGCATATCAGAGTTTTTAAGTAGTTTCAGATGAGGCCTTCTATATCTGAGATGAGACCATACTACTAATTAAATCGTTCTCTAAGGTTATACTTTGCTTGAGTATAAGCATGAGAGAAAACGCCATAGCTTGTTCAGATATCCACAGATAGAAAAGAAAGGAGAATGCAGCCTGGCTGTACTGTTTGACAGGACAGACTTCAGTCATTTTAGCCCACCTGATTTTTTTTTTCAATATGTGCAGCTGTGTTCTGACTGAAATATGTGTTAAGTTTTAGTAAACTCTTGTTGGACAAGCAGGGATTGGTTTGCTTCCCGCACTCTTGTGTTCTGCTCCTTACTGATATTGGGAAACAGATGTGTCCTTAACCAGCACCATCAGTGCCAAGTATGACCTTGTGCTGGATGAGGATGTAGAGGAGTCTCACACAAGTCAGTCGCACTTGGCTAAAAAACAGAAGAAGAAAAAGCACCACCACTCTGAAGATGAAGATGATGACAAGAGGACCAAAAAATCTAAGGTACTTGACTATTCATGCATTAACTTTATAGCTGTTCATTGTTTTCCTCATAAAAGAAGCCAGAAAAAAAGTCTGATTTTGAATAAAGACATGGCATGCAAAGTCCTGTGTAAAATACAGCAGTTGTAAATGTACAGAAGGCTGATGTTAATATTTGATTATGAAAGGGGGTTTCCAAATCCTCACAGACTTTTGAAGCTTGGTGTGTCTGGATGGTTTTTTGCCAAAAAATGCTGAAGAGGCAATGTAGCCTCTTGTAACGTAGGGTATATTCAGCACTTTGAACCTGTTGTTAACATATTCCTAGTCATAAAGTAGTAATTAATCATATTTCATGACTCTAGACTATGCCTCATTTTCTTGCCAGACCATCATGTATTGGGTTTTTCCTATATGGAGTTGGGAACACAATCTTTACATTATCTTTTTGTATTTGCCCTTCACTGATTTGGAAGTGTTTGTGTAGAATCTGCATGTGGTTTGCTTGCATCTGGAATGTGCAAGCCTATGGTGCTGTGAGGTTGGGGCTGTCAAGGACAGCACCAGGAGACACTAATTCTGTCATTCATTAGTTCCACTGCAGCCTGTCAGGACAGTATTCCCTCATTTCTGTGAACTTGGGATACTCAAGATATGGTGAAGTCTGCAGTGAGAAAGTAGAAGGTTAACCACCACTGAAGTGAGCATTAGGAAGAGTTGAGCTAAGCTGAAAAAGAAGAAAACCAAACTCCAGTATTTTAACAGTGCAAGCTTTACAAGTATGAACAAAGGTGTCTTCTAGCAACTTTGCAGAAAATGAAAAAGTTTCAGACACAGCAAATAAGACTATTGTCCTATCCTGAGTTTTGAGTACTGCTGAAAGTTCTGTGTACACAAAGCATACACGATTCTGTTTTTATACATCACTTCTTGCTGTGATGCTTGGAAATAATTTTTCTCTTGAACATCAGCAATTAAAATCTTTCAGTGCTGGCAGCGAACCCTGTTGCTCATTCATGGACACAGTCCTTTTGTCTCTGTACTAATTCAGTCAGGGTCCTTTGAGTGGAGGGGAGGGGCTTGTTCAGGTAAGTAGTCTTGAATGCAGCATGTGCATACAAGAGGTGTGGACTGTTGTTGGTTTAGACTTTGTCCTATCTGGCTAAATGTTGCTTTAGCCTTCTTGAAACAGGTGGTTTTGATGGTAATCTTTGTTCCTGATGGCTCAGGAATTACACCCATGGAACTGGCTGGTCATGCATTATCAGCAGAAAACATTTTAAAATCATTCAGAAGTCTTCACCCCTGCAGATGGCACAAGTGCTGGCAGCTGGTTGTTAACATCTGTTCTAATCATAAAGGGACTGTGAGACTTCATAGCAAAAAAATATGGATGAGGACAGAGGGATTCCTGGTTTTCAGGTTCTGGAATAGAACATATTCTGATGCTTGTCTATGTGATCTGCTCTGTGTTTATGTGTATCTTTTTGTGATTTAGTCACCAGCTCCTGATGTGGTTTGTTCTCATAGCCTGCTGCTGCTGTGTTCTAGTATCTTCTTTCCCACAGCTTTCTTCTCTCTTAGTCACTTTTACCCACTTTGCTGTATGTAGTTTAGCTTTCTTATGCCTGAAATTACAGATGGAGACTTACTTCTATTCTCTAATGGCAAGCATCATAGTTCCCTCTTGGAGCTGTGAAAATTAATTTCTGGGAAGAATTTTTCTCTCTGGATATGAATATTCTTATTAGTGTGTACTGTACAGTAAGCACATACTGAGCAATATGTACTCAGTCTTATACAGACTCAGTATTTTGGGCATGACCTCTCTAGTGAAATCTGCAGGCAGCTTAGGTGACAAATCCTGTTTAGCATATACAAAATTTTAATTTTGTGTCATTTTTTGCTCTTCATACTTTGGGCATAATATGTGAAACTAAGGGGAAGCAGGCATGTTCCTGAAGTGGAATATATTCAGTGGGAATATTGAGTCCAACACAAAGCATAACAGCATGGAAACTTTTTAGTGAAGGGTAGCATTTTTAGTATAGGCAAACAAAGCATTTTTCCTTAACCCTATATTGTGGATCACTGAATGTGTTTGAGATAATAACTTTAAAATAAAACAGCAGCAGACCTTCCACAGCTCATCAGCCAAAGACTACTGTAGCCATGCTTCATACAGAAACTTCCGCTGGGAGTCCATAGTGTGGCAGAGATTTTAATTAAGAGAGATAAGGGGCTTATAATGGGAAGTTCTGGCAAAATGGAACTGCAGTTTGTGCTGTCAACTCTAGATATGACTTGAAGGGGTTTTATTTTCTCAATAGTTTCCATGATGTTGAGTTGTTTTTCTGTTCTCTTGCTGGTGTTACTTTTTTTCTTTAGTATATTTTGACTCATCCTTTTCTTAGTCTGACACCCGTTTCCTGAATCTTTGGCCTCTGTGTTGATGTTTCAAGAATATATTTTTGAGTCTTGTGTTGTTTGACTCCATTCCAATAGGTAGAAGAGGTAGGGTGCTGTGGCTTGCTTTTAGTAAGTAACAGGATGTGGGTCGGGGGCAGAAGGGTGGACTGCCATGTGGGTTTGTGAATAGGATTTGGTAGAGTTTTTTTGAGTACAGAACATGCTTCCTCCTGAGATCTGTATTATGACTTTGTTCACCTTCCAGTCTTCTCCGTGTGTTTTCTCTTGGATTTTATTTTTTAAGATAACTGGATCTGTGAAGTAGTGCAGCCTATCCAATAGATTTTGGTGAGATGTAGGGACTTTCTGATTTCTGTAGTGCATGGTTTTGGCAGAGGTACTGATTCTTTTGGTTTTGATTTCCTACTTTTACTGCTTATTGGATACTGTTCCCTTTATATTCAGGGTCAACTTTTATCAAAATCTCCCCCCAGAAAAGGCCCTCTATTGTTTGCTTCTTTTAACCAGTAACTATGTGTTACATACATAACTAATGTATGTAAGAGGTGGCATATGCATCCTGCTTCAGTGGCCATGATATTTCTAGCTATTTCACCTGTGACTGCTGTTTAGCAGGCTACTGCTTTTGGCAAAATCAGCCTGAACTTCCAGAGAAGCATCTTTCCCTCTTTCCTTATTTCCTTCCTAATGTGTGTTCCAGCACAGTGCTGGATTAAGAACTGGGGTGATCATCACTTACTCATTGTCTGATGAGAGGCTGTGATCCTAGATTGAGAAATACAAATTTCAGCAGTAAGAAGGAGACTGTTTCTAAGTACTAATCTTTTTCTTCTTCTTCCAAAACAATGTGGTTTGGGCATAAAAATTTGGTTTCAAAATGCCATTATTTTTAGTAATGTGGTGTGTTTTAAAAGTGGTCCTTTTTCTATGCCAAAGACTTCAAAATGAAAAATCTTATTTAAGAGGAAATGTAATTTATGCTGGCAAGAAATAAATATACAATTCATTCTATTAATTCAAATTGCCCATTTTTTTTCTTTACAGTGTGATCATATTAGCTACTGTGGAGACTTTGTTGTGTCACTTTCAGACTTGTCATGTACACCTGTATCTTAAATGCTTTTGTGAAGGTCACTGTAGTTGTTTAACTCTATGCTTGTATGACTTCTGATCCTTTCAGCAGGTTGTCCTTTTCTATGGCTTTTCAGTGTGAGCTATTTGTCTGTAGTTTGAAATGTTCACTAACCTGTTCCCTGCCCCCACTTGGCCAGTAGCCTTGTCTCCAGTATTTATTTGGTAGATTGTTCAACTGAGTGCTGTCCTGCTTTTCTCCTGTTTCTCCCATGTGCTGGGAGGAAACTCCAGCAACAAACCAGTTAGAAGGCAGCCATACACCATGTCCACCATTTGGTTTTCTGGCCAATATTTTTTGCCTTGTTCCTGTCTACCCTTCCATCAGCGTGTCCATCAACTGATGTTTACTCAGGCTTTGTCACAGAGGGGCTTGAAACCTATTGGCTTTTTCAGACATGGGAGAGTGAGGCTTGTGGGTACAGGAGTAATATGGCTGTGCATCATTTTGAGAATGGATGGACAAAGCTCTTACAAGTAGTGGGAAGCACCATTTAGTCTTTTTGGTGGATCCAGTTTTTAAAATCCATACTGAAATAAAGTTTGACAGTAAAGATGTGGAATAGGCATTTGGCCACCAGTGAGGTTACTGTACCCAGCAGTAGCAGAATGTTTTTGTTATAGATCAAACCTATGATTATTCATGTGTCTGTTTATCCAGAGGGTTTTATGTTGCTTATTGTAACCCTAGTAATTTTAGCATTATTGATGTCATTCTAAAGGTGGTGTTTGCTGTGGGAACCACCTCAGTCGCTGGCTTTCTGCATAAAATCTCTGTTTAAAGTAGAGTTTTTTCACCATTCTTGTAAATAAATGAAGTTTGCTTATTTGTACATGGAGTGTAGGTTTTAACCATACAGTTGTGAAGGCTGCTGACATGGTGCATCCTTAGAAAAATATCTGAAATGAGGAAAAAAATACTGTGTGATTTAATGCAGACATTTTTTAAATTTTTCTTAAAATTGATCTGTGCTTAGCAGAGTTGTTATTAAAGTCCCATAAAATTGTATCTCTTTATTAGCATATACACTGATAGTAAACTTCTCAGGTTGTTCATATTGCTGAAGCCTAGAATTTAGGCCATTAAGAATTATTACAGGCAGGTCTTAAAATATGTTATGCATCTGCATAGCACTGGAATGCCTGTGGGGCATTGAACCAAAACTTATGGAAATATTTGCCTTGCTTAGGTCAAAAAAATCTGAAATCCAAATCTGGCTTACAGATTTGTTTGATGCTTGTGAAGAGTTTGATCATATCCATCTGAATGGAGTCCCTGATGTAAACAATTTTTGCTGAAACTCCTTAGGCAGTACAAGAAGCGTGCCTGACAGCCATGCTTTTTTCCATAAACACTGACAGAAGCTTACTTGTAAACTTCCCTTCTTCAGAGGGTTTCAGTGGGGTATTTTTGTGTTACCTTTTTCAAATCGTCATGGATGTGAGTCTCTTTAAGGTAGTACCAGCTGTAGCTAAGGAACCAGCCATGGCTTCAGTTTTCTCTAGTTCTCTTTGTGCCTCTGTACATTGTCTGTACTTGTTTGTAACTGCATTTCTGTCCAATTCCTTTGACAGGATTCTGACCGAAAGCACGAAGAGCGCTGTAGGGAGAGGACCAAGAGCGAGAAGAAAGACAGGCATCGGAGCCGCAGCCGTTCTCAGGAGAGAGATTACACTTACAGCAGACAAAAAGACAAATACAGGGAAGACATCCGAGTAAGAGACTGGGATAAAAAAGCAGACAGAAGCAGAAGTCCTAAGAAATCAAAAGACAAAGAGAGGTCCAAGTACAGATGAAGGACAAGGAAAAGACAAAAGACAGAGGGGAACTAAAATAATAAATTTAACTTTTTTCTTTTGTCATAGTGTTTTTTCTATAATACTTGCTGTAGTGTCTGACTGCAATATGCAGTAAGATTTTTTAGTTTGTTATCCCTCATTGGAACATGATCTGCTAGTTCTAAAATTCAAGAAGAATCACTGCAAATTGCTCTGCCCTGGAGTGCCAGGAGCTGTGCCTGGGTAGAGTATTTCAATGGACTGTGAAGAAAGAGAAGTTCTTATTAAGATGATTCTATGGGAAGGCTGATATTTAAGGAACATAATCAGCTGAAACTATCCCATGGTGGGAAATTCTGACTAAGCAGGCCAGGTGAGATGGCTGTAATCTCCAGACCTAAACTGAGCAGGGATACTGAGGGTATTTAATACAGGAATGTGCTTTCCAGCAGCTCCTGACCTGTCTTTGCTTTGTTAAAACAAGACTGGAGTCCAATGTCTTTGGTGCTTGTGGAAGTTAGAAAACAGAACAAAAATCCCCCACTTTCCTGTAATGTTGAAAATAATATTGAAAACGTTGTAGCAGAAGCATCAGCTTCTTCACTTTGGCATAGCTGAGGCCTGTTTGAAGGGGAACACCTCATGCTTCAGGCTCTTTGTTCATTAGTTGAAGGCTTAGAAACCAGCTCCTCAGTTTTATATTGGATTCCTTTACTTGCAACAGCTTAAAAATGAGATGTAGACTCTAAATTGTTTTATTCTGTGGATTTGAGTAAGTTTGAGAGGTATTTTGCCGTCATATGTTGTAGTTTCTTTAGTTCTCTGTAGATCTCTTGAGCTTGATTCCAAGACTTGGAGTGGACTTGACCAAACACGGGAAATGTACTTGGCTAAGAGGCTGCCTTTTGACAAATCTCTAATTTTTGTGTCCTTCAAAGCATAGAACTAGAAATCCAGGGCTTCCATAACTTGTCTCATGGCAAAACATTTCTAACCACCCAAGACCCTGTAGAGGCCGGTGCTGTCCTTGCAGAGTCTGAGCAAGAGCCCTCTGTCCCAGAGGAGAGGTAAGCAGGAACCCTGTTCCTGGAAGTCTTTTGGTGAATCTGGGCTGAGGACTACTCACTACTGCTGTCAAGAAAATTTCTTCCTTCAGTCTGGGTACAAGAAGATTCCAAGGAACTGTCATGAGGTCAGGATATGGTGCCTTTGGAATAGTGCTGTGGAGGCAGTAGATTGTCTCTTGAGCTCTTCCTGCTCTTAGCCTGCTCTGTTAAAGAAATAAGATTTGTGCTGTCATACTGTTCTCAGTCCTGCTGTCCTTTTCCACACATTTTTAACTTGCAGAAAGCACTGGCCAGAGTTGACAAGAATGTGGATATAGTAAAGCAATTGCGTTGTTGCTTTCTTTAGGGAATGGCAGTCATAGAAACAAGCAAAAGCTTCCAGTTGTGGGGAGTGCTGAATTCTTGCTAAACATCAGAGGTTCTCTTATTGGAGAGCTGTTACTTAACATCACTAAGAGTTTCAGCAGGCATTTCTAGCCTTCAGCTAGCCCTTAGCCACTTGAGGGACAAACAAAAGTTACTGATGTTTAGAAACACCCTATTTCAGGTGAATGTGCCCTCTTTTCTGTAGCAGAAATGACTCTTCTTTTCTTTGCAACAGATAAATGCTTAAGAACTGAAAGTTTAAATGAGTAATATACAGAAGTAAATAGTCAATTTTCATTGTTAGCCAGAGTCTTCAGAATAAAAGGTTGAAAAATCAATACATCTGAAAGCTTTCAAGCTTCTGATTTTCAGTATGCCTTGGTGCTGTTAAAGATACACAGTATCTTCAGATTAATGAAATTACCTGCTTATATTTTTGAGAGGAAGCTTTCAAATGTGGATGTTCAAAAATAAGGTGATAATAGGTGATTAAATGACAGTATAAAGACTCCAAATATATAGAGGCAAGTACTTAATTTTAGGGCTACATTTGTAGCTGAAATTGGAGGGATCACAGTTCACTTGGCATTGGCACATAGACAGCTGAGCACTCTGGGTTAGATGGGATTTACTCCTCCAGTCATCTGAAATTACGGTTTTGTACATGTGGTTCTGCTGGAAATGGCCCAAACAAGCTGTATGGCCAGCTGAAACCACAAACATTTCCTGCTGTTCGTTAGAGGTCCAGCCAGAGGTGTTGGAGTGGACAGGACTCTTTGTTATCTGGGAATTCAAGAGTTGACTTGTTTTAATGTCATGAGAAGTCGCACGTCCCTGTCACTTCTTTTTCGTCAGTGCTATCTCCAACCTCAGTTTCAGTATTGACCTTTGGTGCTTGTGGTAGTTAAAAACAGAACAAAAAACCCCACCTTCCTCTAAATGTTGAAAATAACATTGAAAATGTAGCAGAAGCATCAGCTTCTTTACTTTGACTTGACTGTCAAGATGCCTGTTGGAAGGGGAATGCCTCGTGCTTTAGGCTCTTTTTTATTAGCTAGAGGCTTAGAAATCAGCTTCTCAGAGTTTTCTGTTGGATTCCTTTACTTGCAACAGCTTAAAAATGAGATGTAGACTCTAAATTGTTTTATTCTGTGGATTTGAGTAAGTTTGAGAGGTATTTTGCTGTCATATGTTGTGATTTCTTTAGTTCTCTGTAGATCTCTTGAGCTTGATTCAAAGACTTGGAGTGGACTTGGCCAAAACCATGTTATGAATAAGACGTGGTCATAGAGCACTAAAGGCAAGTGGGAGAAGGGTAGGTTAGAGATCTCTCTCTAATCCCACAGACATCACACAAGTCAGTGGAAGTAGCATAAATGTTGTATCCAAGTGGTTGGCATTGCAGGGTGGGAGTTACCTAAACCCAGTCATGATAACCCTGTACTCTGGAGGTAAACCTCTACCTGCTTCCTTCCCCTTGTCAAAAAACACCTAACCCTAACAACCACACAAACAAACCAAACCAGATTTTCCCCCACCCCCATCATCTGTTAGTTATTTGGACAAGCATTTTAAAATTTTCAAGAAGTTTGGAACAATTTCTGATTCTGTTGTTGCTGTTACCTTTGTCCATCTCACCCTCCTGTATCCTAATTTTTTTCATGTAAAACTTGTACGTTATTGGCAACAGAATTACAGGTTTTGCTTGTAAGCTTCCTGGAGCATGGGTAATGTCTCTCCTTTTCTGTGAATCACCTGTTGCATACAGAGGAAACACAAGCAATTTGAAAAATGTTAAATTACAATCAGATTTACATAAATACTTGCTACAGGGCAGTATTTTTTGTGTAAAATGCCTGGTCTGGCCACTGATGGAATGTGCTTTTTCTCATTAAGCAAGCCAGTATCACCTTGGTAAAATATGGTAGCTGTGTTAAAAGGTAAATACAATAAACTGTGTAGGTTTCGGTCTTATGAACTTACAATAAATCATTGAAGCTGAAAGACAGTTCCAAGAGCCTTCTGAAATCTTAACCTGAACAGCAGTAAACTTTTGAACTTGAAACTTGTTTGGGACTTTCTGATTGAAAAAGGTACTTTTTATTTTAAACCCTGTGGAAAACAACTTGAGTCATACTAGTAGCTTGTTATATAAAATGAGGAAAAATAGATATTTTAGGCAAAACCAAGTAGGGATCCTGCTACATCAGACGTTATGAATGGGGTTGAAATTTTCCAAGAAGTTACCATTGTCTGCATTAATGAGACTGGTTTTCCTTTTTTTGTTCTCCCTGTTATGTGGTCAGATGGAGTGGTTGCTACAGTGGCATCATTTTGGGGAAGTAGGAAAGGTGGTCATTTTGGCAAGCATGTAGAAATACCTCCTTTTAAAGATAGTGGCTTTCTGCCAGTCTGAATACAAGATTGCCTGTCAGTAACTGAGCTGGCACTCTAGTAGGACCTGCTAAATTAGTGATGTAGGCTTTTGGGGTGAACAGCTGTCTCCAAGTCAAAATTTTTAGTGTCTCCAACAGGGAAAGAATTTCACTGGCAGAAAACATCCAGATTTTGCCTAGTAGTAAAAAATTGTAATTAAAGTCAGGAGCATGGCTTGTACTGTTGAGAGAGTTTGGCTTGAAGGTCTGACCTGAGCCTTCCTGAAGGGAGTAAGGGAATACTCTCACTTGAGGCAGGATAGAGAACATATTAGTTCCACAACTATTAAAAATATTCCTGGAAATAGACCTACATCTGATTTAGCACTTGCTTTATTCTGACTGTGTTCTGCTGGTTAGGGGCTAAAGAATTTTCACTGTGTTACTATGGCCACATGTTTGTTTGGTACACAGCAGGTGAACTTTTCAGATGAGGAAGAGGGTGATGAGGAAGAGGATCTCTTGTGCTGATGCAATACCAACTGTTTCCTTTAGCAAAGCAAATATCTCACTGAGGTGTGTAGTCCAAAACACCTGAGGTGTTCCACAGAACCAGTTTCAAGAGAATGTTTTTTCCATGCAGGAGTCTAACACCATCAGGAAAGTGGTTTTGCATGGGGAGCCTTCTTCAGAGTCGTGCTTGGTCTCCATAGTCTCCAGGAGCTGCCACAGCAAGGCTGTTCCACTTTGAGGTTGGTAGTGATTCTTTGTGGTGAAGGTCTAGTTGTTTCACAAATCAGTAAACTCAGTCCTCAGCACTGAAACATCCATTAGTGGGGAGATCTTCCCCTCTGAAAACTTCTCCTACTGCAGCTTTTTCCTTCTTGAACATAACAGTGGCCTTGAGCAGAAATAAATCTGTGCTGGGAAAACTCAGCATGCTTGTCAGCTCAAGTGAGCACAGCTGAGAAAGGAAATGTGTTTGAAACCACAGCCTTTGGTGCTTAAATGCATGTCTATGCTGATGAGTGAAAGGGTGTGAGGCCATCTGAAAAGTTAAATATACTCCTTTATTTCTCATGGTCTTCTCTCTGGTAGCAGGTGATCACCTAGGTAAACAGGTTTCAGGAATTGGCTGAGGGTCTTCTTGGCTGCCTATAATTTGAATGATGTTGAAGTTTTTTTTGCTCATGGGTTTTTACGGTAGATGGGTGTTGTCACTTCAATAGAAATGAAATTTCTTTTATCTAATTGTCTTTTTATAAGCTCCTATTTAGGCAATAAAACCCCCATTTTACTGACAAGTAGGGATTAAAACGTAAAGGGGTAAAAACAATGTAGTGTGCTTTGCTCTGTTGCCTTCCTGGGTTATAAATAATGCAGCAACTTTCTCTTTCCAGTAGTACTGCTACATGGTGGTCTTGTGATGAGGTGTGTGGCATTGTGAAAGCTTAAGTGGAGCAGAGAAAATCCCTCCTCTCCAGGGGTGTTTGGAGTTTGAGTTGGACTTGATGATCTCAAAGGTCTTTTCCAGCCTAGTTCATTCTGTCATTCTGTGACTTTGAGTCCAAGGAGTGAGGAGTCAAAGGTTGTGGCTGTTCTGCTCTCACAGCTGTTCTGGATGGCAGGGAATTAACACGTTTCTTTAGTTGTGGCTCTTAGGGGCACTTCCCTGTTTCTGTAGCCTTAACCTACCCAGCCAGAGCTTTGTGGATTAGAGGAAGTGTTGTGCCAGGACACAGGAGGATGTGTGCTGCCCCTTTATCCTGTGAGGGCACTGCTTTACACAGCAGCAGGGTGTCCTGGCTCCCAAAGAGTTTCCAGGAGTCTGGGTGTGATGTAAAGGCGTAACCATCACTTGGAGAAAGCGGCAGAGAGGCTTGCAGCAACTAGCAAACACTTTGGATTAAACAGGACACCACTACAAAGGGTTTGGCCACTCTGCTTACTCCCACAAAGTATGCAGGTAGTGGGATTTCTGACTGGGAAAGGTCAGCCCTGCTCTGGTGTGTTGCCTTGTGACAGTGGCAGAGGTTCTCTCCTTCCACAGCAGGGCACCCCAGTCATCCCTCGGGGCAGAGGGCACTGCATGTGCAAGGGCTGTCTGAAGCCCCAGGAGTTAACCCCTCTGAGAGTCTCCAACCCTTCTTGCTGCTCAAAATTGTATTTGGAGTGTGATTCTTGGCAGCAAGGTAAGGAAAAAACAGAGGAAAACCTCAGGTTTCCAGGAAGAAGTGCCTGTCAGTCTTTGCTGTGGACAGGCTGAGTGTCTCTGAAGCAGCCTTTCAACTGAGACACCAGCAGGCTAGAGAGGATTGTTTGGGTTTTGATGTTTTATTGTAGTGTCCCAGAGCAGGTTCCTTCAGACATGGACGTGTTTGAATGAGGCTTTGCAATACTGGGGGCTAAGCAAAATGTTGGTTTTTTTGAAGTATTTTTTCCACATTTCCCCGGAGGTCAGGAATTTCCCAGATGCATGGGAATGAGGCTGTGCTAACTTGGTACAGCAACCCTGGTGGAAGACTTTTCACTTCACCCAGAATTCATGTCCTATGTTCTCACTGCCCAATGTTCTGCATCCTTGCCACAGTGAGTTTGACTAATCTTTGCCTGTGACTCAGAATGGAGATGTGTTGGGAACCACTTTTATTTTTTTTTTCCTTTTGAAAAATGAAGTGAAAGTTTATCAAACTATGCTTATATGAGAGCTTGGCCAGTCACATGAGGAAGTAAAACCTTCCTATAAAATGAGTTCTGCCCACTGCACTTATTTGCTCTCAGTTGACATCAGCCTTGCCTCTAAATACAAGGTGGTGACTTCCTTGTGAGCCTGGTACTGCTCTGAATCCAGCTTCTGGCTGGATGATGGTGGGATGACACTGCTGGCCCACAGAAGGAACAGCTGCCAGGTAAGGTGCAGAGCTAGAGGGATTGCCTGTGAGCACAGCTCACTCCCTGGGCAGTTTGGCTTTATTCTTTTTAGCAGACAGAGTAGAGAAGGCGGGGAAGAAAAAGGCAAATCTTTTCTTAGTCATCAAGACAACAGATGACTGGTGTTGCTATGAAGAGTTAATGTGCCTCTTGTTTGTGAATATAAAAATCCTTATTTTTCTGAAGGTAGAGCAGCCCATCTGCTTTCAGTGGAACACCACGTAGCAGGGCTCAAATGGGCTGTCAGTCTTAGGTGGATTGCAGTGTTATTCTCAGGGGTGAAGGAGGAAGAGGGGTGAAGTGGTCCAGCCCTGAGGTGTGAGGGGCAATGTGTGGTGGCAGGGAGCTGTAGCTGTGCTCCTTGTGCTGCTCAGCATGCACATGAACTTTAGAGAAGACCTAAACCTGCTCTGTCTTGAGACAGGTCTGTCTGGGGCTGTGTCCCCTCTGCCTCTGCTTGGGCAGAATGTGCCTTTTGGGGGAGCTTTGAGGAGCCCTAGCTCCCTCTGAGTCAGACTGGTCCTTACTGTGGCTCTGTGGCCTGAGGCTGCTGGAGATGCTGCTCTGACTGGTCAGAAGAGGAGCAAACACCCTGGTGGAAGGACGAGGAAAAATTATTCTTTAAAGTCATTCAAGATGTAGTAGTTACCACCACTTCTTTGGAAAAGTGTTCTCAATTATAATTCTCTAATTTTAAAAACCTGTCAAAATATACCAAAGGCAGAAAACCGTAAGAGGTCTTTTGATTTTTTTTTGATCAAAAGTACTCATTGAAATATTAACATTCTGAAATGTTAAGATTGAAATAGAATTTTGGAAACCTGACTGAAGCCATTTCTTCTGTGTGTGTGTATCTGTAAGAGGAGTCACAACACCACAGAGAGAGTGCTTTTTAAGTTAGAACATAGGAGGGGCACACCATTATCTGTGGAAAAATTATTCTGTGAAATGAAAAGACTGGCTTTCAGTGGAGTGAGAACAAAAACAGCTGCCAGTGGGATCAGCTGAGATAAAGGGAGGAAAGTAGCAGGAGGAAATCTAAGTAGTTTGCAAATGAAGGTCATAAAGTTTATAAATGGAATTTCACAACCTGTTTGTGATAGCAGAAGCTGTACTCTGTGATACACAATTTCTCCTCTTGTCATGTTTTTTGTGCTGGTTATAAGCAGCCTGCTCTCCTGCTGGACTTGGGCACACTCCTGACTGTTTACTAATGTGTAAGCCAGGGATTTTATTGCCCTTTAATTCCCCCTTGAGAAGGATGACCTCAGTGTTTTCTGTGACCAAGGCTTCCATCTCAGTTTTTCCAAATTGTTCTCTCAGTGTTGAAAACCCTGCAGTGACTGTGTCACCCATTTTTAACGTTTGGCCACGCTGCAGCGGAAGTCCAGAGTTTAACTTTGCAGAATTACCATATTGCTGGAGATGGCTGATACTGCATCACATCAGCCCCAGGCAGCCATCCAGAGCTCAGTGTTTCCCATGCTTACCAAGCCAAAGGGATTCACTGCTTGCACAGAAGGACCCAGCCTTGCAAAAAAAGCAAAGTTTGCAGACATGGACCATGAGCTTGGTGCTGCCTGGGATGGAGCTGGAAAAGTGTTGTGGTGAACAACTTTATCCATCACCTACTTGTGTGTGCTGGAGGCTGCAAGGTGGATGTGGCCTCTGCAGCTGGAAAGATCTGTGGTAAAATTCTGAAGGATTGGATCAAACCTAATTTTGGATGAAATCCAGGACAAACGTCCATGCAACACAATGTGATGCTAACGTGGGAAATTGTTCTCATAGTAAAAGAAAAGGGTGGGGGAGAGACAAAAAATGAGAAGCATCAAAGTAGACAGAAGTACAGGTTTGAAAATAATAGGAATGGCTATTAAAATATGTCGTAAATGTTTTATTTTCAACCTGGAGACAGATAGTAAGAAAAAAATTTAATTAACAATAATTCATTTTTTAAAATCTAGGCTTTTAACGAAAATCAAATCGTACACTTTAAGTGTTTGGAGCCACTGATCACATACCTGGAAGCAGATTTTACTGTGGTGCTCCACAGATGTGGCTGCTTCTGCTTTATTTGGTTACATCAATGTATTTCAGCTCAGACTGTAGCTGTTTCAAAGATGAGAAAACATTTCAATAATGAAAAAGCAGGCAAATACATTTTCGTCTTTAGTCAGTGAATTAAAAGCAAGGATTAGATGCAGAAATTGTAAAATTGTTACAGAGTGCACTGTGGGGAAAACAGTCACTGACTACAATAAGCAATGCTTTAGTTTAGATATACAGATGTAGAAATACACATGGTAACTGTTTTCCCCTTACAGTTATGACATATATAAGGTATGTTTTATTTTATTGGCGCTGTTTGTTATTTTTGACTGAGTGCCAGATTTCCCCCAGAGAATACTTGAAATTTATAAAGCTACATAGAAAAGTAAAGATCAAAGTTTCACAAGGTGAGGTTGTAACTAATTATCATGTTTTCCTGCTAAACTAATCAGTTTTAAATTAACTGAACCCAGCGTGGATTTCTTGCCCACAGCCTGAGAGGGTTCTCATGCCTTGGGGAGGAGCTTCACTCTGGATCCTCTCCCAGCTGCTTGTTTTCAGTACCTCCGTGCCTTCTTCCACATGGTTTCAGCTCTGGCTCCTGGGGTGGCCCAGTGCTGGGCAGGGAGTAGCTGGCAAGGTGGGAAGGGGAGCTTGGGATGTGGTTCTGGCTCTGGGCTTGGCACAGAGGTGGTTGTTTGGTCAGTTAATTCTGGAATCAGCAAAGGGGAAAGGTCACCCTCACATCCCTCATGTGGGTAGAAGAACC
Organism: Muscicapa striata striata; assembly: GCA_030060385.1. NCBI lineage: Eukaryota > Metazoa > Chordata > Aves > Passeriformes > Muscicapidae > Muscicapa > Muscicapa striata. The sequence goes on along the minus strand of JAREIS010000062.1, from coordinate 1,489,859 downwards.
AGCCACAGCTTTTAACCAGGTAGCACCAATTATTGCAGTGATGTGGCAAGAGATGTGTCAATGCAAGCAAGCCAACTGTGACTGAACTTTTTGGCTTGATGGATGATGGATGAGTGGTCATTGGGTATGTTCTTCTGTGTGACACTTGTTGGGCTTAGGCAGCTCTGGCTACCCCTGACTATGCTCCCATCACCTTCATTCACTGGGTAAACCAGAAATGTATGTGGTGCAGTTCTGGAGAATATGAAGTAGCTTTTTGCTACTCTTGCATGCTCATTTCTGAATTACCTTGACAATAAACAGAAGTGAAATTGAAACTGCTGTCTGGATCACCTGCTTCAAAGCACTGTCCCGCCAGCTTTCAAAAAATAAGCTGCTTCTCTGAAAATAAAAGCCCTCACTGAAATAGTAGTAACAGGAAAAGAGCATCATTAGAACTGATGAGTGACAGAATTTCAGAATTTATGTCTGTATATACACAGAGAGACACATATCAGGAAAAATAAAACTATTAAAAAAAAAAAAGTCAGTTTCCAGATACTTTGTAAACAGCATGTTTCCCTAAACTACTGGATGAAATTTGCCATACTTGTTAAGTTGCTATGGCATCTGAGCCCATCCAGTAAAATTTGACAGATATTTATCTCGGTTTGAGAAACCACAGAGCAAAATGAAAATCCCCTCTGTGTCATTTCCTGTGAGATAAGTCTGAAGAGCCAACTCACGCATGCAGCCTGCGTACAGGCAGCCTGGCACAGCTCAGTGAGGTGACACCTGTCTGACACAATGTTTGGGGAGTGACGAACGTTGCATGGGACACTCTGGTGCTTTTGTAACTGAGAGCGGACCAGAAAAATGCTTAAATGCTGAGGGAAGATGGACAGCCTCCTCAGAGAGAGCACAGCTAATCTGCTGGTCTCTGCTGTGCACTAGGCAAAGAACTGAGACAACTGCATGCTCTTCCTTAACGCCTGTGTTTTGTTGTTTCTAATCTTTCCCTCCCTGAAGCTGATGCCTGTGGGACACAGCTGGGAAGACAGGACCATCAGGTTTAAAGGAACATAAATGCCTGCTAAAATGGCACTGGCCAGTTCAATTCCTAGCAAAGCAGCACCACCACACTCCAGAAAAGTTTCTGCAGCAGGGGTGGAAGTGCACCAGAGCAAGATGGATTTTTTCTGCAAGCTGGGCTATGGTAAGCAGGACATCTGCAAGGTGCTGAAGAACCTGGGCCAAGAGGCCCTGGAGGATGATGTGCTGAAAGAGCTGATTCGGATGGGGAGCAAACCTCAGGCTCTGGAGAACCAGGCTCAGCCTTCCCAGCTAAAGCTGGTTGCCCGTGGATCATGTAGCACCACAGCAGGGCTGAAGTGGCTTGGAGAAGATGGAAGTGATTCTTCTGATTCCTTGAGACCCATTGTGATCGATGGCAGCAATGTTGCAATGAGGTAAACTCCGTTCCCTGAGCATCTCTCTTCCTCTGAAGCTTTTGAACTTTAAAACTGATGGCTTGAAATGTGTTTTGTTTGTCCTTCAGGTGAGAGGTGCATTGATGCAATTGACATATGAACAATTGCTTATTCCTGTCCTTTGGCTGATGCACAGCTTTTAAAGACCTGCTCTCTTGATGCCCATGAATGTGCACGTCACGTGCAATTACTGGCTCACTCTGCATTCTGACCAGAATAAGGCAACCTCTGTCCACTGCTCATGGCAATGAACCTCCCTTTGAGCTCACTATTAAATTACCCCCCTTTTCAAATGGGCACCTTGGATTTCTAAACCTGAGATGCTTCCAGGGAAAATCTGAGGAACATGTAAAAAGACCACCCAACTACTCTGGGGAGAGGGGAAATAATGCCAGGTGGCTGTGCTTTCTAACAATATCACAGTTGTATCACTTTGACTTGCAAGTAAACTCCAAAATGTTCCCAGCTTGTATGATTTTTGTTGGGTTTTGATTTGGCTTCAGTTTTAGGGAAATACCAGGGAATTGATAGTTGACTTGTATTGAATAGGTTCGTTCCCTCCTTAGTCATTCTGTTTCTGGGAAATGTGGCATCAACCCATTTTCCTGGCAGTGCCCTGGCACTGTGAAAGCACTCTTACAGATGGGGAGCCTGGCATGGAATGTCCAAAGACAGTGAGTTGGCCTCTGTTTATCCAAGCAATACAGAGCCAAGAGTCCAGGATGCACTCGCTATCCATCTGTTTTCTCTGTTAACTGCCCTGTCCCCTTGGCAGAGCCAAGCCCATCCCTGCAGGCTGGGACAGGGCAAAGGAAGGCTTCCTCCTTCTCTTAGCCATCCTGTGAAATGGGATGACACCATATCCCCTCTGGTTAGAGAGAGAAGTGGTCCAGCACCCACAGCAACTAAGCAAATTATGCCATCTTGTGGGTTAGGGGAGAAATCCCAGCCAAAACCAAGAGGTTCCCTGCTCAAGGCAGCTGACCAGGATTGGGAAATACACAACAGAGCAAACTTGTTTGGCCATGTCTGGGCCATGAGCTTGGTAGCCAGGTGTGAGGATCTCCTGCCCTGCTTTGCCTCTCCACCCAAGCCCCTTCTCTGGGTGTCTTTCTTGCCTCTCTGCAGAAGAGCTGAGCACCCATCCAGGCAGTGTGGCTGAGCTGATCACCGACCATCCATCGTGCTGGGGTCACTGTTACCCATGGATGGGTCATGGGCTCCGTTCCCAGCTCTCCTGGCACAGCAGCTTTAACTTTCAGAAAGGCTAAAGTTTTACAGCTCTTCTTAGACATCCCAACCTCTGTCTTGATAATGACTGTGTGGATGATGGGGGAGACTATTGAGCTTGTCAGTTCAGTTGGTGCCTGGAAGGAGCTGCTTTCCTCTCCTGGATGCCTTTCAAAGTGGTGCTGAATGGCACTGTCTTTGGCTAATGGGGTAGGCCTGGTCAGTGCCTTCAGTATCCTTGCTTTGATTTTTCTGGTTTGCTGCTGTCAAACAGAGAAGGACTGTTTGCAGGTGTCAGGAAACAGGGATCCCCTTGCTGGGGATTCTCTTGCTGGGGAAAGCTCCATCATCATCAATACCAACAGCCATAAAAGTACAGCAGAAGCAGCAATTTAGGGATGAAACAGTCAGGAAGTTAGAACTTCAAGTGGCAGTCGTCTGTGTAGAGAAAAATACTTTGAGCATTAATATTTATGTCTTAGGATTGCTGTTTCTGGAGCATTTTGGAGTTGGCATTGAGGGCCCACGGTAGAGTGCAAGGTTTAGAAAAGGATGTATTACCCCAGGGTAATAAAGCAACTGACTCAGCAGTCTCCAGCCATCAAGCAGCCCACCCAGAGAAGCTGAATGGAAAATAACCTTGCCCCCAGGCAGTCTCACTCACCAAACATCTCAGTACACTTTTGTGTTTCCATCAGCTGTAATGAGGAATTTCGCCACCTGCCAGCCTGTCCACGGGAAGTTTAGCAAGGCTGGTGGAAAAAATAAATGGAGTTGTGTTAATAGGAAAAGGGAAGTGTCATAACCAAATTCAATGCCAAAGAGGCTGCTATCTCCTCTAGTGCTTGCACTTACACCTAGTTTTAAAGCTGTGGTTTAAAGCTAGCTTTCCTAGGCCTTTCTGACAAAGCTTTGGCTGATGCTGTGTCATGGCCAGGTGGAGATGGGGCCACTTGCAGTTTTCAAAAGAAGTTGGAATGCCTAAACTTCCTCCCAAAGGAGCTGGCATGGCACAATTTTTAAAGGACTTGCTGCACGCTAATGATGGATTAACTGCTGGAGTCACAAAGATGCCAAATTGCTGCTTCATTTTCAGAGAGATGGGCCCTGCTGGTCTGTGACCCAAGTGCAGTGTACCCTGCTGCTGGCAGGAGGGGGAGATGAGACTGAGTTGTGACAGATCATGGCTGGGTTATGGTCCATGGACTCTGGGGTTGCATGGGAAAGGTGACAGGAGCCAGCCTGTGCCCACACAGGGAGGATGGACAGCTCTGAGGGCCCTGCTGCACTGCACAGCAGTCCTGGTGTTCAGAGGGGATGTGCAGCCCCCCACACATGTACAGACTCGTTCACATGGCCCCAGGTCTGGCTGTAGCAGTGTAGCAGCAGCTGGATTAGGTGATAATGCTGAGGAGCAGTTCCAGGTGCCTCATCTTCCTTGTTCCACTTGGCCTTTTGGCTGACCCATTTGTGCCTGAGTACTTCACTTTCTAGGTACACCTAGAACTGCCTTCTTAAAGCTCACAGGATTATATATGCAAGTAGTCAATATGTAAGAAAGCTGTTGCTGAACTTTGTTTGAGTCATGGCATCAAATATGTGCCTGGACTGTCTTTTAAAGCCAGTTATCTGAAAAAGTCACCCAAACTTCCAATTCAACAGTCCAGGTGATGTTATGAATATCCTGGGAAGATCCTATCCTTTAAAACCAGGCAAAACAGCTGTCCTAAAATGGAGATTGGATATGTCAAGCACTTCAGACCATTTATTATTGCTAAGGGTTTTTAATTACTTCCTATTGCCTTGGTAGCTCTTAATAGGCAACCAGGTTCTTCCTACAAATTGTGCTATTTTTCATCTCCCCATTTCAGGACAGAAACTTTTACTGGGTGTAAAAAAGAGCTTTGGTTGTGAGGCTGGTGTAGACAGATCCTAGAGGTGAATCCCTGGGAGGAGGTGGTGGGAGACTCATTTAAGACTGCAGCATCACCCTTGGCTGGTGGGTCAGTGCAGAGGGTGTAGCAGCCAAGAGTGGTTCACAGGGGCTTTCTGCAGAGGTGAAAGCCTGAGTGAGACTGGCAGTATTATGCAGAAAGGTCAATGCACAAGGATGAGCATTCTGTAGATACAGTGAAGGCATTTATCCATTTAGGACTTTGTGTGCAATTTGTTTTAGTTTCCTTATGCAGAGGTAGTTAACAAACCACCCTCCTTTACATATACACTGCACTGTAGTCAAATTTTAGATAAGTGAATGCCAAGCAGTAGGAACTTTCAGGAAAGGTGAGACATTTAAAATTATGTCACCTCTGGTTGTTTTCCTTGAGGTTATTTTCTGTCTTATGCTGCATATTGAATTCTTCAGAACCCACCTTGCTGGCACTTCTAGAACACAGGGCTTTCCTGACTCTCTGTGCAACAAAGAAAATATCCATCAACTAGAGCAAGATAAAAGTGGGTTTGGTGCCTGTGGCCATTTCCACTGATGTCTTATCCCTTTTTTGGTTCTCTGCATTTCCTATCCCACCTCTTATAGTTTTTCTTCCTCCATATTTTGTCTCATGTTTCCAAAAAAATCACCAACGGAATGCCCTGTGGTCACACCTGCAGCCACTTCAGCTGTTAAGATCTCTAATGGCCCTGTTACCACAGAAGAAAATCCCCACATCTTGTTTTTCACGGGAGAGTCTCATGGGTTTCTGCTTGTGCAGGAGTAAACTCTCACTCCTCAAACCTTTTTCAGACAAGGCATGTGAAGGGTTTGACAAGGCCTAAGATCTTGTTTGTACTTTAGAACCTAAGTCCATCCAGACACAGATGGAAAGAATAGGCTTGGGTCACAGAAATGGGGGGATAGCATACCTCTGTTTTTAAATATCTAAACTTTTCAGATAGATCTTTGGCTCTGCTGGAGGAGGTGTTTGGATCTGTCCCACCAGGACGCTCTGCCAGGTTGTTTTCTTGGAAACTGGTGAATGACACAAAAGCTGTTTATTTTGCCTTTTCATTGCTGGCTCAGTTAAAGAGAACTCTAAGCCTCATAAAAGCTTTGCCTCATCATCCTCTCTCTTTTTTTACAGTCATGGAAACAAGGAGGTGTTCTCCTGCTGGGGGATCCAGCTGGCAGTGGATTGGTTTCGGGAGAGGGGGCACACTTACATCAAAGTCTTTGTCCCACTCTGGAGAAAGGAGCCCCCTCGACAAGACAGCCCCATTGCAGGTAGGTCACCACCCTGGGATTAATTTGGCAACCATTAGGTGCAGTTTGGAGACAGAGGGGGTGGGAGGAACCTGGTACAGTTTTTTTCCCTGTAAAGGCAAGCACAATGCAAGTTGTGTATCAGGCTTAAATGAGTCATTAAATCATTGGCCCATCCAGTGCTCCTGGCTAGCAGCTAAAACTGCTTACAAGGCTTTGTTACACTGCTTTAAACCTTCTGCTTAACAAGCACAAGGTGCTGCCAAGCTGAGTTAAAGAAGGAGTTTGTCATCTTGCAATGAGCCTACGGAGCTTTAGGGGGCTGCCAGGAGACAGTGATGTTCATGGCTGCATGACTATCATCTGTCAGCTGTACCCCCACAGAGGGGCATGGGCTCCCCTTCCCAGAGGAGAAAATGCATCAGCAGCAGTCTGTGGAGGGGAGTGAGACTCAGTTTGCCTGGAAATAGATCAGGGGCTTTGTGCCAGCAGCTTGGTGTGTGCAGATGAGGCTGATCTGCCTTCCTGCAAAGGAATGGCAAGAGGTCAGAGCATCCTCAACAGCAGCAAAAGAAGTTTATTTGTGTATTTATCACACATTTTACTTCCAGGTAAAGCTTACATCAGGGCTGGTTAGGAGCCTTCTGGCATCTAGCAGGGTGAAAGGGGCTCTGCAAGGATTCAGTACCAGACTCTGGCGTAGAATTCAAGGCATTTTTTTACAGATAAAACTTTAAAATAAAAAATGGTGTCTCAAAATGTACAAGTTGATGTTTTTGTAAAAGACCTGGTTTTTAAGTTGCCAAATAACCACCAGGTACCACTGCATCTGAAAATTGCACTGTGAGTTTCCTAAACTGTTGAAATATCTTTAGATTTCTGTAGGTTTCTACCAGATGCTTGAGACCTGATGGTTGAAACTAATTAATTAGTTTCTCTTTTATTTTTTACTTCCTTCATCTACTTCTGCCAATCCCCCCACCAGATCAGCACATTCTTGAGGAGCTGGAAAAGCAATCTGTCCTGGTCTACACCCCCTCTAGGAAGGTGAAGGGAAAGAGGGTGGTGTGCTACGATGATCGCTACATAGTGAAAGTTGCTTATGAGAAGGATGGAGTCATTGTTTCCAATGACCACTACCGGGATCTGCAGAACGAAAACCCCGAGTGGAAATGGTTCATCGAGCAGCGACTGCTCATGTACTCCTTTGTCAGTAACAGGTAAGAGGTGGATGGTGTTACAGAATCCAGAATTTAAACATTATGGGCCAAGTCAGCTCCAGCATCAGAGTACCTCCCACCAGTAGCAGGGTACACGAGCCTTTTTGTGAAAGGAATTTACTGCAGCTTTTCTTATCTCATTTCTTGGGTTTGCTACTCCCTCATCTTTGATCTTAAACCTCCCATGTCACTCTTCTATGAACTTTTCTATTTTAATGGCAGCATTAGTGACAAGCTTTGCTTCTTTCCAATCCAATTTGCGATGTTAAACCAAGGGTTGGTATCTTTTAATTTCTATTTCCTGTAAGAAGCAGAATTGAATCCATGAGAGGTGGCTGGCTGGCAGTATTTCTAATTCTCCCACATGACAAAATAGGAGTTCTCCCTGTGTTTCTGGAATCATAGCTTGCTAGAAGACAAAAGAAGCTGGCCTCCCTGGCTGTTCACCGTGCCTGCTGAGAGAAGGTTTTCGCTCATGCAAGGCTGAGCTGAGTGCTCCTCAGTCTGTTCATACTAACCTCTCTTCTCTCCTGAGTTTCCTAATAGCTGAGTGCAGGGGAAGTGCACTTCACTGGGACATCCAGAGTGCACAGACATGTGCTTACATCCCTGACTTTTTTTACTTTTCCAGGTTCATGCCTCCCGATGATCCATTAGGCCGGCACGGACCCACCTTGAGTAACTTCCTCAGCAAAAAGCCAGTGCTTCCTGAGAAGAAATGGCAGCCTTGCCCTTATGGTGGGTTTCTCCCCAGGCTCTGAACTGCCCCCTGCTTCCCAGCAGTGCTCTCCCTCAGCTAGGGGCCATGCCATGTGCTGCCCTGCTTGGTGTGTAGGGGCTGGGGTTGGGCTTGCTCAAAGGTGTGTTGCTTTTTTCCCCTCCTGTTGAACTGGCTCCACCTCAGCAAAGGCAGCAGATGTTTTCCATCCTTGCCTGCACACAGCAGTCATGGGCACCATGGCTGTGCTGACCAACCTGCCTCCACACACTTCTTTCTCACTTTGTGGAGTGGGTTTTGCTGCAGCACTTGGGAATGGCCATCCAAACACTTGCCCTCTCTCCTATCCCAACAGCCCCCTAACAATGTGCATGTTTCTCAGAGGTAAATCCCTATGCCATTTCTTAAAACAACCTTTTGTAGCAGCAGCCTCACAGCCCACCGAGTGCAGGAACTGAAACATAAATATCAGACACTCCCAAAATAGCAGAGACTTCCTTTCACTGCTGCTTCACCCTGCTATTAATATCAGCAATATTTAAATCTGGAGTCAACAGTACTGAGTTTGAAAATAGTACTTCCCTTTTTTCTGTGTTCATCACACGCAGTGCTGGGGAGAAGTGCTGTGTGCATTAGTGACAACTTCCTGTCTGATTTGTTTTTATTCTTTCAGGTAAAAAATGCACCTATGGCAATAAATGCAAATTTTACCATCCAGAGAGACAACATCAAGCTCAGCTTTCAGTTGCTGACGAGCTCAGGGCCAAAACGAAGGTCCTGCTAGCCCCGGGGGAAGAGGAGGAGAGGAGAGCAGCCAGAGGAGAGCCTGCGCCCTGCGCTGCCGGCTCGGGAACTCTGCGGGAAGCCAGGGGCTGCTGCGGGCCCTCTTGCTACCCGGGCCCGTCCCAGGGCAGCTGTTCCGAGCAGCTGTTCCGTGCCTGGGCCGGCAGTCCCGGCTCCGAGCTGGGGCTGGAGCCGCGCCTGGCGCAGCCGGAGCCGCTCCTGGAGAGGATGGCAGCGGTGTCCATCAGGGACACCTACGGCTGGTCCCTGTGCTGCTCCGGGGACAGGGGGGCCATGGACAGCCCGCACCGCTGCGCTGAGCTCAGGCACAGACTGCTGTCACCCCGCCACCGCCGGGGCTTGGATCGCGCCGGGTGTCCCTGCCCGCACGGAGCGCTCCCGGCCGTGCCAGGGATGTGCCCGGGGCAGGGCTGGGCTCGGCAGCGCCCTGGAACGGCCCCGGGGAGCCGCTCCCTGCCCGGTGCCCAGCACACACAGCCCCTGGAGCCCCGGCACACACAGCCCCTGGAGCCCCGGCACACACAGCCCCTGGAGCCCCGGCACCCCGCTCTGCTGCAGCCCCCGGCGCTGGCCCCGGACAGGCTCCCCCGGAGCAGGGAGCAGCAGCTGCAGCAGCACCGCTGCTTGCCCAGGCAGCCCCCAGGGCAGCCCTTGCAGCCAGAGCCCAGCCATGGAACCGGCTTGTTCCAGGAAACCCACGCGTACCCCAGTGCCTCTTACAGGGACCACTGGCCCAGCCCAGCTGCAAGGCCGCCCTCTGCCCTGCAAATAAGCATTCACAGGGAGCTGTGCTCCTCTTATCCGTACAGTGTGATGAGCCAGGTCATGACTTTGTACCCCGGTACCCAGGATAAGGGGACTGGAGCACCTCCCCTGTGAAGACAGGCTCGGGAGGTTGGGGCTGTTCAGCCTGGAGAAGAGAAGATTCCATGGAGACCTCATAGAAACTTTCCAGAATCTGAAGGGAGCCTACAAGGAAGCTGGAGAGGAACAATTAATCAGGAACTCTAGTGATAGGACACAGGGGGATGGTTCCAACTAAGTTCTAAACTAAGTTTAGATTAGATTTTAGGATGAAATTCTTAATTGCGTGGGTGGTGAGACACTAGAACAGGTTGTCAGAGAAGTTGTGGGTGCCTATCCCTAGAGGTGTTTAAGGCCAGGTTGGGTGGGGCTCTGAGCAACCTGGTCTAGTGGAAAATGTCCCTGCCCATGGCTGCAAGGGTGCTGGAACTGGCTGATCTTTCAGGTCTCTTCCAACTCAAACAATTCTGTGATTCCATGATATTGTCTGCTGGATTTTAATGATTCAAAGACACAGAAACTTGTGAAACCTCCAGAGCAAACCATTCCCAACAGGCCCAAGTCCTAGGGCAAGAAGATTCTATTCTGAGGCTTAACTGAGTGTTTTTAGAGGGCATTATGGCAAGGATTAAAGCTGCTCCAGGAATATAAGTATAATCATCAAGTCAGGGCAAAGGCTGTCATCCACAGCAATGGGATTTCATTCCATCTCCCCTGGAAGAGACCAGGAGGGCTCAGGGTTACTGGGCTTTTAGCATTTAAACCTCACTGGTGACTGGATTCAGGATGGCACAGATTCTCATTAGCACCCTGAAACACTAGACATGTTTTCAGAGTCCTGACCTATTGTTCAACTTCCATAGAAGAACAATGCTTCCCCAGTAAAGGACATCACCTGCCTGTCACTCCTTGCTCAGCCAGCACAGCTGATTTGCCCTGTTCCCCCAGCACAGGGCTGTGCTCTCTGCTAGAAGGCAGCTTTGGGTCCCTGTCATTACCTGATTCAAGCCCAACCCACTGTCAGTGAGCTTTCAAAGCTTCTAAATCAAAGCTGAGAACACACAGAACTGCTAGAGGGGCTGGAGGTGCACCAGAGCACCTGAAGGAAGACACAAGTGCATTTCTCAGAAAAGGGACACACAACATAAATCAAATAAGGGAAGTAATCTTCTTAGTGAGGGCTTGGGTTTGGTAATTAAAATCCAGAAGTCCAGATGATGCCAAAGAGGGAAAGAAAAAAAAAAAAAGCTTGAGTGTCTCCTGAATTGAACAAGGATCTATTGTTGACTTAACCCTTAATTACAAAATATGGCCCCATAATGCAATACAGCAAACTATGTCCTGTTAGGACATGTTTGATTTTCAGTAAGCTGTAAAGCTGCTAATCTCTGCGTTATTCCACTGAATGCTTCAGGTTATAATTCAAATAGTAAGGTTGATCCTGAAGGTTTTTGGCACTATACCAAAGTTTAAGTATGTCAGTATGACACGTTTTAAAAATGCTTTAACCCATTATAAAATATTCGTATCTAACACTTTGTTCTCAATAATGTCTTCTTTATTTTCTGGGTTTTACTTAGGTGGTGGGTTTTTTTAAATTGTTATTTTGTTTAGTTTTTGTTTTTGTTTTCTTTTTTCCCCTCAGTCCTCTTAGAACTGATGCTTCAACATTCAGGTGGGGTTTTCAATCTCTCTGACCCTGCAGTATCTCATTTCTCTGAAGGGCAGTGTTGTTAGTTCCAGGCAGGAATTAAGCACGGTCCTCAATGAGAAGTTGAAATTCTGTTGGTTTCACAAAGGTAGCAGTAATTTACCCTTAGTGACGTTATCACATGATGCATTTTTTGAAAGTGGTGATAGTTTCCCTCTGGAATCCACCACCAGCTTTTTTATTTTTTTTTTTTGTGTGTGTGTGTGTGTGATTGTATTTGAAATATTTGCAGAAAACAAGTAAATTGTATCTGTTCAGTTTCTTATGCCCCTGTGGCTGGCTCCAAGAATCAGCAATTTGGATTCTGGAGGTATGACTTACATTCACAGAACATGATAGTTTTGTCCATATATCTTATGGATTGTTGGAATGGCTTATAAATTTATCCACTGCATATGACATAAGGATTAGAAGTTGTCTTAAAGCAAAACTATGGAAAAAATCTGCTGTGATATGCCTCAAAAAATACTGGAGACAAAGTGTGATGCCTAGTGGAAAAACAGGTTCCACCCACTCAAACAAAGCAAGTCCCAAATGGCAGCATTCAGAAAACACACACAGCAATGGAGTAACTGTACATGTCAACATTAATTTTCATGTCTGGCATGCACATTACATATTTCAGTACACAAAACATTTTAAAATCTATAGGAAAATTGGCACACTGCCTTTATATGGTGCCCTTGGCATGCTGAGGACATGTATAAACTTTTCCCCTTTTCCATTGAGGATGCACAGGAATTTGGTGGTTGTTCAAAATCCTCTCAATGTTGAATTTTTTTTTTTCTTTTAATTTATGTCATATTTACTGAGGAATCTTTTTGTAAAATACATAGAATGTGCATTCTGCTGAGAAAGTGTCTGAGAAAATAAATGACTTTGGTGCTAAACAGAACTTGATTTGTCTTGGCTCTTGTGCTCACCGGAGGGTTTTTTCTCAGGGGGATTTTGTTGGAAGGGCAGCTCAGCAGCAGCGCTGTGTCACTGCCTGAGAGGAGCTCTGCTGCTGGCCAGGAGCCCACAGAAAGCAGGGACTGATTCCCAGTTCCACCACAGCACAAACACTTGGGGCTCAGGAGCTCCTGCTGCAGGGCCTTTTGCACTTTCCAAAGCAGGGATTCCCATTTGCCTTTGTCAGCCCCTGGAGCAGGGGAAGGGCTGCCAACAGAAAGGAGGCAGCAGCTCTCAGACAGGGGGTAAGAGGCTGTTGCTATTTGGTATCTCTGCTGAGATGCATTTGAGGCCAGCTCTGGCTGCCAAGTTGCAAATGAACCCATAAATCTTAACAGGCTCAGAAAGCCCTTGATGTGCTTTGCTTTTTGGTTGTCAAGACTCTTTTAGAAGTAGCTGGAAGCACTGAGAGCAGTCTTCCAGGAGATGGGTTGCTTTCCCAAGGGAGATTTACAGAGTTGCCAAGTTCATTTTAAGAAAAAAAAAAAAAAAAAAAAAAGAAAAATAAGAGAAAATAAAAAAGTCAGGAAAAAATTCCTCTTCCTTTCTCTACACTCAGCCCTTCCCAAAAAGGCAGAAAGCCAGAGACACTTTCCTTTGCAAGGGGCTAGGGAAACTATACACAAATATTTCACTGAAAATCTTGGGTCACCTCTGCAATAGCTCCTCAACATAAGAAGGGGGAAAGAGGGTGCTCCTTGCAGCCCTGAGCACCTCACTCCACCTCTTCTAAAATACAGAAATCTCTCTTTCACAGAACATGGATGACAAACAAGCATACTGATGTGGTGAGCTGAGGTACTGTAAGAATTAATGCCATAAAGAATCTATAAAGCAGATAATCTTGCTGTGTATCAAACACTTGTATTTGCCAATTATTCTGAGAAGTTTTGATAATACTTTAACTCAGTTACCACAAGAGCTGGCACAATTCATAAGCAAATATTTGAACTAATCAGAAAAAATTAATAAAACATGACTTCTCTCCCTCTTAAAAATGTTGGGATTGCTAGGGGAGAACAAGGCCTGTACTTCACCAAGTGTGACAGAATGTATACACAAGACTGTTGTAGGATCTATCTATCTATGTGTCTATGCTATCTATGATGCACTGGTGGGACTGGGATGCTGTGAACTCTTGAGAAGAGTATAATATTCCAGCACCATTAGCATTATTAAGAAGGTGCTATGACCTGAAATTGATAGCAAAGGGATTTTTTGCAGTATTTTAGCCACATCCCTTTTCCACCCTAGCTGAGTTCACTGCCTTGAAGCCTTGCAGCAGGCTCAGAGGAATGCTTCAGTGAGATGTGCTGATGTGCTGACCTGGCACATGCAGCCTGGACAGACGAGCAGGTGGAGCAGAGCAGTGAGTGAACACAGCAATTTGTGGGGACAGCACATGTGAGGCAGTGAGCCAGAGAGCCAGGACAACGCATGCAGGGCTGGCAGGGCTTTGAGCATGGTCAGGAAATTGGATGATGAGCATGAATGGTGGCATCAGGATTGTTCACCCTAACCACACTGCCAGCTCCTCTTCCCCTGAGTCAAACTGTTTCCTTGTCTTTCCTTTCTTCTCCCATCCTTGCTGGGCTCAGGATTTCCATTGCACCTACAATCCTCCAGTTTGGGCATTGAAGGGAATTACTAACACTACTGGTTCCATACAGAAGACAAATGGGCATCAGCACACTTGATGGCAGAAGAAAAACACAAACTAGGAGAAGGCAGCAAAATATGGGTGGCACAAAAAAATGCCACACTGGACAAACAAATAGATTTTCTCAAGAAAAGAACAAAAAGAAATTAAATACAATTAATGAATAGTAGAGTTTGAAGAAGCAAGTACTGAATGCCACATACAGTAGGATGAACCTTGGAAGGGAACTGCTGTGCAAAGTAAGACTGGAAAAGGTGCCTGCCACCCATCTGCACACTTGCAAGGCTGAGCAAAGCAGGGCCAGCTCTCCTATGGCTCTCAGCTTGCTGAATTTAGAATCTCTGATTTAATATCTGCAGAGACTCCAAACAAGAGAGAAATAAGAAACAGCATCAGCTGTAGTAACCAAATGAGCTACAACACTGAACACAAAGTCAAGACAAAGATAACTTCACTGGTGATTTTGTTTCCAGATTAGACTTCATTTTACTACAGGAATTAAAGTTCTCCTGGCATGCTCAGGAGGAGAGCTGTGCAGAGACCAGAACTGCAGACAAGGACCAAAGAACAACCAAGGCTTGCCAAGGGGGGCAGCAGGAGAAGCCAAGAGGAACACGATGGTTTTCACTACTTGAAATGGTAAATGGCAAAATGCATTTCATAAATAAAATCACAGTCTCCAGCTACAGGGAAATCTAAATCCTAAGAAGTGCCTTGATGCCCTGGCAAAGGATGAAGTCCATCCCTCCACCGCTCCAAAAGTGGTGCTAAGGAAATTTTTAGCAGGGAAGAAAACTTAACTATGATTTGTTATTGCCAAAATATACACGGCCATTGGCAGACAATTGTAAGTGTTACTCAAAACCATCATCAGAATGAGAAATACTGAGTTCTCCCCACAGGAGGTCCTGTTAGGAAGAAGCTGAAGTGAATACAGAAGCTTGTAAAAATGTTATTTCCAGCAGGGAAACATTCTCGGAGAACTTCAGCATCTGCATACCCTTTTGTTCATAATGTAATGTATGACATGTGGTGGATTTGGAGCCCTGGCTTCACTTAAAGAAGCAGATGGAAGATCTTTAGATCTTTGAAGCATCTTCCCTTGGTCATATTTAAGCCTCGCAGAAGGTGAAAAAAAGTTGATATCCGTTTACACTAAAGTTAAATAAACAATATTACAGGGGAGAAAATAAGGCAGAGAATCCAATTTTCTACATCAGTAGAAAAAATAATCACCAGTGGTTATTTCTGGTTATCTTCTATGATATTGATAAACAACTGGGAATGGTATTTGGGAGACACCGGCTTAGGTCAGCCTCTGCACTTTGCTCGTTGAGGATCTGATGTTTGAATTTGCCCACAGCCAAAGGGAAGCCTGTAGGGAAAGTCCCGCAACTGACATCCCCACGGCGTTCACCAGTAACCTGTATCTAAAAACCATGGCGGCCAAGACCACCACAAGGTGTCGATGTGGTAGCACTGGAGACAGGGCTCGCTGCTCCACGGCCGCCCTTAATCCTGGCAGCAGGGAGCGATGGGGGCACGATGGGAGTAATCCGATGGCGGCAGCAGAGGGAGCGATGGGAGCGATGGGGGCGGGAGCAGAGGGAGCGATGGGGGCAGGAGCGATGGGAGGGATGGGGGCAGGAGCATGGGGCAGGAGCGGCGGGAGCGATGGGGGCAGGAGCAGCGGGAGCGGTGGGGGCAGGAGCGATGGGAGCGATGGGGGCAGGAGCGATGGGAGCGACGGGGGCAGGAGCAGCGGGAGCGGTGGGGGCGGGAGCGGTGGGATCAGCATCAGGAGCCCTGCACAGGCTCAGCCCGGCACAGGCTCAGCCCTGCCCGGCGCAGCGCGGACGCTCCTCTGCCGGCGCTCCCGGCCGAGAGGCTCCCGAAGGCTGGAATAAAGCGCGAGCCTGGGGAGAGGCTCCATCACAGCGGCCGAACGGATCCTGCTGCTTCTGCCGCCTGAAACACCGGGTGTTGCTGTAACCACGCACACGCGGCTGGAGCTCAGTTCTTGTTTAAGCAGCGCAGGCTGCGGAGCAGTGAGAAACAAACGCAGAATAAGAGGTTTCAGAAAGGGGGCATTTTACAAAACCTGCCCTTTATTCCACCTATTGATTCTCCCCTCCCCTGCAGTTCAAGCTGCGGCTGCCCTGCCCCCGGCGGCTCAGGATTTATCTTGGCCGGCGCCCAGGCGCTGCTGCCAGGCTTTCCTTTCAGGGCAGCAGCCCTGGGAAAGTCACTCGGGGTTAAGTTTAGAGTTCCAGGTTGGCACATTCTTAACGCAAGCCAAAAATAAGTGTGAATGGGGATCAATTTTATGAATTTGCTGAGCTGCCAATTATATTTTAAAGCTGAAATCTGAAACTAGGTTTGCCAGTGGATAAGTATCACAGGCAATCCTTAGGCAGAAATTAATTGAAAAAACACTCTGCAGGCCCAGATAGCCTTGCCTTACAAATGTTATCTCCCACGTCTTTCCAGGTGGACTTTGGACACTGGCAGTCAATCAGAACATGGGGGATTTTAACTAATTAAGTTTATTGTCCTGTATGTGTCAATCAGCAGTTAGAGGGACATACAACAAATATTCCCACATGCAGCTGTAAGGCAGCATTAAGTGTAGGGGGGGAGCTTTCTCCCAAAACAAACCAGCACAAACTCCTACTGCATTCCTTTTACACCTTCTTTCCTTGCATTTTTGAGGAGCAAGCAGGGTCACCACAGCTGTAGAGTTGTGCAGTTCACAACTCAACATCTCAACAGAACTGAAAATAAAATTCTCCACTTGCCAGGCTGGATGTGCAACTCAGCACTTACAGCCTTGAGCTCACAGCTATCTGAAACCTGCCTGCAGCCTTGTTTCTAAGCTCCTTGCCAGAGGCACAAATAACCCTGTGGGTCCAGCTATCACATCACCACCAGAGCAGCAAAACTGGCTTGAAGGCAGGATTTCCTGATGGAGCCTGTATTTGTCCACAAGCCAGCAGATGATTCCCAATACTGTGCCATACTCAATTTAATTTATTCAGGCCTGCTTGAAATGCTGCATTTGTGGTGCCCAGCTCTCAGTTTTCAGGGCTCAATACAGTTTTGAATGCAGCTCACCCCATTTCAAGGCAGATTTACATCAGCGTTATTAGCACTGATATTATAAGTTACACATGCTTTCTAAACTCTGCAATATGTAAAAGAATCTGTGAAAAACAGAAGACGACCTCATCCTTCTTGAACAACTTCTAAAGCAAATCTTCCAGAGGACACAGACAACTCTACAATGTAAAAAATGTGTATGTATTATTATAAAAATGTATTTACCATATTTTAGTAAAATAATTTTACTATGTATAAATATTATGTTACATTGTACTGACAATGAGCTGCAATCCAAAAGGACCCATAAGGTGCACCCTCACCTCAAGTGCTGTGTGTAGTTTTGGTCACCACAATCTAAAAAAGACATAGGGCTATTAGAAAGAATCCAAGGAAGGGCCACAAGGATGGTGAAGGGTCTGAGAGGAAGCTGTATGAGCAGCTGAGGTCATTTGGTCTGCTCAGCCTTGAGACCAGGAGACTGAGGGGAGACCTTGCTGCTATCTTCAACATCCCCACAAGGCAAAGTGGAGGGGCAGCCACTGATCTCTTCCCTCTTGAGACCAGTGACAGGACCTGAGAAAATTGCATGAAGCTATGTCAGGGGAGGCTTAGACTGCATATCAGGAAAACCCAGAGGGTGGTTGGGCACTGGAACAGGCTTCCCAGGGAAGTGGTCACAGTACCAAGCCTGACAGAGCTCAAGAAGTGTTTGGACAACGCTCTCACAGGCACAGGGTGTGTCCTGTGCAGGGCCAGGAGTTGGTCTCCTCGATTCTCATGTATCCCTTCCAACTCAGTATATTTATGATTCTAAACACTGAGGCTTTTCCTGGAGCATCCCCAGGGTGCTGCTATGGCCCAGCCTGGAGCACACAGCCTCTGAAGGGCAGGGTAACCAGGTTCCCCCAGGCTGGCCTTGATGTGATTTGGAAGGAAGCAAGAAGCACCAGCTTTGCTCCTGCTTGCCAAGGGACCAAACACTCTATGCTGGTTTAAGAGTACAATGAAACCTTGCCAGCTCAGGGGTGACTCAGCAGCTTGTATGCTTTACATTAAGCCCTGCACCTTCAAACAACTAGCAGGAAAGTCAGGAGAGAATGAGGAAACACTTGGTTTGGGAGCTACCTGTGGCCCTAATGTTGTATAACCCCTCACAGCACTGCAATAGGCTTATCTTCTCCTGACTGGAAAGGGCTAAAAGGGCAGGGAAAGCAAACTCCATTGACCCAGGTACTGTGAAAAAACACCTGGAAAAGGTCAGCAAACGTGCTGGCTCACATTACTGCTAAGGGACATGCAGAGAGAGCTAACTGTGTCTGTGCCCTGACAGCTGGCAGGCACCCTCTCAAACCACCACAGGAAAACCAACCAGAGGCAGCCAAGAGAACCTGCAGGTATGGAGCAGCTTTTGTAGCTAAACATACAACAGGAGGGCTTGGGGCAGGGGAAATCCCACAGAAAGCCCTGTCAAACATGTGTGATGGCTGATGCTTTAGAGGATCACACAGGAGCTGCTAACAGATGAATAATGACTGACAACACAAGCTCCTGACCAATCTAATTCATGCCATCTACATCAAGTCCTCAGCCACAGCTTTTCCACTGGTGTGTTCTATTCATTGGTCTTTTTTTATAAGGTTGGGTTTAAATGCTTTTACTCTTAAAATGAAAATAAAAACAATTAGGTCATGGCAGTTAACAGCAGAAGCCAATTGTGATGTGAAATGAACTGTGCTACCTTCCTGAGACTCATCTGGAATCATAAAACCAAAATTCAGAAAAAAGTATTAATCACCACTTGCCAGCTTCCTTTTGGCTACAAAGTGAAAGCCCTTCCACACGAGTCAGGAAACAGCAGCTGTGACCAAACGATGGGCAATGCCAAGATCAGCCATTCCCTGTCAGCCCTAGGGCTGTGCCATTCCAGTGCCAGAACACAGGATTCATAGCTCACTAACAGCTCCACAGAGAATGGGAGCATCCTGGAGTGTAGCCCTGTAAACCAGTAACAAGGACACCTCCAGCTGGGGGTGATGCAATCCCAGCTCTGAAGCATTACTAATGCATTTTGTCTCAGTCTCATGAGATGAATTTCACATGTGAAATTAAAAGATACTGAGCTGAAATCACCACATGGCAGCCCACCACCTTCTGGGCCAGTACCATGACTAATATAAGTGTTCCAAAATGCTAGAGGAAATCATGGTTGCCAAGCAGTGGCAGACCGATGATCAAGTGAGATCTAGAGGCCGACTCAAATCTTGAACTCAAGCACTGTGTGCAATCAAGTATCAATAGGTTCAACCCTGATAACAGAATACAGGGATTGGTCCAGGAAAAGAACAGGATGAAAAGACAGGCAACTAAATAAATGAAAGAGAATGAAAACCAACACAAAGCAATAGATCAGGAAATGGATGACCCTTTTCTATGCAGTTACATAGGACACACCTTTGCATGCCACTTACCTTATGTCCACTTTGAACACGGCTGGGCTCTCGAAGCCAAAACGCGAGTTCCCGAGCATGGTATCACCTGGCACAGCTATGCCCCACAGTTGTGTTGGGGGCAAATAGTAAATCATGTCAACAGTAAAGTACCTCTCTTCATCGCTCAACCCTACTGTTTTTTTCAGGAAGCACTGAGAACTGGGACACATGACAGCTGCCTTGAAATATGACAAAGTCTGTTTCTTCACAGCAAACTCCACATTTGCAGTGTGGAGCTTGGTGGCCATGGCTGTGGGGCTGGCAGAAAAGCACTCCCTGGTGAGATCCAGCAGGGCAGCTGTAGGGTCCATTAACAAAAGGAAATTCAGGCCCTGGCCATGCTAGTTCTGTTTCATTTACTCCGGAGTCCCAGGGCCAGAAGTGAAGCTCATGGGGGCAGAACAGTGGCCAGGCAGGACAGCACTCACTTTCCTTAGGGCTTCAGAAAGTCTAAGCCATTTAATTTAAAAGTATCAAGTTCAGCAGGAGAAAAACCTGCACATTACTAATCCTTATTGAAGAGGGAAAGCTCTAACACTAACAAGACATTTTCTCATGTACAGGGCAGTTGTGCCAAGGATTATGAAGACTTCCCAAAGCCAAACATCACGCTGCCTTTCCCCCTCATCCCCTAAAGCCCAGCAGCAGCTCAGTTGCAGTGACACAGTAAGATCTACTGAACAGCCCCACATCTTCAAAACCTTAATACTCAGGAGTATGCATAGCAGAAAAGATGTATGCACCTCCAAATGCTTCCTCAGTCACAAAGGAATTGCACAACTTTCTCCAAACCACTGAACAAATCTGTGACAGGGCATCAAACCACATGCCATCAGATTTTAAGCTGGGTGTCCAGTGACAGCATCCAACATCCTCGCAATGACAGCAAATATAAACTATAGACATTGGCTACCAAAAAGTGAATCTTGCTGGCAGAAAAGATGCCACATTAAATTAAATTAAATTAAATTAAATTAAATTATTTATGGCCCCAAAACAGAGGGAAGAAAAAGGCTCATGGAAAAAACCCGAAAGATAAATCCTACTTCTAACCCAAATTTTCACTGTAGCTACTGGATAGTTGCAACAAAGCATAGGAAACTTGGCCTGAGTGGTTTTTCAAGTCTCTCATTAGAGATGGAGAAAAGGAAAACAGAAAAGGAAGACAGAAGCAGAATGAAGGCAAAGGGAATAGCAAAATCCTGGGGTCGCATTCTGCACACTGCCATGGTACAAGAACAGAGCATCTTTTAGAAACTGAGCCAGTGACACAGCAATATTGCTGAGATGGACAAACCAAGGGCCAGGCTGGGTGGGGCTTTGAGCATCCTGGTCTAGTGGAAGTTGTCCCTGCCTGCGGCAGCAGGAGTTGGAACTAGATGAGCTTTAAGGTCCATTCCAACCCAAACCATTCAAACCATTCAAAGACTCTCCAATGCCCTTGGACAAATGCCTTTTAAGGCCTAAGTGGTATTTCACACTTTTTCACTACTCACAGTCAGCACCAGCCCCTGAGTAGTGGGATGGGACACAATGCATCCAAACATGTCCTTTTTCCAAACAGCAGCTCCCCAAATGGAGCGTCAGTAGCTCTCCATGACAAGTAAGACACAAAACAAGTACAAATAAGAGCAAAGCTGCAAAAAGATTCTGCAAAAAAATAAATCCATCCATCCATCCATCCATCCATCCATCCATCCATCCATCCATCCATCCATCCAATTTGTTCTACACAGGATGCAACCTGTGAAATACCAAATATTAAAAAAAATTAAAAAGCCAAAATAAAATCCAAAAAGGGCCCCCAAATTACCATTTTCAGCTAACTATGAAGTACAGAGCTGCTCCCATGAGTAAGCAGATTGTAAATGAAATATTTTTTTATGTCTGCTGATAAGAGACATTATGTACATGCAAACATTGCTTTGCTTGTAATCTTAGATCAACATAAAACTGCTATAAAACAAATCCTTTATTTAAAGTTTTTGGGATGATAACTTTTGTAATCAAGTGTTCATTACAAACACACATTCATTCTCTCATCCGAATCATGTTTCCTGTCTCCTCAGAAGAGCTATCAATATTCATTAACCTCTTTCAAACTCAATTCTAGATCTACCACCTGAATTAGGAAACATCACTTTTATGGGTTTATTGTTGCAGTACGATGGTACAAAGCTAATTCAGAATTAATGATGCAGGGGCTGTTCTTTTGAGAGTAGTGTTGCCTTTAAGGAATTAAGTGTCCAACCTCCAAAACCACGGAGGCCAAATAACCCCTTTTACATGCAGGTACCCCTTCTCTGTTGTGGGTAAGCAGCTCTGTGCCAGCCAGATGAGGAACTCCAGGGTCTCACTTCCCACTGTGCTCTCCTCAGGAAAACCTTGTGAACTCTTCCTTGCCATGTAATGAAACGTGGTAAGCACAAGACCTTAGCACACAATGGAGACATGGCTGTTCTGTCAGCAGATGCACAGTGCTGACACCAGCATTTCTCTCATATTATGTCCCAAGTTCCTGACTCCAACATACCCTGTGGAGCTCTGAGGCCTTCTGCTTGCCACATTTTAGTTTGCATGTTACAGCAGGGTGCAAGGAAAGCAACACTATCTGCTTTTGTACGGGAGAACAAAGGGCAGAGCATTCCGTAGTCCATTTCCTTGATGTCTCCAACACCACATTCCTTAGCCTTGGACCTCCAATCACTTACAAGGGAATTTAGGTAAAGTTTATCAGTCACAGGCTCATAAGGTCTGTTGATATCTACTAAGACAAAAAGCACATGAAAATGCTTAATACACAGCACCTCCATTAGTTACCACATCAGCTACATCAAAACTATTTTGGCACCTCTGCACTCACATGCAATGTGATAGGGTTTTATTATTTTAAATGAACTCGCAAATCATAGCCAGTTTGAACCCTTGCAGATAACCAATAATTTTGGCTCAAAGTCCCTCTGTAAGTACACATGGGTATCTGCAAATTAAATCAATGGAGAGAACAAGACACTGGGAAAAATAATCAGCTGAACTCAGCAGCACTGCACTGGCTGAAGACTGTTATATTTTGATTAAATATTAAAAATATTTGCATTTGTGAAGAAAGCATAATTAAACACACTGCTGGAAATTAACATGCCCAAAGTCTTGACTGAAGCAAGAATTTCTGAGTTTCACTCAGTGCTGCCTCTAAAGGTGGCACTGTTTGAGTTCTACGGATACCATCCATACAGAAATGCTCAAAGAAAAAAGCCAAATTAAAACTAAAGAATCATACCAAAAAGTCAAAATTGAGACTGATCATATAATTTTCAATATTTACCACCACTCCCAATTGTTCCTTTAGCACTTCAGCTTGCTATAGAGCCTGAAGTCTCCGAACATTTCATACTAACTCTTCCTGTTTTCTCTCAGTACTTTTAAAAGGAGTTTACATAAAATATGAACCTCACAAGGCATTTTGGACTACATAAAATTAAAGACTGTTCCTCAAAAAGAACAATAAAAGAGCTATTCAAGCAGTCACGCTGGAAAAAGGAATGCACTGTAATTATTCTGCTCTGTGCCAATGAAAATAATCTAAAGTTTAATTTGCATTTGCTTTTCAACTTATCAGGGAATTTTTAACAAATATGAGATAAAATATCAAAGGATTTTCTTGCTAAAGTTAGAATGAAACATAAGAAATAGTTGCTCTGCATTCACAAGCCGCACTACATATTCTTTAAACTGTACTGAAAAGTTTCTGCCACTGCTTTGTAGCAATACTCACATTTTAGAATACCAAAGCAGTATTAAAAAAGTGAATAGTAGATTACAATAGATGGCTTTTTTCTAATATATGTTCTACATCTTTAATCAAGTCTTCCCTTAATTAGTGTCCAGGCTCCAATATACATTCATGTTAGAGGAATTTAACTGAAGAAAGATAGTAATGATAAGGACACTTTTCCCCTGGTCATCAACTAAACACACCGAAGGCAGACATTTCAAGATCACAAAACCAATTACATTCACATGAATAAAGCAAATAGACAGCCATGAATACTGACCATACAGCTTTAAAACAAATGTACCATTAGCTTAAGACCGAAGATATCAAAGCTCACAATTAAACTGAGTTTCATGGGTGCCGCACCCGGCCACACTCCTAGACAACAGAACAGCTCTACTGATTGGAGACTGCACACGACAAATGTTTTTCAAAAATATCTAGAAAGTAGCAAGGTGAACTTAAGTCAGTTCCACAGAGCTGATGTCAAACAGCGGCCCAGTACCAGCTCTTTCACTTCTACATTTCTAAAGTTATCTCAATTCTGAAACTTGACCAAGTGATAATCTTAAGCATTCACAAAAAATAAACAGGAGCATCTCTGAAAGCCAAGAAGGCTAGTCCCATCCTGCCTGTATATACTTTTTTTTACAGAAATCCCTGACAAAGGCAGTACAGAAAAGTAAAAAGTCATAAATCATCATCCAAGATAAACTACTGATGTTCACAATGCAAAGTTTAACCTTGCTGCAGGTATTTTATGTTCTATAAGGAAAAAAAAAATCCAGTAGTGAAATCTAGTTCTACTTCACCCTTCAAACTGAAACCCTTAATGACACACTGCATTGATATGCTACTATCTGATAATATACATGACCTGAAGTACACAAAGAACATAAAACTCTTGAAGGGAAAGGTAAAAGTCTGGAATATACACTGGAGACATCATTTCTCTTATCCCACTGTTCCAGGATCAGTTACTGAAAAGGCTGTCCAATACACACTCATGAAGAGCAGATGGCTCTGCCCAGCTAGGTGGAGAGCAAGGATGTAAGGTTCTTTTTTCCCCTTTCAGAAAATAAATACACATATATAGGGAAAAGATAAATTATGCATTTCATAGAATGAGCAGGATTCCATCTCACCTATTTCTCCAAATATGCTCTTTCCACCTCTCAGCTGACTGGAGTTTATAGTTTTCTTTTTAAATACATTTGCCCCCCTGACACCAATCACTATTTCTCATATTGCAGATTAAGGCACAATAGTTGAATAGTATGCATTAAGGACTTTTTTTTTGCTGGATCTGTAGCTTATTTTTTTCCTTTGCTGAATCAGTTTATAGATGTCTCCTGAAGGCCTTTTACACAGCATCAGTATGTCTC
The DNA here is from genome assembly GCA_030060385.1 of Muscicapa striata striata. Lineage (NCBI taxonomy): Eukaryota > Metazoa > Chordata > Aves > Passeriformes > Muscicapidae > Muscicapa > Muscicapa striata. The sequence goes on along the minus strand of JAREIS010000062.1, from coordinate 1,465,342 downwards.
AGGAAAGCCCAACTCCACATAACAAGTATCTGCCTGCTTCAACAGGGTCCCTGTGGGAAAGACATGTTAAGGAACACATCTCAAAGCATTTATATCCATAGCACCAAGACACAGTTTAACCATGTTCATCCTTAAACTGCGTTTGTATCAACATAAGTTTGTCATCTGTTTCCACAAAGTGGTTGCCCATTTTGATTTAGAAAAATATTTTAAAAATCATAAACCCCAGAAGCATGAAGTAAAAGGGCCCGTGCCTAGCTTATTGCTTTATGAATAAGTGAGTGGGTCTTTGGTCAGAAAACAATCTCCTCAGTGCAACTTTATGAAATACATTCCTTATGCTCACTGAATTGGAATTGTGGCAGGAGAGACAAGTTTCAAGAAAACAAAAGCTTAAATAAAAACTCTGGTCATAAGAAATCAGCCTACTTTTAATACTGTTAATCCTTATTGTTCCGTTGAGTATTCTGTTGCTCCACAGCATGGAAAAAGCAAACAAATCACAAAAGAAAACATTAGAATATATTTTTTTTTAATTTTTATAAATAACTTATCTGTTACAAAGGCAGTTTACCCAGCTAAATCACAAAACCATCAACTCAAGATATCCAAATTAGGTTTTATTAATAAACAGGTAAAAACTGATTTGTCAATCTTCACATAGAACTGCAGATGAAGCTGAAAAACAAGGCCTCATTTTATAAACAAAATGCATTGAATGCAAGTGCTTTGGGTCTACTGCCTAATTACCTGGGATTGACATTTTCTTCCCATATAAAAAAAATGCAAAGCCTTCAAAACAAAGGCCTCTGTGCATTCACATAGATCACTTGTAAAACTCCTAATAAAAGTGTCCACTGGCGGATGTTTACAGTGGGTGACAGTCTACTTTGTCTCTCGCTACATTGTTAGCACTCCCTCCAGCCTCACTAAGTGCTGCTGCTACATAATTCTTTGTGTGCCGTCTTTTATGCATAAAATGTACTGGAATTCCATTTTCTTGATCTTGGTTACATACATCCCCGATCATGTGAGTATTTTCCTTAAAAAAATAGATCATCAAAATAAAAGAGATGCTTGAGGTTGCTTCAGTGTTCAAGTCTGTTTGTTTTCTCTTTTCCAGCCTTTATTTCAGTTGTCCTAAATACTGCTATCCTTGTTTTCTATAAATATGAGACTTCACCACAAAGTCAGGTTTAGAAACTGGCTGCCAAAACAGGAAAGCATTTAAAGTCCTTGAACAAAGCTGTATGATGCTGCTGCTGTTGATTTTGGCACTGTATGTACTTCCCCAATGAATCTCTCTTCAGGAGTCTGCAAGACACCCAGCAGATGAAGCAAGCTTAACTCGGATGCTGATCTGTTGGTGGGTTGAAAGTTTCCTAGTATAAAGTTTCCTCACACCAGACAAAATGCTCCCTTTGTGTCACCCACCGTAAAACTCAGTGTACAGAGTGAACTATATGCATAATTCTTCCAACTTTTCCTGCACTTTTACCACACTGCATCTGCAGGTCTTCACAGATCATCAGCATTTACAAGAGCAATGTACAGAACGAGCAGAGGAAAGCTATTTTGTGCATAGTTTCTTATTAATGCTCTTATTTTAAGGCATTGCTTCTCTCAGATAAAAGCTTAAAAAAAGGGACATGATCGTGCTTAATCACTTAAAGGGAAAAAAAAGAAAGTTAACAAAAAGACTATTACACTATACATACAGAAGTACAAGAAAATAATAAAGGTGAGGAAAAGAAATCACTTAAAGCAGGCTCTAGAGCTATGTACAGTAGGAAAAGCTTTGGGGTATTTCACCGTGTATTGTACAGACAACACATGCAGTTTTTCCTTTTCATCTTTAGATGTGATTGTACTGATTTCTGGCTTCACAGAGATGTTTTCAGGGAAGACAAGGCAAAGAGTACCACTGATTTGTGAAGTTCTTCCCTTTATCAAAGGCACTATGTGGCAGCAAACAGTTTAAATATTTAAACCTTGTTCCTTTTAAGATCTCCTCTGTGCATGTAGTGTTTCACTGAAAGCTCTGAAAACAAAAACACTAGCACTCTATTCCTTTCCCCTGTCAAAATTCAGTAGTGACATGGGGGCAGAGAAGAGGACGGGCAACACCCAGGCACTGAACACAGTATGTGTTACTGGTAATACTGTACATGGTTTAGGCAGCTGGCGAGTCTCTCAGCCGATCAGCGTCAACTGCCTGTGACACAGCTCTGAGGTATTGCTTGCTCTGTGGGCTGACATTTAACATTAGCAAAATACCATCTTGTCACACCTTCCATTTTACAAAATCCTATGCATAAATGTGTTTTTTGCCCCCCAATGCCTGGACAATTCCTTGTATGTTTGCTATGGTTTTACAGAAGGTAATGGGCCTGTTGGCTCAGAAATGCCTGGGCATTTCACACTGTTCACAGCGATTTAAGGCTGGATGATTTAAAAAAGTACAGGCGGTACAACTCCACTGAGATCCCTCATCTTCATCTGTGTCTGGAACAGTCTTTGGTGTTTTCACAATGGGCCTCTGATCTGTGACATGGAAGAGATAAGATAAGCAGTTACTAACTGAAAACAGCATGGAAAGAATTTTGAGATTTTTTTTCCGTAACTGAGAACTATCTTGTTCCTCTGAGAACAGTACAGTTATTAAAAGTGACAGAATAAACTTTTTACCACCCCTTGACTACCAGCTTGATTGTAGGTCAGCCTAAAGGCTCAAGGTAAAACCACAAAAATCAAGGTCCCCATCCCTTAACTCTGCTTTCTCCCTTTTCTTCCCTCAGTTCAAAGCTACTGCATAAAAAGGAAGTAAAATTTGCAAATTAATCAGCACCAGAAACATGAACAAGATTTAGAAGTCTGAGGTCTACGGAGTGGTCTAAAATTCGTTATGACAACAAGTATGTGCTCTGTAACCCTCTGACATGTTTAACTTTTTGATTCTAGAGAGAAGGTAGCAGTTCTTCAAGCCAGCTCAGCAGGCAGATGTACTACAGAAAAACCATTGCCTGGCTCTGTCATGCTACAGAGTAATCCTCCCAATCATACCAATACATCTTTTTGCATGATGTGTTAGACCGCAATCTTCAACTATTTTAAAAGACAAAGGAAGAAGAGAGAAAAGGAATGAAAACAATGAAAAGAGAGATGAGTGACTTCTCAAGTTAACAGTTCCCTGGTTTAGGCAACAGCAAAATACTTTTAGTCCCTTATTTCATCTGGAGAACATCTCATCAGCAACTAATCAACAGCAATTGCTGCAAAATGACAGCAAGAGCTCCAGAAGTTCAATGGTACTGATCACAGTTGCAAGAAGAATTATTTTTGTTCTTTTATGAACAGCAATATTTCTGATTTAAGTCAAAGCCTACATGATAGCTAAATTGAAGCTTAAAATGAAATGAAAATTAAACTCAATGAAGAACTAAGATACAGAAGTCATCTGAGTGAGTTTCACTGGTCCCTAAGCAATATACCTCATGCTCATTTTGAAAGAAAGATGGATGCTTCCATTACATAAATTACCTCACAATATATTATCCATCTTTAATATAACCCATTTAATATACTTCTTTCCTTAATGTATGAATAGAGAGGAAATGAGAGCAAACAGAAGCATACTTACTGCCAATACAAATAAAATGCAAGATTTGTATGCTTTTGAAGTAATCTATTTCATAACCAACACCTAAGACTCATAAATTAGAACTTGATATTAGATACAAACCAGGTATTTGTATCAAATCCAAATTTTATCAGTACAATACCTTTGGGTTTTGGTGGCACGGGACCAAGAAATCCAATATTATCATAAAAATTATGAATAGCGCTGGGATTAAAATGTGGTCCTAAAAAAAAAAAAAAAATAAAAGCAGCAGTTTAAAAAAAATAGACTGTAGTAGGGCGGCATATCAGTTTTTTCTGGCAGTAATTCTGTAACAATACTGTTATTTACTTATCTTTCATATCAAGGTGTCAATACAGACCTAAGTGAGATACAGTTATTTCAACAACACACTTCAAGAAACTCATTGCCCAAAATATGCACTATAAAGTCAGAGACAAAATCTAGCAAACTGAACTCCTTTAAAGGTACCTTTTTCTGTTACTCTTCAAGATCATTTTGTTAGTAGATCTTAGCTGACTTTTTCTAAACTGTAATTTTACTCAGAGATATCTTACCTACTATGCAGTGTATTACACACGCTTAGAATTAAAACTCAGAGGAAGTTCTAAATGCAATTTACTTCAACAAGCAAAAAAATAAAAAAATCACCCACTATTCACTCTATTTAAGAGCAGGTTTTTAGAGCAGCATTACATTTAGCACACCTGTCTGCCTTCTCCTGAACTGCAGGTACACTGCAGGTCTGAAGCAGAACTTTAGTGGCTCATGTCCCAACTGATCTAACAGCTCACTGCTGCTGAAAGTGGGAAGTATCAGTTCCTTCCCTCTCACTATCTCAGTTCTCCCTTCCTGTGCCTCTCCCTCACATCAGCTGTAGCAAGCTTTTCCAGCAATGCAAGTTTTAGCTTGGCTTGTGAATCAGCTCTGCAAAGGATCTAAATAACTAATACAGAGCCAGAACTCAGTAAGTGGCAAGAGAGAAAAGCAGGAAAAAGAAAAGCTTTCTTGTTGGCAGTTCTTGAACTGGCTCAGCTGTCTCATAATTTCAACCCCAAGACCAAAGGCTGTGGTCCCTGCAGAAAAGGAAAGCAGAGAGCACACTGAAAGTTACAACTGCACTTTATATTTGCTAACTTGAGATGCTAAATACAGACAGAAGAGGAAGACAAAAGAGAGATGGACACATATGTATAGTTGCATCATTCAAAAAATTTACTCTCTTTCCTTGGTACTCAGATAACCAGATTCCCCCCGCCCCGCCCCAGCATTAATAAATGGCATCACAAACTTCTGCCTTCTGAGCCAAGTATGAAACAGGAATGACTGTGGGATTAGGAAAATCATATGGCCAACAAAAACAACAGGCTTTAAAGACAGCTACTTCCATGGTTTCACTCAAATTAATGCAAAGATTTTGCAAAAGGTGTATATCCATCATTTATGACAGACTTTTTTGAAACGTGGACAGTGAAAAAAAAAAAACATTTACAGTTACTGATGTACTAAGACATACTGTACCTCTTGCTTGAAAAAGATCAATCTCTTTGGTTAGGCAATCTATGTCTATCTGCAGCTGTCTGTTACAACTTCTTAACTGTTGCATTTCTTCCAGCTGAAAAAATAAATGTCTGTTAGACTAATTTTCCCAGTTTTCTATGAACAGTTATCATTCATGCACAGGTAGACATCATTTAGTTATTTCAGAAATGATGATAAAAGAATCTTCCCTAATGATCAGCTTTCTTTTAATCCAAGCATAATCTTACAAAAGCCTTCCAGACTCACTGAATAGTTTTCTCATCAGACTTCAGAGCTGACTGAACAGTTCCAAACCGCAGTCGGGGCACAGCCAGTGGTCTGGTCCGCCAGACCAATGGATGATCATCTAGCACTGCAAACTGGTGCACTGATCAGTTTCTTTGAGCTAGGTATATGCACCAAGACCAAAGAGTACTTGGCGTGATAGCAATATGAGTATTAACTTGTAAGGACTACCAGGTCAGCCTGGTGACAGCCTTTAAAAGCAATACTTCACAAAACAATTAGCAAACTGCAAGGTTGTGGTTAAATGACACATTTTTAATTGTTACTCTAAACTCTACTGTTTACCAGCTTATTTCTAACTACACTGCCTGTCCCTAGTATACTGTCAATATATGAGCAACTCTTCCTTCAATCTATTGCGACAGACCACACTTGTGGTTTAGGTTTATACCCTACAGACACTTCAACTTACTGATGGAATTTGGGAAACAGAATTCGATCTTTTCAGGCGCCTTCGTGTTAGATTATTCTCCATTTCATTGACCTCTGATTTTAGTTTATCCAACTTTTTCTTTTGAACCTCAAGTTCTCGTTGAAGTCGCTCCATCCTGGCCTTCTGGTGTACCAGTAAAGCTGCAATACATAAAGTCCCATTTTACCTACTTTATTATCCTTCACATGGCAACATCAGATTAAGATGCAAGCTAGTACTCTTCTGGGAAAAAACGGGAAAAAACACTGCTACAGACTGCTTTTCCAATTTCCTCACAACAAAATCTCTGCCATAAGACAGAAAGTGCTGTACTAACTCCAGACAAGCAAATATGAGAGAGCCATACAACATAATAAATGGCCACGCAAAATTTGACAGTAATTTCTAAAAATCTACAAGACTGACTACCCAAAGCCAGGAACAAATATTTCTTTGTGTATTCAGCTTAACTACTGTAAAGCAGGCAGCATGAAGAGGATTTCAGACAACTGCAATATGGAGCACTACATATGCTTTATTGCAATTAGGATACGATCCAGTATTCATCATAGTAGGACCCACCAAATGAGACCAAACCAGAAATAAGCACACAACTAGCAAACTGTGATATTTGTCAAAAGCTGGATTGTATGCCATTTTACCCCTCAACTATGGCACAGAACCATTAGCTCAGCTTCTAATTTCTAGAACTGCTTACTATTTGTAAAGCAAAAGGCACAAGGAGACCTAATTTAGAAACAACAAAGCTAGCATTTAAACCAGTTTTTAAAGGTATAAAGAACCTAAGTAGCAGATGACACAAATTAATGCAATCTAATAAGTTTATTTCACTGAATGCACGTTTACTATTAAATATCATCACAAAAGTAGGTATCAAAGTAATAATCACCAACCACCTTCAATAAAAATGGATTTCACTAAATAAACCAAAGAATCATTTTAACTTCTGCACAGCCATTCATTCATCCATTAAACTAGTAATTCATATGAACTGTGAATACAGCCTGAATACTTTTATTATCACCCTGGAAATCAAGAAGAATTAGCAATAACAAGGTATTCTAAAAAGATTGAATTTGCCTCACAAAGTCTTTACCAAACTCTACCTGGAACATGATGTTTAATTCCTCACAATTTCTTCAGGTACCAAAAAATTAGAAGCACTCAAATCTGGTTGCCTAGGTTTCCCAAATAATAGCAGAGGAAAAAAAAACCACATCAAAAAGATGCAATGTTCCACATCTTTGGCAAGCAGAATTGTCTTCTCCTGAAGTTCCTGCCTGCTCATTCATTCATTCATTCATTCAGTCACACTTTGGCTTTTTGTCTTCCAGAGGTTCTTTAAAAGGAGGAACCATGCCAAACTATTTTTGAACAGTGTTACAGATTGTAAGGCCATACTCAGATCCAGCCTAGCCTTTTGAACCACAAATGTTCACAAGACACCTAGCTTCTGCTACGTTTTGTTCAAATCAGAAAAGTTTTCATAAACATACCTTTATTTTGGGTCAAAGTAGTTGCACTACAGTAAAAATTGTAGCTGTGCTCATATGTAAAATAAAAACATAATAACTGAAATCTCAAGATAAAGATTTTCGTCGAAGACTTGGAATTATCAGATAAGTAATCTCAACAGACAGTGTCTCTTCTTGAAAATATGCCTTTTACAAAAAGCAAATGTAGCTGCAAGTTTAAAGAAAGGAAATCAAAGACTACTTTGCCTCTAATTCTGCAGGGAGTGTACAAGTCCTTTTTCTTTCTACATTTTATTTCCACTTTTAGACAGTTTCCTCTGTTTTCATTTCCTTGGTAAGACTGCTGAGACAACACAGCCATGCTGCACTGCCCAGAATCAGAACTCTTCAGACCTGTCATACTGTGGATGCAGGCTGCTGGCAAGTAGCCAGTGCAGCTGGATGTGGTAGGTGAGGAGCATTGTTACCAGAATATCAGGTTGCACAGCATGGCATGGCCTCAAGAGCTCCAACTATGACCAAGACTTCGCCTGCATCTCCCGTGCATCCCTCATCTCCCTTTTTAAGCTACTCTTGTAAAGGAAAAAAACCCCACAATTTCTCATTTTGATGTTCTCTCATTTGTGAGGTTTAGAAATTCAGTTGTCATTATAGAACTGCACAAGGAGGAGAAGGCACTGAGATGGTTGCCCAAAGCACGATTACAGCTTTTCATTTACATGTCATGTCTGGAAAGTTATGCAATTTATTCACCAAGGAGCTTTGTGACTACCATCTGACAATTTCAAATCCCAACAGGTTTTAAAAACACACATTAAAAATTACCATTGTGATTTAAGAAGAATCACTTGATACCATTATGCTATATTTTTACCATTAAAAATACTTTTATAAGAAACTTGAAAGAGATTGGTTTAAATGGAGACTTTCATATATAATTTGGTAATTTAGTTTAAATACCAATTTAGCAGCTGCAGGAAAACAATGGTGGGGTGAAGACAAAACCCTCCCCGTATTTCAGTGCAGCATTTATGAATGGAAACCGGCAATTTAAGTATTCAGCTCCCTCTAGTGTTGCTCAGAGCAACTGAAAACGTTCAGAAAAACACTGCAGTTCAACTTCTTAATTAAGGCAAACAGGGTATTTGGCACATTTAGCTTTTTACACTTGTGCACATTTGCATTCAGCAGAGTGCAGTCCACTTCAATGCTCTGACAGATGTCACTGTTTCCTCTGACATCCAAAGTGCACATTTTTGCACATAAAGGCTATGTATCATTATATTTACAGGGAGGAGCATAAAAGTCTGGAGGACAGAAGTTCACTCTTCCTCTGACAGAGACCTTCTCAGTCAGGCAGTAAATAAACCTTTAAGTCTGTAAATGTATGCATAACTGTTTTCTCAAAGACTCTCTGAATGTGAATTTTAAAGTTAGTGTCTTCTAAGCATTTCTAAGAGAAATTCTAATCCAGGAATACAATGATTTTGCCCTATCCTACAGACCTATGTATTTCTTAAATCTCTTAGTTTGCCAGATATGGAGGGGATTTCTTGCAATGCATTTACACTGTGGCAGGAGGTTCACAAGAGTCTAAAAATACACTTATGCTTGTGCATGTTTTCAAAACCTGTATTTGAAGCTGCACAAAATTCAGTTATCTCATATACAGCTTCAACAGATCAAACTGGTTTTTGTTTTCTCTTTTCAATACTTTCTTCACTTAATCTTTTAAGAGCAGCATCACTGAGGAGTGGGGTCTGATACACAGAGCCAAATATAAGGTGGTATTTTTTCTTAGACCACATGATGCAACGGGCTCAGAGCCCCTTGGAGCATGGGTGACAGCTGTATCTCATTCAAGTCCTTTTTCTTAACCACCTACAAGGACTGGCTAAGAATTAAAGGTATTTGTTTCCTGCAGCTTTATCTATTTTTTAAAGTTTTAAAAAGCTCTGAGAAACCAAAGCAAGAGCTGAGAAAAATGTCAATTTACTGATGTAGTTTATCAATTAATTTATTTACATTAAAAACACAGTGGCAAGAATTGCTAAGCAAACATGCTCCACATATGTGACTACAGTTGGTACCAATGATTCACTCAACTTTGCACACCATCCTCTTTCAAGTTAAAGAAAATAATATGAAAACATCAGACAGTCAAAGTCATGTAATATTCAGGGACTTCAGTTCCCTAGTAAGAAAACCTAGCAATTTTATTACACAATTTCTTGATGGGATGCCTTCCCATTATACAGATGGAAAGCTATATGCAGAATGAGCAACTACTAAGTAACTGTTCAGCCTCACTACTCATCACATGACATGCATATAGAGCATACATTACAAAATTGTATCTGAGTACAGAATTTCCAATTTCTAACAGGATTTCAATTCTTCATCCATAAGACACTTTATACTAACCTAAATTATATATCAAAATCTCACTTAACTACTTCATATTAATAGAACTAATTATAAATTGTAATCTCTGCTAATGTAATAGGAATACTCCTGCACACTGACAGAAGTGATTATTAAACAGAGGAGCATAAAAATGCATCCTCTTTTGGCTGTCCTTCTGGACACGTACCTAGCACTACTCATCTCACAGCATCATGAATTCTTACTGACTTCAACAGAGGACACATGCACCCAACATTTCAACAAGCAAGTCCTCAGTATTGCAAACTAGGATCCTAGAAGATGAAAAACATCCCACAGCAACCAGTTCTGAAAGTCTGGTGACAGTGAGTTTCTTAGGATTACAGAGTCAATGCCAGAGATACAACCAAGCATTCCAGAGAAATGACATTGATTTTATCTGAGCAGTACTCATTCCTTTTCACATTATATAACCTCCAGGTTTGGCACCAAATAAGACAGAGATCTGGGGCAGCCTTCTACTACCCACTGTGACTTTCTTGGGAGGGAAAACTGAAATATGGAAGGAGACTGAGCTGCCTACATGCACCATAATTAAGTAAAGCTTGTTTGATGGCAAGCAGCAGCACCTACAGAGAAGTCCAACACATCTTCTGTTCTCCTGGGTTGGACGATGAATATAAATGTAAAATATATAAAAAGAGCAAAGAAAATTTCATTTGACATCAAAGCAACTCCATCTTCCACCCCAAGGTTTCTTTTCCCCCGAAGTCAGTTTCAGTTCTGCCTGCCAAGATAAGGAGCATTCTGGCAGAAATGGAAAAGCTGATGAAAATACATTTTTCTCTAATCAGGGCCAGAGAAACTACTCATCTTCTCTGGCTAAAATGAAAATGAAACAAGCTCTTTACATGGAAGGATGCTGGCAGTTTGGCTAAATCATAAGCAGTTTAGAACACAGAAAACATCAAGTTTTCTATATAAGAGGGGAATAAAGCCCACTGCTAAGTGTAAGTAACATGTTTAAAAGCAACAGTAAAGACTCCAGATATCAACATCATACAAGTAAACCTACCACAGACTTCTCAACTTTCCAAATATTAATAACAAAATGTAAGAAACACTGCACTTACTGCAGCAGAAATGGAACACACATGCAGGAAATGCAAAACATCTCTACATGTGAAGAACTTCATAAGTATAAGTGCACTTTCTAGTGAAGGACACAGAAGGATGGTGATTTCCTGAGGTCCCTAAAGTTGCATCAGCCCACTAGACATCTAGACATCCATCTAGACACCATCTAAAAGCTGCAGCTTGGCTTCAGGAAGAGCTGGGCTCTCTAGCAGGTATGAGGTCAATGCTTCTGGTACTCTAGATTATGCATCAAGCTTGCCTCACCTCAATAAACTGAATGCTGACACCTGCAGCTTGCAGAGATTGTGCAGGAGGTTACAGTGGCCATCACTACCAAGGGTACAAGAGATAAAGAGGCAGACTGGTAGAAGTCAGTGCCTTCAATAAGGAAAAACAGAAGAAAGGGACAACTCCCCAAAAAATATCCAAAGTGCAGTTTTGCAACCCCCTAAAAACTACCCAACTTGCTTGGGAAGCAAGTTCATGATCTAGAAGAGTGTTAAGAGCCTAAGGAAAATATTTCAATTGCTTAATTTCTGGTATATGAAGTTTTCCAGAACTAAGACTAAAACAGACAGGTATGTCTCGCTCCAAAGAAAGAAAAGGTAATACGATCTGGGGGGCAACTTTTTTGTTTACCAACAGATGAATTTTCTGAAGTTCTTTATGTACTGAACATAAAAGAACATAAGGATGATTAGCTTTTTGGGTTTGACACATAACCTTTAGCAACTCTTGAGTTAGGATTGACTATTCCTCACCAAAGATAATTACATCCAGAAGTAGTGCACAAGCTAGAATCACTTTTTGATTTACCTCATTAACACAGTACTCCAGATGCAGACCTGGCTTCCAGTGTCCTAATCACTGCATTTACTTACACAAAATAAAATGGCTAAATTAATCTGAGGAATGTTTACATTGGTTGTGGAAAAAGCCAGTTGTTTTTAATTCTGAATTGCTTGCTAAGTCCAGAGAGGACCAGCGAGGTCAAAGACAAATTATTATGACAACCAATTATGAATACTGCTTAAACATCCTAAGACTCATTCAAAATTTTTATGTTAAAAGCTTACAGGAGGGTTAACAAACTATCAAGTTGGTAATAAAAGCATGCAAACCCATGAAAACAGAAGAAAAACATTACCACATATGGGTCACATATTCTAAGTTTTACCCTTCCAATACCACTGATCCCTTAAAACAGATTCCTTTGGTTTGGTGTTTCTTCTCACATTTTAAAATGTAACAGAAGTGATTGTCAAGACTTTAAGCATTTTAGTGTCAGACATACAGTAGGAAACAGGGAGGCCAGGCCAACACTTCATCCCACTAATTGCTTTTGAAGTCTGTTTTCTTTCTTAAATAATACTCGCCAAAAAAAAAAAAAAAAAGGGAAGAAAAAAGAAAAAAAAAGAAAAAAAAGGGAACATTATCCAATGTAAACAGTACCTCAACTGATTAAAAAATCTGACAATTGAATTGTAGCTTTAAATCACTAGGACAAATTGAACAAATGTAGATGTTTCTTTCAGAACAATATAAAAACAAAGACGGTATGACTCCAGTTCATTAAGTTATCCAGTTCAGATAACATATCTACGTAAAACAAACAGAAAAATATCTCCAAGTATTCAGTGACATGTCTTTACCATAAGAAGAAATCTATGATTTGCTCATAAAACACTTTTATTTATTTAGGAAACACAAATGCTAAAATTAAAGATACTGTATTAACATCACAAAGGTTACTAGCTGTTTCCTCTTCTGCAATCTACACACTGAATTGAAAACCTGGTCAAAATCTCTACAATTTATATTAAGAATATTACCTTGCGTGTAGGCAGCATCATCAGATCCCATACTCAATTTCCGTGCATCACTGATCCTATCCACATGTGCTAAAACAGGGTCAGTAAGATGCTGGATACCCTCTGGTTCAACATAGTGATCAGGAAGGTTTAGAAGGTTTGTAGGTTCGAAAGTTGGGGATACTACCCCTGGGGAAACTGCAGGGGGCTTATTTGGAGAAACTGTAATTTTAAAAGTATATTTTGTGTTAGGCTGCGTAACAACCACTCGAGGAGAGGTTGCAGTGGTGCTGTTGCCCACTGCTCGACTCTTGGGTGGATGGTGATGAATAAATGCAGGACCCATGCTTACTTGACCAGACATATTCCTAGCAGTAGTAGATACTCCAGGATTGGTCGATATGAAAAGCGTGGGCTGGTTCCGCACAAGTTGATCATCTCCTGTTGTGGCATTTGCTGAAATGTAGACCTTGGGCTGACCACGTGTGATCACTTCATCAGTATTTGGAGGACTGGCCGATATGTAAACAGTGGGTTGACTTCTACTCAATGTCTGGCTGTTGAGGGAAGAGGGAACAGTGGAGGTGCGAGGGCCAGTTGAACGCAATTTAGAAGAACTGTTTCTTTGTGGCGGTTCAAGTTTGATTTCAATTTGATTTTTGCGAGGTCCTGTGGATATATTCTGAATGTTGTATTGGCTATGAGCAGAAGATTGTGAGCTACCAGATGAATGAATCATAGGTGCTTGTGGAGTAGTAGGAGAACTGATAGGCATGTACACATGAGAAGTCTGGTGGCCTTGCTGGTTTGGCTGTGTTGAGTGTTGCGATGAGGTATGTGGCGTAGTACTGGATGTAGGAATAGTAGTCCAGGGACTTGGCTGCGAAGGCTGGTAGACTTGCTGAGGGTGCATGGGATTAAACTGAGATGCCCAGCCTGGCTGCTGCTGTGTCTGTCGACCGGTACCACTAGGAGCTGTGATGTAAGGCCTAATATAGATAGAATTTCCCTGGGGACTGTTAAGTACAGGAGGAGGTACACCATGTATGTGCAAAGACGTTGGGGTATTGCGACCAGGCTGGATGTTTGGGGCTAAAGTTACCATAATGGGGTTGAATCTAGGTGTTTGCTGAGACAAGTTAGATACTCCTTTGCTGCCTAGGTGAAATCCAAGATGCTGCCCTGGATTCGAAGCACTAACTGTATTAGCCATCCCAAAGACATTAAATCCTTGTGGAACCTGCGCAGGTGCTGTCTGTGGTTCCTGCTGAAACAGTTCATTGTTGGACTGACTGGTTTGAAGGTGTCCATCACTAACACTGTGAGCTAGAGTCCTACTTCCATTCATTCTACTTCCTTCTCTTCCATGGTGATAGACGTTCTGTGACTGCAAATCCAAATTAAGAGATGTCATGTGATTTCGTAGTCCAGGAATCCCAGAATCATCCGAAAAACTCAGGTCTCCTTCACCGTAGAGATACTTTGTGCTCTCCTGAGAGAGAACTGCACAACAGGCATCCAAATTATTGTTATTCTAAAAAAGACAGATGAAAGTTTGACATTACTGACAAAATACTGTCACAGTTATGTATGAATACATCCAATCATAACTGAAAAATTAACAGTAGTGCATCAGATAGAAAGCTTTAGGTGGCTGACTAGCACAGCTGCTCTACACACACAAAGGGGATGCATGTGAAGCTCACTGGTCTGGAAACAGTGACTCGGCCAGTGGCACCAAGGGCAGAGACCTGCATCGCCTCTGAAGCAGTGACAGGGAGATGCTGCACCTTGGCAAGCTAGCTTTATACAGTATGATACACCTTGGATGAACACTTTCCCTTGTCCTTCTTAGTTTCAAAACCATCTTCAGCAGAGACCAAATCTCTGGCTTTAGGGAAGAAAATGACAACAAGAATGGATTCACAGCATCTCCACAGTATTGACTAATAACTTAAAAACAGAAATAAAAACACATGGTTATTTTAAATGTCTTCCCAAACACTTCAATACCAGTTATGCACTACCTCCTGCTGAAAAACGAAAGTGAATCTTATGAAGAGAAGAAACACACTGACCCAAGGAACTACACGACTTCAGAAGAAATGTAAAAATTCATTTTATACAGATACAGCAGGATTACTCTTTTGTAAGATAAAACTATTAATCGAAGACTCAGAGGACGTTTGTGTATTCATTTTAAACCACTGGTTGCAAAGCTTTTAAATACTTATACTTGTCCCTTTTAAAATCTGTAATAGGATGACTTAGAACAGAAACCACAGCCTAGCTAATTCTTTTTAAGAACATTCCAGAAGCAAACTGCTAATCTCTCTCCTCCTTTTCCACATTTAATAATATTGTACTCTAATCTTCCCAATTCAGTTTTAGAAAGAGTGAACATGCATCAGTGACCTAATTTCTTCATACTGTGCTCTGTCTTCATCACCTTTCACACAGAACCTCCCAACCCCCAAGAAATAAAGGTTAATACTTTCAGCCAGAAGAGCACCTGTTCAGGCCCATGTTATTAACAAATATAGGTGGCAAATCCATCCAGCACATAGAAACAGTTACTAGAAAAAAATGCATGTGATGAAAGAAAAAATTTGCATGTGCCAAGTAGCAACATCATCAGTTAGTTAAAGAGTAACACAACCAGATAAACTGATCCATGCTACATGCTTTCTATTATGTCATTTTTGTTAAACCAGCAGACATTTCTCATTCTTCATCCACGATGAAGGTGATAGTGTTGTGCAAACACAGCAAGACTGTCTCTACCTTACAGATTTACAAAAAAAAAAAAAAAAGGAAAAAAGAAAACAGAAGTGGGAGAGGGATGACAAGGCTAAACTTCACCAAACCAAAAGAATGTGTTCATACAGACCAGATACAGTTCTGAATTCTTTCAAATTAAATTTAAAAAAAACAAACAAAAAAACCCTCCCATAAAAGCCCCAGCCACAAAACTTTTTAAAATGATAGGATTACCTAAAGGCTATCTAACAAGCCAGCTCTATATAAGGATTGCTGTAAAAATGTATTCAGAGATAAGAAAATGGATCAAATTGATGATATGTATATTGGCTCTAGTTTGGAATAAGCACCAGAGGACAAAGTAATCAAAGGAAGTTAGTAGTGAAGAAAAGAAACACGCGGACAGAACAGTGGGTAAGAGAAGATAAGAACAATAGCCTGGTATTTGTTGCAAAGGAGAAAAGGGAGCCATAAAAGGGAAAAAGATAGGATGCCACAGAAAAACAAGCTAGAAAGATCTCAAAGGCAGATTTTGCATGAAGTGAATTAAAATTATTAACAGAGAGGCCAAAAATACCAAACCAAAAAGGAACAGGCCAAGCTTGCAAGGCCCTTACATTCAGCTTGAATGCATTTCTTTGGATAATTTTTTTTTTCTTTTTAAAGACTGCATCCAATCAATTCCAAAATTTCAGTGACGTCAATGAGAAAATTGGAGAACTCAAAGGGGAAACTGGGGCACATGGAACCCCTGGCATCTTCTGGCTGGCAGAGGCAGAGTTTCAACCGCTTCTAGCTCTTTACAGATCAGAGAACCGGTTGATGGCAGAACTGAGCATATTCCAGCAAAACAATACCCCTCATCTTATCTCTGCCCATGTCCCAATTGAGTTTAAAATGTTGGCACCCTGAAAGAGAAAGAAAAAAAAAGAAAGAATAAGAATGTTGGAGGGAAATGAGGAAGCAAGGAGAGGACGCAGACTTGAGGAGCAGGCATAGAATGCTCCGGACACAAAAAACAGAACAATACGGAACAATGTCCACAGACTGTGGACACTGCAGTGACTCCTTTAAATAAGGAGAATGGGAGAGCTGAATGCAGGAGTATTGTTGGAAAGAACAGAGGGATACAAAACTTTTAGAAAAAAGTTGCTGTCAGCCCAAGACTTTTAACTCCCTAGATTTAGTAGTTTCCCTATCAGCTCTTCTAGTATGCTATATAGAGTCTAGGTATTTCAACAGTGGGCTATTTACCTCCAGGTATTTGCATATTCTCTTTATCCTTAAGTTTTTCATTATAAGAATATAATGCTATAAACCTTTGTTTAGAAACAGCTGTAAGTTATTGGCTACAAAGAATCAATGGAGGATGACTCATGTACCTATACATTTTCTCTGCACAATTCACAGTGATCCAAAGAAACTCTCCTTGTTATAAAAGCCTCATCAATTATACTATAAACGGCATAATTGCTTATATTCTTTCAGATTCTCACCTGGGGTATCTTATAATTCCTAGCTTAAAGTAACTTAATCTTGATATATAATGCCTGCACATAAGGAACTGTGGGGCAAGGCATTTCTTACACCATATGTCCTCAAGTACTTGTCTTTGACCTAAACTACACTTACTGTCCTTATTGGAAATTCCTTCCACTATGTACAACTACAAGGTGACAGAACTCAGGATTCATACACTGTTCCAGCAGCCTTGAAAACACGGAACAAGTACTCTCAAATTCTGCTTTTCAATCTTTCCCATCAGTCCAAGTACAAAACTCGTTGGTTTGAAGAAGTCATGTTAGGCAGCAACAACCCCAAACATACCAAAACACAAACAAACAAAACCCCAAGCCAAAAAGAGTAGCAAAGCTAGAATCTGCATCAGAGAAAGCACAGCTCATGAAATTTCAAAGAACCACCAACATGACAGGATTTTCTTGGTGAGTCTTTAGCTCTTAGTTCACAAAAAAGGTAGCTTTCCAGTGTGACAGTTTAGTTTAACAATACTGCACACATGGAACATTAATTATTCTAGACTGTTTTTGAAAGATCCTCTAATGAAAGCTGACTTAAAACACTTCCTCAAAATCTAAACCCTTCCCCATAAATCTGTCATAATATGGGATGTACAGTATCTTTTCTTCACAGTTATAAGGCTTTTTTATTAAAAGAAATCCACCATATTCAATGTCATAAAGACCGCCAAGTCTCTTTAAGACAAGCATTAGTTTTTAGATCTATCAAGAATTACATTCAAAAGATGATTACTGATGTATTCACTCCATCAAGTCCACAGACCTTGCTGAACAAGCAGTTCTCATGTTTGAAGAACAAAACTATAGTATAAAACTTGTAGTATAAAGTCTTACAGAGCACTAACATAAAAATAGTGTACAATCCTGAGAACAAGTACAGGCAATTTATATTCTGGTTCAGTTTCCTTTTCAGCTAAATAATGAAAAAGAATGGAGTGGAGAAAGTTTGAAACCTCATGAGCCCCAAACAGCATTTTGCCTTCTTGCAAATCAAAACCAATTCTGCTGATGAAACACACTTTTCACAACTTCTTACTCTAGGAAGACTGAAGAGTCATGATAAAGTCTTGGCAATACAAATGTTAAATTGTCACAGACACTCTTCCCAACATTACAAACACTTTATTTGGAGGTATGTGTGTGTGAGTACATATACATATGTAAGTATAGAAAAATACATATTTCATATTAAAAAAATACATATAAACATCAAGACAAACAGTTACAATATAAAGGATGTTGAATCATAACCACAGATGTCCTAGCCATAGTCCAGAGACAGTTAACTTCTGGGAAGCCATAACCCATCCTTTTTCCTATCAGTGTATACTGATGATGAGTATGACTATTTGGATAATTCTCTTATTAATCAGAGTAAATAAAATGTTGAATATCTTAGAATGAAAAAGAAAATCAATCAGTATGGATGCTTTGAATCAATGGAAAGTGCAAAGCAAACATGTTTAAGCAACATAATTAAATAAGCCTACCGGCATTTGTTATCTCTAGGCATTTACGTGTCCCTATTGGGTTTTGAAGGCACAATTTAATTTATCTTCTGAAGTAGCTAACACAATGTTACAGAACAAGAAACTGATAAAAAATATGGTATGTGTTCTGATAGTGGCAGTATTACAAACAGACAGCTGCATGTAGAAGTCGAGAATATGCAGCTTTAGCACTAACTACAGCACTAGTCAAAAATGCTTTGTTACTATCAGGCCAAACAGAAATCC
Source organism: Muscicapa striata striata (assembly GCA_030060385.1). Taxonomy (NCBI): domain Eukaryota; kingdom Metazoa; phylum Chordata; class Aves; order Passeriformes; family Muscicapidae; genus Muscicapa; species Muscicapa striata. Next base: position 1,446,600 of record JAREIS010000062.1, on the reverse strand, counting down.
ATTATTTAACTACATAGACTACAAAGGTACAGCAAAAAAATGAAGCCCATCTGGCAGCCAAAGCCCTGTGCAGATGCACACTGGTGCTTCACCCCCACTCAGGTCTAACATGGAGGAGGCAAGGCTACAAGCACCTCATCCTGCCTGAGGGAGCCTGACTTGGATGAGTGGCTGTGCTCCAGGCTCCTTGTTGCAGAGAATACCTAAGGCCACCAGCGCTGGCTCTGCAGGCCAAGGGAGCTGGGAATGGAAAGCATCAGGGCCAATCTGCATGCAGGCAAGGGCCCACCTTTAAGTCTGATGGAAACCAGGTAGCAAAGTTGCTTCTGAACCTGCTCCAACACTCAAATAAAAATTAAAATAAAATTTTAAAATGCCACACTTTTAACATTGCCTTAAATTGTCCCTGCTGGACTCAAGTTGGCTTTGCATCCCTCCTTTTGCCACAGTTAGTTTTGGCTCTTGAGACAGCCAACAGGCATGAGCATACTGATTGGCGAGACTGTAGTCTCCATGCACACACTGATTATTGATTTACAAGCTGATTTACTTTGGACCATCTGACTAGGCATGGAAAAAGAGAGGCCAATATAACACTTTGCTTGCTGTGCTATAAGAGAAATTGGCTGTGTATATTTGCCTCATTTATAGAGAAAAAACAAAAAGAAAAACATCTGCTTTCAAAGGGGACACCCATACATAAAGTTTAAATTACAATGCTGCTTGCTTGTACAGCCATGAACAGAGCACTGACCTGTAACATGCATCTGGATACAACACCTTCAGGTACCTCAGGAAACTTCTGTCGCAGGTCATGTAAAACCTGAATATCAATTTGCTGGCTTCCTTGGGCCATTCGTATATTGCCTGGTCAGGATTGTTTTTCAACAGGCAGTTTTAGGCCTTAGTAAAGGGAGTACTCATCTCTTCTGTCCCAGCATTTTCTGGAAGAGAAAGGAAAGCCTTGAGACACCAAAAGCAGGCACTTCTGATGCAACAAAAGAACACTCCACAAAAAACTGAAACACACATACAAAATCCCCGTTCAATTATGCAACCTAAGTCAGTACTTTATGTTGATGTTTTCCCATGCGATATCTCTGGCTAAGTAATTGCCCTTCACACACTCACAACCTTGAAAATTGCCCATCTGTAGACACATCTGAGGATCAGTTTCCTTCTATCTTTGGTTTTATAGTGATATTATAGAACACCTTAAGAACAAAAAAAAATACTTGATTTATCCAAGTATTAAAATTATTTGGTTTAAGAAAAGCATTTAAACTTATTTTAAACAAAACCAAATGCAAAGTAGTACGCATCAAATACTGGAAAATAGTGTTCACTCAGCTTTTGAATGTACCTGCATTTTTACCTTTACCATCACTGGTTTTGTTGTTAGGATACTGTGAATATAAGCTAAATGTCTCTAAGTTTCAGAATTTACTAGCAATTGTCTACTTGGTTTTCACCCAACATACTTCTGAAATTATTACTAGAAGGAAATAACACTGCAACAACTTAGGCTTCTTTAACTAATTCTGTTTCTGCTTTGAATGAAATTATGAAGAGCTATGAACAAGACTATTGCACAATCAACCAATCAACACATTCATACAAATTATCTGTCCAGACCATATGATATCTACAGGCTTTTACCAAGAATTTCTACCAATAAATCTTCAAAGAATGGACCTGTCTGTTAAGCATTAGAATGGTATCTTCTTCATATAAACTAGTATTATAAATAAATGTGACCATACAGTTCATAAAAACCCTGACACAGTTAACTCCAACACACATTTACCTCTTAAATTAGCAAATTTTATTCAAGCATCTCCATGAATTTTATTCACTTTCTCTGTGGCAGCAGTAGAGCAATTAAAAAAGTTACTCAGTCTATGTCTCACCGAAAGTACACCTATGTTACTTCTTCAATGGTTTACAGTGTTGGACTGAGCAGTGACAAGACACTACTGATCTTGCACCTTCTTTAAAGAAATTATAACGAAAAACACTGTTCAAATTAAAAAACTAAACAATTACATTGTTTATAAAAAACTGTACTGCAATACTTCTCTCATTAAACTTGAAATCTGACACAATCACAGCAAGTCCATAAAAACAAAAGATCCTATTAACAAGAAAACTGGTTTACCCTAGCTCAGTATCAAATTTTTCCACCCCTCTTCTACTAAGCAGTCCATAGAACTTCCCGAAAAATAGTTAACTCCCTCATTTCTTGTAAGACTGCCGATTTTTTTTTTCCAATTTCTCTAACCTTTGCACTAAAGCAAACCACTTTGCAATATGCTCTGGTATTTCAGAAGAGGAAATACTATGATCGCCATCTCAAGTTCCTTGTACAGTACCAAAATTTTGTATTTAATCTTTATTTAAATAGTATCACCAAAAAAACGCCTTCACAGCTAGTACAGCAAAAACTCCATGGAAAGAGATTAATGCATGTAGTCTTTTCAAAAAAACAGAGAATAAATTTTAAAAAAAGTATTGAAAACAAATGCCCCACATTTTCATCCCAGTGCGCCATTTCAATGCAGTATTTTTATTCTAACTCATTTGTCAGTGTCTGAAGTCTTGATAAAATGCACAATGACCACAATTTCCACTTATTACTCTGAAAGAGCAAATATTATAACAATTACCTTAAAATTCAAAAGTGCTACAGAAAAAACTTGTCTGCACTTTCATGAGGCATAAAATGACTTATGGGCCATCTCCAGAGGCAAACTTAAAGGAACTATAAGTTACTTTGACAGATGCAAGCCTAAGGAACAAACACACACCACTGCTGTCAGCCATGGAACTCAGGATCATCCAGAATATTGTCAGAAATATTCTTAGAATATTGTTAGAAAGTAACATATGCAAGTGGAAAATAAAAGGCATGAATGCAAGAGTGAATAGCCAAGACTGCCAGTGATTAGACTGTAGAAAAAAAGGGTACCAACTGGAGGCAAAGGAAACTGCTGGCTTCATTCAGAGACTCTGGCATAAAAATAAAGGCAATACCGCATTACAGAAGTAATCAGAAAAATCTATTCAAGAAATTAATTATTGGAAGAAGGAAAATTCAACACTTGTGACTCAGAGAAATAATTATTCTTAAAATCATTAATAAAAGAGTTTAATTACAAAGGAAAACTTCTAAATACTGGAGTGCGGTACAATATAGTTATTCTTGCAGTAATGTCCATTTGCTAATTATTTTATGTACTGCTTCTAGCTATTAAAAAAAAAAACCAAAACAAATAACCCCTTCAATGTGACTTTATAATGCTGGAGAGACAGAGATCACAGTGCTCATTTATGCCAGAAATACTAAGTAACCGGAAGAATTAATTAGCTGTGTCCTTTTTCAAAGAGTATTGGCATGATCCCCAGACAACTTAAAAGGCCTGGCAATTGTATCATGATGGAGCTCCTGTTGAAGCTTTATTCTGTGAAAACTATTGAAACCAAAGTAAACAATGTGTCATCTCCCAAAGACTACTCAGAACCATGAGTATGAGACAAAATAAACTGCCTCTTTTGTTTATGAAAATATTCAAAGACAACTTAATGCGAAATATAATTCAGATGCCAAATACTAGGCCATTATAGTGCTGGACCAGTGCTAGCTAAATACATAAATTTTCAAGTCTCCTTTCTTCTGACAGAGCACACGTTTAAAACATCACAGACAATTCTTCAGTACAAAACTTAACTTAGTATCACACTGACTTTCCACAAAACACTTATAAAAGAAGCGCTCTTCAGAGTAGGTTCTGCCAAAATGGATTTTATGAAATAATTAAACCTGAAAAAAATCTAAACAAAGAAGCTGACAGACTAGAAAGTTATCTGCACTTCTTGTTCGTTACTAATTTTTTCCTACTGCAACTTCACACACAGTCCCTGCCACAATAAATATCAAAGATAATTGTGCAGATTTTAACATAACTGCTGTATTTAATAATTTCATTTAAGTTATGATGCACTCATTATGTCTGAAGTCCCATTTATGGTCAGCTACCATTCGGAAAACAGCCTTTGTGTGTTCAAGAGAATAGCTTTTGGAGATATGCAGAACACTGCCACAGTAACCAGCATGCCCTTCACCTTCTCCAAACTCAAATCAATGCAGCCTTTATATCTCCCTTGTTAGTTCAGCTACATCTAGTAAGTAAAATGCTCACGCTTTTCTGTGGTTTTAATCTGATCACATCTGATCTGATTTACTCACCTGACTAAAATGCTGTAAAAGTAATCTATCTAAAAGCTTATTTTAGAAATCTGGCTGCAAATATTTTTTTAAGAGAGTGAATGCAGAAACAAGAGAACATTTTCTTGTAGTGTTAATGGAGCAGGTTACAGATATTGTGCATAAAAAGACTGCTGCAATGACAGGAAATCAGATGCAGCAAATTGCAATGCTAAACCAACAGCATAAACACACAGACAACTATAAAGATGACAGAAACAAAACAAAAGAAAAACACCCAACCCCTCTATACTTATCTCAGGCTCCTTCATCAGGACTAAGACACACAAAGTATCTGTGCATTGAGTAACTCTAAAAGTAAAATTATCTTAACCCCTCATCGCTCCATGCTTTCATGAGCAATACCTTCTACCTAGCCCATTATTCTTTAAAAAATATAATTTTCTCTCAGTCTACAAGACTAGCAATCACATTAAAAATATATGAATCTCTATCCACAGAAGGCCCCTTCTAAGCAGGATGTCCATTCTTCTGACAGTAACAAGCATTGCAACCTTACTGTCAGTTTGAAATTATTTGTGTGTTAACACTGCCCTTACAATTATGTTTTTTTGTATCCCTATTGCTTGGGGAGAAAAAAGAACATCAGACAATAAATGCCATACTGTTCTCTTGCAACCTACTTCTCCAACCTCTTACATGCCAATTTCCACACCTATTCTTCCTTTTCTTCCTCACTTATAACTGCACATTCTTGTTAAATATGAGACTAGAAACTTTCACTGTATGTGTGCCTAGCAAATGGTGTGGGGGGGGAATTAAAGACATACCACTGCATGTAAGGCCAACTTTTCCTCAAAGAAATTGGTTCTCAGCTACATGCAGGACAGCACACTCAACTATGTCACTGACACCTTGCAGGCAGGAAAAATTGAAAAACCCAAGAATAACAAAACCAAAATCATATGGCTGTCTGAGAAACTACAACACACACACACAAAAAAAAAAAAAAAAAAAAAAAAAAAAAATTAAACAGCAAGAAACAATGAAATTCTTTTCTCCCTATTTAGCCCTAATAGACTTTTCCAGAAAGCTTACATGGAGCCAAATATCAGGCAGCCTGAACACACACTTGTTTCCTTGAAATTAAAATTTAGAGTAATTTTGTAAGGGGAAAAAATACAGAAACAAGAACATTCTACCACAGAATCCCATATTCTTATTCTTTCTGCAAAAGAGATTAAGAAATGACAGGACAAAAATCTAAAAGCTTACGCTAACATCACTAATGCTTTAAATGCATATTTTAAAAAAAAGGTGTGAGAACTGGATGATGGAAACAGGTTTATTAAATATTCCTAGTAGAATTTAATTGTTCTAATATATTACTCAGTTTTTCCATGGCTAATTCGAACCATTTCAATAGTTCTTCACCAGTATCTCTGCTTAAAGAATAGCATTATCAAATCCAGATGTTATACTTCACTCATTACCACCCATCTCTTAAATTAATAATGAATAAATTTAGCTCATCACAGTTAGTTTCCCATCTCATCCTCAACCTACTACACAGTGATACTTCTTTTAACTGTTTGCCAGATTTCTACTTTGTACTGATCTGAATCCAAACAAGAACATGAAGGATATAAATCTGATTTCATTGCATGACCTTAAAACTGAAAAAAACCCCAGAACTGCAAACAAGCATCGCTAGGAGTTTTTCCCAAGCACATTACTGAATTGGATCAAACCAAAAGACTTCTATCAAATAATTAATGATCAGCAAGGTCAGAGGAAAATGGCAAACTCTGGAACAGTTCAAAGAAATAATTTGTTCCTATGGAAAATTTATTTTAAGTGACCATACCTGGAAGCAACCCCTACCTGGAAGCAATTCCTACCTGGAAAATACAACATGGTATTTTTTATTCCTCCAAATTCATTACAAAGAGTAATTTCCAGAAATAAAGTTTTATTTAACACATTTCATAATGTCTTTTAAACTCCTGGCCGGAATAACAATGTACTTTAATGGGTCCCACAGCAAAAGTGTGCACACACGAAACATTTAAAGAGGTTTAATCTGTCAGGTATTTCCTTGGAAACTATGACCAGTTACATGATTTCTTTTTCAAGGGAAATTAGTCGGGGTTTTACTTTTTTCATGTTGAGTATATTTTTTAAAAAAGAGTTTTGTTTTGTTTAACTGTGGATTTTTAACTCATGCTAGTTCAGTAATGCTAATGCACACATTAAGGGACTCTATCAAGGGATTGTATGTAAGTTTGGTTTGGTTTTTTTTTTCTTCCCTTTCCCTTAAGAGAATTAATTAAAAACAAAGCCACCATCCTTTTCTGCAGGCCATTCTGTCAATTCTATCAAAGCACAGCTGACCTTTTCATCTATAGCTCAGCAATGTGTCGGTAAACCTCATACACAAGCACATTAAAATGAGGTGTTTTAGATCACTGTGAAAATTTCCTCAGGAATACAGTTTTATGAGAGAAAAATCTATCACAACAGTTGAGCTTGACTTAAGCTACTGTTAAGAGATGGCAGTTTGAGATTTGACCTGTTCTTTGCACAGTATGTTAGCAACAGAAATCTGGATCTGAAAGCTTTGAAATTTGTAAAAAAGGATTTAATTCATTTTTACTGGAGATGAACTAAATGTGAGAAATGCAAAACACCTCTAAGACAACTGAGAAGGCATTTTCAATTCTTCCTACACTTATTCTCTAAGGCACATCCAACTGTTTAAGAGCAACACTTCTTTTGTGCTCTCCTGTCCACATAGTTCTCACAAGACCTCTAAAGGTCTAAAGTATATCACTACCCATTAAGTTATACTGGAAATATATGTGAAGATAAAAATCAAGATTTCTGAACTACATGTGTATCTTAAATGCAGTACTTGATGAAACTCAGAATTAAAAGTTCAAGAATGCTATAAATCTATAGAAATCTATAGAAGCAATACGTTTTGCATGTGCCTTGTAAAACCTCTATCATGGCAGCTGTAGGATGTCATATGGAAATGAGAACACAAAGCTAAAATTGCATTGCATAATCCAGACAGGGTATTTTTAAAAATTATATTAATGAATGCCACAGTAACACTAAATTCTGCCTGCATCAGGATTCCAGTCCTAACATTGTTCATGTCAGTTTTACCTAGATAATCAAAACTCTCTACCTTTAAATAGATTTGTTCCCTTTTTTATTATGCGACTGTGTACATTTGCTTCCATTTCTCAGCTCCTCAATGAATGAAAAGCCCATTACTAATTCACAGGAAGGTCAAGTAGCAAGTATTAACCTTCACATCCCCAACTGTGATTGTATCAGGTTTCTTCCATAGGTTAACAATATAAGAAAGCTGTCAAATATCTTTTTCTTCCTGCATGCTTAATTTCTACTGTCCTGTAGGGTAAACCTTTCATAAAGATAATCCTTTATGAACTCTCTGAAGTCAAAAGCAGGTGTGGCTATCTTGAAGAGCATGCACTATTTTCAGTGAAGCTGTTTTGAGAGGTCAAGGGAGAGAAAAAACCTTAAGACAAAAAAGGCAATCAGAGAAAGAGGCAGGAAAACCACACCTATATTACCAGCCCTTATTAAAAAATCTTGAAAAAGTCACTGAAAACAATGACAGTCTACAAAGAAACATGATTAAACATTTTTTTAAAAAATTCACTTGACTATATCGCCTTTAAAATCTGCTTTTGGTTGACAACTGACAAAAAGATACAAAGGCTTCCTAAAATGAAGCAATGATTTTAAACAACCAGTTTAAATCTAACTAAATGCTATAATCTCTCACAGATTCTCTGATCACAATGTGCAGTAATGTAAGAACATAAATATCCTACTGAGTCAAAAGTGTCATTTTAGCTCAGTATTGTCTGCAAGAGTGGCAACAAAAAGCAATATTCAGGAAGAACATGTAAGCCTAAACCTTTTTTGAGCACATTCCTCTCATTCTCTTTGTATCTACAAGTGTGTGATTGAGGAAACTTGAAAGCAACACCCTGTCTATTCTCTTTACAGCTCTGTTGACGATGTATTCATCAAATTCCTTTTCTTAATCTACTGAAATTATGTGCTCCTCCAATGCAGTGTGGCAAAGAATTCTAGTTTACTACTCCGTGCATTATGAAACAGTAATTCAAAATCAACCAAAACATCTTCCTTAGACTTTTATCAAACCTCTTGTCCTACAGGTCCTGAGTGGTTCCACAGTTCCAAGCTGCAGGGTCTCCTAAAAGTTCTGCATTCACCACCTGCATTAATTTTCAAGCTTCACTCATAAATCCCCCTACAATCTTCACTTCTCCAAACTGCTAAGTCTGTCATCTAAATGCCACCTTGGAAAGCAAGAGCAATATCTTCTCACTACCTTCTCTAACATCAACATACGCTCCCTGAAATACAGGGACTGTAGCCCTCAGTACTGAAGGGGAAGGCTTACCAGGGCCTTACACAGGAACACCACCATTTCTCATGTCCTCAGTATCTTTCCGATGATGCCCAATAGCTCTGCTGGCTTTTCCATCTGCTCCTGAACATTGCACCAAAAAGTTTCACCTAACTCCTCACAAATCCAAGACTGCTCTTTTCAGTTGCAATGAATTATGAATGTAGTATCTGTGTACAAGATCAGGCTCATTACACACCACAAGATGACAGACTAGAATGTTAATAACCTATCCCACTTTCTTCCACCTCTATCTTTCCTTCTCCTATCTAGCACCTTAACATCATTAGCTATGAAAGTCTTAAACTTTTCCAATATTTTACTACATCCTAATTCATTGAGTAGAAGACAGCTTGGTAAAAGCTGCAATGTGAAGAAAAATCAGAGCCACAGCAAAGGAAGGCCAGCACACATGAGTTACAAAAGCCTGAAGTTTGTTATACAAAGCCTGGTACGGGCTGTGACTACAGTAACAGGTAGGGTAACAAGCACATGAAGTTGTTACTTTGTTTATTGCTATCCCCCTGCTTTCATGACTTGTAATCACTACTCTACAGACAGAACAATTATAAAAGTTGTTTCTGAGCTGGCTCCAGAATAGTTTCTGAAGTTTCAGGTTTTACATCTGACCAGTCCAAATCAGGTCAAGTCTTCCTTGAACAAACTGCCCCCAAAAAGCTGTAGATGTTTAGGGAACTCGCCAGTAACCTACTGCCAAGAGCAGCAATAAAATGTATGTGAATGACAAGTTCACAATGAGCAGCTTCAGGAATCTCTACAATAGCTGACTCCAGGCCAAAGGGGACTACCCTGCAGCCTAAGTACACAGAAGCCCATCTCAAAACCTCTTGGCTCCTAACACCCTTTCAATAGTATGAAACCACATTCCAACTAGACCTGGATCTGCAGAGCTTGCAGACTTCTGGCTCCACCACTGAAAACCACAGTCCAACATGACTGGCTGCTTCAGAGCTGTCAATCTGAACTCTAGAATCATCAGTCCCATGACAGTTTCACTGCACCCAGGGAAGATTCAGCTTATGCTTGCTAAGCTCATATTTCATTTAAAATTGTTCACATAAATGAAACAGACATCTCATGGAATGAGAATTACAGCTCATACTATGTATTTAGCAGTAGTTTTTGATACTGATTTCCCAATTTAAAACCAAGACAGTACACACAACAGATACCAAACCTTTCAGTAAGAGAGGCACAATTACTCCTGCCATCATGGGACATCAATGTATAGGAGCAGGCACATAGGAAGGACACAATGCTTTTTGTTCTTAGAAGACCACATGATGAAGAATATCTCTAAATTTCTCAATGTATTCAAAATTACACAATTAACAATTTATTTTTTGAAAACAGGAACATGACTTAGAGAAATAAATTTAGATCAAAACAACTTGAAATTGTATTTAACCAAGCACAAAGAGACTCAAATCTGCATTGAAATACTGACATAAAAAAAGCACTGGTGAGTTTCACACTGGAACTCCATACACCTTAGCTTTCACCCTGAAGACAACAGCAAGAAGTGTCATTGCTTCAATTCAGAACTAAGAAAGAGTGCTGTAAACACTACACCCTTCCCTACGACTCCGAAGACTGTATCAGAGAAACACTTCAAACCCAGCTGCTCTGAAACTGCACTAACTCTCAGATTTATCCATGACAAAAAAACTCTTCAATTTCATTATTATACTGCCAATTCAATGATGAAAGAATCCAAAAGGCTAAAGAAATGCTAAACTACATGCATGATATATAACGATTTTGTTCCCACTTACAGGGATCTTTATAGTGACCTACAATTGTTGAATGTAAAATTATCCAATTGTCATGTTTCCACAACAGTGTAAAGTCTGAGAGTGAACTTTGTGCTCTCTTAGTATGTTCCCAAAGACAATATAACCATATTTCGTTAAAATTCATATGAGAACAGAAACATGTTATGCCGTATTTTAGCAGCTTGCCAGGTAGCTCAATTTCTGATATGTATTTTGGGTTATTCAGTTCACAGCAGGAAGCTCTGGAAAGCCTCTGTATCCAGGCAAAGAGCTGAACTTCAGCAGTTCAATACAGAAGCCAACAACAGCATAACAAATCTCAGAGCTTGCACTATGTAACACAATCTTCCAGTGGTTTTGCTGATGACTAGATTGGTATTTGAAAGACTTATTTCTATGTTTCATATTGATACTAAAGCAAGTACTCCTAAAAATTCTGATGAGTTCCGTTATCCTACAACTGTAAGCCAGAAATGAAGCTAATCAGAGATCAAGAGACATGACAGCATTTTAGGCAGCACATTCCAGAATCAAAGTATCTCAATAATTGCCCAAAGCCACAACCAAAAACTTCTGAAGATGAGGTAATAATTTTAAACTAGAAGAGCATATATTTAGATTTGATATAAGGAAGAAATTATTTGTGTTGAGGGTGATGAGACACTGGAACAGGTTGCTCAGAGAAGTTGTGGGTGCCCCTCCTTGCCAGTGAACAGTTTGGTGGAGCTTTGAGCAACGTGAACCTCTGAAAGGTGCTCCCGGTCTTACAAGCCCCTTCAGACCTAAAACATTCTGTATCAGTGGTGTCCAAACCAAGGATAAGTAGCTGGATTTTGACGCAGTTAAGTAATGCCTTTTTCCCTACAATTACAAGATGTTGCTAAAGTCAGGCTGTATAGCAAATTAAATGCATACAACTACATTAAGAAAAATGTACAGAAATCCCAGCAGTAGCAAGGCATACCTATTGTCTTATTCACACACTGTGTCCTATTTTCTAGCATTTGCATTACATTTTTTCCTAGAGAAAAGAAATGGCTCATGTATAATATTGGCCTAAAATGTTGTGATAGCACACCTAGTCTATAAAAACTTTTGTTTTTGTGAAACAAAATAATTTCCCAAATAATTTCAAAATTATGGTGAATCTTTCTTATTGCTTTGACTGAAAACATTAATTTATGGGAAAAACTCCTAAGACATTTGCATCTCTCTTTCATTCTTAGGCACACATAATGTACAGGCTGTTTCCTGATTTTACAAGGAAGATTTTCTAAGCATTTCCCTGATTTCATGGAACCATTCTCTATTCCTTACTTTTTAACTTAAATTTACATATTCTTAGTTGTGCAAGCTCTGTCTATACAGTGACCCATTTTGGCACAACCTGGACACAGCAGTGCAGCCCAGCAAGAGCAGCATCCACTGTCAGAATGCAAAGATAGAGGAAGCAACGATCTGCAAGTCGTACTCCAAGAAAGCCTGGTTCTCAAATGTTTGTGTGACTGTAAAAAGAAAGAAAGCAACCAAAGACACAATTTCTCTCTTCTTATCATACTCCAGCTCATTCATCATCTTTCTCCTGTATTGTAGTAGGCAAAACACTACATTTCTGAACTGTATCATCTTCCAAACACTCTTATCAATGCAGTCTCCTGGCTGATCTCATTTTAAAACACAGCAGCAAATCTAACTTGTTGAAACAATAGGAATTTTTCCAGGTCACAGGGTCAAAGTCTCTGATTCCCCGTATGCTAAGCAGGCACTTCAAGAAGAATATTAACATTTTGCAAAAATTTATAGCAAGGGTTCTGTCAGCACTTGTATACAATGTGCACAAAAAAACTCCATTCAGCCTGCTGAATCCACATTCATACAGCATTTCACTGTGATTCACTGGCTACTTTGAGAATGCCTGGTTTATACAAAACATCACTCAAAAGAAAAGTGAAAAATTCCTGAGCAGTAAACTGGCTTTAGGGAGATTATCTGCTTAGAGAAAAGCAAAGATACCAAGGATAGCTTGAGCAATATTATTTTGAGCAAGTCTGTAAGCTATTAAAAGTTACAAACAGTATGATTTAAGAGCAAAACAACTTAATTGCCTTCCATCTTCAGTGCTCTTTCCTGGACAGTACAAACAGTCACGTGTACACCAAAATGTACCTGTGACCCTACACACAAGGGTACTTGGAAGCTTGGTGGTGGACTTTGTGATCCCATTTCCATGAAAGCCATAGCACAAAGCATTTAATGCTTTGCATCAGCAACCCATAGCTGTGTGCACTGCACTAGAAGTGGAAGAAACTAGCCAGTTTACTTCTTCCTTCCTAGCTGTCATGTACAGCCACGAGACCACACAACTTCCTCCTATGAGGCATGTGTTAAAATACACCATTCACAGAAAAACTGGAAGTAGCTTTGGACTGTTAAGAAAGCATCAAACAACAGAACAGAAATAATTATTTTTCATATATACCAGACTTAGGAAGTATTTGAACAATTGCTAAGCAGCAGCAGGCTGCGCGCATCACATCAGATTTTAATGTTTCACTGATGTGTTAGAGAAAGTTTTGCAAAATCATCTATCGAAAAGTTTTCAACTATTCAGCCATATTTCATTGAAAGTGCAGTCTGAAACCTTATTAACCAAGCACTACAGCAACTAACAAATACAGATGCTGTCGAGTCACAAATAACATACATCTGTATTGCAGTCCTCTAGAGCAAAATAACAGACAACCAAATAACAGAGAAAGTCTTTAGATTTTGGCAGGGACCTTTTCCCCTATGGACAGAACAGCCTGTCCCCACAAAACTGGTATTTACCAAAAGTGGCTCAATGATCAAATTACACTTTCTCTGGTATTCACAAAGTAGTGAATACACGTGTCACAAAAAGCCACAATAAAATCCAAAAAGTTGAAGAGTAACTCCAAGTATTCCCTTTACTTTCCAGATCTCCTTTCAGAAAACACTCTCAATTCCATGATCTATATGCAAAAGTCCCGTATTTTTTTATATTCATATTTAAAGAACAAAATTTCACTCACATCAATTAAAATCACCTAAAAATATTCAAGTAACACAAATAATTGCTCCAGGATGGTAATGATACTGATTATAATGTCTCAAAAGCAGGACCTTTCTTATAATTGAGATAGCCAAACTAAGAGCATAATTTCTGGCAAAATCTATATGCATGAAAAAGATTTAAAAATTAGCTGCTGAAGAGAGAATTGTGCTCATTTAGATTACAGACTCCACAGGTAACACTCATCTCACTTTTCTTCTTGGTTCTTTCTTAATTAAAAAACAAATAAATACTAATGCAAAACAGGTAAAGTTTTGACAAAACAAAATATTTAAGGCCCTTCATTAAGTGCCCTAAGCAAATGACACTTCTAAATATTTAGACAAAAATCTACTGGCTTCAATACAAATGAAAGCTGGCTGTTCAGCCAACCAGAATTTTTCTGTCTTTCAACTCTTTAAAGTAATTCCAGAATTAACACTGACCTACTTTCTTTCAGAAAAAAAGTAGAAAAAAAAATCCTTTGAATATATATGTTTGAAATCTCTATGAGCCTTTTCAAATCAGAGGTGAAGGCCACTCATAGCTCCAGATGCAAACAATGAAGCTCCAGAACTTGGATTATTAAATCTGTCAGCTGCCTCCTGTGGTACAAGGCCAGCAAAGAAGCCACCTAATGTCAGGAAAGCACAGAATAGGCTCCTTTAGCTTCCCTGAAGTCCACAAGTCCACAATCACTATTCTCACTCACTGTGAGGATAAGATTATCACATGAATCCTCCCCTATGAGAAGACTACAAGATGCAAGTTAACTGTGTGGCAGCAACAGTCAGCCTTGCATGCTCCTTTACTAATGAAGTGCTTACAGACTTAGGGTGAAACTACATGAGAAAGCTGAATGGACTGAAATCTTCAGTATACCTTACCGTTCTTGCCACTCTGCTCTTAGACCCTGCAATTCTGCCCTATTTCTTGCTCTGGCCATATTTATCCACCTCTTCTCTGTGGCAAATTCAAGAGATCAATTCATTACAAGATAATACTTTTCTCTATTGTTGGATTTCTCTTTGAGTTTCAGCAGTGATGAGCTGCTGCATAAGCTCAAACCATCTTGGATCCATTCAACTGTATCACATGCAGCAAACTGGAAGATCCTATCATGCAAAAAGCCTGAAAATGTATTATTCTGAAGTCAAAGACTTTACTGCAAAACTGAAAGAAATAATGAACGAGGCTGACATAAATTACACCTGCACTCCAAGAACTGTAATTAAGAATTCGAATTACAGACCCTGTAAGCATGGCTAGACCAAAAGCTGAATTGGAGCAGTGAGTTATGGGCCATGTGTTGTTATTTCAGCAGCCAGCATTGGATCAGTGCTATGACTGGATCATTTTTATATCCTGCTCCTATTATACTCCTATGGGACTACATATTAACCAATTCTACACCTAAAACAGGTGCAGAAGAGCAGCAACTGCCTAAAAAAACAAAACAAAACAAAAGCATTTCTAAGAAATACGTAAAAGCAGATTTTAAGAAGCAGTACTCTCAATTCATGGAGCCCCCAAAAAGCTTTAACTATATAACCTAAGGCTGCTCTGTCTCAAAGCACTTCCAACAGCATCCCAGACAAAACAGTATTGATCTAGAATGTCTTCTAAACTTGGACCTACCATTTTTGAATACTCTGTAATAAAAACCAACTATATCTTCATAAAATTACTGACAAACCTAGGCTGGAAGGTACTGACAGAGGTGAACAGCTCCAAACACTATTCAAAGCAGGATTTCAGGTTTAAAGCAGGTGCATGAGGCCTCGGGCAGCCAAATTCGGAAAAATTCCAAGGATGGAGAAACTACTGGGTTTCTGAAATTCTCCTCCACTGATTAATCACACTCACTAAGAGCAACTTATTCTTTATATCCTATTGGGATTTCCCTTGTTGCAATCTATTACTTCTTGTCATTGTGTCTGCTACCTGAGAAAAGCATTCCTGCAGCATCTAGCCTGTAATGCTTCACAGTAGTCCATCTTTAGACCTGTCTTCCTCACATTAAACATGCTGAGGTTCCTCAGCCTCTCCACTTGCATTGCTAACCACCTTATTTCCCTCATCTGAAGTTGCTCCCATTTGTCAGCAGTTCTTGCAATGGCAGGCTCAAAGCTGTCAGAAGCACCCTCGCAAGTGCTGAAGAGAAGGAATAATCACATCCTACAGCATGCTCCCTATGCTATTTCTTATGCTCACTCTGAAAAGCCCTTTTCCTTATCCTTTGACAAGCTGACTTGTTGAGAAGTACATACTGAGAAGCCTATTCACAGCTGCTGTTTGAAAGATGCTTTTTTAAAAACAATATTAATTAACTTGATGCTTTTACACCAGCAGTTGTATTATAACTCAAGTAAAGCCAAGTATCTAAGCAAATACAATAACTAGTATAGAAATACGTTTTCTCTACTTCCACATGTGTAATACACACATCTCCCATATCCCCATCTTCTGCAGAACACAGAGAAAACCACTCAGGTTTGACAGCTGCCTACTTAAGAATTGAAGTGGGGAAAAAACATAGAGAGAAAGGAAAGTTATGGGTATGAATGAGGTAGGAGGAACAGTGATAGGAAAAATTAAAGCCTTCAGTACAATTTGTGACACTGACTCCAAATTAAATTCAAACCTCTGTGCCAAGTATTTGTCTGGTACTGCTGGGCCTAAGCAAATCCTTAATCAGTAGCTTCTGTGAGTCCCCACACTTTTTTCCAGACCTTTAGATCCCTCTCCACTAACTAGATGCTTGCATATCTCTGTGGAATTTGGTTCCATTTGAGTAAGACTTTATTTCTTTCTAGCCCAGACACATGTCCTCTCTAGACATCATAGAGAACACATTTAAATATTTGAAACTGAAATTTTAAAATGCCAAACTTTTAATGCCAAAAAGCAAAGCCACTGCTAACGTTATTTGCACAGCAGGGAAGTTTTGATGCCAGTATAGACACTGGAAAAGCTTTTTCAATATCATATACTGAAGTTCAGAAAAAATGGTCCAGATCCAAATTTTCCCATGTCATCCATCACAGCTGGCAGATCTTGCTCTGCCTTTTTGGATAAATAAAAGATGGCCATCTATTGGCTATGAGAACAGTAAGCCTTGCAAATGGAAAAGCATATAGGTATCAAAAAGGGCTACTATGAGTTGCTACTGGCACCAGTCATTATGAAACTAAGGAAAAAATAAAAATCCAAACCAAAACCAAATGTTTTCAGATGGACTTCTAAACTTCATTTTCCCCTCACTGGTCTGGAAAGCTGCTCCTTACCAACAAAGAATGGAAACTGCTACACTTTCCATAAAAGAGAAGTTACCACCATGTTGCAAATAAATGGTTAGTTACTTTAGATTAGGTGGCATAGTCAATTCCTTATGCAGAAACAAAAAAAGATTAAAAATATTTGAAAAGCTCTGGCTTCCTCTTATCCTACAGATATTCCAGAGGGCCTACTGATTAGTCTCAAAACTGACATAAAATCCCTTTTGGTCATTACATAAGAACAAAAGCTTGAATGTCCTTCTAGTTTACCCTGAAAGTTATATTCAAGCTGTAAAAAATGTCAGTTATCTGTCACTTGAAATGCTGCATCCTCATTTTGACACTGTTGTGGTACTCTTTTGCCCATCTTAAAAAAAACAGTTCCCTCAGTAACAGAACCACTGAGGAGGCCTCTCCCCCACTATTATTATGTGGTAGTTTTAATGACACAGACCAAGACATCTTAACCCTTTCATTGGGAGGCACAGAGGACAGATACAGCAGTTTAGGTGTGACAGTAACCAACTAAATCACACCAAGATGAATTGCAAGACACCACAGCAAAAATTTTGACCACACTGTGCTCTTTTATATCAATGAGAGTTAGATACATTTAGAATGCATGACTGATCTCAATGCTCCAAAGAATGCACTGAATTTGCCACAATACAACACAGGTTATAATAAATTAATACACCTAGAGCCATTTAACTTCATGATGTTAAAATATATTCTGAAACATTTTCACTTCCTTCATTTTTTCAGCTATAGTAAAATCAATTCTTTTTTATCATCAGTGAGCCCTAATAGGATTGACAGCTCAGTCAAAAGAACCCTAAATGCCACCAACACCACCAACCTGAGGGGCCTTATATCTTTCAGGAATAAAACAAAACAACATATTCTAGAACAATGAAGTCTTCTGTGAACACTCCATTTCAGTCATATGAATTCAGAATAGGGAATTATGAAATGCTCCTATGCATTGGTTAATAGTACAATTAGTATGTGTAACAGTAGAATAAAACACATTAACCCACCATAACATTTCACAGCAAAAACTAATCTAACAATTAATTACTTAAACTCTACAATACATGTAACTTGCCTTTTAAGAAAATTATTCTATGTGTCTCAATTTATAGGAGACAAAAACTAGCTCTTCTTGTAACTTACTATAAAGATAATTCCATTACAAACAACACTGGACACTAGAAATGTATTTCTTATAGATTCAGGAAAGGAAACCACTATTAATTATAGTGAAATGCATTGCCTATATTCCTTTTTTCCAGCATCAGAGGAATTTCTGCATGAGCTGTCTTTACAGCTTCCCAACTACTGCGTAATTTTCTCAAATATCAGTGACTATAACAATTTCATTCTTGCACAGATCAGTAAGCTTACCCTTATATTAAAATTTCTCTTTAGTGCATAGAAAAGCTACAAACAGTCAGCAAAAAAACTGTCTACAAAGAACAGATTTGTGCTTCCTTTCCAAGCCACAAAATGTGGAAGTTTAGGAGCTGCTTTCCCCCCCCCCATTTTAATGAAACCTTAAACTTTGCATAATTAGAAAAAGCTCTTTGCAGTTGTTGCCATAGGGATAGTGAACTCTTAAAGGCACAAGTTTCTACTGTAAGACTATCTTTCATTTTTCAATTGATTTGTAATTGTTCAACTTTACATTACACGGTAAGTAATGCTGAACAAAAGCATTTAGAATACTAGTTTGTTTCAAGACCTAAGACTTCTCATTGTGCATGTATTTTAAGTCCATTCCAGATGGATATTTGGAAACTGAATTGGGTAGAAGGCATTCCAAAGACTCATTACCAAATGAAATAAATGAAACTCTTTTACAGCCACACAAGAGCTAGATATTTGCCAACTTAGAGAGTAAAAACCATGAAATACTGCAGGTTTTTTTTTTTTTTTTAATCCTAGAAATATACTGTTAGGCACACATGACTGAAGGAAGCCCACCCTAGCAGAATGATACCTGAATACAAAGAAATATAATATCAGCTCTTAATTATTCAACAATGTATACTATGCATACCAATATGCAGAATTACAAAATTTAAAAGCAAAGCATCACAAAATTCTAACTGGTCCAAGTAATTGAAAATACTTGCCTTCCCCCCACTGCCCAACTCTCATTTATAACATGAGACTGAGAACAGAAGCTGACATCTAAAACAATAAGAAAATCCAATCAAAAAAAGTAATTAAAGCATTGAATTATTTATGTACAGGACATTTGACAAGCAATAGGAGAGCCAGAGTTTCAGGACAAAGAATGAAAGCATTTTTATGCTTTCTTTCCCAAGGGGACCCATAGCTACATAGACTCAGCAGACTCGCAGCCACTTAAGAAGGAATTCTTAAGAAATTGCATATATCTCCGAAATCTTAAATCCGTTCTTCGGATCTTTCAGTTTCTTATAATATCTACTAAAAAACTGCAATTTAATTTCTTGTAAGACTTTCTGCTACTTTTACCTTCAAAAATAAAGGTTGAATGAACTGCAAGAACACCAATGTGGTTCAAGATGGAAGCTCAACCATCTCAGCACTACATATATTCCAAGTAGGCAGTATAAAAAAGCAGAGGATGTCTTGATTTTACAGCTCTTCAATTTTTAATGACCCATAGTAGTTCAAATCAGTTTATGTAAAGAATAAGAAATTTTACACAGAACTGTCAAGACAGGTTTCATAGACATATTTTGACAACATAAATATATCAGAGCAAACCCTTCAATTATCCTTTTCTCCATTCCACAGTCAAACTGTGCTAATAAAAGCTGTATCTATGTGAAGAATATTTTGCCAGCATAGTACAACTGTACCTAGAATACACAGATTAAGCTACAGTTTCACAACACTTTTTCCACTGCAGTACCAGCTTAAGCAGTCCTCATTCCTCAGCTGTGCTGGCACAACTGTTTGTGCAGCTGAGCAGTGAGGCCGGTCAGGGAATCGATCCAGGTTAAAAATAATATTTTTCTGATGGTAAATTCTACAATCTGCTTTGCTGCAAAGCCACCTGGCACATTAACTAGTTACACCAGCACAACTGAGGGGCAAGGCAGGAATAAGAAGCTAAGGTCAGGGCAGCCCATGCCAGTGCTGACATGGAAAGAAATGCTCATGAAAATACACTCTTGGTCTTTAAATGTTTTGGCATTCCCTGATTAAGTGCATAATCCAACTACTGCAGAATAAAAGGGAATACTAACTACTACCTCACAAGCATGTTTTTAAAAAACAAAAGGAGGTTTCCACCTACTTTTCAAGAAATTCTATGCAAGGGCTACAAGAAATTATCTTATAAACTCATTTAAAACAGAAATTTCAAACTGTCTCCCCCCATTCCCCCACCACTGTAATTTCCTGTCTGTGGAAGAAGCGTATTCTACCATTTACTCTTTCTTTCACTAGCTCACACACAAAACTTGATCCTGGATCTCTATCCTTCAGACAAGGTGCCAAAATGTAACTGCATTTGTCCTCCTAAGAAATACCTAGGCAATGGAAAATGACCAGAAAATAAACTGTTAACTACGATGGTAACAACTGTTTACAGCACCTCTGTATGGAAGCAATTTTTCTGTGCTTGATACAGTAACAAGGCTAAAACAATACAATTCTTCTCGAAATACTGGCTATCCTATTGGTTTAAGGGCTACACCCTAGCTTCTTGGTAAGATTTTAAACTTCAGCAATAGGACAAGACTTCCTTTCTCTTAGTGATCTACTTGACTCCGAGTTTATTCAAAAAGATGTCTACAACACCATGAAAAGGGAGGAACTCTTGTAGGCTGTGCTCTATTGATACAGACACTTTCTATCTTGGGCATGAGCTATTGGCATACAAATACTCAGGTTTATGACTACATGGATAAAGCTTCCCAACAGCAGCCGGTTTATAGCACGTTCGCATGGCACAAAGCCATACTCCATATACACAGGGAGCACATGTGTCTCAACCACATTCAAAAGAAGCGCCCTCAGCACACAGCCTTCTACTTCCTGCTGATTACAGCACAATTTTTGACAGTATTGTATTTAATATTGAGAGAAAGAATGCTTTTACTTTTTCTTAAAAGGAAAAACCCACTAATTCTGGGAACATTATTTCATTTTATATCTGATTCACACATACAATACTTCACACTCAAGCCAGTCTCTGAACACATATCAGAAAAGTCAATAAATTAAATCTAGTTTCAAACATTTAGATTTAAAATATATAAAAAAACTATGTCCAACTCTTGTAGCTTCTTTCTAAGAATTTGCTTCAAAGCATTCACGAGATATTTTTAACACAATTAACTTTGAGAAGAAGGAATAAATTTATTTTTTTAATCTGTTAACATCAGATGCTTATCATCAGATTTAATTCAAAATACAATTCACAATTTTTATAAGAAGTATTGTAATTGAAGAATAAGCCTTATAATACTGACTTGGAGGAATTTTTAACACCAAGCACACACTGTACTCTTTCCAGCCATGGCTGGGCAGGGTACTTTTTAGAGATGGGTCATGAGGAACAGGCCTTGTTTAGTATTTTGACTCTTTATTTACCTCCCAAGAGATACTACAATATGGCAAAACATGGAAGCCTGCTGACTCTGGACTACTTTAAAAAAAAAAAAAAAACAAAAAAAACAAACCTCAAGCAGGAATGACTATAGTGTCAAACATCGACACAGTCTTAACTAAGTTTAAGACAGAATTCCCCTCTCACCTGAATACAACTTAGCTTGAAATTCTTAGACTGGCACTGCATTATTTCCAGTGACAGGAACAAGCAGAACGACTGCTGAACTCTCAAAGCCAACTAGCATGTTGCTAGTTATAAACAAAGCCACCTACTGTTATCAGAATCTGTCAGGTTGGAAGGGACCACAGGGGGTCATCTGGTCCAACCTCCCTGCTCAGGCAGGATTATCCCAGAGCACACAGCATAGGATTGTGTCCAGATGGTTCTTGAATACCACCATGAGGGAGACTCCACAGCCTCTCTGGGCAATCTGTTCCAGTGCTCGGTCACCCTCACAGTAAAGTTCTTCCTCATGTCCAGGTGGAACTTCCTCTATATCACTTTGTGCCCTTTGCCTCTTGCTCTATTGCTTATCCCCTTCCAGGAGTTAAGGTTGTGCACTTCTCTATCAATTCAAATAAAAACTAGCCAGAAGCACGCATTTCTTCAGTAGTTAAGAGACACAAAAGAATGATAAGCAGTGCATTTGTCAGACCTTGCCCAAATGACCCCAAAGTATTGATCATCCTGTGGTATAACTACAGTTGCCCATATCATGAAGGAAACACCACACTGAAGTTTTGAGACAGCCGTCTGGCTTCTCATCTGGTCTGAACACACCTCTTCAGGGGTCAGGTTTCACTGCAGTACTGTTACTGTATAAATTCTGATAAAATCATGGTCAAACTGTAGCTGTGGGAGCCCACAAACATACTTTATCTAGGTACTTGTTCTAGCACCTTACCTGGTCTTCTCTTTACTCTGATAAAGAGTCATGAATTTTGACATGATCAATTATATCACCCAACACAAGTACTACCTGTTAATCTTGCACAAAAAGTAAACCATTTATTTAAAAATGCACATTTCCTCCTACTGTGCTAACACAGTATGGTAACACAGACAGGCCTAAACTCAGAAGATCCTACAGTGAGTAGCTGAGCAAACAACAGCAGCCTGCTGCCACTTAGAGGGGCTCCTTTCTAAACACCACTCTAGAGCTCTTTTGGCAAGCGTCCTGCACCACATCTTGTTGTGCCAAGGCCTGAGAAAAATCATTTTACAGGATATTATCTATTAAAAGCTAGCAAGTTACCTTCAGGGAAGTCACTTCATCTGTTTATCATTTACCAGCCATTTTTCCATGCCCTCACACCTCCAAGCCAGTCCAACCCAACCTCACTCAACAGGTTGCTGCTGCCACCTGCCGGAAGAGCTTTACTCTCCTTTCTCCAACACAAAAACTTCTCTGGACCTTCTGCTCACTTGAAAAGGTAAAGTCCTTCTACTAGGTGATCAGAAAGTGATTATCTGGCAGGTAAGTGGCAGCCTGAATTTACATGTAGCAAATGGAGCTGGTTAGATGTACCTCAGAAGTGCCACTACAAGCCCACGCGCAGGGGAAGATGCACTTCCTTTGTTAACAGGAGGAAATTCTTAGACTGGCACTGCATTATTTCCAGTGACAGGAACAAGGAGAACGACTGCTGAACTCTCAAAGCCAACTAGCATGTCGCTAGTTATAAACAAAGCCACCTACTGTTATCATCAACAAAACTAAGCATGTCAATATTGCTTACAGAAACCATAGAAAGTTCATTTCTCAAGTCCACCATTTTCACACACACATTTAAAGACACTTGGACTTATGAAGATGAAACTCTTAGCTGACTTTAGGTACCTTCTAGAATTCTTGGTCTTGCATCCTTTTGCAATGAAAATATAGTCTGAAGTAGTGAATTAATGTGAAGTAAAGATCACACATATTTGATTTCAAGTTTTAAGTGAATCTCCAAGGAGTTGAAACAAACTACTCCATTGTTAGCAACTGTGCTAATGCCCATCACTCTGGCAAAAGAACAGAAAACCAACTCATCTGTTCACTAAACTCCTTCAAATTTGAACTAAGTCTCATGAAGTTGCAAGTGAAGTAAGGCATGAAGCATGAACAAAGTAACTGAGTTGCATAGGTATCTGGCAAGTCATAAAAATAACAACTTCCACCAGGGCGCCATGAAGATACATTAGCTTAGATTGGTACTTCATCACTCAATTGTGAAAACCCTTCAGAACACCAAACATTCAGTTGGGTAGTTTAACATTTTTAACTTTTACGACAAATGTCTTTTTAGATTAACTGTAGTCATCAGCAGCATGAAGCTGACTCAAAGTATGTGGAATTTCAGCTTTAAAAGTAAGAAACAGTCATCAATACAGACAACACATATAAATAGGCTCTGGTTTTCTGGAAGACTTCAGAAGAAAGTCTGAAAGAAGAAAGAAAGAAATTCTTATGAGGCCAATTTCTTTTCCTTTCTTTCACTTTGTTTCATTAAAACAACCAGCAGGTATGTCAACTATGGTCTTCAGCCTTGAACGACAGAAGACTGTGTTTTAAGAATATTGAAATTCTGACTTCAATACTGGGCAGCACCATGCAGCTCATTGCAAAAACACTGGAGTCGGCAATGTTGGGAGAGTGTTTCTTCTCTCACTTACTTCTGCCATTTCTTCATGCACATCCGACCAGTGAACAAAAAAATATATTCAGAAACCAACACTTTAAACTCTCATCTGTTAAGGAGTAATCTTGCCACAGTCAGCAAGACCAAACCAGGTAAAGATGTAGTGTGAAATAGGTCTGGCTCTGTAGGCTGGAAGAAAATGTTAAAAACAGGTATAGAAAGATCACAGTGCAGACACTCAGGTCCTGAGAAACAACCCACTAATGAGAAAAAAAATCTCACATAGCAGACACCCAGAAGATCTTTGGAGAGGAACAGTCAATAACGCCTACTAGAAACAGGCTTTGACTACCCTCTGTTGAATTCCTTTAACTTATATTGATATAAAACCTACCAAGTATTGTATAAAACTACAACATTCTCAATATAAAAGTCCATATACCTGTCTACAATGACTTGCTGATCCAGTTCTTGGCAATTACATCTGCTCTTGAAAGGTAAGTTGTACTGGCTGATAAAACTTTTATCTACCTCAAAATGTAAGACACCAACATATTAAGACTCAAAGCTCAGGCTTTCCCACTCTAATTCCAGCAATTTCCAACATCTTAAATTTCATTCTTTAAGTCCAAGCTGTCATGAGAGAACTGCTACCTACATGAAGCTGTATGATGCATTTTGCATGTAGGGTATAACAAAAACAAGAAAGTCCCTTTTTTTTGTCAAGGAAAAAAGTAAATGCACATGATCTTAACCAAGAACAGAAGAGTAAAAAATTCAGAATGGATTATCAGAGAACACTTCCCCGTGCATACACAGACTCATGTTCCTCAATCGCTATTTGCTCCAATAAAAGAAAATGCCTCCTTTTCATGCATGGCATTGGAGGTAAGAACCAAATACCTGAAAGCTATAATCATGGTCTCTTAACAGAGCAAAGATACTTATAACATCACCATCCCTAACAGCTGAAGAAAAACAAACGAAATTAAAAAATTTCTCCCTTATGAACACCTGCGCCAATCAGGCTTCTTTCAAAAAATAAAGGTTAAAATACTGGTGGTCAAGAAACTACCATGTCCTTTCACTCATTTAAAAAATGAAGAAATTTATTTAAGAGATTCAATTAAATATTTAAGCCTAATTGAAAACCAATTTGTTCAGAATATCCAGGCAGAAAGTTAGGTTCTCCAGCTTTTCAAAAAAAAAAATAGTCTCTTGTCTGTCTTTATACCATTCACACAGACCCTATTTCTTTTTGCTCAAGAGCAGCTTCAATTTGAATGTTTCATTACAAATAATAACCATTTCAAAACACTCATAACTACACTTCAAAACAGAAAACAAAATCACTACACTAAAATGTATACATGGTACAGTGTAAATTTTTATCAAACTGAAAGAAAATAATTTTTTTGCTAAGGTAAAATTTTGATTGTGGAGAAAATTACTGGCTAATGCAATCAGTCATATGTTTATCCTATTTCAATGAAATATAAAGCAGATTTGTTCCAACAGAGGCAAATAGTTTTGATTATTTTAAGGATTTGGGGATATCTCCACCCAAGAATTTATTCATAGGGGTTATCTTCTGAGAACAGCAAGCTCAAAGATACAGTAACAATCAAATACAAAATTAGAAGATATGCTTGATGATTAAATAGAACAGATCTTCAGTTTTGCACATTGCTGTACTTCATTTCACCCATATTTTCCTGAGAACATAACTGAAATTATTAAGGAAAATTCCTTGAATTTTTTTTGCTAGGCTTCTAATCCAAAATAAACTCTCCTTATTTCATTTTGCCACACTTTAAAGTTTTTGCAATTACACACGAAACTGAGGCAGTAGGAAAAGCCTCAAGGAAGCATCAAATGCAACTCTCTCACTCTCCTCTGGCATGAGTGTATCTCCGCACACTCCAAAATGGTGAAATCTCTTATGCTTAACTCCCATTCCATAGAGGTGGGTAGGCACAAAGAGGCTAATGAGCACAGAAAAATATCCACCCACTCTTTGGAAGTACACCAATCATTTAGAGAACACTTGCACCTTTCCTACTAAAACAATATCATCTATCACTACTGAAGAGTTGAAACAGTACAACATGTGCCCACTATCAGATACTTGGGTACTGCTTAGAAAACCCCGGTCCTATCTGGTACAGAAACAGATGCAAGCAGAATGAAAGGTCTGAAGCAGCTGGGCCAGGGAACATGCTGTTAGATAACTAAGCAGCCAAGTACCACGAGCTTCAACTTCCCTCCTGTTCCCTAATGATAAACCAAGTAACTAAAGGGCAACTTCTACTTCCTTTTCATTTACACTGCATGACTCACCTTGCGAAACATCCCAGTTTATTTCATGAACTTTGAGATTTGATTTAATTTCCCAGCAACCCTCATCATATTCTCTCCTGATCAAGGAGCACAGAGGACTGTGTCTCACAAACGCTTTTACTTCTGGGCTGATTGAATACTTTCCTTTACTTCTGGGCTGGCTCAGTATATTCTTTTCCATTCTTCCTCCCTTTACAAACCTCAAACAATTTCTTTAATTGATGGGAGAAGTGCCACTGGTAAATCCAGCGTTTGCATAAATATCTACTGAAAGCCAGACCAGCAAAAAAAAAAAATTCCTATTTTATCTTAATCAAGGATTTGACTTTACCAGTATATTATTTACTCATTTTGATGACAGTAAGGTTGGGTATTTCAGCCACTCCTTAAAATGCTGTTCCAAAACAATTCAAAACTGCCACTGTCATTCCTCCTGTTCCCAGGCATGCATTCCCCCTTTCACTCCCCTCTTGTGAGTGCCCAACTCTGGCACTCATCTGATTCTGCAGCAAGCCAGTTCATGGAGCAAAATCGAGACAGGGAATAATGTTGTGTCAATTTTCTGCTACTTTAGCTTTGAGTCAGATGAATGCCGGGGTGGACATAGGGAAAGAAGGAGAATCAGCTTACAGTGATTTACAAATCACACCCTTAACATTTCCTAAGGACAATCTTGGAAGGGGGAGAAAAATCAAGGTTCCACTAAACACTAAATCAGACTTATCTGATTTTACATTACTTTAGTACTAGAATAAACACTTAAAAAGTTAAAAAATTAGCCAAATCACACAAAGCTGCTTCTGGCAGCTGTTACAAACAACAATGTAGGCCTACAGGATAAGACTGAGGAGGAAACATAACAAGTTCTAGAGAAGCAATACAAAGGGTAAATAACAACAAACCACTTCCTTCAATTGGTAGCGACTACATTTGGAAACAACTCTGTCAAAACACAGCATCTGAACTGAAAGACAGTGGAGAAGTTTCAGAAAGATTGGTAGGACAAGACCAAGAGAGAACTTCCCACCAAGAGTCAGGGATGAAAAGACCTTTAGCTATTTAACACAGTATCATAAGCAAAAAATGGCCACAAAACTCCCCTTTTCTGACAATCCACTCCTCTAGAAGGGCAACTGAGATCCTTGGATCCAAGCGGTGTCTATATTAGGAAGAGACTCGCAGCTGGGCTGCCATAGTTTTAGGCTAACAGAGCTTTACTTTGTGTCTGCAGTTATCTTCACCTGTGAAACTGCACTGGCAAAAATCCCTGGGGTAATGGTGGAGGACTTTTGACAGCTGCCAGGAAAGGGGGAAAAGAAAGGGTGAAGTGTGGTCATGGAAAACTAGTTGTTGTTTTCTCTTTTTTCTCTATTAGTAGAAAACTTCGGACCGACTCTTACAGCTCCCAAACCAACACATATAAGGACAAACCCGAAAGCACCACTGCAACATTTGGGAGGAAGCCTCTAGTTTCCATTTATTTTCTGCCAAATTCATACTAGTAGAAAATAAACAAAAATCCACCCAATAACCAGGGAAAAACCCCTCCACCAACACCAAGATGAGGTAAGACACTGCTAGGCATGAGTCAAATACAAGTACTCATGAAGGTGCCCATACAACTCTTGTTTTCCTGCTGATTTCTTCCAAAGCCCTATCTGATGCACAAGTAGAGAAAAGTAACAGAGAGACATTTAAGCAGCTAATCCACTAGTGCCCTGTTAGCTTCCCATAGTTATCTTCTTCTGGAATAAGATAAAGATTTCCCATCAAGGAACTGATAATATGTAATTTTTAAAATTGCTATTTTTTTCTAGATTTCCCATGTTTTACTATGAACTGTCTTCAAGGAAGAAAAGAATGCTAGTTGTTCTCCATCCTTTTCTTATGGAAAGAAGAATATGATCACTGCACTCGCTGTTATGTAAGGGACTACTACCAGTGATCCTTTTTTCTGCATTTTACTCCACACAGGACTGCGGGGGGAGAAGATTAACAAGGAAAGGGAAGAGGAAAGCCAGGAAGAGCATTCACAGCTTCTCAGTACCTATTGTTTCCTGCTGCTAAAACCTTTAAAAGACGATCACTAGTCCTTTTACACAGTAACCTGCCATCTACTTTTTTCCTACCTTAAACTAAAATCGCCTTACAAGAATCCTGACAACAGATACATTCTAACAAGAAAACTAGATATTCAAAAGGAAAAAATTAACTAAGTAACCTGCTCTGAAAAAGGTGACAAGGAAAAGTAACAAGAAAGCTGAGAAAGAACAGAAAAGATGCCTCAGGGCACCAGGCAAGTAAAGAGCTTTTAGCCTTGTAAGGTCTTCCACTTTGTCACAGCACTTGGGAAGAAAAAAGCAGTTAAGTTTTACACTAGACTAAAATTCACATTAAAAAATCCAGAGGACTTGCAACTAAGAGTTTGTCCTTGTGTGATCCCTATTCCAAGCCCTCTCTGTAAACTACGGAGAGAGAAGCAGAAGAAAAGTGCAGAAATAAACAATTTCTCCTCAGATTTTGACTTCCCACGGTGTTTTCTGGATATTGTCTGGATATATTTTCTGGATATAGATATCAGCTGATAGCCTCTTATTAAGAGAAAAAGAAAATATTAAAAGTACATACCATTAAGAAGGACTGTTAAACCTTTAACGTTTATCTTCTAACCAGAGATATAGCCAGATATTATGTATTTTCAGGAAACTAAAGAAAGCTGAGAATCCATTTTATAAAAATAAATATTGAACAAGTGCATGGGGAAAAAAGTAACTCTGCTAGTCTGGATAGCTCTTCTCAGCTTTGACATACTAATACATTTCTTGCATTTGCAACGACGATAAGAGGCCTGTTAATAGAAGTAGACCGACTTTTGAAAGATAAAATTTAACAGTGTCACACAGATAAAGCAGCAAAGGATTTGTAACTATTTGGCTCTACATTTCACAAGAATTCAATTTTTCACTCATCCCAATTTTATAATGCTTGTCCTGCAAAAATAATAAGCCATAGGTTACAGACAGGAATAATTTAAAAATGCAGATGGGGACTTTTCAAAGGAACTGGCAAGAACTAAGGTATTAAAAAAACCCTCATGATTTAATTTTGTGATATCATCACCATTTTCCCCAATAAATAAATAGGAAACAAAGAATTACTCTTTCCAATTACATAGAGTTTCATTCTCACAAGAAGTTCAGAAAAAATGATAAATAAGTGACAACAAATTCTTATGTTCACAAGGCAAACCAAGCTGCACTACTAGGCTTCTGTGAAACCAATTCAAGCTCCCAGTCAATCTATATATACCTGAAAACAAATCTACAACAGCCAAAGAAGGTGGCAACTGTAAAATATAAAAGGAGAAAGGGCTTTCGAAATCAGTGAATTTTGACAGTCTGCATAGTCACTGCAGGCATTCTGCAGCATTCATTGATATGACAGTGTAAGGTGATGACTTGCCCTTATCACAAACAGGCAGCAGCTTGAAGCCACACAGACAATGCTGAAATACTGTTTTGTCCAAGACTCTTAAAAACGTCAAACATGAAGATGATTTTTTTTTTTTTTAACTAACAAGATCCCATGCTGGTATAACTCTGAATATTTTTTTCTAGATGAAGTATTCCTCTCAGTATAAACTATATTATGTTGAGGCAAGTTGCAGGTCTCAATCTCATTTGCATTGGCAAGAATTTCCCCACTCATTGATGGGGAGTGGAAAAAACATTCCAGAGAGCTGCCCCTGGCTCTGCTCTGAAGAAACATAAGCTTCAGTTTGGCCTGTTCTTTTGGCCAGTTTCAACAGGAAGGAAGCCTGCAGCTCCATCAACTCTGCTAACTCCATTAAGTGGTACTTTGACTTCAAGCTCTCTTGTCACAGCAAAACTACTGACAAGCAAAACCCATAAGAAATCACACAAAAACAATATAATAAACACAACCAAGAAAACATTAAAGAAATCACAGCCTAAACTTTAGCTTGAAGAAGTTGTTGGTATCTGCCAGCCTAGAATCTGAACATGAAGGCCAGATTAGCAATTACTGCTGAGTTCCAAAGTCCATTCAGAATCTACAACTGAAAGAAAGAGAACACCTACTCCTACTAGTTTTAACTTACTCATCTTTAAATGAAGTATTCATTAATATGTTTGAATAAAAGATTATAATTTAAGAGATTCACTAGTTTTATAGCCATTAAAGGTTACAAAAGGCTCCAACTCTAGGCCTGAAATAATGCTCCCTTGCAGTACATAAATAAAATATGAACATCATTACAAAACATCTGTTTTGCTAACCTATTTTAACCACATTTTTCCTCAAGAGTGCTGCACCTTTTCTCTCCATCTCTCTTTCCATAGTTTACATAGCTACCTACCTATTAGCCACACTTCGACAAGTTTCAGTGGGACCTGGATGTGCTACTGCACTGTAAAACTGGACTACAGCATTTAAAGATCAGAAAACCTTAGAAAAAACTCTTTCATATTGACAAAGAGAAGATTGCTAGGATTCTTGCAGGCACCATTACTTAAAGCTAATTAAAATACATCTGTTGAAAGCATTTAAGACTCCTTGATTATGTCCACATAAGAGGAGAAAAATTACTGTTACCACCTTTCATCCAGGTAGGTCACTAGTGAATATCTTACACAGTGGTAGAATCCACACACATGGGTTCTGCAGTGAAGTTAGTTCAACTAATTAAGTTACTTCAACTAATGAAGTTAGTTCTACTTTTTGAAGGGCTAGCTTTTACACCATTTCAGTATTTCAGCTGGTGACTGTGAACAGCTGCAGTGCCACAGTGCATAAGGATAGTTTCTTGAACTAGTCTTCCTGCTTTTCTGTCACAGGACTACTCCCAAGTCTACAGCTTCATGAGGGGCTTTCATCATCCACAATACCAGCTTAATTAACTCTTGCTTCTTCTTTATATCTATTCTTCTGGCTTTTCTACCGTATCTGAGTTTTGCAGAAAAAACTATTTGTGGGCTTACACTAAAACCACAACAGTGATCTTAGAGGAAAGGATGGCAAATCCATGCCCTGTCCCTGATGTAGCACAAAACCCCTTCAGTGTGAAGTTACAGGAGGCTGCCAGACTGATCCAGCAGCTCCTTGGCACCCAGGGGTTAGTCTTAGCCCACGAGATCACTTAAGTTAAATAGCAATCTGGGTAATTTTCTAACCACCCATACAGAAACTGCCCTGGCTCACAGACAGATGAGACCAGAAAAGGGACCAGCTGCTTGTGTCAGTGAAAGCAATCTTCCCTGTTCAGTCACAGCAAAATATCAATGGCCCCTGATGCTCACAAACACTTGTGTTCTTCCATTTTTTTCCTCTAAACCTATCTCAAAGCCATTTTGTTATATTACTTCAAGAGTAATTCATGTATGCAGAACACCAACAAAATAATGAAAGCATTCCCTTCATGGCAGCAAAGGTATATTTTTGTATCAATAAACCAAAACTCCTCACTCAATGTTGCAGCTCTTCCAGAAAAATAACACCATTCTGCACACATAACTGCCCTACACCAGCAATCTCTGTAAGCAGACTGCTGTATTATAGAAAGATGACGCTCTGCCCCCCATCCAGCCCACCCATGCAGCCATGTCGGTACCTTTCCCAGCTTTGACAATACCAGTATCACCAGAACAGTGAAGACAGCACATTGGTCAAACTGATCTTTTTCCTCCACAGTATATGTATGAAAGCACTAATAACAGAAATTATATTTTCCTTTTGATCTGGAAACCACAGGGATTTTTAGCCTCATGCAGGGGAAAAGAAGAAACAATGGGTATTTTCTCTGAACCTTGCTGCTTAACACATCACCTGCTAGACACAAGAGACTGGAAAGAACAGGAATTTCCACAATCCAAACGACAGCTTTCACCTGCTGCTCACAATTTATTTTATTCCCCTTTGCCAGATACTGTGGAAGAGGAACAAAAAAAAGTACTGCACTTTACACATAGAAAAGAAAGATCAAAATGTGCTTCTTGTAGAAGCACAAAAACTGATCCTTTAGCAATCTTTTTTACACATACATTCATACTAAGTTTTAACTCAGATATGGAACAGAATTATTTATATTTTTTAAGAAATTGCTTGTGGTTAAATTTTCCTTGTATTCAACTCATTTTCTGAAGAAACAAAAAGTTCTCATTCTGAGTGAAGCCCCAAGTGTGTCACAGATGTGATCCACTGTGATAACCTTCAACTCTCAGCTTTGACACACCAAACTCTACCCTAAGCAGCTACCAATGAATACAAGCTAGTGAGGGCCTAACTCAAGTAATTTCATAACTCTTCTATGAATTTTCCAGACAAATATTAAAAGTCAGGTCAAAACATCACTAAATGAATTACAGCTATCAAATACAATTTTAATTAATTTTTAAAGACTGGAATGATTTTTAAATGACTGGAGAACAAACAGGCCTAATAAAAGAAAGATAAAAAAACTTTGCCATATGTCTTTGTCTAATCTAATATATGTACCTAGGTAAACAAATTTATTATTCATGGGACTGCAAACTGTTCTAGGACTGACTTATTTAATAAAGATTTATACACTGCCTTGCACAAAAGGGCCTAATCTAGGTTAAATTCTACAATAATTTATATTCAATACAATAATCTGGTATTGGCAGTTATTACAGTAAGACAGTCTTAAATGCACAATTTGGTGCATACAAAATAATCTTACTCCTACTTATCAAAGACAACAGTAGTACATAAAAAAAAAAAGAGAGAAAGATGCCATATTTTTTTACTGTTTTGTACTTATCAACCCAAATCACCTTTTTAAGCACACTTTTGCTGAGCCCCTGGAGATTGTTCCCAGGCTTAAGGCTGTTGGACTTTAAAAGGCTCTCTTAAGAAAGATAATCAACCGTTCCCCTTTGAAAACAAATGCTTGTTCAACATACAGAAAGTCGCAGTTTGAACCAGCTGAATGAATAGAAACAAATCAAACTACAGAACTCAGGGGCTTTTTCTTTTCTATCATTCTCTCAGGAAAGCCTAAAAGAAGCAGGAGCTTCTTAACAATGATACTCCGAAGAAGAGACAAAATGGGAATGAAATGACAAGTGCTGAATATCTTTTCTTAAGAAAGGTATCCAAGAAAGATTAGAACATAAAAGAATGACAAAAGGAAGCATAAACAAGAGGGCACTAACACTTTAGCCATAAAGTATAGATCAGCATGCCTAGGCAAGGTAAATGAAGAGGATATGAATGAACAGATTTCCTCTGTTCTAGCTCACCTACAAATATTATAGGATGTCAGTAAAGTAGTTGGAAGAGATGAATTCTGCATGGCACAGATTTTTCAAAGTGTAAAGAAAAATTAACAGAAATAACAAACAAAAAACTATGAATGCTGTAAAAAGATGGGAGAGTACTGCAAAAAGAGATGTGTAGCACTGCACAGATACAGGGAGGGGAGACTTCAGTTCTTGAGAGTTTAAACTCAACCTGAATTTACAAAAGATACAATTACAGACCACACTATACAACTTAAATATTTCTTTAATTGCATGCTTTTTTTCCAATATATAGGTGAAACAGTTAATTTTTTTCTACCTGGGGAAATCAGACTTAGGACTTAGACATGGAAAGACTTCTGCATTTCTAGCCTTCAGTACAAAACAGAAATCGATTTTCACAACCCAAACAGCTTCAAGAAAAGAGATGATTTATCTGAATTTACATGTCATTCACAGCTTCTGAAGCATCAGATCAGTAACTAATGTCTGCGACAGTTACATTTTGAAACTTACTGTATTTTTTTAGTTTCATTTACCCTCTTAAAAAAGACATTCCGAGAACACATTGATAAACACTGATGGCTCAGCAAGAGATTTTTACACACAGTGCAATTTCCTTTGAAAAATGCATTCTAAAGCCCCAGCTTTGATAATCCCAAGAGTTACTCCCTAAACATATTTATGCTTGATCTTTCTACAAGTCACTTATGAAAACACCTGATAACAGGAAAGTATATTATTGAACAATAAAGACAGGCTGCAGCAAATAAAATTAAAAGGTTCCTCTTAAAGAGTATTTCCCATTTGCCAGTGATTTCTTATCCATTTCTACTAGCATTATGGACAAAATAGAGCTGTACCAGGCAAATACTTACTTCAAGACTCAAAAAAGTTCATAAAATGTTTAGTCTGTAATAAATCTGTATTAAAAAGCAAATAATTTCAGGCTTACTAAAACAATTTGATACAACCATGTCTCACCTTCACAAATATATCAGATCTGGGAGTAGATCACATGCACTGTGGCCATGCAGCAGTCCACAGAGACATGACTGAATTAAACTACCAGCATGCAACCAACATGTAAGTCACATTATCTAAAGAAACTGCAACTATACATGATGTACCAATAAAATAATGTTTTTGATAGTGTATTTTCAGAAAAACATATATGTCTTACGCACTTGTGTAACTCCTCCCTTACTCATGCACATTCTTGCCCCATGCTACTTCACACACCATCAGTCTGGGCACTCCTGTTGAATCAGACTCACACAAACACAAGAGCAGGCACAGCTCAAGAGGCTCTGTAATGAGTGAAAGCAACAATATCACCAAACCTTTTTTTTTTACCAGTTTTCATCTTCTTAAGAGCCTATTTTAATGTGATTTTTGTTCAAGGTACTGTAGCAGAAACAGCAAAAGTAATATAGTCCTGTTTCCCACAGACTGTTCTCTCCCTCAGCCATGCCCCTGTGTTCCAATTAGTTGCATTCCACCTCTATCCCAGAAGCCTATTATCTTACCACTCTCTTCCAAGCACTGGCCACAATATACTTAACCTCTCATGTCCTCTAACTACTAACTGAAGAGAAGAGTACAGCACTTCAGACGTGGGCCTTACCCCACAGGCAACTGGCAGCTAACTACAGGTAACTGCTAAATTCATGCAAAACTTTCCCCTAAAGAAATAATCTTAATGAAGCCATCAACTTTGACAAGTTTAACTTTTGTTCAACATTAGTATATGTCAAATCTTTCACACCTTGACCCTTGGCTAATTTCTCTGCTGAAATCTTGATGACCTCAAAATTTACTGAGGCACAAGATTAAATGAAATATGATTGCTCAAGATTTGTGACTTTAGAAAAGCAAATTAAAGACAGTTTATACACTACACAAACATACAAAACCAGTAATTATTTCTGAAAAAACCCCACAGATAAGAGGTGCATCTCAACATTTCATCCACAAGAGAACAGCTGATTCTGAACTCCCAAAATGCAAAAATTTATTTTCTGGCAATAAATTGCATTTATGTGTTTTGTCCTTTTAATAACTATTCACATCTTCTGATAATTTTCAAGTGCATTTTAAAGGACATATAAAATCTCACAGATAAAAGGGTTCTACAAATTTTGCAAAACCTGGCAGCTTTGTAGAAAAAAGTAACCTGAACTCATGCTTTCAATGAGAGTAAAAACAGGTGCAATTCTGCCTTCTCCACTGGCAGCCCCAGAAGACCAGCCAGCCAGCACCACATAGCACCACATTTGATTAATTTTGGAATAAGCATAAGATACTTCACATTTAAGTTGTAATCTACCTTAAGCTAATCATCAAAGCAGTGAGCATATAAAGTGGCTTTGTCCCATTTTTGGCAAATTCTAGCTAACCTAACAATATCATGACTAATAGGTGTAACAGTCCTAGTTACTTGGGTGATCATTTTCTAAAAACTCATATATACAATCTACAGCTTTCTTTTGCCACAGAGTATTCTCAAGCTAATGCTTTTTTAAACACTAAAGGAGGCAAAAGGTTTAAATCCATGCTGAAACACAGATTTTTAAATAATGGAAAAATTAAATTCTGTTCATAGCACAACCAGGATCTGAAGGAGTTTTAAACCATTCGTCTTTAAAGACAGCGAAATCTGATCTTCATCTGTGCTTAGAATAGGAAAGAGCTACACATTTTGCATATTGCTACAGAAATTGATTCCACATAGCGTTTTTCTAAGAATAGAATGCATATTTCAAACAACAAAAAACCATTTTTCTGGTAAAATTCTCTGACTAGGTATTAACTTACAATTTATTTAGCACATTACTAAATTATGCTTGACTTCTTGCAACCAGCAAAAAAAAAACCTAGTAAGTTCTAAAAATATTAACTATTTAACTATACCTTAACTGCACCTATGGCAACAAGAATATGCCAAGTGATGCTGTTCATTCAGCAACAGTCATGTTCCAAGAATATCAGGAGACTACATACAAACCCCTACACACAAATATCTTCTAACTTTACCTACATCAAGCTATTTCATTTGGTTTCACTAGAATCCAGTTCCTACCAATTAAGGAACACCACCCAAAGGCAGTGTAACAGAAACCAGAAAACTCAGTAAATATATGTATAGCATTTGCAGTCTTGCATTTCTTGATTGTGAATTGTACTTGCTGATCAGTTCAATAAAAATAAATCCCTAATTTTATTATAATTAGGATAAAGGTCTATAAAAACTTCTGTCAGGGAAAGCATCAATATCATGTCTCTGATTTTTTGGTAAGCATTCTCAAGAGACGGTGAAACTGAAACAACTATTATACTGAAAAAGCCCTGATGACATTGAAGAGTTTATAAAAAAATATTATCCAATTGTACATCTGACAGCTTTCTTGCTTTCACAGTTGCATTTAGATATGTGGAATCCAAACCAGACCAGGTTACTAAGCTGGGCTTAAGATGCCTTAGAGCATCCAGCAGCATTTCTCCTCTTTGAAACAGAATGCACACACTTGCCCAATTGAGATAACCTACTATACCAAAGAAGTGAGAAAAACCCAACTTGAATCACTGTATACATTTGTGGTAAAAAAGTTACCTTTCATGTAAAACATTTAAATATTTGAGTTTTGAATACAGCTTTTAAAAAATCCAGTTCTGAATCACTGGAATTTTTGTTCTGTTTTCTGTAAAAGCACCAACAGTAACATCGTTCAGCATTCCACTTGCAGCAGTTCAGTAAAGATCAGCCTGATCCCGCAGTCCTAAATCTACAGTCATTTCATAAACTTGAGGTCACATCTGACCAACTTGTTTCTTCCAACCATGGAGATCATGATAAGAAGGCAGCACTTGCAACAGGATGGATAGTAACACAGTTTTATGTTTCAAAGTACACTCTCGCAAAAAGAAATAGTTTGGCAATAGCTCTTTAAGCTGCCTAACAAAAAAAAAAAAAAAAAAACCAGCTCTTTTTTTTGTTGAGAATAATCTCTTCAACAGATGACAGGTTTAATTCTACAAGACTCAAAAAACATACCTATAACACCAAAAAACCATTACAAAACAACTCAGCCTTCAAAGCAATGCCATGGTGTGGATAATCACTATCTTCTATTCTATCACTGCTAGAAAAGAGAAGTTTCTACCAGGACACTGTCATAGGAAGAATGCCCATTTTCAAGAATTCTACTATTGTATCAGCAGATATAAAGGAAGAGAGAAGAACCCTTAGACTTCTCTTATATTGAGAAAGACAATAGTTTGCTTTTCACAAAGTCTTGAAAAGCTGGCATAAGCAAGGGTAGCACAGCACAGCATAGCAAGATGGCACTGCCCTCACATGTAATGACAAGGATGGTGCTTTATCAAGTATCTCTTAAACACAAAACTGGGATGACCCAGACTTAGCACCTCCCCCAGCCACCTTCCTTACCTCTTCCCCTTTGCAGGCTCTCTCCACTGTGAAGCAACTTGACAAAAGCCACCCAGGTCTCCTCAGTTTTTACAAGAAATTGAGACTCAACTGAGGGTTCATTCTGCTGCAGCACAAATCAAGGTACTATCTAAGGTACAGTTAAGCATTCCCAAGTTTAACATGTGGATCACAATCACAGTTGACTGAGATTTTCATATAAAATGGAGAGTAGAACTTGCTGAAGCTGATGACATGTCTCTTCTAATGTGTCAGTGGAACTTCCCTCTTGCCAAAAGCAGGTATCAGAATTCTGGGGTTTGACAAAACCCAATTACAGCAGTATAGGTAAAGAACAAATAACTGAAATATGCAATTGAAAACACAAATGCCTAATTATCTGAAAATGAATAGCTAAGCTGAAAATTATTCCCGACTTCAGCCAATTGTGAATATAATGCTATTGCTACAGCATCACTGGCCCTCCTTATAAAGTAGTGCATGAACAGTACCATTTTGGTGGGTAAAATCATGACATAAACTAATTTGACCAGTCTAAGAGAAAGACTCTATCTGACTTATGCTGATGTTTAGAAGGAATATGTTTAGAGTATTAAAAATTATATGCAGCACCATCTCAGCATTCTACAGGTGAACTTCAGAACCTCCTTTATCAAGTCTGTACCAGATATCCTAAAGCTACGACTAGAAAACCACACCTGAAACCCACTCC
The DNA here is from genome assembly GCA_030060385.1 of Muscicapa striata striata. Lineage (NCBI taxonomy): Eukaryota > Metazoa > Chordata > Aves > Passeriformes > Muscicapidae > Muscicapa > Muscicapa striata. The sequence continues at coordinate 1,407,727 of JAREIS010000062.1, read as the reverse complement.
TTACTAAGAAGCATCTCTTTGGAAATTCCTTTTTAATGTATGTGCTTCCCATCATTGATACAGAAACGCCCACAGGTCTTGGGAACGAACTAGGCCCTGCCGAGCCACCGGGCACAGCACAAAGAACACCAGGCTCCTGTTCTGAAGGCCTTGCCTACATCTAACAGGACGGAGCACTCAGACTTTTCATACGAGCCTTCCAATGAATGAGACAGAGTACTACACACCTCCGCAAAGCGTTCCTACGTCTCTCAGAGGGGCAAATCAGAAAAGGGGAAGAAAATGAGAAACAGTATGCATCTCCTCTCTGCAAAACTCCTCTTATCAGAATCATGTCAAGAATTTCTACTGGACAATCAAATTGACTCGAATAATGGAAACCAACGTCCCAAATATACTATATATGGAATCGAGCCCAGCCAGCCCCCGCAAAGACACGGGGCACTAAAATCTCCCACCTCGGACGCTCGGGTACTCATCCCCAAATGGCGGAGTCTCGCCCAGCGAACTCACACCTGTCACCTGCCAGGCGCTGGGCCAGCCCCTCCCTCTCTCTCTCTCTCTTCCCCCCCCTCCCGCAGCCAGCTCCCGCCCCTCCCCGAGCAGCCGCAGCCCCCCGATCCCTCCCTGCTTCGGGAAGCTCCAGTGACTCGCGAAGGAAAATAAGTTTCCATCTCTCGCTGAACGCCCCGCTGTGCGGAGGCTTCCCGTCCCCGCTGTCCCACCCCGCCCCAGCACGCCGGCACGATCGGGGTGCCGGGGCTGCTCCGTCCCCTCGCACAGGCCTCCCCTATCTCCCTCAGCCTGGCAAAGCCCGGGGCGCGCTGAGCGGCCGCGGGAGCCCCGGGCCCCCCGCCCCCGCCGGCCCCCCGCGCCTCTCCCCGCAGCCCCCCGGGGATGGGACTAGGAAACCGGCCCGGGGAGCCGCCACCAGGCCCGCCTCGGCGGGGTCAGCCTTACCCTGCTGCCGCTTCTCCTCTTCCTCCTCCTCCTCCGCCGCCGCCTCCCCCACCACCACGGCAGCAGCCGCCGCCACTACCGCCACCAGCGCCGCCGCCGCCTCCGCCCGGCAGGGGGGACCCCGCCGACCCGACCCGCTCCGCAGCCTCCCGCCGCCGCCGTTCCGCTCCGCGGGGGGAGGAGGCGGAGGAGGAAGGAGGAGTAGGAGGAAGGAGGGCAGGGGGGTCCGTGCTGCCGCGGCGGCGGGCGGGGTACGGTGGGGCGGGGGTGTGTGACGGTGTGCGTGCGGTGCCTGTGGCGGCGCTGCTCCCGCTCAGCCGGAGCCGCCGCTGGGGCCGCGCGCCGCTCCCGGCCCTCCCCCGCGCTCGCTGCGCTCCGAATCAAAATAGAGCGACAATATGGCGGCGGCGACCCCAGCATCGCGAGAGCGCGCCGCGAGCGCTAACGGGGATGCGCCGCGCGCCAATGGGCGCCGGGGCGGGGGCGGGGACAGCGCGGGCGGTGCCTCCGCCGGCTACGCCCTCAGGGCGGGCCGGGATCGGGAACGGGAATGGGAGCGGGGGCCGGCGCCTCGGCGCTCCCGGGACACCGGCGGGACACCCTTCCTGCCCTGCCACCGCTGCTCCACCCGGCCCGGCGCCAGAGGAGGGAGAAGCGGCGATGGCGGGAAGGTGGACTGCCCTCCTGGAAAGCGAGCAGGGTCTCAAAGGGCTGGGAAAGGAAGGGCAGCATCTGCAAGGGGAAAAAAACCGAAGAAAATTAATATTGATTAAGCCCCCCATCCCGTCTATCTCCAAAACGGCTGTTTCGAGGGAGTTGCCAGACTCTTTCTGTCAGAAATAGCAGCGCTTGCTCCACTTTACACAGAGTACGTGTATTCCATCATCCCTCTGAGGTAGAGCTTTGACTAATCATCTCCCAAAAATGCCGCCAGGCGAACAGGGCCCCGTGTGCTGGTGAATCCCTCTTCCCCTCTCAGCTCCACCAACACCCAGTCCACGACAGGCATCTTTAATTTTAGTGGGGTATCCAAGTAGGTCTTTGTATTTCTGTAATTTGAGAAGCTTCAGCTTCAATGAAAAGACAACTTTCTCATGATATTGTAAAATCATCCAATAAATCAGCTGAGTTTCGGGGTTGTGATACCTTACACTATGTACTCCTTATTTTCCTGTATTTGCTTTTGTCGTTGGATACTACTGGGATCCAAGGAAAAAGCAGCCCTGGGGCCTTGCCTTTCCCAGGCCTTTACAAGATCAAGGAATTATAACAAGTAAACACACCTGCAGGGTGCATGAGAGACATGATGTTTTGCTAAAGTATGTTTTTAGAGAGGTGTTGCCTTCTTTGACCAATGAGTCTTTTCTATTTTGTTTTGCATGTATTACCCTATACATATATATATGTGTAGCATTTCTTCAAAGAAAGCTCTTCTCTCTTGCTTCTCCACTATGCAAGGAACTTGTTGCAATATCCTTTTCACTGCTCCTATGGCCTTAAAATGCAACATGCTTTCTTCCTGCATCTCTTGAATCCTCCTTCTTCCTCCCTGCAGTGAGCAGGTACTGACCATGTTGTCCATCCTTCTTGTGTCATCTTACTCTGAAAAATACAGTCCGACACAAAAATAATTTTAAGGTAATCTTTATCATCTATAGCAGAGGGAGACTGCCTGAAACCCTGCAATCTAGAATGGCAAGCAATGGGATGTGCTGAAGCTTTCAGCTCTTCCCATACAATGGGATGGGGCTGGAATCAATAGAGAGAAAGATTTTCTCCACCACCTTAACTCCCAGAGACAGCTGTAATTGCCAGCACATGCCAGTGTGTGCAAAACAGCCAGGCCATAATCATCTCAAACCTCAAAACTATCCCTCGCACTAGTCATTCCGTGGTGTGACAAGAGAGAGCTGCACTTTCTTTACAAGACCTGAGCCCTTAGACTGGCCAATTGCAACAATGAATGACATGAACCAATAAAAAATCCAGCATGCTGTAGGCAGGAACTAAATTACTCGTGACAATTTCGGCTAAGCATTCCGTTACAAGAAATAAAGTCAACCTTGCCTCTGAAACAATGGATATTTGCAGAAATGATTGGAAATGTACTTCCCAAATGAAAGCATTAACAACTGAAAAAATCCCTCTCAACTACATTTAGTTAAGGCTATCAGAATCCCAAGGGAATTGACTGGAGCAGGCAGGGAGAGAGAGAATACCAAGGAGTCTAATAGTGAGTTGTTATGTTGTGAGGGGGAAAAAAATATAAAAAAGGGGAAGAGGAAGACAGCTTTTTTTCCTTCACAAAACGGAAATATAAGGGTGTGGGGGGGTGTGTGTGTGTACATACATTCCAATAAGAATCAGTTGTTTTCATAAACTGCAACAGAGAAGTCTGCAATTCTCTTGTACGTCAGCAGCATGGAGTATGAAAGACGTGTCCAAACCTTATTACTCAGCCTATCTTGTGTCAAGCTTATACAGGGTTGAGAGTCACTGCAATTTGTTTGTTTATTGCAAACAAAATAGTATTTCTCCAAAGTGAGACAGAAATTATTACAGTCCATTACAAAAATGGGTAATGGGGCACCGAGAAACAAGATGCAGTGGGAACATCAGGTCACAGATATACCAGGGGTTACCCCACTCTAAGTGCCCAGGTACATTAATCAAACCTTTCTCTTTTGCCTCCTGTGCTGTAGACAATTCATGGGCTGCCTTGTCATTGCTCAAGCACCCTGCTCTTCCGCTCTTCCAGCACAACTGTTTTGAACTTCATTAAGCTGTTCCTGACCTTTCAGACAGATAGGATAATGTGCTTACATGAATATGTTTTGTGCACAAGAAACTCAGTTTATTTTGCTGAGTTTAATACCATGTTAAATATTTTACCCTTTTGCCTACAATTGCTAAAAGAGGGATTTACCCCAGGAAAATGAGACCACTTCTCACTGTGCTATCAGCAGAATTTACTGCAATGCTTAAGCACTGGGATCATGTGAGTGAGCTGGACTTGCCCCATTTTCCAGGTTCCCCACACAACATCTATGTCTGAGCCTGTTGCTAAAGTAACTCTTCTCTCCTCCTATAGCAGGTAATTTTGAATCAGTTTTTAGCACCTTTACAAAATCAAAGAACAACTATTTAGGAAATTAGGTTTTTGTAGTGAGATTTAGAAATGAACTGTTTTCCTTTGTATCTGAAACAAGAACTAGGCAGATCTATCTAATAGAACATTCTGTGTGTAACTCTTACTGTGGTGCAAATCAAAGCTCAGTCTCCAGTGAGGCACAGGCCTTGCTTCTTTCCCTGAAGATTTTAGAGATTACCTCCATTTTTGCCACAGAAGATATTACGTTTTTTAAACCTTCAGCAAACTGTTTATATTTTTCCCTGACAGAAAATGAAATTTTAAATAGGTTTGGGGAATTATTCTAAACATCTTGCACAGAAAAGCTATTTCTACAAAGTACAGTCAATTTCATCAGCTTGCTACTGACAATTTTGATGCTGAAATTTCCTGAGAATGCTCTTTAGAAAAGGTAAGAGGAGGAGTCCAGTAAAAATCCACAACAACTGCATCGTTATTTTTGAAATTGAGTTTAAAAGTCATCTTCCACAGCAGAAGAAGGAAGCAGTTTTAAAGACACTTTTCCATTGAACATTCATCTGACAATTTTTTTTGTTCTTCTAAGAAGGAGGTCTGTCAGTCCTCCTATTGGAAGGGTGACAAAAACAGAAGTAGCATTCACTGGCCAAGGACAGTCCTTGGAAGTTCCTAGCCTGAGGTTGCAACCACAGCTTCTGCTACAAAAAGAATGAGAATTTGAATTAAAAACATGACAAGGAAACACAGAAATTCACCTTATTTCAGAAGAAATTTCAGGCACTGTACTTCTCCCACGTGGAAGTTACCAGCTGTTGTGTTCTGATGTTTTTCTTCGCAATCTGCAGAACACAAACAGCTGCTGGCATTACTGTTGGGACTCCCTTCTTTTCCAGGTTGCTGCTGTCCTTTCTTCAAGATAGCACCAGCTTTTTCACTTCCTAACAGCTCATCTATTTGGGAGTGGAGCGCAAACATGACATTTGTGATAAGGATGTGATTAAGAGGTGCCTTAGTGGTTCATGAGTTCTAGCAGCTTCACAAGATTTGGATAAGGCCTTTGCTGAAGGAAAATCCATTGAGACTTTGAGGACAGCCAGCCTACCCAGGCTTTTCAGTTGTAAAAGCATAGGGACTTGTGTTACAGTGGAGCATTATTGTATTTTATGTATTAAAATCATGGAAATAGCATGTTTTAAATCTTGGAAAGACTTTTAAAAATGCATTTAAAAACCCACACTTGTTTATATTGATCATGAACATCTTAGGAGAATGTTTAGACTTGAAGCAAAACATCTTTGTCTACCCAAAGCAATTCTGAAGGCTTTTTTTCAATAATTGTTTTAAAACTGGGAAAGACAGTCATATTAAAATAATCTTCTGAGTAAGTAGGGAAAAGTGCATCCTTGACATGTCTTTCTCTGAATAAGAGAATTATAAATGTGTGAATAAAAGCTCATATGTTCATATGGCATACAGTTGAGTCAGTAGCTACTAGGGAGACAAATTTTGTATTACTTATTGCTACCATAAACCTTTTTTATTAAACTATTTTATGATAATTCAATGACATAAAATATAAAAAGCCAAGGCCATTTGAGGCTTCAAAATACTTCAGGAGGAACACAGATTCTTTCTTCCCAAATCCACTGTTTCCCATGCTTTGTGGGAAATGGAGTAGAAAGTAATGATAAAAATTTATTTCCACTTTTCCTAAGATTTATATAATACTGGTATATTGTCCCTACATGTCTCTAGGGTTTTGATCAGCAAGACACCTTTAGTCTCTTGCTAAAGTCCATCTTTATTCAAATACCTTTCAATCACTTGCTTAAACTTTATGCTGTGTTGAAACCTGCGACAAAGAACGGGTTTAAGTGTTTCTGGACAGGTATAACTTGCTGAGTTGAGACAGGAAACCTACCTTGAAGTCCAAACAAATGACTTGCCTGTTCCAGATACAAATCAGGCATAAATGTTTTCATAGTAAAAACCCTTGCAGAATGTCTTACAGCTCTTTCTTTCTCTAGCTACTGATTTTAACCTCTTCTGTCTCAGTGACTTCAGCCAAATCCCTTCCCTTTACACATTTTGTAAATATGAGAAGTGAGAGTGCTAACTGCAAGATACTTAATCTTATTATATATGTTAACACACAAGGTGCAATAATTATATTGTGTTTAAATTTCCCTAAATGTGCAGGAGGCTATTTGTAGGTGGCTAGTATATTTTAAAAAATAACCCAAAGCACTCTCTAAACATAAATGTTTCATGGTATTAGATTTCTCCATCTTCTTCTGGTCTTCTGCCCCACCGCTTTAATTACCTTATCACTCAATAATAAAACTCTCTGTACAAATCCTGTGCCTGCTATTAGGGAAAATTAAAGCTTAGTACAAATTCTCTGCATTCTTTCTTCTCTTCAGCTGCAGTACTTGACAGCTTGGATGGTACAACTGAAACACACAAAGCCTTTAAGCCACCCCACATCAAAAAAAAAAAAAAAAAAAAAAAAAGAAAAGGGAAAAAAAAGGCAACTCAGACCTTTCTAATGCTCATAGGTATTAAACAAAGTCAATTTTGAAGAAGAGGGTACTGGATCCCCCTTCTGAGTGGAAAACTCACTGGTGTAACAATCAATCATGAGCATATATACACAGTGTACCAGTTTGTTTCCTTCTGGGTCTCATGCAAGCCTTTGTAAGGAGAAGGCAGCTTATTCCAGGTCCACTGTATCCTAGGTCTGTGAGATTGCCAGCAGAAGTGAAAATTGTGGGAATATGTTTCTCTATGTAACCAGTTGTCCTCTAGTTACTGCATCAGAATCCTCAAGTTCCTGTTCTACTTGCATGACTTTCGAATTCCAAATTGAGCTGTGTTTCAGTCATAAACTCCCGTGGTTTCACCCTTTCTGTGGGAAAAGATGACTTGTTTGCACCACAGTTAAAAATGTTTCAGTATCACAGAACAAAATATTCAGAAATACTAAACTTCCAAATCATCAGCTCACTAGCATGAAGAAAGATCATCTCTCTTCCTCCAAGGTAAAATTCTTGCTACAACTAGGAAAACCAATACAGAAAAGAAGGTGCTCATATATGCAAACAATCTGCTACCACTGCAGCTGTTTTCAGCTGCTATATTGTCATGTTGAGGAAGAAGAGGAAATTGTGGGAAGTTTGTTATGAGATGCATGACATACATATTTAAAGGAGTGCGTTCATGTCCAAAAATTTTAGTGTTCACTTGTTGGTGCTTTTTTTTCATCTCAAGATTTTCTGATAAATTACAAAATACCTTAAAACTCCACAAAACTCTTCTTCCTTCAGGAGGGCATTGGTTCTGCAAAATACACAAAGCCCTCTAGATCATAACCCAGAAACTATAACCCCAGCTAAGCCAAACACAAATTTGTACTTAGATTTAGGCATAGGAAAGTTTTGTTTGCTTTATTCAACTCACTTAAAATTAAGCATATGTTTTAACACTTTGCTGGATTAGAGCCTATGTCAGCAAAATAAATTTCTTGGGAAGAAGTAATAAAAATGTAGCTTGCAATAAGGGACAGCAGAGCCATTCACAGTTACAGAAGCTTTAAAACACTAGCTGGTATTTATATATTTAGAAAAGAAATCAGGCGTGAAACAAATCATTTTAGATAGCACACTAATTAGTCTGCTGAGAAGCACTTTTTAAAAAAAATTCATCTGAAGAAAAACAGTTTTTGTGTCCTTGCACCCCCAAAAGCAAATTGATTTGCACATCAAGGAAAAACATTTTTTGCAAGCACAAGTTGCAAAAGCAATTTTCCCACTGTTTAGTAACAGCCTAGCTTTTTCCAGATATACCATTGCATTCCCTGGAGAAGAGGACAGACAGGAGGCCAAGCTTTTTAAAAACAGTTTCATTACACACATGCACCTGAATTTGCTCATTCAAGTTCACATAATTGCATATATACTATAAATATCAGCTAACTAATTCTCTTGTGTGCATCATGCACTGATGTATATTTATTCTTAATGCTAAGAACCTCTCTGAATATTTGATGTTCTAGGTCTATCCTTTAAAGAGAACTTACATCATTCTCAAAACCAGAAGGAATACAATTCTACCAGACTGTGTCCATGTTAATTTTAATTTTTCCAGCAAAACCTTTCTGTTGCTAACAACAGCAGGGCAAAGTATGAGTTCTAGTGCAGCTATGACTCCTTTGGCATTTTTAGCACAGGGCTATCTGTCATCATTCAGAGCTGCTCTATCTTGTGTGAAGGGCCACACACACTTCAGGAAACACAGACCAGGGAAGGGCAGTGCTGGAGTTGCCCTCTATGTGACAACACAACACTTGGGTTGAATCGAGCTCTGTGGTGGATGATGAGCTAGTCAAGAGTTTATAGGCTGGGTTTAAAGAGCAGACTGGTAAGGGTGACACTGTGTGGGTGTTTGCTGCAGGCCATCTGATCACGGGGAGGAAGTAGATGAGGTCTTTTACAGACAGCTGGAAGCAGCCACAAAGTCACAGGCATTGGTTCTTGTGGGGGACTTCAACAACCCTGACATCTGCTGGAGGAACAACATGGCAAAGCACAAGCAGTTCAGGAGGTTTCTGGAAAGTGTTGGCCACAACTTCCTGACACAGGTGGTGGAGGAAAAAACGAGTAATGGTGAGCTGTTCGGCCATGTACTAACAAACAGGGAAGGCTTTGTTGCAGATGTGAGGGTTGGGGGCAGCCTTGGCTACAGCAGCCATGAGATTCAGTGTCTTGCATGGAGGAGGGAAGGCAGCAAGAAGCAATGCAACTGTGCACTTCAAGAGAGCTAATTTTCACCTACTTTTTTGGAAGAATCCCATGAGCCCACCCTGCAGGGAAGATGATTCCAAGAGAGCTAGTCAATATTCAAGCTCAAGAACAGTGTATCCCTAAGAGCAAGGATCATAGAATTGTTGGAAAAGATCCCTTGGATCGTTGAGTCCAACTATCAATTGCACACCCAGCATTAAACCTTGTCCATAAGCACCAGACCTACACATATTTTAACTTCAAGGGACAGTGATTCTGTCACTTCCATGGGCAGCCTGTTCAAATCCTTGACAACCCTTTCACTGAAGAAATCTTTTCTAATATCCAATTTAAACCTACACTGCTGCAACTTGAAGCCATTTCCTCTTATCCCATCACTTGTTAGCTGGGAGAAGAGATCAATCCCCATCTGTCTACAGCCTCATTCAAAGTAGTTGTAAAGTGTGATAAAACTCCAATTCTCCAGACTAAGCAAGCCCAGCTCCCTCAGCTGCTCGTCATAGGACTCGTGCTCCAGATCCTTCACCAGTTTCATTTGCACAAGTTGGTGCTTGGGAATTTTCACCTGAACATGAGGAAGATTGTCTACACTGAGCAGGTTACTGACCACTGAAACAGGTTGCCCAGAGAGGTTGTGAAGTCTCCTTTCTGGTGGTATTCAAGAAGTGCCTGGACACAATGCTGTGCCATGTACTCTAGAATGACTCAGCTTGAGCAGGGAGGTTGGACCAGATGACCCCTTGTGATCCCTCCCAACCTGACCCACTCTGCGATTTTGTTATTCTGTATATTAAGGCGCCAGTGGTCATAGCAGGACTCTGCATTAGTGCTTTGGCACTTCCCAGCAGCAGTGGAGCTGTACAAGCAACCCTCTCATATCCTCACACAGAAAATATGTTAGACTTCCACAGTAAGTGTCATCTACTCCTTTAGCATTGCTAACACCTGAATCACCAGGCAATGCATGCGCATTGTATTTTCTGTCTTTTCAAAGGGAAAAACCTTAATTAAGAAGACACTATAATTTGTTTCCAGATTAGGTTCTTTTACTGATCTTAAGTAGTTCTGTCCCTATAGGCAGTCTTCCAAAGGTGCAAGGTTGCTGAGTGCACAGCCTGCAGGTGTTTGTGCTCATTCTGCATTGCCAGCTACTGCCCCAGAGCCCATTGAACAGTTTCAGACAGACAGGTTTCTAGTTCTGAGCTTTTTCAGAAAATAAGTGTCTGGGCTGACAGTAGTGTCCTTACAAAAGGGAAGAATGAAGATGGATCTTATTTCACCCTTACGACACATGAGGGAATCCACTGGAAACACCAGCCTGGAGACACGTGAAAAGCGGGTTTCATTACTCCACTGTTAATAAATTCCTGATTTGACTGGATTTTACAGCTCAGGATCCACAAACCTTTTTTCATATCTTATTTGCAAGGCCCATTGCTCAGTGAAGACCTGGTCATGGTCCCAATGCCCTACAGAACAAACAGACAAACAGTAAATTTATTGACTGCATGAAACTTATGAGATCCCAGATGGTAAGAAAAATGGCTCCAAAGGAATGTTTTCTCCAGTAGACAGTTACGGGACTTCAATTAGTAGAGTCTGTTTAAAAAAAAATTGAAAACCCATTCTTCCTACCACTTATGTCAGAGGTCATCTTTTCTTCAAAATTCACCTCTTCTCCAACTCTTCTGAGGTCCTGTGTTGATTTCTGCAGTGTTGTATTCAGATACCATTAATCAGGTTAAAAGTTTTAAATAACTTTTAAAATTGCACATTTCTAGCAAAGCCCAGTGCCACCTGTTCAGCTGGACATAAGCACTGTTCAATCCATAATATCATGGAGAAGAGTGACACATGAGTCATGTCTCAACTCCACTGTATGGCTGTCATCTACTACTGATGGGCAGGAGACCGGATTGCAAATTGGAATTGTGCAGGTTTTGTGTGGAGATGGGACTGCAAAGAAGCCTTAGCACTCAGCTGCGCATTGACTGAGAGTGTGGGAGAAAGGAAAGTTTCATTTATTGGCAACAGCAGCAATGCTAGGGCAAGTCAAGCTGAGCAGCCAAGCTAGGATGTGCTGACCTGCGAAAGAAACCAGCCACAGGGAGCAGGCTAAGGTATGACACGGCTGGAATGATGGCTCAGTCCACCAACAGTTAACTCAGGGCTGTGTGTTTAAAAGAGCTGTAGTAATGGAACCATAAAAACTCCCACCAGTTGAGATCTCAGTTTGGGAGCTTCCTAATGCATTACATATTTTGAAGTTTAATCATCAGCCCTTCTCCAAGCAAAACACCTACTCATTTCAGTTAATCTTTGGCAGAATCAGTCCCAGTAGTAGGCAACGCTCTGCAGTAAAGCAAAATAAGTTTTTAATCGAAGAAATTAGTTCTAAAATGTCTTCCAACAGTAATGGTGAGTGAAAACTAGTTTAAAAATGAAATAAGATGTAATAAACACGTATTTAAACATCAAACTCTATGCAATGAACTATAGAGGTCTCATCTGGTTCAATTTCTTAACTATCAAAATCCAATACCTGATAGTAATCTGAAATTTGTACATGCATTGAACTGTTTTTGGTTACAATAATTGTCACTAAATAATTATTTTAGTGAGACCATAATCCTCAGGGGAAAAAAAAAAGAGAGAGAGAGAGAGAGAAGACAGAAAATTTAAGCCACAGTTAATAACTTTTTTAATAAGTAATTTTTCAGCTTGTTTATAAATACTTGATGCCCAACAGCATAAACAGACTTTGTTTCTAGTTTAGAAGGTGTAAGTTTAATTTTTAGGAATAGTATTTCTATCCAGAATTCTTGCTACAGTACTACGTGCAAATTTTTGTTCCTGAATAAGAAAGGTCTACAAGAGCAATGCATGCATTAGTGTGCCAAAGAACCTGTGTGTTTCTGAGGCAATAAATATCCAAATAATTAGTGTGTTTCAAGAGTGATTAGCACTCATAGAAACTTCTGGATTTTAAAAATCAGCAGTTTTAGATCTAAGCTAGTTTTCATGCATCAGCTTATACAGGAGAGAAGAAACTCCAAAATAAAATAATACTCAGAAAATAAAGTAGATTTTAGTTATTATTTTGATTATGATTATCCTAACACTGAAAAAAAAACCCAAAACAATGGAAGATCACAACAAAATAAAAACAGGTGTGGAAAACAGTTAAGAGATGGTGTTGCAGTGCTGCATCTGAGACTCATAAGGTACCTGTATAAAGAACAGGTAGCACACGTGCTGCACGAGAGGTGAGTTTTAAAATATGTAAGTCAAGATATCCTGAACAATTGGCTTCCTTTTGATTGTTCACCTGTGATAAAACATTAATTTAATTTATCCAACTTTTAGTTTACGAATGTATAAGTCATTAATTTTGAGCTGTGATTTCATTTAATTGAATCTACAGCCTCTCATAACTGCAGCATAAGTAAATTCGTACTTTGCAGTTTAGATAATGCAGCTTCCAAAAGAGAATTTTATAGATCATGTGGCCATGTAACTGGGCAATTTAATTACAAGTGCTCTCTGTTTCTTTGAGGTATGATAAATTATCAAAGCAAATTATATGTATGTAGTCATCCTGAAACAATGTAGTGATGAAAAAACAATACCTAGTATAATTTCAGAGTGGAATCCAACAGAAACTTTGTAAAAGGGAGGAGAAAAAATTGTAGTACAGTGTGTAATTTTTTGCTGAAACGAAAGAACATGCAATCGTCAATGATGCAACAAAATAATAGTGTGCGATGTTAAAATACCATGCATTGCAATAAAGGAGTTGGCTTGCAGATAGTACACCTACATTTCCTGTAAGGTGTTTCTATTGCAGTTGTCTGTCTCAGATGAAGAACAGTGAGAAACAGTGCCTTTTATTTGTATGGATTTGTAAACAATTCCAAGAGAAACAATAAAAGGTGGATAAGCAATAACTTGATAAAATTTTTAAGAAAAAAAGTGTGTATCACATTGGAAAGTACTCTTAGCAGTATGGTGGCACAACTTCTAGGCACTGAAATTAGGCTGAAAATAGCTATTGAAATATAGTCGAGTTGCAGTATCGTATCAGTTTACGTCTTCTTCAGATAATCCAGTGCCCTGCCTCTAAATACGCAGATCACATAATCACTGTGTTCAAATGTACTCTTAAAACATTTTGCTGAGCAGAGCTCCAGTGTCACTGTACTGTAGCTAGCAGAGAAACCTGTTCTGGTTACCTGGCTAAGTGTGAAGTTCATACAACTTTTAAGCTTTGTATTTAAAGGGAAATATCAGTAGTTTAAAAACCCACCTTGTTTAAGAAACCAGTTATGCATATTAAGAGGCCTCATTCCTGTGTGTTTCAAACAGATAATAAACTTCACAAACTCCACCAAAGTCATCAGTGCTGTAAACATTAATTCCTGGTTTAGTGCTAGGTAGGAGAGCATTATGAATGTAAATCTGAAGGTTCTTGGTGCTTGCCCTGGTGGAGCTGACTAGTATAGATTGTAGTGAGGTCTTGTGTTCATGGCTTTACTCCAGGTGTGATTGGCCAAAATTGTTCAGACCATCACCCCAGCTGCAATGCTGTGCCAGATCACCCTGTGCAAGCAGGAACTCTTCTATCTGCCTTATAACTACCTATGCAAAAGTTGAGGCAGGAACACAAAGCTGCAGGAAGTACCAAGCAGCAGTTTGTGGTGCACAGCTACAACCACAGCTGGCTCTGCAGCCCATCTCAAAATAGAGCCCTCATTAATCAAGATAATTTTATGAGCAGTGTTTTTTCATGTCTCTACTCAACACACAGTACCTGGACTAGGGTGCCCTAAAGATACCTTGCCTAAGAGTGATCAACAGATACTGAAGGCAGTACCATGTGTCTTTTAATCACATTGCATAATGCACAGCAGTTACTTGCATGTGATCTAAAGCAAGTACTGTTTATAATTCCTTCCCTGGCAAGAAAAAGGGGGCATTGTCCTATCTTCATGGTAAAAACAGAAAAAGAAGCAAGCAAGAAGTTTCTGTTGGGTGCAAGGCCTGAAATACTCTTAATAAAGTAATTTATTGAGGATTGTAATTCTTAGCATTTAACTCTGTAGGAAGATGTCTACATTTAAATTATTTAATTATTCCCATGGTAAGAAAAATAAGTGTCATGCACCTAACTTAGAGACATTAGAAATGCCTTAATGAAAAGGCAAGCATGTAGGACAGCACAGCAATAAACTGATTTGTTACAAACAGATCTACAAGTAGAAAAACCTCTCCAAACCCACAAACAGCAGCAGAATTAACCTGGGCAAAGGCTGGGTCCTTCCTCTGCTGCAGAACGGGTTCTTTGGAATGCATGAAGAAAACCTGGTCTGAATGTAAGCACACTGGGAGCATGGAGCCATTGGCTTTTGGCATGCATGCAACACAAAACAACCTGAAAACACAGAACTCCATCTCAACATCAGCAAAAGCTGTGAAGTAGGTCACATGCAACACTGTATTATTTCAAATTACATAACAGTTCCATTACATTAATATTTTTCTCTTCCGTGATACTCTCAATGTAGCATTTCTCCTTTCTACTTGAAAAAATTACTCTTACTAAAACTGTTACTAGAATTCCTTTAGTTTCCAATATGTGGAAAACAAAAGAAATTAAAAACTCTGCTCATGTTTACTGGCTTACTTCTACCAGGTATTCTCCCTTGACTAAATTCCAGAAATCTAAGATTGATATTTATCAACCAACAACTGCCCTTATTAATTGTGTTTCTGTATTTCCCTTTAAAACTCAAACTTAAACTTTTGTTTTGAAAGTGACTGGTTGATCCATGTTCTCATCTTCATTAAATGGTCCTTTTCTGAAACAGGAAGAGCTTCAGAGCAAGCAATCTCATATTAAGCTTTACCAAAAAAAAGTCAGCAAGATACAGAAAAGTCAGCAAGATACAGTAAGTAATCTTGCCCTGATCAGCACTGGCTTAAGCAAACCTTTCTAAACAATGAGTGCAACAAAAGCATTGCAATTGCTGGGGTAGTTCACACAATCCCACCTTTGGAGAGATCTACAAAGAACTTAAAGTATAAATGTATCATGAATGCTGTAGGGTATAGTTCATCCCTCAGGGAATAAATTAAATTGTTTCTCTAAGTCCCTCCCTAGGCCTATTTCTATGACATGTGATTCCAGTTATGCAATAAAAATGTGTACTTGAAATGCAAACATTTGTATTAGCTTATCATAACTTTTACCCTTGTGATCATTTTCTTTATCTATGTGAAACACTACCATATTAGATATACCCAAAAAACGCTGTCCAATGTAAACAGAAAAAATACCTGCATTCTAACAGGGTCCTATGGTTCACAAAAGGTTATATCTCTCTTCTCTACATCTTCCTTCACAGTAACAGGTGATAAAGGAACAAGTAATTTTTAAATATTATTTAGTATTAGAAATTATCATCTGAGGCATTATCAGTAAGAAGACTGGTCGACAAGTATTCCAGCTTATAAAAAAGGATTGGAAAGGATCTCCTGGGTCATCATGACTGTGTCCCTGTTATCAGAGTCAGCCTTGCAGTCTACAGTTTATAAATCTTCAATATGTTTGCAAAGTTCTGTCTTAAAATGCTACTTCCATTATACTGACTGGGCAGCTGTTCTCCTCTCCTCTGATGTTTCAAAATTTCTGAAGTTTTCAAAGTATGTTTGTTTAGGGCTGTTTGCACTACTTCATTCTTGTGCCAGCATTGACTCTTAAGTTAATATTAAACTTTCTATCCACGAGAGAGGGAGATAGCAATCCTAACCTCTCTTTGATTTTAGGTTAATTTTTTTTTTTTTTTGCCTCTTCTTTAGCTGGTCCATTAGCCTTCGTTTTTTCCTACTAATTTTCATCTTTAATACATTAAATTTTCTTTTCATTAATGTGTTTCTTTGACATCCAAAGCACTTGGGTCTAATGCTTTCCTAGACAGTGAGAAGAACTTTATCATTGGTAAAGAGATATATGTCGTCACTGTGATATAATCTATTCCTAAAGTATATGTTGGATCCTGTTTTAAATTTTTCTAAATATATTTGATTATAATTCATTCAATATTTACAAGTCTTGCAGAGGGTTGAGATGTGCAATGGATCCAACTACTTACATGCATTATATTCTTGCTTCATCCTAATCATAGGGACATATTTGCTATTTATGCCCTTTCTTTACTATCTGAGCAAGTTACAGCCTCTTATTCAAGATCTTTACTTCTAGATTCCATTTTACATGCTAGTTCTTCAAATGTAGTGATTATTTGTTGTATTATCTCTGCCCCACCCTTCAAATGAGCATACTCACGTCTTTCAACTTTGCTGCTATCTTAGATGTTCTCAGTTTCATTTCTCAGTCTTAAACACCCTTCTCCTTGTTGTGTATTTCTCAGTAGCTTAGAGATAATACAATTTTTTACCTCTACTTTTACTTCCTTTACTTGTTTTCCATGTGCTATGTCTCCTCAAATTGTGGCACTTATTTAAACCAGTGGACACTAGTTTTGTGTAGTAGCATACAGCACCCGCCAGAAAAGAGCCAGCCAGGATGTGGAGTCTTCCTCAGCCAGGGAGGGTCCAAGTCATTCCTACATGCATGCTCTGATCACCCATGCCACTACAGGAAATTCTCATGTAGGGCCTCCTGCATCCTACCTGATACCTGAGTTACTGCATAGTTCAGATAAAAAAACCCCCTCTTCTGGCAGCCAAAGTGGAAGGAGGAAGAAATAGCTTGTGTTTAAAGCCCGGTGTCAGGGGCTTTGGCAGAGGTGATGCCTGAGCTGTAGTCCCCAGGGTGGTAGTGCATTTCACCCTGAGGCAGAGCAGTACCACAGCACTGGCTGGCTGTACCAGCTCTTTGTGGATCAGATGCACAGAAGTGGATGTTCCAAGAGGGGATTCACAACAAAACTCTGAATTAATGGTAAATCTCAATCCCAATCACAGTTCAGTGCCAACTGATGGTGAGAGTGAGAGAACACCACTCTGGTGAAAATTAGCCTGTCCTTAGATAGAGAGGCAGGCAAAGAAGCTTACAAAATTACTTCTTTAGCAATGATTTGCTGATAAAACCTGAATCCAGACAAACTTTAAGAGAAGCTTTATGGCTGTGGACTACCTGACTTTTCTAAGCACTTCAAACTCCCTAACCTCTGCAGCTTGCCTGTCTGTAGAGAAGCAGTAACACCGTAGCAGAGTTTATGTAACTGCTACTCAATATTGCTTTAAGCTTCCTCCGTCTGACACGTAAAACTTCCACCTGCTCAGTCACCCAAGTCCTGACTTGAACTAATGACTTTTGATACTACTGGGCTATATTTGCTCCCAGCAGGCTGATAGCAAAGTGTACAGAGGGTCGCCTGGTTCAATTTATGCTAGAGTCTGAGATAACAATTATTTTACACTGGCTGTTATTACCTAGCATCAGAATCAGTTTAAGTTTGTTGCTTTCTAGAGAAGAAGAAAAATGCAAATGAAGTGAGAAATCCATGTGCTGTGGTATTTTAAAATGTCAGAGTCACTACTCTATCATTAGCTGTAATTTTAAGCTTTGACAATGCTGTTCATGAGCCTTGGTATTTTGTCATCTCTGTACTATTTGGAAAAAAAAAATCTATTTCCCTCCATTGGCTTCTTCTTTCATCCCTGTGGTTGGCAGCATAGTTATTTGTTTATCTCTCTAATGGAAATTCTAGAACTACTGTTAGAAAAAAGAGTATTGCTATGAAAAATACATGATTCTCCCTCCTTAAATACAGCTCTCTTTCTCTGTTTAAAAAGTAAGACCTCACAATGTAAATGAACACTACTTCCTCTCGCTCCAAATTTGTTCCAAAGGCAACAGAAGCTTTTAAATCTGTTTCTTCCTAGACTTACCATTGATATAATTCTGAGTCACTCTGAAAAGTTTTCTTCTGTCCACTCCCTTCTTTTTTTGCACAGAGATGTCTTCTCAAATCGCCTGTTATCAGGCAGTGCTGAGAGTAGAGCAATTGTGGAGTCTCTAAATGCCAGCAAAAATGATTGAGTTTGCAGTGATAAAGTACAGGAATAAACAAAACATTGTAGCATGCTTAAAGATTCAATCCTGCCCTGCATTTGAGCATTTTCTGTGCCTGATCTATACACAATAAGTCTGTGAATTCCACTAGAGCAGAATAAAGCAGCTCACAGGCTTTCTGTTTAAGCCCTGGTTACCAGGGAAGTTTCAAAACTTCTGAATCTGGCCATTTTTGTTTCCACTGTTATGCTTATTTAATATTGTATTTTTTTATTTAATCTTAAATTTATTATCTATCTCCCTTGCCCCTCCCTTAATGCATGTCCTGAACCTGCTATCATACGCAGAAGCAGTTTTCTGGATGTTCCCTCAAAACATACAACACAGCTTACCTTGCCACATACAGATAGCTTTATCTGCTCCAAAACAACTTGTGTCTAAAGAGAAATGAAGAGAGAAAGAGATCCATTTACCTTGCTAGAAGTTGGTCACTGGAAATCCATACCACAGATCCACAGACCAGAAAATCCTTGAGAAAAGTGGATCTGGCCCTGCTGTGCTGAATTCAGTGTATCCACATGAAACCAAGCCTCTCAGATGACCAGGTATACTTACCTGGTGAATTCGGGCTGGGGTTATGAGGAAGCAGCAGTGGAGAAGCTCAGGTGCACCAGTGGCAGCCATCCTGAGCAGACGACTAGAAAATTAGTGGAACTAAAAAATTAAAGATGCCCAGGCCTCCTCAGGTGTGTTTTGTGGATGGCTCATTAAATTCTGCTTCAGTCAAGTTTTACACTTTTCCTTTTCAATGTGGCAGTGTATCAAAGGAGCAGCATTTTTTACTCTGTCTAGGAACTGCAGAAGAGAGGTGGGGTAGAATGTGGCAGCATCACCCTGGCTTCTCCTGCCTCCCAGGTAATCTATTGGTGTGCACTCTGCGAGGATTTTATCCACAGGTGGTGCCACAAGTACAGGGGTCCAATCCCCAGTGGATGCCCTAAACTCAGTTCTGATCCACAGTAAATGAATAACCAAAAGAATAAGCATAAATCTTGCAGGTGGCTTTAAGCCCACTGTTGGGATTTTGACTGGGGTGTGAAAATTTCCAGGAAAATGCAGAAAAACAGAAATTCAGGAAAAATGAGATGGCATCATGGAGAAAATGATAAAAAGTCACACACCTGAGTGCTAAATTTCATCATCAGTACTTCAATTTAGATTACAAATTTGGTGATACTTTAGGTAACCCCACAATCTACTATTCCTAAAGTTCTCCTGCCCCAGTTATAAGGAAGCACACCAACAACAGGCAGATAGGATTAATACAAGGAGTGTGTAATGAAATGCCAACTTATCCTGTTGATATTAGTGAGGACTTCATAAGGAAAGATTTTATCTAGTCAGGAGAAGAGTTTTGTGCCCAAGTTATTTCTAAACTGTAGCATATATCTATTTCCCATACTGAATGGTGTGTCTGTAACCCAAGGCCAGAATTAGCATTGAAGAGAGGAAAACAGAAATGTATCAATGTGAAAGAAAAGGACTATGGAATAAGAAAGACAGTTTGCTTTCCATTTCTAGAGACACAATGAGACCAAGTGCTTTGCATAAGCTACTCTGTCAATAGCTTAAAAAGATTAGGAGCAGGGCACTCTTTTTGTGCACGCGACCTTTTCAGCAGCTTGGCAAATAAAATAAATAAAGGGAATAGGCCAGCCCCAGAGGTGGGTTTATATTTAAACACAAAGTTTACATTCAAGTTTCTAGGAGAAGAGTTGTAACAATGTGATGTAAGCTTGGTTCTTCCAATCAAGATCAAATTGCATAGTATTTTTAGACTTTAAAACTACATATTTTGACCCAAAATGCAGTTCAAGTTTTCTTTTCTCTTGGATCTATTGTGAATTATTAGCACTTGACATTCTATAAACCACGTCTGGCATAGACTTCAACGGACATAAACCCAGAGGTAGAGGGGGGGCTGCTGGGTTGGGTTTTTTCTCTTTTCAGTAAACACAGATTTATAATGTGCCAAAACCTCTACAGATCCCTTCAGTCCAAAGTCAGGGGGAGGCTTTCAAAACATTCTAGGCTTTTTTATTTGATCCACCTTGGAGCTTTTTGTGTAGGCATTCCTTCCCAGCAAATAGCACAAGAGCTAGCATGCTGAATAAATAAATACAAAAACTTTACTGAGTGCATAACACTTTCCCTCCAAGCAGCCTGCCTCTACCTTGCATGCACACACTGCAGGTTTGAACTGCAAGTGTAATTTAATTCCCACAAAACAAACCAAACAAGGCCTGCAAGGATTCAGAAAAAAAAAAAATTGAGTCATGGTAACTTGTTTCATATGTGAGCTTACTGAAGATATAAAAGCTCCAGAAATAGCTTCTGCCTGTTGGAACCTCCATTTAGACCTCACCTTAACATTCACGAGGTGCTCTTGTGCATTTTGACCCCTCCACAAGGAAAGATTAAAAGGTTACTCATGGAAACACCAAGTTCATCTTGTTATGAGACTTTTCTGACTCCCAGTAAGTTTCTAATAAATGTACCTAGCCCTAGTGGCATCTTGCTCAGTGCTCTGGTTTTATACCTGAGGCAAACATGACTTAATAAGGCAAATAGTCCTGTGCAGTAAGGTATTGTAAGACTTCCGTAATCTTAAATATATAAGGCAGACTTCACCTCTTTAAAAGTGAAAAAAACAAACAGTTCTCACCAAAAAAGTCACTTTGGATGTGCTTTTTGCAATCTTATATCATGCTTCACTTAGTGTTTCAAAACCACACCTCTCAGTCTCAAAAACCAAGCTCACTTTTTCATAACTTGCCATCACTGAAGCAGGTAAACACATCTAAGGAATTTAAGCTACTTGCCACTAGTCCTAAGTGGGCTGGTTCACTCTAGTAGAAAGATGAACCTTTGTGCCATAAAAGTGATAAACTTTTGGGCTCTTAAAGACTACACCAGCAATCTTCAGCTTAAAAAAAAAAAAAAAAAAAAAAGATAAATGGAAGCATCATTCCCAGAGTGTTTCACAGCCCTGTATCCATACACAAGGTTCACAGCCAGCCCAAGTACAATGCTAAGTAGCAATCCTAAGCACACTATGCATTGTCATGAAGCAAAAGCCACTTCTTTGTGTACATGCCCAGAACCCCATCACAGCTTGCACAGGAAAAGAGGTGAATGGGTTAAACCTCTATTTCCACTGCTTCTTGACAAGGTTATATGAAGGCTGAAGATCTTAATGAAGTTTCTCTAAGGTTTTATGTCAGATCTTGGCTTTTTATTTATTTTTTTAACATTGTTCACAAATTGAATTCAATCTTTGGAAAAGGTATTTTTATACAGCTTAAAACATACATGACTAGAAGAATCTGACTTAAATTTGAAGGTTTTATGTGGAACTGATACAAACAGACTCTTACTGACTTTTCTTCCCTTTATGTAAGTAGCATTAAGGATTCACTGGATGTGAAGATGTGTCAAAGATTCTTTATCTACTAATCAAAGCATATTCACCATCTCCTCTTTCTCCATGAGGCTGTTCTCTCCTCATGTCTGCTTGTTTGGATGAGGGACATCATGGACAGGGCAGGCATGACTGGCAGAGGAAATTCTCTATTGCAGCAGTCACACAATGTGATATATACCCTGTGTATCTTATGATCTTGAAATTCAATGTTACTCTGGGACTTGGAAAGAATTAGTAATATGTCAGATGGTACAGGTATATAAGAAAATTGTACTCTTTTAATTATCTCTGTACTCATTCCTATACTGTGGATTTTCAGAATAAAGACTGGTAGAGACCTATCACAGTGTAGCACAGTAATTTAGAAGAAGTGGTAGCATTCTTTAAGGGATAAGGATGTATCTAAATAATGTGATATCTAACCCATTTTGTAAATGTAAATACTGCCATGAGTGTCTTGGGACAGATTTCTCATCTCCTTTGCCATGTTAGTGTTATTTAATGATTTCTTGCACTACTTTCTCTACATTGGTTTTCAGTTTCATTTATTATCTGACCTTGTGTATTTCCCAAGGCTTAAGTTGTTATTCTTCTTTTAAACAACAAAAATAATAATTTTATTTTCATTTTCTACTCTCTCTATTTGTCTTCTATTCTGAACTTCATTTCTTCCCACTGTGTTTTCTACTTCCCATTTCTCTGTCTCAGTTCCTGGCCTTTGTTTCCATCTCATCCCAGTCTGTAATCTTGGCTTCTTTTCCTTCTCTCACCCCTTGTTTTCATACCCTCTTCTTGACTTTATCTCAGTTCCGTGTCATTTCAGTAGCCTGCTAAGCTCTCCAAGGTTACATATATATAACATATATATATATATATGTACACACACTGTTGCCCAAGAAATTGCCATGGGCTATCTTGGGTTTCCCCCCATTCTCCTAGACTATTTCAACTGAACAGTCACTTTGGGACTCATAAATGTGCTAAGGAGGCTGGTTCTGAAAGTCCCCATAATAAAAAAAGTCTTTAAACTTTTCCACTTCCACAGACCACTGCTTATGCCAGTCAGAGTTTTCTTTCAACCCATGAATCTGCAGATAACCTGCTCCCTGATCTGCTCTGCTGGTAGAACGGTTCCTCAAATGGTACCTGTACATGATAACCACATTCAAAGAAATGTGTGAGAAATACATACTATCCCCCTAGCTGAGATTTTCTGGGGTTTCTGATGCATGCAAACTAAGCACTAGCTATGAAATAATCGGGTCCATAGTTCACATCGGAACTATGTGATTAAATATCAGATTAAATGATCTGTAAAGTGATCCAAGTCATCTTTTTGGGTTTGTCCTCATGCTGCCTCACTCAGTCTTCAAGCCCTGGACTCCCTAGAAAGGCTCTATTATGCCTGGCTGCAGTGGGAACATCCCTATTTCTATGACTACAAATGCCCATTGCTGTCTTGCTCCATGTTCATCTCAGTTATTCAGAAATTAGGATCCCAACAAGAATTAGCAGGGCCCAAATCGATCCTTTGAGCTCAGTGTAAATACAGCCTGGTAGGAGAGAGAGCTGGATCTAGTCCTTAATCAGGCACTGAGCACAGTAGTGTGGCTAAGTATAGAAGCCACTTAGTTTACAGTATAGTGACCCAATAATTATGCAAGATAATACTGTATGCACTTAGCTCGCCTGTACCATTCAGGGCACTTGCCAATAATACACAAGCATACTTCATTATCTCCTTCCCCAGCTCAGGGCTCTCTATAAACAGTTTGTTTTCTCCCAAGATTACTGGAGCTATGGCACAGAGCACTGTCTAGGTATATTTAACCCCGCAGATCATTCCAACATGCTTCTTTAAAAGAAGATCATATTGTTTTTCCTGCTTTCCATTTTTGTAAGCCCAGGCTTTGGCCAGAGGGTACTCTACATATCTGGCTGTAAATAGACTGCTTGGAGCCAAGCAATGCGGTGCCTTGACTAATTTCAGCATTCACTTAAGCTAAATTATTTATGATACACTCTGCACAGGCTTTTCTCTGTTGTTGTTGTTTTAATGTCGTAATCTCAGCCAGAATAAAGGGATAATTTGCATGTGTTTTCAGCTACTGCAGTAGCTAACACATGGCTCTGAAAACTGAAGCCAACTACAATATATTCAAAATTTGAACTGAGTGGCCAGAAAAGGGAAATCTTGACATGCCACTAAATCATGCTCCTAATGGTGAGAAAGCTTAACATTTTTACTTAAGCAGCTGAAACAACATCAGAAACATTTTCCAAAGATACAGTTATTCACTTGTATCAAGAGCTCATCACCTTTGCTGCAAGAACATAAATCAGGAGGATGTTAAGCTGTGAAAGGTCTATTTTCACCTCTGTGCTGATATTATGAGTCCAAGTTCATCGCCAGCAGAGCATGTCTCCATCGTCATGAAAATGTAAAACACCGTACAGGCAGAGGGAAGAAATACAACTGTGTTTTTAAGGAGCCCCTGAGTTTCCAGCAGGCACAAGGCATGGGAGATAAGAAAGAGAATAAAAGTTAGAAGGGAGTGCAGAGCAGAGAGGTACCTCCTTCTCCACCAGCTGGTGGCTTGCCAAAGAAAACAACAGAAGTGGGGATTAGGGTTTGCAAGGTTGCACATTAGAGGAGGGCTACCTATTCCCTGCCTTTTCTCCTCTGAAAAGCTGCCATGTGAGGAGAAACATTCCTTTTATTATTTATGGGGACAGCCACTGTTGTTTATTATGCTCATGTTACTATGCTACATGCCAAGTACAGGCCCTCTTTTTCACAGAGAGGTTTTTCTTTGTACAGAGGAGGGAAAAGAAAGGAAACATAGCAACCCCCCACTCCCTGTTTGTAGGAATGGTGAGGAAATTAAAGTCAGGGTAGTTAAAGGAGCTCTTTCTACAGAGCTGTGATTTTGCTTAGAAAGGTGGCAGCAGCAGAGCATTGCAGTGGCCTGACAACATCATGCTCTAGGGGATTAGCAGATCTGCTTGGAGAGCATTTCTGTCTGCCCCAGCACTGCTGAGGCAATCACAGCCCTTAACAGCACAAGGAGTGGGGAACTCATGGCAGAAGAAAGAATAAACAACCTATAATCTGAACATCAGTATTTGTACAGCTTGGAGGAGATGGATATTCCCCCCCCCCACCCCAACCCACGTTTGGAACAATGTTGATAGGAAAGAAAGAAAGAAAAACAAGTTTATTCTTCATCCCCTTTATGCTCTTTTCAAGGCAGCTGAAGGACAGCTGACCTATTTTCTGAGTTCAGCAGCAGAGCAGGCTCCCCAGCACCTGATCACTTCTTTGTGCCTGTCCCCTGAAGCATGTTTAATACTGAAAGGCCTGGCCCTGGCCAGTGACTGCAAAGGAGGAAACCCTCGGCTGCACTTGGACTGCAGCCTTCCTACTGAATGCAGGCAAGGATTTGAAACAATCCACTGAATGCAAAGTAAATCCCAAGGCAAAGGGAAGGGAAACTAGGCAACAGTACTTTCTGTGGTAGATGGCAGGGGATTTATTGCCTGGCAGTTCACAAACTGCCTACAGCTGGGGGAAATTGCTAGTTCAATTATCCTGTGTTTAATGTGATTACTGGTACTGCTTCATAGGCTTAATTTCATTCCTTTGAATTCCTCCCCACTAACAAAAACAAAACAATCAAACAGAAAAAAAAAAGTGCAATAAAATCTCTTCCAAAATACAGAATATAAAATGTATTTTTCAAACAAGGAAACTTCACTTATTCTGTCTTCAGTGTTTTTCTTATTTTTAACCAAATTATACAGATCTTATTCTGAAGAATTAATCTGCCATGTTGTAAGAAAGGAGAACTCTTTCTCCTTTCCTAATGGGGTTTTTAAAAAAAACACTGACAGATGCTCCTTGAGTTTAGAAACTAGGAATTAAATATTTAGATATAGGGAACAAGCAGCAAGATAATATATGTGCAGTGGCCATGTAAAAACCTGACTTAGTTGGATGGTGAGAGGGTACAACTGTCCCCCAGCTAGAAGACTGCTAAGAACAAAGCTCCAGACTTCAGCATCACAGCTCCCACACAGAAGTTTGGTTCTGCCAGGAAGGGATAAGTGAGCAAACACATTAAAAGAACAAAAAGGCTCCTGTCTCACACATAATTTTTCAGATTTTAGCCTTAAAATACAGGATACAGCCACTTAGTTCTGTTTCAGAAACTGTGCATTGCTTCACAATAGTATTAGAATAAGGTGCTGAGCATACATTTTCCTGTTTATCAGCAACATAAAAACCATGTGACAACAGCAATACTTCAGATGGAGCCTTTTTCTTTACTGGGCATGATCAGAGTGACAGGACAATTCCCAAGAGCCTAAAGAAACACACCATAAAGAAATGTATTCCAACAAATCACATTTTTCATGCTACAAGGCCACTGTATAACCATTGTAAACAAACTGTAGGTTTTACATGCCAATTTACCCTTTTTTTCAATAGGTTGCTGAGCTTACTTGGATTTCATCCTTAGTGCAGTATTAATAGTTGTTGCAAACAATGTATTTAATGCCTTCTCAAGGCAGGTTATTGAATCAAAAAAGAATGATAACTTTCCATGCTCTTTCAGACTTGCTGTGGGGAATTTTGCAGATAAGTTTCTTTCAAAAAAAGAACATGGATGTTCTATTTTTTTTTTCATAAAGAAGCAGAAATAATTTTTTTATAAACAAGACATCTGATATATGGCAATGCAATACTGCTCTCCTAATGCCTGTATGGACCTCCGAGCCCACTACAGAATGCTGTTTTCTAGCTGTTTGTATTACCTGTTAAATCTCTTTTCTGTCACTGAGAATGTCCATTTGACCTAATTTACATCTCACTCTGCAACTACTGCATTATTTAAACATTTATAGTTCTGTTTGCCAATAACTGTCTCCACATTTCTAATGTGTTAATTGATATTTATAACATACCTGATTATATTTTACTTATAGTTGGCTTAATTTACATTGAATGAATCATTAACAGTTCTTACCAGCTATCAGTTTAGCTCATTACAGGAATAATGTTATGCCATTTTTTACATAAGCTACTGTTAATAACTCACTTCATTCCCTTCAGCTTCACTACCACAGCAGGCACAGAATTACTCTCCTGCTGTTGATATCCCTGACTGCACAGGCCTGCCCAAGCCAATATTATCCAGCAGGTTTAAAGATAAATTATGTTCCAGAGATCTTTTTTTGCATCATCATCCTGTTCTTTCATTTCCTCTCTGTCCTCACCTAATGAGCATCACACCAAGTCTATTAACTTCCAGGGAATCCTTTTATTTATCAAGAGATGTCTGGGCTTTGTGATCTCTCCCCTTCTGCTGCATCCCAACATCCTTGTCTCACTCCAGTGCCCCAGCAGCCTTAGTTTCTTCACTCCATCATTTTCTCTAACTTCAGACTTACTTCTGGCTTTCTCCACTTGTACCAGCTGAGCCCTGACAGTCCTGCCCAGCACTTCTTTTACTGCAAAACCATTGACCCCCGTGGTACCCAGTCCTGACATTTACATCGGCATTCCTTCTACTCGACAACTTTATAACATTTTTAGTTACTGTATTCTAGTAGAAGGTGTCTGCAAAGCCTTAAAACCTTTCTCCCAACCTCTCTGTATTTAAAAAAAAAATCACAGATTTAATTTCTGTTGTACTGAGACTATCTTTCCTCAGAGTAACTAGACTGTCTCACATAGAAGTGAGTAGATGAGGAAATCTGAAATCTCTTCCCAGTCTCAGTGGAAAGTGTCTAGTATCTTCCCCCTTTCCATTAAATTTCATCAGTTCTCTCTCAATCTCTCCACAATCTCACGACAGTGCAACTCCACACGTCTCTCCTTCTTAAAGTCCTCCCAAACTTTATCTACTGGTATAGCTGGTAATCTTACTTATGTTTTTTTGGGCTTGATAAGCTTCAAATCTGCCTAAGTTCTTGCCTTCACAAACCCTCTCCCTTACCAAGAGCCCATGTTGGTGACTCCTACTGAAGCCCTCACTAGGGAAGGAACGTCCCCAGGCTCCTAGAACAGTGGCTGGGCCTTGCCCTTCCAGCCTAGGTCCTTCCTGCCCCTGCAGAGGGGGTGACACACAGTGGGGTGGCCATCAAGCTCAGCATCTGCTGGTGCCAGGCTCCAAATTTCATGCCCAGTTGGGCTGCTGGGGCACCTCACAGCCTGAAAGTACAGAACACACCTTCTCCAGAACCCAGTCACTGGCCTTTTCTGCAGGATGACTACAACCCTCTATTTTGTCTGAGAAATGCCTCTTCCTATTTCAAGAGGAAAGGATAAAATGGTGCCCCCACAGCATGCAGACCTGGGTGAGTGCCAGTGGTTTTTCAAAATCCTCCCTGGTTGTGTTTGCTCATAAATGTACCCCAAAGCCTGGATGTGATTTTATTGTATTGCACTTCCTGGCTCCAGGTCTGCTGACTGTGCTGGGATTCTTCATGGAAGGAATGGTATCAGCTCCTCTGTTTGCGAGGCTTGTACGTGTACTTACGATCGTCATGGGGAAGATCTGGGCACCACTACAGTACTAATAAACGGTCAGTAATAATAAAAATAAAGGAACAAACTATAAACAACTAGCAGCAGCAGGAGCTGGCAAGAGTCAAGAGACTTGAATGTTTTTTTTCCTTTGACTTTTTAATAAAGTTAGTAAAAAAATTGTATATGAGGAATCTTTTCCAGCAGAAAATGCCCTTTTTTTTTTGCATTTCTTTGCTGTGAAAACTCAGCAAAGAGAAACATAAATCCTCCTACACCACCATATTCAAACTTAGTCAATTCACAGGGATGTTCATTTACTGAAACAAACCATTTTAGGGAAATGTAAGTATCTAATGGGATTTTAAAGGTGATCCTTTAAAAATGTTTAATAAAAGTTATAAAAATGAAGAAACCTCAAAACTTTTATATAAATTTTATAAACTGTCACACAAACCCAGTTGCATGACTTCTGCTAAAAATTTGCAACCTCTTTGAATATATTGAATACATAAATGCATGCACATGTGTACCTGTATGTGTATGAATATACACAAATACCTACATGTACTTAACTGTTTCATGGCCTTAAAAAATCATCATGAACCTCTCAGATACCCACATTCATGGCACTTGTCCTGAAGCCAAGCCTCTGGAAAGACAGCACCTGTCAAGCACTCACACTCTGGCTATCAAAGTGTATATAGAGCCCAAATGGGTTCTTATCTCTCAGAAGTTCATCTGTCTTGAAATGGAAATGACAAATGCTTTGCTACACTGAAACAAGAGCTTTTTTCACTCTGTTTTGCAAAGTGCCTCAGTTTGCAGCTTTTCTTGCAGCAGAGCCCATTAGCCAGGTTTTGCTCTGTGAGAATGGTGCCTTTTCTCATGAAGAACAGTAATAATTTATTCAGTGGGAATTGACCATTTGATCTAGTCTATTGGACATGGACTTCACCCCATCTGAAAGCTTTCCCCACAGGCTATCATCAGCATATCTGAATCAAAACAGCCTTAGGTCACTACTTCCTCTTATGTCTGAACCTTGTTTGGAAGAGCTTCTCCAGAAAAATCCCATTTAACTGATTTTCTGTCACTAGGCACACATTGTCAGAGATATTCCATGTTTTCTACCAAAGCACTCTTACTAGTTTTATTCTTTCCTTGTCTTTCCTAAGTGTGTCCCTATGGGATAATTTAATTCTTTCTCTGGACACCAAAGAAAAAGTTACAAAAGTGAAGCATTTTAGGTTTGCAACATGAGGATATAGACCAAATCAGTAAAACCAAAATCCCAACCAAAATTAAGAGTAGAATTCAGTCAAGCAAACAGCTTCCTAATTAATCTTCTTTTATTGGAGCACAGACATCTGAAACAATTTCAAAATCCACCTCCTCTTGGCTACAGATTATGAAACTACTAATAAAATATAAAAAAAGCCTTTATCCTAACCATGGTGGCTATGGGTACCTGCAAGCTGAGATGAGCTGGGGCAACCCCCAAAGCTGGAGGTGTTTGGGTAACCCCTTGGACAAAGTGTCAGTGCCTGAGGGCTGGGATCCCCAGGTGCTGAGTTTTAGGGAAATCCCTCCTGCAAGTACTGACTGGCTCCTCCTTAGCAGTCAGAAAGCAGCAGAAATGGTCTTCTGCCTGGAGAAACCAGGTTGCCAAATATTCTAAACATATATTAAAAAGGGCTTCTGTAAGGCTATACCCTAATTTTTAAATAGTTAAAGCATAAGGCTAAGGGATAGGATCTAATTATCATAATTATTATGTGAAGATACAAGGCTTAGTTTCTTGTAACAATTTCTTCAAAAAGGAGCCTCTGAGACTATTAAGACCTTTTAAAAGTAAGTTGAGTAACTTAACAGGGATCTGCTTATTTCAAAGACTTCAAACCCAAAAAACCACCCTAAAAGAAAAGCTAGTTTTCACAGCTGCAATTATGCTACATGGGTCCTAGAGGAAACCAAGGCAAAAAGCAGCAGCATAGCATCAATGCAACCACTCCATTCCAGGGCAAACAAACCCATCCAGTGTGAATTGCAGCTGGTGTTTACCACTTGGCTCTGGAATAATAATCTCAAGGTTATTACACTATTTGTACATAACAAGAAAATACTTCAGGAAAGACTCTTAAAGAAGTTTATGAACACTGAGCTTCCAGGGACCCCAGTGAAATTCCTGTTAAGAGTTTTGCAGATAATGAAGCAAGGTGCTGTAAGTTTAAATTACTCATTCATCACCATGTAAGTTATCTAGCAGCAGAAGCCCAAAACCCAGAACCCTTTCTGATGCTTGGTAAGCCTGTAATAAATGTTATGAGATGACAGAGGGCTTCTGAGGCAGGGGCCAGGAGCTGATAAGGCAAGAGTTGCATTCCAGCCCCCTATCTTGTGTTTACTTCTATCTGACCACTGGGCAGCATTCTTTCTAGTGGAAGGAACAAAGTGCAAATCTCCTCCTTTCCTTCATTCTTAAGGGCCAGGCTCCACTTCTGGGTGGAACATGAAGGCTTACATTATCAGGAGAAATTCCCATGTGGCACAGCCAGACAAACAGCTCAGCCATGTGCAACGTGCAGTCATGTGCTGCAGTGAAAGGAAGAGCTGGAGGAAGGTGCACTACTCTGCCATATCTCAGGGACAGATAATACTGTAATGACAACAAAATCAAGTCTGAATGGTCTGGGAGCATTAACAAGTTGTAACAGCTCTCCAGTTGGGATAATGTGGGGATAGAGATTGCATGGTCTTCAGAGTTCAGAGCATTTCCCAGTGCCTCAGCCTGTGCCAGGCAACCAATGCAAGTTTTAAACTCTCTAGAAAGTGCTTTTTGTGTCAAAGTCATTGGCCAGGGTTTCCCACTCTTTTTTCTTCTTTTTTTTTTTTTTTTTTTTTTTTAAATGCAGGAAGGGATGGCATCTCCTACTGATAGCAGAAATAAGTCTTGGTCTTGTGAGGAATTGTTTTTCTCAGAGCTGTCAGAAATCTTAGCAAAAGCACTGGCACCCTGGAAAGGTCTGGGGCAAAGGCCATGCTGCTTTAATATGTTCAGACAGACAGTGCCAGCCCCTCGCAGAGGAGGTGCTGAGTGTCTCAGGACATCAGAGGACATGAAGGCTCTCACCAGCCCAGAGTACTGGGACACACTCTGTGTGCAGTGGATCCAGCTGGTTTGGTTGATCTCATTGTAACCATAGCTTACAAGAACTTTTGCTCAGCTGGGAGGAAATTCTCCTTAAAGTTCTGTTCTGGCTCCTTTTCAGGACCAGCACTGGAATAACCCCTGCCTGCCTCACACCATGCTGCAGAGTCACTTCACATCTGCCCATCCTCTATCTAAAGAAGTCCCCATATCTGCTACTGTGTCCTGGCCAGAGAGGAATGATGTTTTGGTGTAATGAACAGGGTACTTGGTTTTTACTACTCTTTGTCAATTTTTGTCGATTTTTGTCAATTTATGAAAGCAAAGACCTAACTTTTCATCTGTATTTGAGTCTGCAGAGATGGGATTCAATTGCATCAGGAGTCTGTGGGCTTGTGCAACACTGACAAATAATTAGGTACCTTGGAAAGTGCAAATAACAGCAATTTTCCTTTCAGATTGTACGGTGGTATCTGTCAGGCTTTTCCAAATGTGGATCCAAGGTGGGATGCTCTAAAAACAGTGGCAACTGCATATTCTTAATACCCTTTGAAAAAGTCTACAATATCATCTGTTAAAAAGCATCTGGAAAAATCCACCTTAAAAAAGCCACACCAATGAAGTGGCCTGCCAAGCTGCAGCTTCCCGATCCTACCATTATAAAGAAATTTGCTTATGGTGCAATTTATGTAGGCTCTATATTCCAGCAAAAATACATCAAGTGGTATCAGGTTACCAGAATCAATCCTAAAGCAACTGTTTCCTAGAAGGGGAGGATAAAAAATGAAGCAGCAGCTTGCTTCATACTCAGTAAGTCGTTATGACACAGGTCTCAGGAAAGCAAAAGGAACGTGAGAAATGATGATGGGGTTTTGGTTGGGGATTTTTCTGTTTGTTTCCTTATGAAAGCCTAATGTGGTGACTAAAAGCAGAAGAAAAACCCATTTTTCAAAACTGAACTGGTATCAGTTTTTCAGCAAGGACAATGTCTCAGGCCAGTAGTCTATCTACCACAACAAGACAATGAAAATAGTAATACCTTTCCCTCTTCTCTGAGAAATTTATTGGAAATAACCTTTGAATCCCCTTGTTTGAGAGCTTTGATGACCAAAATGTTTTGACCCTTTGTCTGGGGTCAAATAAGGCTCCTGAAAGAAAATCTAATACTACAACCTCCCACTCTCCACAGATGAACTTGTCTTCTGTTTTCAGAAACTCACCATTTTAAAGACATGATCTAACATAAAAGTAAAGGTTTTACTGTATGGGAATTAAATATTAGCAGAAGCCAATGCAGCTGCTGCAGGAGGTTGGTGTAGGGTTTTTTGTTTTGTTTGGGTTTTTTCTGTTAAGAAGCTAGATAGATGTATGGAACAAAACTAAACCTCATGTTCAATTAGCAGGAGTTAAATAGTTTCACTTGAATCCACAATCATATATTCATCACCAGAAAATGCCAATTTTTATACAGGGACTTTTTCCTTACTTCCCCCACTTTTCTGGAGCAGAAACAGCAAGCTCAGATGAAAACTTGAGCCCAGACAGTTCCTTGTTTCAGAGATTAACCTGAGCACCAGAAGAGCACTGTTACACAAAGTGGAAGTGACCTACTTAGTGACTGTGACTCATTTCCCTCTTTCTTTAGGCTGCCATGCCCCCATTCCCCTCACCCCCTGAGGAAGGGATCTTGTTTTGCTGAGCATATGCATATATCTTTCAACAGGATTGTATAATGTGCTCTGGAGACAAGGGTGAGCCTGAGGTATCTGGAGCTACATAAAACTTTAGCTTTGCAGGAGTCTCATTTTGGCAGGCAGTTATTCTGCAATTACACAGATGGGTATTATATTGTCTTCCAGGGTAAATCTAGGCAGGCATGTGCTTGTTTAGAACATTTTAAAATATTAGATCTGCAGAAGATACTGGCTCATCTAGTTTCTCAGCTGATGTGATCACCTGCTCCCATTTCTTGACTTCTTGAGCAGTAAGAACAAGGTGATCCTGAAGAGATGACACCCATGTGAGGTATTTAATTTACATACTGGCAACAGCAGTTGAATTTTTAGAGTTGATGCTGCATTATGAGTTAGGATAAATGTGAGTAGGAGCGTGAGACTGAGCAGAAAACATGAATAAGACTGCAGCCTGCTTGTGCTATCCAAACTTGCCTGTGACTTTTATTCCTGTAGCCACGAGATCCTAAACAAGCCTTTTAGTTTCAGGATACTTCCCTGTAATCCTCTCATGAATAGTCACCATGAGTGCAGAGGAAGAGATTAATGGTTGACTCACATCAATCTAAGGCCTGACACTCTGCAATCTCATTAAGGAATAGTTCTCCAAGCTTCCCACACAAATACTTGCCATGTGTGACACTGCCTTTTCTGAGACTCCTAACCTGCCACTGTGACATGCAGCATGTCCTGGTCTCTGTCGCACCACCACAACCACTGGTGGAGCATCATCCATTCTGCTGAGCTGTGCAGCCATGGAGCTGTTATTGCTGCAGACCCAGAGA
Source organism: Muscicapa striata striata (assembly GCA_030060385.1). Taxonomy (NCBI): domain Eukaryota; kingdom Metazoa; phylum Chordata; class Aves; order Passeriformes; family Muscicapidae; genus Muscicapa; species Muscicapa striata. The sequence goes on along the minus strand of JAREIS010000062.1, from coordinate 1,374,131 downwards.
TGGGGCTGGGTTCCCCTTTGCACAGCTGTCTGTGGTTCAGAGAGGAACAACCAAAATCTCTGTGCCATTTTCTACACACACAGTCCTTTCAAACCAAAAGGGAAAGAAAGGTGTTTTTATACTTCTCTCTCTTGTCCATCTGGAGGCATTGCTTTAAATAGGTACTGAGGGACTCTTTAGTATTTTTCAGACTAAAAATAGGTAAAAGCCAAGACTGAGGGCTAGAGCAGCCTTACAACAAACAGTGGCAGTATATGGCACTAAACTGAATGAACTAAGAATTTGAAAAACATCTATATGTTTCTTGAAGGTTTTCACTAAAAAAGTGCCTCTGAGCAAAGTTACTTTCTTGTGTTAACATAACCAGCTAATTTCCTACAAGCAGGTTACCTTTTTAGAAGTCAATGAATGACATAAGACTGAAATACCTTACAGTATTTACAATATTGCTCCAAAACCTCATATCATATGGTAAATTCATCTCTCCAATTCAGTTAGTTTTTTTTTGCCAGTGCTTCATGCATTTTCACCTCATCTCCAGCAGCTTTTTCTGAAAAACTTAATTATTCTGTCCTTCTCTGCCAACCACAGCAACCTCCTCCATGGGTCAGTTCTTCTAATCATGCCCTGTGCAACTTGTCAGGTATTAAACATTAAAGCTAAATAGAAACAAAATAAAAAGGAAACTAACCCTAAAAACACTGATACACTTTTCTTTACATGATGCTCTTTCAGCACATATGTTCAGTGCCAAGCTGGTCTTAAAATACACTTCTTTTGATGGTTTATATCCTCCACTGCCTGCCAGATAGCTCTCCTCTTATCAGCCTCTATCATTCTTCAAGTGAGTTTTTTAGATATCATATAATATAAGAGTCTGGTTAAAAAGCAATCAAATTAAAATACTTGATCACTCAGTAAAATGTGTAAGAGCCTATGCTGAGGGTGTGACAACTCAGACACTGGCAAAGTCCTAAGAAAAGCAGATACACAACCATGCCTTAGTGATGTTTTAAAAGTGATAGTTTCAAAGACCTTCTCAGAAGAGATTTTTTTGCAATACAGAAAGTTCCTGAGCTGCTAAACTAAGAGAGAGCCTGAAAATAGGACCTTTCCTGCCAGGACATAGCAGGAAAGAAGGAATTTGGTTTCCAAATGCTTTCATTTCTGTTTTGTCTCACTCATAAGTTTTATCTGTTTTTCAAGCCATGGGATATAGTTTCTGTTAAAATAAGACCTGGGTTTGTACTTAAAAGCTCTTTTGCAGTTTTGAGAACACCCAGCTTAAGATAAAGGTTTACTCAGATCTGCCTCAACATTCTAGCCAGCTTGGAGTTCTATCACATCACCTTAGATTGAGAAGAAGACACCTATTTTCAGTGGAAAGTAACAAGAAATGAGCATTTTTAAGTGCTACACTTTGTCAAAATGCCTTGCAACTTGTGAGAGACACCTGTGTCCTGCCTTAAAGAGCTGCAGTGTGTTTTTGCTCAGGGAAGAGACACTTGCTGCCTCTAGTGAAACAGGACACAGATTCTGTCTTTAAACTTTCAGAATATCCAAGATACAGCACTGTAAAAAGCCCACATCAATCTTTTTGTCTGCATTTACTTGCATGACTCTTACTGATCTTTGCTATACCATGAGGTTTGTATCTTGTATTACATTGGGGAATCAGAATAAACAGCATAGGAAAAAGGTCATTGGAAGAATGAACAGAGGAATCAAATGGCTTATTCTACACTACACAATTCCTCAATTTGCAAACATGGAGTAATTTGTACTGGGCTCATCATCATATTTGACTGTCAGTGACCTATCTTTTTTACTTGGCAGCAGCATATCCAGCTCAAAGAATGGCTAGGAGTCTTCCATTTTTTAATGGAACAGAATATGCCCTTTTAATACATACCCATAATAACACAACATAAAGATAAAACTCATTCAGATTGGAAGGGACCTTTGGACCCCCCCACCTCTGCTGCACAAAGCAGGGGTAACTTTTAAGGTTCTTAAAGCTTCATCCAGTTAAGTTTGGAAAACCTCAAAAGATGCATTTCATTTTAGTCAGGAGTTCCCCATTCCAAAGCCAGTCCTCTGTCAGGACTAGTCATTTCTGAGCACTCCTCATCCAGAGGTGTTCTTGAAGATCAGACAAATGTGGAACTCCTTCACGACAGCCTCCCATGGTACCCTGAAGGAGATGAAATCTGCTCTCCTAAAGACCAGTGTTATCACCCTGCCTTCTTTTCTTTCCTCATGGGCTTAAATTTTATCATCTCATGGCTACAGTAATGTCAAATTGTAACATAAAGGCAGGCTGCCAGGTAAACGGCAGAACAGTCACAGTATCAGCTTATTTTATAGTTTCAAGGCAAACTTTGAATAAATAATTGAATAAATGCAAATACCAAACTTATAAAAAACATTACAATGATGCAATAAAAATGAGAGTATTAAATATCTTCGTATTACTTGTCAGTCCAGTTTTACCTTGCAAGTTTTACCCAGCAATGACATAGTTAACAACATCAGAATGTTCATTGCTGTATGATTTAAGTAAAAAACATGCCATTAAGATGAATGGCAAAAAGTTCAGGTCTTTGAATCTGCCTGCCTGTGGACACCTTTGTATTGCTTATCTTTGGCTTGCACTTTCCCAACCATCCTTGCAGCCATTTGAGGGCCAGCAGGATGTTTGTGAAACACTAAAGCCAGAGGGTAGAGCACAAAGTAGCATCCTCTGTGGGACAGATTTATCTGGTGCTGCCTGTGAGCCAGCTCAAACTGCCCACACAGGATGTGTCCACATGATTTATTCACTTCTCTAGGGTCATATACTCCTTTTCCTTCATCTCCTACAGTTTTTCATAACTGCTTTAAGAGCTGTTTGTGCAGATGGAACAGCAAAAAACTACTCTTAAAACAGATATGGCACTATCTCACTTGTGAAAATAAACACATGGATATATGCTTTGATATGCATGCACATTCAAGTTTAATTTAGTGATTCTTGTTTTTCTGCTTTCCCACTCCTGCCTTGTTGACATCCATAAAGATATTGCCATTAACAATAGTTTGGAAACTAGTGAGCATGAGTTTATGAGTAGAATTTCATTGCTGTGCTATTTTATCAGTACTTCATTTTACATGCCATCCATAACATCTCCGAACCAGAATCTGATTGACTGAATACATTTCAGCTTTAGCTAAAAATAGCTGTTCAGTTTTTGAGACACAGACCGTTGCTGCTAAAGTGTGGTCCTGATAAGGAGTTTGAGGATATCAAAGTCTTGATTTGGTCATAGCAGGGAGTTACAGCCAAAACACTTCTAATCTTTTCTTTAGTTTGCCAGACAAAAAGTTTCTGTATTTGGGCAACCAGGCGAAAAACCATCTAGAATTACAAGTTACTTCAAGTGTACATACCAGATGTAAACCAAAATGCAAACATTATGAAGTAGTAAATAAAAGAAAGAAAAAATACTAATAGCGTCCTGAAAAATATTGACAGCTCAGCCTTTCATGCTTCCTCTCAAAGTGGAAGAAAAAAAATCTGTTAAGAAGTAGCTTAGTAGACTGCCAGCTCCTTTTCTCTCTCTCTCCATATTGTGGCTGAAATCTCAAAAGTCAATCAGGCACCTGACTCTCATTTGAACAGTTCTGGGGGTCTGGGCCATGCTTTCTTCTGTCAGGGTCATAAAGATCTCTTTAGAATTCCTTTAATATGGGCTCCCATTTTCTTTTTTATCAATCTTCATAATTTATGATTTGAGTTAATTACTGTTATATTTATCACAGCAGCACTTGTGTTAGCCAGTGCAGTGGTCTACTGAATATACAGACACAGGCTCTCCTCCTTGCCTCATCCATCAGTTGTGACTGAGTGATGCTCCTGAAGCCTTCCCAAGTCCCATGGATGGATTGAAAGCCCCAACTTGAAAGAGATGTCTGCTGCCCCCACAACCCACCTCTGTCAATGCAATAACCATGATCTGTTTTGCTCTCAGCAGCCCACAAAATGCTTCATCTACATCCACTCACATCCACTGTGTTGCTCACAACTTTCAAATCTATTATTGCAACATGATCCTTTCAGCAATTGCTTCTGCTTTTTAAACTGATTTATTCCACAGTCCAAGGTCTCTAAACTCCCATAATATTCAGATTGGTGCCTGCACATTAAACTCTGCTTTCTAACAAAGGTCTCAGAACTATCTGATTACACATTCAAGCTAGTGGAAAAACAGTGAAAAGAGTAAAGGAGAGGGGCACATTTAAACTACACTTACTAGTCTATCTTCCCAATTTGAAAAACTCCCTCTGCTCTAAGTTAAAGACAAGCAACTCCCCACACACTTGTGCAGTATAATGGCTGTTCATAAACTCTTTCTTATCATTACCCAGTGTAAAATGTTGATTTTGCACAGCAGTTCTGAAAACAGAAAGTAGGAAGTTTTATTATGAATTTTAAATACACTTAATACGCTATTGCTGCTGTTGGATGAATTTAAAATACGAGGGAGGCACACTAACTCCATTCCCTGAGCATTTGAATGTCACTTAATAGTTCAAGAGTCCAGAGGAACAAGGGCTTACACAAAGCCCATGTGTCTGTCAGCCTTTTCCCCAGGTACCCTTGACTCTGGTGGTCAGTTTCAACCATATTTGACAGAGCAGCAGCTTCTTAAAACGAGTTTTACACCAATCCATGTGGGAAGAGGAAAGAGGGGAAGAGAGGTACCCCAACCCAGAGCCCTTCCATTGAGCAAGGAAGAGGCAAGCAGAACCTGTGGCTTTGGTGGGCATGCAGCTCTAGCCTTGTCCTTGCACACACAACCTCTTGCTCACCTATCTGGTAAAAGAGGTAAATGGTGAGAATTTGAGCCAATATTTGAATTAAGGAGGTCAAATTTTCACTATAAGGGAAGATGCTGAGGACATAAGATGAAGCAGAGGCTTAGGAGAACCAGAGAAGGAATCATTCTAGGTTACGGGAAGAGCCAGGGGATATTGCTATGGGGGAGCCTTAAGACTTTCTACCAAGAAGAAGACAGGGTCATTTTGGTGAAGACTATAAGAGACAGGTATTGCAGCTAAGTGGGAAATCAGAGCTCTGTCTTTACACCTCTTACAGGTCAGTGCAGAATGTATTAACACACATAGAGAGAGCTTTAACCCTCAGGAAATAATGAGCTGAAAGGATTCAGTCACTCACCCATGGCATTTCAATATATTAGAAACAGGACTGACTTTAAAACTAGACCTAAATGTTTAATGACTGATATAGGAGCTTGCTCTTGAGACTACTTTTAACCACCCCAAATGGCCTGAGGTACAGTTCTCTGCCCCATCACATTCCATTGTCCAACTTAAATTATCCACATGGCCTACCAGCTACTGTGTGACAAGAAGGACTCTTGGTCAGGCCCCCCCCAACCTTTTTATGGTCCTGTAAACCTAAATGCATGTCCTGGGGCCGTGACACCACACAGGCCAGCTGCTCCCTGAGGCAGGGGGATGCTGGAGGCAATGGGGACCCAGACCCCCCAGACAGGACCCAAATGAGGCAAGCAGGACAAACCTGGAGATGATGGCCAGGACCAGCCAAGAGCCCAGATCACGAGGCAGCATCATGGTGATGAAACAGGTCCGAGGTAAAGCTGGGAATTCAGCCCACAGGTCAGGGTTAGGACCAGGTTTGATGACGGCCAGGAAGATCCACAACAACCAGGCTGGGCTAAGCCAGGATATCAATCTGCTGGTTGAGGTCAGGATTGATAAGGCAAGTGATGGAAAAAAGGTGCAGCCACAGATAAGAGAGCAGCAGTCCTCCACTACTGCTCAGTCAGGGCACCACAACCCTGGGCTGGCCTGAAATGGGGTTCTTGGCCCCGTGGGTGAGGGTGTGGCTGGAAGCTCCAGCTGAGGCTGATCAAGGCTTATTGCTGCACTCAGGGGCCCAGCACAAACTTGATGAAGAAGATGGGACATGGCTCTAAATGGTGGCACAGGGCATCTGAATCTATTCAGCAATTACAAATAGCCAGTGACAATACCCCACAAACAACAAATACATACTTTACTCTGGCCCAGAGGCTTGTGTGGCCAGGCTGAAAACGTGCATTGAGGATGGCTTGCTGCAGGGGTGGGAGCTGCATTCTTCTGCTCACACTGTTGTTGTCTTTGCATTTCCCCTGTGAAAACATACTGGGAAAAACAGGGCTAGTGGTTTTTTTAGCTATGAGGCTTCCTCAGACCTATCAGAGTCTTACTTGAAAAAAGATTTAAAAACCAAGAAACCCACTTCTAAGAGCCAATGTGCTGAAAACACACACATACAACACACACATGCACCAATAGGTTATTGAACTTGAATCTACAAATGCAGATCCTGTGTGAGGCAAAGCAGACAGGAGTCTCTTTTTGGGACTTCTTTTCTGCTGCAATTTATTTTGATGTCTACTGAAAGGATAAGAATGATATCAGTACTGTAAAAGTGATTATGCCAGACAGTTGATGATATGAAAGTGACTATGTTATAAAGCTTTTGCTTTCCTAGAGTAAGCTGCAGAAATGTGAGAAAATTCAGGCTTGGGCTGAATTGCTGATTCTGTTATTAAAAGTGCCATGTCTCCCTGTCAGCCAAACTTGGGGCTCAGCCGGGTGCTCACCATCTGCCCCCTGAGCAATACTCATAAATGTTGCAATCAATATAAAATTTGGGATGTGTGGGAAATGCTGGAAGGTAAAATATTCTTTCTTTGCCAGATCTATGTTAATTGGTTGTTTTGTTTTGCACATATGGGACAGTAAAATGTATTTGTTTTCTTGCCAATAAAAGAACATTTTCCTAACTCCTTAATCACAAGGTATCTACAAAAGGAGAAGGCTCTGATGTTTCCTGTTGGGTTTATGGTTTACATTACAATTCATACACAAATGCTTTTTGGCATCTAAATCCTGAACTAGAGGTATTTTTAAAATTATGTCCTGAAATAGGAACTTCAGAATACTGTGTCGGCATCTGGCAGATATCTCAAGAGTGTCATGAACTATTACTACTTGAGGAACTTGGCAGGCACTCCATGAGCCTTGTGTACCTTACAAGTGTGTAGGAGTCCAGTTTAATCATTGTGCATCTGTGTAGCTGGGCTCTGTAATGGGCACACGTCCGCCCACCAACCTCAAAAACACGCTCTGGTATGTCTGGATTTCACAGGATACATCTGAGCCCCTGAGCAATGGAGGCTGCTCAAACATGAGTGACAGCAGCCCACTATTTTAGAGAAGTGAGCATTTCCTCAGGAGAAACCTAGAATCACTAATCAGTCTCACTGCTCAAAGAATTTGGCATGTCTGTTTCCATCCCCGTGTGTTTTACAAAGTGCTGATACACACGCTAAGGCTGAAAGCCCTTTATAAAGTGTTTGGGATCTCACATACAGGAGTGTTTCCTGGTAGAAGAGCACAGGAAGCATTTCTGGGGCCCTTGGTGAGGCACTGCTGAAGCCAGTGGGCCCCTGCTGGTGGCCACCATTCTTGCTGCAGATGGAAGAAGAACCCACAGTAAAAAGTAGCACAGTGGTGGGACTTTGCCCAATCTAATTGACATTGTAGCCGTGCTCCATGACTGCTCAAGAGCAATAGCAGCTGTGTTTGTAGAACAAAATTTGCCTGTAAAACAGGTTTATCTGTGTCTGCTAAGTGAGGCTTTCATAAAGATCTTCTGGTGTAAGTTTTATAAATGATGTCCTTTAGGACCTCTCTTTTCTGCAAACTGCTCCTTCTGGACAAGCATTTGTTGCTTCCAGAGGGCACCATGGACCATAAACCTCTGCATGGTTCATGACAAGACTTGTGCCATTTTTGAGGGTCTTCATGGAAAAAGTTGCGTAAGTCTACACAAAAAAGTTAATATTTTTTCATGGTTTACTCATAATTCCGGCACAGAAACCACATAGCTCCAGCACAGAGAACAATGGCTCTGGCAGTGCCTGAGCCAAGGAGCTGAGGGCTGGGAAGCCAGAAGCCCCACTGGGGTGAGCAGCTGCACCAGACACCCACAAGGGGAGTCTGGCACAGCACCAGTTCAGCCTGGTGTGCATGCCATGGCAAAGCACAGGACAGCTTTTCCCAAATGCCTCAGTGATATTTGACTCCTGTGCCTTCTGGTTTTTTAACAGTCACCCAGACTGGGAAGACTTCTGAAGAGAAGTGCAAAGGACAGAATATAGAGCACCAGCCCCAGAGCCCAGCTCCCATACGGAGCAGAAGAGCAGGACAAAACTTTCCAGAGAGTTGGAAAGGCAGGGCCTGAGTGAGGGGCGAGTGCTTCTCTCAGTCCCCTGTCACACACACTTATTGAGGACATTTGCTGAAGCTGAGCTCCTTATCTGACCCACCCTCTCCAACAGACCCCTCTCTCTGTCCTGGGGCTATCCAATTTTTGCAGTGGTTGAAATGAACCAGAATGCTCCTGGTGTCTGTCTCTGGGCCTGAGCTTCTGGGACCAGGCAGGAGAACTTGTTCCCCACAGGCCCTTGGCTCTGGCATTTATTGCTTCTTGACACAGAGCTTGAGCAGTTGTAGAATGTGTCGCAAGACAAAACTTTTAACTCTGGCCTTTATTTAATTTGACAATGGGTGAGGCCTTTATTCTACATCTTTCTTTAGCAGATAGAAATGTGTTTGGTCTACATTAATTTTTTTGTTCTGTACCAATGGTTGGCATTGATTGGTTTCATTTTATTCACTATAAATGTTAAAATAAACAAACCGAGGTCCCAAGCGGTGGTCAGGGATTTTGCCAGACCATGGGAAGTAGCGGGCCCCGAGAGGCTCTGAAAACCACCCAGAGAAAGATCTGCACCAAGCAGGGATAATAATCTGTTCCAGAAGCTAGAAAATATTTTCCAGGAGACTTGGCAATTGTGGCTTAAGATGGAGAAAGAGATGGATAGAGAGAAACTGCCTTTTTTCCAGGAAAAATGGAGAAATCTGAGAAAAGCCCTGGCTATTGCAGGGTACTTATCCACAAGGAGAGATTGCTTTGCATATCCAGAGATGCAGAGACAGTTCTTTGTCCACCTGTGGAGTCCAGACAGGCAAAAGCTGGAGAAAGTCCTTGTTTACAAGAGAGATGAAAAATAAAACTGGTAGATAAGAATTAAAAAACCTAAACTAACCTGTACCAGTTCTGAGACACACAAAATGACAGCTAGGGAAGCCAGTAAACCATCTGGTCTGAATTTCCTGAAGCCAGCTGAGTTTCAGTCCTTGGGATGGGCCATTAGGTTTGGACAGTCTTTCCCATTAGGAGCCAAATGACTTGTTTAACAGAAACTCATCATTTAAAAATGCCTGGAGATTTCATGTGATGATAGCTTGATATGAAGAACCTACCACTTTCTTTGGCAATTTGCTTTAATGCTTACTCTCATTGTTTAGCATTTCTGGTCATTTTCTCCCTTGAAGGTGCCAGGCTTCCATTTCCAGCTATTGGCATTTGTTGCACATTTCTCTGCTAGATTAAGAGCTCCTTCATTCATGACATTTCCTGCCAGAAAACATCCTCTGCAATCAAATAATTTATAATTTTTTATAAGTCTTGATTAACTCAACAGCCTTTGCTCTCCAAGTCCTTGCTATGGCCTTTTTCTCTAGAGCCTGGACAGTGTTTTGGCTGTTTTCCACACCCATGCCAATATTTCAACAACCTCCTAAAACCATGGGTATTGAAACAGTATCCCTAATACTGTACACAGATAAAAGCACATCCCTGCTCAAACTGGATTGGGGTAGTAACTCTTCTGTTTCTGTGATTTTTTTGGCCATTGTCAGAAGCTGGTCTGGATTCCACTCTCTTAGGTGCTTTGATGGCATCTCTTGCTCACATGCTTCAAGTCATACTGATCACCTCACTTGGCTACCAAGGTCAAATCATCAAGGACATTTGTGAAGTTTTTATCTCTTTTTGCAGCAGAGATCAGCCGTGTTCCTCTCATCTGAAGAGTTTCTTGTCAATGCAGTGAGGTCAATTCTGCCTTGGTCTTGCCCGTGAGCTACAGCTGATGATGGAGTCACTGTAGCCAAACCACAATTTAACTGCTGGTTGGTTCAGTCTGGTCATATCTCAGCAGCACTGAATGACCTGCTGATATAGATGGCTGCCTGAAGGGAACCAGCAAGCAAGCTCTTTGGAGGGGCTTCAAGCCCTGTGTTAATCCCTTTGGAACAAACCACACAGACATTGTGTATCATTAGTTTCTTGCAAGAATGCTATCTTGTAAACCGGTGTAGACTTTGAGTGACTGTGTTCCCATTTAATTTCATTAACAATTCATTTTTCTGCTGCCTAGGATCTCTTGTCAGGCAGACCAAGCTGCAGTGCTGTCAAGTATGCTGGTGACCTACTGTGATGTTGGCTGAACACTCTGTATTGTTCTAGTGTCCTTCTGGTGTTCCAGGATTCACTAAAAATGAATATTTCTAGGCCAGGATCTGCTCCTTTATCTGTGTAGGTCTCTTGACGGCAAGATTTCTAGATCTGCTGATTTAAAAAAAAAATTCTGAGTCAGTGTGTTTTACTCTAGTCTTGCTTTATGAGTGGAAAGAAGACATTCATACTCATTAATTTTCTGGCTTCCAAACACAGATAAGAATGGAATAAGTCTATCTTTTCTACATGACCATTAATAATTTTGGATTTTTTATCTATCAAAAGGCCAGTTATTCCTTGTAGAATGCCTTGCATCCTCACAAATTAGTCATATTGTTGCTTATGATACAAACACAGCTTCCCCATTCCTGCCTGTCTTCAGCTGCTTTTTACATCTTCCATGTTACCAAACCTCCAACCCTCTCTCTTTCTCTTATTAATGCATAGTTAATTTCACTAGAGTATTGCTCCTGATAGCTGGACAAAATTTTCTGAGAGACACTAAAATATTCATACAGTCTGAAGTTTTGGCATCCGGGTCATGCTCTAAAAGAATCAGTGTTTTTCAGGAGAGAATTCAGGCTCTTTAGTGATGTGCTCTAGTTTTCACTACATTTAGAAGACAAATAAGAGTGAGTGTAGCAACTGTGTGGATCACTGTAGATCAGCTTTTGGTCCTAGTTTATTTTCTTTTAACTCCAGAGTTCTTTCTTTTTTTCATTTTTTCTTTTTTTTTTCTTTTTTTTCATTTTTTTTATATGAACATGTATACATTAGTCTTTAAGTTAATAATCATTATTCTTCTGACTATTTTTTTCTTCCAATTCCTCTCAGTTTCAACATATGGCTTTTTATGAAAATATGCCTACAACTCATCAGCAGGGTCTTCCATTTGCCTCTACTGAATATCATGCTGGTACAGGCAGGCTACTGTCAAGTTTCATCCAGTGACTAATTATCTTTCTCTAGCATAAAGAAACAAAAATATTTACCTATTTGGAACACAATACCCTTTTGTTAGAAATTCTTCTCAGACAAAGATTATCTTGTAAGGAAATATTACCTCTTCAGAACTTTTCAAAAAATAAAGCAGTTAATCATATCTGCTCCTCCTCAGCCCGTCTGAAGTCTCCATCTGTGGCCTTTTGCTGGATACAAGAGCAAAATGGGAGGACAAGGGGTAGAGGCAGACAGATGGAGTAAGACTGACAGACAGAGACTTGGACCATAACTTACCTTCTGGACACTCTTCTCAACCCTAATTTATTTCTTGTATTTACCCCAAGTCCAAGTCCTGTATACTTGACACTCCACATTATTAAAACTCAAAGCAGTATAACTATTTTCAACGTTGACAGTATCTTTTTCAGTGCACAAATCTCTGACACTGTTGCAATTAATACTAAGGGGAGTATTCTAACTCCCCTCGTTGCCCTAGGTGTAGGGCTTTTGGGTTTGTGTTTCCTGTAACAAAGTATTGTTATCAGAATGAAGAATACTTAAAAAGAACCCAAAAAAACAGTTGTTGTTTACTTGTGTTTGAGTTTTAAGCCCCCATACTGGAAAGCAGAAGAAATAGAAAATGTAATGGTGTTCATCCAAATTTTTGTGTAAATAGACATAGCTCTTCCATGATTCCTCCAGCTAAATAGTTTCCTTAGTTGCTGTTGAAATTGAACAAAAAATTGTCTCCTGTATCCTGCATATCAATATTTTTTCTACCATGGTGATGATAGTTAGGGAGCTGTTAAATCCAAAAACAGGAACGTAACCAGATAAATAAACCTACGGGATCCCAACCCATAGAGAATTGGTATCCAGGTATTCAGCCAACTCAAACTGCAAATGTTTGTGCAAGAAAAGGACTTGCATTTCTTGTTCTGTGCCAGGCCCCTCAGTAATTATGTTCCAATACAAAACCCTTCATTCACCAATGCTGTGCACATGTCATGTGCAGCTCTTGCAAAACCCTTGAGCAGTCCTGAGCTCAGTAACAAGCATAAGCTTGAGTCGCCCAACGCAGGTTTAACTGGAGCCAGAAGAAGCAGAAATGGGTATGTGTGAGGAAAGAGAAGGGAGACAGGACAAAAGGAACAATTCAGGTACAAGGCAGCTGAGGGTAAAGAACTTGTGGTAAAAACAAAGCAGCAATAACCTTAAATCCCAGCACAAGGTCATCTCCAAAGGAGGGGGCTGCATCCCACACAATTGCTGACTAATGATTCACACTGACACGGCCAGAGAACGCTCAAACACTCACATCTGGATGACTGTCTGCTTGACAGGACTCCACAGAGGAGGAATCAAAGCCAGGAATTCCACTGCCAATGGCAGATGTATGATTGCATTATTCTCCCTGCCTCCTTCCTAGACCCCAAAGGCAGCAGGATGGGCAGGTGACACCAGAGAGTGCCATCTGAGATGGTTGTTTTATGGCTGAAAAACAGAGTATTTTGAAGCAAAGATTTGGGTAGCCAAAACTGGAGGTACTGAGACTTGTTAGAGCCAATAAAACTGTCACAATCCCTTAGGCCAAGTATTTTGCACTTCCAAAGTAATCACAGAGCTGTATCTGTAAACACACATAGAGTGTCTGCAGGGCCCTGCTGCAGGAACAAGGAAGGAAGGGAAAGTCACTTACTGTGGGACCAACAGTGTTTGCTGTCTGGCAGATATGGTCTAAAACAAGCCTGGAATTGAGAAATTTATCTATTGTGCCTTTTTTGTTTGTTTTAAGAAGCGTTTGCCAAAGAAGATGCCACGTTACCAGGAAATGACTGCTTGACACGATACCGTATTTTCTGCCGAGTTGCTCTGGAAAAGTGACTGGACTGAATGCCTAGGTCCATGAAAACAATTGTGATCAGGCCTCCTGATACAAGGGAGCCATTTTCCATGGACACAGGCTGCTTTAAAGAAATATTTAAGAAAGCACAGTAAGCATAAGTAACACTAGAAAGACTGGTGCCACAAATGTATCTAACACATGTTGTTAAGCTTTTCTCAACATAAGCCTCTTCACTGTATCCCAATGTAATGCCAATGTGGGAATAGCCACTTTCTCTCCTTGTTTCACTTGTTTCCTCTGAGCTAGACCCCAGGCACAGGGTGGTTCTTGGAAGACCCCAGTGGGAAGATTTCTCCAGGCTGCACTGGGGGCAGAATTTGGCCCTTTCAATAGCGGGGTAGAAAGATGAGCAGGCACACAGGCACATTTTTGCTTGATGTTTTAATTTGGCTGGCTCCTCAGATGAATGTAAACAATCCCTGTCCAAGATAAGCACAGAGAGAAAGAAACCTGCTGATGGACATGTGGATGTACTGGGCTGCCTATAAAGGGTGGCAGTGTGACTTGTTCACTTTCACGTTGTGTAGGTGAGCTGTTGAGTCCTGGCTGTGCTTGCAGAGCCAATCCCACACTGGGCATGTAGATGGGACCTACACTGTGCCCCTTGTGGAGGGACTGCCTCACAGGCTCCACATCAGCTTCCTCCCCTATGTGCTGAAGCTGAATTCCCAGGAGTCTACCAGTGCTCTCTCATGGGCCAAATCCAGCCATTCCTATGTGAACCACCAGCAAGCTATTATCCATATCCACAGGGAAAATAAGACCTTGCACTATAAAGGAGTAAGAAAAATGTTTGTCTGCCCTTTAAGGAAAAAGTATTGACTCTTATTAGCAAGGCAAGGGTAGAAAGACTATATTTAGATCAAAGCAAGGCTCAATGCTTTGCAAAACATGAACTGAGTTTCTCTTGCTAAAGATTTTCATAGGATCCATTTGGGATACATCTATCACATTTTCAGTAGGTTGCTAAAGATGTACCAATTCACTGCAGAGGCTAGTTCTGACAGTTTCCTTCTCACAGATCAGTCATCACATGGAAACAGCCCTAAAAATCTCTTTTCAAGATAAGTACACTCATTAAGTCCAAGGAGCGAGAAGATTTAACTGGTATACACTAAAGATGAATATAGTTGTGTATTTTGTGTGTCTTTCACATCTGGTTTGCAGCAAAAGAAGAGTTGAGTGCTTTCCTGTGTTTCACAATAACTTCAAGTAGAAGGAGATAGTTAGATTTGACCTGCTTCATCAGGAGTCAGCTATTTCTGAAAATGTCGCTCAGCTAGTTTGCTCCAGTGACTTATTTGGCTCACTATAAAAAACAATCATTTACACATAAACTTGGCAAATGTCAATTGCTCCCATTCTAGTCTGGGAGGTTTTAAGGCACTCTTGAGAAGAGTGGCAGTTGGGTGAACAAGGCCTTTTAAGTCCCACTGGCAGCACAGAAGGTGCTAAATTTGCCCTGTAACAAAGAACAGCAATTTTCATTATTTCTAGAGGCTGGCTTGTTACTTGGTCTTGCAGGCATGTTCAAGAAGCCTCGCTGGATTGTTATTTCCAGATTCTGAGAAAACAGCTTTGAGATGACTGCAATTTCCAGCTGGTATGGAGAATCAGTCAGGGGCACGTGGTGGGAGCAGCATAGGTTGGGCAGGTAGAGCAGGGCATGTGAGCTGTAGGTTCCAGAGGCGTGGAGGTGCAGGCACTGCAACGTGAGTGACAAAAGGGTGTACTACCCATGCTGAGAGAGACAAACACCTCCATCTGCTCAGCAGAGCGATCAGGCTGGTATCAGTCTGTCTCCTCTGCTACCTGGGTCCTTTTGAGCTAAACACAGTGCTGGCAGCCAGGTGCAGTCCTTGGAACAATAGAAGGAAAATCTTCACTGGGCTTTAGAAGTTGGCTTTCAATCATTATGCACAGTGAAATTTTTCCTGATACTAATTTAACGACTCAGCAAACATAAAGCAAATGAGCTGATGAAATATGGATAATTTCTGGGATTAGCTAGAATTGAAATGCGAGCAGTGGTGTCTGTGGGGGAGGAAAGAGCGCTCTGTTGTAGCAGCTCCTGCAATTCAGTAGCATTTGGAAGGCTGCAGCCCAATCCCTGCTCTGTCACACCAGGGTTTACTGGTATGCCCAAGATGTCAGTGAAGAGCTCACTAGCCAGACCCCAACCCTAGGACTGCTTCTAACTCCCATCTTGTTGTTGGTGGAAGCAAAGGGAATAGGAGCCAGAGCAGCAATGCAAGACATTGTGACTCTGAGAATGAGGAAACTGTTCCCACAACAATGGTAGAAAAATATTTTTGATGCCAGCATGAACCATAAGAATAAAAGTTTTCTTGGACTAACAAATTTGTTAGTCCTCTAGGATGAGTATGCTACAGTAAAATACAGGGATAAGAAATTCCTGACTGCATTGCTTGAGATGGCACATGGAGAAGGGGGAAGGCAGGAGAGGTAATGTCAATAAATCATTGTCCTGTCCAGCAGGCTTCCATTATTCATGGAGAAGCGCAATTACGAAGGCATACCACTGTCCCGCTTCCAAAGTTTAACATTCCTGTTTGATATCTGATCTAGCAAACAGTGTTAGGAGGTATCCAAGCAGCATGCACAGCACTTTAAATGATTAAGGGAGCAAAGAGCTTGGACACGTTGGCATTCTAGGCCATAGCTCTCTGGCAATTAAAGACATACATACACACATACGTGTCTCCTTAGGTATTTATTGATAGAACCCAAACTTGTTTTCACTGAGAAGGGAAAACCACATTCCAGGCCCAGTGTTACCAGCATGAAGTCTGAGGCTGCTGTATCCCTGAAACAGGTAGGCATATGCTGCTGAAATCACAATCTGCCTCCACTTCTTTCATTTCTAAAGTGGTGATTGCGCTCCCACTGGACTCCAGCCCTCCACATCTAGGGAAAGGTCACTGAAGTATTGGCAAGATCGAGTGGACAGTTCAGACAGTCACCTCCTCACACTCCACAAATAACAGGCTGGTTGGCTCCAAGTCCAGGACTCTAATCCTACAGGACAGATTCCAACCTAGAGATACTTTGTGCCCAATTCATAGAGTGTAATGCCTACCCCTGAAAATAAACCACAAAGATACAAGCTTACTTCAGCACAAAATTTCAACTACTTCAATTTCTGCATTAGGACGTGTCCCCTCCTGTTTCTCAGGATTATTGGAGGGTTAACCATGAATTAAGAAACAAAAATATTTTATGTGATTACATGTTTGCCCACCATAACCTCATTGATGTTTTCTGCAATGGTTCCAGTAGCCTCTGATCAATTGGAAAATGCTGCACCATGGGTCAGAGCATTAACACTTACCTGGGATGCTTCTCATGGATCTTGGGAATGAGCTTGGCATCTTACCCTGGCTCCGAAGACCAGCTACGAAGTAGGGATATAAGGATTGATCTTACTCACTCAAGTGTGCATTTCTGTGTGTGTGTGTGTGTGTGTGATGCAAAACACAGCACCAACACTGGAGTTAACATCTTCTAGTGTTGTTCAATGGCAAGTGAGAAAGGAGTTAGATGGGCTTATTGAGAAACATTTTTATGAATATGTACTGGACACAGAGCCCAACCAACTGTAGAGCCCAGTATGAACTGGGAGCTGAAACACCACTTTGGCTTGCCTGACCTTTAGACTTGCATTTTTATTTATGGTTTGAATCACCTTCTCCTCCCCCGAGTATGGTCAGGGATTAATCACTTGAAAGAAGAGGAGACTCAGAGTAGCTCTAGCAGTGACTAGGTAAGGAAAAAAGCCAGGCAAGCTTTGCAGGGAGAGGGACTTACTGTCTGTAATTTCCCTCTGTTTTTGCATGGTTCAACTTTCCATGCCACTTCTGGGTCATTTGCCAAACCTCTTGTGGGTTCAAAACTAATTTACAGAACAGAGAGAGAGCTTCCAGGAACCAGTATCTCTATATTGCAGGTCAAATGCTCTGTTGTGCATTTTATCAGTAGCATGGCCCTTCCCTTGCTGCTGTGCTCTGAAAGGGAACCTGGAGTGGAAATATACACACACATGGACATGGAGGATTTCAGCCTGCTAACTCTGAACTAGATAAAGCTGATGAATGCCTTTCACAGTACCTCACACCAGCTTGGGTTGTTGAATTCATAGGCTAAAGGTTGTCATTGATCCTCTGACCAAGACATCCATTTCATCCAGCTGCTACATCTTTCCTGTGGTTTTTGAGGAGGACCCATAGAAATGTCTCCTTCCTGTGGGAAGACCCACTGATCTCCCTGCCTGTGTTGATTCCCCTTTGTCTGTTGCAGATATTTTCTTTCTCACTATTTTAGCACAAGAAAACATAGGGCTGACCCTGCTCTGAAGGACTGGTCCATGGGTGGAGATCAGTAGAAGTGGATGCCAATAGAGCCTTTGTCTCCTTGGCATTCCCAGCCACTGATGAGCTGTCAGTGTGAGCTGGAACTTTTGGCTCAGCTCTCACAGAGAAGTACTGACATGCAGCACCTGAATGGAAAGCTTTTGTGATTCTAGAGACAAAGTTGTGGGTGCAGCATCTGATATCCAAATAGGATATTCAGTCTAACCCAAAGGAACCTCAAAATATGGACTGTCCAGATCAAGCCCTTATGTTCACTAGACACATTCATGCATGCAGATGTCCATCCAGCCATCCATCCATCCATCCATCGCTAATAAAACAGAATTAGTTTCCACACAAAACACTGAATTGAAGAAGAAGCCTTTCATGATTCTTAGGCTCATTAAAAACTCTCTGAAATTCTTAATTGTGGCTGACCAACTGTTCAAGATCTGTTATCTGGTCATTGGCTATTTATTTCTCTGCTATATACTGGCACCACTGCTTCCACTGTGAGGTGCACAGTGCAATCAGCAGATGAAGATCTCTTCTATGCTGCTGTAAATTGTAGATATTCTTGAAAGCTCAGGGCACACTGCTGAGCCTTATCCACTGAAACCCCTACCCCTAACAGAACTGCCTGTCTTTTAATGGAAGGCAAACTATTTTGAGTTATCCTCACTTTCATGCCCCAGGAAAAGGTGCTTGATTATACCTCATTTTCTCCAGTCAAACAGCTTGTTCTGCAAACTAGCCTCTGTGCACTTCTGTTTTAACCACTGCTGACTTCCAAACCCCACAGTATTCACTGTGGGAATTCAATGGATATTTGGAATGCCTCAGTTAAATGTATCTAGGAGGAATGCAGGTATGAGAACTCTGTTCCAGGATGCAGATTATTAAATAGTTTTACCTAGCTGATAGCAGCAATTTGGTTTTCATTACTCAGCCTCTTTGCCTCAGAAGAACAAATGCACAAATTGAATTTTTGCAATGGGTACACCAGAGCCCCATTTGAGAAGGTGTTTATTAGCTGCCTTACTAGCCAAAGAGCAGAAAGAGGCTTTTCAGAAAGGTTGCATCCTGTCCTTGTGAGCAATTCTTGAGTCACTATCTCAAGACCTCACACTTAAAATACTGCAATAAATGGAGTTATTCACCAGGAAATGGGCAATAAGTCCATGGTGACTTTCTGATACCAGTGTTCTTAGGGGGGCAGGCTCAGTCTCTGGTTTGAATATGGGAACCTTTCTATACAGCTGTAATAGCTCCATTGTGACAGTGAAGGTCTGTCTGGACTGCCTGTACTTTCTTGGAGGTATAGGCTCAATACTCTGATAAGTATTTGGATGGTCATCTCCCTCCACCCCCTGGAGACTGGACTCCCTTAATCCACCTTTACCTTGGATGGGCTTTCCACAGTCTGGTGAAGTACCACCACCTGACCAGAGTTTCCCAGACAGGGATGAAAATTCTACTACCAGGCACCAACACCCCAGCTGGGCACACATCAAATTGTTCTTGATGTCTTTTGGAAGAAAACACGGCAAGATAAGGAAGATCAGCAGGAGCTGACATTCTGGCTCCTGGATCACCAGGAGTGCAGCTTTGTGCAAGGAAGGACTTAATGTCTTCTATGCAACAAGGCAGGAAAGAGCCTTTTCTGAAGGGAGGGTCATGAGATCACTTCAGCGAGGCCAGAATTTTACCCTTCTGCTTCTGGAAGCACTCTGTGGAAGAAGCAGCATCTGGAAGTGGTCAAGTGAGAGACAAGGCTGCTCCACTACTGCTCCTATACCAGGGATAGCAGGGGGCTGAAGGCACAATGGGAGCTGCCAGGCTGCTGCATCATTTTCAGCTGAGATCTCTTCCTCAGGTCCTGCTCAGTGAGCTCCCTGTTTCCAGACTGGGTGCAGAAGTCTTCATATTTTCTTAGCAGTAATTTTCATAAGGAAAGGACTTTATGGAAAAACCATAAGCAATTGACTGATGTTGCCAACACCTGTCATTCCTATTTATGCATCTTTTCAGTATCTCTTTACATAATGCTTACTTAAATAGCACAATCTCTATTCTACAATATCCTCCCTGAAAGCTAACTTTGCCAAGAAATTTTGCACAACCACATCTAGAAATAACCAGATAAATCTCCAATAGAAAGGGATTAACTTTTCTTTGTACTTTTTGGTGGCTTGAAAAGTTCTTTCTGACCTTAACATCCAGAGGGATGCCAGCATCTTAAGAAGAGAGAGGGAAGTTCTCAACAAGCTTGCTGCCCATGGGCACATTGCAGTGCATGAAGCACAGCCAAACCTCTGACCACTGCAGCTCCTACAGTGAATGACAGCTCTACCTGCTTGGGAATGTGTTGGTCAATTATCAGCTGTGGATGACTGACCCCTGAGCCATTAGCTGCAGGACAGCACTGTTTTCCTGCAAGGGTCAACACTACTTATTTTTCTCAAACCAAATTCCAAATCTTGGCTCCTAGCTTACATTCATTTATAGTGACCTAAATAGCAGGACTCACAAGTATGTTACTTTTAAACTTAAATGTAAATGAAACAACCTGTACTTGAGCTACAGTGATATTATGGTCTTATAAATGCTACATTAATGAGATCAATGCATTGCAAGCAATTTGCCTCCTTCCTGATAAAGCAGCTTTAACACATTCTTCTGCTAGATGCTTGTTGAGACTTAAAAAAACCTCCATAGCTCCAACAGGCAGAAGCTGGAGATAGAGGGTAATGGAAGAGGAGAATCAAAGCCCTTTTCCCTTGTTCCATTTATCCCAGAGGCCATGAAATACGTGCCTTTCAAAGACAGATATTGCTAACACATTCCTCCACTAATATAAATTAGTGTAGGCCCCACACTTGATCCTTCTGGTAAATTCAGTGTATTGTCTTCCACTTCAGTGGGACTCTCTGAGGTCTCAGATGCTGGTGAGTTGCTTTTAGCACTCAGTGCCATTGCTGTGTGGTGGCTGAGAGGATTGGCTTCTTTACCCAGATCCCACCTCACTACAGAATTTCCATTGTTGTGCCAGGAAAACTACAAACAAACCAAAACATCTTTCAGCACAAATTCCTTTTGTTATCAGGCAACTGTATTTGCCAAAATGTCTGAGCAAGAGACAGTCACTGCCACAGCTTGGGTGTTGCCTCTGGAATTTGGAAGGATGAAATCACCACACATCCCACCACCCTGCTCTCTTTGAGACATCTCTGACTAGGATCACATGAGGTGGTTGTCTCCAGTTGGAAGGGACTGGGATCAGTGATTCAGGAGGTCACTTCCAGTCCTGCAGCCCTTAAATAGTATGGAAAGAGTTAGTCTGAGCTTGCCAGTAGAAAGCAACGATAATTGTTAAAAATGGCTCAGGGCCTGGAAGTGTGTGACTAGCGCAGGAGAGGGGAGATTCTGGTCCCAGCTGCTGCTTAACACAAATCATTAGTTTTGGTGAGTCTTTAATAGTGCTGTCCTTTATGATCTGAGGAAGTTTGTCCCCTGGGAGCAATGGCTCTTCCCAGCCTCTGCAAGGCCCTGTGATCTCTGTGTATATTGACTCATGCTGGCTACTGGCAGTCAGTCTGGGACAGCAGCAGCAGCACACAGACTGACAGGGTGACTCAGTGCCATTAGAAGTGGCCAGTATCCAGAGTTTTATCAGTTGCTCTCCTAGGTCAAGATGAATGTACTTGTGACACATGCAATTTTTTCTTTCCTGCACTCTGATTCTGTCCTGGGAACATCTCATTGTAGGATGCAGTAGGCACCATTGCATCTTCTGTCCAACCCTCAGCAGGGCAGTTAGATACTCAGGAGTATGCTTGTATATTGCAATTAATTGGAGGGCTGCTTTAGGAACCTTTGCTTCTTCAAAACAAACACAAAAGCCGAGCAGTCTAATCGACTACTAAAGCCCTTCCCTTCTTTCCCACATGCACAGCCAATATTAAATAACATCCTTCTGTCCAAACTGGGACAGATCCCTGTTCACCTTGGGCACGTGGAGTCTTGAAGGAACTTTCTTAGACAGGATATTAGACCAAAAGTACTTATGCAGAAACATGTTTATATGGATGTGTTTATATTCACACGTAATTATGCAGCACTGAGGCATTTTATGGTCTTGTCCTCTCTCTGCCTCCAAAAAAGACAGCCTTTAATGTCTCAGTGATGTGCCAATTTAGTGTTTACATCTCCTTCTATTGTGAAAGCAACTGTGTGATGTCTGACAACAGTATTTCCTCTCTGTTATAAGCAGCACCAACAACTGATTTTCATTTCCTTATAGAAGAAAACCACATTTGTGTTTCCCAAAGGCAAAAATAAAAGTTGTATAAAATATGTTTCCCAAGGAGTAATTTCTGGGCATGATATGATGCCAGCCTTGAGTCTTGATGCTGAAAATTGTTGTTCTGGAAGTTATTTTTGCAAGTTCCTCCTTTAGCCTGCAGCTGAGAGTGCACGTACTAGTAACTCAGCAGAATAATACATGTGGTAAGATATTCAGTAATATTCAGCTTTACCCATGCATTCCTTCTTCTCTGTTTTTGTACAGCGCTCCCCTTCTTCTTACAGTTAAGCCTGGACATATTTTTCTATTTTAAATTTTCCAATGATTTGTACAAGAGAGTATTAAATTGCTAAAGGGCATATTAAGTATTACTGCTCTCTTAAACTTGAATGAAGCAATGCAAGTCTGGAATGCATTTAATAAATCTGCAGCCCGATAAGGAAACTTTCTTCGCCGAATTTGACATTCCTTTGCACTAATCACTTTTGTGAAAGAACCGCCTCTAATTCTTTTATTCTTTCAACTTTCTCACCCCAGAACTAAAACCAGCTGCAGGCTTCCCCTTCTCTCAGCACCATATAATTTAAAATCCTTTCCACAGCCTTCAGAGGAAGGTGTGCAGGAGCTGGGCACTGTAGAGGATGCAGATCTGTCCACATGGCCTCACTGGAGCACCCCTTGCTTACATTTTTCCAGGTTTTTTTTAGCTGGAAAATGAGCACATAGCACAGTCAGCTCTGAGGAGGGCTCGTGGTGAGTATGTGGAAGCTGTACCAAGAAAAGACCTACAGCAGTGAATGCAGGGAGAGGAAACCAAACCAGGCCATCCAAAATTGCCTGGGAAAGCCTGGAGAGCTAATACTGAATATCTTTTTGTTAACCCCTTTTTTAAAAATTGCTTTCTCACTTGAAAAGCTCACAGGTCATCTCCAGGATGATTGACTTCCTTAATTTGACCCACAGAGAGAGTGGCCTTTGGGTTAGGCTCCATGAGGAAAGAGTTTGTGAAATGTGAAACCCTTACAGTAGCGATATACAGTCACAAGTCAGTTTTGATGGATGACAACTCTTCTAGATGGCTTTGCTTTGCATTTCAGTTTCTTCTGGTAGTGTATTCCTTCACTGCATCTGTCCTCACTTGCTGCACCTTCTTGCCTCACAGAGCTGTTCCAGCCTGTCTGCTGCATGCTACACTCTAATATGTTTAGCATAGTAAATGAATTAAGTCAGTAAGATTATGAAACCCACTTCAACAGAAATTTCAATCCTTGTGAGAAGCCTGTATAGACTCTCAGACCTGCTGATAAAAGAGCAAAGAGAAAACCTCCAGGTCTCTATGATGAAAGCTTCAGCTTTCTCATATCATATGATAAAAACCTTGTTATAGTCAACACTTCTTGCCTGTGATAGCCTCTTGCACAGCCCTGGACTCACTCTTGATCCTCACTTGGAAGGAAAGGCTGACAATGGCAGAGCATGTACACAGCTACACTGCACCTGCTGCTGTGCTCCTAGAGCTGCTCCTGGGCACTCAGCCTCACACCCAGGAGGAGCTGGGGAACAAGAGAGGAGGGTTAACTGGCAGAGGAGGTGATAGGGTGTCTGCCAGGTAGCAGGGAGATAGGACACCACCTTTTATTCAGGAGAGAAGGACAGATGGTGAAGGCAGAATAGTAGCTACAGGATTGAAGGCTGAGTCCTGGAGCCGAGCGAGAGGAAACCGTGTGTCCTTCTCCTTTAAAGAGAATGTACAGTAAAGGGTACCCATGCTGTGTGCCAGACTGGCAGGACAGAAAAGGAAAGCTGGTCCGTGTGAAGAGGGCAAGTACTGTATTGACAGCGGGAGCACAAGGCTCCTCATACTTTTCTGATGACACGTTTCAACCCAGATCAAGCTCTTTAGGAGTGAGCTGCCTCATGTGTCACAACCCTCAATCCTTGGCCTCTGCACTGAGACTACCAATGAGAATGCCAGCTATGATGGTAGGTTTATTTTCACTGGACTGAATGGACTTCCCTCTCATTCCACAGAGAGCACGAGACAGCTGTAAGTTAGCAACAGCTTTTCCTTGGAGAGGGGCCCGAGGCACAAGATTTAAACCACCTAATCTCTCTCTGTGCCCATGTCCCAGGATCTGAGTTCTGTCCAGACGAAAATAGCGAACAAGGAACCACAGGCGAGTTTACCTAAAGAAAGCTGCACATGTCCCTTGAGGTTCTGCTGGAGGAGAGGTAATGGGAAAGGGGAAAATATGGGGGAAGGCTCCTGCCTCGAGTGAAGGAAGAGATCCAGTTCCTGTTCCCGATGTGAAGACTGGGTATGCCATGTGCTTCTAAATGTGCCCAGCAAAGTTGGGATTAGGATAGTGAATGATCTCTCTAGAGAGCAATAAGGTTTAGGCTATTCATATTTTTTGGGCTTTGATGTCACCAGAAGAAAGGTACCATCTGTGTGGAAGTTTAATTTGATCTTCCTGCTGCCAAAAGTCAATGGGAATATGGTTTTGCAGGTTTGATGCATGTTCACAAAAGGTTGTTACAGCCCCAGCTTGAAAACCACTCTTCACAGCCTCGGTGTATTATCATTTCGGTACTCAGCAATGCACTTGCACCCTCTTCCTCTCTCCCTCCAGCGCGCCTGGCCTTTGCCCAGATCTCGTGGCCACTCCCTGGTTTTCATCTTCTAATATCCCGCGACATCTCACACCACCTCCCGCCTGGCATCTCTCGCATTCCTCGGCCCCCGAGCGCTCGCTGCCAGGACCACCGGCTCGGGGTCCCGGCCCCGCAGCTGCTCGGGATCCGCAGCCGGCAGCGATTCCCGGGCGCTCTCCACCCGCCGGGATGGCCGCGGCCGCGGCTCCCTCTAGTGCCCGCCCGGCTCGGGCAGGGCCGAGCCCGGAGCCGCGTCGCTCCCGGCAGCTTCGCCCCGCCGGCTGTGCCCCGTGGAGCAGCGGGCACCGCGTCCCTGCCGGAGAGCCCGGCTGGGAATATCGGCTCTTTCCTCCGAGGCAGGAATTCCGGGGACAGAACAGAGCCCACCCCAAAAAGCGCCTGGGGAAAGGAAGACCTGCACCTCCAGCATGGAGAATCATTTGTTCGCTTTCCCCTGCTTCTCATTATAAAAGCTATTTTTCCCAAAACAGGATGTTGGGCCAGGGGAGGTAATATAAACAGACGCATTCTTTGAAAGCTTGCGGTGCATTTTTGCAGAGCACAGGCTTTGCATTGGAAATGCAGAGACCCATGAGATATGGGAATAAGGGACCGCAGCAGCAGGAGGAAAAACCCTAACTCTGACAAAAAGTGACTCAGCCCAGAGCCTCCCCTGACTCTAGTATTTTTTGTTGGAAACAGAGAGCACAAACTTGAGATTGAGAGGTGAAGAAAACTTTTTTTTAAAAAGCTGATATTGCTAGTTTACTAGAATAAAACTTGAAACAGTATTATAGGCAGCTTTGCTTCCTTTTAAAAACGTACAGCATTAGTTAATTTACACCAGCACTGACCTTTGATGATCACAGTGAAAGACGATGAACAAATTCCATCTCTGCTCGTTTCCCCACAGACTGGCTGCAGCATCTGAAAGCCAGTGACTGCCAGGGTTATTAAGCAGTTTCACCTGGATCCATCACTGCATCTGGGCACAGGTGGAATCTTTCCCCCATTTCTGTCTTTTTTCAGGTGTGGGCTTTTCACAAAGTGTGCCCTCACCATCAGGGGCAGGGAAAGTGGAGCCAGGGAGGCTGTGCCTGGCCTTTTTGCCAGCTCCCTTATGGATGTCAAGCTGCATGGAAAATGCCTGATACCTGTACCAGGAATAGCTCTCTTCAACCCCTCTTGTACAGGGTTCTGCTCCTTACATTCCACCCTGTTCATCACCTCTGGTTTGGTTTCTCTTAAATCTTCTATAAGCAAAACCCTTCTCTCTTTTGTTCTAACCCCCCCAGCAGAGTTCCAGAGGGCTACAGTATTTTGAAGCTATGCACATACACTTGCTTGTGTTCCCACACAGTGCACACACCAAACACATGCTGACTGTGTCACTGCAGTGCTATGGTGGGACCTTGCCATTGCTGTGTGTGCCAGCTGGTTTTGCTCCCCTTGGTTGGTTCAGATTGTGATCCCCTTTATGGTGGCACTTTCAGGCAGGCTCCACTGGCCCTGAACAAAATCACCACTTACAGTCTCCAAACCTGCAATCTCTACAGCTAAAGCAGTACTTCCCCAAGAATCAGCTACCAGGTACTGGTGCAAGGTTCTGGGCTTGTCCAAACCATTTCTCTGCCAACTCTCCCCTCGAGCAGTGCAAACAGGAATGATGAGTAAGGGAGTAATACCTTTTGACTCACCGGACTAAAGCAAACTACTTTTGGACACACAGGCTGGAAAAAACAATGGATACTTAGGTTTGGTTTGGCTTGGTAATTTTTTCTGTTTCATCTAAACTGAAATGACTGGCATGCACTGGAGAGGAAGAAGAAGGGGAAAGCTGGCTATTCCCAGGCACTGAGCACTGCAGTCTAGGCCTTCTCAGCAAGAGGCTCCCAGTTTAACCTGCACTCATCCCCTTCCTGCATAAGGCATAAGGCTTCCTCTGCATGCAAGGCATCTTTTTTCCAGAATCTGCTGTTTCAATTGAACATCACTATGAGGTAAACACAATGTTATTATCTTTACTATTAGTAATTACTATCACAATTTTATCTTTAATGTTACCAGTAAGAGCAGACTGCAAGGATATGACATGTCACTGCTGCCTTCACAGTACATAAGGGCTGGCCAAATCCTGATGGGCTATTTTGAAAAAGGCAGGGATTACCTGTCCTGTTTCAGATTACTTTTCCTAGCTCACTGTTTGGTAGGAAAGCAAGGAAGTTTTTCCCATGCAAAATTTCCCCAGGGAAGTTCTCAGGATCTCCTCTTTATTTCCGGAGGAAGACAAACTAGCGCAGAGTCCCGAAGTGGATTGGAGAGCTACCCTGGAGCCTTCCAATGGTGCCCGTGCTCTTTGTGAGCCTGGGGCTGGAGGAGAGGGAGGGAGGTGCAGGGCGGAGTGCTGTGGGCACTGAGCAGTTGCAGCTCAGCTGGATCGTGAGGGGTCTGGGGCACTTTGTGCAGAGCCTGGTGGGAGGCAGAGGAGCACAGCTCCTCCCTGCAGAGGCTGTGTGTAAACAAGGCCAACAGTGCAGGCGTTCGGGTTCGCATAGTCTGGCTCCGCCGCAGCTATTGTGATCCCTGTTATTCAGGAATTCTACAAAACCGTACCAGTTCTCATAAAAGTTTTGCAGAGTAGATAAATACTACACTCCAGCAGTTGCGGTGAGGGGGAAAGGAAAGCTTTAAGCAATTTGGATGGGCCACCCAGCGACTCGGCAGCAGGCGGGGCTGCCGGCTGCGCTGGGCTCCCGCGGCGTCCCCATGTGCACCGGCACGGCCCCACGGCCCGGCACCGCGCCACCGCAGCCAGCTGCTGGGGAACAAAGCCTCTCACCTTCCTATGCTAGCACCAGCAGCAGCCTTTGGAAAAGATGCTGACCTGCAGCTAGGTGTGTTTTCCCTGGGTTGCCCCAGTAAGCTTTGCTATCTATCTATTTTGCACTTTTCTATTTTTCAGAGAAGTAGGAGGCTCTTAACTTTGGTCAGAGTTGTTCTCGGCCAAGGTTTTCCCAATGCCTCTATTCCCTTTTCTGCAGTGAAAACAGAGAAATGGGCTGGGTCTCATCTTGCCTTCCTTGCTGGAGTGGACTGCTGCAGTGCTCTACCTACAGGAGACCAAAAGGCTTTAGGCTATTTTGGGTTGACCAGCCCATGTTCATAAGGATTTACAGTAAGTTTGAGAAGAAGCCCTGGTCCCGAAGCAAAAAGAGGACATTGTATTTTCTTTTTGAGAAGCAAAAAGCTTTTTTAACTCAGAAGATATTGCTTTGGAAAATCAGAGCTGACTGCACTAATTCCATCTCCTTTCCCTGTTTTGGAGTGATAAAGCATGCATGATGCTACTTGACACTGATATTTATAAGACAAAGTAGAGGTCAAATTTGCTGAATGTTTTCCAAATTCCAGTGAGTTTTATCACAAAGAGCCCCATGTACAGACCCAAGTGGCGTGACTGACAAGGGCTGGATTGTGGAGGCACTAGAAATCTCAGTTTCCAGACAGTGCTGGTGGGCCAAACCACGTTTTTGGGGCAAAATCTAATGGAAAGCTACAACTGTGCAGGGAGACTCCAAGCAGTTTTCATGGCTAAGTTTCTGACAGGAAACTCCATTGTGAGGAGCTGGGTTTTCATATTTCAAGGAGCAGCACTGTCCTCTACCAACACCATCGTGCCTCGGTCTGATGAGAAAGAGCTTGGAACTCATCTCCTGTGGGGCAGGCAGGAGGTGCTGCTTTCCTTCCCCTGCACCCTGACATCTCCCCTGGATTTCTGTAGCCTTTATGGAAGAGCAGCACTGCCGGGTTTTCTTTGCCAGCTTCCTGTCTAAAGAAATGCAGGAAAAAAATTTCTTTTCCACATCAAGTGCTGACAAGACTAGCAGAAACTTGTCCAAGGGGATTGGCAGAAGTGCCCACCAGCACACCACGAGTGAGAAAACAGGTCTGTTCCCCCCAGCCCCCGCAGATACCAGCCCCCAGGGCCGCTGCTGACACTGAGTGTCCCTGCTCACACTGGAGGACTGATGCTATGCAGGCTTCTTTGCACCCCAATGGGTTTACCTGCCAGTGCATTTCAGCCTCCCAGCCCAAAGACAGAGGGAATGGATTTGTCACTGCTAACCCTCAGCTATTTCAGCAGAGACAGGCCAGCACCCACCCTAACAGAACAGAAACTACATCTGGAGCAGGAACGAAGCTGACACCTGCAAGGTGGGCTCAGAATCAAGAGCCTTCCCCCACTACTACAGTTTAGAGCAAGGCTCTGCAGCTCATGCATCTTCATGGACACTTGGAACAGAGGATTATGTCCACATCTGTGCAATCTTCCTTAAGATGCTCCCCAGAAGATACAGGCAAAAGCTTTAATGATGTGTGCTGTTCAGGTCAGGGGATGACAGGGAAGAGATGAGAGGAAAGCACCAGATCTCTCAGGTGAGAGGCATATGCCCCTGCCCAATAAGTAGAAGGTATCAGAAGTTTGGGTTTATGAGTACATCAGACAAAACTGACTACTTGCTGAGCTGGGTGAGAACTCTTTTCACTCTGCAGTGGTTGCTGAACAGTGAGGCATTGCTTCTTTTTCTGGGTTTTTAAGCACTGTGGAAAACTAAATGAAAACTTAGACCACATACATGAACATAGGTCTGATGACTTTTCAGTAGGCTACCAGTGCCATATATTGCAGGAGAAAACCTGACCCTGTTCTTGTGAATGGCTAAATTTACAAGATGTGACTTCAGCAATCCATCTATCTGCTTATCTTTGCTTACTGCTACAGGAGCACCATTCCCAAACAAAAAGCCATCTTACAACCATACAATTTCTGCAGGTGTTTAGTATGCAACTGAACAGGTAAAACCTGGAATTCATCTTTGTCCCAAAACGAAATGGTCTGCAGAAGTCCTAAAACATCATTCACAGGCAGTTAACTGAAAGGTTTTCCTAGTTTTAAGTAAAGACTCCAAGTAACTAAAATTTTCCATAGTAGTTGTTTTGCCTTCTAAAATCTAGGGCCAATCTAACAGCAGAAAAGAAAGTTCAAGGATTAAGACACTTGGCTAAACTATCATCAGTTCTTTTACACAATCTTTCTGTGTGACATTTAGAGTATCACTTACACACTTGCTGTATCCATTCCCAATGTATGAAATGGGGATAACAGCACTTCTTTACCTCCACTGTGGATCAAAAGGATAAGCAAAGTAATCATTTTCCAAGATGAGTAGACAATATGGTTAGTGAAGAAATACCCTACACAGACTAACCACGAGAAATAGAGCAAATACAGCCAAATACAAACAAATGGAGAAAGTGAAAATGGAAAAGGGCTCACAGCTCTTCTGTGAAGCACAGGTGCCTCACTGCTGCTTCTTCTAGCATGTTTATCCAGCATGATCTTGAGAATCTTGTCTTCTTTGAGGAGTCAGAGACTAAGAACTGCAGCTGACTTCCTCTCCCTGAGCTTCCCACCACACAAACTAGGCAGGAAGCTTCAAGGACAGAAATCCCTGTGGGCTCTGTGAAACCATAGCCCAGACTGTCACTCTTGCCTCTAGTACAAACTGTAACTGCCTCTGTTTCTTTCCTGCACCTAACCTGGAGATGTTCATGAGCTCAACACTGACATGCAATTTGCTTTTGCTACCTGACAATAGTCCCATGATCCTTGAGGTTATCCAGAGTCTCCTGTAGTAAACTGGAGAACTGCAGGAATACTTTCCCTTGTGGCACAGTAACTAAATATTACTCCGCCTGTTAGCAGCAACACTGTGCCAAGGATTTGTTTCACTCTGCTCGTCACTTGCACTTGGAGAGAGGTTTCCTGAAGGATCAAATCCATGTCTCTGATGAGCTCCTGCACATCAGATACAGGAACAGGCTGTGTGCTTATGATCTGCCAAATTTGTGAGCTTAAGTGGCAACTTGAAATCATAGGGAAAAAGTAAAACATCCAGTGCTGTCCTACTAACAGTACAAAAGAGAGGTTTGAAGCAGCATGTGATTTTGAAGCATGGTCTCAAGTTTTCTAGATAAGACAAAGCCACAGTGTGAGCAGCTTCTGCTGGCTGCTCTATATCATCCTTGCATTTAGACCAATAATCTTAACTCTGAGCAGCATCACCCCCATGTATTCCTGCTAATCTCTGCTTTTCACAGCATCAATTCCCTTGCAGTATAGCTGAATTCTTTAGCTTTTGGCTTTTTTGCCCATTGCATCCAAAGAAGAGAACAGGGATGATGAAAGTATGCATAAAGCACACTCCAATGTGCCTGCTGACAGCAGTATTATTAACTTACCCTTCCAGCCATAATCAGTTAAATTCAAAATCAACTCACATTTCTCATTTACACACTCAGAAAAGGAAATCCACGTGTTTATATTCAAAATCCACATTTAAACAAACCAGTGGTCAAATCTTCCCATCTTAGTGTCTGCAAGGCCAAATTTGTATTTGCAGAAAACTTTCCCCTTTTCCCATCCCACCGCCCCCACAACGACCTTACTGCAGGCTCGTCCAAGATGACAGGGTCAGAGACACAGCCATTAAGGAGTGCTGGTGCTCTCATTACACACACACACACTGATCTTCTAAAGCTTACAACCGAGATTTGACATTCACTGCACGCTGCAGCTTGGCATACAACACCATTTCCAGACAAACCAAAGAAAACTTACCACTGTTTCTCAGCTGTGAAACATCAGGAATCGATTTATGCTGGTTGCAATTTAACTTTCAACCTTCAAACTAAGATCATTTCCCGTTCACTTTAAATATTCTACAGTGAAGTTTTTTACCCTCCAGTGGCCATTTCTCACAGAGTTGCCTTCCAGAACCTTCCTGCCATACCTGTGGGTACTTAAGCAGAGCCTAACTTTGCAAACCCTCCCTTGGGACAGACCCTGCAGAAGTGGATCCAGTGATTCCATTGCCAGTAGAGAGGCACCTCCAAGGCTTGGTAACACCCTTGTTTTTCCCACAGAATCTAGGTGTGGAGGTTGATACACAGCAGCACTCAGTTCTTTGGTCTTGGCTCATGCCAGCAGACTGATCAACAGTGTTTTATGTGTTAGTTGAACTCCTTGAAAAAAAGGAGAGTCCTTAAAAATAAAACAGAAGGAATGCTGTGGTACTGTATTATAGTATTTTAGCTCTCAAAAATGTTGCTGTGTTGTTTTAGGCTAATGTTTTAATATCACAGATGTTCCCTTTCTTAAAATGGAGGGAAAAACCAGAGCACCGTTACTGTTAGCTGGGAATTACAGGTCTTTATTTTTTAAAAGAATGTAGAATTTTATTCTTTGGCAGACAATGTTTTTTATTTGAGAAGAGGATAAAAGTTGGCATGCAGTATGGTTTCCTTTGCTAGTCAAAAAATGTACCTGTACATTCAATTTTATTGTGTCAAACACTGAAAAGAGGAAAAATTCCACGGCTTGAATTCATAGATGTGATCTGCAGCATTTAAAATTTGTGACTTTGCGCGTATGTTTATGATACAATGTACCATTCTACATCCTAACACTCAAATGATTCATCAAAGATCCAATGATAAAAGAAATGTAAAGAAACTGGAATGCTTTAAATACACCATCAGTTTCATGTACTTTCAGTTCTGCCAAGCTACTTCTCTACATGCAAGTGGAGAACATTTGAGATACTTGGACTTAGTTCTGCATCACTAAGAAAATTAATGTGGAAGCGAAGTAAATTGAACAGAAACAAAAAATGGCACGATTTGTCATTGTCACTTGAAAATTCAGACTAAAATTTATTTTTTTCCAGAATGCTGCATTTTAACAACAGTTGATTCTCTCTTTAGATTCACTTGAAAATTAAGACTAAAATTTATTTTTTTTTCCAGAATGCTGCATTTTAACAACAGTTGATTCTCTCTTTAGTGTGAAAGCACTGATACTTCACTTTCATTGTAACATCACTCTGACTACTGAAGCTTTTATGCCTGGCCATCAACACCATATCTAGTCAAAATGTAGTGTATGGAGACTAAGTTGTTTCTCTCCTGGATAAAACTTGTACTTAGCAGCCACGGAACACTGACAATGCACTTCGACGTCCTGACTGCACACCTCAGGTGAGTATAACAATTCGGACTCCAGCTCACACCTCTGGATTGTTTGGGAGATTGAACAACCCAGGAGCAACCTGCTCCAGTCTCACAGCTCAAGTGTGACTTTCAGAGGATGCCCTATCCCGTATCCAACCCTGCTCTGCTGGGTGCAACTCCAGCATCCTTCCCACAGCCCCTGTATCCAGGCAGGAAAACTAGTGTAAGCAAGAGGACTATGGCGCCAGGAAGAAATGTGCAAGTTTTATTTTTAAACATTGTTGGATTGAAAAATAAAGAATCATATGGCTTATTGATATTTCAGGAGATAGTAGCGAATAAGTTAAAGAAGATTTCATTCCAAAACATATGTTGCTTTCATTTATAGCTAAGCTAACGTAGACATATATTTTCTTATTTTTGTAAGTGTTGAACAGCTACCTTTTTCCCCCACAAAGATCTCCAAGTATATGCATTGGCACTTTCTACAAAGCTCTTGTGGGCTAAAGGCTTACAAACAGTGATTTTTTTTTTAATAAGAAATATTCATCAGACCCCAATATAATTATTTAAATCAACTTCTTCCTGAGCAACTTAGAATTTGGAATGTGCTGAAAAGTTTCAATAAATAAGTCAAAGATTTACCAGCTTATAACGTACCTTTTAAAAGTTAAGCAAAATATATTTAATGACAGAGAAATAGGCCATAGGACCAGGAATATTAGATTCTATGTGCCAGATAAATTTAAGAATTACCATTTGAGGAGGAGAGGCCAGGTTGATTGTTACGAAAATACAACAATATTAAAACCTAGCGAGTAAATCACTAAGCAGCTTCTATATTTAGATTATAAGTAGTGATGGCTGAAGATACCATTATATAAACAAACAGAAAGAAACAGACTTTACTGTAAGTGGCAGTGAACTCTCAGGAAGGGTGAAGGTATTAAGTGACTATAATTCTGTTAAAATGTTGGCAGAAAAAAGATTGAAACAGAATTTCAGAAACATGAGAATACTAGTTCTTTCCAAAATATAACAACTCCACAGTGTGTAAACTAATCATTACTCTTTCAATGTAATTTCATAGAAACCACTTAAAATATACAATGCAGCAGATTCATATCTTAGCTAATATGTTAGTTACTATCTGTGCCATTTTCAGCTTTCTTTAATGTGCTCCCCCACAGTAGTGCATTTCTACCACCAACCTGGGATGTTAATAGTGAGAACAGAATTTTCTTCCTAATATTTTCTGTAAGTTAGCATCTTGTCTCAACTCTCCTTTATTTTCATTCTCTCTGTATAGGAAAAGAATGACCATAATTTCTATTGGCTCTCAGCAGGCTCATGGAAGAGAAAATCCTTGGAAAGCCCATTTGAGCTGATCCCGAGTTTATATGTTTCATCCATCACAAAATAACTTTTGCAAGATATAGCAAACCAAAGTATGATGCAGATGGCAGCTGTGGAATGAGAACAAAAAAAATTCTGGTAGATGTTAGAGAAAGGATCTGAGATAGACAGAAGTGGATTGTCCTCATCCTGATAAGCAGCTGCAGCATCTTGTACCTGCTTCTTTCCTGTGCTCTAGGGACAGGAATTCATTGCTCTTATTCTCTGTTAGCCCAGTTTTCTCTGGAAACAGTGGCACATAAGAGGCCAAAGCCTCATCAAGACCCCAAACTCCCCCCTGTTCTGTAGCAGAAGTCCAAAGAGCTCTGCCCAGGGCTGTCTGGGAGTCTGTCACTTCTGCACCACCGGGGCTGGCAGGCTGCCCAACAGCCAGCACACCACACACCACAGGGAATCCCACTCCAGGGACACCCACCTGAATAACAACAGCACCTCACATACTGGTGCTGCTTCTCTTTCTCCTCTCAGCTTCCACTGATCCCTTTCCTAGTGTTGGCAGATAATATTTGTAGTGATTAACAAGGGCAGCTTTCAGTGACTCTCTTA
The DNA here is from genome assembly GCA_030060385.1 of Muscicapa striata striata. Taxonomy (NCBI): domain Eukaryota; kingdom Metazoa; phylum Chordata; class Aves; order Passeriformes; family Muscicapidae; genus Muscicapa; species Muscicapa striata. The sequence goes on along the minus strand of JAREIS010000062.1, from coordinate 1,339,476 downwards.
ATAACCTACCACTGAATCAGCTTTGGTTTCAGAGAATGCATCTTCTTATATTTGTTTGATGATTCTGAAATATTTCAACTAGAGAAGCTGTGTATGTTCATAGTGTCAATTTTCCTTCTAGCCACACTAAAAGCAAGAGTCTGGTGGGGAAGCTGTGTTCAGATTCAGATCTGAATAATTAAATTCTGCAGTTGCAGAAATACAGGTCATGCTTAATAGGAGTTCCAGATCACCTGAGCTTTTTAATGAGTAGCTTTTTCTGTATCTCTTTGGATTTGTGACCCAAAAGAATAATAAAAAATCTAAAAATACCATTCTTGAACATAAACTCCTTATGTTATACCTTTTCCTTTAGAGTCTAATACAAACATACTCAACTGCTGAAATTAAGCTCTGCCTGGAACTTTTAATTTGTTGTTGACATTCGCTGACCTGGTAACTTTTCCCACTCTATGAACTAGAAGCTTTTACCAAAAATATCTGGTTCCTGTAACTTGCCTTACACTCACTAGTACTGATTTGGCAGAACAGCAGCCTTGCTCCACTGGCACAGGTAATTCAAGGAGCTGTTACCTAGCCTCTTTCTGAACCTGTTATCCTTGGATTTGAAGACACAGCAATGGCTCTGACCATATCACTGGGATACCAGTGCGCTTTGCACAGAAAGAGGCACTCTTCCCAAGTGGCTCACTGCCTGTAGTTCACTTGCTGGTAGTTCATGCCACAGTGTTGCCATGAAGACTTGTTTCTGGTCAGAGAGAGAGATGGGAATCGGTAAGATTTACTTTTCAAGAATGCCTAATCTATTCTTTTGTATTTTACAGTTCACAAAGGACTATTGTGTATTCCAAAAGTTATTTTGTGACAGATGGTAGGTGCTTCTCTCTTGAACTGTGCTATGGCAAGGATGCTATAGAGCCAACACTGTATAACAAATCAAACCTGCAAAATCAGGTATCTGCCAATGGCTCCAGCATGTGGGAATGGTCTCTTCTGATCCATTTCAAATCCGCTGCGCATTAACTCAGTTCCTTAAGGAATTACTTTTAATAATAATTAAAAAAAATATTAAGAAAGCTGGAGGGGTCACCAGAAGAGAAAGGCTAGCTCTTCCATCCATCACCTTTTATAGATATCCTCTAGCCACTTTTCATCATCTTCTTCCTCATCATTTATTGGTTCCTCTGTTTCCAGGGGAGAAGGAATGAAGAACTCAGGTCTGGGACTTGGTTTTGTGATATGAGACTTCAGTCCAAACTTGCGCTTTAGCAGGTGGAATTGTTCTTTGACATAGTAATAGAACTCATATTCATATCTCATGCGTTGGTAGAGGATCTGTATTGCTTCTGGAGAGGGGACGGTCTTTTTCACTGTCACAGTCAGATTGCCAAGTTTCCTATGTTCTGTCAAGAAAGAACAACAAGCAACATGGTGGGTGCTGATTAGTGAGACCAGACATAAACTTTTAAATTTAAACATTAACGCATGGCCCTACTACATTACTGATATGAATGAGTTCAAGCTGTCTCTAACAGTGGCTTTAGTTTTAACAAGATATGAAAAAATACGGATGTTTGAAGTCAGACTTGCATGTTTAAATATGGTAGTTCATACATGTCTTGTCTGCAGACACCAAAGATCTTAATTGTCAATGGTTATCTGAAAATGCAAACCATGTTATATGAACTATGAGCATGAGCTACACGTAGAGAAACCCACAATCTTGCCTAGCCTTGGAAATTTGATGTCAGGCACACCATCAGCTTAACTGATCAATTATTTCCTATGTGCCATATGGTGACCTGTCTCAGTTGTGCTTTATTACAGCTCAAATCTAAACCGATACTTGTAAACCTGAATCCATATCAGGGTAGTACTGAAGGATTGTTGGCATCACAACTATGCCTGTTAACTTTCTTGTCCTCTTATACCTGTTAATGGAACCAGACTCATCCTCCTGTCATGCCCTGGAATATCTTATTACTTTTTTGTTTGCCTGACAGCTTCTGCTTTGGTAAACTGAAATACAAACCTTTTATTGTTGATAAATATTTAAGAGTTACTACCAAAAACACTGAATTGTCTCTTTCCCTTCCCTCTCAACAGATGAGTCTATCACTGGAGATGAATGTATCTGAAGGAGGCATAAAGCAAACTCTGAATGCAGTAATTTTGCTCTTTTCTAGATGGCAATAGCCTACCAAAGCATCCTAAGTATTTTCATCCTAAGTATATAACATGGAAACCTAAATATTTTTGTAACATCAGCCATTCCAGTCAGAAGTATTCAAAAGGGTCAGGCCATGAAGGATGGCAAAGAAAAAGCTTACATGGAAGAAGCAGACAACAAAGAAGATTTCATGTTTCCAGCTGGGTTCAGTGGCAGCAACCACCCTCACTTCCAGAGGGAGTCCCTAAATCAAAATGTGATTTTACGAGGGGTAGAGTTTTGTTCATGTGAGCAGAACAAATGGAGGTCTTCTGAAGCACCTGCCAGCAAAGCTTAACACATGCTTAACATCTCTACAGAGAAACAGGCTTTCACATTTGCTTACACATAAAGCTAAGGGATGCAACGCTGGAAACTTTCCTAGCAGGAGAAGTTGTTCTTGGGATACTACAAGCTATATGTTTATCCAAGAGAAAAAAATCAAGAATAGTTTTTTAGGGAAGAGAGGAACTTTAAACAACGATAAATCCTTTTATCCCAAGAAGTAATAAAATATGAGTAAGTCCATCTAGCAAGCACAAGAGCAAGGATCTTTAGGCAAAAGTTGGTACAAGAATTTACATCTTGAAAAGTACAACAGATGAGCAGAGCATAACATTGAACATGAATTGCTTTCTTTAAATTTTAAAAGATTAATATTCATATAGCCTAAAGTATCCATACTTGTAAAAAAATTTCGATTTTCAGTCAGTGGACACACATTTTCCTCCTTGAGAGAAAAGGAACTAAAGAAAAACAACTCAGAACACTTCAATAATACTTCAATGCCATGAGACAAGTTCTGCTGGGGTACACATTCTCTTATTCACTGGATTTCATTGTGTCACACCCATCTGGTGCAGAAGAAAAAAGTTATATCTGAAATAGTCAGTTTTGCTTATCAACTGCAGCAGAGTGATTTGAAATGCAGAAAGAATGATACGAAGAGATGCTGACTTGCTTACCCAATGCAACATTGTTCTAAACCACAAAAAAATATTTAATTTAAAACATTAATTCTATTTCACATCTATACTTTTAACTCCTTCTCTAAAGGATGAATGGTTTTTATTAGTTGGTAACTATTAAAACATACTACTGTGTAATTAAATGGAACTTTTACACCAAACTTAGTGGTTCTTCACACTGAAATCTGTCTCTACTCATATATAAGTAATACAACAACTCAGTACACAGAGTTCTCTGTTCTTTAATTACAATGATGTATGGTGAAATATGCTCTATATTTACTGACTTATTCAGACAGTAGTGAAATTATTAAAATATAAAAAAAGTAACAGAAAGAAAGATTCAATTTTTAACTTGATATTTAGCTAAGAAAAGTGTAGAGGAAGGATCAGAAAATGCTTGCATTCCAAAAGACACTGGCATAGAAAGCAGGACCTGTATCTAGTGAATAGTGTGAAGTATTTTTGGTGAAAATATCTGGATTCCCCAAGAGCTTATTCTCTTCTGCACCACCTTCACCCATAGACCAGAACAGACTTACAAATGTCTCATCTTGTTAAAGTTTCAGTCAAGCTGTCCAAGTTGCCTTCAAATTGCCATTGATGGGTATGAGATGACTACATTCCAGGAAGGCCACTGTACTCAGTCTGTCCTTGGGTGAGAAAACTTTCTTATGATTATTGAGCACTTCAAAACATTCCTCTATTGTGCTTAGCTGATAGCTCCTGCCAACTTTACAGTCTGGTTTTCTTTACAAATTCAGCAGCAAATACACACTACTAAATACTGCATTTATTAGCTTAAGTCTTTATACTGCCTGCCAACTTTGTTTTTATTTTATGTAAGTTATTTCTGCTACAGAAAACTCCATTTAGCTCACTGGAAAAAGCCCTTTACTTACAGAGTCCCTGCAGAACTGTAAGTGGGGAAAGCCACTTTCACAGCTCCAGCTCCCTTCGGTGGCTGCCTCTCCCAGCAGAGAGAGGCACTTGTGCTTAGCCCAGGATCGCTGCCAAGGATGACAAGGTGAAAACACGAGACTTTGTTTGGGGGCAGTCTGTGGGGGCAGGAGTGGCCAAAGGCAGTGTCCTGCTGGTGTGCCAGGCAGGGAGCAGCCTGGTGCTCCGTGCCACCCTCGCAGCACAGCATGCTCCTCTGAACTTGCTGTTGCACAGGGGTTTCTGGATGTGTGCAATTCTCTGCTCTGTGCACACACCTATGACTACAGAAGAACACATCTGAACAGAGAGAAACACCCACACTCAAGAAGGCTGCAGGGGCTGTGTAAATTTTCTGGCTCCTGTTTGTTTGCCTTGCAGCACAATCATTAGAACTGCAGAGCATGGAGAGCTGTGAGATGTGGGCTGTTGGATGGCATGAGTTGGGCTTGTGCCCGGCTGCAGGCTCAGCCTTTTGATAAAACAACTGAACTCTGCTATTTTTTGTACTTGAACTTTATTTAGACTGTGCTTTAACCTTAAATAATCATATGGATGAAACCACAAAACTGCCCCTTAAAGTCACCTCTTCTCATCACAGAAGCGAAATGGAAAATTAGGTAGATTTGGCTTAGAGCCAAAATACCAATCTGCATATGCTACATAAACCCAGCTGCCCCACCAAAGGACCCCCATTTTATGACCTTTGAGACAGCTAACCAGATGGAGGGCAACAAACTATACCATTTACTTCTTAGGGTTATTTTTTTTTAAATGTATTTGCTTTGGCATTATTTTAAACTACTAGAAGAATGTACTATACAGTAATGCAACCCCCCTTCTTTATATAACTACTAAAATGAAAAATTAATGCAAAAATACTAACTAGGATGCAAGTAATGTCCAGTAATAAAACTTATGCACTGCAAAGATAAAATCACAACTGATCGACTTGGAAGATGCATATTACTGTAGGAAAGCTGCTACTAAAATGGGGGGGAAAGGGTATTATTGGTTCTTTTCTCCCTCGTGAGAAAGTTGCCATTTCCAAGAAGATTTTCTCCCAACCATGTCTGCACACAGACATTACTACACAGTAATGTAACCTCCCACTACTCCAGGCTGCAGTAATGCAGCCTGCTCACACCCTGAATTAAGACTAAACTGGCATGCAGATAGGAATGAAGAAAATCAAATTCTTTTGGGTTGATGAGTGTTTACTGTTACTTTCCACACTCTCACTTTTTTTTTTTTTTTACTAAGAAATGGACATTACTCACTGCAGCAATCCAAACCATAGGGAAAAGTGAGTTTTATAACTTGTGGCTCCAAAAACCCCGAATAGCCATATTTAGACAAAATGATCCTGAAGGCATTGTATGTATGTCACTGTGGTTAGATGTGACGTACGAAGGGGCGAGGGTCTCTGCTTGATCTGCCTCTCAGTGCTGTGGTGGAAATTATCTCCCCTGGAATGCTCAACTGCAGCTTAGCAAAAAATTTTCTGGCACAATTGATTGGCTTTCCAAACTTGAAATTTTTAGCCTGGCTCTTGAAGGGTATCTGGAAAAGGACAGTTCTAGGAGAATGGATGAGACACTGACGTGCTGAGTTTGAATATCTTTGCAATAAACACAGGGCTACTGCTGCTCAGGGGTCTCAGCCCAGGGCAAGTCCTGGATCCCAGCCAGAGCAGGGATGATGTGCTGCAGCCACACGCTGAGATGGAGCACCTTGCTTAAGCACACATTTGTTAATGGAAAGCAGGGATGGTGGAGAAAATCTAACAGACACTGACCAGCCAGAAATACATTAAAAATCAAAACTGACGGAAAAGTGAAGTAGCAACTTGTCCCACAGTACCTACCAACTTTATCTGAAATACCATGAACCCCAGTTTTTAACCTCTTTACCACTAGTTTACTCTCCTCTCAGTTATTCACACCAACAAAATATGGTGTAAGTTTTAATGACATGTAGATTAAGATTAGACCCTCACTTGCATACTGGGGACAGTTGTGCCAGGCTCACAGCACTGCTTGCTTTGTTTTAGCACTTCTGTCCTGAATTATTGTGGTGCTTTGCTGACACAGAACAACTCCTAACTCCAGGGAATTAGGAGAACTCTCACACACTGGCACACAGCCAATTCCTATCTCCTAGAGGGCAGGTATGGATTTCTCTAAAAAAGCAGCGCTCCAGAGGTCACAGAAACTCCCAGAACTTCAGAGATCTGCAATCCTAGGAAATGGAACATCCTATTATTTATGAAACAGGGATCTTGGGAGCAAATACACCACACTGTAATTAGCCCAACACTGTAAAATGATGGCAGTCAGTGACAGAGATGGAACTAGGTAAGACAGCAATGTTCTTTCTTATTTCTTACCACTACAACAAATAAAGAAACTAGAGGAAAGAATAGTCTCCCTGTTAACCTTATACAGTTTCATTATTTATATTAACATAGACAAAATGCAGGAAGCTCTGATAATAAGGAGGCAAAGAAAAATGGAGGGATGCCAAAACAGAGATTAACCAGGAAGAGTTCAAAGAGATAATCTGAACAACGTATAATCAAACAACTACTAATGTCCAAGGATGTAAACACCAAGAAGGCATGACATAAAATCACAGCAAGGAAGAAAGATGAAGAAGAAAGAAAATAAAAGTTGAATAAAGAAAATAAAATAAAATGTAAGTGATAAATGTAAAAAGTACCTTGGGCTGATAAGGTCATAAATAACAAACATCTTCCTACGCTATACAAGTAACACATATTTGGAAAATATTGCAGAGGTCAGCACTGCACTGGTCTGGCTGTCAACTGGACAGTGCAACAGTGATATGAATTCAACAGTGCTCTTGCATACTACTTGAGCTGTTCAAGGCATTACATCACCATTATGAAACACTTGCCATACAACACACTCAGCAATGCAAAATATATAACTTTCTCCAGCTACCACTCTCTGAAGCCTCTTCTCCAACCAGTAAGCATTATAATGAACACTCTAAACTCTACTCCTGGAAATGTCACCATGCTATGCCTTTGCTCCTACAGTTCAGAGCTGTGGATCCAACAACGTGGATTTCCAGCTGTATCGGACACTTCAGCCAGCCCTCCTGTACCACATACTGCCTCTGATGCTGTCCTCAGCCTGGAAATGTGCTCTATCTCTCACAAGACCAGGTAACAAATCTCAGCAGCAACTTCTAGGAAGCTCTTTTATTTGGTGCATTTTAATGTTGCATTCCCAGTTCAGGTAGGTTAGCATAGAAGAAAAAGAAAAGTTGAAAAATAACCTACACTGGTAGAATGAACAGGCAGATTCTTATGAGAATGTGGTCAGGTACTTTTATAGCCATTAAGCAACTTTTAAGTTGAACTAGACAGAGTTGGAAGTGCCAAAACCAAAGTCATCTGCAGAGGAAATGCCAGGATTGTCTAGTTTGAGTTGCTGAAACAACTGCTATGGTTGCAGCTCACATGCTGCAATTTCTAACGTATCTTTTATAGTTGTTTAAGAGTTATTGAATGAATCCAGTCAAATCTGGATCTGACAAAACCACAGTTTAAAAATAGGTTCTTACAGATGGCTTGTGAACAGTTCTGCATAGTAGGTTATGCATATACTAACATTATTACTTTTTTTGCAGACAGAAGAGAGAGTTGCAGTGACTAAGACAATGTTCAGCAGTGCTTATGAGCAGGAAAAGCTTCACCACAGCTATGTAATGCAGAAAATCTGCAGAGATACAGCCCTGCACTTGAGAATCTAGAGCAGGCATCTTGCCTTTGTGCTTCAAGTCATGGTAGGCTGCTGTTATTTTTGTCCCCATAAAGGAAATAATGAAGTGTGCTGTGCAAGCTAAGATGTCTGAGAGGAATGGAGAGAGGTGGAGGTATCTTTATTTCCTTATATAGTACTGGTAACTGAAACACTGGCATATAGTACCTAGTTTTGTAACCACATCCTAAATCAGAAAGAGTATGAGAACAACCTCAGAATGAACACTGGGGTTGAAAGGGACACTTTGGAGAAAGATGATAAATTCATTCTGGTCAGCTTACCAAAAAAAGACGATTGAGAGGTGACTTGTTTACAGCATCTGCATATTTTCATGGTGAGAAAACTGTGGGTACTGCAGAACTGGAGGCAGGAACCAGACAAATGCAGACTGGAAGTATGGGACTGCTTTCTTGAAGTGGTGAAAGTGATTAATCATTAGTACAAAACATACACAGCTGATTTGCTATTGCTTGATAATTTTGCATCAATGACAGATAACTTAATGAACTCCAGACACTGCTCTCTATGCACAAGAGAGATTGTGTGGCCTGTGGCACACAGGAACCAAGCTCAATGACCCAATAATCCATTTAAGCCTTTCACATATCCAAGTTTCAAATGCCTTGCTTGTGGCAGCTTCCAAGTCAGAAGCACCACATGCAAAAGCCTTTTTGTCACTGCATTCAGATACCCCCACTGTGAATGTCTTTTTTGCAAGATGTCTGAACATCCAACTTGCTAAGTTGTCCACTTCTTGACTGTTCAAACCTAGTGGTCATCACCCTGTAATATCAGGCCTTGCAGGAAGGGAAAATAATCCTATATGTTTTTAAAAAATGTTGAGAATATGGCCTTAAAAATTGTTAATTCTAAACATAGACAGACTCTTAGCCTCTTAGACTTAAGTCTAAGTCTTCCAATATGACTGCTTATTTCTTTATATAACTACTGAAATGAAAAATGAAGGCAAAAATACTAACTAGGGTGCGAGTAACGTTCAGTAATAAAATTTATGCACTGCCAAGGTATATCACAACTGATAGAAGATACAGGACTGGGAAGATGCATGTTACTGTAGAAAAGTTGCTATTAAAATAAGGAGAAAAAAAGGTGCTACTGGTTCTTTTCTCCCTTGTGAGAAAGTTGCCAGTTCCAAGAAGATTTTCTCCCAACTATATCTGTACACAGACGACTGAAAGCCCCAAAATGGTTTTATTTCTTATTATTTCAAGTTACAGGCGGTCAAGAGAAAATTGTCTCTTTTGACCTTAGGTTCTTTTGTGTATAATGAGTGACTGAAGGCAGCCAGGGGCCGAGGCACTGCTGAAGAAGGAAGAATGCTACCAGAGTAGAAACAACACACTGTTCCTTTCAAGTTCACCCCCTCCTGGCCCACAGCCCAACTCCCTTGGCCAGCTGCCAGGAGATCAGGACAAAGGCTTCCTCCTCTGGCCAAAACTGAGGAAAAGGGTCTGTTGTTTAACACAGGCAGACTTGTTTCAGCAAGAGAAAAAAATAGAAGAAAAAAAAAAAAAAAGAAGGGGAATTATATTAACTAGAAGCCCTGGGAGAGGAGAGTAATCTCATAGTGGGGCTAATGCAATTCTTACTCTGTGCTTTTCCTGGAGAGGGTACATCTTGATTTTCTACTGTTCAGTCTAGAAGAGAAAATATAACGTCCCAACAGGGCTAAGCCCTAAGGCTGACAGGGTCTTCACTCTCCCTGAGGTCACCATGAACCAGAAACAAGAAGGCATCTTTCCTCCTTCCAGGAAGCTCCAGGCAACCCACTCTGCCCTCCAAGCCTGCACTCACAGGCTCACGTGAAAGGCAAGTGTCTTCACTCACAAAAAGACAGTAATTCCTACACACCTAGCAGACCTCCTAGAGTCTGATAGATAGATAAGCCAAACATTTAGCTATCTCAGGACTTCACTGTGACCAAAGCTCCTGCTGGATTTCCACAAATGCATTAAACCCAAGCCAAGGTGAATTCATATGCCCGGGCTCTTCACTGCCTCTGTCACAGAGCCTGCAGCCACATCTGCAATGAGGAACCTGAGACACTTGGGATTTGCTGCAAGCTGAGAGTTTGTGTCTCACCTGGAAATCATGGAGGCAGAAATACACTGGCTCTTCATGCCAACCTCTTTAGCAGCCCAGCCACAGGTGAGGGATGGGGGCTTGGAAAAGGCAGAAGAAATTCCCTAGGTCTGGTGTGGCCTCTCTGATCCCAGGCACCAAAGCGCTCCCTCAGAGGCTCTATCACAGGATGCAGTGTCTCAGCAACCTGTGGCAGGAGACTTCCCCTGGAAATTCTTTATATGCATGAGAACTTTTTGGAAGCAGGCCCCAATTCAATGATAAGCATGATTTTAGTCAGTTTGGGTTAATACAAATGACTAGAGAACATTTTTAGGTGCTTAGAAGCTGTTCAAACACCATCAAGATTTACACATGCATGTACTTGCCCTATATTCCAGGCAATATATTTTCTTCCAGGAGGAGTGTGAAAATCCCATTTCTGACATACTTAGGAGACTGAGACCTTTGAAGATAAAGGTTTTCCTATGCACTCAATGCATCTGTACCAGCCAGTGGCAAAGACAGCTGCCTCTGTGGTAACTCTCACCTGTCTTCAGTGACTGACATGATCAGCTCCACACACCTTTACCATTCTTGCCTTGTGCATCAGCACCAAGAACAATCCATTGAGGAAACAGAGCTTGCTCAACGATCTTTTTTAATTCAACTCCCATTTAACATTAATCTACAGACAGGGAAGAGATACACAGGCACATCGTTCTGCCATCCATCACCTTGTTTATAGGAAGTCTATTCTCAGCAGCCTTAACTCTACTGCTTGTTAAAGGGCTTAGCTAAACACTCTGAAAGCACACATGAATCGGAATGAGAGGCTTATGGGATATGAAAAGTCATTGCTCCTGCACTTAATCCTGTAAATTGTCTTGTGTCTGCAGTATTTCAACCAGTAGTTTCATGTCAGTGTTAGAGAGACTGGCTAGTATCAAAGTTTCCAGGATAGTCTGCACATAAGTTTAATGACAATACTAGACCTGACATAATGACTACTGTGCTTCAAAGTTATACTGCACAAACCTTTCCCTTGTGATTAACAAAACAGGAGATAAAATGATCTGCTGCCTTTTTCCATTTGGGTACTCCTAAAATATTAACACCTCTGAATAAGAATAAAATGAGACAGAAACCAGGAAGGAAGGATGTGACAGCAATTAGGAAAACCTCTACAAGATAAATCAATTTTGGGAGGGAATGAGGTTACTAAAAGGAACACTATGCATAGACTTTTGTTGAAGAACATAGCAATTTTCTACAATGCAATCTTCAGGAGTGGTGAAATAAAGACATTCAACATTACTCAAGATGTGCAATGTCAAAAGTTGTACCAAGATAAATAGAGAAACCTGCTGAAGCAGGTTGGCCACAGACAGCAGTCAAGCACCTATGTGGCCATTTGCTCTCTCCTGCTGCTCCCACAGTGGGAGGATGGAGAGAATGGGAAGAACAAAAGCAAGAAAACTCGTGTGTAGAGATAAGAACAGTTTAATCTGGAGGAAGTAGGGAGGGAGGGAGTGAGTGATGCAAATGACATCCTTTCCCCATTCCCAGCCAGTGCATAAGCAATGGCCATCCTAGAAGTCAAAGATCCCACTCCTTCCTCCACCTCTACTTTCATTGATTACTGAACATGTTGTTTTTTGATATGAACTATCTCTTTGATTAGTCTAGGTCAGTCGTCCTGGCTGTGTCCTCTCCCAGCCTCTTGCCCATCCCCAGCCTACTGACCAAAGGGCAAAGTGACAAGAAGAGAAGACATTAATGCTGTCTGAGTTCTATAAGTAAACTTATCTGATAACAAAACACAACACAGAAAATACCATTAAAAATCAGAAGTCAACATTTCAGTGCCTAATTTCAACACCCGTTCCTCTAAATGACAAATCTGAGCCTGAATCTACAAAATCCTAGTCAATTTGCTAAGCTTACTAGAAGAATATTTTTTTCAATTCAGAATATTTTAATGAAGTTCTTTGGAAAACATGATGAAAAAGTTATCTGAGAGAATAGTACATTCAAGGTTTCCATAGCAAGAAAAACAATGAAAAAAATAAACAATCAAGCTAACTTTAGAAAGGCCTGTCCAAAAAAATAAAAAATTCACCTCTGGGAGGTTCAGTGTGCATTTGTGTAGAAAGGACATTGACCATGTTGATGTGTGTATGCACTTACACATAACAACAGGGCTCTGAGGCACGTTTTCATTCTGGCTCGGTGCTCAGTGGGTGACCAGTGCACACAATCAGGTTCCCTGGAAAGTTTCTACCAATGCTCAAACACCCTTTCAGTGAAGCAAAATTTTCCTGATGTCCAACCTGAGTGGTCCCTGGTGCAACTTCAGGGTATTTCCTCTTGTCCTGTCACTGGTTCCCTGTCAGGAGAGACCAACCTGCCTGCAACCTCCTTCCAGGCAGCTGTAGAGAGTGGTAGGGTCTCCCCTGATCCTTCTTGTCTCCAGCTTAAACAAGCCCAGCTCCCTCACTGGGAGCCTCAGCTCCTCATATGACTGTTGTTCTCCTCTGGACACCCTCCAGCACCTCAATGTCGTTCTTGCAGTGAGGGGCCCAGACCTGGACACAGCACTCGAGGTGTGGCGTCACCAGTACCAAGTACAGGGGACAATCCCTGCCCTGGTCCTGCTGGCCATGCCGTGCCTGATAGAGGCCAGGATGCCACTGGCCTTCTTGCCCAGCTGGGCACATGCTGGCTCATGTTAAACTGGCTGTCAACAGCACTCTCAGGTCCTTCTCTGCTGGGCCACTTTCCAGTCAAAGAAAATCTGCTGGAGAGGTTGTCCTGTGCAAAGGAGTGTGCAGCTTTGGGAGGGACACACATGGAGCTATGGAAGGGAGGAAGGGGACAGCTGGCCTGACCAGCCAGAACAGCAGAATCAGCACTGGCAGTTGGGGGGGGACAGATGCCACAGCCAGATTGCCTTCACATCCAGTCTCAGTCCCAGAACCCAATCCGATGCCTGGATGGGGCCAAGTTCGCCAGTAAACCCATAGCTGCTGGGAGTAGGAAATTGTGACTCTGAGCTCCTTAAAAACACATTCCTCACAGGCTACTCTAGCATGTCCAGTGACTGTGGTCATCAGTTTCTAAACAAACAAAGTAACCTGGGCACATCACGTTCAGCTGAAACTTCATCCATCTGCTTGCCACAGTGGCTGACAGCATTTCTGGCACATTCCCAGGGCATTTAATTTTATTAAGTACATTTACTGAAGATTTACTGAAGAAACGAAAACCCTTAAACTGAGCAAATATAGAGTCCTCATAAATGTAACTAGTTTTTTTTTGTTTGGTTTGAGTAACAGTGGGAAACGAAAAACTGCAATGCTAAAGGAAGTGAAGGGACTATTTATGTAGCATGGGAAAAATTAAACTGAGATTCAACACTTTAAAGAGGCTAACATCTGTTTACCAAAATACTTTTGTTGTATCTTTTGCTTTTTGTCTTTTCCTGCTAAGACTCAGAAATGGAGATGTAGTACCAGATTCAACCTTTGATTTTAGCAGCAATCTGGACAAGTTCTGCCACTATTTCAAAAATCAAAATATTGGTCTGGCAATGCCAATTGCTAATAAAATATTTAATATATCATGTGCTATTTCTTCACTAAATTACTCACACATGTGTATACAGCATGAAAAGATGTGTGGGACTAGGAGTTTTTCCCTTTTTGCACACCAGCTACAAAGTGGCTGCGGGCTTAACCTTTTATTACTTCTGAAGGAGTGGGATGCACACCGAGATGTGGTCTGAATGGGTAACTGCAGCAGCCTGTGAACTTAATTCTGATGAATTAAGCAGGAACTTAAACCACTGATTTCTACAAGTAGCTTGCAAAAACACGCACCAAGGAAAATAATTTTCAATGATTCAAAGCAGAACCTTTGGCTAAGTGGTAAATCTGCCCTTAAAATAGGCTAAATAAGGTGTTCTGCAAATGCACAAAGTACTGGAGCCCAATACCATATTCCACCAGCAGCAGCAGGCAGTGGCAAGTAAAGTCTGAAATTTAATACAGACAGATACGCTTTGCAGTTTCACTGCTCTTCTGTTAGTAAAAGCTCAAGGTGAACTGGGCTGACATGTTTGGTAAGCTGTTTGCTTAAGTGTAAGACAACAGACTGAGTTTTCTTGCTATCAATCACTTGCACTGGCATGTCTGCACCAAATAGGCAAAGTTGCACAAGATGCAATTTGCTCTTGTTATTTTCAACTAATAAGAGCTTAAAATGACTGACTGTAAAAAGGGCTTACTCTGTCCTCCAGGAGCTGTTCTTGGTACATCTGGATGAATATATGTGTATCAGGATGTGTGTATATGTATGCCCATCATAATAATGTGTTTCTTTCAAGAGCTTAGACTAAGAGCATTCATCTCACCCTTTTCACTATGCTGACTGGAAAGAACAATTTGCCATTTGAAAACAAAATAATCTTATCATAAGAAATCAAAATAATCTTATCATTAGAAATCTATTTCATTGTGCTTAAAAAGAACACACACTGTCCATGCTTAGCATCTTGGCTGGTCATTACAGAAAATCAATGAATTGGCTTTGCACACAAAGTCATGAGCTAGACTAAGTACCAAAATTCTGGAAAAAATATGAACTCATTGAAGTATTTGATATCCAGGATTCCAGCTGATGTTCTGACTCTAATAGCTTTTAGTTGCCATCACAGACAAGTCAAAATTTACCACTGAGTTTACCACTTATTGAATTAAATTAAGAGTAGAAATAGATAGGATGAGAATCTAGAGTGGAAAAAACCCCCACAACCAAAATATCCACAAATCCTGAAATAATAACCCTAAGGAAGACGTGGAAAGCATGTGATACTTCTGTGGTGAAACTGGACAAACACTAATCTCTATGAACCAGGATTCAGTGCAGAAAAACAGATTGAGGACTTCTCAAAACTGAAACATAAGCTGTGGGCAATGAGTAGCCAGAGATATATCTAATTCAAAAATGTGCTGATCCAAAAATCTTGGAGAGGATATGGAGGAAGCAACTGGTGAAATTACCTCGTTGCCAAATACCTGAGCAGGTTGGTTCAAGCATCATCCCTCACCCCAGTTGGTCCTGCCGTGCTTCACTCTCTTCAAGATCCCTTCATAGTTTTACTGTTCAAAATCCTTCCCTGGTTTCCCATCTTCTGCAATTCATTCACTCTCTAGCAGTTGCTTTGGTCACCATGCAGGCATTTCTTGAGAGTTTACTAGAATAGATCTCCCTCTTCATTCACCTCCCTTGCTCTTGGTAAGAGAGTTTGGGGCTTCTGCTGTGTTTCTGTGCCCCACAGGGAACTAAGGTCATAGACGTTGTTCCTGGAATCACTGCACAAAAATATAGTGGGGTGCTAAAAAAACCCCAAGTGAAGCCCACAAAAAAAAACCAAACAATTCCACCAAAACTTAAATCAAATAGCACTCAATGATGCACAGATCTGTCTATTGGATAGGCAAGGAAAGCACTAAGAAGGATGGCATAAACTTTGTTTTTATATGCATACTTCATCCTTGCTCCTACAAACACTACTGCATGCCAACTCCTAGCCAGCATCCTGCTCTGTCCTACTGTGTACCAGTACACAGCATGAGTTAGGATTACTCCTGCTGATGAACTCCAGACAGCCACTCAGGGCACCTAACCACCCCCAGAGAGAGAAAGAGCCATTTACCTCTCCTCACTAATCATGCAGAGAGTTCAGTTTCCCCAGTACATAATTTAAGCACTGACAATAAATAATGTCAATACTCAGTGAAGTAAGGCAGGTTTGTCAGCTGTCTGAAGACCCTTCAAGGATGAGTCATGGCTACTGTGAAGTTGGCAGAGCACTCATGGAACAGTAGGGAGTGGAAGAAAACTTAACAGATAAAAATAAGGCTTCAATGCCCAGAAAATATGTAGTGGTATTTAAGACAAAACAGAGTATTTTGGTGAATATTTTCATTCAATGTTTTAAATAAATTTGCTTTGGCTATGCTGTCACTTCTGTCATGTCCAATTTCCACTAGCTTTTAGAAGATGTATATTATATATCAGTCACCCATTAATTCCACACTCTCATTTTAAGTAACAGGAAAAGCATGTGTTCGTGCCCAAGCAGTAAACCTCCAAACTTGGTAACATCCTAAAAGCCACAGGAACACAGCTCTGCAAAGCACTGCGGGCTCTGGCCAGCTGCACACACTCGCAGCTCCCTGCATGCACAAACTGCTGCAGCAACATCCGTGGGCTCCCTGCCCCTGCCTGCCCCCACACAGGCCCAACACAACCACTGGGCTCTCCCAGGAACTTGTGCTGCACTTCTAGTGAGGAAGGAGCAAACCCTGAAAGAGCCCACCCCTTCTGTTCTCTTCTCTTTGCTAGATCCAACAGTACTCTTTATCAATCTCCTTTCCCCCTCCTACTCCACAAAGACCAAGAAATCAAATAATGTAGCTGATGGCTTGGAAACCAATCAAAGCAGTTAAAAAGCAGGAGAAGCAGACAAGCACACAGTTTTTGTTCTAAGCCCTACATTTGCATGCTCTGCTGCACTGAAGATGTGATGCCCATAACGACTCACAGGTACACGTGTACCCTAAGAACAGCAACACAACTTCACAGACCCTTCAAAATTCAGTTGAAAGGAACAAAATGGAAGAAACCTCATTCAAAATTTGAATTACACAAAAGGTATTAGATAGAATCATATTGAAAAAGGCATAACAATAAGCTATATTGTTTTATCATTAATCTGTCAGAACACAAGAAATTAGTTTTTTCCTATGCTGGATGCATAAAGCTGAACAATTCCACAATTACAGGGAAGCCATCTCAGAAAAAAAGCCATGAGGAAAGAAAACTGATTGTGAAGAGAGTATTTCAGGGCCCGAGAACAGAGCAGGAATGCTTGCATGGGCAGATAACAGATGCTGCTCCAGACTTTCAGCAAGAAGCAAAACAGGGAGGGATGGTAAAGGTCAGTATTTACTTGCTGTTTTATAGCAATTGGAGGAAGGTAATTTAAGACACTGCCCCCTGGATAGTTTTTGTATTTCTCCTGGATCTCCAATTATTATATTCTTCTCTCTCTTCAATATCTCCTCATTTCCCCTGAGTATGCACTGACCAGCAACTAGCATTCCCTAGAAATCCTCCCACTAGCTATCTGGAAAGAAATTTATGCTAGAGGGCATAACACTCTTCTAACATGTAGATGCCTTTAAAACCACAAGTCATCTTCACAAAGCAAATTGCACAGAGATGCATAAAGAGCTCCTCCAAGACCTATTCTGGAGGCAAGTGAATCCAGCCAACTCACAAACATCAGCAGTAATTTCAATTCAGTAAGCATGTTTAGCATTCTCAAAATCTTTGCCCAAACCACACAACCTCTTTGCACGTGCACTTCTTCTAAAAATATTTTTTCTTGGTCTGTTTCTGTGTTCACTTTTTGCCCTCGGCCTATATGATAAAAATTTTCTGTGTGAGCCCTGGAGAACTGAGCAGACAAAACACTAATTCTCATATGGAATTTATTTGGAAGGGGAGAAAAAAAATCCTTTAAGTTGAGTAGTTACGTTATTTTGAACTGGTTTTATATTTTATGCGTACATAGTGGAGTTGGAATTTCAGGGCTGGCTTTTGTTTGCATTCATCATGAAACATTTGTTATATGAGCTGCTGCTACTGCTACCAAAACAGCTGCTGCTCACTGCTAGAAAACCAGAGGCCAACTCAAGAGTTTCTTTCTTTCTCTGTTAAGTCTAGCTAGAAAATGAGGCCTGGTGTGTCTGCAGAAAATTACCTTTCTTTGGCTTCTCTGTCATCCTTGCCACCTTTTGCTTACCCAGAATGCAAACTTGAAACAGAATGGATAAATGAGAACAAGAGCAGGGACGTTCTGATGCTCCTGAATCACCTACCACTAAACACAAATCAGAACTACAGCTGAGTGAACTCCCTTTTTTGCAGCTAGGGCAGCATCTCAAATGTGAATGCCTTTCCTTCAGCTGCTCTTGCAATTCAGCCAGGATTTAACCCTTCTGTCCTGCATCATCATTTTCTGCCATCTGGAAAAACTGAGTCATGACTTGATCTGGTTTCACATAAAAATCTCTTCTGTAGGAGACTGCTTTCCTGTGCAGAGAAAAATACCCACCCATCTGACAATCTGTGCACTTTCCTATCAAGCTCCATACAGATCAGGACCCAGAGCATCTGCAGCTCTGACTGCCAAGGACAGATCTTCTCAACTGCACACAAGCTGAATTTTAATGTTTGGCTTTGTTATGACTAGTAAACCACTTCAGTGTTGCTTTTGTTGCTTCCTGGTAACATCATATCAGCATTGACCTCTCTTACCTCAGTCAGGCCTTTTTAAGAGAACATTTATGCCAGGCTGAAGCACAGTCCCCGCAAGACTTCCCTGTTTGCTTAAAGTAAGGGGGCACTACCAAACAATGAATGCTCACCTCTTCCACCTGCTTGATCCTGCAGGAGAACATTTTTTCTCCAGTCCTGACAACCGGTTTTCTTATAGA
Organism: Muscicapa striata striata; assembly: GCA_030060385.1. NCBI lineage: Eukaryota > Metazoa > Chordata > Aves > Passeriformes > Muscicapidae > Muscicapa > Muscicapa striata. Next base: position 1,320,914 of record JAREIS010000062.1, on the reverse strand, counting down.
GCTTTAAAAGGACAGAGATGTTGCTGAAAATCACACCTGTACTATCTCATATCCCTGTGCTTGCTGAGTCCTTAAAGGAAGTAGTTGATTTTTGAAGTTTTACAAATGCCATACTGACTTTACCCAACTGTCTATTAATCACATCCTCTATTATAGCTCCTGCCAGTATGTCAATTTGATTCTTTCATCTGTTGGTGTCCAGGTGACAACTGCAGCCCTCTAAAAGCTTGGGAGTGCATCTTAACTATTCTTCCAAAACAGCTGCTGATTGCATCAGGGGACACACCACAGTGTTGGCCATTTCAGTTTCAAAGAAATCCTTGGTGAATACTAGCTCTCTCAGCAGCATCCCTAACACTGCCCTAGAGTAAAAAATGCCACACCTTAACACTTATCTGTATTATAGATGGTATCTGCAGGCAACTGAGAAGATATTCAAGTGGAGTGCAAATAGTACAACTCAAAAGATAAGATTTATAACGTGCAGTAACAATTATGCAAATGTTTGAGATAGACAAAGAAAACTGGAGAGAAGACAGTGGGAATGCAGTTTGGAAGGGGAGGAAACTGGGTAGATGAGCCTAGAGAGTAACAGAGGGGAGGATGCTTTTTCATGCTACATTTGAAAATCTGATTCTACTCCAAGAACAGAGAAAAAGAAGAAAAATGGAACCTTCATAGCTATATTTAGTAAAAGCCTCTTTTCTTGCTATATCTTCTTGGAGAGCAAGTTTTCAAGAGGGAGAGATCAAAAAGGCTGGGAAATGCCAACAAGGAAAGGAAGTAGGGAACACAACTCCAAGAAAGACTCTTGGAAGAGCAAGGTATCAGTTCTCCAGCATAAATTGCCTTCAGGGCAGGTAAAGCAAGGGGTTCACAGGAAAGAACACAGGCACAGGGTGAAGCTCTGGAGACATACCAGCTGAGACTACCAGCTGTGCAGCAGCTGAGAGCTACACTGCTAACATACTTCATTTTAATTTTTACACTTTTGTCATCAAGAGCTAACCCTTGCACTTTGCTGAAATTCATGTTACTAATTCTTCCCCTTCTTTTCTAATAGCAACAGTGTCCTTAAGATGATTCTAGAGAACAATACACTGTGTCCTCTGGGAGCAAGTGGTCCCTTTACAGATGTACCCTGGGGATGTCTCTTCCCTGAGACTGTCTCCCTGCCACTTCTCCCAGCTGCCCTCTCTCCCTGACTCTCAGCCACCTAGCCCTGATGTGGTTGCAAAAAACCCTTTTGGGGTTATAGCTTTAATACCTTTTGCAAATTGCATGCCAGAAAGTGCCTTGCTATAATTTCACACCTAACTTGTCAGAATTTATGCTCTCTCATGTTTTCCTAACTTCAACTATTACAACATTTTAATTACTACAGCAGATAATTTGCATCACTTTAAAAACTTGATATTAAATTGCAACATTTATGTGAAAATTTAATTCCTAAGGGATGGCTCCTTGTCTCTACTGCACAAAAATTTCAGGTAGAAGTGTTTTATCAACTGAATTTCTTTTCTATATCTACCTTACCTTTAATGTTTTTCGAAACATTTCTGAGCCGTCAAAGATACTGGCTCAGGATACTTGCATTGTTCTTGCAAGATGCTTTGGGGGTAAAAATAATCAATTTAACCTGCAGCCCATTCTACCACTGATACAGTGATTTAGCCTGAGGAAAAAAGTACAACAACTTTATTTGAAGACTGAAAATAAGATTATGCTCCTAAAAGCTAAGTGAATAGTCAGCCCTGTGATCTGTTTCATAGTGCTGTTTCTCCCCAAACACTGGCCCTGCAAACATACTGTGGGACACAATGATAATTGAGCTAAATCCTAAGTTGTTTTGGTCCTATTATTAATAAAAGTTTTTTATATTCCAGCCTCAGCCACCTTTTGGAGCTTGCCTGTTTCCATGTAGGTGAAATGAAGACCTATTTACCTGGGAACAGAAGCAGGCCTATTAACTGGGATTTAATGGCTCCTTCTGTATGCCTTCTGTTGCCTGGACAGAGGTCAAAGTTGTCAAAGAAACAATCTGTATAATCTGTTACTGCTGTAATTTTTGTTTAAATGCTATTTTTAAAGCAGAAGCAGTAACCGAGGTTAAGTTGAAATGCTACTGATTAAAATAGCATTATGATTTTATTTACTAAGTTACTCAAGAAGGAATGAACTGTCAGTGCAGGCTTTAACTGCCTGTCATTAAAATGTTTGTGGTATATTGTCATCAGTAACCCTGGATTATTTATGAGATATCACTAATGCTGTATCCGAATGCAGATTTCCTTCTGTGCTGGAGCTTTAACAAAACTGGTTATCCATGGGTTTTCTATTTTGTGATACTAGGAACAGGAAATATTCAAAAGATGCATTGGAGAATCAACCTTGGATGAGCAGCAGGAGTACACTTACAAACCATAGCATTTTTGGTGACTGATAAACTCATTAGATAAACATGACTTGCTTGGAAGGTATCAGCACCAAGCCATCAAAATGATCTCCTGATATACACAAAAATCCCCCAACATGTGAATTCTTGATGTGTGAGATGTAAGGGTTGATTTGACTGGTCCCTTGGGATTTAGAACATAAGTAAATTTTGTTTTTAACACCACACAGTATGAAATAACATCTTTGCAGGTTTAATCCAAAACCAGACAGCCCATGACAGATCTGATGAAAGGAAAAACTGAATTCAAGTGACATGAATAGGTGGGATGAAATGCAAAATCTCCAGGCTGAGGTCTTGGAATTGCACTAAAAGATGAAGATGATGCATTAAGTGGTCTCAGGCTTCATAATCCTACAGATACACAGAAATTTTAGAGAGGGGAAACTCTGTTAATGATAGAGAGGTTCAATTGAGAATGCAAAAAAGTAAAATTTGCTTGGCTTCAGGTGAAGACCTTGCCACTTGACAGAAGAGAGGAATATGAAAAAGGTGGAGGAGGAGAATAGGACAAACATTGCAGAGCACAAGTTCAGTATAGGCACGTATTATAGCTCAGAGAAAGGGAAGGTTAAGTAATTCTACAAAACATACTCAGCCTATCTTGACAACACACTGCAGTTTGTCAGAGCCAGTCTATGAGCTCGTGTGTCCAGCAACTTTACTAGAAGAGGAACATTAGATCTAGGTTTTCAAACAATGATTTAAGGGAACATGGACTTCACCTTCCACTACAACTGATTCTGAGCAGAGCCTTTACAAATTCAACTCCCATGAAAATCGAAGCCTAAAATAAGGATTTAAAAATCAGTACTGTAATTAGCAAGAAGAGAAACTAGATCCTTCTTTGCCATCATCGGTGGCAAGATCTGGAAGGCAGCCAACATCCTTGAATGCCAGAAGTGCTGGGAAGGGGAACTACGGATCAACAGTAGCCTCATTCCTCATTTCTCCAGTTCATGAACCATGCCCATAATCCTGGCCTGCCAAGAGGAAATATGTAAATTTCTCACCTGATCTAAAGGATTGTTGCTGCTACTGCTGTACTTACCAAGTCAACCACTGCTCTTGACTCCAGGAGAAAGCAGAGCCACAGCAACATGTCTGGCAAATGGACGTGTAAATCCCACTTCCCTGCACTGTAGGCTCAGGGAACAGACTCACCCAGCCTGGGCACCAATGTCATGTCAGCCTGTCAGCTGCCTCACTTTTTGTCTCAAAATTCCATTCATCTGGGGCCACCAGATGCATTTATAGGCAACTGCTCAGCTGTGTAACTATGCATATATGAGCTAACTCAATCTAACAAGTACATGGTAGCAAGGAAGAGTAAATAGATAGGACTTGTGCCTGGATGTACACAAGCTCCATGTGGGTTGGAAAGCCATACCAAACTCCCTTGCCACGTCTTTACTCCAGGTCACGTTTTAGCAGTGAGTCTGACACTATCCTGGATAAATCTTTTGGTGTCACAGTTATGGTTTTCATGCCACACCCATATTGTCTGGAGTGGCTTCACCTTCCTCAGTAGAACAAGAACCAGAGGTCTTACAAGCTGTCAAGCTTTGCATCAGAACTCACCACAGAGAAGTTTTGCTTCTGAGACAAATCCTCCAAAGACCTAAAGGCTCTCTTGAAAAACACAGTAATGAGAAAGCCCAGAAGTGCTCACATCCTCCTAAGAGCTCCTATTCTTAAAACTGCTTAGCTTACTCGCCATAAGATTTCAAACCTCTGGAAGACAAAACAACACATTTTCTTCTATGGGACTGAAAAAGAAAGGATGCTTTCACTGACTATCCTTATCGCTCATTGGTGTATCCACTAACCTCAAGGCATCCTGGATCAGGCAATCTGATTTTGTCCCTGCTCTCCAAACCTTGTATTTTCATGGCTGAAGAGCTACATAACGAATCTAAGCTTTTGATAGTGCCTTCAGTTTTATAAAACAAACCAAGGAACAGATTAGTTGTGCAGAATGTCCTAGATGCTATCGACCTAATAAAAAAGAAATGTCCTCAGGGATATGCACTGTTACTCTTCCTCTTTCACTGCCCGTCTTCCATACAGAGAACAGGGCATTTGTTTTACAAGAAACAAAAGTAAAATTAAACACTTTTCCTAGATCTTAAACTGCATGTTTTAACATTCACATTGTTTTACAGCATTCCTCTATGCAATATTGAAAGCTGAGACTTCAAAGGAAGAAGAAGAGGATGGTGTGTTCATGCTTTCTCTTCTCAGAAAAGGATGATGGGTGCTCAGAAAACGCTACCCAGGCAGAATGCAAACCCACATGTGCTGTTAGTGCTGGGAGCACTGCACACACAGGCAGATCACTCCATCTGCTGGACAAAGCTGCTCTGCTCACATCAGAGATGGGAACGTGCTGCACAAGTGCCACACAGGGAGTTACTTCCCACGTCCAACCTCATGTTTTACCTCCACTTGAAATTTGGAATTTTCCTCTTCTGTAGAAGATTTTCACAGTTTGAAGTATTACTTAGGGAAAACACAAAGTTCTTCTAGAGTGCAAGGCAAAAGAAAAGAGAGTATATTTGGAGTCTCCAAAGCTTTAAACATTTGAATGTGTTTGAAATTTTAGAAGTGATGCAAAAAAAAAAAAACCCCACCCAAAACCAAATGGTACAAAAAACCCCACCACAAAATCCCCTCAGTATTTAAATTAGAACTAATCCATACTGATTTTATTCTCTCATCAAGAGTGCAGGTGCTTGTAGAAGAGAGAAGGGTTGGGCACTTCAGCACAGGAGATGAGCCAGTGTATTCCCTTTCCATTTATCAGTCACAGCCCTCTCCAGAAAGTGCAGCTCACAAGAAGCCAGCAGACTAGGAAGCCTCATATGATTTGTCCTAATTTCTTCCTTCCTTTCATTTTCTGCTGAACAAAGGCAGAATGTAAGATCATTAAATGATCACTATTTAAAGACTGCACAAAAAGCACTGCCTCCTTCCACCAGAGCTCCATGATAATTTCTTACTTAAAATTTTTGCTCTTGGAGATGGTGCCTGTAGACACACCACTACAATTTATCAGAGGGAAAACCCCTTTGGTTCCTGAACTTTTCCATATATGTAGTGTCTGAGCCATCTGAAGGCACATCCCACCTTCAGTGCTGGCCTGGCACAGGAGTGATCTTCAGTACAGTGCAAAGACTGCTGAGCTTGATTTCACCCTTTTCCTAACTCCATCAAAAATGCTCTGCTTCTCAGGATTTCAGCTCTGCAATAAAGACAAATGGCAGCATCTCTCTCCTTACTGGGTTTAAAGAGAAGGGGAAACTTATTAAGAGAAAATGTCAATACTGTATCATTAACATTCATGAACATAGTGGATTTAAAAAACGAGAGGGTTCATACTACCTGGGATAATATCACTACTACAGTTTAAAACACTCCCTGTAAATACAATTTACAGTCAAATTGTCATTGAATTATTAAAAAAATATTTTTACAGTTTACTTAAACAATATATTTTCTTTCAGATGACAGTGTGAGTTATTTCATTGCACTCAATAAAATTCACTCTCTGAAAAGCTTAAAGTCAGTCTTCTCATTGTAGAGTAAGACCTATACATTCTCCATGCTAAACACACCTTTCAGGAAACAAAGGTGATTTTTTTTTTCCTGGTTTGGGAAGAAGTGTTTTTATAGGGCTTCTGATGCCAAAGAAAACTTATGAACTCCTGCAGAGAGGTGTGAGGATATGGCTCATTTCTGAGGTGATAAAAAAACATTTTATTGCCTATTGTTTTACACTGGATGTTGTTAACTTTTACCCCATGTCACAGAAGTAGACAAGACAGAAGAAAACTGTTTTGCTGAGTATATTATGTATTTTTTGTGATGTCACAGAAATTGACAAGACAAAAGAAAACTCTGTTTGGCTGAGTATAGTATGTATTTTTTGCCTCTTTAAAACACCAAAGATATGAAACTCACATGTGCCCGTTTCAAAAGAAATTGTGCAAGCATTCTGTATTCTGGCTACCAGCCAGGTTACAGAAGTGAGCTATAGCCAGCAAAAGTGAACAGGACTGACCAATTTTTTTTTCCTTTTGTTCCTGAAAGTAAGGAGAGATTTTACATGTCAAGCTTTGTTATAACTATGTCAGGCTTTTTAAAGAGTTAAAGAATACTTTAAAATTTTGTAATAAATATAATCTAAGGCTCTACAATTGGATCCTATCTGCTTCAATGCTGGTAAAAAAAGACAAAATTTTGATCAAATTTTACTGTGTTAGAAAAGATAGCTATTAAACACAAAATATTTTTAAAATTTATTCTACTCACCTACTCATCCATCTATTGATTTCAAAATCTGTTGCACCCATTCCTGCCCATTTAATCTCTTGGCAAAGCCAGTTATGACTGTCAAGACAAGTTTGTAACTTTGGACAAGATAGGCATCAAGAAACAGAGTCCTTCTGCAATTCTTGACTTGGTATTAACATTAAGATAATGCTTAATTTCAAGGACAGAGTGGAGACACAGAAAAACAGGAAGCTCATAGCTTTAAAGTACTGTACAAGATAAAACCAGATTTGTTCCAATGAAAACTTAAGCATCAGAAAGAGCTTTCACATTTTGTTACACGTGGCTATAAAACACACAAGTCAAAATATTTGGCATATGGAATAGCTGAATGCAACGTGTTTGTTAATGCAATGAAGGAAGTTATCCTCCAAGTGTCCTCTGACATGAAAACTCTCTGTCATGCTGAACTGCCAAGTTTTTTTAACATTTTGCCTTTCTTCACCAGAAGAAAGGCAAAATGTTAAAAAAACTTGTTCACTTCTGCAGTTTAAATGTTAAAACAACTTCTTCACCTTCTTCTGCAGTTTCCTTTTGCCAGCTGATATCAGATAAATCATTAGCATCAACAAGAAAAGCAGTCAATTCATACTTGTTTTAAGCAGTTATCTGTGTCAGATATACAGACAGACAATAGCTCTCTGATGAAAATGTCACTCTATCTTATCTGATCATAGAGCCACTGTTTTAATGATCTGCTTTAGAAAAAGAGCAGAAAAATATTTTTGAAGGTAAAACAACATAGGCTTTGTTTTCTCCTGAGAGAGCACAGAGAAATAGTTTCTTGATAAATATTACAGTGCTTCAGATGAGAAATTTTACTACAGACACAAAAGAAACAGAGAACTTTGAATATGGCCTACTCAGTTCAAAGGAACAGAGATGAGAAAAAGTTTCTAGATTTCCTGATTTCTGTATTGTCAACCTATACTGAAGGTTTCTAATACTAAGAAGTTTGCTTAGATGGGAGATACAGTGATCTGCTGACAACCCAAAGAAACTATAGCGACAGAGGAGAATCCCAACTTGAGGAAGAAGAGGTTTAACCCACAACTCCTGCAGATGTATCTTAAACGCACATGTGATTTCATAGGTTTGATAACATCAGGAATTTTGCTTCCTATAGCAGGAAAGTGCTTTTAATACAGTTTAGATTATGAAGTTGGTGGGACAGAAATTGCCTGCTACTTACTGTGATTTCTAATCTATGTAATCTACTAAAGCAACACTGGACTGAAATTGTCTTTCTTCAGCTACTTTTTGCTTCAAGGCAGCTCTATAAATCCAGTTTCTGAATTGCCTTTAATCCAGAACTGCATGTTGCAGTGGACGCTGGTGCAGATATTCACAGACATGGAAGTAGATCACCTTTCTGTACACATCCTTCACTGTATTTTCCTCATCTTGTTATATTCAGCTGACAAAAGACAAATTCTAGAAAAACTTTCCTTGTTTATGTGGAAAGAGGAAAGACTGCCATAAGAGAATCTCAAGTGGAGCAGCAGGTCAGCAGACAATACTGTAAACTGTATAGATTTAATCTGCAAATGTTAGTTGCAACAAAAGGTCAATTTTGGTTCAAGTTATCTGCTGCTTTGTGGGACCACCAGACAGCTGGCAGAACAACATGGCTTCTTCCATGCATTTCATGATGCAACAGCAGAGGGTGTTGAAGATCAGGTCTAAGATGCCCTGAGATGAACAATGTAGGATTTCATACACACCACTTGAATATGTTTTATTTTTCTGGCTGAGTCTGTTAAGCTTTTTTTTGTTAAGCATTAGCACCAACTCAGAAATAACCAGAAAATAATTATGATAGAAAAAAATCTCCTCAAACATATGCACATATGAAAAGAGGAGGAGAGAGTTAACACAAGAAAACTGTTTTCTGACTAATATGCCCAGTCAATAAGTGAATGGGAAAGATAAAATAAAGGCTTAATCCACCCAGGGAATACTGATGGAAAGTGGTGAATCTTCAGACATGACACAAAACCTGACTTTAACATGAAACCCCAGAGGAAATCACTGTCCTGTAACAGGCAATCAAATTTTCTCCAGATACTAGAAAATACACAGAGGAGAAAGATTAACCAGCACTTAATGATTCTGGCAGATTGCTTATTTCCCACTTGGCAATTTCTAGGGCACCCTAATGAAAAATCAAAACCCCATGTGCTGCTTATTAACTTCTGCCACTGTAAAAGAAGTGATAATATGTAGTGCACAGAACAGGTGAAGAAGTCATATAAACTCAAAGAAAACTCTCATGGCAGAGAGAGCCTATCCTTCTATTCCCCCTGCCTTCCTTTTATCTAACATCCCTATGGGGAAAATTCAACACCAAATTTTGCAAACATTTACAGAAACTTCCATATACTACAAACATAGGTATTTTCATTTTTTAACTTACTAAGATAAGGGAAATACACTGAACCCAAATTGGGCATTGCTCTTATGCCAGTACAATACTCTCCTTATGTCTGTTATTAAGCAAAATCACTCAATGGCTGGACATAGCACCACAAAGTTATGCTCCCACCTCCCAAAGAGCTGCCTTAACTGCCTGATTGCAAGAAGACAATGATCCACTGCAAGCATGTTCAGAGAAAGAATGCCATACTTTCCCAGTACCTGTATCACACTGAATACAGAATTTCCAAAGAGGCACTCTAGAAGAAGGGTTTGGTGGAAAGTCATGGCTATAAAGCCCAGTTATGCACAGAAACCCATAATTTCTCCAGAGTGACTGACCACTTAACAGCTGTTCTCAGTTAGAAGCTGGCCATCAGCTGCATGCATTACAAACTAAATTCAATCTTTGTTCCACATGCTTTGAATATATGGCTTGGTACAAAACACTCATGTTAATGGCTGTAGGCATTTCACACTGACACAAATGTAACCAAGTCACAAAGGAAGAAGGGAAGTTTTACCCCTGCTAGGTGCACACAGTGTTGATGGGCCAGTCAAATGTAAGCAAGAAATCAATTCTGCAGGAATGACATGCACAGCCCTCCAGAAGCATCATATTTATTTTTAGGCACAGGGCACATGACTGCCTTTTAAAGAAGTCAACAATAAGTAAGTGTTGGAGTAAGTGGAGGAGGGATGGACTGATGCAGGGAACCCTTTCAGATTGACCATGGGGTACAAATTAAGGAGCAGACTGAATGCTCTCCATTTTAATTTCTCCACTCCAGATTACAAAGTCTTTTTCCTCAGCATGCTTTGTATTGGAAGCAATGTAAATGCACATTCTTATTTGTATTTGACCTAAACTCAGCTCAGCTGAAGGTTCATTTCATTTCAACTCATAGTGAAGGCTGAGTGAAAATAATTAACTGGTGCTGGAGAAATTCCAAAGTCTCCAGCTCCCCACACCATTTCTGGAACACTTATTTAAGCACATATTGCTGACACCATTTGGACAGTATTATTTGAGAACTGAGTATGACACAATTAAAAGAAGAAGAAGCCACTCCAGTGAAAATGGGCAGCCTTTCTGGCATGTGAAAAGATCACTGAACAACAAGTGCTTGCAAGGAAAGAAAACCATACAGTAACAATTAAGATAAAGGTGGAATATTTGACCTTCCCCTATCAAATCTGCTCCCTAAAAGGGAGATAAACTTCTCCATTAACTGAATAAGAAAGAAACACGTACCCTTTGGCAGCCATGCAGATTTAGCTGAAGTTTCTGTAAGAATAGCTTTTTAATGGAAAAAGTTACCTGGATTTTTGTAGATGCTAAGCACATCCTTGAAATAATGAGGTAAGAATCTTTCTAATAAAAGCAGCACATCTTCCAACTCCTCCAGAATGCCCACAAGCAGAAAATTTTCATTAACGTTCAGCTTTGCTCTTTCAAGGGCCCATTCACCAGGCTCCCTGTATGAAATTGATGGGGGAAGATGGAGGAGGAAAAAAGTAAAGTTTAAATATGCATTTACTTATCAAATTCAACCCAAGAATACAAGTGAGTAAAAAAAAATATTCAGTGCTATACTTAGAACAAAAAAAAAGACCCCCCACTAAACCTGAGTAGTTTACTGAGCTTTTTCATGCAACATCTGAGATCGGATTGGCATGTAAAAACAGGATCACATTAGAAGGAGGCTAATCACTGTGTGAAAGTACTCCATTCTGAAGATACCTTTTGCCAAGTTTTTTTATAAGCTCAAACTTGTGAACTTTGGTATTTCAACTTGGAAGCACAACCTGTCTGATGGGAAGAATGACTGCTCTTGGTGTTGGAAGGTGCTGAGGGGTGCTGGTGTCCCTGAACTACATCGGGGGAACTGTTGGGACCAACCACTGCCTGCTGTTACTCAGTAAATCCTACACAGGACATTACCATTTCCCACCTTGTCCTTCATTTTAACTTTTGCCAAAGTCTCCAGGAGCATCCCTTTCCCTGTCATTACCCCTGGCTGCCCTGCAGCTTTGCTACAGGATTTGCATTTTTTTTTTTTTCTTGTGACTGATACTGGTTTTGAAGAACAGTTTAGGTTTCTTCTGTATTTTCTCCCAGCAGGAGAAGCTGGCAGGACTTCACTACATCTTTATGCTCCACCGTTTCCCAAAAGCACAGTGTAGTTATACTGAATATGAATCCTAAATCCCTTTTAATAATTCTCATTAGTTATGTTCTGGGAGCAGCAGCCATCTGACATGGGATATAATGCCAGTGTCCCAAGCTAAAGGAAATCAGTTGCCCAGACTGCCTGAGAGTGGCTGTAAATCACACCTCTTCCCTGACTTCATTAGGTTATAGTGGACCCTGTGCAATAGTGAATTTAACATTTGTCTGAAGCTCTTTCTGTGCCATGTGGAAAAGATTACTACTTTCCACTCCTACTAGAGCAGACTTGCAGCAGGTTTTTCATGCTCCACCACCTCCTGAGCACTCATCCGTTTTCTGGAAGAGCAAAGTGTCCTAACAAACACTATGAGCCTCCTGTTTGTAGCTCCTTATTGGACTAAGCAGCAGCTGAAGGGAGTGCAAGGGCACGACAGGAGCCACATCTACAAGGTACAAAACAGCACTTCAATATGCTGCTTGGGAGCCCCACAGAGATATTTTGTGAAAGCATTAATACAGAAAATTAATGGGATTACTTGCACATGCAAGTAAAATGTGCAATCATAAGAATTTGCAAAATAAGGCCAAAATATGTTTAAAAAAATGTGTCATGGAAATGAAATCATTAACCTGTTTTGTAATGAAAATGAAGTCATTAATCTGTTTTGTTTCTTACACATAACTTTACTTAAGAAAAAAAAAAAAAAGGCAGGATTTTACAACAGATACTTAGAAATTAAGACAGAAGAAGTAACACATTTTCACTTGTTATTACTGCTACAAGAAGTATGGCTTTTGAAAGAAATTCTGGAAAATGTGCAGTTGTTTCATTATGGAGAAGCCTAAGATACCTAGATAGGTGGAACAGACCTAATAAACACTTGTTACCAACAATACAAAAGTATTTAACCAAGAAAAGTATTTAAAATTATTCCTATATTTTTGCACAAAACATTTACAATTGTATCAGTAATACAGCAATATTAGAATGGCATACATTCTAAATGAGGTAGCTCAATTAAAGCAGTAGAAGGCTGCATTTTACGTAGTTTTAAGTATGAATATGGTTTCTCAGATGGACACAGAAACCTGTACTCCTCATAGAGATCTGATACAAGCATCTGAGCAAATCAAAAACATGTATTACAAAACTACAGTGCAGGTAAAATGAGTAACCCAGAAAAAAAATCCACATAAATACATTCATATTTGATGAATTATTCATGCTATAAATCAAGAAAAAAGAATAGTGCTACATTTGCAGAGCTCTCCTTACTTCAAAATATATGCATGCAGTTACCACATAGAGTGCTATTTACCTTGTACTTTCATTTTTCTCTTGTACTTCAAATAATGTTACCTCTTGATTATCAATTTCTGGCAAAATGTTGGCAATAGCTATTTCTGAACAAATTGAAATACCTTGCATATATTTACCTGCATCTTGGATGCTGTCCACAGAAATATGGTATGATGTAAAATAACTTGGGATTAGAGCATTCAGGGTAGTTTTCAAGGATACATACATTAATGTCCTGTGGGAGAGGAAAGAGAAAAAATGAATACTGTATTTTCCTTTCTCTAATAGCAACTGTTTTCTTTATCTTATACTTTTTATAGTCTTCTCAGGGCCAAAGAATTGTGCTGAGGCTATAACAAATATCTTTAAAGTCATCTATTGGTCCATTTATCTACTTCTAAATAACAGCAGGGAAAACAAAAAGTTATTTTGTCCCAGAACACTAGTAAAGCAGTTTTTTCCTTCTTGCTGCAAACCCCACAATTATTATCCTGAGATTAGTGCATGAGTCAAAGTGGGACACATTAATCAACTTTCATACTGAGTAACATTTAAAACATTCAGAAGATTATTTTCACACTCTTCTTCTAAATACACCCTGGAGAAAACCTGAAGTAGCCAGAACAAATAAAATTGAGACAACAATGATTACCTGTCCTCCCCTTTTTTGTTTTTAGTTCTGCTGCATTCAATGACTAGAAAGAACAAATGTAAGCTGCAATTTGTACATTTCACTCAATATTAGAACATGTATCACTTTTGGTTACAATTCTGTAAACTTCTCTGAGTTTCAGAACCAAACTGTGTAAAGCCTTCTGAGAAAAAGGATCATTAGAAAGTATTTATCATTTTCATGAAATATCATTAATCTAATTAGAAGCTATTTATAATTTTTCAAAGACTAGGCATAGTTACTGAACCCTGACTAGCTGCATTCCATTTATAGCTTTACTTCAGCACAATAATAAACACGTGGGATTGAATTCCATTATCCTTACCTAATTTAATAGAGCCTTACTCTGCAAGCAGACACACCCACTCCAGAGATATATGGGGCAAAAAATGGTTAAGAGAACAAAAGCAAGAACGGAAGGATCTCACCTTTGCAGAATCAATCTTCATTGCCATTTAGATATGTGCTTTCACAATGCTACAGGCACTATACACACCAACATCAAACCAACAACTAAACAAATCCCTATTTTATCAAGTAAATAAAATATGATAGAGAGCATTCCACAAGACAGATGTTCTTGGTAGCATGGAACACACGGACAGCATCCCCTGCTCTCCTAGGGGAGGACAGGGTACAGGGCTCCAGCACAGCATCTGCATCTCAAGCCTCATCAGAGAAAAGCTCTTCCCAGAACTTCAGCCCTCTCACCTAACTTCATTAGAGCCCCATCTGGATCTGTAAACCTTTTAAAATAGATTTCTGATTCCTACTCTGTCTCACAGTTATGTGAATCCAACTTTATAAGCACACCAGAAGACCTTGGGCTAGGAAGTGAATCATATGGTGAGGAACCCTTAAAGAAAACAATATAAAAACTGCCAACTGGGATACAAACAATCAGGGCTTGCCTTAAATACACACCAGAAGATTTATGGTCAAGACCTGAATTTCAACATTAAAGGCTCTGAGCTGAAGCTAACCAGCCCCCATTCTCCATGTTATGACTGCTAAGAAATCTTACTGTGGATATATAGATTGCACAGGCAATGTGTCTCTTGTATCATCCCAACACGGTTTTTAAACATGAATTACAACTGGCACTTCTTTAAAGGCTTATTGTGCTTTTACTATAGACACCACCAGAAATGTTTTCAGTGACACATATTTTTGGCTTTTGTAAGAACCTAAAGACCTACAATGAATTAATAAATTGCTTGGATTTTTAAAAATCTGAAATATTGCCCTGACAATACTTTAAATGATGTCCAATCTGGCTTGCACTTGATAGACAGATTAGATGGAAGATGGGTAGAACATCTACATAAGACTTAAAAATCTGTAGCAACATCCACCTAAGAGCATTAACTCTTTTAACTCTCATACAAAGGCAAATGGACATCAGCTCCCAACAAAGAAACTTGCCATTTCTTTGCAAGAATAATGGATATGGTGAGTCAGAAAATATTCCTTGAGATGATTATCAACACCCAACACAAAAGTGTAACTGGGACCTTCTTGTAATTGTGAAAACCGTAATTGATTCACATGGTCAGAGAAACATCTGTACAATAAAAGCAATGTAAATTCATGTGGAAAATCCTGCAGCTTTAACAGGTAAACATTTGATACTAACTCAAAAAGAGATTTTTAGTGTCCTTTTTAGGGTAAACTGATGTAGTATTTCTGAAACAACCAGGTTGGCTCTAATCTGTTCTTCCCCACTCCTTGTTGAGAACTCAATGTTTAAGATAAAGGCCAGGTGAGCTTTCATACAAACAAACCTACAATCTGGCCACACAAGGACATGCACTTCACCTTCCTGACATCAGAAGCACCAGGCTTTCTCTGCAGTAGAAGCACTGCCCCTTCCTTCCCAGGCTTTGTTTACCACTGCTGTGATCTGAACTCCAGCTGCTGGAGTGTCCTTGTACTTTTGCGGCATCCGCTCACTCCATGAGATGTGAAATCAGTTTTCAACCAAAAAGTGGATGAAAGAAAGGTCAGCCTGAGGTGTGCTAGTCATTACAGAACTTAAGCACACCTACAGGAAGATGCTTTTTGGTGCTAGTGCACTCAGGAATTTCTGGTGTTTTGTTTTTTTGGTTTATTTTTTTTTTTTCCCAAGCATGTAAAGCCAAGGTGAAATGACATTATTCTAGGCAGTGTTACTCTGCTATCCTAAGCAACATTAATTAAGTCACATCTCCGAGTAAGAACATGCCTTCTCAGCAGAACACAGATCTTTCAGGGCAGAAATGTTTCCATGTGAGACAAAAATTTGCAAGGTGACAGATGACAGCCTTGCCATTTAAATCACTGGAGAAGCCTTGTAAAAAATTATTTTAACACAATCTGGATAGATACAGAAGGAAACACACAGAGCTGCTTTGATCATAACCTTTCACAATAAAGAAAGCAGTATTTTACTTTATTCCTCAGCTCCTCACTACAATTCATATCACTCACATCCCACTGGGCTTGTGTCTTCAAACAGGCAGTGGGAGGCCTGGGAATCAGCCCTGCGGCTCCAAGTAACTATATTTTTCTACTCATGTAACAATTTTGTCTGAAAAGTTAAACTGGTAATTTCTGCTTCCTTTTTCTGTAAAATTTTCTTTGAAATAAAAATCAGAACGTTCCTTAATCCTTTAATCTTGTCCATGAGTCAGAATGATCTATCAGAAATATATCAAAGCTGCATTATTAATTTTTTTTTTGAGATTAGTAATAAACTATTTCATTTGCCATAGTGAGCTCATATATGCTATAAGTGGAAGTCAGTACCTGATTAAAAATATTTCATAGAATCATTAGGTTTGGAAGAGACCTTCAAGATCATCTAGTTCAACTGTTAACCCTTTATCACCCCTAAACCAAATCCCAAGTGCCACATCCAGATGCCTCTTGAACGCTTCCAAGAGATGGTGACTGTCATTTCCCTGGGCAATTTATTCTAATGTCTAACACCTCTTTCACTGGAATTTTTTTTCTAATATCTAACCTGAACCTTCCTGATGCAACTTAAGGACATTTCCAACCATCCTTTAATTTTCTCCTCATTAAAACATCTTTCAGGTAGTTGTAGAGAGCGAAGAGCTACAAAATTCCTTGGGAATTTTAATACCATTGCAAAAAGAGCAAACTTTAAGGTGCTCTTTTGTAGAACAATAAGCAATTTATTGAAGTTATTGTTTTATGACAAATACTGTACCATATACAAAGAAATGTGACACAAAATTTGAGAACTCCTTTTTTTCCTCCTAATACAAACTCCTAAGAGTACTGACAGAAATAGTAACTTATTTTTTACTCAGTAGAAGGAACACCCAAATTTAAAACAAAACAAAACAAATAAAAACATCTTGGGTTTCAAGGTATTCCCTATTTTTTGATTATCAGTGTCTCAATCAAAAAATTACAGAAATATCACATTCTGCCCTGGATGCATTTCAATTATTAGTAGCCCTGACAATTTTAAACAAAAAATCATAACTCAAATACATACATGCCTTGCAAATAATTTCCATTCTATTTCCATCTATTCATCTGTGGAAAACCACAAAAATATCCCCTCTCTCACAATCAAAACAAAAAATACACATCCTCTGTCTACATCCTGCCCCTGTGAGATACCACAACTTCTGTGAAACCAGAAGACCTTGCTTCCAGCCCAGGAACAGTCCTTCAGTCTGAAGGGTGAAGACGTGGACATGTGTCAGCAGCAACGCAAATTTCAAGTTTTTATAAAAGGAAATGAAATAAAATGATGTGGAAAACCAGTGACTGAGCCCAGCCTACAGAGACCTCTCCTGCTTACAAGGCTGCTCTTCATACACCACTACAGTCAGCAGTGCAGTCTAGTCCTCACTGTTGCCAGCCAAGGAAAATTCCTCCACTCTCCTGAGAGCCACCAAGAATCCTCTCGCAGCTTGTAAAGCATTTTCTCACATAGCTGGTGTTTGCAAAGAGGTCAAACTGACCATTGCATCCTGAGGACAAGGTCGCATCATATAAACTAAACACAACCAACGTAATTCCCCACCTTCTCCAGCCCCAGCTAGGGAGCTCTGGCTGGCCTTAGAGTGATTGGAAAGAAAATGTAAACATGACTTCTCAGAAAAGAGCTTGTGAGTACAAATATGACATGAAATAAGGAAAAGCACAACTTCATACTAAAAAAGGCTGCAGAAAGACACTGAAAAGTCAAGGTATAGTTGGCAAGAAGGTTTCCAAGTATAAATGTATTACAACTTACTAAATCTTACTTAGGAGCAAAAAATATTTACGCATTTTAATGAAATACAAGATACAATGCAACACATTATTTAACCCTAGTTAGAGTTTTACTTCACCAGGTGATACTTAATGTGTCTATTCAATCTCAAGGATTTGGATAACTAGGGCCACACAACAGCAAGATGACTTCTTTTCTTTCAAATACATTTGGTATTTGTTTGTGCATCTCTGCCAACAGCGCTGGCAGCAGGTTGCTGTGGGGTGGGCAGGTGCTGGGCATTGCTTCCCAAATCAGCATTGCCAAAGGTTTCCCATCCTGTGCTGTTGCAGCTCTGAGGCCCTCCAAGGTGGGCTGCCAGGTGGGGTGGACTGTGCCAAACTGTGTGGGATGATTGTCCTCTGGAGATGACACCAAGCTGGACAAGTTTATTGGGACACCAGTGGCAGGCTGCAGAGTGACCAGTGGGAATCTTGGGGAGAAGCTCCACAAGATGGCAGAGCAGATCCAGCTAACTCTAGAATGCTGGGTTTCTGTCCCCAGATGCCCCCCTGCACCAGCTGTGACTGCCCCTTCACTTCTGTGACGTTTGGCCAGCTCAGAGAGCAACAGAAACCCTTTTCTGTTCCTTCTCCACTGCCTTCTGGTCTTCTCCCAGAAGAGTGAACAACATGGGGCTTGCTCACATTAATGACACCACAGCACTCCAGCTGCACAGGGTGACACAGCCACAGTGGATGACTTCAGTCACTACATTAATTTCTTTTATAGCCTTCCTTGGGCACCCACACTCTATTATCTGGGGTCCTCCATGGACTGCTGGTGGATCTCTGCTTCACCATGGACCCTCATGAGCTGCAGGGTGACATCTGTCTCACTGTGGTCTGCATCATTGGCTGCAGGGGAATTTCAGCTCTGCTGCTCTAACACCTCCTCCCCCTCCTTCTGCATCGACCTTGGGTGTCTGCAGAGCTGTCCTCTCGTATACTGTCACTCCTCTCTTCTCCAGCTGCAATTGCTCCTGAGCAGTAACTTCTTTCCCTTCTCAAATAGGTTATCCCAGAGGTGCTACCACCATCACTGAAGGGCTCACCCTTGGCCAGCAGTGGACCCATCATGGAGCTGTCTGGCATTGGCTCCACTGGACATGGGGGAGCTTCTGGCAGCTTCTCACAGAAGCCACCCCTGCAGCCCCTCTGCCCCCCTCCATCCCCTACTACTGCTACCAAAAGCTCGCCGTGCAAACTCAATACATTTTCGTAGAAGATAATTCTGGGGTTTCCTTGAATTGACTTCTCAGTTTCTTCCAGCAAAATGTATGTTTTTACTTTCCTCCCCCCACCACCACATAAGTAAATAGTCTGCCAAGTTTAATTCCCACTTTTTTCCCCTGAGCTGATTTGCCTGGGCTCTTCTGCCTGGGCTAATTTGCCTGACTTTTCAGCCAACAATGTACTAATCTCTTTTTTCTGGCATCTAAACAAGTGAAGTGGCATCGAACAAAACAACATTTTCTGCTTACCATCTACATTTTCATTAAGTGAATAAGTGAATGAATAAGTTATTCATTCACATACAAATTTTTTGATGGCATTGACATAGCAAAAGTGATAAACTACGCCCACAATGCTACTATTTAGGTGTGACAAACATGAAACACATTTGTACCTCGCTATTTTCTAACTTAAAATTATGTACAACATCAAGAAAATACATAGGTGGATATATTTCTCTCTTTTCTGTTATCAGAAATTGTATGAGTAATTTGTCAAAGATTCGTTTTACTGGTAAGAATGGAATCACTTTGTAGTTCTAAGCAGACATCTTATCATATCTTTCTTTTCCGTTGTTTTTGTATTTTTCACCCCAAACCATCTTAGTACGGGAAATATATTAAAAAAAATAGAAAGAAATTGCCAAAAAAAGGGTGAATGGCTGCCAGCTGGAAGCAGTGTGTAAGCATTAAATAACCACCCTGTTACAGAGGGCAAAGATCCAGGGAAGACCAAAAATGAAGATCATTATACTGCAATCAAGAATGAATCCCACTGGCAACTAACAGCAGAGAGACAGTACATCTTCTAATTCTGTTTACTAACACTTCTTCCTAAAACAACCTGGAAAATTTATCTGCTTGGATTATGAGCTTTAATAAAATCAATTAGGGATGGCTTATATTCAATTCTGCGAATGCCCAGGAAATACCCACCACCTCAAGCACTTTTCAGCCCTCCCTAATGGAGGGCAAGTGGACTCTAGCAAATTGATGCCTATGTTTCAAACCCTCTGGCAAGGCAGGGACACCTTCCACTGGGTCATGTGCATCAAAGCCCTACCCAGCCTGGTCTCCCCAACACTTCCAGGAATGGGGCATCCGCAACTAATGTGGCAACCTGTTCCAACAACCATCACAGTAAAGAATTGCTTCCTAATCTCTAAACCTGCCATCTTTCAGTTTAAAGTCATTGCCCCTTGTCCTGTCACTCCATTCTGTTTTTAAAAAGTCCCTCTCCAGCTTTCTTGTAGGCCCCTTTCAGGTACTGGAAGGCTGCTGTAAGATCTCCCTTCCCTTCTCCAGGCCGAACAACCCCAATGCTCTCAGCCTGTTTTCATGAGAGGTGCTCCAGCCCTCTGATCATCTTCATGGACATCCTCTGGACTTGCTTCAACAGATCCATGTCCTTATGTTGACAGCCCCAGAGCTGGACTTAGCACTCCAGGTGAAGTCATAAAAGAAAAAGTCATAAAAGGTAGAATCTCACTTCCCTTGTCCTGCTGGCCACACTGCTTTTGTTGCAGTACAGGATACAAGGCTTTCTGGGCTGTAGGTGCACATTCCTGGCTCATACCTAGTCTCTGATCTACCAGCATCCCCAAATCCTGCTACCCAGGGCTGCTCTCCATCTGTTCAACCCTCAGCCTGCACTGATACAGAGGGATTGTCTTGACTCATGTGCAGGACCTTGTACCAAGCCTTCATGAAGTTCACAAGGGCCTTCTTGAGCTTGCCTCTGGAGAGCATCCCTTCCCTGCAGGGTGTCAACCTCACCACACAGTTTGGGGTCATCAGCAAACCTGCTGAGGGCACACTCGATCCCTCTGTCAGTGCCACCAACAAAGATGTCAAACAGTGCCAGCCCCAATACTGACCCCAGGGAATGCCACTTGCCACTGGTCTCCACTTGGACATTGAGCCACTGACTGCAACACTTTGAGAGTGACCATCCAGCTAATTCCTTAACAACCTACTAATCCATCCATCAAACCCACATCTCTCCAGTTTAGAGACAAGAATGCTGTGTGGGACAGTGTCAAATGCTTTGCATGGGTTAACAGACACATCCAGCAATTTTTGCTGTCAAAAGATTGTTCTAGAGAACAGGCAAAGTTAATTTCTGACAGGCAACAGCCTCAGCATGGAGCCAACTGTGAGGCTGAAGTCAGTGGGCTGAAAGTGGACAGAGATGCCAGTGGTGGGTGAGGGTGCTCCTGGCAATGCAGTGCAGCCTTGGCTGCTCCTGTCCCAGCAAGAAAGGCTGCTACAGAAGACTCGGGCTGTTGAGGAGTATTTTAGCCCAGCCTTTGCTAAAGGAGAACAAGTTTATCTATACCAGGTTACCATTTCTCCAATCTGTTAAAAAAAAAAAGTTCATATCCACTCTAGTTCATAGCAATGCTTTACTGCTCCTACTGTCAGGAAGCCTTTGCTAGTATCTGATACAAAACCACCCTAATCTAATTCAGCAAACTGCTTTGTCTTGATCTCGATGAACTCAAGGAATAGCTGCAGGACATCTGACTCATAGCACATTTTTATTAACCTGAAGATTTATATTTCCCTACAACAATTCATTTCTAAGACCAACTTCTGAACTCTTTTCAATTTTTCAAAAGTCTCAAAACAGAACAAATTTTAACTCAGGCTTTTTCAGTAAAACCAGAAAAGACCCTGTCAGTGTCTTCATAAGTTTTCACTAAACAAGGTAATGTAAAGAACAGAATTAAGGAATCATTTCACATCTCTGGCTCCTGGAATCCAGCATCTTTTGTTTACCTAGAAATGCTGTATCTCAGAAAACCACTTGTGCTAAAACATTTTTACAAAAACAAATTGGAAGAAATACAGAGGAAATCATCATGTAACACTGTGGATCATCACCTCTCTACTACACCATTCTTTTAATGCTAAAGCATCGATGTTCAGCCAAGTATATTATAATACTAAGACTCTGTGACCTGTATTAACAGCAAGTCATGGTCACAATTGAACAGTAATATGCATGACCAGATTACTCAGACTGAGAAATCACGTAATGAGAAAAACCACAGGACATCACAGAATCATAGAATGGTGTGGTTTGGAAGGGAATTTAAAGAATGTCTAGCACCAACCACCCTGCCATGGGCAGGGCCTCCTTCCACTACACCAGGCTGTTCATATGCAGGAAATGGCTCTCCAGAAAGAGCATTAGTCAGGAAAAATAGCCTTGAACTGAACTGACAGTCAAACACACTGTGGATAAAAAATGGATAAAACAGAAGATTGCCTGAACCTAGCTAGCATTAGACAACACTGTAATGAAGAACTCAAGCAGCAAGGGGAAGAACCAGTGTCAGCAGAAAAGCCTCTCTAGCTTGCAACAGATCTTTAATTAAGTCACTAAACATCCTTGGTTCCCAGTTCAAAGAAAAGGAAAAAAAAAAAGAAAAAGAGAGGATAGGATGATTAAGGATAGGAAGCTAAAGACAGGAATAAAACTTTCTTAGTGTTTCTTAGTGAAATGAGACACTGAGTAAGGTTGCACAGCATCTGAGCTGAGACAACTCTCAAGAATAACGAAGAAGGGTTAACAGGAAAGTAGCAATTTTTTCAGGGAATATTAATGGGAGCAGATAAGAAATCTGACCTTGAGGAGATAACAGAGAGACTATAATGCTGAAAGACATTCAACATTAAAAACCATAGATCCTTACAACATGATACTGTGGATGACAAGGATGCAACTAGATTTAAAAAATCACCAAAAGAATAACAACAATAAAATAGAAATTATATATTTATAGAACAGAGGTCTATCAAGGGCTATTAAACACAGATATGGCAGCAATGTCCATTGGTAAGCTGAAGGATGTCAGAACCTGGGAGGACACTCAAGGGAGCCTGCCCCCAGTTTGTACTGGATTCCCCAGCTGGGCTGGATGGTGTTCATGTCTCAAGAGGGGCCTAATGCAGAAGGTTTACACCTCCACATATGACAATATCGTTTGCAACTACCACGGAATTTAAATGTTTCAAACTATCGCATTCCCTACCATATAGAAAAGCCTGTTTTAATAATGAGACATTTCTGTAGTTCACATTTTTCTCCCATTTTCTTTCCCAGGTCAAACATTCCCATTCCTTTAAAGCCTGACTGCATATGCAGAAATTGTACTCAGCAGATTTTAGCCCAAACCTCAAAAATGCTTATATTAACAGAAACACATTTAAATTCTATGAATGCCTCAACATCTTGAAGCTAGCACTACACTTTGTTTTTAGCAGAGATCCACAAAATCAGTTTAAACAATACAAAAGTTTAAAAGAGGTTTATTAGAACAAACATCAGAGTTCTGTATACTAAATATATAATTGGAGACAAAAAAAAATCCACAAGCCAAAAGTAAATTAATTTCATTTTAATGAACATTAGATATGATTGCTTTCATATATCCTAACAGGAGAGGCAAAACAAATAAAAGAGATCATTCTATTTGCCTCTTTTTTAAATAGGACTTCATGTGACAAGGACTGTGGAGGAAAATGCTTACTTTCTGCAATATAAATCTTCAAAATAAAAGAGTGAAGAAATGGAGAAGGAAAGATATGACCCATGAATCGAAAAAAAATATTCCAGGCATAAAGAAAGAAATAATTTTAAAAAATTATTAAGCTTCTCCTAATCTGCAGATGCAGCAAAATTTTCATGTAAAAAAATAAGCACTCACTAGCTAATGCATGTTTTATTTCAACATACTACTCAGTTATAGCTTATGCTACCTGCTGCCGTGAATTCCAGTGATACAATTCCCTTTTGCTGAAGGGAGAGAAGCTCCTGGTATGTCCCTGAAATAATCCAGTCACATCAAGTACACTGTCTAGCAAAAAAGGAAAAGAAACCTGCTGCTGACCTCTGAATTAAAAAAAGATAAAATATATGACTCATCATACAGTACACATTATAAATTTCTTTGAGTTTGACCATTTTTTAAGCTAGATGGTAAATCTCAAAAAACACAGTACTGACTTTTAAGAAAAAAGTTCCTCATAGTACCAAGGTCTAAATATCTTTTATGTCCCCTTGACCTACCACATTTGTGGTGGCATTTTCACACAAACCTGTTAAATAGTGAGGAAACAGAAGTTTGAGTTGTGGGCTAATTTTACCTTCTTGTTAGTCTTCTGCCTAGTGTTGACTGACTTGGATCTCTCAGGGCTGAAATGCAAAAGGAGCTGCAGAGCAGAGAAGAAAATCATATTGCTTCTGCATGTGACTTCCCTGCTCTGACAACTGGAGGTGGTTTCTGCTTTGCTGCCCCCATCTAATTCCCCTAGTTAAAATCCTCCTCTTGCCGAACAGTTCTAATGCTTTTCTGGAAAATTACTAATACTTTGCATTATTCATAGCACTGCCACTCTGAATAGCAGACACAAAATGGAACATATTGATTCCACTTTTCAGTTTGACAAAACTATCACTACGCTGACAACACCAAGTATTAAAGACCTCCAAAAATTACAAGGTTCAGAGGCATAAATAATGTTCCTATTTGCATTTTCTTTTAGCTTTTAAATCTTCAGTTATCTGCTGAAATTATTTTCTATGACTGTGAAAAACAAACCCATATTTCCCTCCCTACACAGAAACCCAGAATCTCTCAATGCCTTCATCTCAGGTGCTACGGCTTCAAAAAGCTCAGCATTCAACAAGATCAAGTATAAAATCATGAAGGTTAATAAATCTGTTAGGAAGAGAAGAAAAAAAATGTAAAATATGCTCCTCCCTTTCTTTTTATCAAAGACAATCTCTTTGGATTACATTCTGAAGAAATTTTAATTTTTTTTCCTTCAGCCACTGATGAACACTTTAGTTTTCTTTTTTCCTTTCAATGAAAACAGAAAATTAATTTTGAAGAAATAATAATCTCATTTAACAATCCATCTTCACTGTGGAAAGTTTCCTATTTGCCACCAGTTAGTGGATTTTTCCCCAAGAAGCAGGAAATTACTCTTGACAAGCTCAGTTATGAATAGTGGCTGGCTTTGCTTGGATCAGAGTTCATAGGAAAAAGTTGTGTTCAAGGTAACTTGAATAGACTGTGTTTCAATAACTCACTGAGCAGCAGCCAGCTTTGCTGAAACAATGGTAGTTCATTTTCCAGAGTCTAGAACAACAATCAGCTTAACACCCTCTGTTGGGGTTCTTGGGCAGCTTGATTTTGATTTTACGTAAAGCAACTATGTTTACAAGGAATAGAGGAACTTTGAAAATTCCAGCAAACATAAAAAATAAAGAAAGCAATGCTTGGAATAATAGTCAGAAAAAAATGAACACAGCTCTTACTTCAAAGGAGAATTTCACTACCTTGTTACACAGGGAATGCATTTTCTCAGTTGACACAGCAAGTCTACTGCTTATTCTGAAAGATGGAGTTACCATTTCATTCAAGACATGTACCCACCATCCCTGTAATAACTCACAACCACGTAATATCATCAGCAAACCGGTGAGAGACATGTAATTTTGAAAAAGGTAACTGCAAATAGTCGTCTTAAGGCAAAAACCAAAACCACATTTGAAACAGCTCATGCCTGTTTCTTGGGGCTTTTTTTTCCACATTTTTTCCTTTAAATAATACGGAATTACAAGGAAGACAATAAAAAATTATTTCCTGGCAGCAGTAACCTTCTTTACTTGACTGATTATTAAAGAAAAAATGGTCAAATGCCCTGAACCCCATTCCAGTGACAACAAATACAATTTTACAATTTATCCCACTCTGTTCCCTCACACCTTCTCCTGGCAATATTTTCTCACCAAATTATGAAAAACTTCTTTTATTTTTTCTTTTGAATTTGATTAAAATTCACCACAAAAAGGGTGAAGGAATCAGATTTCTGAAGGAGTCCCTCTATCACTCAGATGTCAGGGTTTATTTCTATTGGGTTTCCAGTTCATTAAGGTTCCAAGATGCCTTAGAGCACATGGTTTGCATCCATCCTTGTTTCAGAGAACAGAAGCCATTAGTCTTTCCACTGCACTAAGCAGCAAAATTTGCCTACTCTTTTGATTGCAGTTGTTTACCTGTTTGGCAAAGAAGCCAATCTGTCACCTCGTTGTCTGAAGTCCTTTCATATCTCTTCAGTTAAAGAAGAGAAGGGAGGACACCTAAAATGAGTCTGGAGCCTCCAAACTAGAACTGTTATTCCAATAGAAGCTACTGGTATGCCAAGAACCTCTCAACACAATCCACTTTTGCTAAAAAAGTCTTTTAGAAAAAGAGGAGGAGAGAGGAGGAGAAGAGAGAGGAGAGGGGAGAAGGAACTGTAGCAATACCTTTTATACCAAGATGGAAAATCTGATTCCTGGAATACCTGAGACCTGAAGAGCACTCCTGAGGGAACACACAGCAGCCACTTGCCAGGCAGGGCCAAGCAACCAGAGAGAACATTACAATCCATCTGCCAACACAAACCTATGGCCTCTGGTTGTTTTTGGAGAAACACAAACATCCATCTCTCCATCATGGGAGCATATTGAAGTAAACAGCAAGCATAGACAGACAGCACCTAATGTTTAGGCAGACTATTCCCCAGTTCAGGTTTATTCTTTCTGCAAGGAGAGAGAAACAAAACCTAAATTTGCACCTCTGTCCTTCACCTTTACAGCTCTACTGAGAGTTCTTTCCCTGCTGGGTGGGCTGGCTGGGAAGAGCCTGTCACCTCCCTAGTGGGACAAGCAGCCCAGCTGTGTCCCACAGGATATTCAGGCACCCCACATGTGCCCCAGCTCTACAGACATGAGCCTTGGTGCCAGCCAGAAAGGAGCAAGCACATGGTGCTCCAGCAGGCCCTGGGGTCCCTGTGAGCTGGGACCAGGGTAAGGGTATAATAAGCCTTAAAAAATTCAGAAAAACTAGAATAAACTAAATCTTGAATAGGTCTGGGCACTGATGTCCCTTCTTTCCAAAAAATGCCATCTCTGCTTCCATATGGTTTCAACATAAACAACTTCAGTCTTAAAAATACTGAATTCACAAGTGTGACCCAGCCATCCTGCAGTCAACAGAAGAGCCCACCCCACCACCAAAAAAATTACACGATAGGAAAATATTTTGTTGTCAACAAACACCTAAGGCTTTGGACAGCTTTGGATGCTTGTACAAAGACAAGTCTATCCCTCACCACGTCAGCCACGCACCATGGGCAGGCAGTTCCCCTAATTCTACTGCCCTACGCTCTCCTTGCCATCCACCACCTCAAAGCTTCAGCTTTGCTTAAGCTAGGAAGTTCTAGAGATCAGGATCTCTGCTTATTTCACTTTTCTGGCAGCTCTGACAGCCAGAAAACTTAGGTATAAATCACCAAAAGGAGAGAGGAAGGAGAATGACAGACAAGGAATAAAACAGGCTAATAAATTCAGTTTTATTTTCATGGGTTGTCAATTCCTGCAGGTTTTGACACCTACTGAATGAAGTGAGTATCTGACTGCTTGAAATTACATTATCATGCCACAGCCTGAACACATTCAATATGCTGGCAGTAAGAGGAGGGCTGTCTCTCTCTGCCCTTCCTCTGTCAGGAGGAGTAAAAGGTTCTGCAGTTTCCTTCCCCATCCTACTGCCAATAAAAGTGTTTTCATTTAAGGTGGTTAAAGCATAACGCAACAAGGAAAAGAAAATAGGCCTACTCCTAGCAAGGAGTGTACTTAGGAGGTTTTATAGTATGGTTTTTTAGGGACAGCTACCATGACTCCATTAGACAAGTCTTCCAAAAAAAATTGTTAGTTAAACATAATTTCAAAAGTCTGATTCCTACTCCTAAACATACATATATACATTATTGCATCATATTTTTAAGACAGACTATTTGCTGGTCAATGCTACATCTCTGTTATTTATGCCATGTACAAATCATAACTTCAAAAATAATTATTTTAAAATTTGCACTAACAGAAATTGAAAGCTTTTTTTTTTTTTCTGGATGATAGAACACTCCAGTTTTAAAAACAATTGTATTTTATCTTAAGACAAACAAAATATCAATCAACAATTAGTTTGACTTGATGACTATTAAACACTGATTTCGGGTTCATAATGCCCAGAATGCTAGACTATGCACTGAAGATAACATTCATATCATGCACAGATCCTCTTGTTTTCATTCACCTGAAATAGTTATTTGTCAGCTAATTATCATTAACTCATCCCTTTCTCAGAATCATATAAGTGTTATCTGCTTAGCTGTGTCTTCTTGTTACTTTCACATTAACAAAGTGCATGAGAAGTGAAAATGCAAATACTCAACTCAAGGCTTACAAACATCTGAAATTCACCCATACTGAAACATCAAAATAAAAAGACTTCCCATTTCTGAAAAGCATGCACTGAAACAAATGTTTTATCCCACTATTTTAAGAATTTTTACATCTTCTCTTCTGGTATCTTCACTATTACAGTGCACAATGTAAAACTGTGGATGCAGTTCATACTTTAAATGAATTTGTACCTTAGCTTTTAACAATAGATTTGAGAGTAGGCATGACAGCAACAGTTTAGAATTTACAAAAATTAATTTGATTGGCAGAGATGTGAGACAACAAAGCCTTAGTCACTATGGCATACACCCAAGAACACTCAACTATTTTGAAGTCAAGAAACAACATATTCAACTGGAGATGTCTATAAATCTTATATATTTATAGTCTTATATAAATCACCTAGTAGTAGAATTCAGTTGTAAGCATGTAATTATAAAAGTTTGCTTTTGAGTCACCCAGAGCAGAAACCAATTTCAGAAAATCACTACTGGCTATGAAGAACATTTACCATTCACATGGGACTTTTTTCTGGGTACCTCTGAGGGTTTGGATTTTCTGTTGAAGAGGTGTTACTTGGGTAATTAACAGCCCTCAAGGGCTACACAGTTGCACTTTAAAAAATGGAATGGAATGGATCAGTTGGAAGGGACCTACAAGGATTATCTAGTCTGACTGACCTATCCAGGGCTGACAGAAAGATAAAGTGTGTTGTTAAGGACATTGTACAAATGACTCTTAAACGATGATATGCCTTGGGCATCAACCACCTCTCTAAGAAGCCTGTTCCAGTGCTTGATCACTCAGTCTGTAAAGAAATGTTTCCTAAAATATTTTGTTTTTGAATACATCTAAACTTATTCACAACAATGACCAGCAAGGACTTTCACAGCCTAATTACACATTATCCAAACCATGGTATCTTTCTATTTTTTACTGGATCTGGCAACTACCCATTCCAATTGTAAACTTATATTAGTCTTACACTGAAACAGCTCAAAATCAATCCTTGAGGCCACTTTTTCATGCCTCCCAGAAATGTCTTCTCATATCCTTTCCCTTGTTTACTCCTTCCTCATTTGAAGAGCCCTAACCTTTGTCATTCCTCATATGGAAATTATTTCCTCATTGCTCCTACTCATTTGTGAGAGTTTTCCAGTTCTTTCAATCCCATTTTGGGAATGGGAGGTGTCCTGGTTTAGGGCAAATTTGGGAAGAAACACTCTAGGAGAGGAAGTCACAAATGTCAAATGAAAGTAGTCGAGTGCAGACACTGAAGATTTATATAGAGTGAAGTTCTCTGTATTGCTCTCCATTGCTTTTAGTTTGCCTTTTTTGACTCCTTTTGAGAACCAAGCAGATGCTATGGTAGAACCACCCAACACACAGAGAAAATCTCACTCCTAACCTTGCAAAAGTCTTGTCAGAGTCCATCAGTTTCTAAATGAAAAAAAAATTATCCCCCATAAACTGCTTTCCCACGTTCACTAAAGGCAAGGCTAGCTTTTGTCCCTGGGCAACACAAGAATGCTCTTTTCTGTTCGTGTTCAATGATCCAAAAATATATCTCCTGAAAATATAACACAGACATATCCTCTTTCTTATACAGTTTACATGGCCTTAAAAAGCTGGCATCAATATATTAGCATCTTTGTTCTGTGGTTGACATTTTCCACTCTATGAACAGGATCTTCCTATAGAGAAGCTAGAGAAAACTATTTCCCCAAGCTACCACAACACACAAAACCCAAAAAGCAACACAAGAGAGAACATCAAGAACTGTTCTGTATTCATGCTCAGAAAGCGACAAATACAAAACTTAGCAAAACCACCATAAAAATGAAGGTTCACAATTTTAATACAGAAAGGTCCTTCAATAAAAGATCATAAGTTCTTACATATATAAATGTCTTGAAAAGCACTACAAAAACACAATATAGGTAAGACCCTGTAATAATGTTACGTTTAAATAAGATTGTGGGTACTTGGTGCTTTCATCTCTACTGCTACCTGGTTTCTGGTTTCCTGTGCAGTCCCTTAAAATCTGCAACAGCCAGAAATTTTCTGACCACTATAATACTGCAAGGAAAAAACTTTCACCTTTTACGTTCCGAAGCAATATATTGTTGTTATGCTGCATCCTGTCTCCACAAAAAGGAGAATGGCAATACAGAATGGTATCATTAAAATAAAAGCATGGTATTATCTTACATTTCCTATGAATATGTGTTGTGAATTACCTTGAAGTTTTTAGTGTTGCAACCTTAACTAATGCTATGGTGCGTATTTACTAAGTGCAATTGACTCAGACTACTGAATGAAAACAGATTAGGACGGCACATTTTCTTGCTTTTGTATAAATGCATAATGCTGCAATGTTTGGAATGCAAACTCCACAGGGGAACATAAAAAAAATACTGGTTTGTAAATTAAAGTCACTGAAAAGAAAATGTCAGCCATGAAAATATTTCCTTTAATATTATGTTTTATAAGTTTTTTAATCAGTCTCTCCTCCAGCTGAGGTGTGAATTACCATTAACTTAGTGGTTCAATAAATTATTAATAAGAAATGGTAGAATCTAAGGGGGAAAATGGTACTTTAGAGCACACACAATAGACGAAGAGCTGCAAAAATGGGCCAGAAATTTTGCTGTGAAGAGGTAATGCAGCAAAAGGGAACAGCTGGAGACTATTAAAAGCACTCATTAGAGGGAAGAAGCAGCAAACTGCTCTAATTGGGTCAGCTGACAGGTGGCTGTGCTTCAGCAGCGCTCCCCTGGCAGCCCCGTCCCAGACACAGGGGCTGGTGCTACTGTGTGAGCCCCAAAGCAGAGCCACAGCTGCAAAGCTGCACTGCAGCACATCCAGTGGCCAATGCAAGCACCTCAGCACCAGTGTGTAACACAGGCAGTGAAATGACTCCTCTGAACAGGGTATGCCAGGGAAAACAGTGCACAAAATGTTTAGCCTCTCAACTACAGCTTGGAACCCAGTAAGTGAAAAATGTTCTTTTTTATTTGTATATTTGACTCCCCAAATACCTGGTATGCAGTGCACAAAGGCAAATAATTTTAACTCTGCATGCCTCACATTTCTAGTTTAAACAATGTTAACCAAATTATCAGAACCTCCCCAGAATTTCCCAGGTTTAATCAACAGCCATTTTTAGCCCCCCTTGTGAGGTCCTCGGCAGGAAAATCAGAGCCATGAACCCTCTACTCCCTCACTGCACAAATCTGTGGACAGGCAACTCTCTCCTGACCGCTTTTTAAATAGAGAAACACACTCATGAGATGACAGCCAGAAGATGGAGGCATGGACTCCACACCATGGTTCCTCCTGGAGGCCACATCTCTGGCAACTGAAAAGCTTGAAGAAATTTATCTGAAGTCATGAAGGAGAAACCTCAATGATGACAACTGATGACATAATATAATTACTCATGGTATTGGGCTGATAAATGACATAAGACAGCCAGATGCTGTCTGGAAACCAGTGTAATTGGTAAATACTTTTCATTGTAGATAGAAATTTGAGGATATAAATAATAAAACTAGTTAAATATATTTAGTGAGTATTCTTATATTAATGAAAACCATGGAAATCATAAAAGGAAATTCCCAAGATTCAGGACTAAAAAAAAAAAAGCATTCTATGGAGTGTACCCTTCACCTTTTTCTATTATTTTGTTTGAAATTTATGAAATAACCTAAACAACATTAGTTTAAGTTTCGGCCATAAAAGCTAATATTGCAAAAGGAATGTTTTTTTCCCTATTATAAGAAATTTGATGTGAAAGTTTCCTGACATCGCTTGAATTTTACTTCCCTCCTTTGCAGTAATCCTAATACACTTTAACTATTATTTAAACATTTAATTTAAAAGACAAAAGGACAGATGCTCCTTTATGGGACCACTTGCATGAGCAATCTTTAACGTAAATGAGGGTGAATATTGTTAGAATATTTTAAATTTTTGCTGAGAAAAACACTTATTTTCAGAGATGAAGTTCAAAAACTATGCAGAGCCATCCAGAGATGCCGTGCAAACATAACTGCTAATTATAATGAAAATTTGAAACATCCTATAGGAAGGTGACATGTTTTTGTTTTACTGAATGATTTTTTAAATACAAAAATTCTCACTTCTGATACATTAGCGCAGAAATGTTTTACTGGAGTGAGCTAGGAGCCATGGTATTCATGAGCCTAAGAGAGATCAGAATCCCATGTAACCAGATTTCTTGCAATTCAGGAAACAACATAAAGCCCATGCTGCTTCACACACTCATTCAGCCTTAGTAGTCTTAGAACAAAGTATTACCGAGTATTAAGAAAAGATGAAAACCCTATATATGCCTTTTTTTGATGTCTCAAACTGAAGTTGTAATAAACACTAAATAATTACAAACAAGACTTCTGGAAAGAACAATTTTAGTATAAAGCTTTAAAATATTATAGTCCCTCTTCATCAGGGGTGCTTCCTACCTTCTGAACTTCCCAGCCCTGACCTAAATTGCATCTTATGCATATTTTTTTTAGGTTGGTACCTGCAGCACTCACGGCTGCACTGATAAGGGTTTGCTTGTTTTATTGAAGCATATTTAGTCTAAGAACTCTAGTTCAACCTGAAACACATTCACTACAATGAACTTAAATTAACTTTTGTGAATTTATCTCATCCTACAGGACCATAATGCAGGGCTGACAGTCACATCAGTGTGCTTGAAACTTGATTCAAGGCGCTCACCATGAATTACCTCTCTGCCATGTTCCATACTACCATGCTGCCACTATTTTTTTGGGGAAGCTTGGAAGTGATTTCTTCAGGTGACTAACAATAACTCACTCCAGCAGTGAAAGTGCCAGGTCAGGGCAAGGAGCTGGTGGATGTGGGTAAAAAGTCTCATATTGCAGCAGCTGCCTCTGACTCACAAATAAACGGAGGCTTGTTTTCTATCCTGACTTTCAATTAAATTTTGGTAAACACAGACATTTACCAAAATGTTTTGAACAATTTATCTGACTCCTGAATGATGGTTGCTCCTGGAACAAAGTCAAAGTCTGAAGCTCTATTCAGAGAAAATCTCAAATGTTCAGTGAATGGTAGAAATTTCTGTCTCTGTTTCTGACCATCGCAATGTCAGCAATTAACATTTTCAATATTAAAAAAACAACATGCAAGGTACTACAAGACTTCAAGATAGTTTGGTTTTTTTCAACTCCCTCCTTTTCTTAAGGATCAGAATTGAGAGGAAGAAATGCTTTCATCAAGGGCAAGTGACTGCCAAGGAGGGATAGAAAATAGGTTCCAAAATGTTTCCAGGATTCTAACACTGACTTACCAACAAAGAAAACAGAAATGAAAATGCAAAAATAATTTTATTAAGGATGCTAATTAATCAGATCGACAAACTGCCTTTTGAACAAAATGATTATTGACCTCAGTCAACACCTTTTATTTTTTTCATTATAGTTTTTGTACTGATCTGTGTATGCATAGATATCTGCATATGCATATAAATAACTTCTTAGAGAACATACCAATACCAATGAAAATGCAAGGTAATTTCTATTAGTTTTTAAAACAACATTAATCAGATCTATTTGTTTCAGATCTGCTTGAAGTAAAATTTCACTGGCTATGGATACCATATCTTAAGGTGCACAGTCAGTACTGAAATAATACCAGGTTTTTACAGTCAGTAGTAAGAGTTACCAATGTCTGCACTTCAAATGAGAAGGCACTCAAAGTACAAATGCTACCACTCACTTTTAACATTTCCAAAAAAGAAAATGTGGTAGTGTTATAAAGTTGTAGTAAAAACCCCCACCCCTCATTAATTTCCTCAACCCCCTTGTCCCATGCAGAGATGATGATGCACAAGTCCATGAACACAGAACATGCAAATCCTTCCAGCTCTGCACACCAGGAGGTCAAGACCAACTCAGCTGACATAGGGATCTCTTTGAGATCTCTAGGCACATAGCAAATAAGAAACCCTCCACAGTTCATAACTGTATAGGAAATGTCACTAAATTTAAGGCTATTAGACAGTTACACTGCTACCTCCCCCTTCAATTACTCATAATGTACAAGTTTGTCTGTTCACAGGGTTCTACAAGACAAACAACAGAATACAAAAGAAATTAAAACAGCTCTGTAACATGAAAAAACCCAGTCCTCCTTGGATTCATCCAGCTTCAGCTAAGGCTGAAAGGTGTTGTGTGGCAGTTGTTCAGTGCTCTGCTGTCTATGGCTCATCACACATCTTGTACTCTACTGCCTTTTCAAAACCCCACAAAAACATCCTCTCTTTCTCCTCCAAAAGCCACAGATATATTTTGTTTTGGCATTATGTCTGGGCTGCAACATCTCATGGTAACCATCAAGCTGTGCTGTCACTGCTGTTTCACTGAAGTCTCTGCAGGTTCAAGTATGTCTGAAGGCTGAGGCCAATCAAACTGGACCTCCATTAGACAGAAGGCAAGAAGTAATCCCACCACTTTGCCTTTTTTGAGAGGTGTCTTTGTACATGCAAAGAGATCAATATGAATCAAACTAGGCACCTCCCTAGTTTCTGTATTTCTTATTTAGTACTCATTCACCTACTGCCGCAAGTCCTCTGTATGCAACAAAAGCTGGCAGGTGTTATCACAGTTCAGCAGTCATACAAATTTAAAACTTATTATGAATAGCTTATTCAGCATTATTGCCATCATCTTAACCCAAAAAAGACAAAAGGCAACAAAACCAAAGCAAGAACTGAGATCAGAGCCCTGATGTAAAGAACATTACAAACAACTTAGCAGCAAGAACATTAGACTTGAGCTCACTGAATTGCTCCGTTTCTCAACTTTCCTGTGATGCTGCAGAGTTACAGACATAGTCTAAAGCTAAAAATCTGTCTGAATAGTCCCAGTGATACATATAGGCAGAATTATTGTATTACTATGCAGTGCAAATCCCAATCAATTGAAGGACCATAATTCAATGGTGGAAATCTGGAACTTGCTGTCAGCTTATTCAAGATCAAAGTGAATTGGCAACAGTCTACACAGTTAAGCTACACAAACTAAGGACCAGGCAAGAAAAGACAAAGGAAAAACACAAGAGGGAAGATGATGCCTCAGTATCCCACTTTTCATGCATCCAGCCTGAGTAACAGCACTAGACAGCAATGATGGGAAACTGATAATCAAAACCTTTTATTTAAACATACCAGGTATCTTTCCTCCTGCCTCATGTTGGGGGTACGGATCAGGTGATTCTGTTCACCTCGCCAGTCTCCGAAACGCCGAAAAAAATAATTGGATAGGAATCTGCTGACAGGATCTCGAATAATATTGATGTACACGGGCTGGTCTCCTCCAAACCTGGTGGGAAGAAAATGGGTGAATCTCATCACAAGGTTCCACACAGACACGTATCTATTATCTCTCAACTGAATGCTTTCAAATTACTTCCTACAGAAATTCAGAGCTTTTACAAGGTGAGGTGTGAAACTGAGAATCTTACAACTAGTTTCTAAACCTTTGTAAATGCATAAATACAGAACACATTAAGCTATATGTGCACTACAAACATTTTAGTTGAAAACTGTTTTTCACACTGTATCAACAGTTTTGCTTTTTGAGTTCTCTCCTTGCTGTTTTCAGATGAAGAACCTTCTGCAGATGAATCAGAGAATGAGCATTTCTTCCCAACACACTTCCTATCTAGGCAGTCATGTCAGAACAGGCACCACCCAGCAGTAATTGCTGTAAGCCAGCCTTGGTTCCCATTTGCCTTTACAGTAAGTGCAGTAATGTGCAAAGGATTTTCAGCTTACTTCGAAAGCTTTTTTCCAAAAGCTTCCTCTAGATGAACTGACAGATCTGCGTGGTATTTCCAACTTTTTATTTGCTGGAACTTGTGCAGAACCTCATCCCCTCACCCCCAGCCTGAACCAGTGGCTGGATTTGAGGTTATTTCATCATTATGCAATATCTCATCCCTGTACTGCACTTCACAAACATTTTTTTTTTTAAATCAATATGAAAATTCTTGCTTCAAAAAAGAAATTAAGTGTCAATCTCAAGTACACGCAAGTCCAAGGAAAAGGAACGGGTAACACCAGGTGTGACCAGTCTTGCACATAAGCAAAATGTGGCATATGTATATATATCTATACGTGTGTGTGCGTATATATATATGTATGTATATATGTGTGTGTGTGTGTATATATATATATACATGTATATATATGTGTGTGTATATATATATATATATCTGCAACTTAGAGGGGAGAAGGTAAACCAGAACAATTTCACCACCTTGACTTGACCCTCTTGTATGTCTCCTCCTGGTGCTAAGTGACAAACATCTTCAGTTCAGCAGCTGGCATTCCAAAAGTGGAAAGGAGGAAAAACAAGCTTGTGATGGTTTATGATTACACAGAATGTTAGAATACTGGCTGCATATTTTAGATCAACATACAGCATCAGGAGAGCAGGCCTAACTGCAAGAAAAAAGGGGAAGCTGCTTACACTGTTCCATGG
Organism: Muscicapa striata striata; assembly: GCA_030060385.1. Lineage (NCBI taxonomy): Eukaryota > Metazoa > Chordata > Aves > Passeriformes > Muscicapidae > Muscicapa > Muscicapa striata. Next base: position 1,284,209 of record JAREIS010000062.1, on the reverse strand, counting down.
TCAAAATTAAAAAATGTACCTTCATAGAACAGATTTATGGACTACAAATTCTGTGAGACAAAGAATGAAATAAAACCTTCCTGGACTGAGAAGTTAATAAGATAAATTTAACTTGGAATTTTCTTCATCTAAGAACATGGATTATGCTTCTCCCTTCTGTTTCCCCAATTTAGGTGAACAATTCTCACTTAAGCACTAGCTTACGCTTTATTTTTGGGAGCTTGAGGATTTAGACATATTTAAGTATTTAAATGCTATTCTGATGATTTTCTGAGTCACAATTTGTGTAATTTCTTCTAAAATGTAAAATGCTAGATTAAAAGAGAGAAAATTGAAGACACTCTTTAAATTAAAAAACACCTCTCAGTTTCTCCTCATCTTTTGAAGCGATGAATAACTGACTATGTATCATAAAAGATCAGGGCTTCTCATAAAAATTAGAGGCAGCAGCATTGTTTAAAATTATGAATTCTAGTAAAAGACAAGAGAAAAATCTGAGAGTTTAAACTTGATTTTTATTCTGCATGATTTCCCAGACTCCTAAATATAGTCTGCAAAGGCTTGTCTCATGCGTAACTATGCCAATCAGTAATCTCATTGACCTCAGTGCTGCAGGATCACTGCCATAATTTGAAATTGCACAGACAGCATAAAATTTTAAAACAATCCAATTAAAAAGACATATGCTCCTTGCTTCCTGATTAGTGTACAACCCAGTTTGGACACAGATGTGCAAGTGAAACATCCTGAATTTAGTATCCTGAATTCTTCTCTAAGCTTATCTTTGCTGCTTTTTATCTTTATACAGAAATAAAACCTACATTTACAAAAAAAGGCATTCCTGCAAACACCAGAGGAACAATGTTTACTCAAATATTTACTCAAATAGAAAGTTTTGAGTGGAACTACCTTGGTCTGGTAGTTTTGGAAACTAAACTTTTCACGTGAAATTGCTGAAAATAATAGATTACATCTAAATAACTGAACACATTATCTTCCTGCTGCTTGATGCAGATAGCAATAATCAAAAGTGGAGGAGGGCAAAGAAAAAGGGAAGAGTAGGGACAGTAAGAAGTGATGACAGCAGCAAGCTAGCTTAAGATAAAGACAAAACAATCACAAGGTTCATAGAAGAAAGAAACAGGGATGTCCAGCCCCAGGATTTGTAGAGGATGTTAAACCTAAATGCTCATCAGAAGAGCGAAAAATGAAAGTCAGACAGTTAACAGCTGTCTTGATAGAAATTTTCAATACATATTGTCTCTTCTGAAGTAAAAGGAGGGGTGAGATTGCATAACCAACCCACCATATTCCCAGAGCCCATCCTTTTGCTGGTAAGATCATGTTTCTGAACATGAGAACAGTAAATTCAGGACCAAAAGCCCTGAGAAAAGAGGCTCATACAAGCTCATTCACCCCAAGAGGACAGCTGAGACGGGAGGTCACTCTTTCACAAATGCTCCAGAAGAACCTCCATTTCCAAAATGGAGACTCTGCATGTTCCCCACCTCCCCAAACATAGGACAGCTCAAATTTCTGATTTTCTGCACAGTGTAACCAGCTGCTATACACCCAGCTGTGGGTTGCTCCACCAGACAACAAGCAAGGAAGTATTAGAAAAATCAAGTCTGTTCTGGTCCCTATTCAAATGTGCGTTTTTTAAAAAACATAGTTTATAATACTTCAAATTCCAACTGTTTGTTTCTATGGACTGTACTCAGAGTCTTTTATGGAAACTAAGCAGCACTTACATAGCTTAAAAAACCCTAAAGGTTTAGGAAAAAAATCAATTACCTTAAGTTATTTAGAGAAAAAAAAGGGCAAATCAATGCTCCATTTGTTCAAGTATGTTCTGCATATTTTTAGATACCTATCAATCACAACATATTAAATGCTCTCCCGAGTGTCACTTTTCAGATTAACAACACCTACATGAAAGTGTTCTTGCAAAAAACCAGATATGTGCTCTCATTTTATGCATTACATCACCTTATTTGCACTCCAACACCTATTGTGAAGGATTCAAAATGGGACACAATCGTATTTTCTAGGCCTGAATAGCAGACTTACCTTCTCTGAGCAGGATCATGATTGGATCATTGGATCCTGATTGGACCATGATGAAGTTGTACAAATATTCCCATCTCCAGCAGCACACTGGTGCAACTGGGAAGAGTGGGTCAGGATTACCACCACTCCACCAGAACACCACAAATGGATACACAAACCCCCACAACACTCTTCCTGAACTTAATGTCTCCTGATTTATTCCATATATACACTAGTAAATCCCATTAGTTTTAGCTGATCTGCTGTTGAGAGTATATTTTTGGAGTCTGCATCAAAAAAACTGTTTGCAAGCTTCAATCAATGATATTTAGCTTCATTAATAATATATTCCCCTATGTCTGTCTTAATAAAAGCAAAATAAAATGAAAAAAGCCTAAGAAGTATGTGAGCTTGGCCCTTCACATTTCTGATAGATTTCAATTTTATTATTTACACAACCAAAATCTTCATTTAAAATAATTTACAAACACCTTGCAAGTTAGGGGAAAAAAAAAAAATCAACAAATGTGATTGACTTGGCTTTAAAATGGAGGCTCTTCTAGCTCATATTATTTTTCATTTCATTTCAGGAGGCAGAAGATGGTTTCATTATTCTTGCAGCCAAAGCACAATTCCTTAAGGAAAAGATGACTCCCAACCTATTCTCTGTAAGAACTTTATCTGCCACTTACTCTTATAACATACACTGTTTCCCCTTAGACAAAAAGGGTGGTTCTAGAAATTCAATATAATAGAAGCAAACAAGAACCAATAGCCACACAATATTAATAGGAACAGTCATATTGTGTCATTCATATAAAGGAAGCACAATTTCCTTTTACAGTGCCATACAACTGAGAATCATACACTGAAAGTACAACTGCCCAGCCATCTTTACTCATCAATTGTCTTAGAGCTCCATGCCCTGCAGCACAGCTTCATGGGGAGGTCATGTAAAAGCACTAACATAAAACCTTCACCTTTTTAGGACCTAAATAAGATGCAGTTACTTCAACATATATCTTCTGAAAAAGGTATTTTGGAAAATAAGTTTTCAGAACATCTTGCATCAGTGTGAACTTGTGGCAAAGCAATCCCCTGCACACAAGGAACCAGGCACTTCTGGGATGCTCCAGTGATGCTTCTCAAGGTTGAGCTGCAAAGAGGAATGGGCTGAGGTACTGCCAGCCTCCATAATCAGGAATTTGTTTATCTTCCTGCTCTTGTCTGTAGTGCCTCTCTTGCAGCTTTCACCCTCATGCTGTAATCATGTTTTCAACCTTTTCCTTAGAACTGGGGGAGCTGATATAGGGCATTTCTCTACTGATGCACCTATGTCACCCATATGGTTATTTCAATCATAATAGTACTGGCACAGCTGAACTGGCACAAGGACTATGTAGCGCAGACCTCATTTAAAAACTTTGGCTTCATGAGGCTTTTTCCTTTTGTGCAGGGTGCTAACAAGGCTGCCTCTGCACAGCAAGCTGACCTAAAAGTTATGCCAGTCTGCTTTTTTGTTATTGCTCTCTAGTTTATCCCAGACACAAAACGAGCAATGTAGAGAGGTGATGTAATCACCACCTTGGAAGCATTCAAAGAACACACAGATGCAGCACTTAGGAACATGGTTTAGTGGAGGACTTGGCAGTGTAGGTTTAGAGTTAGACTTGATGACCTTAGCAATCTTTTTCAATCTTAACAGATCTATGATATAATTAAATAAGTATTTTCATTTCAAAACTGCATCTTTGACTGGCCTGCCCTTCAGTGTGCATGGATACAAAATGCCGAGTAGTTCAAGGTTAACAGTTAAATAGTGCACACCCCTCATCAATCACCCTTTCTGGATCTGAGATTTCAACAGTAGGAATTTCAGTTTCTGAAGTGATGCATCTGGGTCACGTCACTGTAAAATTACAACTGAGTCCTCTAGGAATTGTTTAGTAAGGTGCCTCACATCAGTGAATGGCTAAAAGACAACGCTGTAAAGCCTTGTATTTATGTATTTCACTATTCTGAAAATGTACCAGAATATTTTAGGTTACATTTTGTCAGTCATACATGCATGCTAAACAACGAGGGTCTTTTTTTACCCTATACTTTTCATTCTTCTGAGGACATCAAAGTAGTTTAATATATAAATTCACACTGAACAGCACCAACATGGATAAGTATCCTGCACAGGTTCCAAGTAAACTAAATACTAATTATGTTTTCATTTATGTAATGCAAAGTTACAGCTGCAAACAAGTATGAGAGTAAACACTAACTCTCCATGAAAGCCTAACAGCAGCTAAACTCTGCATTCGTTAAAATCACCTAACTCCAGATACCCTGTATTTAAGACTTTCTTCCAGAGGTCTGGCTTAGGATCTCTCTGGACCTCTGATTGATGTTTCACTGTAATTCAGAGATGCAAATGCTTTGAATTATATTGAAGAATAGAAAAGCTAATTACAAAGTATTACAATAAATTTCCTGCAAATAGTAGAATAGCTGATACAGCTCTTTGGAAAGTATTAAATCAACAAACACGATAGGAAGAAAGGATATATTTTCAAAATTGAGTGAGACCACAGATTTGGCTGAGGTAGTTACATTCACATAAAATCTTGGGGCTCAACTTCTAGGAAGGTTATTATGCAAAGGCTGCTGCAATGTACTTAGCATTGCATATTCAGCTTTCTGTATGAATACATTTATCAAAAGAAGTATGGGTGACTCCAGCTATCCTGTGGAAATGGCTGTTGCAGACAGCAACTCAGTGTTGGGAGCGTCCATATGGGAACTGAAATAAAGTAAATTGTGTGTAACAAAAAAATAAATCATTGTAACTCTGCAGAATATATCATGTATGCAATCTATAGAATATAAAAATCAATGTAAGTGAAACTGATAACATGGCTGCTCACTCACAGATGTGAAAATCTAACATCAGACAGGGACTGTGGACATCACCCTGCTCGAGGCTTTGCACAGTTTAGCACGATAACCTGTGATTCAGAAATTATGTGCAAAGTGATAATGTTTTCAGAAAACAAAGCTGCAAAAGGAGAGAATAACAAAGGGAGTGGTTTGCTGGTAAAGAGCCACTTGAGCCACCAGGCAAGAAAGACATAAGAAAATATTTTGCACTGTAGTAGGGCAAATGAAACCCAAAGCATCTAGAATCTGAAGCAGAGCATATTCATAGGGAAGGATTAGGTCTGGGAAGGACATGCATATTTCCACATATTATCAGCAGTGTGGGAGTCCTTACAGGCAGAATGATTCTAGTTTCCCTTTTTCTGAGAAGCAGGAGGAGAGAGGAGCAAAGACCTGACATAGCACCCATATGACCATTCACAGAGTCCATTTTCAGGAAAACATGAACAAAGCTCAGAACAGCATCACAAAAATGATGAAAAAAATTAAAAGCCTCCAACTTGCAAAGAGAAGGAGAAAATACAGAGAAGACTGAGAGTTGACCGATGACTGTGCGTAAGGTATCACACATGAAATTACACAGGTGAAAAATTTGATGAGTCTTTCCACAGTGGGCAAATGCACTCAAGAGATCCAAGGAAAAAAGAGTCAATGGGACTTCTCTGAAAAATGAGGAGGAAAAATAACTCATAAATTACTATCTGAGAGAACAATTCACTATTGAAAGAATTTATCAAGTGCAGTAGATTCTCCATTACTGGTGATTTAGAATCAAGACTTCAATTTCCTTCCTGAAAGATGGAAGTTTTAGGTTTAAACTTATTTATCAAGGATAACAAAGCTTCAAAATAACTCAGAACTGTCACCGTCCATCTTTTTGCCTGAAGGCAGGATCAACTATGCAATTGCCAGCTTCAAAATCCTGACATATAATCTGTTCTGTTGCTTTGCTGTCCTTGTTGTTCTAACCTTTTCCTAAATGTCTGATCTGGAATTCGATACAATTCAAGTCCACCACTTGTGTTAACATTGCTCATTAAGAGATGCATAATCCCTTTATCTCTGCAGAACCTTTTAAATAAAAAAATTTCAGAAGTGTTATGACAGTCCCCTCTTTCCCTATCTTCTCTATTTTTTTTTTTTTTTCTCCTGTGATTTTAGGTGAATTTCTGAAATCTCTGATCATTCTTCTTATTCTCTTTTGGACCCCTCTGGACAGATCATCATCCTTTTTAAATCAAGTTACTCTCAAACTCGTAATCTGCAGTGTGAATGTGAGCATGGAAGCTGAACAACAGTAAAAACAGAATAATTGAGGAGTAAAGCCTGACCCACTTTCAGTAACAAGATTTCAAGCAACAATTTCTGAGACTATATTCTGATACTACTATGTTATGAGCTGAATGAAAGATAGAAAGTCCATTATGCAAAGAACATACGAAAGCTAGGGGAATAAATTCTAAATTAAATTATCTTACTCTGTGGAAATACTCACCACAAAGCAATGCTTATTAAAAAAATAACCCCCCAAAAAACCCTGCTTAGATCACATAAAGGTCAAACTGCACATTAGATTTGTGCTTAGCCTTCCATCAAGTCACAGTTAAAATGCATCATTACACACTCACATAATTTAAAAAATGTAGTATAAAAAAGGAAAAAAAATATGTAGGAGGGATTACAGCACCATGTGGCCATTCATGAAATGTGTACTTTACAAGGCAGACCTCACATGATGGTAGAAAGTGTTTCATGATGTGTTAGCAAAAAGTACAAATTATAATGAACACACATAAAGACACAGTGTTAAGGCCATGCACATGAGTTTAGCTGACATTTCCCTACTTTTAACAGCTTACCCAGAGGGTAATTTTTTTTTCTGTTACCATGTTTTTAATGACATTTCCCTAAGTGTGCATTTTTATTCTGTTTTTAAGGAGAAAAAATCCCACAACAAAAAATTACTTCAGTAGATAATCTTAGGCTGCAATCATTGTTTCAAGATGTTGATTCAACGAGGCATTCAAAGAGCCCAATCCCTCCCACAGCTGAGCTGCACAGACAGTGCAAGCTGACCCAACTACTGCTCTTTGTATAAAGTATACCTGAGTTTGCATTCTAAGGGTCACAGCCATTCAGCACCTTATTAGGGCAGCTCTACACATTTGCCTAATACACTCTTTTCAAATGCTAGTGGAGCACGGTTAACATAATAGGCACATTCTACAAAACATGAACATGCTGTGTGGCACTACTTGTTCCAAAGAAAAGAAGAAATAATAATCCTCAAGCTACTAAAAAATCTTGATGTTATGACAAAAATTGCATGACTCTAAGATAATGAAAGCAGCATCACAGAATCACTTTGGTTTTACTGACCTCCAGTCAGTCTGAAAAAAAAGTGAAATTTTATTTCCAAATCAATGTATATAGAAATATACATACAGAGATTAAGTCTCTGCAAAGCAACATGTTTATTTGCCAAAAAAAAAAAAAAAAAAAAAAGACTGTAAACGTATCATCTAACCCTTCCAAATTATCAAGGAGCTAACATGCAAGGCTTCCAAACACAAGCTGCCAGCACAGAGTGTGCTACAGCTTTCAAACATGAAGCTTATTCACATTTACCTCCTTTTTGTTTGTCAGCTATAGACACACTCTGCAAGAACAAGGGAATGGTGTAACATCAAAGTGCTGTGTTAAAACACAATTTTTAGAGCTTTAAAACACAATTTTTAGATCTGCTTCTGCATGAAAAAAACCACAGAACCAAAAACTAACAAAAAGATCTCAGCAACATTCAGAAATCAAGTTTTTTGTTGGGCTTATCCAGACTTAATTTCTCTGCTCATCCCTGCCTTCTTATAGCATGTGATTTATTGCTACCAATAGGTCAGAATTCAGGTCAGAGTTGAAGGAAAATCACCAACCTGACCAGAACTGCTGCATGTGACACTGTCTGCTGCTACAGCAGTTCAATTTTATTCATTTTTATTAGTTTGTGTTGGCCATTGTATCTGGCAAAAAAGTAATAAAAAAAATTTCAGCAATGCTGATACAGACTGTCTACCAAAAAAGGCTTGTTTCAAGAAAAACAAGAACTTTACACATGAACTCTGCTAATGAAAAACAGAAAACTGGAAATATTTCTTATGTTGATTCTAGGGACTAAAGGCAAGCTCCTTCCCAAGCAGAAGACTCAAGAGATCTTTCTCTCCTCCCCACACCTCTCACACTGAGCAAGGACACAACAGAGCTGGGGCTGGCATCCAAGCAGGGCACAGGAAGGTGACTGCTGGCTGTGCCCAGCAGAAAGTCCACACGCTCTGGTTTGCACTGCTTTCCCTCCAGCAGATGTACCTGCAGTGTGGTTGTCTCAGAGTTCTCTAGTCCTTTGCAGTGTGGTTTCAAACTGGTCAACATGTTCAGAAATTATTTAGGAATTTGGGAAGAAAGGATGGAAAGACAGGCAGAACACCTGGAACTGCTGCATGGCTCTTAATTCTTTAGAAACTTACGCCGAAAGCAAAGTGCTGTCCCCTCCCCTCAAACACAGGCACACATATGCTAAATACACACCTAAGATATTAAAAACTGCAGCTGAAGGGAGGAAGAGGGCAGCAGCCTGACAGCACTGAAAGGATGACTCCTGACACAGTAGTGCTGGGTGATAATTCATCCCAGCTCTGAACAAATAAGATATATTGAATTAAATTATAAGGGCTAATTAAACTGTAAAATTAAATAGGGTAAGTGCTTTATCTCTGCATCTCCTTAGCACATCATAAGAAATTTTAAAGGAGCTAATTCCTCAGTGGCCTATAGCTATGCAGAAAGTAAAGAATTCACAGCTCCAGTGAGATGTGAAAAAGCCTGTTTCACTTTCTGGGTGGTTGTTTTAATGTTTCTCCCTTCTCCGATTTCACCCTGTCCTGATCAGCCAGCCTCCAAACAACCAAAACTCACCAGTCACTGACACAGGTGTGACCTTAGGTTTTTACATAGTCTCATGCAACATTCACTTACCCCAAGACAGGAAGGAAAGCCCAAGCTCCTTGCTCTGCCTGAACTGGGGTCCGTAAGTGCATGGTCAGAAAATAACAGTTTGATGTTGGAGAGAGACGTGCTTCCTTCTCGTGACCCAAAAAGGAGTTGTGCAATTCTCCACATTCCTGACTCATCCTTACCCAAAACCATGGCCTTGCCACCCACCTCTGCATTCCTGCAAATGTTCTTCTGCTTCTCTGAAATCTGTGAAACTTGGAGCACTCATCAAGTGTCTTGAGTCACTGCCCAATGACTGCTGCAGTTAATTCAGCACATTACTGAGAAATCAAGGGGGGCTTCTCCACAAACTTGAAGCTTCTTCCTGATTCATTTTTTCTTGGACTAAATAGATGACAACAGGCACTTATGATAAAGTACAGTGAAAAAACAGCAGCTATTCTGAAATAGTTTTTTATCTCTCTGCAGGTTTTTCTGCTTCTTCAGAGCTTCTGCACTCCAACACTCTACTGCCTGGATCTACCAGCAACCTGGAATCTCAGCAAATATATCAACATATAAATCTTTACCTGCTTAGAGATACTATTCAGTATTTGCTCCTGATTAACACTTTGGATGTTTTTCCCAGCAACATTAGTATATACACTTCAAATCAGAAAAAGACAATAAAAACCCCAAACCAACAAAAAACCAGCACTTTCTACAAAAGAAACAGTCTTGAAATGGACTTGATGAAGCCACCCTTCAGAAGCATGGGGTCATCACCTAAAGCTAGACATCACTGCACTGGATAGACTGGGAACAGAAGCTGCAAAATACTTTGAATAAAAGCTTTCTCTGCGACAAGGGTAATGTAGAAATTCACTAACATGAAAGAAGGACAAGAAAGTTTTTTATCTTCTGTTTGAAGCTGGAATTCATTAGAGTTATGCCTGTAAAAATCCACATAAGATTTGCTTTCATATCTGCTTTTAAGATTTATCTTTTTGTCTGTCTCTTTGCACTGCTTTGGATTGAGAAAAGATAGTACTGAATTGGAAGACGAAGGAGAGCAGAGGGGGATTAATTTACTCAGCTGAACCAACAGGCACTCTTAAAAAACTGTTCAAGAATGAGGGGGAAAAGGCATTGGCAAGCATTCAGGGCAGGATGAAATTTTCAAGGTTTCAGAACTTTGCTCAGCAAAACTAATGATGTTTCAGAAACATGCATGTACTCAAACTCACCAGTGAAGGCTTAGCTCACTTCTACTGGAGATTTATTCTGGAATGAAGATATAGCCTTTTTTTGTTTTCACTTGGAAACAATAGTAAGTAAATGCTGTAATGCTTTTTGAGAATAATCAGAGAGCTTTAAGTGCTGACAGGTTTATAAGCGGGTACAGGGCACAAAGGCAGAAAATTCAATTGATTTGTCATTGCTGCTATTCACATCAGCAATGTTAAAAAAAAACAACCCAACAAGTTGGTTGTTTTACTACTGTTTGGGAAGCTGAGAAGCACCAATAAGGATGAGGAAAAGCGCTGAGGTATTTAATGCCTTCTTTGCCTCAGGCTTTAATAAAAGATTGGTTATTTTTGGGGCACCCTGCCCCAAGTTAGAAGACAGAGAGCAGAAAGAAGTCCCCTTAATTCAAGGAGAAATGGTCAGTGAGCTGCTACACCAGTTAGCTACACACAGGGCCAGATGGGATCCCCCCAAGGGTACAGAAGGAGATGGAAGAAGTGCTCACTGAGCCCCTTTCCATCACCTACCAACAGTACTGGGTAAGCAGGGAGGTCCCTGTTATTGGCAGTCAGCAAACTGAGACCCATCCACAAGAAGGGCTGGAAGGAGACTCCAGGGAAGCACAGGCCTGTCAGCCTGCTCGATGCTGGGGCAGGGAAGGCTGCAGAACAGATGATCCTGAGTGCCATCACATGGCACATGCACAACAACCAGGGGACCTGGCCCAGCCACCTGGGCTTTGAGAAAGGCAGGTCCTGCTTATCCAACCTGACCTACTCCTATGGCACAATGACCTGCTCAGTGCATGAGGGCAAGGCTGTGGATGTTGTCTGCCTGGACACCAGGAAAGCCTGTGACAGTTCCCTACAGCATTCTCCCAGACAAACTGGCTGCTCATGGCTTGGATGGGTGCACTGTTTGCTGGGTGAAAAACTGGATGGCTGAGCCCAGGAATGGCGGTGAATGGAGTTGCATCCAGCTGGCAGCCTGTCACAGGTGGTCTAACCCAGGGTCAGTATGGGGCCACTTCTCTTTAACTGCTTCAATAATCATCTGGATGAGGGGATCAAGTGCACCCTCAGACAGCACCAAGTTGGCAGGAGAGTTCATCTGCTGGAGGGTAGGAAGGCTCTGCAGAGGGGTCTGGAAGGCTGGATTGATGGGCAATTGTGTAAGGCTCAGCAAGGCCTGGTGCTGGGTCCTGCACTTGGGTCACAACAACCCCAATCAGTGCTACAGGCTGGGGGCAGAGTGGCTGGGAAGCTGCTTGGTAAAAAGGACCTGGGGTGCTTGTTAATAGCTGCTAAACATGAGCCAGGGTGTTCCCAGGTGGCCAAGGCCAGTGGCATCCTGGCCTGTACCAGCAATAGTGTGGCCAGCTGGACAAGGGCTGTGATCTTCTCCTCTATTCAGCACATGTGAGGCCACACCTCAGTTCAGTTTTGGGCCCGTCACTACAAGAAGGACATTGAGGTGGCTGGAGTGTGTCCCCAGCAGGGCAACAGAGCAGGTGAGGGGTCTAGACAAAAAGTCATATGAGAAGTGGCTGAGGGAGCTGGGGCTGTCTAACCAGGGGAAAAGGAGGTCCAAGGAAAACCTTACTGCTCTCTACAACTATCTGACAGGAGGTTTGTAGCCAGGTAGGGATTGGTCTCTTCTGCCAAGTAACAAGTGACCAGGCAAGTGGAAACAGCCTCAAGTTGTGCCAGGGAGGGTTAGATTGAACATTCAGAAAATTTTTTTTCGTGGAAAAGGTAGTCAGGCTGTCTGGGGGAGTGACTGAGTCCACATCCCTGGAGGTATTTAAAAGACATTTATGTAGATGTGACACTCAGGGACATGCTTTAGTGGCAGATTTGGCAGTGCTGTGTTAACAGCTGGACTTGATGATCTTAAGGATCTTTTCTACCCTAAATTATTCTGTATCTTTATTTTAAATCAAAGCAAATCAGATTCACATTTTTCATTATTCTGTTTACATTTTGTCTGCTTCTCATAGTACCTTGGTGGTGTGCTCTAAATGGCTTAATGCAATCCCTACACATCTTGAAAACACTCAAGCAGAGGGGTGCAAAGCAAGCAGAAGAGTCTTCTTTTGTTCCAATTGTGACCTACCAAAAGAGTAGCAAAGTAACATGCCTTCTAACTCCTACCTGTCTGCCAGCTCAATATATGCAGGAGGAAGGAGAATAAATTCTCTTCCCTTCCTGTGAACAAAAGCTTGGTTTCAAAAGTATAAAATGCCAAACAAGAGAAGTGAGTCACTGGACTGGTATCCAAAATGGCTCCTGCAAAAATTCACAGATTCCAATAATGGCTCTGCTGCAATGACATGTAGAAAGCCTCATGCCTTTTCCTGGGAGCGTGCATGAAGTTCCACCAAAATAGGGTTTATTAACCTTCAGGCTGATCTTTGAACCTTTCATGGATCTAGAGCTGCCCTCAACCTGCAGTCAGGAGTCAACTGCTGTCTCCTGCCCATCCCTGTGCATTGCTCCTGCTCCCCACTGTGATGGCTGTTCATGCCAAGCCATTGTCTGAGGTCTTCAGCTATCAGCCAGAAAACACCACATCAAAATTCTGAGCCCCATTCTTTTAGTCTGAGGAGTTTTGCATGACTTTTATGTTGAGCTGGCAGAAAAGCTGGAGCAAATTGGAAGAACAGTACTCCATAGACAATCTGAGTCCAGCTAACCACTACAGATAGGAAGTTCATAGGAACTATAAATGAACAGTTTAAAGAAATCAAGCAAAACTAGAACACGTTCATAGTATTGTAATATTTATAATGTATATATAAATCACATCCTGAAATTTCTGTAAATGCAATACTTGACAATCCATTTCCTAATGAATCAGTTTTAAAAAAATCATATATTTGAATAAGCAAGGAAATATAAAACATGCTACTTCACTGTTAAGTATAACACTGCTAATAAATTTTGAAACTAAAACCTCCAAAAATGTTGAATTTATCAGAAAACACTAAGAAATGCTGAACACTAGTAACCAATGTTGCTGCAATTCATTGTTGTCTGATTTAGAAGACTCATCAGCCTTTTCACTACTTCACACCTACTAGTTAAACCAAGGACACTCTCAATAAAACAAAATACATGTTTTCAGGTTTGCAAGGAAGAGCATTATACATTAGAAATGGAACTGTCAAGGAATCAGAAGAGACAGCACAGAAGATCAAAATTTTGTTTAACTCTTCTTGTTTCCATGTAAAAAAATCATGCCCATATTTAAGTTCTACATCAAGTGAATTTCCAATTGCTCAAAATATTTTATTTTCTAAGAAAACAAAACTAAAAACACCCCATCCCCAATTTTGTAATTTCTAACTACACTGTCTACAGAAGCTTGAAGCCATGAACTCACATTACCATGCAAACAAAATGCTGTGTATTTAGGCAAGCTCTTGCCAAGATCTGAACTACATTCATAATTCTACAGAATTTTTAGAAATCTAAATGCAAGTAATCCAATGTGGTGGCACAGATAGCATGGCTCCTGAATATAATTTCCAGATTAAATTCACAGCCTAGGCAATAACCATCTGCAGTCAGCTTTAACCTCTGTATCCTGGCTAAATGCTAACTGGCATCACTCATTCAAGTCCTTCCAAAAATTCCTTAGAAGTTTCATCCAAATTCAATTTTCTTCACATTCCGTGCTATAAAAGTCCCTAGAGTCCTGCTGCATACTTTTAAATATCTGCCAGAAGAAACTGCACTCCCATGATACAGAGCATAATCTGTTTGCATGGTTTAAAAATACTTCCACAGCCTGTGGAATGGGGACTATTTTGTCAGAACAAAATTAAATTGGTTATATTGGTGAAGAGTCATTCCAGGCACAAAATTAATGAACTCAGTGCAGTTTGCAATCTCCTTTTAGTGTCTGGCTATACAGAGAAGAAACATTAACAGAAATGTTCTGCCACTTTTAAAACACAAGTGCAAGTTCAAAGACCTACCATCTCTTGCATGTTGACTGGAAACATTGTAAATCACAATCATCTTAAGAGGCAAAAAAGCATATAATAACATCCTAGCTTTTCACAAACATACAGTACATAATTATGCTACAGAAAAGTGAGTGTGGGGAAAAAACCCCAACAACTTTGGAATGTGAATTCTAGTGCCAGAAAGAAGGAAAAAAAAAGTGCATTGTATTGTTTATGAGTAAAGGAGGGAAAATTTTTTTATGTATTACAATTAATAGAAATCAATGAAAAAGATTTTTCACCAAAAAATGCCTTACCTTGAAAAGTTGAGGAAATGAACATGTCTAGTGAATAAATAGGGCTGCTCAGCAGTGCTTATGTTTTTGATCAATTCCATCTAAAAAGAATTAACAAGTCAAATTTTCCATGTTACATCAATGCACAATTTGAGACAAACATAAAACTTTCAAACAACATATGATGATATAATTTTCAAGCCTGAATTACTCAGGACCTCCTTCCCCACTATCCCTCCCAAACACTGTCATCAAGATAGCATAATGAATATTTTATATCTAAGCAAGAAAGATTGAGCTGCAGACACCATTCTGCTACCATGGAGCTTATATAGTTCCAAAATACTTCCAGGAGTGGGTATCAGTTTAAAGAAAGGCATAAACAAAAGGAAAAATCTAAACTCTTTCTAAATCTGCAAGAGCTTTCCAAATGGCAGCTGCCCTCTGAAGACACTAGCTCTATTCACCCCAATGCCAAAAATGTAAAATGCCTGAAACTGTAACAGAAATCAAGAGCTGAGCCAATGGCCATTTTTGTGTAACAATAAATGCTGCCAACACAGCCAAGACACCAATTGATTTACTTGTTTAAATATAGAAATCAGGACTTGCAATTCCTTCTCCCATTACAACAAATTCAGAGTACAAACGAAATGGGCACTTTTAGAAAGATGATGCTAAATTCTAGTCCAGGCTCATTCACATAATGTTAAGTTTTTAAAAAAATAAATAAATAATTTGAATTTTCAGATCATCAAAATGGAATAATGTAAGCAACACCATGGACATGATAACCTATTTTGTGTAAGCTGAGCTTTAGCTATGATTTACAGGAAACTGAAAGTGTCTAGTGAAGCATCATGCTAGAGTCAATGTTTCAGTTAATTTTGCTTCCTTCTTATTAATTTCATAAGATTTATTTTCCAATTTTCTGTTCTGTGTTCAAACGTAGGCTATGTTATGGGCACTGAACACAAATGCACTTGAAATGACAGGTTTATTGATTTTACAAACTGGGTAGTAGAAAGTAATTCATACATTGGGAAAAAAAGAGGTAAGTCTGTGAACCACATATTCTGATTTAAATCATATTGATTTATGTACTAAATTTAAACACCATTAAGGAAACATTAATTTAAAAAAATGTCTTTCTTAAAACTTGAATGCTATAGTTGATAAATATATAGTTGATAAATAGATAAAATAAACAAAAACATGGAGTACAGCCTGTTGTGTCATCAAAATAAAGTGACTGGCACGTGTGGAGTTACCAGCAGCAAAAAGTACAAGGTAAAAAATTCTGCCCATGCCATAGTAAATACCAAATCACATTTAAGGGACCAATTTTTTTCCCATTCTAATGTCCAGTTTCAATAGACTGATATTTTGCCATGGTTTTTATAATGTGAGTCAGATCTTACTGGTTTTCTTATCCATCTTGCATCCTCTGCTTTTTCCCAGCACATATACCCTGCCTTCTTCTTTCAGCCAACACAAGCTACAGCCATTTAACTACCAGGAATGAATAAAGAAGTGCACACACTTAGAGACTTTCTTTACTTTCCCTCTGTCTTCAACAAATCTATACACATACAAGTTTGATGACCACTGAAGCAAACAGTTCAGCTTGTCCATCTTCTCAGGATGGACCTTTTCCTGTCCAACTAGCTTGAGTACATCAAGGTACAGATCATATCCACCACAACATATTAGGTTTGAGAAAGTATAGCAAGGTGTGTTACATCTGGAAAAGGCTGTAAACCCAAAGAAATGGAACATAAGACAAGACAACTAAAAGAAAGACAGAATAAAGGGAAAAGAGAAACAAGAGAATATGGAGAGAAGATGTGCAATGAAAAAAAAAAATTTAAAAAGAGTCATGAAGAAGAAGGGAATAGCATCCCTTCTTTACTTAGTCATATATGGAGTCTGGACTGCTTGATTCAAGCACAAACAGGTCTTTGCACAGCTTCTTCAGTACAATATAAATGCACTGGGCGTGAAATTCATAAACCTGAAGAGCAAAGCTTGTCCAGATCAGAATTAGAAAGCCCAGAAAGCTTTGCAATACTTAGCACAAAGGAACTGGGTATTGTTTTTTCATGCTCTGAAGAGACAAAGGCTTTTCCAGCAAACCAACATGTTGATATTTGTTTAGAACTAGTAACTCACTCTTCCAAAAAATTATGTTCTTCATTCACCTTGCAGAATGAAACAATAGAAGACCCTGGAACCTGTGTATCAGACGTCTCAATTGGATTCTGTCGTAGTCAAACCACTACAGATTCTTTCTTTGTTTTTGGTTTTTACTAAGACAAGGTACAGGAGAAGTGAAATTCTCAGAACTGTATGAAGACTTCTGTTATATTTTGCATTTTACTTCTGTTGCTCTATCTGCATGAAGTAAGGAAGGAAGACAGCAGAAGGAAGTTACTGATCTAGTATAAAAACTCTGTTCATGCCCCCATGGTCATCACTGTAATTCCTTCTTGAAATAAATGAAAAAAACCCTACTAGACTGTAAATATGGAGATATAAAACACTATACCCATACAAAGTAATCCTGCTAAATCTAAAAACCACAGACCAGCTCTAGTAGAATACTGCTAGATAAACTTAGCTGGCCATGTATGTGAGTGTTACAAAGCATCACATGAGCTTCCTTTGGCTCCCAGCTGTCCCCAGGGCTGGCACCAATCTGCCACGTTTCTCACTCCATGTCACTGTCACCTGAACCTCCTGCTGGACAGGCACAGGCACTTCAGCCTCAGGAGCAAAGGGAGGCTGGAAAGAAGCACACAGTGCACGACAGCATCTGGCTCCTGGCTTTTTTTTCCTCTCTTGCTACCAAACTCAATCTCTTGAGCTAAGACAGCAGCTTGCTCCAATGCAGAAACAGAATTTTGTTTTGACTTAGAGTACCTTCATGTTTAGACACTTAATGGTCAACTGGACTTGTAAGCAGATGTGGATAAAGCTACAATGTGAATAAGAACAAACAAGCAAAATCCATTCTTCTAAAAACCCTGCCAAAAGGGTAAGTAAGGCTCAACTGAAATGGCACACAGATGTCAGGAGGGAAAAATAAATAACTGTAATGGCTCATGGCCACATGCAAATTGTGGCCATATTTTGCATGGGTCTCTCCCTCTCACATCATGCTGTCCTGTTTTGATTTCAATCTAACAACCCAAATGTATTGCTCAGAAAGACATAGTGATCCCTCTCTCCTTCTAAGATTATGTTAAAGAAAAAAAGCACAACAAAAAGAAAAATAATTCTGTGTCTCCCAGAAGACTAAGTTTGGTTAGGTGCTTTTGACTGTTAGATTTTGTTTGTTCGTATGTTTGTTTCTATAAGATGAAACAAGAAATAAAGAAAAGAGGATGTAGAGGACCCCCAGAGAACAACAGTGAGGAGAAGATGAGGGCTGAAGAAGACAAGTACTTTTGGATGGAATGAGTGATGAAGGAGAATGACATATGAATACAGATGATCATATCACCCTGAGTTTGAAAAGAAATAAAGAACAAGCAGCAGAAGATAACTTTGGCAAACTGCAAGGGAAGAGATGAGTTGGAACACATCCACAGCTGGAGGGAGAAGTTGTAGAAATATTTGAGAAATTTGAAAGTGGGATGTACCTGCTAGGGCCCATAAAGAGCTATTTCTCTCTCTCACTGCTGCCCAGAGCTTTCCTGTAGGAATTAGGCAGCTTCAGTGAAACACAGCTGAAAAATACACTAATTAGCTCTTGAAATGAGCTTGCAAAGGGCTGGTGCTGCACTGCAAACAACACTCCAGCAGATGGCACCGTGAAGTGAGGCCAGGAGGGCTGGATGGGCCCCTCCCTGAGAGGGGAGAAACGTGGGGGATGGATTTTGTCAGCCACAGCATTGCTCCTGCACAAAAACTCAACTCCTGCCTTCGAGACAGGTCACCTTTCTCTCTCCTGGAGATGGCCAGTCCAGTCCCTGGGCTGACCACTCAGAACAGCCCTGCTTTGTTTGAGGTTTGCAGTAACTAAATTCTACTGGGAACAAAAGGAAATAATCAGATAACAATGCCACCCAAACAACAGCCAAAATGTTACTATTTTTTTTTTTTTTTTTTTTTTTAAGAGGCTGTATTTCGGTGTGAGAATTCGAGGTCAAAATGTATAAAAATAATGAGGCAGCTTGGATTTTCCAATGCAGTCTGATTTATCACACTATGGCCTCCATTAATATCGACACAAAAAGACAAAAAAACCCAACCTCTGTATCTACCTTTCCTGTGAGCTCTTTACATCCTTCCACTGCTTTCAGCCTCTACTGAAGGCATGTAGGGCTCAGGAGGCACAAGTACCTACAAGAACTTTGGTACATCACTTTCATCTGAGTACTCATTTCCATAAACAACTCACAATTCCCAGGAATGAGACTAGATCTTAATTTTCAGCTCTCAAAAGCTTGGAATGGTTTCAAGAATTTCTTCACCTCCCCAAGCTGGTATGACCAATTTTCTGTCTTTAAAAGCATTTAAGAAAAATTAGTGATGGATTTTTAGTGTGTTGAACTGGAACTACATATAAAGTTGGCTGCATAGCTGTAACGATGGGTGGTAGAAGAAAACAATTTGAAGGTAAACTACCAATTACTCTTCTATGTGACTGGCATTTCTATACCTATAATCATACTTATTCTTACTTCCCTGAATGCAGTAAAATGGGAGTGGAGGACAAAGTCAGGGCAGGGGAAGACTTCATTTTGCAACAGTTTGAGTGGCATTTTAAAGCCACATCAATTAGATTAATATTATGTGTTATTTCCTGCATTTAATTGACTTGAAAATATTATAGCAAATGGCAAGCCATATATTAATACATCTGTTTCCAGAACTCACTCCCTTATGCCAACAGATGTTCAAAGGCTGCACTTCTAATTGCTGGCAGACACACACAAGTTGGGAAAATTTCTTAGTAGGAAGGAGACTGGAAAAGGCAACGAGAATATGGATTCCAATTATGTGCAATCCCCACAGTCATTAAAAACACCTACATGCTTAACTTTATTTAACAAGAGCAGACTGCATAAGCTAAATATTTACAGAAAAGTCTTGGCTGGATCAGGGCTTTAACCAAACACAGGACAGAGAAATGACAGAAGGAAGAGAGACATATCTCAAGTGAGAAGCCCATGCTCATGCTGGAAGCCTACAGCCCAGCCCAGCTCTCTTTTTTCTTGTTCCAATGCCTGGAGCCTGAGATCATTCATTGCCTTAACTTCCTCTTGTGTACACCACATTAAAGGTGGAAAACATCATTTATTTTTTCATATTCTGCTCTTAAAAATTAAGAAGACAACTAAAAATGCCCTGAATAACAGAATAGTTACTGTCTCCAAGCATGTTTTCTGGTGATCAAAGGCACTTTTCAGCAAAAGTACTCACTAAATTATGAGTCTATTGTAACTATGGAAATAAACCATAAATGAAAATAAAGAGACTCAAATTATGGCAGAGCAAACTGCCGAGTAAATCATCAGCTCTGTAGCAATACTTCCAGCATATTTAGTATTTAGTAACTTAACTGCTTAGGGACTGCAAAAGGTAATGCAGATAATTATCTGTTGGTGTATTGGCTGCACCAAAAGAAAGTCTGGGGCTCTCTGGAACCTCCACATGCTGGACTACAGCACAGAAGACTGAAATGATTCTGTATCGTGTTTTAACAAAGAAAAATCGACCTACCAGAGAAAGACAGAAAAGAACTGAAAGGAAGAAGCTGATCATGGTGAAAGATGGCGATTAGTAATACCTGAAAGATATTTGGGATTTATAGTATGTCTCCCAATCAGCAATGAAAACTGATGAAAGATACAAACAAAACCCAAACAGCTGAAAACACAAAAGCAATCCTACCCACAGAAATCCCATATCCCAGCAGAAAAACTAACCAGACAGGCTCTGTAGCACAGGACAGTTTGACTCCTTTCTGATGGGACCACACTGTAACCTTCACA